>JAIFGZ020000342.1:1263038-2526076 GCA_019925245.2 Oryza australiensis
TCAATTTTTTTAATTTTGTTGAGGTGGTGGGATGTTGGATTCGGTGTAGATCAACCTGTAAAGGGAGCGGATCGACCCATTAGGTTCGTGGGCCGGCCCTAAAAATTTGGCACCAAAAGGTTCTCAGGCAGACCCATATATTTTTAGAAAACAAATGGGCTAGGACTAGGGGTGGAAAAAACTCGTGGTTCGCTAGCTCGCTTGGCTCGTGGTTGGCTCGGCTCGTTAAGAAATGTTAATGAGCTGAGCCAAGGGTTTAGCTCGTTAGCTATAACGAGCCAGCTCGAGCCGGCTCGTGAGCTCAAGAAGCCAGATACAATTTACAAGTAGGGACATGGCCCATGAAAAACTTTTATGATGTGACAATAAGTCAATAACTTTTATGATTTTGTGATGGTCAATATGGACCTAATAATTTGAATTGTAATAGTAATGATATCTAATCCAGTTGCATCATTGCATTTGCATTTGCATGAATGATTATCGATGAACAAGTGTTATTATGTTAATTATGAACTTAACATGTCACTTTTTATTTTTTTCCTGTTGTATATTGGCATGCTTGATGGACTCCGAAAGTGAACATGTTATTTGTATACAAATTACACTATATTGAAATGACTCACGAGCTAACCGAGCTGGTTCGAGCCGGCTCATGAGCCGAGCCGTTCTCCTGAGTCGTTAGTATAACGAGCCAAGTCGAACCAAGTCGTTATATAAATGAGCCAGAGCGATCCGAGCCGAGCCGAGTCCTAGGGTCCATGTGGATCGACCCTTGTACGGAGCACTACACACATTCACGTCTTGCATGGCGGCGGCTGCGACTTTAGGCTCGCGGCTCCACAGCGCCGTGCTCCACCGTGGATTGAGGCGTCAGCAAACGGCTCCCCACTTGGTGGCGACACGCTCCATCGTGGATCGAGGCACCGGTGGACGGCAGCTACCTGCTTGGTGGCTAACTGGCAGAGCAGCAACCAGCGAGGTGCTCGATCGGAGGACACGCCACACCGGCAACAACAGCGAGGGCTCCGGAGGACACCCGGCCACATCACCACCATCGTCCCGCTGGGTTTCTCACGCTCGTGAACACCGATATGATTCCTTTCATGAACCACCCTAAGTCATGTTCATCTGTACTTTCTACATCGATCTATTTTGGCTGGAAGAGTACTTGAACGGTCATTAGGCAAAGAAATCTTCAAAGAAGGAAAAAAAATCAAAATGTTTGCTTGCTTCACATCGTAAGATGATATATTCTTCATTCTTTTGCCTAACATGACCTTACTTACAATCCAAAACTTTTGGCAGAACCATCTTTTTAATTTTTAAAAAGCAACTTTTGACATATCTGCAAGTGATTGATGTTTTTCCTTGATAGAAGCACGGATTTGCAGTGAAGATCGATGTATTTGTTCTGAGATTGGTTTCAGACTTTCAGTTGCTTCTCTTGTCAGGATATAATCAGAATAATTCCATAACTAATACTCCACTCCGCTACTCTTTTCTACTTAGCACAAGCTACTTAAATTCAGTCATACTGACATAACAGTATAACACCATGCATCGATTTCACGTGCCACCCAGCATGTTTCTAGTTGTTTTATGATCGGTTTGGGGATACACAAGTTACCTCCTAGTAAATGCTGGTCACTGAATATGTTCTTTTCCATGCTATGGTTTATTCCTGGACTGTACATGATGCAGAATGTTGAGTACTGCATATATGTAACGAAAAACGGAAGCAGTACTGTATTTTGAAGCCACAGGTGCAATCTTCTGTATATAAGCCATGATCTACTGTATTCCTTGAAAACTAGAGCATATATCATTATGTGGTTTGGTTGTATAGCCCAAGGATGTTAGTTAACCCGTGCGCCTAGTAGATAGATTTGCATGTTTCAGTTTTCTGTTATGCATGAGCACGAGCTAGCGCCGTTCTTGTGGTGGCCGTGCGGATAGGAACTAGTGGCGGGATTAGCTCGCGCTACTCCGGGTGATCGTGCTCTGGACGTTGCCACGGACTGTGGGGATGGACGCGTCGTGCGCGCGGTATGCGGGCAGCCGGGAGCTTGGTTTCTGTTTCTTGTAATTGCATAATAGAAGAAGATCAATAGAATCAGAAAAGCTGTGTTGTTAAGCAGCACCAAACTCTTGTGTTCTTCAGCGTTCCAGGTGTTCGTGTGAGTCCACATTACTTGTCTTCGCAACAGGGGATCGCCGGCAGTCAAGTACACCGGCTAAGCTCCAACAAGTGGTATCAGAGCCCACCACAGGGACCTACGACGTCGCCACCATGGCCACGTCCCAAGAGCGCGGTCGGTCTCGGACTCCGAGAACCACCGGCGTCTTGGAAACAGGGAGTGGCTCCGGCGGCGGAGGGCAAGACAGGACGTTAGTCGAGCACACCCCGTCCCCGAGCCGTTCCCTATCACGTCGACCACGCGGGGCGCGGTCGCGGCGAACGCCGGCCACATTCACGACGCCCACGCAAGGTCATCATCGAACGCGTCGTCCGCGACTCCGGCGGTGGCGGCAACTGGCCGCAGCTAACCAAGACTAACTATGACACTTGGTCCTTGATGATGAAGCTGAAGCTGGAGGCACGGTGTCTCTGGGACATCGTCGAACATGGCGACGCGGAGTATCATGACAACCGAACGGCGCTGGAGGTCATTTGCTCCGCCGTCCCACCGGAGATGGTGCTCACTCTGGCGACCAAGCCGTCAGCCAAGGACGCATGGGAGGCCATCAGAACGATGCGCATTGGCGATGAACGAGTGCGAAAGTCGACGGCGCAGTCCCTGAGAGCTGAATACGAGCAAATTGCCTTCCAAAGCGGTGAGTCCGTGGAAGATTTTCGCCTTGCGCCTCACTAACCTCGTGCAGCGCCTCGCCATCCTCGGCGACCCAGAGCCAGAGGAAAAAGTGGTGATGAAGTACCTTCGTGTCGCCCGACCCCGCTACAAGCAACTGGTTGTCTCCATTGAGACCCTGTTGAACATCGACGAGCTCACCATTGAGGAGGTCACCGGCCGGTTGAAAGCGGCGACTGACGACGATTCACCACCACCAATGACGAACGCCTCTGGCCAACTCCTACTTACCAGGGAGCAGTGGCTCGAGCAGTACAAGGCCGGTGACGGAGGCGGTCGCGGCGGCTCCAGCTCTAGCGTGCATGGGAAGAAGAACAGGGGTCGCGGCCGTGGTCGTGGCTTCGGCGGCGGAGGAGACAAGCAGGTCTCGAAGCAGGCGCGGCCCAATCCACCGACGACGAGGACCGCTGTAGGTACTACGGCAAGAAAGGCCATTGGGCCAAAGATTGCAGAAGAAGAAACGTGATGAGGCGGCACAGCCGCATCTGGCTCAAGATGACGAGCCCACACTCATGTTCGCGCACGGGGTTATGGAGGAATATGCCCCGACGCCGCTGTTTCCTGTCCCCGCTGTTGTCCACACCGACAGCGGCACCACTCCGACCGCCGCGACACCCAAAGTCGAGCTGGTGGAGGCCAAGGTGTTCGCCATCCTCGACGCTGAAGAGGATCGAGACCCGAAGCGCTGGGTCCTGGACACCGGAGCGACAAACCACATGACCGGCGCGCGGGGGGCATTCTTCGACCTCGAGGTCCGGCATTGTTGGCACTGTCCACTTTGGCGATGGCTTTGTCGTCAAGATCAAAGGGCGCGACACCATTCTCTTTGCTTGCAAGAACGGCGAACATCGCACTCTCGCCAATACATATTTCATTCCCAGACTAACGACCAACATCATAAGTATTGGTTAGCTTGATGAGACAGGCTTTCAGGTTTTAGTCGAAGGAGGAGTGATGCGGATCCGTGACGAAGAACGTCGCTTGTTGGCCAAAATCTATCGGAGTCCATGCCGGCTCTATACTCTCGACGCCGACCTTGCACGGCCAGTGTGCCTCGCGGCGCACGCCAAGGAGGACGCATGGCTATGGCACGCCAGTTTCGGCCACGTGAACTTCGGCGCACTGAAGAAAATGGTGCGTGATGAACTCGTACGTGGACTGCCACAGATGAACCACGTCGACCAATTGTGTGAAGCGTGTCTCGCCGGCAAGCACCGGAGAACGCCGTTCCCGCAGCACACCCCCAAGTGCTCCACCGAGGTATTGCAGCTGCTCCACGGTGATCTGTGCGGCCCCATCACGCTGCCAACGCCGAGCGGCAATCGTTACTTCCTCCTCCTTGTCGACGATTATTCTAGGTACATGTGGATTGCGCTGCTTCCTTCCAAGGACACGGCATCCACAGCGATCAAATGCATTCAAGCGGCTGCGGAGCATAAGACTGGGAAGCTCGTCCATGCCCTACACATAGACCGTGGAGGAGAATTCTTGGCGCGTGACTTCAAAAAATACTGTGCCGAGCTGGGTCTACACCGCGAGCTCACGGCGCCGTACTCCCCCAACAGAATGGCATCGTGGAACGGCGAAATCAAACCGTGGTGAGCACTACACGGAGCATGTTGAAGGCCAAGCACCTTCCCGGCGTGTTCTGGGGAGAAGCGGTCACCACGGCCGTTTATCTGCTCAATCGGGCGTCATGCAAGGGCATTGGGGGCAAAACTCTGTATCAGCTTTGGACTGGGAGTGCGCCGGGTGTACAGCACCTGCGAACCTTCGGCTGCGTCACGCACATGAAGATCACTGCTCCGGGCCAAAAGAAGCTAGACGACAGGAGCCAGCGAACCATTTTCGTGGGGTACGAGCCCGGCTCAAAGGCGTACAGGGTGTTCGACCCGAGCACGCGGCGTGTGCACATCAGTCGCGACGTCATCTTCGACGAGGCGGCCCATTGGAACTGGAGCGGGGAGCTTGACGACGCCGAGCCGGACTTCCGGATTGAGTTGGAGCCTAACGTTCCAGGCGCGGCGACCACTTCTACCACGACGTCGACTTCACGCTCGGCCTCGACTTCGCCTGTGGCTTCCACTGCACCGGGAGCATATGATGTCGTCACGGCGTCGCCCGCTACCCCGGTGCGTGCAGGAGGAGCCGCGGAGTTCACACCAGCTGGAGTGGTGGAATTAGCGACGCCGCCCACCATCAACACCGAAGATCTTGACGCCGATCATGACGAAGACGCTCCACTGCGGTTCCGTCGGCTCGACAACGTGCTGGGCTCTTCGTCACCACCTGGCCTAGCACAGCGTGAGCTGGCGGAGGAATTGTTCCTTGCAAACGACGTCGAGCCAACCACCTATGCCGAGGCAGTGCAGCACGAGTGCTAGCGCTTGGTGATGCTTGACGAGATGACGACAATGGAGGTGAACGGTACATGGGAGCTCACTGATCGTCCCTCGCAGGTGAAGCCAATTGGTCTCAAATGGGTCTACAAGGCCAAGAAGGACGCAACCAGGATCATCTCCAAGTATAAAGCCCGGCTGGTCGCAAAGGGCTATGTGCAACGCCAAGGTATCGACTTCGACGAGGTCTACGCACCGGTGGCACAGATGGAATCTGTTCGGCTACTCTTGGCGCACGCTTCAAACGAAGGTTGGCCGGTCCATCACATGGATGTAAAGTTGGCTTTCCTCAATGGGTAACTGCTGGAAGAGGTCTTCGTCGAGCAGCCACTAGGCTTCATCCTAAAGGGGCACGAGAACAAGGTCCTGCGGCTTGCAAAGGCGTTGTACGGACTTCAACAAGCGCCGCGCGTTGGGTACTCGAAGTTGGATAGCACCTTGCTCCAACTCGGGTTCAGTCACAGCCGCTCCGAGCACGCCGTGTACCTGCGTGGCGAGGGTGCGCGCCGCCTCGTCGTGGGAGTCTACGTCGACGACTTGATCATCACCGGCGGCTGTACGGGAGACATCGAGGAGTTCAAAAAACAAATGAAGAACAAGTTTCAAATGAGTGACCTGGGACTTCTCCATTACTATCTCGGCTTGGAGGTGACCCAAAGCGCCGGCAGCATCACTCTGGGACATAGGGCGTACACGGCAAAGATTGTTCAGGAGGCCGGCTTGGCTGGATGCAACGCCGCCTGCACTCCCATGGAGCCCCGCTTGAAATTGAGCAAGCAGAGTGCTGCGTCGGCTGTTGATTGCACGACATACAGGAGCATCATAGGGGCGCTGCGCTATTTGGTGAAAATACCAGGCCGGACCTAGCATTTTCAGTGGGATATCTGAGTCGCTTCATGGAGCAGCCAACCACTGAGCACATGTCGGCCGTGAGGAGGGTGCTGAGGTATATTGCTAGCACCATGGACTACGGTTGCAGCTACACAAGGAGGGAGAAGGACGCGCGGCTCGTTGGATACAGCGACAGTGATCAAGCTGGGGATATCGACACGCACAAGAGCACCACCGGCGTCCTCTACTTTCTGGGTAGCAATCCCATCACTTGGCAGAGCCAAAAGCAAAAGGTCGTTGCTCTTTCCTCATGCGACGCGGAGTACATCGCCGGGACTACCGCTGCTTGACAAGGGATTTGGTTGTCGCGTCTTCTTTCAGAACTAAAGGGGGAAGAGGAGAGAGCGACAAGAATCAACATCCATAGCCAATCCGCTATACAGTTGAGTAAAAACCCTGTCTTTCATGATCGTAGCAAGCATATAGACACAAGATTTCATTTCATCAGAGAATGCGTCGAGGAAGGCAGGGTGTTCGTTTCCTCCATTGGGACTTCTGAGCAGCTAGCAGATATTCTAACCAAGGCGCTGCCGAGCGAACGGTTCTGTGAACTGCGTGACAAGCTTGGCCTTGTGAAGATTAAACAAGGGTGCACGGTTTAGGAGGAGATTTGTTAGTTAACCCGTGCGCCTTGTAGATAGATTTGCATGTTTCTGTTTTCTGTTATCACGAGCGTTGTTCTTGTGGTGGCCGTGTGGATAGGAAGTAGTGGCGGGATTAGCTTGCGCTACTCCGGGTGATCGTGCTCTGGACGTTGCCGTGGACGTGGGGATGGACGCGTCGTGCGCGCGGTATGCGAACAGCCGGAAGCTTGGTTTCTGTTTCTTGTAATTGCATAATAAAAGGAGACCAATAGAATCAGAAAAGCTGCGTTGTTAAGCACCACCAAACTCTTGTGTTCTTCAGCGTTCCCGGTGTTCGTGTGAGTCCACATTACGTTTTGCTTATTGTCTTCGCAACAGGGGATCGCCGGCAGTCAAGTACACCGACTAAGCTCCAACAAAGGATCCCTCAATTAGATTAATGTTTAGATTTAAGTGGAGTTGATATAAGCATCTGGTTTTTTTAAGTAGTTCTTTTTTCTGCCTTAGTAACTTAATTAGATTAGTGCCTTATTTTTTTAAGCATGCAATATATCCCCCTTACAACAACAGTACCCGGTTGGCACAACAGAAACCTGTCCAAAATTTCCTTTCCATACATTCTGTAACAGAATAGCAAATGATACTTTTAGATGTGAGCTACCCTTATGATTTGTAGTACACGAAGATTCATCCCCTCATTGGCGAGTTTCCCCACCCCGTCAGCTTGGAGGTTCACGACGTCCCCACCTACCTGCTCAAAATGATGGTCATAGCTTCAAGCGGCACCTTCGAGCACGCTTGTCAGGAAGCAGCCTACAGGATGACGGCCAAGCTCCATGAGAGGCACAAGTTGATCTCCGCAACACCACCTACCGTTACCACCTCGGTCGTGGCGACTACGACACCGTTAGCACCTTTCGGTCAGCCTCAGGGGAGAACGATACCACTTTTGGACGCATATACGAGGTGTTGCAGGGTTTGGACGCTATGCACTCCGACATGCATAGGGCATCCAAGGCCCTCAATGATCAAAAGCTCGTGGAGATAGCCCGTTTGAAGGACTAGGTGGCATGCCTCAAGAGGGAGAATGTTGCACTTCAAGGACGTCCACCACCAAGAGGAGCCAGGATTCGCACCATGCCGAGGAAGTTGACCACCGTTCCTCTGCACATCCAGTTGGCTCACAGGAACCTGCCACCAGCTCCAGAGCCTTTGTCAGTGTTTGTGCCACCTTCGCCTCCACCGTCACCAGTTCCAGCTCCAGCCCTAGCTCCAGCTCCTGCCATCCAGCAAACGAGCTCAAGTGGCGCCGTCGACAACCATCATGGTTGGTTGTCCGCTATGTCCAACTCTTCCCATGTGACTAGCAACAGTTCCAGTTTCAAGCCAGGTAGCAGCAAGTCCTACCTGCTCGACTCCAGGAACCACTCAAAGGAGGAGGGAGAGTCCGACTTCGACTCCACCAACCACAGGAGCTGCCCCGAGCACTAGGGTCTCTACCCTTACCTTTACCATTTTCATTAGTTTGCTTGGTTGTTAGTTTTCGTGCTTAGGTTTGCTTCGTTTGTGGGTTAGTCGGCGAACCATATCAAGGGGCTTCTGGTATGGCTACCTTTAATTAGGAGTTAAATTGCTTTCCTTTTCAGTTGTTTTAATTTAGATTAGACAATTACACTTGAGTATAATGGAATAAAGTTTAGTTTCTGAGCAATCTGTTTTCTTTGTTTTTCATCTCTTTCTGCTATCCCCTCGAGATGGTGAACACCAGGAATGGCAACCGTGCAACTAGTGATGCTAGTGGCAGCAAGGAACAAACAGGAGGAACGTATGCCAACGATGCAACTGGCAATGGTCCACCTCCACTGTCGGAAACCCAACGATCGCCCAGGTGCTGTCCAACCAGACACAGATGATGGCAAAGATTATGTAGCAGATGCAACAACACTAGTAGATGTAGCAGCAGGCGCAACAAAAGCAACAGAAGCAGTAGTTTGCACAACCACCACCACCCCTAGTCAAAGCTGCTAGAGGTTATCCGTGTCAGGCCACCCACGTTCTCAAGCACCACCAATCCAATGGCCAATGAATGGCTTCACGCTATTGAGAAGAAGCTGAACCTACTACAGTGCAACAATCAATAGAAGGTCGCCTTCACCACTCATCAGCTCTAGGGTCCCGCTTCTGTTTGGTGGGATAGTTACATGGTAACCTGCATAGCTGGAATGAAAGTCACTTGGGCAGCATTTTGCCGCAGCTTCAGGAAGGCATAGGTCCCCAATGGTATTATGGCACAGAAGAAGAGAGAGTTTCGTGCACTCCACTAGGGGAACATGACAGTGACAGAATACCTGCATGAGTTCAATCGCCTTGCATGCTACGCCCTAGAGGACGTGCGTATCGACGCCGAGAGGCAGGAAAAGTTTTTGGCAGGACTAAATGATGAACTAACCAACTAGCTTATCTCCGGAGACTATGTTGACTTTGAGAAGCTGGTGGACAAGGCTATCCGTTAGGAGGATCAGAGCAACAAAATGGACCACAAGGGAAAGGCAGTATAGCTTAGGGAACACCAGGAGAACAACCAGAAGCCTCACTTCATGATGGGACAACAAGGTGGACCTTCCACCATGATTGTCCGTTAGCACCGTGCATACCACCCGGGCAACTTCAACAACAATAGTGGCAACAACAACAGCGGTGATCAACACAACCGTAACCCAACTCCACGACCGCCAATGGCTCCAGCTCAGCCTGCTCAGCCCAAGAAGGAAATGGGAGGAAAGTCGGGACTCTGCTACAACTGCAACGAGCTTGGTCACTGCCGACAAGTGCTCGAAGCCAAGGCATGCCAGACCCAAGTTCATCCAGGCCCACGTCAACCATGTGTCCGCAGAGGAGGCACAAGCTATACTAGAAGTCGTGTTGGGTACGGTTCTCGTAAACTCAACTTTTGCAACATTACTATTCGATTCTGGTGCCACACATTTATGTTTATCCAACAATTTTACTAGGACACATGGGTTATCAGTAGTGGAATGTAAGATACCTATACGGGTTCATACCCTACAAAATGGCATGACCATAGCTCAATATTGTCCTTCAGTGACAATAGAAATCCAAAGATCACAATTTCTATCCAGCTCATCCTTGAATCTAAAGACCTAGATGTCATTCTAGGGATGGATTGGTGACAAGGCAAAAAGGAGTGATCGACCGTGCAAGCAGTACCATCAATTTGACCAATGAGAAAGGCAAGGTGTTCACCTTTCAATCTTTGTCGCCATAGAGGCAAGGAGTAAGTCTGAATCAGGTCACTGGTAAAAAGCAGACAATAGCAGTGAGAAAAGTCCTAGGAAATTGGAGGACATTCCCATCGACAGAGAGTATCTTGAGGTTTCCCCAAGGACCTAACCAGCATGCCATCAAAAGAGAGATTGAGTTCTGGATAGGTTTGGCGTATGGAACAACTCCAATATACAGGAGACCCTACAAATGGCAGTGAATGAGATGGCAAAAGTTAAGAAGCAAGTGGACGAGAAGTTACAGAAAGGATACATTCGCCCGAGCACGTCACCTTGGGGTGCTTCAGTCATCTTCGTGGAGAAGAAAGATAAGACCAAGAGGATGTGCATCGACTATCGCGTACTCAATGATGTCACTATCAAGAACAAATATCTGTTGCCCAGAATTGATGACATGTTTGATTAGTTGAAAGGAGCCACAATGTTCTCCAGGATAGATCTATGAGAAGGTTACCACCAGTTGAGAATCCGGGAGAAAGATATACCCAAGACAGCTTTCACCACTCGGTATGGGTTGTTTGAGTGTACAGTTATATCCTTCGGACTCACCAATGCAACGGCCTTCTTCATGAATCTGATGAAAAAAGTGTTTATGGAATTTTTGGACAAGTTTATGGTGGTATTCACCTATGACTACTCATTTACTCGAAGTTCAAGAAAGAACACGAGCAACACCTTCGGTTGGTACTTGAGAAGTTACCAGTTGTATGTCAAATTCAGTAAGCGTGACTTCTAGTTTGAGAAAGTTAAATTTCTCGGTCATGTCATCAACTCTCAAGGAAAGGCAGTAGACCTGATAAATGTGGAGTCAGTTACCAAATGGAAACCACGAAAGACAGTCACTTTGATTCAAAATTTTGTTGGACTCGTGGGGTGCTACCGCTGATTCATCGAGAACTTTTGCAAGATTGATAAGCCAATGACCCAGTTATTGAAGAAGGACAAAAGGGTCAATGGTCAGCAGAATGCAACAAAAGTTTCGAAGAACCACTTTGGTCGTAATCCTGCCTGACCAGATGAAAGATTTTCAGGTGTATTGTGATGCATCCCGATTGGGGTTAGGATGTGTTCTGATGCAAGAAGGTAGAGTGGTTGCATATGCTTGTCGCCACTTGTGTCCACACGAAAGCAACTACCCGACTCATGATTTGGAGTTGGCAGCATGTAGGATACAACAATACTAAGCCAACCAGAGGGGGTGAATGGTTGTAGTACTCAAAAACCAAACATTTAGCGGAATTAAAAAGTTACCCTTGTTGCCGATGTAGATCGGTCTGACCGCAGCCGATTGGTGCCGATCGACGTAGGTCAGCCGATAGGTGTAGATCAACCGATCTAAGTGCCCTTCGCATCGCCTCCTCCTGTCATCGATGCCGTCAATAACTTGAGCAAACACAAATCGAGATCTCTCAAAATAGATTGAACTTTATTACTTCTATTTGTGTTTACAAAGTGCAACAATAACAGTTCTTTAAAAAATCTCGACTAAACTCGAAACCCTAACTTTTCTCTCAACTCAACTCTAACAAAATCAATATCGAGAGGCCTCAACCTCCTCACTATTTATACCCATAGATCCACAGCCTAATAAATGAATCCAACTTATACAAGAAGTCCTAATCTCCTAGAAAACCTTCTCGTACAAGAAACAAACTTTACAAACTCTTATCATATCAAATTTGGACTCCTCCCAAATTCGACTCTACATCCCATACGCACACAATATCTCCATCTATGTCATATGGAATCTTCACCAACCACGTGCATTGTTCTTTAACCTAAGCATCTCAGCTGATATCCTGATCGTCCGGACGTCATCTTCTCCCAAGTTGACTCTTAATCCATCACCGACAAGACTTTCTCGAGGCATCAAGACACACCTACACATGAATCAACCAAGAAACCATATCCGAGCACAAGTTCTCTTCAACTTGACTCAACATTAGCACACAACAGTATTACATGCACATAGTATCCATCTAGAAGTCATAATCATATATTAATCATGCATATCTATAGAAACAACCCTAAACCAAAATTGATATAGAATCGATTGCCGATACAAAGTCGGCCACTGAGACATTATCGGCTGGTCAGACCACGCAACACACGTCGTCTGACAAAACTGACAAAACCACTGTTCATTGTTTGAAAATCTCCATATCCACTTCACAAAACACTTCCAAATGTCAATACTGATTATCTTCAAAATCAATTGTTCATCACAAAATAGATAATCAAAACTTTGATTTTACACAGCAAAGGTCCATGCTTTGAAGATCTAGCGGCACTACCTCATCGGCAATCGTTGCGAGGTATATCCAGATCATAAGAGTTTGAAGTACATCTTCACATAGCCCGATTTGAATCTCCGATGACGATGATGGTTGGAGTTAACAAGGATTATGACATGGGAATACATTACCATCCCTGCAAAGCCAATGTGGTAGTAGACGCCTTGAGCCTAAAAAGTTACTACAATGCTGCTTGGGTGGAGGAGTTGTGTAGCGAATTGCAACAGGACCTGGAACACCTGAATTTGGGCTTAGTCAAGCACAGGTTCATGGCCGCCCTGAAGGCCCAACCCATGCTCGTGGAACAAGTCTGAATGGCTCAAGCAAGTGATCCTGAAATTGAGAAACTGAAAAGAACATAAGGATTGGCGAGGCCCGAGATTTCACCAAGAATGAACAGGGAATGATCTGGTTGGGGGAAAGATTTTGTGTGCCCAAAAACAAAGAGTTGAAGGACCTGATACTCAGAGAAGATCACTAGACCCAGTATTCTATCCACCCTGGTAGTACCAAGATGTACCAAGACCTCAAGGAAAATTATGATGGGTTAGTGTCACGCCTAGAAATTTAGCCAAATTTCCAGACTATTTTGTGGATAAATCTCTGTCCAGGAACCAGCCAAGTATACAAAAATGACAAATCAATATGCAGATCCAAATATAAATAAAGCGAAAATACTTACAACAGAGACACTTAGTCCTCACACCGAAAAGAAAGCAACACCAAAAAAAGTCGATCCTAGCGGGGCTTTAGCTCAACTCCATAAGCAAAACTCAACTGGGCTATAAGCCTTGGTCTTCTAACTTCGTCTTCAACTCAGAAGCACTATACTTCTGGAAAGGGGAAAATAGTAAAGCTGAGTACAACCACTATACTCAGCAAGCCACACAATGATGCAGATGTGCAAGGGAAGACAAAAGAGAGGATATTTGCATAAAGGAGATTGTAAACATTTATAGTTTAAAACAGGAAAATTGTTGATTAATTAAGTCAAGGTTAATTCTTCACTGAACAACACTATACCATGTTGAACAGGCCCAACTATTCCACCTGAGCTAAACCAGTTTATTAAGCCAAGTTAAATTAATAGTGTGGGACTAATCACGATGAAGCTGGTCAATCGCCCATAACCGAGGGCGCGACTATTCGAATAGTTTTACTCTGGCCAAAGGTGTATAATTGTACCTACAAGACATAATCCACCATATGTCACCGTGTCTGGCCAGACACATCACCATACGAGTGATTGTGACAAGACCCTTCTCATAACTCCCCCTAACCAATCACACCACACTACAAGTTTCACCCCCACCCCTAAGCCTGGGTGGGCAGTCCCCCCTTGTGCCAAGGTGAATCCGGTAGTCGCAACGATTGTCGCAGTCCATCCGAACACCATCACGCCTACCCTTTCCTGGGTACGTCAGAAAGGAAAGAGTTATAATACAAGTACTAAGCATATATAATTCTAGCCAGGTCACATAAGTGACGCAAGCCAGTCAAATTATCACCCAGGTTTGACAACGAATGAATATCAAGTAAACATGGCACAAGCAAGTAGATAGGTAGTCTAAATTTTCATGTAATTAGCAAAACATGTAATTTATTTATAAATGGTAAAATATTTTATAAATTAATCTCAATATGCTTCAAGGAGGCGTATGACTTGCCTTGCTTCTTCAGATAATCTTTCGAACTCTTTTCCTCGCGAGCGCAAACTTTAGAAACGACGAAATCTACACACTAGCATGCAAAACAAGGAAAAACCGAATAAACAATACATAAAAAGTAAACAAACATGTAGAGCTCAATTTTATATAAATTTTACAAGTTCAATGGCTCAATTTGGAGTTTGTATGAGTTAGATTTGAATTTTAGAAGTTTTGAGCCATTTAAATGAATTTCTGAAAATTAAACTGATTTATTACGCAATTAATAATTATTTTCTCAAAGAAAAAAAGGGACTTATTGCGTCAGCGATGGGAGGTGACGTCGACACGGGCCCCATGCGTCAGCAGGTCAAAGGGACTGGCCCACCATGGACCGAGTCCACGGAGGCACGGGCGGGTGCACCACGTGATGCACATGGGGCGCCGACGGGACGGCCACGTGGGCGGCCATGAAAGCCCATAGATGTCGCCTAGAGGGGGTGCATAGGCGATCTTGAAAGTTACTTAAAAATTACAGCGATTGAAACAAACAGGCATCGGAACTTCCGAGCTGGAACTCCAAAACTTCCAGTCAGCTCAGACTAATCGGAACTTTCAGTGTTCTGATTCGGAACTTTCGGTGTTCTGGGACTTCGAGGTTCAGATATTGAGCCTAAGTGACTTTCAAGACTAGTCTAATTGCTGGTGATAGGGAGGAATAACTTGTAAACAGAAATACTCAACAGAAAGTAAAGGACATGCACAATTGAGACAAGGATTTTTATCCGAAGTTCGGATTCAAAGAATCCTACTCTCCGTTGAGGAACTCCTAAAAGCTGGATCTCGATTAATCCCTTGCCTCACCAAGCAAAGCCCTAGGAAGAAGTCTCCGATTTCTAACCCAACATTTCTAGGTTCTTCGCTAGAGATCAAGTGACCACATAGATCCCAAACTTGACTCTCTAGCAAGCACCACAAACGAGGATCGCTCTACCAAGACAACCTCCTAAAGCTCAACTCGGATTTTCACTATTAATACCTTGTTTCCTTGCGGAGGTGAGGAAAGCCTTCACAAACCTTCCCGGATCAATCTACAAATCATCAGATACTCACGAGAGACGTCTAACCGTCTAGGAGATCACTCTCCAAGAGTAATAAGTATCAAACCACAGCCCTGCAAGAATCACCAAGTGCTCAAGTCATCCTGCTCTCTCACTCTCACAAAACCCCTCAAATCACTCAATCTTCTCACAAATTTGCTTCCTAGGCTCAAGAATTGAGTTGGAGTGGTCTAGAATAACATGGAAGAGGCTAGGGGACATAAAAACGAAAGTTGGATTGCCAAAAGTGAGCCGGAGAGGGTACAGGATATTTATAGGTTAGTGATGGCATCGCCTAGCCATTACTCACATTTGAACTGCAGAGGTGTCTGAAAGTTTCGGTCAGGGACCTCCGAAACTTCCGGTCAACCTAGAACATCCGGTCAAAACTCTCTGTCCTGAAAAGTGGAAAAAGCTGAAAATGGCTAGAAAAAATCTCACTCCTCAAGATTATGACTTTAAGCACTTAGATCATCTTAGGCCATCAATTGAAACCCTTCTTAATAGTACGGTTTTCCTAAAACTCAAGATTAAAGGAAAAAAATTTTAAATATGGCATCGAATCTTCTCGCCACTTTGCAATTGTTGTTGGAGGGTTTTCTTTGAGCACATTTCGCATACCTAAGAACTTTGGGACTAATCACCTGCACTGATCTCAATTAGACGCATTAGTCCCTTAACCACTTGTCATTAATCACCAAAACCCACTTAGGGAGGATAGATGCACTTTCAGGCCACACGAACGGCCTCGATCTGCCCGACAGCGATTGGATGGCCACGGGAAACGAGGCGGCGCTCGTCGGCGAAGAGGCGACGGCGCTCGACCCGATGGTCGCCAGCGGTGGTCACCGGCACAACGGCGTGCACAAGAAGCGATGTAGGAAAGGGGAAAAAGGGGAAGGGGAAAGAGTGGAATCTCACCATGCGCACATGACGATGAGGAGGTGATGGGACGATGGCCAGAGGTCTCAGCGGCGACGAATGGACGTTGGCCAACGCAGGGTGATGGTGATGACGGGATTTCGACGAGCTCCGGGTTCAGGGAAAGCGGTGCCTGGGATCCCCTAGACCTTGCGAATGGGGTGAAAGAGTTTAGGAGGAGATAGGGTGGCTGGAGCGACAATAAAAACGGGGCCGGAGGCCGGCGACAAGGGGAGGACTCACCTCGCATGGAGAGGATTGAGCTTCGGCGATGGTTGGAGGGGAAGAAGGGGCGGTCGGGGTGCGACGCGACACCGCGGTGCCGAGGAAGGAGGCGGAGCTGCCTAGCGGTGCTCCAATTGACGGTGAGCGACGGCTGGAGGTGGCGACAGCTTGGGTTTACGACGAAGTCGCTGTTCCAGTGGCTCTAGGCGGCAATGAGGTAGCCGATGTGGAGCTCTATGCGGCGAAGCCGATGGCACAAACGGCACGGTGTTGCGACAGCTGGGTCGACGGTGGCACGTGGCTAGAGGCGGCAGGATGGCAGCCGGAGCTCGGGTTCACGAAGGTGGTGGTGTTTCGATGGCGATTGGAGGGAATGGAGTGGGGCCAGGATTGCTCTCGGCATGGCAGTGCCGGTGGTGCAAGCAACACAAAGCGGTGGTGGCAAGGGCGATAGCAATGCTCTGTCGGAGCACGGCAGCGAACGACGTGGGAAGAGCAAGCGAAAAACGAGAGTGAGGTCAGGGGTGATTTTTATAGCCTCGAGAGGCGGCTCGAGGCCGGGGAAATGGCGGCAACTGGCATCGGAGTGGTTGTAGTTTCGTGAGCGAAGTGGAGCTCTATTCCGTAGCGAATTTTGGGGAAAAGTGGGGAAAACGGTGGAGAAGTAGATGGTGACTCGGGTCCACGCCATTTCGATGCAAGAGTGGGAGAGGGAAGGCGTGAGATTGGCGATGACGTGGGCGGAGGCAACGACCGGTTCTCCTGGATAGAGGTTGGAGATGAGTCCGACAGGTGGGCCCTACCTATCACACAAATTTCACATTTAAATATATCCAAGAAACTTTTGGTCGGGCGATTTTTCCCAATAGACTGAAAACTCGCAAATGCATGCTAAAAACGTTCTCCATGGCACACACATGATTTTGGGGCACAAGTTGAGACTGCATAGAGGCATCTGTCTCCACAACAAAGGGTTCAACACCCGTGGTCGCCTGCTGCGCCGACGCCCCCCGGCACACCACCCGATGTCCTGTCGTTCGCCGAGCCATCCCCACAACGGTGCCCGGCCATGCGCCGCCATCCCGGTGCCCTGCCCTCGCACCGCCCTGGCCGTCGCTAGCTGCCTGCCGTTGTTGTACACAGGAGAGCAGGAGGAAAAGAGAGAAGGAATAAGAAGGAGAGAGAGAAGGAAACAACAATGGCGCTCCCTCACCAATTCCCCGCCGCCCTTATCACTCCTTCCAGCCACCGCACCACCCGCATTCCCTCCGCCGTTGTCGCTGAAGATGATATTCCCTGCTAACTACTTGGCTTTCCTTGGCCAGCCATGGGATCTTCCTTAGAACGTGGAGACAGGCTCGATTTTAATCGGGGTCTGTCTTTTCAAGACAAGGTTCATCATCTCTTCAAATCACCGGTATATCACCCTCTGCCTTCACCATTTGGATCGTTCTTTCTGTTGGTCACTTTCCGTCGCTTCCTTTTTCGCCTCTCAGAAGATTCAGTTTCTTTGGCTCTTCAATCTTGCTTGGGTGGCAAAGCAAAGGACTTTCATGTGACGTTCCTGAGTAACAACCATTTTCATTTCTCGGTGTTCTCTGAGCAAGTTGGGTTTCACATTTATAAGCTTCATCGTGTTACCACTGATCTCTTTGATTGCTATTTTCATCTGTGGAGCAATGGCACTCCTCACTGGGAGCGTGAGAAACGTATCTGGGAGATAGAACAAGAAAAGGAATGGACTAAAGTCATCTCCAAGAGTTCTAGAAAGAAAGCTCCCAAAAACGCCAAGAAAGTTTTCTTTGCTAAAAATTTGGTTCTTTCTCCAATCCAAAAGCCTGTGAAGAAAAGGTTCATTTCCTTTGGTGCTTTCTCTGCTCCTCTTGGAGAAGATCCTGGTTTGCTTCCAGGTAATTTGATTTTTTGTACTCCTGCTATGTCCTCCAACAAAGAAGAAGCAGAGCCAGTACTTCGCCCATGCTTGAAACGGTCATCTATGTTACAAAGCCGTACTTGCATTCAAGGCATTGTGCGGAACACCAATCTGGCTGCTCTAAAATCTTTGATGGCACATTCCTCCATTTTCAAGTCCCCGATTTTCAGGATTTGTTCCTCCTATCTCAGTCCAGGTCACTTCGGCTTTAATTGCCCGGGGAGAACTTGTTGCCAAGCATTGCATGTCACGTACTCGCTCTATCCCCCGCTTGGTTTGGCAACTGAAATCGTCCTCCCCACCTGCTTGCACCTACGGCACCAGTCGAGTGACTCGTGTCAAGCCTAGTATCCTCTGGACTCCAAAGGCTGATTATTGGAAACGAATCGACACCCTCGTTTCTCGCGCCCACAACAAAGAACAGGATCTCCTTGCTATCCACCCACATCCTCCACAACAATACCAATCTCAACTTCACCTTCCTCCAAACCCTGCTTCCAAGCTCCAAGGAAAACCCTACAAACCTCAGCCGACCGACGTCACCTCAAACTCAGTTTCTTCCTCCATGGCTAACTTCTCAATTAACCCCAGGCCCTTCCTCACCGGTGACTTGCAGGTCGACCATGGCTGGATTCGCCCTGCGCATGGCAATGTTGCCCTTGGAGAGGAACCACCGCGAGGGCATGAGGACTACGCCATTGTCTTGCTCGAGCCAATGCCACAAGAAGACAATCAGCTCCGCCTGACCCTCAATGAAGTCTGCAACTTCGTCGAGGAAGACCAGCAGGTTCGCATCGAGGATGCTCACCTCTCTCTCCTTGGTCTTGGTTTGATTAAATTGCGCACAGTGGTTCAAAGAGATAGATTAGTGTGCAACTCCCCTTACCACCTAGGCCAGGATCACATCATTAGGGTGGTCAAACATGATGAGGGAATCAACTTCAGATCATGTACATACACTAGAGTCTGCTGTATCATGCTCTTGGCTTTTCCACTGGACTATTAGAATGATGTCTACATCAAGGCGGCAGTTTCTTCTTTTGGTAGGATGTTGGAGTGGTACTGTGATGCCAACAAGTCCAGAATCCTTGGTCGCACCCTGCTCTTAAGTCCAGACAGAGTTCCAAGGAGTTTGGTGATCTCAAGTGGGTCCTTGTTTGATGGCCTGGGCAGATCGTGGACATTCCCTATTTATATCCTCAATGGCCAGTTCCCGGACCAGTTTCCCGCTGATGAGGACCAGTTCCTCATGATGGGGGGCCTCATCCTGAGCATGGTCCTGTTGCTCTTGGTTCGGACCTGCTAGAACCCAATTGGCAGAATGAACTCCAAGGTGTTGCAGAGCACCTAGGGTTCATGGGCGGAAATCCTCACCAGGAGCACCACTTTCAGCATCTTGACCACAACATGCCACAGCAACAGATGGGACAGGAGCAGCAGGAACCTCAGAATGCTATCGACATGGAGGTTGACGTGGAGGAGGATGAATGGCCAGCGTGGGATCCATAGATTCCTAAGCATCCACACTTTCCACAGCATTACTTGGACCTGGATCCCTCTGGATGTTGAATGGAGTACCTCAGAACTCATGGGCCTGATATATCAGTGGAGGACCTCATAAAGGCTTTAAATGAAGATCAGGAAAGCTCCTCCTCAAGTGACGCTAGCTCTCTGATATTGAATGAAGAGCAAGCTCACTTTGAAGCTGTCAGAGCCAGATGTGCAAACATCTATTTTTTTTGGAAGGAGAGACTTGCCTAATGAGGTCCTCCCACTTGGCCTGCCATCATCCCTCCACATTGTTATTAATAGCAGCTTGGCTCAGTCCGAGGATCAACCGGCTGCACATGCAATCCATGGACTGGAAATTGTCCCCTGGAACCCGGTGCCAGATGCCATCGCCCTACAACTCTGGCCTATGGTTGATCGTTGTCTGAGGGAAGCCCGCGGGAGAATGACGATAGATGCCCCTTCCCTTCCTGCTGCCCAGGGGAGACAAGAAAGCCGCGACCCATATTTCTTTCGGGGCCAGAAAAATACTCTCACCTGGTAAATCTACTCTTGCCCTCCCTACTACAGTTTCTGCTGTCAACAATACTATTCCTTTAGTGCAAAGCAGTGTGAGACGCAGTTCTAGGAGAAGCTCTAATCTAAATGGTTCTTCTGTTCGACAGTGAGATTGGACGCCAACCCCTCCAAAAAAAAGGAAGATTGTTGTGGTGCAGATTGACAAGGCTATAGGACAAGAGAGACCGGTGCAATTGTCTGTGCTGCAAGGATGGGGAATCAGCTGCGGTGTGTCTCCTGGCGAGCTCACTGATGATGCTCTGATGCAGAATGTGACAGATAATGACACTAATGATGAATCTGACAATTAATCTGTCCATTCCCCCCAATCTTCTTTCTCATACTTTCATCTGCCCTCTTAAGTTGGAACTGATACTTGTCTGCTGGTTGGACTTTTGTAATTTAAACTGCTCAGCTGGTCGGTGTAATAACTCTTGTGTGATGGTTAATTTCTATCTGGATTATGTCTAGTATGCCATTCTTGCTATGATGCCATCCTGTTGCATGTCTGAGCGTTTTTTTTCTGTTGGAACCAAATCCGCATCATCCCTTGTCTAATCATGCTAGACATCTCGGGCCGCCAAATCTCTATACTCTTTTTCCCTAATGAATACTCGTGATTAGTATATCTTGTGCTGGAATGTTCGAGGGATAAACACACCGGTAAAATGGGAGGCTGTCGGAAATAAGATAGAGGAGGGCACTTGTGCAGTGATCTGTATTCAGGAAACAAAAAGGAAACACTTTGACAGAGCCTATATCAGAAATTTTGCTCCTTGCCGTTTTGATTGCTTTAATTTCATCCCTTTGGTGGATGCCTCAGGGGGATACTTGTTGTCTAGAATAGCAGTGTCTTCTCAGGCTTGGTGATTGACAAGAAAAGATCTGGCATCACAGTCAGCTTTAGATCAATGCACGATCTTGAAACTTGGAAAATGACAACGGTGTATGGTCTTTGTGAGAAACCCGCACGATTGGAATTTATCACCTGGTTCTGGAACCGCGACATAGATGACAATGAAAACTGGATTTTCCTTGGGGATTTCAATTTTTACAGATCTCTCAACAACAGAAACAAGCCAGGAGGCAATATTATGGACACATTGGTTTTTATAACGATGCCATTGGCCACCTTGGCCTTGTCGAGTTCCCACTAAAAGGCAGAGCTTTCACTTGGTGCAACATGCAATCAGAGCCTCTTTTAGAGCAGTTCGACTGGTTTTTCACCTCCATAAATTGGACCATTGATTTCCCCAACACCACTGTGATGCCCCTAGCTAAGATCACATCAGACCATATTCCTTGTAAGATTGTTATTAGTACCAACATCCCAAAAGCAAATATTTTCCGTTTTGAGAATGACTTCATGGAGACAGTGGCAGATTGCTGGTCTTCCACCCCAAGCTTGAATGATGCAGCGAGAAATATCTCGGCAAAGTTCAAAACTCTCAGGGCCACCTTGAAACACTGGAGCAAAATCATCTCCAACCTTAGGATCCTCATTAGCAATTGCAATATAGTTATCAGTTTCTTGGACATGTTAGAGGACAGGAGAGGCTTATGTAACCCAAAATTCAACCTAAGAAAGGATGTAAAGATGCAGCTCCAAACCTGGTTACACTACAAGTTCCTCTATTGGCGAAATAGATACATAGTAAACATGATCAAACTAGGAGATGAATGCACTAAATTCTTCCATGAGATGGCAACAATCTCATATTGAAGAAATTCAATAGCTCAGATTAAGAATGACAATGGAAGTTGGACAAAGGACCATGCATGTAATGCAAGCATTCTATGGAATGCATTCAGAAACCGCATGGGATATACTTCGGATCCAGTAATGGTTTTTGATTTGCCCAGCTTGATACCGTAGGTGCATGACCTGGACTCACTTTCCATGCCTTTCACTCATGATGAAATTGATTCAGTAATTAAGAAAATGCCTACCGACAAGGCAATAGGACCAGATGGATTTAATGGTTTTTTATAAAGAAATGTTGGCAATTCATCAAAACGGATTTTTATTCCCTGTGTGATGCTTATCAAGAGGGCAATATCAATCTCAGGCCCATCAACACTCCTTATATCACTTTGATTCCTAAAAAGGACAACCCAGAGACAGTCAATAATTACCGGCCAATCCCTGAACATCTCCCTCAAAGTTATAACCAAAATACTAGCAGAGAGATTGCAGCACATCATCCTTAGGGTAATTTATCAGAACCAGTACAGCTTCATCCGTACACGAACAATTCAAGATTGCTTAGCATGGAGTTATGAATACATTCACCAATGGCATCAATCTAGGAGAGAGATAATAATTCTAAAGCTTGACTTTGAGAAAACCTTTGAGACTATAGAACATCCCGCAATCATTCAGATAATGTCTTGTTTGGGTTTCCCTGATAAGTGGTTAGTCTGGATTCAAGCCATCCTCTCCTCGGGGTCCTCAATAGTCCTTCTTAATGGAGTCCCAGGGAAATTCTTCAAATATAAGAGGGGTGTATGCCAGGGGGACCCACTTTCTCCCCTCCTATTTGTTCTGGCGGCGGATCTCCTTCAGGTTCTGATTAACACATTCTGATTAACACAGCAAGAGAGACTGGTCTTCTCACCCTGCCAATACCCTAGCCATCGAATGACTTCCCCATTGTTCAGTATGCTGATGACACGTTGTTGCTCCTTTAGGCATATGCCAAGCAACTATTCTTTCTCAAAGTTTTATTGCATAGCTTCCAGTCATCCATCGGCCTGCATGTGAACTATAAGAAATCTCACATGTACCCCATCAATGTCAGCCAGGATAAGCTCAATCTACTTGCCAATACTTTTGGCTATGATGTGGGCACAATGCCCTTCACATACCTGGGTGTGCTGATGGGTACGACAAAGCCAAGAATGGCGGATTTAACACTAATGATGGATAGAGTAGAGAGAAGACTAGATATGGTAAATTATGTCATTACTCCAATAACCACATACTCAATGT
This sequence comes from Oryza australiensis, assembly GCA_019925245.2. Classification (NCBI taxonomy): domain Eukaryota; kingdom Viridiplantae; phylum Streptophyta; class Magnoliopsida; order Poales; family Poaceae; genus Oryza; species Oryza australiensis. The sequence goes on from JAIFGZ020000342.1 coordinate 1,286,266, forward strand.
GCACAATCAAGATACCAAAAGGAGTTATTGATAGCATTGACAAAGCATGAAAACAATGCCTTTGGAGAGGTAATGACCTAGAAAAAAGGGAGACAACTTGGTAGCCTGGCCAACGGTGCAACAACCTGAAATGAAAGGAGATCTAGGGGTCTTGAACCTTAGGTTACAAAATGACGCGCTCTTCAACCAGCTGAGCAAATTTTATAACAAGAAAGATGTGCCTTGGGTAAACTTAATCTGACACATGTACTACTCAAATAAAGCCACAGGTACTACTCAAATAAAGCCCCTCATGCGGTCAGGGAGACTGGATCTTTCTAGTGGAAAGATGTGCTTCGGCTAAAGGATATTTTCAGAACGATCTCTAGATATCAGTTAGGCAGTGGTCAAATAATTTATTTTTGGGAGGATTGTTGGAACAATACTGTTATATCGGAGACTTATCCACATTTGGCATCATTTGTCAAGAACAGTACTGCATTGGTGGCAGAAACCATGCAAGCAATAGATCTAGACAACCTTTTTCACCTCCCTTTATCATAACAAGCTTTCCATGAATATCTTCAGACTTACCTACAAAATATGCTATAAGAAGAAAACATAAAGGACTGTTGGACGCTAGTTTGGGGGAGTAAATTTACTCAACACCAAATCCATGCTACAACGAAGACATCTCAATGTCCATGACAATACCACTTGTGTAATGTGTGACAGAGGAGAAGAGGAGACTATTGACCATCTCTTTTTTTCTGCCCTTTTTGCTTATGAGTGTTGGGCTGCCCTCCAAATTTAATGGAATAATACGCTACTTTGCGCCGATAGACTCATGCAGGCACAAGCTTCAAATCCATGCCCTTCTTCACCGAGGTCACCTTCATAGCGGCTTGAGGGATGTGGAAGCTACAAAATGACAAAATTTTCCATCGAAAAATCCCAAATCATAGAATATGAAAGTCCAACTTTAAAAGTTAGTGTTATCTTCAATCAACAAGATTCAGAAAAGACCTCAAATCTTCTTTTTATGCTTGGTGGGCTTGGTTAGATGCCTTCAACTGATTTATACATTTCTTATTTGTGTCTTTGTTTGTGAGTCTTTTGGGCTTATGAAATCTCCTAACCTGTAACATTTCATTTTTTTTAATGCATCTTTTGATTGTTACTGTGGAAAACTCTCCCACAGTTTTTTTTTGTTAAAAAAATAAGTTGAGACTGCATTCAACCATGGAGGTCACGGCTCTCACGTGCCGAACGGGGATCGTTCAGGTGCCCAAATTGTGACACGTACTCCCCTGCCCTAAATTAAACCAACCTAATATCCGGGAGGTTGATTTATCATAATCAATGAAGCGTGACCTTGTCTTAAAAAATAAACCAACCTAAATAAAAATGTAACTAAATAAAAATGTAACCAGTAGATTCGGTGTATTAAAATGTGTCACATTTCGGTTTTATATTAGGCTTGTTTATTTTCGTTCTAACAAAGGGAATAAATCTTTTTCTTGTCTGAAAACATATATGTATTCCGGGTAGCCGTAGGTCATCCAAGCATCATTTGGTTAAACTTTTAAAATTTAAACTATCAATAATTTCTCATTTTAAAACCATCGATAATTTAGTTTAAAAACAATTTAAACTAAAACAAAAGAAGTCATATATATATACTTGCCTTGAAAAATACTTAGTTTCAAAACAAAAGAAGCAATATATGCATAAATTTGTCTTGAAAAATACTACAATAATATCTTAACCATTTTACAAACTTATGTTCTAATATAAAATATCAAGTTTGAAAGTTTGACCAAATTTTGTCATATAAACATCTATGGCCAAAATTGAGTTCCATAATCTTTATCTCACGCAAAACATATTCCAGCAAACATCTCATTATAAAACCACAACAAACGGTAAAACTAGCCTTGCGATTCTAAAACATAATATAATCCCTGTATAGTGTTACCGTGTTTTCGTTGGTCTTTGTACATAATCAAAGCCAAGTACTTTACTTACTCTCTCGCTTGCACGCCTTCACCGCACATCCCACAACAGCATGATGATGCGCAAACCATCGTAGTGGGCCTTGTCATCATATTATTCACATCTATCCTTCAAACTGAAACACGTAAATGACGCTATCTGATAACAAATGCAGACACATCTATTATGAAATCATGCTGTCATACTATCATCGGCCATACTTTGATTGCCCTTGTTTTTTTCCTTTTGCAAAAAATGAGATGTGCATAGATGGAAAATGAGCATGCTCTACACTGTGAACCCTGTAACAGCAGTATTGAGAGACCTGGGTGCCTAGAGCAGAATGAACAAATCATATGCTTCTGCAAGGAAACACACGTACAGTAGAGATTGAAAACTTCAAAACTAGATATTCGAACCTTTCGATCAGACAACATTCACAATAAATGGAAGAAACTACGGATCAGACAATTTTCACCAGCAGCATGAAAACTTCCAAATGCAAGTAAAAAACATTCTTCAGGGCATGTAAACACTTTGGGACCCAAGTTGCAAATGCATTCAGCCATGCTTGAGTACACAATTAAGCCCTACATCATAAGTGAAAAACATCTTTGCACCAAGTTGTCAAATTAATCTGAGGTAGGCCTGACAGTTACCTGTTGGGACATACAGTGTTCCTTTGACTGAACATAGCTGCAGCTCCCCATTTCGTTGTGGGTTAATCATCTCTAGGTTGATTCAGATTTACTGCTCTACACATCACCTCGGCTCCATTGCGGTGCAAGTAAATTTCCATGCAAACCCCTGGGCTAGAGAGACTAAGTAGCTCCTCGCACACCTCCTCACTGACAGTCACTGAGGGATGAAAATTTAGAGTAATCATCTTGAGCACTGGCTTCCATCTCAACAGTCGTTTCACGAAACATATTTCACACTCTGCTCCAGTCATCATGTTGATTTCAACTGTCTCGAGAAAACTCAAGCAAATATCCTTGGTTTCCCAGTCCTGCGGTTTGTAACAGATGCAGCCAGATGAGCACCGAACTTCAGCCTGAAATGAAGAGGGCATAACAAATAAGACATTGATTTTAAGAATATTTTGAATGGATATAGCAAAAAGGAAATAAGGAACAATGTAGGAAAGTGGAAATGATCATTCTCATTTAACGTAATGTGTTTTAGATCTAATCAGCTGCAGATGTAATGTCCAGAGAAAGGGAGAAAGTGAGAGAAAATTGAAAAATGTAGCACAGATGCATTGGCTACAATTACATCCGCTCTGTAATATTTATCACTAGCATTTCAGTTGATCATTTGGCGTGGTTTGCTTGGAAGCCCCATCAACCTCAAACTAAGACCACAACATATCCATATCAATCACCAGTAACTAGCAATAGCTTCAGCTACATTCCAATATTTTCTATTTATCATAGAAATCCAAAGCAGCACTTCAAACTTTTGAAGCAAAGCACAGCTGATACAAGACATGCATCTAGTATATATCCTACAGGGCAAAAACAACAAAATACATCAACAAGCAATAGTTGCCCCAGAAAGATGCTTAATAATCAATTTATCATGATTACTCCCGCTGATTGCAAATTTGCAATATGTAACTTCAGTTAGTTCATCTAAAAACCTTGTATGGAATTGGCAGAGTATGACTGCCCTAGCTTCTTCTTAGGAAACACGGTACTCTTACACCTTGATTTGCTTGCTTTGAAAATTGCACTGTGTTAGTTGCTCAATTCACATCTTTGTGATGGTGGATTTAGGAGTTAGGTCATTCAAATTGGCGCATAGACACAGCTTGGACAAATCTCGGGTCCAACTCATGTTCACCTACCATGCACCACAACTCGCAACTTTTGGTTGTTGTGGCACGATTTTCTTTATCTCATATTATACACATTTTTGGGGCACATCCTCAGTTATGCATCGTATTGAACAACTTTCAAAACTAGGATGCTTGCAGTACATGATGCCATAGTACATGATGCCATAGTACATCGATATAATTATGTAGTACACTACTCTCTCCTTAATCCACGCGTATTTTGATTTTGCACAAAGACCAAGAAGGTGATGAGATTGAGAAATAAATGGGAGAAAAACATGAGGCTTCATTTACATAAAAATTACATAAGACTTCAGATGAGGAACCTCAAGAAGCCTCAAACTCAATGACTTGAGCAGAACTGTGTAAATTATCTAACCACATTCACTCATCTGCAAATTTACATCTACAGTGGGTCCATCTCCTACCAAACTATATATTTCACATTTGATTAGGAGGACACATGCACATGCTTATGTGCTAAAGTGAAAACTATACCTCAATAAGAACTCACACAAATGATTCCTAGACCACAGATTATATAAGCAGTTTCATAATTTCTCTTTTATGCTGCTGCGTTCGTACACTAAGATACTAGTAATGCACTAATACCTACAATTTTGAACAGCAAAGAGATTATCAACATTACGACGTTAGCTTGTTTATCTTTTCCATTGTTCAACAGTGGAGAGAAGTGTACTCACAGGTCGGTAGAAGGCTAACAGGTCAAGTCTGCGGACCGACTTAAAGTTCTTCAGGAATGCCACAATTTCCCGGATCCATAGACCATAATAATACTGGGAGAGATGCTCTGGAGATGTGGCATCATACCAAAGCGGACCGAGCTCTGATCATACCTATCAACCCACATAAGTGACTCCAACGCCGGTATCCTCGGGCCAAAGCAATTGAAGACGTTTAGTACTTGAAGCATAGGAGCAAAAATCGTGAGCTGCTGGAGATCTTCCAGTCTAATCAGATCAAACATGGAGGAGAGACTCCGAGCGGATGGCTAGATTTGACAACCCTCGAGTTTCGAAGAGACGGAGCTTTTGTAGCGACGGGCACCGATCCGACGAGACAGCGTCGCCGAGATTTTGGTCGTCGAACCGGGAGTGGTTCAGGCACAGCGCGGTGAGCTTCGCGAAGACGCCGGATGGTGGGAGCCGGATGCCAAGGTCGCGTAAGCTGGTGGTGATCTCACGTGGCCTTCTCGAAGCACGGGATCTGAATCGCGCCCCCTATCACGGCCGCCCCTGCCGCCGGCGTGATGATGTCGAAGCAGAGCTTGCCTTGGAGGCGGGGCGCGGCCAAGTCGAGGATGGCGGCGATCTTAACCGGGGCGCGGTCGCTGCTCTCGATGTGCAGGAGGAGGACCGGGGAGGGGTGGAGGCGGAGGGCGGCGCTGACGCGGGCGAGGTCGGTGACGTCGGGGAAGCGCAGGTCCGGGAGGAGGGTGGACCAGAGGTTGCGCCAGCGGTGGGAGATGAGGCTGGTCCGCGCGGCGGCAGCGGCGGAGGGGAGGCGGATGAGGATGAGGCTGAGGCTGAGGACATCGTCGCAGAGCGCGCTGAGGAGGTCGTTCTCGCCGCCGCCCGCCATTGCGGCTTCGTCGAGGAGGGTTTTTGGAAATGGGGTTCCTGATTTGGTTTGAATTGGGGATTTTTCACCAAATTGATTTTTGAAAGATATTTAACACTTTTAACGTGACCGTTTAACAATTATTAAATGATAAATGTCTCAGTTTTTTAAAACCGAACGTTGTTGGAATTGGATAGAACAAAAGAGTACGGCTCAATAAGAAACCCACTTTTAAAATATCTTTGGCCTGACTAGTATTGTTTTTGCCTTTTGTTTCTACTACGACTTCATCCGACGTTTGGAAAAGTGACTGAAATTATTTTTTTAGTCACCTGAATAATAGACCCTCCAAATAAATAGATAGATAGATAAATGTATTCTTGGTGGCAAATTCTGAAAGAAAGGCACGTGAATGGGATGGCAAATTCTACGAGGTGTGTGTTTTTGTTGGCAAATAGTGAAATTTATCATATCATACAATGACCAAAGTTGTAGAATTAGATATTAATTATTTAGGTAATGCGGTCATCTTTTATTGTCATTAGAATTTTTTGTCAGCAATATCGTCGGTTGAGACCAAGGGTCATTGAAAATTAACCTAATATGAAATGTAATATATTCTACTATTACAAATTTGGACAAGTGTCTTAGGCCGGTTTCACGATAAGGTTTAGATTTATAAATTAATTGAGTTAACATGGTGGTTTTACTTTTTTTCTTGACAAATATTCTACTACTTCTTTATTCAAAAGTCAAAAGCATTAACAAGTAGTCCTATTGCACAAGAAAGTTAACAAAGGTCAACCATTTTAATTCTAGCCCTTTTTAACACTGGAATTTTGCTTGTTTAAAACTAGAACTATTTCGTATATTGCATTCCAGTACTCTATATAGACAGGTATAAAATTGAATACCATATTTGATTGGGCTTTGGAGCATACTGAAGAAGATTGGAGTACTGGATCATATACAGCATGACTAATGACTATACACAGCCAAACGGGCAGGTCAGGCCGACACAGCCCATGGCCCGTCTAGGCACGATGCACATCCCGTTAAGGCCCGATACATGTAGCGGGTCGTGTCATGCCGGGTCATGGGCCTGTGCCCTGGCCCTAGGCATGGTCCGTGACGCCACTGGGTCATGACATGCCGTCACAAGCACGTGGATGGCCCACGGGCCAAAATTGGAATATTCAACAAAATAGAAAAATAGAAAGAAAAAAGAGAAAAAAAGAAAAAAATATAGAAAAAGATAAATAGGAAAGTGAGAATAGAAAGTAGAAAAATGATATAGAAAAATATAGGAACATTAAAATGATAGGAAAAAAGTAGGAAAGGAAAATGAGAAAATAAGGAAAAGAAAGAAAAAAGGTTTAAAAATTATAAAATGATAGAGGTAATAAAGGATGACTAAAATGTAGCTAAACATATGGGTGGAAAAAGGAGTAATGACCTTTATTAATGTCGGTATTATATGGCCTCGTTAAAAACCTTATCATGTAAAAACTCATATATGAGAAAACCATGATTAAAAAAGTATAGCATATAGGTCAAAACTCGAGAAATTAAAAGGTGACTAATTTTGTTCACCTCCTTGATCTCTATCTATATACAGATTTTCGAATTGAACAACCATTTTTGTGTTCTCTGCAGTGTGTTGGGCACGCTCGTTAGCTAGACTGAAATCCAATTCAGATGACGTTGTAGATATGGGCACCATGAACACATATCATGCTAGGTTTGAGAGCACACGATATTGGGTCTTGTAGTCATTCCACCACGCTAGCACGTTGAGCTCTTCATCATTGACGAAGTCGCTGTACAAGTGAGAAGCTAACTCTTGAGCACACTGAGAACCAGCGGCAGGAGTTACGGGGAAAACTGCCACTGCCAGTAGATGAAGATGAATCATGATCACCATTCCAAATTCGGCCCCACTGTAATTTCTTCTTGCCGGGTATAAGGACAGGAGAACTTAACCTCATACTTGCCAAATACCTCATATAATTTTGTTTTAGCATCAGAATAATAGGTATTGTAATCAATATTCATTATGTCCCCAATAAAACTCAAAATGTTCAGAAATCCCCTCATTTTACCCCTAGAATCAAGAATAAATGCAAAAGTATATAACATTCGGATTTCCTTGATATTTTTGTTTCATAGGAAATACTACATTTGCAAGTAGCTGGTCATTTTCATTTTCTCTCAATAAAGTGGAAATGTCCAAAATTTTATGCAATATTAAATTAGCAGTTGGATAATAGACTCCTAATAAAGAAACAGTTGAATCATAAAATGTTTCAAGAAATAAATAGAACTTACCGACAATATATCAAGTCTGCTTTGTTAAAATCGGTGGTGCACCATTTGATTAAAAAAATTGTGAGTAATTTTTCGTAGGGAATTACATGCTTCAACATTAGATAGGTTGCATTCCATCGATGTTCTGTATCCATTTTGGAATTTACGTGGCGGCGTGTTCAATGCGATGCATAATCTTTTGAAATTCGCGATTCACCTGTTACAGACGGCATCAATGTGTGGGTCTATTCTTTTCATCCAGATTTAACTATGAGATTAATAATATGGCAAGCACAACATTGATATAAAAAATGATTCAGCATAAACAGAAAATAGTGGCTGTAAAATGTCCATTTCCTTAGAGTTTGAAGCCGCATTATCTAATGTTACTGTAAAGATTTTATCGCTAAGGCCAAACTCATCAACAACACCTGTTATTTTAGCAATATTTTCATCAGTATATGTAACACGATTAATCTTAAGGCTATGACTCTTTTCTCCAATACCCAATGAACATTAACATAATGAGCAACTACACTAATATAGTCAGTCCTCTTTGGCCTTACCACTTCAGATGTCAGAGGTGATACCAACAAAAATGTGCATGTATGAAATAGTTCCTTCAATGCATCACGACCTTGGTTATAAACCCTTTGCAAATTATGGGTCATGGTCTGTCTACTCACAGCTTGAAATCTAGGGTTGTGAGAAGTTTTAATGTAGTTCTCAAATGCATTTGACTCACCAAAGTTTAAAGGTAAATCTTGTCTTGCAATTAAACGAGTAAAGGAATCACGTGCTAATTGAGGATCATACTCCCATGTACGACTTACTGTTCCATCGGGATTTAATAGCAGTTGTTGTTGCCATAGTTGGATGCCCTGCTTTTTCACGCAAGCCTCGGCATGCCGCTTTGAATGTCCTATTCCACCAGAAGATTTCCCAAATAATTTAGTTTTGCATATTCTACATCCAGCCCACGTTACCTCGTTTCCACCAGTGCCGGTCTCCTTGATCTCATCAAAATGTTGCCATGCTGTGGAGGTTCTTGATCTCTGCTGTCGAAGAGGAGCAGCTCACAATTCCTGATCCTCCCGAAGCAACAGGTACTTCTTCATGCCCTCCTTCCGTCGTTGGATTCGACCTCGCAATATCTTGCACGATGTTTGGGTCAAAGCTTGGGTCGAAGTCGAACAAGTCGAACACCGGGTAACTCAAATCATCCATCCTGAAATATTGAAATTATTCAAATATAAATTTACAGCATAAATTCAAACAACAAGAAATAATGCCCTTAGATAATATTCTTCATACCTCCGCACTCCTTTGGTTGCAAAATAAGTGCACGGCTTCTCTGGACTATTTTTTATTTTTCAAAAATATTGAGAAAATAAAACTTGAACACAAACTAGCACAAATGGGCTTATAGGATCACAAGATGAGATGTTTGGATGAGCCAGGATGGTGCAGATGGTGTCCCTATTTATAGCAAAAATGTTCAATTTTTTTTTTGAATTTTTTTGATACTTTTCTATTTTTTTCCCTCAACGGCTATTTTCAAAATATAGCCGTTGGAGGGCACATGGCAGCCTTTGAGTGGCTTGGTACAGCGGGCAGGCGGGGCCAGCGAGAGAGAGCTGTTGGGGGCACGACATGGTGTTCCTTCATTGGCTCTGTACGCAAGCGGGCGGGAACGAGTGGCTCGGCGTGCGAGACGGGCGGGGTTTCTAGCCGTTGCCACAAGTCGTCGTGAGCCATGCCGTACTTGAGGCCAGGCCATGTCGGCATGGTACAGTAACGGGCTATGTTGTGCCTGGCCATCGGGCTGTGCCATCAGCTCAAGCACGGCACGCCTGAACGGGCCAGGCCGAGATAACCCGTTACACTTTGTGTTGGTCAGGCTTGACACGGCTACAATATTTTTATGTCCGGCCCGACCTAAGAAGGCATGGCCCATTTGGCCATGTATAAGCATGGGTGGGCATGTCATCCTGAGAAAAAATAACAATATTTATTCTTTATTGGCAACAATAGGAAGTAATGGAATGGCTTTGAACATCATCACGATGGTGTTCTGGAGAGGCGATTCCTTATGTGGCGATGAAGACGGCGAGGATTCTTCCAGGATCTACTATACAAAAATGCATAATCAAACTCACCTATACAAAAACGTGCAACAACCAAGAACGAACTCGGTGTCAAAATTAAGAAAGTGAGCAGAGAATTGATGCCAGATTACGAGGCTAAAACCACACGTCTTTTCTTATAGGGATTACTGGCTCGTAGTAACATCCGCGCTAAAATATAATATAATAATTTTTAATATAAATATCTATATCTTTATACTATTATAAATATTATAAAAATTAAAGATGTTTTTGCCGATCGTTTGATACATCGCTTGTTTTCAATTCGAAGTCATTTGATCTGCACGCACCAATGCAACATTCGTATCCGATTTTCGAGTTGGTCTATGATTTTGTGCGGCATCCGTGTCTGATTCCGCGCGTGGACCATGCAATATTACAATGGGTGTCCGCCACTGGAGTGCGATGTGATTACCTGTTTACCCGTACTACAGCATGGCCACATGAAGTGGTTTGCATCTGTTCGCTCTTTTGTCCGTGAGAACTATGAATAATCTGGCCAACTATTAGTTTGTGTGTTTCTATCTGTCAGTGAGTTTGTGACTTAGCACAATTCAGTCTTGCATTTTGCTATGATATCGTGACGATGTTGATTGTAGAATTCATTTTTTTATAGGTGATTGTTGAATCTTGAAAGGGCATGACACCGATACAGCATGTGAATATGCATGACTAAAAAGAGCATGTGAATCTCCATTTAGTATATAATCTTTATGCAATCTTCACTTTTAATCTCATGCTGTTTTTTAAATTGAAATGATCTTTCCTTGAAAATCTGAAGCAGATTCAAGGTTTTTTTTCTGTTTCGTTTACTGCTGATAATCATTTTACTTACAATTTTTTTTATTTTACAAATACAACGCACAAGCATTTATAGCTTTATTAAAATAAATTAGTTTTTTATTAGTGTTACGGAGCGCTTCCATTTAATATCCTTTTTACTCAGTTGTCAGTTCCGAGATAATAATGTATTAAAGATCGCATCCAATTCAAATTATGTTTCCCAATGTAATCAGAGACATTAGAAAATAGCGTCTAATTCATATGATTGGAGTAAGCTCGAGACCCTGGTTGGATCAAGGGGTTAATTTTTAGCCCATTATTTTTTAACCCCAATTAGCCCTCAAGGATCCAAACAGGAAGGCTAATTTGGGACTAAAGTGAATTAGTCTTTCAAAAAATTAGCCCCTTCAAGGGGTGCTAATTTGGGCTAATTTGGTGTGGGTCCCATCAATTTCACGCGTTGCCTCTCACTCCACCAAAAAAATTCGCGCTGCTCAGCTTCTCTCCCACCGTGCTGTCGTACGCCTCTCTCACCGCACCGCTGTGCACCTCACTCGTCGATGCCAGTCGTCGTCCCTAGGCGTCGCGCCATCCCCTCCTCTCCCACCGCGCCGCCCCCTGATCTCCTACCGCGCCGCCGCGTGCCTCTCCCACCGCGTCGCCCCCTCCTCTCCTACCGCGCCGCTGCGTGCCTCTCCCACCGCGCCGCCCCTACTCTCCTAGTGCGCCACTCTCATCAAGGCGGTACGCTTCCCTCGTCTCCCGACACCGGCCGCTTTGTCGGCGCCGCCGCCACTTTCCTCCGTTGGCCATGAGCGCCGCAACCATCTGCGGATCTGTTAACCGACACAACGAAACCTCACAGAATGTGCTTGCTATTTGTGATTCGACATAAGATTTACCTTTGTGTTTGCGAGATGGCCTGGTTCAGTACATAATATGAGAGTGTTCAACGATGTAATGACCAAATATGGTGACAAATTTTCACATCCACCTGCAGGTAATCTATTTTATCTATCATACAATTTTTTGTAATTTTCATTGGTCACATATGTCACTTTAAGTACCTCAAACTATAGGGAAATATTACATTATTGATGCGGGGTACCCAAACCGTCCTGGTTATCTGGTTATCTTGCATCATATAGGTGTATAAGGTACCATGTGGAGCACTGGCAAAACGGCCCACCACCAAAAGGTATGAAAGAGACATTTAACCATGCACATTCCCAAGTTAGAAATGTCATAGAGCAATTTTTTAGAGTTCTGAAGATGAAATGGAGGATGTTGTTGGATATGCCAAAATTTTCCGCTAGAAAGCAAACAAGAATAATTGTCGAGACAGCAGAATTGCGGATAGGGAATTTGATATGTGTGATGCGAATGCAAACTATTTTCCAATGCCACATTCATCGCAAGAATATTGGCCATCAGATGAACCTCTCATAGAAGATACCAACATGAATATTTTTTGTGATGAGTTAGCTAATGCTTTGTTCTATGGATTATAAAATATGTATGTTTCGATTCACAAATAACTTGTATGTTTGTATAAGACTTCAATTGTATGTATAGACATATTGTATGGACATAATTTATTTCTATAAGACATCAATTGTATGAGATTTGTATGTTTCAATCATATATGCATATGTTTAATTTTTATTTATTACATGCATTAAATGAGGTAGTTGGAACCAATGATTAGAGCATATGCATTAAAGACAAATTAACCTATGAATCCAAACTACTCAATGGGCTAATTTTTAGAGGGCTAATTTAAGGGTAAATTTTTAGCTCTCAAATTAACCAAAGGCTAATTATCCAAACAAGGTCCAAATTGAAAGCTAAATGGATAAGGATTTAGATCAGCAAAGAGACATCATTGAATTGCTTCACTCACAAAGACTTGAGAAAGAAAAATAAGATGGCTTATAGCAGAAGTGCAGATGTAAAATTAAAATTGGTTTTTTCACAATGCACGGATATTTACTAGACGGCGGGAGTATCTGATAAGTGATGACAAATGCAAGCATGTCCATTATGACGTATGCAAGCACGTCTATTTTGACATTATGCTGTTTTGAGGAGTGAATATATGGAGTTGGGACAAACATCAACTGTGTTCAAAAGCTAGGAGGGCGTGCTCTATATCGTGAACTGAGATAACTTTAGCCGGGTTGGCCGTAAGTAGAGGTTAACCAAATCTTATTAAGATTATGAGAAGGTAATGTTATAAATTATATTTTACATCCGACATTATATTATACAGTTGAGAGCATAATTGTGCCAAGAAAGCTTTAGGTGTGGTAAAAGATCACCTATATGAAACTGCTCCTCCGTAGGCTTGCACAGACCGGATTGCTTCCAAATGGTGATTTCATCTTTGATATCACCCTCCAGCTGAGCTGACACTCAGCACGAGCGTTGATTGAACACCCCGTGCATTACGTTCTTTTCAAATGAATCAGCATACTATCAATATTTAGTGAATCAAAGGCGTAGCGGTAGCTGAACCAAAAAAAAACTAGCCTTTCTCTTAGCCACCATTCCTCCACATCGAGCAGAATGAACTGAGATAACCCTCCGACAGCAGTATTGAATGCCTGCAGCAGAATGAACAAAATATATGCTTCTGCAACGGAAACAAAAGATACAGTACAACCAATACTTACATTGCTATGAGAGAGGTAGAGATTTCGGTCGGGCAGCATTCATATTTAAATGAAACAAACTTTCGATCAGATAATTTTCACCAGCAACATGAAAAGTTTCAAATGCAGGTTGGAAACGTTCCCCAGAGCATGTAAACACACATTGGGGCGCAAGTTGTGAGTGCGTGCAGTCAACCATACCCAAGTATACGACAATCCTATATCATGAAAGATGAGAACATCCTTGACCCTAGTTGGTCTGAAAGGAAGGCCTGAATTTGCCTGGTTTCGGCGATTACAATGCTCTATTTCATCGTCAGTTAATCATCTCTAAGGTTTAGTTCACTGCTGTATACTTCACCCTAGCTCCATCACGGTGCAAGTAAATTTCCATGCAAATCCCTGGGGTAGCGAAGTTAAGTAGCTCCTCACACACCTCCTCGCTGACTGTTACTGAAGGATCAAAACTTAGAGTAATCGTCTTGGGCACTGGCGTCCATCTCAACAGTCGTTTGACAAAAAATATTTGACACTCTGCTCCATTGAAATTGTTGATTTCAACTTTCAAGAGAAACTTCAAGCGGATATTCGTGGTTTCCCAGTTCTGGGGCTTGTAACAAGTGCAGCCAGATGAGCAACGAACTTTTCCATCCTAAAATGAAGAGCACATAAGAAATTGATTTTAAGAATATTACAGAAGGATACAGAAAAAAGGAATTTAGGAACAATGTAGGAAAATGGAAATGATCATTCTCATTCAAACCTTTTATTCGTATAAGAGCAATGTCTTTTAGATCTAATCACCTCCAGATGTGATGTGTGGAGAAGGAAGAAAGAAAAAGAAAATTGGAAATTTGTAGCATAGACACTTTGACTACAATTACAATATTTTCTGTCAGAATTTCAATTGATCATTTGGCGTGGTTCGTTGGAAGTCTCATCGACATGAATCTACTACGGCCACAACATACCCATATCAATCACCAGCAACTGAACAACATTTGCAGCTATGTTCCAATCATTTCTATTTTATCAAAGAAAGCCAAAGCAGCATGGTAATACTTGAATCGAACTTGTAGATAGTAATCTGAAGAGGGGAAGACTTTTAGTTTTAATAGATAAACCATGGAGGGACATATCGGTACTGGGACTGACACATCAAGTACTAGTACCAAACATAGTAAAATGATTAAGCTGAGGTGCATTAAATTGCAAATACTTATACCACTTCCCCAGAAACCAAGGTATTTAATAACATTGAAAAGATATACATTACCTTAATGTGATCTGCTAACTGCAGCTTCAGCTCCCTTATACCGGGAGACATCCTAAGCAAATGGAATACACAAGGTCCAAAGGTATGTCCTTCTGTTAATAACCGCAGAAATAGGATTTCAATGGCAGGGGGCATGTTCACTGCTTCCACCAAGAGCTTATAGTTATTATGCATGATCTGAAAATCAACAGAAATTCACAAAATATAATTACTTAATATGTGTATTTTGACTTTGCACAACGATTAAGGAAGTGATGAGATTGAGAAATGTATAAGAGAAAAATATAAGGCTACAGAGAAAGAACCTCCAGAAGCCTCCAATTTTATGGCTCGAGGAAAACAATGTAAACACTTCAAGGCCTTGTTCGGTTAATCCCTCCTCCAAGGGGATCGAAGGGGATTAATTCCATATCTATTGAGATGTGCAATTAATCCCCCTCAATCCCCTCCAATGCCTTCCGCGTGGGGATTAACCAAACAAGCCCTAAGGAAAATTGGGATAATAATGTCACTTATGTCCAATTCTACATGCCATAGGGACTCAATGGATCACCCCAAGTCCCACAAACGATATCTTACTTTTATCTTTTAAATTGGCATGTTCCTATGCTATGATACTAGTAAATGGTTATGAGCTACAAAAACATTGTTAGTACATTAGCTTCATAATATAATGCAACAACAAGGAGAAGGGTGCACTCACAGAGGGATAGACGAGAGATAGACGAACATCCCGGGCTTCCTCAAAATATTGCAGGAGTGGCAGAGAATGTGAAGGACTTGCTTGTTCATACACCATGCCAAAGGCGGCTGGTCTATGGACGTTTGGTATCGGATCGAATCGGACTGAACTCCTGAACATATCAATCCAATGAAGTGTCTCCAGTACTGGAGCAGAGATGTGAGCGATTGGTGTCCACACGAAGCAACAGAACAAATCTAGTTCTGTAAGCACAGGAGCAGAAATGGTGAGCTGATGCAGCCCTTGCAGTCGAGACAGCTGAACAAGGAGGAGAGACGCCGAGCGGATGGATAGATTTGACACCACATCAGCATCGCAGATACGAAGCTCTCTAGCGAAGGGCACCCCTCCGACGAGACGGCGTCGCCGAGATCGCGCTGGCTCTGGCTGTCGAACCTGCAGTGGCTCAAGCTCAGCGCGGTGAGCTTCGCGAAGACGCCGGATGGTGGTGGCAGCCGGATGCCAAGGCGGCGGCCGCGTAGTAAGCGGATGCTGATCTCCGTGGCCTTCTCGAAGCACGGGATCTGAATCGCGCACCCGATCCCGGCCGCCCCCGCCGCCGGCGCGATGATGTCGAAGCAGAGCTCGCCTTCGAGGCGGGGCGCGGCCAAGTCGAGGACGGCGGCGATCTTATCCGGGGCGCGGTCGCTGCTCTCGATGTGCAGGAGGAGGACCGGGGCGGCGTGGTGGCGGAGGACGGCGGTGACGCAGGCGAGGTCGGTGACGTCCGCGAACCGCAGCTCCGGGAGGTTGGTCCAGAGGCTGCGCCAGCGGCGGGAGAGGACGCTGGTCCGCGCGGACTCGGCGGTGGAGAGGAGGCGGACGAGGATGAGGCGGAGGGCGTCGTCGGGGAGCGCGCTGAGGAGGTCGTCGCCGCCGCCGTCCGCCATTGCCGCCTCGAGCTCGTCGTCGGGAGGGTTTTGGCTGGAAATGGGATTTCTGGTTTGGTCGGGGGGAGCAGCCGGTTTTCACCGGATTTGATTTTGAAGCCGGGACAGGAACCGACTCTACAATTTCTTTATTTATAGTAATTGTAGTAACATTACTTTTTTGTTTTGCTTAGTATTCTTAGTTATATTGATTACTATATCTATTATTTTTGAGATGATTGATTATTATTACTAATAATAATTTATGCTAATTGTGGTGTAGAGAACAAGAAAACTAGTACTAATCAATACTTCAATTGCACTAGTTATTAGTGAAAAAACAAGAATTATTTCATACAATCTTAAGAAGAAACAACAGAAGAAATGCGAGTCTATATAAAAGAGCACCACCTTTTCTTAAAAACTCCAAAAGAAAAAAGAGAGAAGAAAAGACCATCACCATCACTTTGTATATATAAAAACTCAACAAATAAAAATAGAAGAAAATACCATCACCTTGTAGATATAGAAACAAGGGGAAAAAAGAAGAAAAGACCATCAACTTGTAGATATAAAAAACTCAAGAAAAAAAGAAGAAAGGGCCATCACCTTGTAGATATAAAAAACTCATGAAAAAAAAAGAAAAGACCATCACATTGTAGATAAAGGGATTGTTTGGATTCGGGACTAATCCGTTTATCGGATGTTTGAACATCAATTTGAAGAATACGAACTAATTATAAAAATAATTATAGAATCGAAGGATAATTTGTGAGACGAATCTATTAAGCCTAATTAATCTATGATTAGCAAATATTTACTGTAGCATCACATCGTCAAATTATAGCATAATTATACTCATTAGATTCGTCTCGCGAATTATCATCCGATTATGAATGAGTTTTGTAAATAGTCTACATCTAATACTCAAAAATACCATCGAATGATTGTAGCGTAATTATATTTATTAGATTCGTCTCGCGAATTATCATCCGATTATAAATGAGTTCTGTAAATAGTCTTTATTTAATACTCAAAAATATATCTAAACATTCGATGTGACCCACACTAAAATTTAGTCCATGATTAGCAAATATTTACTGTAACATCACATCGTCAAATTATAGCGTAATTATACTCATAAAATTTGTCTTGCGAATTATCAACCAATTAAGAATGAATTGTAAATAGTCTACATTTAATACTCAAAAATCGGACTAAAATTTAGTGACGTTATTCAAACAGCCCCAAAAGTATTGCAGCTCCTGGAATATTGGAGTGCAACTTTCTCAAAACAGGAAGCTCTGGAGACAAGGCGAAATAGACAGTTGGGAAAAGCCAGATTGCCAGATTTTCACTTTCATGTTCTGCACTTGCATAGTTGCGTGAGCTTATTTGGGAAGGAGGCATCACAGTATGACATTATGTGCAAAAACAGCTGTAAAAGAACAGTACGAAGGAAGAACCACACCACACGACAGGAAAAAGAACTTCAGCTCATGAGCATGATCATTATTGAATCCAATTGGTACAATAAACAAGACTGATAAGTACAACAGCAGCCTAACGAGTCAAGCCCAACGGCCATTATGCAGTCAAATGGCACTACAACAAATCGAATTCGGAACAAGCTAACTTAAGAGGGAAAAAGAGGAAACGGGTCCAGATAAGCAGGGCCCGAAACTAACCTGCCTGTCAAACTCCAGGGTCAACTACACTAACACTTCTCAGCAGGCTGTGCCTAAGCTCAGCAGAACTTCCAGTGATTGTTGCAGTTCACGCAAGTCACGAACGTTGTCATCGGCTCGTCGGCGCTCCGGGTTTGCAGCTGGTAGTAGGTAGTCTTGCGCTGGCCGCACCTGCCACACTTAAACTGATCAGTGGTGGCCTTCGGTGCTCCTCCACGCTCGCATTCAAACAGAGCCTTCTCCTCAATCTTCTTGTTCTCAAGCTTCCTGGTGTCGCTAGCCATTTCTTTCGGGGTTAGGTCGGCAATTCTCTCAGGCTGCACTTGCGCTAGAAGAACCCTTCTCCGGAAGTCTGTGTTGTTATCATCCTTCAGATTGAACATCAACGATCTGTACCTTTGCTTATTAGGTCCATTAAAATTCCCCAGCTTCTGAAACAAGGCACATTCCACCACCACAGCAACCCTGAAAGGGTCACATGCTTCTACTTCATCTATGATGTTCCTCACTTCCTCCCTGTCATCCTTTCTAGTCTCTTCGGAAACTCTGGAGAAGGCATCACCAAGTATCGCCCGAAATCTGTCTCGACTAGCATCGCCACATTTAACAACGGATGTCAGTCTTGGAGGACCACCTTGGACAGGGGATGGTTTCTCGACAGAAGATACTTTGTGAACTACCTTGACAGATTGGGTTCTCAGCTCAGCATTAGAAAACTTCTCAACCTTTCCACCTTTGTGGTTCACAACACTGATATCCATATTATTAGTATTGACAGTAGCCCTTGGTGATGCCTTTTCAACTTTCATAGACTCCACCTTCTCAACCTTTACCACAGTAGAACTCGATTTTCCATTCTGCAGGGCCCCATTTTTCTTGTCTTCTTCAATGACAACCTTTTTCCAGTGTCCTAATAGGTCTGAAGCAGTTGCTTTTATTCTTGAGTGAGGATGCTTGGTGAGATAGCGAATACGTCTGCCGATCTATCAGAACAAAAGATAAAATTGGAGTAAGTACAGAAGAGGCAATCTCCTAAAGGACGAGCTGAAAACAATCGAATGAAACATATAAGCTTACAAAAGGAAATAAATGCGGCACTCAGTTTTGAGGATAACATGGAAAGCAAGTGAAAGCAACAGCTCAGCACTAAGAGTTGGGATTAAAAATTCAATTCACTTTTGAAATTCTAAAAACCTTAAATTACTGAAGGTGTTTCAGTTCATGAAAAATGGTACTCCATAAGTATGTCTAATGGAAAGATATTACACAGATCATCAAACAAGAATATTGTGTAAGTGCACTGACATAAAGAGAGTTGTATACCCAAACACCACATGCATATGTTACAAGTTTTTTAGCTGTCCACATGAATAACTAGATAACAAAAGCAAGGTCCCTCTGGGATATGATGTTATCATGAAGAAGAAACATCGTACTACCATTATGAAAGGAAAACATTTGCATGCTAGCCATGCTAGGCAAAGCAGGAAGGAAAATATGTGCAAGTGCATATCTTACATCACTGTACATGGCAATAACTAAAGCAATATCAGCTAAACACTGGGTGCTTGCTAAAAATGGTCAGCAAGATTATGTGTGAACAAGCAAGGATGCAGCGTAATCAACCAGTAACGCTAACTCGCTAAGCAACTGCTGTCCTGCCATGATGTCATCTACCGCTAGAGCACCAGAGCTTCAGAGCATCAAACTTTTGTTTACTGGTGATGAAGATATGTGTCAGCAAGCAGGAATGCAGGACAGTAAACAATTAAATGCTCAGCAGCTGCTGCCATCTACTGTTAGAGCGGTAAACAATCAAATTTGATAGTAAACAATCAAATTTGTTAGTTTTGTTTGCTGGTGACAAAGAGATGGAAGGAAACCAAAATTTTATCTCATCTTTTAGTGGACAACGAGAAAGTTAATTTTGACAAAATCAGGATACAACCCACATCTTTCTACAAACTATCCAATCGTATCCTTTCGCCTTCGATACTTTTTTATATTTACTTTTCAATAGAAAAGAGTGACTTCCAACATGAGATATCCCCAGAGCCAAACCCAAAAAAAATAAGCATTTGTGTTACGAGGTACATCTGCATGTGTAGGGGCAGACCCAGAAATGGGCCAAGGCCCAGGCCAACCCATTGTAATTTGGGCAATGTTCTAGAGAAAGGTATACTAGCCCGCATACAAGGAGCGGGTGCCCCAACCTTGTACCTCTAAGTCATATAAGAACGATTATACCATATATAAGCGTCAAATTATGCTACATAGCGCTACAGGGTGGGGCCACTTCTTAGAACGAACCTTGAATGTGGGCCAAGCTTATGCCAAGATGGAGAAAAAAAATTCTATCCCCAAGGCCGCCGCCTATGGCTTGGGTCCAACCCTGTTAGCGTACTGCCACACAATTCTCCTGCACTAAACTAGTTCCCGCGCAAACAACTTCTAGAACATTGGGGAAAATCACCATACTTCAATTTTCTCCTAAGCAGAAGATAAACCAACATAGGTGCTTTCCTGAACAATAAGTCCACAAGTAGCAACCCATACTAGATCGGATACCACCTCAGGCAAAATCAGTCCTACACATAATTGCCTCTGCCCAGCATAGCAGTATAGTACAACCACCATGTTTGATGTTTGGACATTAAGGAAATCCCAATGATAGCATTGCTGCAATCCCTTATCCAAATCTAGCCCCAACCAAGGCCCCTCATTGAAGGGCCCGTACAATCAGCACGGCTACCAAATCAATCAATATGAGTATTCTGAATATTCCTCATAATTGGGGCAAACAAGCATCCTAATGTCTAAAATCCCCAAACTTTTCACATCTAAGAACACCACACTAATACAGCATAAAACTATTACGCGAAAATCCTACCCATACAAATATGCAACTGAATCTGAAGCTACAAAACAACCCTAAAATCGTGTCGCAAGAATCCACATTCCCCCTCCTCGGCAAGACCCCTCGCCGAGATTTCCCAGACCGCCGGAACAAACAGAGCAAGCCTCCTGTTCCTAATCTCTCACGCCGCCGCGGCGGAACAACAAACAGGGGGACGGCGCGGCTCACCTGCGTGGAGACGAGGGCGGCGGTGGTGACGCGAGCCCCGCGCAGCCTCCGCAGCGCGTCGACGCACCGTGTGGCCTCCGGCGACTCCCCTCCCCGCCGACCCCGACCCCGGCCGCCACCTCCCCGACCGCGTCCGCCGCCTTCCTCGCCGCATCGAACGCCTCCAGGAGCTCCCTCTCCATCGCCCCCACCGCGCCCATTAACCCTACCAAGCCGCCTCCGGATTTCTCTCTCTCTCTCTCCTCTGCTCTGCGGCGGTGGCGCGTGGTGTTCCACTTCCAATGGCGGTGGCAGCGCGAGGAGGAGGGGACGGGTGGGGGCGGGTATTTATAGGAGGATGTTGGGTGAATCCGAGCCGCACACGTGGGCGGATAAGGCGGGATCCGACGGCTGGGATCGTGTCGGACTCGGGGGGCGTTTTGGGGGAAGGATCCCGGGATTTTTGGTATCCAGGTGGTGTGGGCCGGGCCTCCAGTCCTCTGCTTCCAGATTTTTTTTCTTCTCTTTCATTAGAAAAGAAAAGGATTTCTCTCCTTTTCTTTTCTTTTTTATTTTGTTCGTCACACATTTCGTTCCTTTTTTTGGCTTTTTCTTTGGCTGCTCTGCCATGTGTCACTGTGTTTTTTTCCCTTCTCTGTGTAGCAATGCTTGTGTTTCACTGTTCACTAGGTTGCTTGCTTGATGTCTTATTTGAGCAAAGTTGTGGGTATCTTAATATTTGGTGACAAAAGGGGGAATTTGAGGTGTGGCTTTTGTTACTGTAGCAGTGTTTTCTAAGTAAGGAACATGAACGAAATTTCATGGGGAAGTTTCTTGTAGTTGTGGATTTGAATGGACACATCAAAAATCCATAGCTCATTTTCTGGTAAGGCGCATTGGGAAGGTAAGATAACCAAGGGCTGATGTCGGCATCGTTCCATGCAAAATTATTAAAGCGCATGGTGAAAAACAGGAAAGATATTTAGAAAAAATAAGTTTGACTTCTGTTACTGGTGGAAGCATTTGTTACTTCCTCCGTCTTTAATAAGGTGTATGATCAAACTCAGATACAGTTTTCAAAATTAATTTTTAACTAAAATTTCTTATATACTTATATAGCAACAATATCATCATATAAAAGTAAATTCAAATATTAATCTAATGATATTATTTTCATCCAATAAAATTTAATTTATAATAAAATTATTTTTGGTTAAATATTTAAAAGGTTGAATCTTCGTCTTTCTCAGTGGAACAAAGGGAATATGTCGTAAATGAAATTCCGGATAAAAGGTTCTTGTATTTGTGGATTCCGCTCGAAATTAGATGCCCATTGCTCTTAGCTCATTTTCAGTTAAGACCAACAAGCCTTCAAATAGTCGCTGCGGCCTAGTCGCTAATCGGTGGGTCAATTGTGTTTTTCACATTGCATGTAGGAGCCTCAATGTGCCAAAGAAAAAAAGGAACCATCACAATTTGGTTCAAGAAACCTTTCTAATGCAACACATAACAGAATGCATAAGAAATACTAAATCAGATAATTGTAACGTGATTTCCTCGTTCATTAATTTCCGTCATTTTTTCTAGTTCTCCATGACCATGTCTTCATTGAATGAAATAAAATGTTTTCACTAAGATATTGCACCTGTAGAATTGAAGAAAATTTGCTGCATGTTTCCATACAGAAGAAAAATAAGAAAGAATCCTATTTATTGATCAAATGATTCTAAAAAGATCAGAAATAAAACTGTGGTCTTCTTTCGGACAAGAAGCATGGGACACTGTCCTATTTCATTCTGGTGCTATAAACATCCTCTCTCTCCGTCTGCATCTCTGCATAATCGTGATCGTGAGCAAGAACACTCATTCTTTTCCTGGTGTAAAAGTACCAGTTTAATATCTGAAAAGACAAGTAGATTAACAGATAGAAGAGAACATCTTCTGAACATGTAGATGCTCAAACTTGGAGAAGTCAATTTGGAGCATATATACTTCCATTAGATTGCTGTTATACTTCCTCAACCTGTAAACCAAAGTTACAAAAGTTGTATTACATAAAGGAATATGGCTCAAAGGAAATGATGGAGCATCGTTGCTAAAAGCAAATAGCAGCCCCGAATCTGGCTGCTAGTGTAATTGCTGAGGAAAAAAACGCACGGTTGATTTCCATCCAGGTTAATTGTAAGCCGCTGGATCAACCGTGGATATGATGGAGATAAATAATGAAAAATGTGTTTTTATACTTAGTTACAAAGTGTAAACCTGTGAGCAGAGAGTTAATCACAAATATGAATACCTATTCTACAAAGGACAAAAGGTGTGAACATCGTTGGCATTATGAAGATGTTACCAATGGGTTATAACAACTAATGGATCTTGAGCAAAACTTGAAGACATTGCAAGAGATATACTTCACATAGTTTATACATTATGTTTTCTTGACATTTGCTTTAATAATTGTTAACAAAACACTAATAAGCAGCCAGCGAAATCAAAGAGAAATCTGACAGATTCTAACTACATTAGCTTTGATGTAATTACTACAAGTTTACAAAGCACCCTAAAGACAGAAAGTATTTTCAAGGATATGTTTGCAGTATAAAGTAGTGTATTATGAAGAACAGAATCAAATAGGAAGTTAAATGTATAACCTGTGGAAGATTCATTAACTCCATAACAGCCCTCTTTGGTGTTAGTTCATTGTCAATTATCCGTGCTACTGCTGTCAAGACTGGCATTTTTACATGATACTTCTGAGCCAATGCGATGACAGCCCCAGCAGTTGATACACCTTCAGCAACCTATACAGAGAAATGAATATACTAAATACTATGCATGGTGGAGATATTCATGCAAAAGTTGATTCAGCAGCAGGAATGCTTCAGACCTGATTCATAGAATTCATGATTTTGTCAAGTTTTTCACCAGAACCAAGACGCAGTCCCACATTTCTATTTCGTGAAAGATTGACAAAACATGTAAGCATGATATCACCTGAGCCAGATAAACCAGAAAGGGTTGTTGGCTTTGCTCCCATCTTCGGATTGTTTGGGAAAAAAAGGAATCAGTGAACTTCATAAATTGATCCTTCATAGATCAAATTCAGACGATAAAAGTATCTCACACCTTTGTTGCTAACCATCGTATTTCTGAACAGCCTTGAGCAACAAGGGCCGCCATACAGTTATTTCCAAGATGCATGCCTTCTACTATACCTGCTGCTATTGCAAGAACATTCTTAAGTGCGCCAGCAATTTCTACACCTGTAACATCACTGAAGCATCACAAGTCACATTCAAGTATTCTTTCTCATGATAGCCCATGTTGCTTGTCTGAATTCCTAAATCATTACAGAAGAGAAGAAACAGTTCTTGGTCTACATAAAAGAATTCTGGGCTACATAGTGATCAGCATTTATATATGGCCAATGGTTAGTAATATTTACTTTGATGTGCTTATCCTCAAATTCGGTGAAGCCAACAGCTGCTGAACAGCAGCTGCCAACTTTTTGTCCTTCGATGCCACCACCATAGCTGCCATGTAAAGTTGAATAACTATGAGGTTCCTTCCTTCATTGTAAATAAAAACACTCCATGTTCTTGATAAGAAGTACCGGAGCTGGGCATTCTCACAATTACTAAACACAAGCAAAACAGAAAAAACATGAAGTAGTGCCAATTAACATTGCACCCTAAACAAGCAAGATGGAGTATGACATAGAGAAGATTAAACTTATGAAAAAAAATGATCTTACTAAACCTGTTGGCAATTTGTTCATCAGTTCGACTGCAAAAGAAGGTCCTGACAGAACAATAAACGGTTGGCGAGGATTCCCCAGTGATTGAGGGATGATTTGAGACATTGTCCGAAGTGTGTTAAGTTCTAGCCCTTTGCTAAGTGATATGAACGGCAACTTCGGATCAACATGTGTTGAAATACCCTCGAGAAATGATGAACTGAACTGCCACAAAAAGAAACCTCAAGAGTCACAAGTGAGGGAGCCCCCACTGCATTGAACAATGATTTATGATGAACTGCTCTGAATACCTGAACTGGGACAGCATGGAAGCAGAAATCTGCTCCTGCTAAAGCATCACTAGCACTAGTTGTTGCAGTGATATTTTCCGGTAACCTGTGGTCTGGTAAATATTTACTGGGAGACAAATTGAACAAGCTGTAAGTTAGATTCAGTGAGAAGTCTAATCTTCCAAATTGGATTGAAATGAGATTATCATTTCTCAAATGAATCAAGAAAGGGGGAGAAATGAGAGATTGGGGGCTTGGTTTACTCACCAGTTGATATGGCTGTGGTTGATGGATCGGCAGACGAGGTCGTCCCGGAGCAGCATGGAGACCTCGAGGTCGGCCTTCTTGGCCGCCACCTGCGCCGCCATGGCCGTCCCGAACGAACCCCCTCCGAGGACCACTACCTTGCGCGTCGTCTCGAGCACGTCGCTCCGGTTGCGCCGCCGCCAGGAGCGGGACCACCGGACGAGCTTCTCCCACGCCTTGCGCACCACGCGGCGCCGCTCCTTCCCTCCGCCTCCTCCGCCCCGCGGGCCGCCGCCGCCTCCGCCGGCGCCGCAGAAGCCGACAGAGCGCCGTCGCTAGAGCCGGAGGATACGAGGGAGAGACGGTGGCGCGTCGGTGAGTGGACGGCGAGGCGGTGGCGCGGGGTGGGCGTGTGAGGGAGGAAGGTGGCGGCGGCGGCGGCGGTGGCCATCGATCGGAGAAGGAGAAGTTTGCGCGGCTCGGGAGATTTGCTATCTTATCCGTTCCCGCCTTTCCCAAGTTTATCGAAATTCGTTTTCATTTCTCTGGAGATTCGTGCTGAGGGAAAGACATCAAAGTTCACAAATTCGCTCGAATTTCATGGAATTTCGTTGCCGAGAATTCGGATATCCCCCTCCCAAACCGTTCGATTTGTGTCAAGTTTCAAATCAATTTCGAAATTCATCTCCCTGAGGCTCGCATTTCAGCCCAAAAGGGGAAAACTGCTACCCTAGAGGATATTATATCGTCTCACGATGTATCAAATTGAATTTGGAGATCTAAAACAGTCTTCGCAAGCGTTCATATTTCCATGAACATCGTAAAAATCTCTCATCTTAGCGTGAGTAGTGCTTGTAATGGTTATCCAAAATGCCTATGCACAATTGGTGAAATTCTTCTTGCTGCCTAGTAATGGTTGTCCAAGAGACCAAGAGGCCTGCTGTAATATTAGAACAAACATTCTACTCACAGATTCGATCAAATACCGTGCAAAACTCTTGGAAGTATTGAACAATAAAGCCAAATTGAAAATAATGCGCAAACAGATCCTCAGCTCCTGATGATTTTGGATAAAAACAGCAGACCCAGCACAGTAAACATAAAGTTCAGAGGTTCGAATTGCTCATATCCCCTTGGCTCACACCACAAAAATTTTCTTATCTCCTAGCAAGCCACAGAACCAAGCAAAATTTAAACGAAGGTACACAATGTCAAGCACAAGTTCTGGATATCAGACCGCTATATCTAGTGAGACTTGACATAGTCCTGGACTATGTTGAGGCCCTCAGACTCTTCACCGAAGTCCTGGTAAATGAGAAAGAACAAGCAAACATTACCAAACGCCAAACATGGCAAAAACATCTTTGAAATAGTATGGTGGGGAATCAATTAGCTACCTTGACAACAACACAGGAGCAGCCTACGACCTTCCTCGCCTTGCCCTCAGAATCAATCTTGCAAAGCTGCAAACAATGTTCGTTGTGATATTGTTAAATCAGATGAACAAGAGTTGCATACTATTGTAATAAGAAGATATGCAGAAAGGAGAGGTGCAGAACAATATCAACACCAAAAAAAATTGATTTCAACTTCAGATAAAGGACTACAAAATTAAAAAGCACATTGTCCACTGAGCTGGTAAAACTGTAGTCATTATCAGAAGGCTAAATTGAAAATTCTTATCAGGCAACCTAGACATCAAGATTAACACTGTATAACAATTGACAAGGTACAGCTAATAGAAGAGTAATGTAACTCACCCCTGCCCACTCGCCAAGAGTTTTAGCACTAGGCACGGTAACAAGGTGAACATTGTGCTCAGCGCAGAGTGCCTTGACCAACTTGACATAATCAGGCTGGTCACAGTCCTCAGCAAGCACACAAAGCTGAGCAGCATGCTTCTCAATGGCCTTGGCCGCCTCACGGAGCCCCTTCACGAGCCCATCATGAGCGCTTGACTTCTTCATCACAAGTTGCAGAGCAGTCATCAGGTCCATTGGCTCTCCAAGAACCGGGGCAGGTGGAGCCTCAACTGGGGTCTCTTCCCTGCATAGATGGTTAATCTTGGTAAACAAAGTAGCAACATGTTCTCCTTTTAGTTTTGTTCTACTGGAGATGCTCTTTAGATAATTGAGTTCCATGTGGTTTCACACTATAAGGTGCTGCATTCTCAAAAAAGTTGAGTAAACATAAGCAACATAAGCTAAAAATGACATTTCCCACCGGATTAGCAATGATGTGCACAAAGCTAGGTTTTTCCAAATTCAAGCAAAACAAAACAATTCGAGGACAACTGTAGAAAACAAAACTAATTATATGCCCCCACTCAGCGAGAACAACTCGGTTAACGAACAAAAACTAATTCAGCAAGCAACTAAGCATTCTTCCTATCTGGCTGTATGTTCTATCTGCTTAATGTTGCCATGCACACTCTCCGTCCCCCCCCAAAAAAAAGAAAAACTTCTGCGAATGAATCTGGACAAGCACATGTTTAAATTCGTCCCCAGAAGTTTGGTTTTTTCTGGGACGGAGGGTGTATCATCTAATTATGAACCAGAAATCTGCTCGCAAAACTATATTACAAGCATAATAACTACAAGAATTCCTAAAGCACAAGTTTTAATCCCAACCATGACACCACACGCTTTCACACTAAAATACGAGCCACATGAGAATGACAGTTTTCCAATCACCCAACATTATAGACAAGCTAAAGACTCGCCGGTTCTTGAATCAAGAAGTCAAAACAAGCCGCAACTCTCACAATTCCATTAAAAAAACAGAACACAAACAGCAAGGGCATGATCGCGCAAAACCGCTAGGAGCACAACGATTTCTCAGGCGCCATCTATCAGCAGCCAGACCAACGAAACAAAAACAAATCAACCATGAAGCGAGCGGGGCGCCCAGATTTCGGTGCGGGGGAAACTTACGCCATGTCTCCTGCGCTCAAAAGACCGAGGGCCGACTGCGACGACGAGTGGAGGGGATCTGCAGAAACGAAGAGAAATGCAATTAGCAGCGAATGGAGAGAGAATTAGATGCGAGGAAGAAGAACAAGGGGAAGGGCAGCGCCGCCACCTTGGGGAGAGCGGCGGCGGCGGAGGAGGAGAAGGTAGGGTTTTCGCGAGGAGGGCAGGTGGGGAGGAGACGATGGGAGAATGGGGGGTTTATATGGCTCGTCCGACTCGGGCCTATATGGGCCTTGGAATTGCATTGTTGGGCCTCTTTCTAAGTGAAAAGTGAGGCTGTGAAGAAGCCTGAAATCCTAGGAATGCGAAGCCAGTGGGACTAAATATTCAATTTCTGATTTTTTGGAAGGGAAAATTGCAAAAGACACTTCAGAAATAACTTAAGTTTGACATTATACTTTCGGTTCTTAGGGGTTTAATCCCCAAAGAGGATTCTTTTCGGGGAGGGATTGAATGAATTCTCCCATTTCACTTAAACCTTGGTGGGATATAAATCTCTTTTCCCTAATCTCTCTCTTAAAAACGAGATAAACCAAGAGATAAATGAGATTTGAAGAGGGATGTCCCTTCAAACATTTTCTTAAATAAAATTATAAACGTGTGAAGAATTAAACATTGGACTTCGAGGTTGAAACTACACCTCCCTTATCAGTGGTCATTGTAATATCAAGTGTATCTCCCCTAATCTCTCTTAAAAACCCTACGTTCGGTTATCAATAGAAACAATCGAAAAACGTCAATAGCTTCATGCATCAAACCTAACTTTTGGCAAAAAAGTGACATGTATATGTGGCGGATGTTCAATAATAGGAACAAAATATACCTGTTCAATGGCTGATGATCAAGAGCATCAATGCATATATCAACTCCATTTCAACTGCATGTTTCAATGTCCCCAAAATCTTTTGCTGCTAAGTAACGGCAGAATACATACAAACCATTGCCAACAAACTTATTAACACAAACTAAGTGTCCATGTTCTGCTGAAATCTAAACAAATGAACAATAAAACCTAGTTACATCACAAATTAAATAGTTCCAGTATGAATGGCATGAGCAGCACATACACTATAATGGTTCCCTGAATTCCACCTTGCAGTCGGAAGCAATAAATCTTCAAAACAGAAATTGGGTGCAAATGCAAAGAGAGAAGAGGGCATAGTAAACTCAGGCTACACCATCACGATTATAATTTGTAGGTGCACAACAAAACCTAAAACTTCTCCCAACATCTCCAAAATGAGAGTTCAGATACTGAAAATTGCTACCATCAAATAAATTATCTTGAACGTCCCTACCAATCAATTTCAAGAAACCTGCAAAGCACGTTGAGTAAACATCAATGTGCCTATCTCATATACAGACAAAAGGCAACAAAAACCAACATATATATTGTACCAATTACTAATTTACATAGATAAATATGCTGAAAAGAGCTAGCTTCAGAGCTATATGCTCCAAAGAAATTAATAAAACATTAGGATCAGGACATTCAGTAATAATTAGATTGCTAAGGTTAACATTTATGTAGAACATACTTTAGTAACTAAATTCAATTGGAAATCAAACAGTGGTAGTTATGAATAGGGCGGTATCAAGTACTTCTCAATTGGGAAAAAATTTCATATGTGACCGCTAAGCCAAAAGTGATGGAATAGTAAAGATACATGCTAAGCCATTTTACTTCGTAACCAAATCAAAGCAGATTCTAGATCCTCATCACAAGCACTCACAAAAATCTCTCTGTTCTCTATATTTTTGAAGACGTCATATGCTTTGGCCTTTTCTGTCTTTGTCACATCATTGAGTTGAGAACAAATATGCACCTATTGATTGAAAAAAGTATTACTTTCCTTTTCTCTTGCTAAATGAGCCTCCTTTTCTCTTGCTAACTGTATAGCCTCATCTTCAGCTTGTTTGGTTCTCATATCAAGGTACCTTTCTATAGTCCTTCTACGCCAACACTCTTCTTTTGCCTCTTGGATTTTTTTGTTCTTTGTTTCTTGGTACAACAACAACTCTTCTTTGTGGCATCTCTTTAAGCCTTTCAACATTGCATTGTCATCTTCAACTGCATCTATATCGTCTTGTCCTTGATAAGCCAAGGTGTCCTCATAACCTGGAAAGGTAATCTCGATGTTACCGAGCTCATCTTGATCACTCTCAACTTAATAATTGGGTGTTGTGATGGTGTAAGTTCAAGTCTCTTAATTAGTTTTGATGATTAATGATGAATCTAATTATATGAAACTAATGTTTTTATGAGCTTTTCTTTTACTAGTCTAATTTGGATACGAAAATGAAAATGATGAGAGGTATGTATTAAACTTCACATATTCTAACTTGGTCTCTCTTGTGGATCCAAAATATAGTGTGAGCTCCCTCATTGACCTTAATTGATTATGTGCATATGTGTTCCTTCATATCCATATGTATGCACATCTTGACGGGAAGCTTATTCTATATTTTGTTCATCTCATCTCTATATTGTTTATATTAGGTTATCATATATCACCAAAGAGAAAAGATTGAAAGATTTTGGATCGAACAATTTGCATAATTGTAGCTTTGGTGATAGATGATAAACCGGCTTTATGGGATTAACCTTTCCTTTACATAAGTCGTCAACTAGGTTTTTCAGGATAACGAGTTGCGATAGATATGCATTCTTTGGTCATGGACAACAAGAATGAAATGCATGAAGATCAAGTGGTATGTATCACTCTTTCTTTCAATTATCATATATATGATTTTCATGTTATTGATATATACGTATGAGACTAATGTTTATTTGAGACTTATCTTATTTAGTCTCTTTTACATTGAGAACATGAAGATCATGAAGGTATGTATCTGTGTTGGTCTACATCATTACTACATATGCCTTGTCCATGTGTATAGGATAAACCCCCCATTGGTTATTTCTCTAATTATGCATACACTTGTCTCTCTTTTATATTCTTTTAATGCATATATTTAAGGGGAGCAAATCCAATATACTTGGTATGTATGTTCTAGATCCATGCTATTCTCACATTATTTATATTGGATCTTTCTACTTGAGCTCATATTTGAGTATATATCACAGTGTTTATGAATACTCAATAAACATGTTCATATCTTTCATATGCAACCGATTGGTCATCAAGTTGACGATGACAACCAATTTGTTGGGAATGTTTTCGTCTGAGTTGTGCAAAGGAATAGGTCCAACCATGATGAGGCTAACAGATTACACCATGGGTTGATGGTCACCAAGCCAAGGACATCGCTATGTTGACAGGAATGAAGTTAAGCTTGTGATGAAAATAAAGTCTTGACAAAGGTTGGTAAGGACCTCGACAAAAAGATGGTTCAACTGAATGATCACAAATAATTGACCCCGAGTTGGATGTGTTCAATGCAAAGATACAATGAAGCTAAGATGTTTTTCTTAGTCTTTTACTAGTCTCGGTGTTTGGAGTAAAGACCGGATTGCTAGATAGGTTAGTACTATTACGAGGGGACAATGACTATTGGCTTGATTTGAACCATGTGCAAATCACACAATCTCAAATACATGATCTCTTTCCCTAGGCATGCACATTAAGGTTTAGGTCTAGTTGGAGTGAGGAATCCGGGTTGGATCTTGATCCTTTTGGGACTCAACTAGACTCTTTGACATGCATGTGGTGAGAGTTGGTTAGATGTATATCATGCATGCTGTCCACCGGTAATTCTCGTTGGAGTTGATTTTGTGGACAAAGAGAGAAATGGATATGTCTATGGGTGTCTAGACAAGTGTGGTGAGTTTTCTCAAGTTCGAGACAAAGAGAGAAGTCAGCATGTCTAATAGGAGTGAGTAACCTCTTGTGGGTATGTCTAGTGGAGTATCTTTTGGAGTATTAGCTATTTATCCTTGAGAAAAGTTCTGACTCTAAGAAGAATTGTTCATGGGTTGGATAGGCCTTTCAATAAAATTTTCACAGTCCAAGAACATCAAATTCCGACCACCCGAATCATAAGATATCATCTTTTTACTATCGGTGGGTCGTGGTGAAAAGTGGCTGGCAGTCAGAATAGGCCAGGGACGGTCAGACCGGAGGAAAAGGCCCGGGTAAAACCATGATGTTCCATTTCATAAATTTAGCTGTAACATGAACATATCAAAACAATTATCACATCAGCACCTAACATGCTTTCACTTTACTAGAACAATAACACTTTTTAGAATTACTACGCGTGGTCCTTACTCGTGCAGCGTTTAATGTGTGAACGGATAATCAACAATGTCACCATTACTCAGAGGTTGTCTGTCTTACACAAAGTAGACTTCGAATTACACATATTGACACTAGCTATCCAAATCTCATATTGTCATGATTCACATCTCTAATTTGATAAAAACAAATGAACCATTCAACCGAAAGTGATGACAAAATACTAAAAATTAACTAGGAATTATTCATCGCCGCAATTGCAAATAACATTAAATGTATGCCATGCTGAGAATCATACAATCATATGTAAGGACCTCCAAGAACCAAGGGAGGAGGAGATCTAGGTGACAGATCAATGGGGAAGAAAACCAGATCAAGAAACCAGTAGAGTATTTGTAAGAGGAGCACGAGGAGGAGACTAGATAGAGAAAGAAACCGCCGCACATCGCCTCACTAGCTCGTCGCCCGCCACTGCCTCACGCCGTCGCCGTCGTCGTAGCAGCACACGCACG
The DNA here is from genome assembly GCA_019925245.2 of Oryza australiensis. Taxonomy (NCBI): domain Eukaryota; kingdom Viridiplantae; phylum Streptophyta; class Magnoliopsida; order Poales; family Poaceae; genus Oryza; species Oryza australiensis. The sequence continues at coordinate 1,319,146 of JAIFGZ020000342.1, forward strand.
AGAAACCCTAACCCTAGCAGAGGAGAAGAGAGGGGAATGTGAGAGGGGAAGGGGAAGGGGAAGGGGATGAACTCACCGAAGAGAAAGGTGGCCACTGGAGGAGACAACTGCCAGAGGAGAGAGCGTGCCATCATCGTCACATCCAAGTCACGCCACGCCGCCACCCCCACCACAACATCCTCTCTCATTGCGCCACCGCTTTGTCCAACGCACTCGAGAGGATTTTTTTCCTCGCCACCAGAGAAGCTGATTATTTCTCGGGCTATGACAAGGGGAAAACACCAGGCTGGGTTGGGATAAAATCTGTCCTAGGCTTAACTGAACAATTGTTCTCATGTGGGCTGGTATTCTTCCCTTGACAGGATGATCCTCGGGTGTTCTGGCCCAATCCCGGGGGTTCCCGGCCCAACCGAACAAGGCCTAAGTCATTTTGTTGCAATTGCCCACCCTATACATGGTTTTGTTGTAAAAAAACACTCCAGTGCACATGTGGAATCAATATGTTTTCGTAAATTGTGAGGCATCAATGTGGTTTGTACTAAAATTAAATACTATCGTCTTAACACTTTTTCCCGAGATTCCGCAAATAGATTTTTCTGATGAGAGCTTAAACATTGTTGCATTGAGTTTCACTATATGAAAAAAATCAATGAAACACAAAGAATAAGTCTAATGCAATAACTTGGAAATGATTGACTCAGCTAACTTAGCTTATGAGGCTCTACATCAACGATAACAGGTTGATTCAGTTAAGCACATATGCTTTGGGTGGTTTTTGCAATAAAACGAGTAGGGGTATTTGCAGCAAAAACGACTTATGGGGTGAAATGTCAAACTTTCAGTTACTTATAAGGTGGTTTTTGCACAAAACCGTCAATCCATCGTACTCAAGTACATGCACCCTCCACCCCATAAAAAATAACTTTGGGGGATGAACCTAAAGAGGCACTTATCCAACATCATCCTCCAAAGTTGTTTTCTTTCTTGGGACGGAGAGAGTATGCCTATTACTCCCTCTGTCCCAAAATAAACTAATGTAGTACCATCATGTGTCATATCACATACTAGTTTTGTGTATTATGGGACGGAGAGAGTACCATTTATACATCTAAAATTGGGTATGTTTAGTTTGATGCCAAATTTCATCCTGCTATTTATTTGGTAACTTTAATAGTGCATACTAACCATTTGAATTGAAGCCAATTTAAAATTTTGGTAATTCTAAAGTTTGAAATACTACTCTTTTGGCCAAGGTTTAGCACTACCAGTAAATATTTTAGTACGGCTTCAAAACAAAATAGGTCCTTCATACAACAACATCGATTATAGGATTTAAGTCTTGGTAGATTGTTTTGTGCTAATAAATGGCCGAACAACTGAATATTTTGTGATAATTATTTGAGTGTACAAATGAATAAATATTCTTGCAAAAAGAATGAATAAATATTAACAAAATTGAAAATGGATCTAAAAGTATTATACGAAATTCACCTATACATATGAAAAGGTTTTTAAAAGATCATACCGATTAGAAACTTAGAAAACCTCTGCATTCATCACTAATTCCTTCAATTGAAGGCTAGGTATGTAACCATACCTAATAGCCATTTGGCTATAGACACTATTTGGTGTAAGGAATAGAATACATTATTAATCAACATTTTATTTATCTCATCAAAGACACATATTGTGGACGGAGCCGAGTAAGGCAGCACTCGGGAGTGTGCCTCATCCAGTGGAATTGGGGCCGAGTAAGGTAGCCCTCAGGGGCACATCTCACTCAGCGGCATGGCTTAGTCCTCAAGTGTAGGATATGGGCACATTGTCCCGAGTACCTTTTACGCATATCCAGACCTGGGCCCCTGCACCATAAAACACATAAAAGGAGTAGTATATTGTATAGAAAATATCCACTCGAGAAGAATACAAGTATATGCAAACATTCATTCCTCCTCTTATCAGAATTAATTTCCTTGAGTAGTTGACTCCTTATGTTTAGACACACTATCTTGGGCATACGATGTGGGGCATAGCCATACCGTGTAAGCATGTAGCGAGTAGCATAGCCCCCGGGCGTACGATGTTAGGCATGGCCTGACCATGTAAGTGGTGCGAGTGGCATAACCCCCAGGCTTATGGTGTTAGGCGTGGTCTTGACCGTGTGAGCCATTACAAGGAAACAGAGCTTCATGGATCAAAATTAGTGCTATTCAGAAACTTTTGCAACCATTAAGAGGAGGAAACGAACATGTAGCATTAACACCTAATAGGTGTATGTCACACCCTGAGGTGTTTCCCCTTTTAAAGATCACTAAAGAAAAATCACAAAAGAAACAATTGGAAAAATTAACATAGAGCAAAGAATTAATTTTAAAATGCAATCTCTAAATGGAAATGGATTTTTCTTAAATTCTACATGTCAAAATACATTAACAGGATTTTTAGTGGAATTTTCAGAGCACTGAAAATAATTTTTAACCAATTAAAATCAAAATCAGGATTAATAAATCCTAGAAAAAATCTTTTCTCTCTCCTCCGTCCTTTTCCCGCTCTTTCTTTTGGCCTTGGGCCGCCGGCCCGAGTCGATGGCCCATTCCTTCCTACGTGCACTGCCCTCTCCCTCTCTCTCCTCGTGGGCCAGCAGAAGGCCGAGGCCCGTTAAGCTTTGCCGCACGCGAAAAAGTTCGAATCCCCTCCGTTGGCTCCCGGGAAACTAACAAGTGGGACCCACCTATCAGGCCCGTCCCCTACCTCCGGCCGCACTGCCGCCGCTCACGTCGCCCCGTCCCTGCGCGGATCCCAACCGTCCCGCCTTTCCCGCGCGCCTTTAAACGCCACCTCACTCCTCCGTCCCTCCTACCGGCCGTCGCTGCTCCCACGCCCGTAAAATGGCCGAATTTAATCCCCGGCCATTTACTCCCCAACTCCTCTCCCCTCTTTACTCCAGCGAGGAATTACCACCATCTCTGGTCGTGCCTGAGCCCCCTCTCCCCTATAAAAGCCAGCCGACACCCTTCCCGTCCTCCCCACGCTCTCACTCAAGCTCCTCGCTCACCCTATTGCCCTAGCACCGCTCAACCCGAGCCCACTGCCCTCCGCTGCCGTTCGGCTATCGCTCTCCGCCGTCCTAAGCCACGCCGGACCTCTCCGTCGCCTCCATCTCCTTCGCCGGCGTCCGAGCTCCTCGGCTACCCTCTCGTCGCCTCTCGCTGTCCCTCTCGTAGCCCGCGCCATCGTCTTCCCCAACTCCGGCGCCCTGCGATGAGCCATCCCGCCCTCTCCCTCTTGGCCCGAGCCCGCGCGCGCTCTCGCGTGCGCTCGCCGTGCGCAAGCCGCGCCACTCCGCACGCCGCCGCTCCGATGGCGCGGCCGGTCTCCGGCCGCCACATCGCCCGTGTCCCTTCTCGGCTGTCCGATCTGCCTTGGCAGATCGGGACCGCCCGATACCGCCTTCCGCATGGCACACCACGTGTGCACCACGTGGTGCATCGCCCGCTCTCGGCCCGTGGACCCGGTCCAACGTGGTCTGGTGCTCCTGCGGCCGATGACGTCAATGCTGATGTCAGCCCTAGAGCTGACACAATCTCGGGATTTAATGCACAATAAAATATTAAGGTTTTGAAGGGTTACGCACAGGCTATGCTAGCCAAAAACAAAACTTTTCTACTGCGCAAACCAGGAACACTTGCAAGTAAGGGTCGATAGATCGCTATCGATTGGAGTAGAGTGCAGCGGATTAGCCAATCAGGACTATCCGATCTGGAACAGTGCTGGCCGATGACAGCCGATTTGCCGACAGCCGATTCACCAATCAGCCGATCAATCCGCCACAGCCGCGCTTGCGTCGCCGATCTACCGCAGTCGCCTCGCTTCGATTGCAGCCGATTCGTAGCCGATTAACAACGCCGCAACGTAGTAGCACCTCTACCGGTATCCACACGTCCGGGGGCAGAACGTACGTGACTTATTTATGAGACTCTTTATGCATGAATCTATTTCTAAATGATCCCTGATCACATGTCATATTATTGAAACAAATATGACTCTAAGATCGACATGTTTATTGATTGATGTTCATGTCTCATAGATCATGGGTATAGAGATACCAAATCAATAAACATGGACACATGTGTTAGAGAACACATTATTGGATAGACCCACCATGAGACACTACAGGAATTAATGTGCCATTAGTTGGTCTCAAGTAGTGTTGGTGCAAAGTCCTTAGACCTGAGATCATCATGGATTCCAACATGTGTAGTAGCCTACTTTGGGACTATCAAACGCTATTCCGTAATTGGGTAGTTATAAAAGTAGTTTTTGGGTTTGCTATGAAACATGGAGTGGGATGTGAGTGATCAAGATGAAATTTGCCCCTCCTTTGGAGAGATATCTCTGGGCCCCTCGAGGTAATGGATTATGGAAATGCATGGTCATGCTAAGTTGATTGAGGAGTCAATCAACAGACAAATAATCCAATACGGTTCGAGTGAATGGTTAAGCTATTGAAGGGATGGCACACATCTTGCCTATAGCTTAATTGGTATCGTGAGGCAAAGGGATTTGTGTACACATTACAGGTTTAGAGATGATATTATATTCTTGTATGCTATGGTGTCAATATGTGCTGCTAGGCGCCGCTGTTGACAAATCGGCTGAGTTAGACTCGAGCCGAAACCAAGTATACCTGAACCTACAGGGTCGCACGCTTAAGGGGATAGAATAGATATTCGAGTTGGACTCGGATACGGCTTGATCGGATAGGGTTCCAATCGGATAGAGTCCTATGGGCTTACGATGTATGGGCGGCCAACTCTATGAGATTCGGATGGGATCCGATTCAAAATAGAGTCCTGATCGGCCACTAGTCCCAGTCGGCCAACTCTATATAAAGGGGCGAGGGGTGGAGAGTTGCGGTAATCGAATTGCATTGCGCCGAGATGTCCGCGAGCAGGCAGCCGCTGCCGCAGAGGAGAGGGTCCGCACCACTGCCGGGGGGTCATCCGTGACCTCAACGAGCGTGCCCAGGAACTCAACTGACGCGAGCGCATCCTGCGTGATGCCGAGGTCGCCGTCGCCAGCACCGACATCGAGCTTCAGGCCAGCGAGGATGGCCTGGCAGAGTGCGAGAAGGCCTTGGAGGCAGCGCGACAGGCGGTCGGGGACCGGGAGGCCGCCGTGGCCAAGGCCGAGGAGTACTCCGCCGCGCGGGAGGAGAACGTGGTGGCTCAGGAGAAGGCCATCGCCGAGCGCTTGGCCGCCGTGGAGGGGCGCGAGGTGGCCGTGCTACAGGCCCAGGAGGAGGTCTCCCGGTGCCTGAAGGCCATTTGGGAGCGCGAGCAGCAACTCGCAGCTGCCTCATGCCATCGGCAGGGGGAGCTGGAGCGGTGGGAGCGGGACATCGCCACCCGAGAGCAGGCGATCGGCAACGTGGAGGCGCGGGTGCAAGAATTGGAGCAGCGGGAGCGGGTTCTGCCGCCCCAGCCGACCCCTCGCTCTAGCGAAGCGGCGCCAGATTTGGAGGAGGCGCGCCGCCGGATCGCGGAGCTGGAGCACGCCCTGGGTTTAGGGCTCCGGACCATGACCTCGTCCGTCGCGCGTCTTCGAGAGGCGGCCCATGAGGTGGGGGTTGTGCGCCCCGCCGCCGCCAGCTCTACCTTGGGGGGATTGGCCACCCAAATAGACGAGCTGGCCGAGGGGATTAAAAGGGTGTCGGAGGAGGTTAACGAAGTGGCGAAGGAGTCGTCGTACGACCTGTCCCGCCAGGTTGCGACGTTGATTCTGGCGAGCTATCAGGCCCGCGACCCCGGCTTCAACCTGTACATCCCCACCGAAGACTTCCCCGAGGGCACAGAGGAGGCTGCTCGGCGTCGCGTCAAGGATGCCATCGACTCCATCATGATTGGCTTCGACGGAACTCCGGCGGCATTTCAGCTTGCCTACCGCGAGGACCCGCCAGACGAGGATGGCACGGAGAACGCCCCCAGCGACTCGCCGGCCGCCTAGGACTCCCCTGCTTTTTGCTTCTATCCTGTACTTTGTAAAAATATTGTAATACTATTTTATGTTATCAATGCACTTGCCTTTCTCATGCTGGATTCGCATTATAGCAGTCCATCGTGGTCGACTCTGCAGACGATGATTCATATATATATATATGTATATATATTGGGAGCCCCCGGCCAACTTGGCACACACACGGTGGCGGTTAGTTGGCCCAAGCTCTTGCTGTTCGTTTTCCGCAATGGCGATCCGCTCTTTAGTTAGTTTAGCCATTGTAGGAATATGGACAGTATGGTTTTCTCGCCATGATTCATCCCATGTAATTGGGAGCTGGTCCGGGTTCAGGCAGCGTGCATCGGCCGGCGGCTGGTGCCTTTCTCGGGGCTATGGGTAGAAGCGAGGGCATAAAGGGCCAGCGGGGGCAGCAACAACGGGGGGATCGGGACAGGCGTGACAGGACGCACCCGAGCCCCCAGGCGTTGACTACCCCAGGGCACTTGTATGCAGCGTCGCTCTACCCTCAACACCCTTAGGGCCTCTCAGCCTAGGGCGGGCAGGGCCAGAAGATCACTGGGAACTAGCATCCGCAAATACATATTTCGGAACATGGAGGGGAAAAACATACTGCAATGCAGATATTTTGTAAGAGAAAAGCATAAAGAGTATAAACGGGCAAACTCATTGTTCATGCCAACTGGAGGCAGTGAACGTGCTTCCATATATGTTGGGGATTCAGCACACCATGTGGCTTATGGGTAGAACTTGCGCAGGTGGGAAATATTCCACGGGTTCGGCAGCGGAGTGCCGTCCTCTGTGGCTAGGCGAACTGTTCCTGGACGCGGAGTGCCGATAACTTTGTATGGCCCCTCCCACATCGGAGATAACTTGCTCAGTCCCGCACGCGTTTGCACACGCCGCAGAACGAGATCGTTGATTTGCAACGCTCGGGGGCTGACTTTGTGTTGGTGATAGCGACAGAGGCTCTGCTGATAACATGCCGTGCGAAGCACTGCACGGCGCCGTCTTTCTTCCAGGTAGTCTAGGTCATCGCGACGTAGTTGTTCTTGATCTGCTTCAGTGTATAGTGTGGCTCGGGGCGATCCCAGGGTGAGTTCGGAAGGCAAGACCGCCTCAGCTCCATACACCAAGAAGAATGGTGTTTCCCTGGTGACACGGCTTGGTGTTGTCCGGTTGGCCCAAAGGACCGCTGGGAGCTCGTCAATCCACGAGTCCCCGTGCTTCTTGAGGACGTTGTAGGTCTTTGTCTTGAGGCCTTTCAATATTTCCGCGTTTGCACGCTCGGCTTGGCCGTTGCTTTGGGGGTGGGCGGGCGAGGCGAAGCAGAGTTTGATGCCCATGTCATCGCAATACTCGCCAAACAGCTCACTCGTGAACTGGGTGCCGTTGTCGGTGATGAGCCTATTGGGGACCCCGAACCTTGCTGTGATGCCTCTCATGAACCACACAGCCGAATGTTTGTCGATGATGTGACTGGATAGGCCTCGGGCCACTTGGTGAATTTGTCGATGGCGACATATAAAAATTTGCAGCCGTCACGCGCCTACTTGAACGGGCCCAAGATGTCCAGCCCCCAGACCGCGAACGGCCACGAGAGCAGGATAGTTTGAAGGGCCTGGGCTGGCAGGTGCGTTTGCTTGGCGTGAAATTGGCATGCCCGGCACCGCCGCACGAGGTCTGCTGCTTCCTCCAGCACGGTGGGCCAGTAAAAACCTTGGCGGAATGCCTTTCCTACCAAGGTTCGGGAGGCTGAGTGCGCTCCACATTCACCCTCGTGGATCTCGGCCAGGAGCTCGAGACCCTGTTCCCGAGCGATGCATTTCATGAGCACTCCATTGGCCCCGCGTCGGTAGAGTGTCCCTTCCACCAACACGTACCTTTTGGAGATGCGGGCGATGCGCTCGCTTTCCTCACGTTGCTCGGGCAATGACGCGTCTTGCAGATACGCCTAGATTTCCGAAATCCAGGCCATCTGGCGCGTGATGTCGGTCCCGGCAGGACCAGGCTGTGGCTGGCCCGCTAGGTCCGTGGCGTCGGGACCGGCCGACTCCTGCCCTTGGGGCGGGTTACCTCAGTGTACGGGGCTGCCAGGTCATCGCCTCCCCTAGGGCCCTCGGGGCCGCTCTGGGTGGAAGGGGCCTCGGGAGTGTCACACCCTGAGTTTTTGCCCTAAATTGTTTAAATAATTTACCCTGAAATAATCGGAATTTCTGGAATTAACCTGGAGCCAACCAGTAATTTTAAAATGCAATTAATAAATAGAAACGACATGGTAGGATTTTTCTTGAATTCTGCATGTCAAAATGCGCTAACAGGATTTTTACTGGAATTTTTAGAGCACTCTAAGTATTTTTAATCAATTAAATAAGAAAACAACAATTTAATTAAGTCCCCAAATTTCCCTTTTTCCTTTTTCTTTTTTTCCCCTTTTCGCACCGCCCGTACGGTTTCCGCCCTTTACTCCGTGACGGCCGTCGGCCCGCACCGCTCCGCCCAAGCCGCCTCCCTGCGGCGCGCGCCTCCTGGTCGTGGCCGAGGCCCACGATGCCGGCCGCGCGCGCAAGTCTGCGGCCGCTCCCGCTCCGCAGGGCATCGGCAGTGGGCCCCACCTGCCGGCCCTCCTCCTCGCGCCCGGCAAGCCCGCCGCGCGTCGCCGCCATGCGCCGCTCCTCGTCCGCCTTTTCCGCCCCGCCCGTGCGCCCTTGCCGAGCACCGGCCTGCGTCCCCGCACCCGTCGCCGCTTTTCCCGCACGCCGAAACGGCTGTCGTCGCCCCGAAACGACCGCCGGAAATCTCTCCCTCTCTCTCCGAGTCCGAAACCACCGGTGACCTTATCCCCGCCGTATCCGTGCCGGTTTCAACCTCTTCTCCCCTTTAAAACCCCTCGAGCTCCGCCGTGTTTCCCTTTGTTGGCCGTCGTTTCTAGCCCCGAATCGTTGCCGTCTCCGTCCTTTTCTTTCACCGTCGTGAGCTCGCCGCCGTTCCCGTTTTTCTTTTTATTTACTTCGTTTCCTTTTGTTTCCCTTTCGCTCGCGTGCCGCTCGCCGGAGTCTCGCGCGTGTCCCGCCGCCGCGCTCGTCGCCGCAAGCCGCTCCGCCGCCGCGCCACCCGGCCGGCGGTGAAACCTCGTCGCCGCCGCGCCCGCAAACCCTAACCCTAGCGCCGCCTCATCCGAGCCATCCGATCGACCGGATCAAGCGTGCCCGAACCGTCCGATCTCGCCCGAGCCATCGCCGTCCGATCCGGCCGCCATGCCCTAGATGGCCGCCGCGTGTCCGCCGTTCCGGCCGCCATCCAAACCCTTACCCTATCCGCGATCCACACCGTCCGATCCTTCGGATCGGGCGGATCTGGACCGTTCACTCGCGCGCAAGCCGTCGCCGTCCGATCGCCGCCGCTCCTCACCGATGCGCGCCACGTGTCCCCGCTCTCGCCGCCGCCGCCGTGGACTCGGTCAACCGTGGACCACGCCCGCGCCGCTTGCGTCAGCCGCTTGTGCCAACTGACGTCAGCCCTACCGCCTGCGCCATGCTTACGTCACCCGGGAGCTTAATTGCGCAATAAATATTTTAATCTTTTCTGTTAGTTTAAAAATCGTGAGTAAACTTCTAAAATCCATATCTTTTGAATCCGAGCTCCGTTTTAGCCCATTCAAATTTCATTAAATCCAGAAAAATGTCAAGAATCCATTAAAAATACTTTTCAGTGCTGTTTCAGTAGACCTTTTAGGGTTTTTGTTGAGTGCTTTGTTTGTCGTGTAGATCCCGAGTTTTCCGGCGAGCCCGTTCTCTTCGAAGTAGTCGCCGAGGTTCCTCAGTCTCCAGAACAAGGCAAGTGATACCTTACATTGATCATATTGTACCTATTTTATGTAAACATCTCTTTTCTCTCAAACACTGCATATGTTTTAGAATGTCATTTCATGGGATGTTTATACCTGTTGTACTCAACCATAGGATTGTTTACCTCATACCATTGATAACTTGGGATTCAATATGATTAGATGATAGCTTAAGGTTGCTTAGTCATGCTTAGCTCAACTAGTTCACTTAAGGGGATCACACTAATCAAGTATATTATTAGAAGCTAACTCTCAGATGAGGTTGAGATGTGACACTATTTCTTATAATATTGAATATTGAAAAGGGCAGGTCGTGAGCACATGGTTGGACTTTGGTTAGCGTGCTCATGACGATTAAGGACCGGTTCTCGGGAAACCCTGGAAGAAATGCCGTGCATACCACAAGCCAGCATGGGTAATGGCTGGGTCTGTAGCGTAGCTGTCTTTAGCCAACGTATCCCAGAGAGGGTGGGCGTGATGGAGTTGGGTCGGCCCCGGTTTTAAGGGTTGATCAGCTTCCGGATTCACCGCGACACTAGAGGGGGCTGCCCATTGCCCGACGGGAGTGGGGGCGAAACCTTGGTGTGGTACGATTGGTTAGAGGGGTTATGTGAAGGGTCTTCACGTTCCTTTCCGGGTACCGTGGTGGTGCACCGGCGCACGGTAACGTGTTGTGGGATTGTGTCTTGTGGGTACAGTTGTACACCTCTGATCAGAGTAAAAACTATTCGAATAGCCGTGCCCACGGTTACGGGCGATCGACCAGATTCACCTTGATTAGATTCACTTATTTACTTGAATGAAATGTTGGAATGTGACTAGTGCGGGTGGATGGATGGGCTGTTGCAACGTGGTTTTAGCGTTGGACGGTGTTTTAATCCGCTTAATTATTACTACTGTTTACTTGTCTTCAAATATTGTTATTATATTCGCAAATGCTGTTTATGCAAATCGAGCCTCTTATCCTTTTCCTTGTTATTTATCTTGCATCATGTCCCCTTTTTCGGTGTGACTTGTTGAGTACGGTGGTTGTACTCAGCCTTGCTTCCTTTTCCCCCTTCAGTGCCAGAGGTTGAGATCGAGGTCTCCGAGGAGGTGTAGGCTTGTTCTCGTCAAGGGTTAGCTATGGTGTTGGCGTTCCGCTTCGCTCGTGTCAAGTTTAGCTTAAGTCAGTTTTATTTTCCTTTCCGTTGCATTTGTGTAACTCTTTTATATTGTTTCTAAGACGAGGATTCTGTATTATCAATAACATCGATTTGTGTACCTCGGCTGATGCCTGGACGAGGGTGTAATGCACAAATTAGCTGCAGAAATTCTGGTGTGAATTTCTGGGCGTGACAAGTTGGTATCAGAGCCTTCCTGTGACTGTAGGACAAGCCAACTGGAAACCTTAAGAGCCCTTTAATTCTTTTCATTTGCATATGTTTAAAAAGGGGTGTTTTGAAAAGTGGAGTAAGCCTAGGGTTTAGGAATTTCGAAAATGGGGTGTTGGTCATGGGGTTTTGAGCATGTTTTGATTTTCCCACTCCTTTGTTTCTATAGATGGCAGGTTCCCCAGCAACACACTGCGGAAAAGGGATGACAGGCTTTGTTGCAGAGCTGGCGCGTATGGCCCTTGCAGTCGGCTATCCTGAAGCACCGGAGTATACAACAGTTGCACCTCTCAGTGGCGAGTTGCCCTACCGTGTTCGGTTGGAGGTTCACGGGTTCGTGGGAACGTGTCTTCCCAACATGGAGGTCACAGCTTCCGGAGGCACGTCAGATCACGCTTGTCAAGAAGCCGCCTACCTGATGTTGGCCAGGATGAGGGAGCTGCATGATGCCGACCTTCGCACCTCCTCCTACCGCTACCATCCCCGTCGAGGTAGTTCCTCCGAGGTCAGTGCATTCAAGTCTACAGCAGAGGAGAATGACTCTACCTTCGGTGTCACGCCCAGAAATTCACACCAGAATTTCTGCAGCTAATTTGTGCATTACATCCTCGTCCAGGAATCAGCCGAGGTACACAAATCGACGTTATTGATAATACAGAATCCTCGTCTTAGAAACAATATAAAAGAGTTACACAAATGCAGCGGAAAAGAAAATAAAACTGACTTAAGCTAAACTTTGACACGAGCGAAGCGGAACACCAACTCCACAGCTAAACCTTGACGAGAACAAGCCTACACCTCCTCGGAGACCTCGCTCTCAACCTCTGGCGCTGAAGGGGGAAAAAGAAACAAGACTGAGTACAACCACCGTACTCAACAAGTCACACCGGAAAAGGGTACATGATGCGAGATAAATAACAAGGAATGGTCAAGAGGCTCAATTTGCATAAACGGCATTTGCAGTATACAATAATAATATTTGAAGACAAGAAAACAAGTAGTAACATTTAAGCGTATTAAATAAACACCGTCCAACGCTCAAACCACGTTGCAACAGGCCCATCCATCCACCCGCACTAGTCATATTCCAACATTTCATTCGAATAAAGTAAATGAGACTAATCAAGGTGAATCTGGTCGATCGCCCGTAACCGTGGGCACGGCTATTCGAATAGTTTTTACTCGATCGAGGTGTACAATCGTACCCACAAGACACAATCCCACAACACATTACGTGCGCGGTGCACCACCACGGTGCCCCGGAAAGGAATTGTGACAAGACCCTTCACACAACCCCTCTAATCAATCGTACCACACCAAGGTTTCGCCCTCATTCCCATCGGGCAATGGGCAGCCCCCTCTAGTGCCGCGGTGAATCCGGAAGCTGATCAACCCTTAAAACCGGGGCCGACCCAACTCCATCACGCTCACCCTCTCTGGGATACGTTAACTAGAGACAGCTGTGCTACGGGCCCAGCCATTACCCATGCTGGCTTGTGGTATGCACGGCATTTCTTCCAGGGTTTCCCGAGAACCGGTCCTTAATCGTCATGAGCACGCTAACCAAAGACCAACCATGTGCTCATGACCCACCTTTCTTATAAGTCAATATTATTAAGAACAAGATCATATCTTAATATCACCGGGAGGTCAACTTTAGCATTAAACTTAGTGTGATTCCCTTAAGTGAGCTAGTTGCGCTAAGCATGACTAAGCAACCTTAAACTATCATCTAGTCACATTGGATCCCAGGTTATCAATGGTATAAGGTAAACAATCCTATGGTTGAGTACAATAGGTATAAACATCCCATGAAATGACATTCTAAAACATATGCAATATTTGAATAAAAAAGAGATATTTACATAAAATAGGTACAATATGGTCAATGTAAGGTATGACTTGCCTTGCTCGGGAGCGAGGAACCTCGCGACTACTTAAGAGAACGGGCTCGCCGAAAACTCGGAATCTACACGACAAACAAAGCACTCAACAAACACCCTAAAAAGTCCACTGAAACAGCATTGAAAAGTATTTTTAATGGATTCTTGACATTTTTTTGGATTTAATGAAATTTGAATGGACTAAAAAGTTTAATTGCGATTTTTAATCTAAACAAAAAGATTAAATTATTTATTGCGCAATTAAGTCTCGATGACGTCATCCACGCGCGGCTCGGGGCGACGTCCGTGGCCGGCGTCGCCCTAGGGGCGACGTCGGCGCACGGCCGCGCGCGAGAGACGGGGCGCGGCCGGATTGCCGCCACGTGGCGCAATCCGAGCGGCCGGATTGCGCGACGTGGCGCGATTCGGCGGCGGACGCGCGATCGGACGGCGCGGATGCGTCGCGATCGGACGCGCAGATCCGTCCGATCCGCAAGATCGGACGGCACAGGGGGCGGCGCTAGGGTTAGGGTTAGGGTTCCACGGTGGCGGCGGCGGCGGCGGACGGCGGTGACGACCGCGGGCGGCGGGCGGCGACGACCCGACGAGCGGCGGGGACGGCGGCGGCGACTCCGACGAGCGGCGGGCGCGCGAAAGGAAAAGGAAGCAAACAAAAACAAAAGAAACCCGGGACGGCGGCGAGCTCACCGGCGGATGAACGACGGAAAACGGCGGCGACACGGGCTAGAATCAACGGCGAACAAAGGGGAAACGAGGCGGAGCTCGAGCGGGTTTTAAAGGGGAGAGAGGAGACCGAAACGGCACGAAACGGCGGGGATAAGGTCGCCGGCGTTCTCGGACTCGAGAGAGAGAGAGATATACGGCGACGTTTCGCGGCGGCGCGGCTGTTGCGGCGCGCGGGAAGTGCGGGCACGGGTGCGCGCGCGGGCGGAGCCGGCGTGGGGCCCACGCGGCGCGAGGCGCGCGGAAACGGCCCGAGAAAGAGGCGGGCGGCGCGGCTATGGCGGCGACGGCGGTTGGGCGGCCGGGCGCGGGGAGGCGGCTCCGACAGTGGGGCCCACTCGGTGGCCGCGCGCGAGGAGAGGAGCGCCGGACTTGCGCGGCGGCGGGGGACGGTGGGCCTCGCCCACGTCCGGAGGGCGCGCGCGGGAGGGCCGACGGCCCGTTAGGGCGACGGGCGGGAAAGGAACCGTACGGGCGTACGGAAAAGGAAAAAAAAGAAAAAGAAAAAGAAAAAAAGAAAAGAGACTTAATTAAATTCCTGTTTTCTTATTTAATTGATTAAAAATACTTAGAGTGCTCTAAAAATTCCAAGTAAAAATCCGTTAGCGCATTTTGACATGAAGAATTCAAGAAAAATCCTATCATGTCATTTCCATTTATTAATTGCATTTTAAAATTATAGGTTGACTCCAGGTTAATTTTAGAAATTCCGATTATTTCCGGGTAAATTATTTTAAATGAATTAGGGAAAAACCCAGGATGTGACAACCTACCCCCCTTAAACGGAATCTCGACCCCGAGATTCGGAGGTACTGGCGAAGAGGTGCGGGTGCGCGGCCTTTAGCTCATCTTCTCGTTCCCAAGTAGCTTCTTCCTCGGAGTGATGAGTCCATTGAACTTTGCAAAACCCGATAACCTTGTTCCGAGTCCTTCTCTCACTGACCTCAAGAATACGTGCTGGTCTCTCTACGTAGGTTAAGTCCTCTTGGATTTCAACCTGGTCTGGACTCGCCTGTTCTTCTGGTACCCTTAAACACTTCTTCAACTGCGACACATGAAACACGTCGTGAATACCAGTCATGTTGGAGGGAAGCTCCAGCTGATAGGCCACTTCTCCTCGACGTTCCCGAATCCTGTATGGTCCCACGAAACGTGGTGCCAACTTACCTTTGGTTTGGAAACGGTGTACTCCCCGGAGTGGTGTGACGCGAAGATACACAAAATCCCCTGCTTCAAAAGCGAGATCTCTTCGACGATTATCGGCATAGCTCTTTTGTCGGGACTACGCAATCTTCAACCTTTCCCGAATCACTCAGACCTTTTCCTCTGCTTCGCTTATTACTTCCGTGCCAAACAACCGGCGCTCACCCGTCGATCCTGCATAGGGGTGTGCGGCATTTTCGTCCATACGGTGCTTCATACGGTGCCATTTGAATGCGGCTCGGTAACCGTTGTTGTAAGAGAATTCTCGCATAGGGCAAGCTTTTGTCCCATGCTGTTCCAAAATCGAGCGCGCATGCTCTTAGCATATCTTCCAAAATCGATTCACTCTCTCGGTTGGCCGTCTTTGCGGATGATAGGCCGTGCTGAAATTCAAACGGTACCAAGTTCTTCTTGCAACTTCTTCCAGAATTTGGAAGTAAACTGACTTCCCCTATCGGACACGATCTTCTTAGGCACGCCATGCAAACACATGATCCTTGCGAGATAAAGCTCTGCCAACTTCTTCCCTGAGTAGGTAGTATGTACGGTATGAAGTGGGCCACCTTGGTGAGTCGGTCCACCACGACCCAAATTGAGTCATATCCGACGTTGTGCGGGGTAAACCCGTGATGAAATCCATCCCAATTTCTTCCCATTTCCACTGAATCGAAGGGGTTGCAACGTCCGGGCCGTTGATGTTCGCCTTCACTCGCCGACAAACATCACAAAGTGCAACAAACTCGGCTATCTCCCTCCTCATGCCGACCCACCAAAACTTTTCTTTAAGATCTTGATACATCTTTGTACGCCGGGTGAATTGAGTATTGAGTTTGGTGAACTTCCGTAAGGATCGCCTTTTCAAATCCTTGTCTTCCGGCACACACAACCTCTTTCCCATCCAGATTGTGCCATGTTCGTCTTCCGTAAAACCACGAGCTTTTCCGACTCTCATGTTCTTCTTGAGTTCGGCCATTTCGGGATCGACGCCGAGCAGCCGAATTTGATCAATGAGAGTGGGTTGGGCTTCCGAGAGCCACAAAACCAAAATCCACCACTCGTAGATTTAGATTCTCGAATTCTGCAACCGGTCACACATTCCTTCGACACCGAGGGTGGTGCAGTAACTCTTTCGGCTTAGTGCGTCCGCAACCACGTTAGCTTTGCCGGGATGGTAATGTATCCCTAAGTCATAATCTTTGATCAGTTCCAACCATCTCCTCGTCGGAGGTTTAAATCGGTTGGGTGAAAATGTACTTAAGACTTTTGTGATTTGTATACACTTCACAACGATTACCAATTAGGTAGTGTCGCCGGATCTTCAATGCATGAACCACTGCGGATAACTCCAGATCATGAGTGGGGTAGTTGTTTTCATGTGGGCGCAATTGACGAGATGCATATGCGACCACTTTGCCTTCTTGCATCAACACACATCCCAACCCTTGGCGAGATGCATCACAATAAACTTGGAAGTCCTTTGCTGGGTCGGGCAGTATCAACACTGGTGCAGACACCAACTTGATGGGTTACGCGGAAGCTACGCTAGCCGAAAACAAAAATTTCTACCGCGCAAACCAGGAACACTTGCAAGTAAGGGCCGATAGATCGTTACCGATTGGAGTAGAGTGCAGCGGAATAGCCAATCAGGGCAATCCGATCTGGAACAGTGTAGCCGATTCCCGGAGACAACAGCCGATCAACAGCGCGCAACGTAGCAGCGCCTCTACCGGTATCCACACGTCCGGGGACAGAACGCCCTACACCCGTGTGCTAGCACGCGATGCAAGGCTAGGGTTTGGCTCGAAAGTGGGGAGGGTTTCCGTGGAGATTGATCTCGGCGACTTCTGTTGCACGCGATGCAATTGATCTATATCAGCTCTCCACCCCTCCCTCCTTTATATAGAGTTGGCCGACTGGGATTAGTAGCCGCTCAGGACTCTATTTTGAATTGGATCTCATCCGTATCTCATATAGAGTTTGGCCGCTCACACGTCGTAAGCCCATAGGACTCTATTTTGAATTGGATCTCATCCGTATCTTATATAGAGTTTGGCCGCTCACACGTCGTAAGCCCATAGGACTCTATCCGATCGGATCCCTATCCGATCGAGCCGTATCCGAGTCCAACTCGAATGCCCGTTCTTATCCCCTTAAGCGTGCGACCCGTAGGTTCGGTATACTCGGTTTCGGCTATAGTCTAACTTAGCCGATCGTCGGCTCGAGTCCAACTCAGCCGACGTCAACGCGGCGCCTAGCAAGACATATTGACACCATAGTATACAAGAATATAATATCGACTCGAACCCGTAATGTGTACACAAATCCCTTTGCCTCACGATACCGGTTAAGCTATAGGCAAGATGTGTGCCATCCCTTCAATAGCTTAACCATTCACTCGAACCGTATTGGATTATCGTCTATTGATTGACTCCTCAATCAACTTAGCATGGCCATGCATTTCCATAATCCATTACCTCGAGGGCCCAGAGATATCTCTCCAAAGGAGGGGCAAATTCCATCTTGATCACTCACATCCCACTCCATGTTTCATAGCAAACCCGAAAACTACCTTTATAACTACCCGCATTACGGAATAGCGTTTTGTAGTCCCAAAGTAGGCTACTACACATGTTGGAATCCATGGTGATCTCGGGTCTAAGGACTTTGTACCAACACTACCCGAGACCAACTAATGGCACATTAATTCCCGTAGTGTCTCATGGTGGGTCTATCCAACAATGTGTTCTCCAACACATATGTCCATGTTTATTGATTTGGTATCACCATACCCATGATCTATGAGACATGATCATCAATCAATAAACACGCCGATCTTAGAATCATATTTGTTCCAACAATATGACATATGATCAGGATCGTTTAGAAATAGATTCATACATATAGAGTCTCATAAATAAGTCACGTACTTATTGATCAATACAAGATGTCTATTTCATGGAACCGAATAACACTTTATTCATTTATACATAAACATTGACGTGATATCCAACATCTCCATGTTGCCTCTAGGGCATATCACTAACAATCTCCCACTTGCACTAGAGTCAATCATGTAAGTATCTAATACCCATTGCTCTTGTGTGCGCCTCATGCTTCGGTGAGGGAGAGGTTTTGTCGCGGATCGGCTATGTTGAGATCCGTGTGCACTTTGCATATCTTGACATCACCTCGTCCACAATCTCGCTGATGAGATGATATCGCCGAAGTATGTGTTTGGACTTCGATGTGACCTCGGCTCCTTGGCTTGCGCAATGGCTCCACTATTGTCACAATAGAGAGACATTGGACCGATCGTACTAGTCATCACACCAAGCTCGAAACGAATTTCTTGATCCAAACAGCCTCCTTTGCGGCTTCCAGAAAGAATGTACTCGGCCTCGTTGTAGAATCAGCAACGTATCCCGCTTGGAACTCTTCCCTGATCGCGCCTCCGTTCAGCGAACACGAACCCAGATTGCGATCTATAATCATCCTTGTCTGTTTGGAAGCTAGCATCGGTGTAACCACTTACAACGAGCTCTTCTTCACCTCCATAGACTAGGAACATATCCTTAGTTCTTCTCAAGTACTTAAGGATATTCTTTACGCATCCAGTGACCTTCACCTGGATCGCGGTATCCGCTCGTAGCACTCAAAGCGTACGAGACATGCGGGCGTGTACAAAGCATGACATACATGATGGATCCAATTGCCGAAGCATATGGAACCATACCCATCTTATTCCGCTCATCATGTGTCCGAGGACACCGATTCTTGCTAAGATTAATGCCATGTGACATGGGCAAGAAACCTTTCTTGGAATCATGCATGTTGAACCTTTTCAACACCTTGTCAATGTATGTACTTTGGCTTAATCCGATTAGCCTCTTGGATCTATCTCTATAGATCCGAATGCTCAATATGTATGTTGCCCCCCTAAGTCTTTCATGGAAAAACTATTTTTCAATGAAGACTTGACGGATTCTAGCATAGGGATATCATTTCCAATCGTAATATGTCATCCACATATAAGATTAGAAATACAATTGCACTCCCACCGACCTTTTGTAAACACAGGCCTCTTCTTCGTTTTTGATGAAACCAAACCCTTTGATTACTTCATCAAAACGAATATTCCAACTCCGAGATGCTTGCTTCAATCCATAAATGGATTTTCGTAGCTTGCATATCTTTCCAGCGATTCGGATCGACAAAACCCCGAGGTTGTATCATGTATACATCCTCGCTTAGGTTTCCATTTAGGAAAGCCGTTTTGACATCCATCTCGCCATATCTCATAGTCGAAATATGCAGCAATCGCTAGGATAATCCGAATAGATTTAAGCATTGCGACGGGCGAGAAGGTTTCATCATAATCAACTCCTTGAATCTGTTTAAAACCTTTCGCCACCAATCGCGCCTTATTGATGTGAACATTTCCATCCATATCGGCCTTTTCTTAAAAACCCATTTGCACTCAATGGTTTTGACACCATCAGTGGATCAACCAAGTTCCAAACTTGATTGTCGTACATGGATTCTATTTCGGATTTCATGGCTCCAAGCCACTTGTTGGAATCGGGTCCCACCATCGCTTCCTCATAGGTCTTAGGTTCATCGTTGTCCAACAACAATATATCACGTTGTTCCGCACTTGTGTGCTGTCAGTGCACGACGTGATCTTTCGACCTCCGTGGGCCGGTGTATCTACAACCGGTGGCGCAACACTTTGCTCCTCCTGTTGTGGTTCCGTGGTCGCGAAACATTTTCTCGGTGTTTCTTGAACTTCTTCAAGATGCACCCTGCTCCCACTAACCCTTCTTGAAAGAAACTCTTTCTCCAAGAAGACACCGTGTCGGGCGACAAACACTTTGCCTTGTTCCCGATTATAAAAGTAATATCCCTTGGTTTCCTTAGGATATCCCACAAAGAAGCACTTGTCGATTTGGGTGTGAGCTTGTCGACGTAAACGTTTTACATAAGCCTCACATCCCCAAATTTTGAGAAAAGACAAACTAGGGGTTGCCCCGTCCATATCTCATATGGTGTCTTTTCAACCGACTTAGATGGAACTCTATTTAGTGTGAGCAAATGTTTCAAGAGCATATCCCCTAAGGATAACGGAAGATCACTTTGGCTCATCATCGACCGCACCATGTCCAACAAGGTGCGATTTCTCCGTTCGGACACTCCGTTCCATTGCGGAGTTCTGGCGGAGTCAAGCGTGGAACAATTCCACAATCTTTCGATGATTACCAAACTCTTGGCTCAAGTATTCCCCTCCACGATCCGATCATAGAAACTTGATTGTTTTCCCTAAGTGATTCGTACTTCATTCTGGAATTCTTTGAACTTTTCAAAGGATTCGGACTTATGCCTCATTAAGTAGATATAACCATATCTACTAAAGTCATCGGTAAAGGTAATGAAGTATTGATAACCTCCTCCGCCGTTGAGCTCATTGGTCCACATACATCGCATGTACGAGTGCCAATAAGTCACTTGCTCTCTCACTATGTCCCGTGAAAGGTGCCTTTGTCATCTTACCAAGTAAACAAGACTCACATGTCTCAAATGATTCAAAATCAAAAGAGTGAAGCAATCCATCCTTATGGAGCTTCTCCATGCGTTTCTTATTTATATGGCCTAAGCGACAATGCCGATAAATGTGGGGTTTATATCATTAGAGAGTTGCCTTTTCGTATTAATGTTATAGATGGGAGACGCCTCAAGATTCAAAACGTATAATCCATTCACCAATGGAGCATGAAAATAGAACATATCTCTCGAGATATATTGAACAACCATTGTTCATTGATCTAAAATCATATCCTTCCGCTTGCAAACATGAAGCGGAAATAACGTTTTGACATAGTGTTGGAACACAATAACAATTATTTAATTCCAAAACTAATCCCGAAGGTAGATGAAGTGGTATCGTGTCGAAAAGAATCGTAGCAACGCTTGCTCCATTGCCGACGCGCAGTTCACCTCGCCCCTTCTCAATCCTCTACTTCTTCTCATTCCCGCAACGATTTGCAAATATGAGCTACCGATCCGGTATCAAATACCCAAGAGTCGTAGGTGAAGTAGCAAGATTAATGTCTATAACATTAATACCGAAGCGAAGTCGTACTTTGCTTCTTTTTGAGATCCTCCATGTACTTCCTGCAGTTCCTTTTCCAGTGGCTGTCTCCTTGCAATAGAAGCAAACGGCATCCGATGCCGCACGACCCTTCTTGCCCTTCTTTGCATTAGAGGCACTCGCGATCTCATCGGGAGTTAACTTCCTCTTGGTGCAAAGTTTCTTGACAGTGGTTTGCGCTTAGCCTTCGCATCATCATCACATGATGACCGTTTTTCGGATACTCTCCTCACTGTCTTTAGCATCCCATGCAATTCAGCCAAGGTCCTATCCATATTGTTCATGTGATAATTTAATATGAATGGCTCGAAGCTCGGAGGGAGCGACGGAGAATCACATCGCAGCCAACTCTTGGCTAAGGGGAAAACCCAGTTTTCTAGACTCTCAATGTAGCCAATCATCTTTATCACATGCGGACGACGGGATTCCCTCAACAAGCTCCGCACGCAAACAAGGACTTTGAGGTGTTGAACCTCTCGGCCCGTGCTTGGTTCTCAAACATGCCACGCAGTCCCGAATAATAGTGTGAGCATCGCTGCTCTCATATTGCTTCAAGCTCGGGGACATTGTAGCAAGCATGAGACAGCTTATATCTAGGGCATCATTAGTGTGCTTCTCATAAGCCCTCCGTGCGGTTGCAGTGGCATTATTTGGCAAATCCTCGGGATAGGGTACTTCAAGAACGTACTCTTTACGCTCTTGCTTGAGAACAATTCTCAAGTTGCGATACCAATCCATAAAGTTTGTTCCATTTAATTTTTCCTTTTCGAGAATAGATCGCAAATTAAAGGTACTTGGGTGTAGTATTAACCGCCATTTATTCTACAACAGAAAAAGCAAAGTTTAGCACAATGTTTATGCTATGTCTTTTGTTAAACAATTTAACATAAGACTCCCATTACGTATTTTCCACCTTCCCTCTAGGTTACGTATTGGGTCAAGATCCACATGTTAATTAATTTTCTAGTGAGCTTTGGCATCACTTGCTAGAAAATTAGTAACATCGGTAAGCAACACCTTGCTAATCACATCTCTATGTGACTCTTGTTGTTGGTGTGGCATCTCCATGCCCCGGCCCCAACCTATGCCCCAAGGCCCAAAACTGTTTTGATAGCCTTGTTAAGTAAACCAAATGTTCTGCATGTATATGTCGACATATACCCCCTCGTGTTATGATAGAGAATGGCACTCGCTTTGGCGGACCCACCATTGACGAGCATAACGGTGACGGGTGCAACATTTGGAAGGGCATCATTACTACTTAATTTTGCGAGGATGCTATCCTATCAAACAAACATATCACATATGAAAGCAAGAAGAATAGCATATAGTGAAATAGTATGGCCCCTTTCACATGGTGATCTCCATCTCCATGTCGGCGCTGAGGATCTCCATCTTCGGCACCATCTTCCAAGTGTCGAATGCTTGATATCTTCAAACTAAGCTACTACTATAGAAGCTCTAATTGAAGATTACATCGACTCGCGGTCGTGAAAGAATATTACAAGCATTGCACGTATGAAAGAATATTACGGGATTGCACATATGAAAGAATATTACATGCATCACATGCATCTCATACATACAATAGGGCCATACCATCTCAAAGCATTCTCTGCAAAAACAAGTTAGACGTAGAAACGTTTTCTACTTATCGCAGAGCTATGGCATCGAGACGACCTATAAGGGGGTACGCACACGGCGGTCCCGCTATGAACACCACACGAAATTCATAGATCCAATCTATGAATTCGCTTACGGAAACCATATCGGCATAATCACATTATGCCGTCCCGATACACTATCAAGGGAGATGGTTTGCGCAGCGCGAGCAGCAAACAAGATCGGACTACGAGATAGCTTCGGCATAATCACATTATACCGTTCCGATACACTATCAAGGAACGCTATCTCGAAGCCGACTCAAACCGAGTTCTATGGATATTGCTTCGACGTAATCACATTACGCCGTTCCGATACACTATCAAGGAACGCAATTACCATGAACTCTCCTCAACAATTCCGTAAAACCGATTGATCTAATCAACCCGTGCGCAAAACTTGTTCCGATCCAATCTAAAACCCGAACTAAGCAAGATTAGCTCGATACCACTTGAAGGGTTACGCGGAAGCTACGCTAGCCGAAAACAAAAATTTCTACCGCGCAAACCGGAACACTTGCAAGTAAGGGCCGATAGATCGTTACCGATTGGAGTAGAGTGCGGCGGAATAGCCAATCGGGGCAATCCGATCCGGAACAGTGTAGCCGATTCCGGAGACAACCGATCAACGGCGCGCAACGTAGCAGCGCCTCTACCGGTATCCACACGTCCGGGGACGAACGCCCTACACCCGTGTGCTAGCACGCGATGCAAGGCTAGGGTTTGGCTCGAAAGTGGGGAGGGTTTCCGTGGAGATTGATCTCGGCGACTTCGTTGCACGCGATGCAATTGATCTATATCGGCTCTCCACCCCTCCCTCCTTTATATAGAGTTGGCCGGCGGGATTAGTAGCCGCTCAGGACTCTATTTTGAATTGGATCTCATCCGTATCTCATATAGAGTTTGGCCGCTCACACGTCGTAAGCCCATAGGACTCTATTTTGAATTGGATCTCATCCGTATCTTATATAGAGTTTGGCCGCTCACACGTCGTAAGCCCATAGGACTCTATCCGATCGGATCCCTATCCGATCGAGCCGTATCCGAGTCCAACTCGAATGCCTGTTCTTATCCCCTTAAGCGTGCGACCCTATAGGTTCAGGTATACTCGGTTTCGGCTATAGTCTAACTTAGCCGATCGTCGGCTCGAGTCCAACTCAGCCGCACTCCACGCGGCGCCTAGCAGCACATATTGACACCATAGTATACAAGAATATAATATCGACTCGAACTCGTAATGTGTACACAAATCCCTTTGCCTCACGATACCGGTTAAGCTATAGGCAAGATGTGTGCCATCCCTTCAATAGCTTAACCATTCACTCGAACCGTATTGGATTATCTCGTCTATTGATTGACTCCTCAATCAACTTAGCATGGCCATGCATTTCCATAATCCATTACCTCGAGGGCCGAGATATCTCTCCAAAGGAGGGGCAAATTCCATCTTGATCACTCACATCCCACTCCATGTTTCATAGCAAACCCGAAAACTACCTTTATAACTACCCGATTACGGAATAGCGTTTTGTAGTCCCAAAGTAGGCTACTACACATGTTGGAATCCATGGTGATCTCGAGTCTAAGGACTTTGTACCAACACTACCGAGACCAACTAATGGCACATTAATTCCCGTAGTGTCTCATGGTGGGTCTATCCAACAATGTGTTCTCCAACACATATGTGCATGTTTATTGATTTGGTATCACCATACCCATGATCTATGAGACATGATCATCAATCAATAAACACGCCGATCTTAGAATCATATTTGTTCCAACAATATGACATATGATCGAGGATCGTTTAGAAATAGATTCATACATATAGAGTCTCATAAATAAGTCACGTACTTATTGATCAATACAAGATGTCTATTTCATGGAACCGAATAACACTTTATTCATTTATACATAAACATTGACGTGATATCCAACATCTCCATGTTGCCTCTAGGGCATATCACTAACACAACTTCCTCTTGAGCTCTTCAAAACTCCTATTGCATTCGCCGACCACTTAAACTTCTCATCTTTCTTCAACGGTTGAGTCATTGGCTTGGCGATTTTGGAGAAGTTCTCAATGAAGCGGCGGTAGTAACCCGCAAGTCCAAGGAAACTTCGGATCGCATAACCGTTTTAGGCGGGGTCCACTTAGTAACCGATTCCACATTTGCTGGATCCACGGCTACTCCTTGGGCATTCACAATGTGGCCGAGGCTGTACCTCCTTTAACCGAAAGCACACTTGCTAAACTTGGCGTAGAGTTGATGGTCTCTCAACTTCTCGAGTACGTCCGAAGATGTTGCTCATGATCCTCCTCGACTTAGAGTAGACCAAAATGTCGTCAATGAACACCACCAAAAATTTATCCAAGAACTCCATAAACACCTTGTTCATCAGATTCATAAAGAAAGCCGGTGCATTGGTTAACCCAAAAGACATGACCGTACACTCGTACATCCATACACAGTGGTGAAGGCGGTCTTGGGAATGTCCTCTTCCCGAATCCTCAGCGATGATAGCCCGATCGCAGATCTATCTTGGAAAATACCTTGGCCCCTTTGAGTTGATCGAATAAGTCATCAATCCGTGGTAGGGGATACTTGTTCTTGATAGTAACCTCATTGAGGGCTCGATAATCCACACACATTCTCTTGGTCTTGTCTTTCTTTTCCACAAAAATCACCGGAGCACCCCAAGGCGATGTGCTCGAGCGAATATACCCTTTTTGCAACTGTTCATCCACTTGCTTCTTTACTTGGCCAACTCGTTGGCTCCCATCCTATATGGCCTCTTGTGTATTGGGGCGGTCCGGTACTAGGTCAATCCGGAATTAGATTTCCCTTTTGGCGGCATCGAGTTAAATCCTCGGGGAAAACTTCAGGGTATTCTCTGACGATGGGGATATCCTCTAACTTCACAGGGGTCTTGGCCGCCATTTCGGACGATTCCCCGGTGGAAACATGATTCAAACTTACTACGGGCTTGACTTGCATGGGAGAGCGAAAAACAACTCTTTCTCCTCTCGTATTAATTAGAGTAATGGTGCGACTAGCGCAGTCAATTACTCCCTTATGTCTGGACAACCAATCCATCCCAAGAATGACATCTATGCCTTTGGGTGAAGGAGGATAAGGTTGGCTAGAAACATAGATCCTTGGATTTCTATGGTCACGAGGGACAATGCGAGTGGTCTCCAAGTGGTTTCCAGGGGTTTGAACCCTCATAGGTATCTTAAGTCCCACTACTGACAACCCATGTGCCCCAACAAATTGCTTTGAGATAAAAGAATGTGTAGCGCCGAGAATCAAATAATACTGTGGCGGGAGTATAGTTTACGGAAACATACCCAGTATAACTCGGGAGCGGTCGTGCTTCCTCGGCGGACGCATGATTGACTCGAGCTGGATGAACCTTGGCCCGGCGCGTCTTGGCCCGGACACTTGTCCGCAAAATGCCCCGGGTCACCACGGTTGAAACAGACTCGGCTTTCCTCCCGAGTCCTTCCTTGGAGGTGGTGGTGTGATCGTTATTCTTGGGATGGCGCCGTTGGAGGGCGCGGGGCTGGAGTACGTTGTTGCTGACCACTGCCACTACTGCCAGTTTGGAAATTCCCTAGGTGATAAGGTCGATGCTGACGAACAATCATGGTGGTAGGTCCATTCTGACTTCCAGGCATGAAACGCGGCCTCTGCTGATTTCCCCTGTTGAGGAGGTCGTGATCGAAATGCTTTTCTCTTCTTGATCATCTTGTTGCGCTGATCTTCTGTCGAATGGCCTTGTCAACCACTTCTCAAAGTTAGCATACTCTCGGAGATGAGCTTGTCCGTGAGTTCATCATCCAAACCGCCAAAAACTTTTCCGCCTTTACGCATCGGTGCGCACATCTTCGGGGCATAACGGGCAAGACGATTGAACTCGTGCAAATACTCAGTAACTGATCTGTTACCCTGCTCAAGAGAACGGAACTCACGCTTTTTCTGTGCAACTATTCCCGCAGGAATATGTGCGGTCCTGAAACCGCGACGAAACTCTTCCGGTAACAGCTTGTCCCATGGGCGAGTAACCAAATAGTTGTCCCACCAAGTCAAGCAGGACCACATGGCGATGAGTGGCAAAAGAGACTTTCTCGATCCGTGCCGAGCGGATCCAACTTCTTCTCTATGGCATGAAGCCAATCATTTGCCTCCATGGGATTAGTGGTCTTGGAGAAGGTCGGCGGTCGGACACGAAGGAACTCTAGCGGCTTGGGGGGTGGTGGGGCGGCAAGCGATTATTCTGCTGTTGTTTTGCATTCTGCGCAGAAGCTGCCTTGCATCTGGTGGTGCTTGTTGTTGCATTTGCTTTGCATCATTGCAGCCATCATCGTGTCGTGAAGCGAGCACCGAGCAATGGTGGGATTCTCGGGTGGCGGTGGAGGAGCATTGCCATTGGCGTCGTGAGCCTCGTGGTTGTCGGCACTGCGCCCATTGTTGCTTGTTCGCCCGCCGGTCCCGGTGTTCACCATCCGAAGGAGACGACCGACCGAGAGAGAAAAGAAGAAAAAAGACAGACTTAGCACTAATCTTTATTATTTGAACCGATCTTGACTAGAAACAAGGAAAAGCACCAAACATCCTTAATTGGTCGGTCATATCACACTTGATATCGACCGCCGCTATCCCACACACAGCGCCTAACACACAAAGCAACTACCAAGAAGACAAACTAATTTAAACGGTAAAACTAAAGAGGGCAACTAGAACGATCCACGAGACGAGGAGTCGAAACCGCTTCCTTCGAAGATCCCCATTCTTCCGAACGGCTCCTGGAGTCCTCGGGCGTCACCTCGACTTGGACTCTTCGAGTCGGTTGCCGTAGCCCAACCGATCCCGCCTCTTCCCTCGAGGAATCTTGAGTCTCTTCGGAGTCCATGTCTTCAGCCGAATTATCGAGCTTGAGTCACGGAGACGGAGATCCAACCATTACGCCACCTCCGCCTGGATTTGCCGAAGCGGAGCAAAGGTGAGGGGGACTGCAGCAGGAAGAAGCTGGAACCGGGCCTGAACCGGAGCGGGTGGAGCTGGAGAAGGCGGTGGAATCCGAGGTGCTAGCTGGATGCGGACGGCGCGGTGGTGGTCTTCCGAGGCGTAGTGCGGAGTCTAACCCCAGCGGTGGCGGGAGTCCCTTCAACTCGGCTACCTCCTTCTTCGGACGAACCACTTCGTCCCCCGGCCACGCGATCCTCGGCATCTTCTTGTCGTTCGCTCCTTGGTCGCCTTGTGTAGGTCGAGTGCATCGATCCAGTCCTTTGAGCACAGTGCACATGTGACCGAAGGTAGTGTCATTCTCCTCTGCCGTAGACTTGAATATACTGACCTCGGAGGAACTACCTCGACGGGGATGGTAGCGGTAGGAGGAGGTGCGAAGGTCGGCATCATGCAGCTCCCTCATCTGGCCAACATCGGGTAGGCGGCTTCTTGACAAGCGTGATCGACGTGCCTCCGAAGCCGTGACCTCCATGTTGGGAAGACACGTTCCCACAAACCCGTGAACCTCCAACCGAACACGGTAGGGCAACTCGCCACCGAGAGGCGCAAGCGTTGTATACTCCGGTGCTTCGGGATATCCAACCGCAAGGGCCATACGCGCCGGCTACGCCACGAAACCTGTCATCCCTTTTCCGGTGCGTTCTTTGGGGAACCCGCCATCTATAGAAACAAAGGAGTGAGAAAATCACAACATGCTCAAAACCCACGACCACATCCCATTTTCGCAATTCCTAAACCCTAGGCGACTCCACTTTTCAAAACACCCTTTTTTTCAAAACATATGCACATGAAAAGAATTAGAGGGCTCTTAAGGTTTCCGGTTGGCTTGTCCTACGAGTCATAGGAAGGCTCGGTACCAACTTGTCACGCCCGAAATTCACACCGAATTCTGCAGCTAATTTGTGCATTACATCCTTGTCCGGAATCAGCCGAGGTACACAAATCGACGTTATTGATAATACGAGAATCCTCGTCTTAGAAACAATATAAAAGAGTTACACAAATGCAGCGGAAAAGAAAATAAAACTAACTTAAGCTAAACTTTGACACGAGCGAAGCGGAACACCAACTCCACGGCTAAACCTTGACGAGAACAAGCCTACACCTCCTCGGAGACCTCGCTCTCAACCTGCGGCGAAGGGGAAAAAGAAACAAGCGAGTACAACCACCGTACTCAACAAGTCACACCGGAAAAGGGTACATGATGCGAGATAAATAACAAGGAATGGTCAA
Source organism: Oryza australiensis (assembly GCA_019925245.2). Lineage (NCBI taxonomy): Eukaryota > Viridiplantae > Streptophyta > Magnoliopsida > Poales > Poaceae > Oryza > Oryza australiensis. The sequence continues at coordinate 1,348,283 of JAIFGZ020000342.1, forward strand.
GAGGCTCAATTTGCATAAACAGCATTTGCGGTATACAATAATAATATTTGAAGACAGAAAAACAGTAGTAACATTTAAGCGTATTAAATAAACACGTCCAACGCTCAAACCACGTTGCAACAGGCCCATCCATCCACCCGCACTAGTCATATTCCAACATTTCATTCGAATAAAGTAAATGAGACTAATCAAGGTGAATCGGTCGATCGCCCGTAAGTGGGCACGACTATTCGAATAGTTTTTACTCGATCGAGGTGTACAATGTACCCACAAGACACAATCCCACAACACATTACCGTGCGCCGGTGCACCACCACGGTGCCCGGAAAGGAATTGTGACAAGACCCTTCACACAACCCCTCTAATCAATCGTACCACACCAAGGTTTCGCCCCCATTCCCATCGGGCAATGGGCAGCCCCTCTAGTGCCGCGGTGAATCCGGAAGCCGATCAACCCTTAAACCGGGCCGACCCAACTCCATCACGCTCACCCTCTCGGGATACGTTAACTAGAGACAGTGTGCTACGGGCCCACCATTACCCATGCTGGCTTGTGGTATGCACGGCATTTCTTCCGGGGTTTCCGAGAACCGGTCCTTAATCGTCATGAGCACGCTAACCAAAGACCAACCATGTGCTCATGACCCACCTTTCTTAGTGTGATTCCCTTAAGTGAGCTAGTTGCGCTAAGCATGACTAAGCAACCTTAAACTATCATCTAGTCACATTGGATCCCGGGTTATCAATGGTATAAGGTAAACAATCCTATGGTTGAGTACAATAGGTATAAACATCCCATGAAATGACATTCTAAAACATATGCAATATTTGAATAAAAAGAGATATTTACATAAAATAGGTACAATATGGTCAATGTAAGGTATGACTTGCCTTGCTCGGAGCGAGGAACCTCGGCAACTACTTCGAAGAGAACGGGCTCGCGGAAAACTCGGAATCTACACGACAAACAAAGCACTCAACAAACACCCTAAAAAGTCCACTGAAACAGCATTGAAAAGTATTTTTAATGGATTCTTGACATTTTTTGGATTTAATGAAATTTGAATGGACTAAAACGGAGCTCGGATTCAAAAGATATGAATTTTAGAAGTTTAATTGCGATTTTTAATCTAAACAAAAAGATTAAATTATTTATTGCGCAATTAAGTCCCGATGACGTCATCCACGCGCGGCTCGGGGCGACGTCGCATGACGTCGGCGGGCGCGTCGCCCTAGGGGCGTCGGCCGCCGGCTGAGCGCGGGAGACGGGCGCGGCCGGATTGCCGCCACGTGGCACAATCCGAGCGGCGGATTGCGGCGACGTGGCGCGATCTCGGCGGCGGACGGCGCGATCGGACGGCGCGGATGCGTCGCGATCGGACGGCGCGATCCGTCCGTCCGCAAGATCGGACGGCACGGGGAGGCGGCGGTAGGGTTAGGGTTAGGGTTCCACGGGTGGCGGCGGCGGCGGGACGGCGGCGCGGCCGGCAGCAGCGGCGGGGCGCGGCGGCGACCGGCGAGCGGCGGCGGGCCGCGCGGCGGCCGACAGCGGCGCGCGCGCGAAAGGAAAAGGAAGCAAACGAAAACAAAAGAAACCAGGGGACGGCGGCGAGCTCACCGGCGGATGAACGACGGAAAACGGCGGCGACACGGGCTAGAATCAACGGCGAACAAAGGGAAACGAGGCGGAGCTCGAGGGGGTTTTAAAGGGGAGAGAGAGAGGCCGAAACGGGCACGGAACGGCGGGGATAAGGTCGCCGGCGTTCTCGGACTCGGAGAGAGAGATATATACGGCGGCCGTTTCGGGCGGGCGGCGGCTGTGCGGCGCGCGGGAAGTGCGGGCACGGGTGCGGCGGCGCGGGCGGAGCCGGCGTGGGGCCACGCGCGCGAGGCGCGGAAGCGGCCAGAAAGAGGCGGGCGGCGCGGCTATGGCGGCGGCGGTTGGGCGGCCGGGCGCGGGGAGCGGCTCCGAGGGTGGGGCCCACATCGGTGGCCGCGGCGTGAGGAGGAGCGCCGGACTTGCGTGGCGCGACGGGACGGTGGGCCTCGGCCCACGTCCGAGGAGGCGCGCGCGGGGAGGCTGGGCCGACGGCCCGTTAGGGTGACGGGCGGGAAAGGAACCGTACGGGCGTACGGAAAAGGAAAAAAAAGAAAAAGAAAAAGAAACAAAAAGAAAAGGGACTTAATTAAATTCCTGTTTTCTTATTTAATTGATTAAAAATACTTAGAGTGCTCTAAAAATTCCAAAAAATCTGTTAGCGCATTTTGACATGAAGAATTCAAGAAAAATCCTATCATGTCATTTCCATTTATTAATTGCATTTTAAAATTATAGGTTGACTCCAGGTTAATTTCAGAAATTCCGATTATTTCCGGGTAAATTATTTAAATGAATTAGGGAAAAACCCAGGATGTGACATTCGGCCACATGTGCACCGTGCTCAAAGGCTGGATAAGATGCACTCGACCTACACAAGGCAACCAAAGAGCGAACGACAAGAAGATGCTAAGGATCGTGCGCTGCGGACGAAGTGGTTCGTCTGAAGAAGGAGGTAGCTGAGTTGAAAGGACTCCCGCCACCAGTTGGTGTCAGGCTTCGCACTACGCCTTGGAAGATCACCACCGCGCCTGTCCGTATCCAGCTGGCACCTCGGATTCCACCGTCTCCTCCAGCTCCACCCGCTCCAGTTCCAGCGCCGGTTCCAGTTCCTCCTGCTGCAGGTTCTGCTCTCACCTTTGCTCCAGCTTCGGCGTATCAAGGCGGAGGTGGCAGTAACGGTTGGATCTCCATCTCCAGTAACTCAAGCTCAGAGAATTCAGCTGAAGACATGGACTCCGAAGAGACTCGAGATGAGGGAAGAGGCAGGATTGGTTGGGCTACGGCAACCGATTTAGAAGAGTCCAAGTCTGAGGTGACGCCAGAGGACTCTAGGAGTCGTTCTGAAGAATGGGGATCTTCTGAAGGAAGCAGTTTTGACTCCTAGCCTCGCGGGTCGCTCTAGTTGCCCTCCTTAGTTTTATCGTTCAACTTAGTTTGTCTTCTTGGTAGTTGCTGTGTGTTAGGCTTCTGTGTGTGGGATAGCTGGCAGTCGATATCAAGTGTGATATGACTGACCAATTAAGGATGTTTGATGCTTTTCCTTGTTTTTAATCAAGATCGGAACAATGCATTTGAATTCCAATAATAAAGATTAGTTTCTAAGTCTGTCTATTTTTCTTCTTTTCTCTCTTTGGTCGGTCGTCTCCTTCAGATGGTGAACACCAGGACCAGCGGAGCGAATAACAACAATGGGCAGTCAGGTGCCAACAACAACAAGGCTCACGACGTCAACGGCAATGCTCCTCCACCGCCACCCGAGAACCCCACCATTGCTCAAGTGCTTGCCTCGCAGACACAGATGATGGCTGCAATGATGCAGCAGATGCAACAACAACACCATCGATGCAACGGCAGATGTTGCAACAAATGCGGCGAGCAGCGCAGAACAATCGCTTGCCGCCCCACCACCCCAGTCCAAGTTGCCGTGTTCCTTCGTGTTCGACCGCCGACCTTCTCGAGTACCACTAATCCCATGGAGGCTAATGATTGGCTTCATGCCGAGAAGAAGTTAGATCTTCTGCAGTGCACGGACCAGGAGAAAGTCTCGTTTGCCACTCATCAGTTACAGGGTCCTGCTTTAGCTTGGTGGGACAACTACTTGGTTACTCGCCGCCGGGGAGCTGAGTTACATGGGAAGAGTTCCGTCGCAGTTTCGGGACCGCACATATTCCTCGGGAATAGTTGCATGAAAAAGCGTGAGTTCCGTTCTCTTGAGCGGGTAACGAGATCGATTCTCGAGTATCGCATGAGTTCAATCGTCTTGCCCGTTATGCCCCGGAAGATGTGCGCACCGATGCGAAAGGCGGGGAAAAGTTTTTGGTGGTTTGGATGATGAACTCACGGACAAGCTTATCTCTGGAGAGTATGCTAACTTTGAGAAGGCGGTTGACAAGGCTATTCGACGGGAAGATCGGCGCAACAAGATGATCAAGAAGAGAAAAGTATTCCGAGTCCCGACCTCCTCAACAGCGGGAAATCAGCAGAGGCCGCGTTTCATGCCCGGAAGTCGAGTGGACCTACCACCATGATTGTTCGTCGGCATCGACCTTATCACCCGGGAATTTCCAAGCGCGGTAGTGGCGGTGGTCAACAACACGCACTCCGGCCGCGCCCTCCAACGGCACCATCCCAGCAACAGTCACAGCCACCACCTCCAAGGAAGGACTCTGGAGGAAAGCCAGGGGTCTGCTTCAACTGTGGTGACCCCGGGCATTTTGCAGACAAGTGTCCAAAGCCAAGACGCACTGGGCCAAGGTTCATCCAGGCCCGGGTCAACCATGAGTCCGCCGAGGAAGCATAGACCGCTCCTGAAGTTATACTAGGTATGTTTCCTGTAAACTTTACTCCCGCCACAGTATTATTTGATTCGGGAGCTACACATTCATTTATCTCAAAGCAATTTGTTGGGGCACATGGGTTGTCGGTAGTGGGACTTAAGATACCTATGCGGGTTCAAACCCCTGGAAACCACTTGGAGACTACTCAGTATTGTCCCTCAGTGACCATAGAAATCCAAGGATCTATGTTTTTAGCCAGCCTCATCCTCCTTCAGTCCAAAGGCATAGATGTCATTCTTGGGATGGATTGGTTGTCTAGACATAAGGGAGTAATTGACTGCGCGCCGCACCATTACTTTAATCAATACGAAAGGAGAAAGAATTGTTTTTGTTCTCCCATGCAAGTCAAGCCCGTAGCAAGTTTGAATCATGTTTCCACCGGGAATCGTCCGAAGTGGCGGCAAAGACCCCCGTGAAGTTAGAGGATATCCCCATCGTCAGAGAATACCCTGAAGTTTTCCCCGAAGACTTAACTCGGATGCCACCGAAAGGGAAATTGAATTCGGATTGATTTAGTACCGGGACCGCCCCAATACACAAGAGACCGTATAGGATGGGAGCCAACGAGTTGGCCAAGTAAAGAAGCAAGTGGATGAACAGTTGAAAAGGGTATATCCGCCCGAGCACGTCGCCTTGGGGTGCTCGGTGATTTTCGTGGAAAAGAAAGATAAGACCAAGAGAATGTGTGTCGATTATGGCGCACTCAATGAGGTTACTATCAAGAACAAGTATCCCCTACCACGGATCGACGATTTATTCGATCAACTCAAAGGGGCCAAGGTGTTTTCCAAGATAGACTTGCGATCAGGCTATCACCAGTTGAGAATTCGGGAAGAGGACATTCCCAAGACCGCTTTCACCACCAGATACGGCCTGTACGAGTGTACGGTCATGTCTTTTGGGCTAACCAACGCACCGGCCTTCTTTATGAATCTGATGAATAAGGTGTTTATGGAGTTCTTGGATAAATTTGTGGTGGTGTTCATTGACGACATTTTGGTCTACTCTAAGTCAGAGGAAGATCATGAGCAACATCTTTGGATAGTACTCGAGAAGTTGAGAGATCATCAACTCTACGCCAAGTTTAGCAAGTGTGCTTTCTGGTTAAAGGAGGTACAGTTCCTTGGACACATTGTGAATGCACAAGGAGTAGCCGTGGATCCAGCAAATGTGGAATCAGTTACCAAGTGGACCCCGCCAAAAACGGTCACGCAGATCCGAAGTTTCCTTGGACTTGCGGGTTACTACCGCCGTTTCATTGAGAACTTCTCCAAAATCGCCAAGCCGATGACTCAACTGTTGAAGAAAGATGAGAAATTTAAGTGGTCGGCAGAATGCAACAAGAGTTTTGAAGAGCTTAAGAGAAAGTTGGTGTCTGCACCAGTGTTGATACTGCCAGATCCAGCAAAGGACTTCCAAGTTTGTTGCGATGCATCTCGTCAAGGGTTGGGATGTGTGTTGATGCAAGAAGGCAAAGTGGTGGCATATGCATCTCGTCAATTGCGCCCACACGAAAACAACTATCCCACTCATGATCGGAATTATCCGCGAGTGGTTCATGCCACGAAGATCGGCGACACTACCTAATTGGTAACCGTTGTGAAGTGTATACGGATCATAAAAGTCTCAAATATATTTTCACCCAACCGGATTTAAACCTCCGACAGCGAAGATGGTTGGAACTGATCAAAGATTATGATTTAGGGATACATTACCATCCCGGCAAAGCTAATGTGGTTGCGGATGCACTAAGCGGAAAGAATTACTGCGCCACCCTCAGTGTCGAAGGAATGTGCGGCCTGTTGCAGCAGGAATTCGAGTATCTAAATCTACGAGTGGTGGATTTTGGTTTTGTGGCTGCTCTCGAAGCCCAACCCACTCTCATTGATCAAATTCGGGCTGCTCAGGCATCAGATCCTGAGATGGCCGAACTCAAGAAGAACATGAGAGTCGGAAAAGCTCGTGGTTTTTCGGAAGACGAGCACGGCACAATCTGGATGGGAAAGAGATTGTGTGTGCCCGCAGACAAGGATTTGAAAAAAATGATCCTTACGGAAGCTCACCAAACTCAATACTCAATTCACCCGGGCAGTACAAAGATGTATCAAGATCTTAAAGAAAAATTTTGGTGGGTCAGTATGAGGAGGGAGATAGCTGAGTTTGTTGCACTTTGTGATCTTTGTCAGCGGGTTAAGGCAGAACATCAACGGCCCGCCGGGCTGTTGCAACCACTCCATATTCTAGAGTGGAAATGGGAAGAAATTGGAATGGATTTCATCACGGGTTTACCCCGCACAGCGTCAGGATATGACTCAATTTGGGTAGTTGTGGACCGACTCACCAAGGTGGCCCACTTCATACCAGTGCATACTACCTACTTAGGGAAGAAGCTAGCAGAGCTTTATCTCGCAAGGATCATGTGTTTGCATGGCGTGCCTAAAAAGATCGTGTCTGATAGGGGAAGTCAGTTTACTTCCAAGTTCTGGAAGAAGTTGCAAGAAGAGCTCGGTACCCGTTTGAATTTTAGTACGGCCTATCACCCGCAGACAGATGGTCAAACTGAGAGGGTGAATCAGATTTTGGAAGACATGTTGAGAGCGTGCGCGCTGGATTTTGGAATAGCGTGGGACAAAAGCTTGCCCTATGCAGAATTCTCCTATAACAACAGCTATCAAGCCAGCATCCAAATGGCACCATATGAAGCATTGTATGGACGGAAATTCCGCACACCCCTTTTCTGGGATCAGACTGGTGAACGCCAGTTGTTTGGCACAGAAGTAATAAGTGAAGCGGAGGCAAAGGTCCGAACGATTTGGGAAATGTTGAAGATTGCGCAATCCCGACAGAAGAGCTACGCAGATAATCGTCGAAGAGATCTCGCTTTTGAAACAGGGGATTTTGTGTATCTTCGCGTTACACCACTCCGGGGAGTACACCGTTTCCAAACCAAAGGCAAGTTGGCACCACGTTTCGTGGGACCATACAGGATTCGGGAACGTCGAGGAGAAGTGGCCTATCAGCTTGAGCTTCCCTCCAGCATGATTGGTATTCACGACGTGTTTCATGTGTCCCAGTTAAAGAAGTGTTTAAGGGTACCAGAAGAGCAGGCGAGTCCAGACCCGATCGAAATTCAAGAGGACTTGACCTACGTAGAGAGACCGGCACGTATTCTCGAGATCGGCGAGAGAAGGACTCGAACAAGGTTATCGGGTTTTGCAAGGTTCAATGGACTCATCACTCCAGGAAGAAGCTACTTGGGAAAGAGAAGATGAGCTAAAGGCCGCGCACCCGCACCTTTTCGCCGGTACCTCTCGAATCTCGGGGTCGAGATTCCGTTTAAGGGGATAGGTTGTCACACCCGAGTTTTTGCCCTAAATTGTTTAAATAATTTACCCTGAAATAATCGGAATTTCGGAATTAACACGGAGCCAACCAGTAATTTTAAAATGCAATTAATAAATGGAAACGACATGGTAGGATTTTTCTTGAATTCGCATGTCAAAATGCGCTAACGAGGATTTTTCTTGGAATTTTTAGAGCACTCTAAGTATTTTTAATCAATTAAATAAGAAAACAGCAATTTAATTAAGTCCCCAAATTTCCCTTTTTCCTTTTTCTTTTTTTCCCTTTTTCTGTACCGCCCGTACGGTTTCCCGCCCTTTACTCCGTGACGGGCCGGCCGCCCGCACCGCTCCGGCCCAAGCCGCCTCCCCGTGCGCGCGCGCTCCCCTCGGTCGTGGGCCGAGGCCCACGATGCGGCCGCGCCGTGCAAGTCTGCGGCCGCTCTCCGCTCCGCAGCCACCGAGGTGGGCCCCACTTGTCGGCCCTCCTCCCTCGCGCCCGGCAAGCCCAGCCGCCGCCGCCATGCGCCGCTCCTCGTCCGCCTTTTCGGCCCGTCCGTGCGCCCGTGCCCCGTGGGCCCTTGCCGAGCACCGCTGCGTCCCCGCACCGTCGCCGCTTTTCTCGCACGCCGAAACGGCCGTCGTCGCCCGAAACGACCGCCGGAAATCTCTCCTCTCTCTCCGAGTCCGAAACCACCGGTGACCTTATCCCCGCCGTATCCGTGCCGGTTTCAACCTCTTCTCTCCCCTTTAAAACCCCTCGAGCTCCGCCGTGTTTCCCTTTGTTGGCCGTCGTTTCTAGCCCCGAATCGTCGCTGTCTCCGTCCTTTTCTTTCACCGTTGGTGAGCTCGCCGCCGTTCCCCGTTTTTTCTTTTTATTTACTTCGTTTCCTTTTGTTTCCCTTCCGCTCGCGTGCCGCCGCTCGCTGGAGTCCCGCCGCTGTGTCCCGCCGTCGCGCTCGTCGCCCGCAAGCCGCTTCCGCCGCCGCGCTACCCCGACCGGCGGTGAAACCCTCGTCGCCGCCGCCCGCAAACCCTAACCCTAGCGCCGCCTCATCCGAGCCATCCGATCGACCGGATCAAGCGTGCCCGAACCGTCCGATCTCGTCCGAGCCATCGCCGCGATCCGGCCGCCATGCCCTAGATGGCCGCCGCGTGTCCGCCGTTCGCCGCCATCCAAACCCTAACCCTATCCACGATCCACAACGTCCAATCCTTCGGATTGGGCGGATCTGGACCGTTCACTCGCGCGCAAGCCGTCGCCGTTCTATCGTCGCCGCTCCTCACCGATGCGCGCCACGTGTCCCCGCTCTCGCCGCCGCCGCCGTGGACTCGGTCCACCGTGGACCGCGCGCCGCGCCGATTGCGTCGGCCGCTTGCGTCGGCCGCTTGCGCCGGACGTCGGCCCTACCGCCGCGCCATGCTTACGTCACCGGGGCTTAATTGCGCAATAAATATTTTAATCTTTTCTGTTAGTTTAAAAATCGCGAGTAAACTTCTAAAATCCATATCTTTTGAATCCGAGCTCCGTTTTAGCCCATTCAAATTTTATTAAATCCAGAAAAATGTCAAGAATCCATTAAAAATACTTTTCAGTGCTGTTTCGGTAGACCTTTTAGGGTTTTTGTTGAGTGCTTTGTTTGTCGTGTAGATCCTAAGTTTTCCAATGAGCTCGTTCTCTTGAAGTAGTCGCCGAGGTTCCTCGAGTCTCAAGAACAAGGCAAGTGATACCTTACATTGATCATATTGTACTTATTTTATGTAAATATATCTTTTCTCTCAAACACTACATATGTTTTAGAATGTCATTTCATGGGATGTTTATACCTGTTGTACTCAACCATAGGATTGTTTACCTCATACCATTGATAACTTGGGATTCAATATGATTAGATGATAGCTTAAGGTTGCTTAGTCATGCTTAGCTCAACTAGTTCACTTAAGGGGATCACACTAATCAAGTATATTATTAGAAGCTAACTCTCAGATGAGGTTGAGATGTGACACTATTTCTTATAATATTGAATATTGAAAAGGGCAGGTCGTGAGCACATGGTTGGACTTTGGTTAGCGTGCTCATGACGATTAAGGACCGGTTCTCGGGAAACCCTGGAAGAAATGTCGTGCATACCACAAGCCGGCATGGGTAATGGTGGTCGCAGCGTAGCGTCTTTAGCCAACGTATCCCGAGAGAGGGTGGGCGTGATGGAGTTGGGTCACCCCGGTTTTAAGGGTTGATCGGCTTCCGGATTCACCGCGGCACTAGGGGCTGCCCATTGCCGACGGGAGTGGTGGTGAAACCTTGGTGTGGTACGATTGGTTAGAGGGGGTTATGTGAAGGGTCCTGTCACAGTTCCTTTCCGGGGTACCGTGGTGGTGCACCGGCGCATGGTAACGTGTTGTGGGATTGTGTCTTGTGGGTACAGTTGTACACCTCTGATCAGAGTAAAAACTATTCGAATAGCCGTGCCCACGGTTACGGGCGATCGACCAGATTCACCTTGATTAGATTCACTTATTTACTTGAATGAAATGTTGGAATGTGACTAGTGCGGGTGGATGGATGGGCTGTTGCAACGTGGTTTTAGCGTTGGACGGTGTTTTAATCTTGCTTAATTATTACTCTTTTTTCTTGTCTTCAAATATTGTTATTATATTACGCAAATCTTGTTTATGCAAATCGAGCCTCTTATCCTTTTCCTTGTTATTTATCTTGCATCATGTCCCCTTTTCCGGTGTGACTTGTTGAGTACGGTGGTTGTACTCGGCCTTGCTTCTTTTCCTCCTTCGGTGCCGAGGTTGAGATCGAGGTCTCAGGAGGTGTAGGCTTGTTCTCGTCAAGGGTTAGATGTGGTGTTGGCGTTCCGCTTCGCTCGTGTCAAGTTTAGCTTAAGTCAGTTTTATTTTCCTTTCCGCTGCATTTGTGTAACTCTTTTATATTGTTTCTAAGACGAGGATTCTGTATTATCAATAACGTCGATTTGTGTACCTCGGCTGATGCCTGGACGAGGGTGTAATGCACAAATTAGCTGCAGAAATTCTGGTGTGAATTTCTGGGCGTGATAGGGAGCCCCTGGACTAGGGGGCTGGGTGGCTCCCTGAGGCTCGGGGGGCCAAAGGCCGCCTCCGGCTCCAGGTGCTTCCTCAGCCAACACCGTTCCAAGGTCTCCTGCCTCCTGGTGTGATGAGGCTGGGGGCGTCTAGGAGACTGGCTCATCGTCGCGCTCCACAACCAACGCTGCACTGATCAGTTGGGGAGTTGCCGCCAAATATAAAAGGAGGGGTTCTCCTTCTTGAGGTGCCACCAATGTGGGCGACGAGGAGAGATAACGCTTGAGCTCGCTCAAGGCTTTCTCCGCCTCATCCGTCCAGGTGAAGGGGTCAGTTCGCTTTAGCAACTTGAATAGAGGGAGCGCCCGCTCTCCCAGCTTTGATATGAAATGGCTAAGGGCAGCTACACAACCAGTGATTTTCTACACATCCCTGAGCTTCCTGGGGGGCGCATCTCCTCTATCGCCTTTATTTTTGCAGGGTTGGCCTCGATGCCTCGGGCAGAGACCAAAAACCCCAAGAGCTTGCCTGCCGGTACCCCGAACACACATTTCTCAAGGTTCAGCTTCATGCGGGAGGACTGGAGGTTATCAAATGTCTCGGCCAGATCTAGGAGCAAGGTCTTTTGGTTCCGGGATTTGACCACGAGATCATCGACGTACACCTCGACATTGCACCCTATTTGGTCTTTCAACGTGATGCGGACACCGCGTTGGAAAGTAGACATGGCATTCTTTAAACCAAAAGGCATAGATATGTAGCAAAAGGTACCCATAGGGGTGATAAATGTAGTTTTCTCCTCATCCTCTACAGCCATGCGGCGATGATAACCGAGAATATGCATCTAAGAAACATAAAAGGTCGCACCCCCAGTGGAGTCGACTATCTGGTCTATTCGGGGCAGAGGATAAGGGTCTTTAGGACATGCCTTGTTGAAGTCGGTGTAGTCGATGCACATGCGCAACTTGTGGTTGGCCTTCGGGACTACCACCGGGTTAGCCAACCACTCCGGATGTAGCACCTCCCGGATGAAGCCGGCCTCCTGGAGCCGTGCCACCTCTTCACGGATGAATGCCTGTCGCTCCGGGGCCTGTCGCCTCACCGTTTGCCGGACCGGTCGTGCATCTGGTCGTACTGCGAGTCGGTGCTCGATCACCTCCCTGGGGACTGCAGGCATGTCCGATGGCTTCCAAGCAAACACGTCGGCATTCGCCCGCAGGAAGCAGACGAGCGTGTCTTCCTATTTGGGGTCCAAGTTTGCCGCCAATTCTGGCGGTCTTGGATGGGTCATCACTCAGCTGAATGGACTTGATCACCACCTCGTCGGTAGAGGTGATGCGCTTGGGGGCCCAGGAACTCGAGGCCTCTCCTTGAGGGTCCTCGGGTTCAACGCGGTCGGCCGCCGCAATATCATCCACGCGTGCTTCTGCGCAATCCAGCGCGGTCTTGACGTCGGCGTGGATGGTGACGGCCTCCGGGGCCCGGCATCTTGAGTTGGCGGTAGGTGTAATGGGTAGCCACCATGAACTTCACCAACGCTGGCCTCCCGAGCACGGCGTTGTAGGACAGGTTAAGGTCTGCCACATCGAAGTCGATCCGCTCGGTGCGGAAATTGTTGGGACCCCCAAATGTGACCGGTAGCGCGAGCTGCCCGAGGGGCCACACCTTCCCGGGTGTCACCCCAATGATGGGGTAGGATGGCCTAAGCACCATCCCTGGGGCCTTGATCGCATCGAAGGCCTTCGGGGACAGTATGTTGAGAGCCGCACCCCGTCAATTAAGACCCGGGTAACCTTGACGTTGCAAATGGTGGGGGAGGTTACGAGGGCCAAGTGGCCACTTCGTGCGATGCTCCTAGGGTGATCGGCCTGGTTGAAGGTGATTGGCACCCCTGCCCAGCGCGATTTTCGGGCTGCCTCATGGGATGGCACAACAGCGAGGAGCTCACGCCTCATGGTCTTGAGGCTCCGACGGGACACCTGGGCGCATGCCCCTCCGTCGATGGTGGCGACGATGTGCTTGTGGTCCTGGTAGCCCAGATCATCATCTTCGCCCTCGACGGGGGCCGCACTCTTGGCCTCCTCTCGTCAGTTGTCCGTGCATTCTGCCGAGGCTTTACCCTTGCGGTGGGCTTCTTTCTCCCTCTCCCTCCTCTCCTGCTCGTACTTTTGTACCCGCTCGACCAAGTTCTTGACCGAGTGGCACTCAGAGAGGTCGTGGCGGGAGGTTTGGTGTACCATGCACCACCTGTCCCCGTCCTGACCCTAGGGGCAAGGGTCCGAGGTGCGCCCGTGGTTGCCCGCGGGCTTGCCCTTTCGCGAGGGCTTCTCGGCATCGTCGACGACGAGGACGTGGCCTTCCTCTCCACCGCGCGATGGCTTGCGCTTCCGTCGCCGCTCATGCCGTTCCTCTCGGGACGCGGAGGGGGCGGGTGGAGGTTGGAGCGGGATTCCTAGGGTTCCAGTTCGAGCCTCTTCCTTGCGGGCTCGGTCGGCAAGCTCAAAGAGCTCGGTGGTGGTGCAGGAGGCCTTGGATTCGATCTTCTCCAGCATGACGTCGTGGCATACGCCGCTCCTGAAGGCGAAGATCACTGCATGGTCAGCGATGGACGGTATGGTGTTGCGTACCTGGCAAAAGCGCTGGATGTATTTGCGCAAGGACTCGTCATCTCCTCGCCGAACCATGTGGAGGTCAGCCTCCACTCCCGAGCGCGGGTACGTGCCCTGAAAGTTAGAGGTGAACTGCCGGCACAAGTCGTCCCACGAGGTGACCGACTGGGCCGGCAGGTTCATTAGCCAGGAACGGGCCTAGCCCTTGAGCGCCATGGGGAAGAAGTTGGCCTTGACGAGCTCGTCACCTCCAGCTGCCTCGATGGCCGTGGTATAAATCTAGAGGAACTCGGTGGGATTCACCGTGCCTGTTAGTGATATCCCTAGAGGCAACATGGAGATGTTGGATATCACGTCAATGTTTATGTATAAATGAATAAAGTGTTATTCAGTTCCATGAAATAGACATCTTGTATTGATCAATAAGTACGTGACTTATTAATGAGACTCTATATGTATGAATCTATTTCTAAACGATCTCTGATCATATGTCATATTGTTGGAACAAATATGATTCTAAGATCGGCATGTTTATTGATTGATGATCATGTCTCATAGATCATGGGTATGGAGATACCAAATCAATAAACATGGACACATGTGTTGGAGAACACATTGTTGGATAGACCCACCATGAGACACTACAGGAATTAATGTGTCATTAGTTAGTCTCAGATAGTGTTGGTACAAAGTCCTTAGACCTGAGATTACCATGGATTCCAACATATGTAGTAGCCTACTTTGGGACTACCAAACACTATTCCGTAACTGGGTAGTTATAAAGGTAGTTTTCGGGTTTGCTATGAAACATGAAGTGGGATGTGAGTGATCAAGATGGAATTTGCCCCTCCTTTGGAGAGATATCTCTGGGCCCCTCGAGGTAATGGATTATGGAAATGCATGGCCATGCTAAAGTTGATTGAGGAGTCAATCAACAGACAGATAATCCAATACGGTTCGAGTGAATGGTTAAGCTATTGAAGGGATGACACACATCTTGCCTATAGCTTACGGTATTGTGAGGCAAAGGGATTTGTGTACACATTACGGGTTCGAGCCGATATTATTCTTGTATACTATGGTGTCAATATGTCTGCTAGGCGTCGCTGTGACAGGTCGGCTGAGTTAGACTCGAGCCGACGATCGGCTAAGTTAGACTATAGCCGAAACCGAGTATACCTGAACCTACAGGGTCGCACGCTTAAGGGGATAACAACAGGCATTCGAGTTGGACTCGGATACGGCTCGATCGGATAGGGATCCGATCGGATAGAGTCCTATGGGCTTACGACGTGTGGACGGCCAACTCTATGAGATACGGATGAGATCCGATTCAAAGTAGAGTCCTAATCGGCCACTAGTCCCAGTCGGCCAACTATATATAAAGGAGGGAGGGGTGGAGAGCTGCGGTATGTCAATTGCATTGCATGCAACGAAGTCGTCGAGATCAATCTCCACGGAAACCCTCCCCACTTTCGAGCCAAACCCTAGCCTTGCATCGCGTGCTAGCACACGGGTGTACGGCGTTCTGTCCCCGGACGTGTGGATACCGGTAGAGGCGCTGCTACGTTGCGCGCTGTTGATCGGCTTTGGATCGGCTCCAATCAATCGGAGCGATCGGTGTGGTGGAATCGGTGCGGTCGGGCGCATCGGAGCGAGGCGTGAGAACGTGGCCGGACGACTCGAATCGGGCGATTGGCGAATCGGCTGTCTCAGGGAATCGGCTACTTGCTTCCGGATCGGATTGCCACGATTGGCTATTCATGCACTCTACTCCAATCGGTAACGACCTATCGGCCCTTACTTGCAAGTGTTCTGGTTTGCGCGGTTAAAAGTTTTGTTTTCGGCTAGCGTAGCCTCCGCGTAACCCTTCGGTGGTATCGAGCTAATCTTGCTTAGTTCGGGTTTTAGATTGGATACGGAACAAGTTTTGCGGGTTGATTAGATCAATCGGTTTTACGGGATCTGCTGAGGAGAGTTAATGGTAATTGCGTTCCTTGATAGTGTATCGGAACGGCGTAATGTGATTACGTCGAAGCAATTTCCATATAACTCGGTTTGAGTTGGGTTCGAGATAGCGTTCCTTGATAGTGTATGGGAACGGTATAATGTGATTATGCCGAAGCTTTCTCGTAGTCCGATCTTGTTTGCTGCCTCGCGCCTGCGCAAACCATTTCCCTTGATAGTGTATCGGGACGGCATAATATGATTATGCCGACATGGTTTCCGTAAGCGAATTCATAGATTGGATCTATGAATTTCGTGTGGTGTTCCGGGCGCTGCCCGGAATTCTTTTGATTTTGAATCATTTGAGACATGTGAGTCTTGTTTACTTGGTAAGATGACAAAGGCACCTTTCACGGGACACGGTGAAAGAGCAAGTGACTTGTTGGCACTCATACATGCGATGTATGTGGACCAATGAGCTCAACGGCCGAGGTGGTTATCGTACTTCATTACCTTTACCGATGACTTTAGTAGATATGGTTATATCTACTTAATGAGGCATAAGTACGAATCCTTTGAAAAGTTCAAAGAATTCCAGAATGAAGTACAGAATCATTTAGGGAAAACAATCAAGTTTCTACGATCGGATCGTGGAGGGAATACTTGAGCCAAGAGTTTGGTAATCATCGAAAGATTGTGGAATTGTTCCACGGTTGACTCCGCCGGGAACTCCACAATGGAACGGAGTGTCCGAACGGAGAAATGGCACCTTGTTGGACATGGTGCGGTCGATGATGAGCCAAAGTGATCTTCCGTTATCCTTACGGGATATGCTCTTGAAAGCATTGCGCTCACACTTAATAGAGTTCCATCTAAGTCAATTGAAAAGACACCATATGAGATATGGACAGGGCAACCCCCTAGTTTGTCTTTTCTCAAAATTTGGGGATGTGAGGCTTATGTAAAACGTTTACGGTCGACAAGCTCACACCCAAATCGACAAGTGCTTCTTTGTGGGATATCCTAAGGAAACTAAGGGATATTACTTTTATAATCGGGAACAAGGCAAAGTGTTTGTCGCCCGACACGGTGTCTTCTTGGAGAAAGAGTTTCTTTCAAGAAGGGTTAGTGGGAGCGGGGTTCATCTTGAAGAAGTTCAAGAAACACCGAAAACGTTTCGGCGACCACGGAACCACAACGGGAGGAGCAAAGTGTTGCGCCACCGGTTGTAGATACATCCCCACGGAGTCGAAAGATCACGTCGTGCACACGCAGTACAGTGCGGAACAACGTGATATATTGTTGTTGGACAACGATGAACCTAAGACCTATGAGGAAGCGATGGTGGGACCCGATTCCAACAAGTGGCTTGGAGCCATGAAATCCGAAATAGAATCCATGTACGACAATCAAGTTTGGAACTTGGTTGATCCACGATGGTGTCAAAACCATCGAGTGTAAATGGGTTTTTAAGAAAAGGCCGATATGGATGGAAATGTTCACATCTATAAGGCGCGATTGGTGGCGAAAGGTTTTAAACAGATTCAAGGTGTTGATTATGATGAAACCTTCTCGCCGTCGCAATGCTTAAATCTATTCGGATTATCCTAGTGATTCTTGCATATTTTGATTATGAGGTATGGCGAGATGGATGTCAAAACGACTTTCCTAAATGGAAACCTAAGCAAGGATGTATACATGATACAACCTCGGGGTTTTGTCGATCCACAATCACTGGAAAGATATGCAAGCTACATAAATCCATTTATGGATTGAAGCAAGCATCTCGGAGTTGGAATATTCGTTTTGATGAAGTAATCAAAGGGTTTGGTTTCATCAAAGACGAAGAGGAGGCTGTGTTTACAAAAGGTCGGTGGGAGCGCAATTGTATTTCTAATTTTATATGTGGATGACATATTGTTGATTGGAAATGATATCCCTATGCTAGAATCCGTCAAGTCTTCATTGAAAAATAGTTTTTCCATGAAAGACTTAGGGGAGCAACATACATATTGGGCTTTCGGATCTATAGAGATAGATCCAAGAGGCTAATTGGATTAAGCCAAAGTACATACATTGATAAGGTATTGAAAAGGTTCAACATGCATGATTCCAAGAAAGGTTTCTTGCCCATGTCACATGGCATTAACTCAGCAAGAATCGGTGTCCTCGGACACATGATGAGCGAAATAAGATGGGTATGGTTCCATATGCTTCGGCAATTGGATCCATCATGTATGCCATGCTTTGTACACGCTCGGATGTCTCGTACGCTTTGAGTGCTACGAGCGGATACGTCGAGATCCGGTGAAGGTCACTGGATTGCAGTAAAGAATATCCTTAAGTACTTGAGAAGAACTAAGGATATGTTCCTAGTCTATGGAGGTGAAGAAGAGCTCGTTGTAAGTGGTTACACCGATGCTAGCTTCCAAACAGGACAAGGATGATTATAGATCGCAATGCAGGTTCGTGTTCGCCGAACGGAGCGCGATCAGTGGAAGAGTTCCAAGCGGGATACGTTGCTGATTCTACAACGGAGGCCAAGTACATTGCTGCTTCAGAAGCTGCAAAGGAGGCTGTTTGGATCAAGAAATTCATTTCTGAGCTTGGTGTGATGACTAGTATGACTGGTCCAATGTCTCTCTATTGTGATAATAGTGGAGCCATTGCGCAAGCCAAGGAGCCGAGGTCACATCGGAAGTCCAAACACATACTTCGGCGATATCATCTCGTCCGCGAGATAGTGGACGAGAGGTGATGTCAAGATATGCAAAGTGCACACGGATCTCAACATAGCCGATCCGTGACAAAACCTCTCCCTCGGCCGAAGCATGAGGCGCACACAAAAGCAATGGGTATTAGATACTTACATGATTGACTCTAGTGCAAGTAGGAGATTGTTAGTGATATGCCCTAGAGGCAACATGGAGATGTTGGATATCACGTCAAGGTTTATGTATAAATGAATAAAGTGTTATTCGGTTCCATGAAATAGACATCTTGTATTGATCAATAAGTACGTGACTTATTTATGAGACTCTATATCTATGAATCTATTTCTAAACGATCCACGATCATATGTCATATTGTTGGAACAAATATGATTCTAAGATCAGCATGTTTATTGATTGATGATCATGTCTCATAGATCATGGGTATGGAGATACCAAATCAATAAACATGGACACATGTGTTGGAGAACACATTGTTGGATAGACCCACCATGAGACACTACGGGAATTAATGTGCCATTAGTTGGTCTCGGATAGTGTTGGTACAAAGTCCTTAGACACGAGATTACCATAGATTCCAACATGTGTAGTAGCCTACTTTGGGACTACCAAACACTATTCCGTAAGCGGGTAGTTATAAAGGTAGTTTTCGGGTTTGCTATGAAACATGGAGTGGGATGTGAGTGATCAAGATGGAATTTGCCCCTCCTTTGGAGAGATATCTCGGGCCCCTCGAGGTAATGGATTATGGAAATGCATGGCCATGCTAAAGTTGATTGAGGAGTCAATCAACGGACGGATAATCCAATCTGTTCGAGTGAATGGTTAAGCTATTGAAGGGATGACACACATCTTGCCTATAGCTTAAGCGGTATCGTGAGGCAAAGGGATTTGTGTACACATTACGAGTTCGAGCCGATATTATTCTTGTATACTATGGTGTCAATATGTCTTGCTAGGCGCCATGTGATGCAGTCGGTGAGTTAGACTCGAGCCGACGATCGGCTAAGTTAGACTATAGCCGAAACCGAGTATACCTGAACCTATAGGGTCGCACGCTTAAGGGGATAAGAATAGGCATTCGAGTTGGACTCGGATACAGCTCGATCGGATAGAGTCCTATGGGCTTACGACGTGTGGACGGCCAACTCTATGAGATACGGATGAGATCCGATTCAAAGTAGAGTCCTAATCGGCCACTAGTCCCAGTCGGCCAACTCTATATAATGGAGGGAGGGGTGGAGAGCTGCGGTATGTCAATTGCATTGCGTGCAACAGAAGTCGTCGAGATCAATCTCCACGGAAACCCTCCCCACTTTCGAGCCAAACCCTAGCCTTGCATCGCGTGCTAGCACACGGGTGTACGGCGTTCGTCCCGGTCGTGTGGATACCGGTAGAGGCGCTGCTACGTTGCGCGCTGTTGATCGGCTTTGGATCGGCTCCAATCAATCGGAGCGATCGGCTGTGGTGGAATCGGCTGCGGTCGGGCGCATCGGAGCGAGGCGTGAGAACGCGGCCGGACGACTCGAATCGGGCGATTGGCGAATCGGTGTCTCGGGAATCGGCTACACATTCGGATTGGATTGCCACGATTGGCTATTCAGCACTCTACTCCAATCGGTAACGATCTATCGGCCCTTACTTGCAAGTGTTCCTGGTTTGCGCGGTAAAAAGTTTTGTTTTCGGCTAGGGTAGCCTCCGCGTAACCCTTCAGTGCCGTCATACTTCTCCATGAGGGCCGGCCTAAACTTGTTAGGCCAGCGCACATTGCGGAGGCTGGAGACAAATGCGGCAGCCAGATTCCGTCGGAGGGCGACGAGGGTGGGGGCCCTTTGGGTGCCGCGAGAATGTCTGCTCGCGGTGCGGCCACCACGGCCGCTCGCCGTGCTACTGGGGTTCTCCACGTGGCGGGGCTGCTGCAGCCGCTCGCCAAGCATTTGCGCCTCCTGACGAGGAAGCGTAGTCCTGAGCCCGCCCCATGCGACGTTCGTCGAGGCGCTGCTCAATACGAACACGGGCATCCCGTTCCGCGTATAGCAGATCCCGAGGCGCCTCTGGTTGGGCTGCAGCCGGGGGGCTCTTGTCTGCCCTCGTGGCGGCTGCTGCCCTTCGAGCTCATCATCGAGAGGACGAGCTGACCACGATGTGTGAACCACGCGGTCGGTGACTTGAGGAAGCGAGGTCGGCGGCCAGCTGACGCTGGGCCGTGTTGACTAGCTTCGCCATGTTGTCAAACCAACGCTTGGCGTTGGACCCCTCATCCGGTGTTACCGGGGGGTGGCGCAAGAGCGCCTCTGCCGCCTGGAGGGCGCCTTCAGGCGTGCCAAACACCAGTAGGCGATGGACGTCGCTCCGGCGCGGCTCGCCGGCACGTCCGCTCGGGCGTAGCCCGGATCCTGCAGGTACGTTGGCGACCCTGGGGGGCGCTTGGCCTCCTCCGCCCACAGCCGCTGCCTCAGCGAGGGGCAGGGGAGGTGGTACAGCTCCAGCCGCCGCCACAACCATCGGAGGGGGTGAGGGGGACAAAGGTCATCCTTCCTCCGAGCGGTGATGTCGGAAGTTGGGGCTGCGCTCGCCCGTATCGATCTCCTCGGCCACCTTGTTGGCCAAGTCACACTCGTGGGTAGCGAGGGAGCCAGACACGGTCCGTGGAACGTAGCTATGGACCATGGCAAGGATGGAGGCGGGCGGTTCCGCTGGGAGACGAAGGAATACGCGAGTTTAAACCCTAATGCAGCGCACTCCCCCTACCTGGCACGCCAGCTGTCGATGCGTGTGCTCTACACGCGGGGACCCGGGGGACCCCCTTTTTGGTTTGGCACAGGGGAGCGGTGAATCAGGGTTCGAGCTCGAGGTAAGGTAAAGGAAAAGTAGGAAGGTGGAGAAAAGTCGCAATGGCAAAAGACACCGAAGAGTTTATACAGGTTCGGGCCGTCTGGAGACGTAATACCCTACTCCTATTTTTGTACTATGTGGAGAATGAGTTACAAGGCTTGGTGTGGTTGTTCTTCCCTGGGGAGGCTGGAGCTGATGACTGAGGTGAAATGCTTAAAGCCCAAGGTCGAAGAGGCTGAACAAAAGACCAACCCAGCACCCCCAGAACCAAAAAGGCATAACCCCTTCTATAATGGACTTGGGCCTCCTTTTATAGTGCAAGGGGACACCATAGTAGTCCTAGCTTTCTCTACTCCGCTCCACGTGATGGAGCGGCTCTTGTCTGTCTTGTCGGGGTCTACCCCTATTCTGCTCATGGCAAGGCTGGCGACGAGAGGGAGTTGGAGAAGAAAAGCGGGCGTCGTGGCTGCCATGCTGCGACGAGAGGAGGGGTCAACTTTACCTACTCCAGTGGGGCCTACCGGTCGGTGGCTCTCCGCCTGGAGAGGGGTCAACGTGACACCCCTAGCGCCCATATCCTCTCTCCCACGCGGCCGCCCAGCGCATTTAATGCGACTAGACGGGGCATGGAGGGAGGCATGCGTGGACTGACCGTGCGGCCATACTACGGTCGCCGTCAAAGACTTTCTCCCCTCCCTCCCTCATGACGGGCAAAAAGGGTGATGATGAGCGGCTGACAAACATGCCTCACATCGTAATAAATGCAACGGCGCAGACGTCTGGCCTCTCTCTAGGCATTAAATGCGATGGTTGGCAGTTGGCGGTTGATCTCGATCCTCTCTCGGAGAGGTGCGGGTGGATGGACGGGGGTCCGGGTAATCCCAAACCCTGCCATCGGGGGAAGCGGCGGCCTCCGGGCAGCCCCCGAGCCAAGTTCCCTTTGGGATTGCCACGTGGCCGCCCGTGGCCCGGACCCGGCCGTTCAGGTCATATCCTTGGGGCGCCCTGGTAAGCGAAGGCGTTTTCCTTCTTCAGATATCGTACTCTCGTCATACCCCCAGGCCCATATCTCATATCCTTGGGGCGCCCGGGTAAGCGAAGGTGTCTTCCTTCTTCAGATCTCATACTCTCGTCATACTCCCGGGCCCATATCACCGACAGACGATATGCTGGTTTGATAGGAAGCCGATGTTCTATAATCGATCGGCTAAGTCCTGGCATCCCAAAATATTCCCAAGCAAATCAATCTTTATATTCTTTCAAAGTTCTATTAGCTTGGTCCTACATTGAGAAGACAGATTTTTGCTAATAAATGTCTGCCTAGGCCGATCTCCTTGTTCTATATCAACTTCTTCCAAATCATCGGCCGACATGAAGCCTTGTTCCAATTTGCCATCAAGATCATCTATAGTGTCCTTGGTGTAGAAACTTGAACCCTCCACGATGCCCTCAAAGCAATAATCGGGGCTCTTCATCTCCAATTGGTTGTATGTCACAATCGGACACTTTTAGATAATCTCCTTTGCCAAATTTTTCTAGACAGGCAATCAATTCCATCCATCTCCCAAAGAGTTAAATCGGCATTGGCAATGTTGACTGACCTGTCGGCTGGCACGATTTCTACCTTGTCGCCTTGCCATTGGATTAGACTCTGATGCATGGTCAAAGGAATACAACAATTGGCGTGAATCCAATCCCTTCCAAGCAACAAGCTATATGATCCCCTTCCATCGATGACTAAGAATGTGGTAGGGACAGTCTTGCTGCCGGTTGTCAATTCAACATTTAAAACTCCTTTGGTCTCCGATGGATTGCCACCAAAGTCCTTGAGAACTATGTTGGTCTTGATGAGATCATCTGAACTCCTGCCCAACTTCTTGAATGTAGCATATGGCATTAAATTCATGGTAGCCCCACCATCAACCAACATTTGGACATCGGCTTGCCATTGACAAACCCCTTGACATACAGTGACTTAAGGTGCCGATGCCCTGTCCCCTCTGGTTTTTCAAAGATAGCTTGTTCTGGGGACAAAACCAACTTGGCTAGGGATTCTTCAACAAGATCTACATCGGCTTGGATGGCCTCATATTCTGCTGGTAATACGAATACCATGTTAACCGATGCAGAGGCAACAACCTTTCCCTTAGCTGTCCTTTTTGCATTGTCGGCTTTGACCTCATCGGCTAAGAGCACCTTGCTCTTAACACGCCACTCTTTCTTTGAGTGCTCTTGCTTTTTCTTCTTCAGCCGATGATCGATCTTGGCTTGTACCTCCTGGAAACGTCCCCTGCTCTTCATACTTTGAACCCTCCTCTTCTGACTCTTAGTAAAAGTACCAGAAGGGCACCATTGTGGGTTCATGGTCTCGTCTTCATCTTCGTCAAAATCCTCCTGCAGAAAATCCTGATGAATTGGACCCAATCTCTGATGAACAGGGAGTTTTCTGTCTTAGCCAATTTTCCTCAGGACGAGATCGGCTAGATTCTCCAGCGTAGTTGCCATCATAATTGCTGCATCTTTGGACAATTTTCTACCGATGGCAGCCTCATCCCTTCATTCCAGCAAAATCTAAAAATTCACAACTCCAATGGGGATCAAAGCTGTCATCCTCGATAGTACCTCTCTTCATGTTGTCATGTTTCCTCTGGTAATTATCGATGATTCTAACAGAGTTAGGCTTCTTGGGCCGATAATCCATCCTATCGGCTGCACTTCCAGTTGTGTGAACCATGTTGACGGGAAAAGGATTACCATCAACTTTCATCGGCTTCTTTGAATCTTCAAATTTAATTTTCCCTTCTTCAATAACCGATTGGAGCTGCTGCCTAAAAACTTTGCAGTCATTGGTGCTATGAGATCCAGTATTATGCCACTTGCAATATTTTCTCTTTCTCAACTCCTTAGTCGATGGGATGACATGGCTAGCAGGAAGTTGGATTTGTTTCTCCCGAAGTAGAAGATCAAAAATCTTATCAGCCTTGGTGATGTCAAAATCATATTTTTCTTCTTCTGCCAAATGTTTGACCCATTGACATGTAGTAACCTTCTTGTTTCTTGCCCATTCGGCTACTGCTACTTCGGAGTCCTCTTCATCTTATTCGGATTCAGAGGCGTATGCAACATGGCTAACCTTTTTAAAGGCTTTCTTGGCTTCTTGAAATCTTTGTTCATGTGTTGTTACCTTTTGAGCCAAGTGAGCCAGGCTTTCAAAGTCCTTAGGTGAAAACCTTTCCTTGATTGGTATCAACAATCCCTAGAAAGCAAGATCGGCTAAGCGAGAATCGGATAAAATCAAGCTGTAGCATCTCTATATCTCTGAATGTAATCTTGAACATATTCGTCATGCTTCTGCTTGATTGCTGTTAGATCTGATAGTTTCATCACATGGATCCCACTATAAAAGTACTTATGAAACTGCTTCTCTAGATCGGCCAAACCTTGAACAAAAATATAGGGCAGAGATGAAAACCATGTGAAAACCGATCCAGATAAAGACAGAGGGAATAATCTAACCCTCAGAGCGTTAGTAGTCGATGCCTCATCGCACTGAGCCAGAAATCGGCTAACATGTTCATAGGTTGACACGTTATCCTGCCCTGAGAATTTTGAAAAATCTGACACCTTCTATCGGTTTGGCAATGGTACCCTTTCAAAATATTCTAGGTATGGGTGCCGATACAAGTTACCCATATCCTTAGGTTTCAAACCAAACTGCTCCCTCATCACATCAGCAATCATATCGGCCCAAGGCTTCTGCTGAGGT
This sequence comes from Oryza australiensis, assembly GCA_019925245.2. Lineage (NCBI taxonomy): Eukaryota > Viridiplantae > Streptophyta > Magnoliopsida > Poales > Poaceae > Oryza > Oryza australiensis. The sequence goes on from JAIFGZ020000342.1 coordinate 1,373,001, forward strand.
GTCCTTAAACCTGCTGTTGTATCGGCTCGAATTGGTTAAATTGAGGGACATACTGGGGTTGAGGTGATGCCCCCTGCCGATACTGCACTTGAGGTGAATGGGGTTGATATTGGAAATTGACATTGCCCCTGGTGATGTTGAGGAGACTGATGCACCCCATAAGCTTGATGATCAGGAACGAACTGAGCTCCGATGGGCTGGTGCCGCTGCTGAATTGGTGCCTGTTGCCCTATCGGTATCTGTCAAATCGGCTCACCAGCCGACTGGTTTGTCCTGAATATGGCCGCAATATGGTCTTGAGAAACCTGAGGGATGTTATGTCCCATGTGTTGAGGTTGCGGTTTGACCAGAAGAAAAGGATTGAACTCTGGCTGCTTCTGTGCCGATGATGATACAATCGGCTTTCCAGGAGCCAATGCCGACACCATCGGCTGTTCTGGGACTATACCCGAAGCAAGTTGTTGTTTTTCAGTAGCCAAAGTCCTATATGGTGGAAAACTGCCTTCAGGAAGAAATATCGGCTCTTTGGCTTGATGCTCGGCAATCCTACTGTCAACCACGGAGTTGATCATGTTGTTCGAGGTGTTAACAACGATTCCCGATTGGTTGATCAATGCATGATGCACAGCATAGGTGATTCAATCTTGTAGGTTGTTGAATTCTGGGCCCTCTTCTTGCTTGATGTCCTGAGGCTTGCTTCCTTTGCCAGAACATGACTCGGGCTCATTGTTGCTCGGCAAAACCACCTTGTAACGCTGAACAACCGTGCCCGAATGAGTTTGGACGAACGAGTGCAAAATCTGGTTCTGCAACTTGTTCATCATCTCCTCGAACTCGGCCTTCTGCTCTGGTGTCAGCTTGTCCATGGTGACGGGGATTATGTTCCCAGGTTCGATTTCCGATGACTTGATGTCCACCATGATGTCTTGTCGGGTCCCACTGGGCGTGCCAAAAGCGTGTTGACGGTAAAATTGTCACGCACTGGCCTGAGAGGTTTGCTTTACTCTAGTGTAGGTCCAAATATTGCTTCTGAGGTTTGGAGGCATGCCAGTTGGTTTGCTCCTGCAACCAACAAGAAACAAAGAAAGAAAACAGAGTTAGTCCATAAACGATAGCCGATCGGCTAGTGGCCGATGATGTATCGTTCGATATTGAGCCGATGGCAATGTGCACTTAATCGGCCAAGGGAAATTAAATATAATCGATCGGCTGTTGATATTCATAATATATAATCTAAGTATTGAAATACATTTAAACTAAGTGACTGGGATAGATCAGCAGCGTGGCGAGACAGTATAAATCATACTTAAGTCTAAAAGTACTTTAACACGAGGATTATATATATTTATAGTAAGCCGATGTCATAAACCTAACATGTATCGACTAGTACTCCGATACCGCTTTATTATAAAATATCAATATAGATTAAATAGATTAAACAAGAACCGATCAGGTGTTAAGATAACTTAACAGATTGATAACGAGCTTAACATATTTTATCACAGTGAGATCTTAATATAAAGGGCAGATTTAGAATATCAAGTAAACATATGATGAATAAGATAGCCAAAACAGGCAAGATCGATTGAAACTTCGATACTATCTCTAATAGCAATCATGAGACATGATAGATATTATAATTTTAAATATTACTTGGTAGGTCAGACTCAACCGATGCAGCACTAAGCATAAGAAGAAGCATAAGATCTAAACAAATCTATGAAAACATTTCGAGATGGTGGATATACTATATAATCCAAGTCGACATGATATCTAATCCTATCGGCTGTTACCTAGTAACAGATGCTAGCCGATTAGGGTTAGATCGCAATATTAATCTAGATTATATAATATATATGATAGCTAGATGATTTAGGTAAACAAGATTAAAGTGTCATAATGATGAAAGCACTAATCCCAAGAGCGTAAGCCGCCATAACAAGCTTTACCTTTTGTCGAAGATCGAACCCGATGCAGCCCAACTCAAAGCAAGAACTCGTCGAAGTAATTGAAAGAAAAAGGTGACGATGCACGGAAGTTGTATTAAAGTGATTGTTTTTTAATTACATGGTCGTGGGTCGTATTTATACCCAGATAAAAGATATGTCCTTGTCGGACACGATTCCTATCTCTATTACAATTCAAATTACAGATAAGTCCCTTAGGCGGACTCTTACCGACATAATCTATAAGGAAACCATTTAAAATAACCTAATTAATAGATACAATTGCCTTCCTTGGACTCTATCCATGTATGGAAATCCACATGAAGCACTTCAAACGAATCCGAAGATGATTCCAATGTTACCTTATCGAAATCGGCTATATCAGCTTATCTTGTTCGATCCAATATCAGCCGACGATCACCTTAGCCGATTCGGTCATCAGCCGATGAACTCTCTAGCCGATTCGGTCTGCAATTGGTGCGCACTTTGTTTCTGAGTTTTTCGATTTCTTCCAAATTGGCTTCGGCCTTAACTCCAAATCCGATGCATGATTTACCAAATTTGGTCGTTAACAGGTTCTATGTTGCTTTGGTTACAGTGACTGTAAACCTGTTTCGACACCTTATGATGCTAGTATGATATTAAGGAAAAACAGATGGTTAATGAGAGATCAGCTGAGATACTCTCAGATTATTGGTTCACTCATGTACTTAGCTAGTGCTACAAGGCCTGACATCTCCTTTGCTGTGACCAAACTAAGCCGATTTGTGTCTAACCCGAGAAATGATCATTGGCATGCTATGGAAAGAGTGATGCCCTATTTAAAGGGTACCATGAACTATGGAATACACTATACCGGGTATCCAAGGGTACTAGAGGGATATAGTGATTCAAATTGGATATCTGATGCTGATGAGCGAAGAGAACCTTTAACTAGGCTCATTCCTGTGAAAGTGCATTTCTCTTCAAAACTGCAAGGCAGGTTGGTTTTTGCCTTAATGTGATCCGAGTGGCTTTTACCAAGCAGAGATGGTGTCCTACAGAACATCTTTTAAGGATTACACCTATATGGGTTTGACTGCTGGTCACAATCTGTGAGATGTGGGTGATCTCTAGATACTCATGAAAGGCCTGTAGTATGACTTATAAGCTTCAACCCACGGGGATGCTTTTGCAGCCTAGTATCAGTGAAGGGTTCTGATCAAATTTATTCACACAAGATTGTCAATTAGAGGCATAGTCCATTGAACAGTTGTGAATAAGTGTAGCCTTAGTTCTAGATGGAAGTTCAACTTAACAGTCTCCGTCAAACATTGATATATAAAAGCAACAGAGTAATGAGAGCAATTTATGTGTGGCTCGCAATTTGGTGGGGATTGTTGGGCTTGACCCATTAAATCCTGAGGCCCACGTTTTATTGGAGGTGAAGAACAATTAGTGCCACATTGAAAGTTAAGAGGGATTAACACCTACTTAAATAGGTGGACTAATTGTGAACCAGTTGAGAGGTTAAGGAAGAGTCGTAGGAGGCCACATGCATGTGCGCGCTCGCTCGCCGAGCCGAGCCAAGTTTTGCCGTTTTGTTTTTGCAACAGTTGAATGGCAAAGTAACTAGTATGCATTCCTGTGATACAACATGCAATATAATGACAGTCATCAATGGAGAATCATTTCTGTGACATCAATGGCAACATTACCTCTGGTGTTGAAAGCAGACAACAATGTCCATTCATTCTCTGTGATAACAGTCATTGATTCCGTGTTAACAGCAGCCTGATAATGGTCATTGATGTACAACCATTGATGCTCTTTATGGTGTCTAGGTTCATCCTCTTCTGCTCACTTGCATACCTATATAAGGAGCTTCCCTCCTCCTCAACACACACCAGAGCACAAGCCTCTCCCTCTCCTCTCTTCTGTTGTTTGCTACCTTTGTCTGCATTCCTATCGCTAGCACTACACGCACATTGCTGATGAGAGCAGAGCCTTCGAAACCGTGTCTGTCGTTGAGATTCTGCTCGAGATAGATAGGCGATAAGGTTTTTGGGAAGCGATCAACGTGACTGCTCAACCTCTGATCGACTACTTCCCGGTGGTCGTTCGTGTTGTACGCCTACGTCGACTAAATCCTAGTGGCCAACTGCACGGCAACAACTCTTCACTGCATCAAAACTGTACGACTACATCAACAAGATATCAAGCATGTCTAACACTAGCGGTAACAACACCTCCAGCGTAACTAATGTCACTGACATTACGAGTGCAACCCTCGGCACTAGCCCCTCGATAGGGTATATACTTTTTGTTGTATATTGTTTATATTTAAATTAATTTTAAAAATAAATATATACATATATTATATATTTTGTTTCACTCACTATAGTCATAGAAATATTATTTATTTACCTAATAATTATAGAATTAAAATATATCAAAATAGGCCTATATTTTTAACAAAATAAAATGCACGAGAACGTTGGCTTCCTATATGCATGATCAATGCATTTAAACTCTTTTTTCATATGAAGCAAAAATGTTCAAACACAAAACGAGAACACATTCCCTATCCTGCTAAAGTACCCAAGTAGCCCATCGTTAGTGAGTAAAATAGAAAACATGATGAAAATTAAAAAAAATAACTTTCTATCAAAGTATTTTTTTTATCGTAAGCCTCCTCTCTCTCGTGTGGGACTCTTTCAACGCCACTCAATTTCTTTTTCAATCAAAAGAATATATGCTTTAAAAAAAGTCCCGTACACGATTTCTCTCACTTTGTATATCCAGCCAAATGATATCTTGCCGACGAATTAAACTGAAAAACACAACCGAACATATATATTTACATTTATTAGTTGAGGATGGAGATCGTTTTGTTACATTCCTTTTGCTAACTTGTGTTGGGTTGGGTCGAACATCAATTTAAATGAAGATTTAGTTGAGAAATCAACAAGTGAGATATTTTGATCGAGATATTGATTCAACAGATGAAGATTTGGCGGAGAATGTAAAATTCTAGTCGTTACCTCGTGCACATATTTGTGGAGATTATGGCAATCGGATATCCATATGGCAAGCTTATCCGACTGGAGATAGGGATAGGTTGCGCCTGTCAAAGATGTAAACCAACTATGACTTGGGTATTACGTTGTCGATCAGATAAGGCAACGGCTCATAGTCACGGTTTGGTAAGATTGAGAAAACCGACTTAAAGTAAGATAGGGTTTCCGATCTGTAAGCCCGCCTCCCAAGACTATAAAAGGGGGTAAGGGGCGTCCCTTTAGGGATATCAGAAGTTAGATCAGCTTTCAGCTTTAGATACACAAGATCACGAGATCAATAAAGACACTCGGCGGATCGAATCCCCGAAATAGGAGTAGGGTATTACCTCACGAGAGGACCTGAACCTGTCTAAATCCTTGTTTTCCACCTAACCCATTGTGCTTGGCGATCTTGACTGCATCCCCAATTTTCTATTGCCGAAACCGAGTATCGACAGTTGGCGCACCAGGTAGAGGCCCGCGCGTCAAGACTTCTTCGACAATCTCGCTGGCAAGCACGATGGGATCTTCTTCAGGCATCGGCGACTTCGCCGCCAACGACTTCAACAAGTTCTCCTCCAACTCGGATTCGGACCAATCGAGAGGAGAAATCCACTCGACGCCGTTCGGGCTTCCGAACAACGCCAAGATCTATGATAAAATCTTGGATTCCAAGATGCAGTCCATCCACTCTGATGGAGGAACTCACTCGGCGCCGTTCGGGCTACCGAACGCCGCTGAGATCTGCAGCAGTCTTCTCATCTCCCCGTCAGAGCCAATCCACTCGGAAGAAAACCTCTCGACGCCGCTTGGATTACCAAACGCCGCTAAGATCTACTGCAAGCTCCTCTCCCCTGAGTCAAGATCGACCCACTCGGAGGGATCCAGGTCACCAAGCTCCGACTCGGATTGGAACGATCCAGATCTGAACCACCCGGGCTCAAGGGAAGTTGCGGTCATCCTTCAACCGTTCGGGTCATGCTCATCCTCGGAGCTCGACGAGTACCTCAGCTCCTCAGGTTTTGACAACCTCTACGGCATCCCCTCGAACGAAGCTGACGACTCCGACTGCGACAAGGACTATGAGCCGAAGTGCTTTGACGTCCTCATGGCTGAGGTGGCCGAGACCGACTCAGCCATGGCCCGTAGGCTCGCGGAAGAAGAACGAGCCAGACTTGAGCAAGAGCGCAAGCTGGCAAAAGAAGAGAAGAAGCGCAAGGAGGAAGCCGAGCGGAAAAGCGGGATCTAAGGGCAGCGGACGATCCGCTCAAGAGGCCATACTTCAAACGTGGGTGCAACACCAACATCTTTCGGACGCCACGGCGAACGCGTCGCTGCCCTCACACTCCCGGATACCGTGATCGAGACGGCGCCGCCCGACGTAACGCCAATATTGGACAAAATCAAGACCATCGTCGCGGCTACGGCCAACGGTCATCCCTCCACCTCAGCTCGAAGACCGACTGAGTCCGTGGCAGAAATGCCCGACAGAAGCCAACTCCCGCCGCTGAGGTCAAGGGATTACAAGAGTCCCGAGCCAGACCGGTCGGCGACCAGGTCAAGAGGCCCATGCCACGAGACCACGCACAAGCATTAGGAGCAAACGGTCGACTCCCGCGAGAAGCAACACGGACGTCCACCCGTCCACCACCGGGTCCGCCGCAACAATAGCTCCGATTACCGAAGCACCCTGCCGAAGACCCCGCCGAGTGATCTGCGGGAAGTCCTTGATCGTCGCTACCAAGAACGCGATCAACGCACCCGGGAAGATCGAAGGGGATCACCCGACAGTAATGACGACGGAGTACCAGCTTTCACTCGGGAGCTTCGCCGAGTGCATTGGCCGAATGGATTCAAGCCGACTGGAATCGAGAAGTACAACGGGAAGACCGACCCCGAGTCGTGGCTGACCGTGTACACTCTCGCCATCCGTGTGGCAGGAGGCGACAACAAGACCATGGCCAATTACCTACCTGTGGCCCTTGCCAACTCGACCAGGAACTGGCTCACGAGCTTGCCACGAGGCTCGATCGGCTCGTGGAGTGAGTTAAGGGACCACTTCATCGCCAACTTCCAGGGTACCTTCGAGAGACCTGGAAGCCACTTTGACCTTTATAACGTCATCCAGAAGCCGGACGAACCTTTGAAGGACTACATTCGGCGCTTCTCCGAAAAGCGCAACAAGATCTCCAACATCACCGACGACATCATCATCGCCGCCTTCCAGAAGGGAGTCCGTGATGGCTGTTGATCGAAAAGTTTGGGCGCAAGCCACCGAAGACGGTGAAGCAGATGTTTGAGACGGCAAATTCCTACGCCAAATCCAACGATGCCATCAAAACAGCGCGCCAAGACCGGCCCGACAGGAGGGACGACAAGCAGGCGGGAGGAAGCCGGCATCCAAAGAAGGACAACGGCAACAACAACCAGGGCCAGAAGGACCGCAAGCATCGACTTGAGGACCTGGTTGCCGCGACGTCCAACTCCCAATGTCGCCCCCGAGTCGCGGCCTACGACGCCATCATGAACGCTCAGTGCACGCATCATCCCAATCACAATTACGCGGCTAAGGGCTGTTTTATTTATAAACAGTTCACTGAACAATATGCGGCACAGCTCAACAAGAAGCCGACCGATGAAGCTGGTCGGGCGCCAAGAAGAACAACCCGGCTGGAGATGCCGAGCCCTTCCAAGACCCTGTGGGCGAGCTGAATCACATCTTCGGGGGGCCGCAAGCCTATGAATCCAAGAGGAAACAGAAGTAACTGACCGCGAGGTCAATGCAGCGCAACCCGAGGTCCCACAGTACCTACGATGGTCGGAGGTGGCCATCACTTTTGACCGCTCGGATCACCCCGATCGAGTGGTTAACCCGGGGCGCTATCCATTGGTCCTGGACCCAATGGTCCGCAACATCAAGCTCAAGCGCGTCCTCATCGATGGGGGCAGCGCCCTCAATATTTTGTCTGCCAAGACCTTGGACGAGACGCAGATCCCGAGAGCCGAACTGAAGGCAAGCTCAGCCCCCTTCCATGGAGTTATCCCGGGGCTGTCATCTACTCCACTCGGGCACATCGCCCTTCCGGTCACCTTCGGAGTTCGAGAGAATTTCCGGACGGAGAACATCACTTTCGAGGTGGCCGACTTTGAGACGGCTTACCACGCAATCATCGGAAGGCCTGCACTCGCCAAGTTCATGGCGATACCCCATTACACCTACCTCTGCATGAAGATGTCGGGTCCAAACGGTGTCATCACCTTGCGCAGTGACATGAAACAAGCCTTCACCTACGACAAGGAGAGTTGCGACATGGCCCAATCTCGCGAGAGATCACGTGGCTAGCAAGAAATCCGATTGGTCGCATCGACTTCGACGGAGGGTGAAATCCCCGCGAAGAAGATAGCCAAATCAGGAACTGGTGACGCCAAAACCAGGAAGATCTCCCTTGATCCATCGGATCCCTCAAAAACTGCTGTAATCGGCGCTGAACTAGATCATAAATAGGAAAGCGCGCTCGTCACCTTCCTCCAAAATAATAAAGATGTTTTTGCTTGGAAACCATCTGATATGCCTGGAATTCCTAGGGAGGTGATCGAGCATTCTTTACACGTCAAAGATGACGCAAAACCGATTAAACAACGATTACGGTTCGCGCAGGATCGAAAAGATGCCATCAAGGAAGAGCTCACAAAGCTCTTAGCCGCCGGTTTTATCAAGGAAGTCCTACATCCCGACTGGTTGGCTAACCCGGTCCTGGTCCGAAAGAAGACGGGGCAATGGCACATGTGCGTTGACTACACCGACCTCAACAGAGCCTGCCCCAAAGATCCATTCGGGCTGCCTCGCATCGACCAAGTCATGGATTCAACAGCCGGCTGCCAACTCTTAAGCATTTTTGACTGTTACTCGGGCTACCACCAAATAAGCTTGAAGGAATCCGACTGCCTGAAGACATCGTTCATCACACCGTTTGGGGCCTACTGCTACATCACAATGCCTTTCGGCCTGAAGAACGCCGGGGCCACATACCAACGCATGATCCAGAGGTGTTTTCAGACGCAGATTGGGAAGAACGTAGAAGCTTATGTCGACGATGTCGTCATCAAGACCAAGCAGAAAGAGGACCTGATTGCCGACCTAGAGGAACCTTCGGAAATATTCGGGCCTTCAGAATGAAGTTGAACCCGGAGAAGTACACTTTCGGCGTCCCATCAGGCAAACTGCTCAGCTTCATGGTGTCACATCGCGGCATTGAAGCCAATCCAGAAAAAATCAATGCTATCCTGAGCATGAAGCCCCCGAGTAACCAGAAGGACGTCCAGAAGCTCACTAGCTACATGGCAGCGCTAAGTCGCTTCATCTCTCGACTCGGCGAACGCGGCATGCCTTTCTTCAAGCTGCTGAAGAAAACCGACAATTTCCAACGGACTACAGAAGCCCACAAAGCCTTTGAAGATTTTAAAGAATTTCTCACGGCGCCGCCCGTCCTAGCCTTACCTCGGCCCGGAGCCCTTGCTCGTGCGTTTGACCACTCACCAAGTGGTTAGTATGGTCCTTGTGGTCGAGCGCGAAGAAGAAGGGCGGGTCCGGAAGATTCGAGGCCGATCTATTTTGTTAGCGAAGTGCTGGCAGGAGCCAAAATTCGCTACCCTCAGGTACAAAAATTGCTATATGGTGTTCTGATAACCGCGAGAAAATTGGCGCACTATTTTCAGGGTCACTCGGTCATGGTCGTTACTTCCTTTCCACTCGGCGATGTCATCCACAACCGGGAGGCAGCGGGCGCATCGCGAAGTGGGCCACTGGAGCGATGCCGCTGGACTTAAGTTTTAAAGCGAGGACGTCTGTAAAGTCACAAGCCCTGGCGGATTTCTTGGTCGAGTGGACCAAACAGCAAGAAGATGTACCTCGAGAAGTCCTTCAATACTGGACCATGCACTTCGACGGATCCAAGAGGATCACCGGCTTGGGAGCAGGAGTCGTGTTGATCTCCCTGACTGGGGAGAGACTAAGATATGTCCTCCACCTTCACTTTTCCGCCTCACACAACGTCGCCGAGTACGAAGCCCTGCTACATGGACTGCGGCTCACGGTTTCACTCGGGATACGTCGGCTTATCGTGAAAGGGGATTCCCAGCTGGTCGTGAACCAAGTGATGAAGGACTGGTCCTATCTAAACGACACCATGGAGGCCTACCAGCAGGAAGTTCGCAAACTTGAAGACAAGTTTGACGGATTGGAGCTATCCCATGTCTTGAGGCATAACAACGAGGCGGCTGACGAGTTGGCGCAGTTCGGGTCCAAGCGAGAAGCCGCTCCAACAGATGTTTTCGTAGAACATCTCTACGAACCAACTGTTGCAGCCAAACCAACCCCCAACGAGCAAGCTGCAACCGAAGTCGCCATGGTCGACGCCGACTGGAGGACACCACTCATCAAATTTTTAACTCAGCAAAAGCTGCCGGAAGACCGGGATGAGGCAGAACGTCATGGTTGACTCCGATTTATATAAGAGAAGTCCCTCCGAGTCTGATGAGATGCATCACACCGAGGAAGGACGGCAAGCTGCTCCAAGATATCCACTCGGGCATATGCGGAAGCCACGTGGCAGCACGCACCTTGGTGGGCAAAGCCTACAGGCAAGGTTTCTTCTGGCTCACGGCGGTCTCCGACACTGACAAGGTGGTACGAACCTGTGAAGGTTGCCAGTTCTTCGCCCGACAGAGCCATGTCCCAGCCAAGAGCTACAAACAATTCCATTATCCTGGCCGTTTGTGGTATGGGGCTTAGACATGGTCGGCCCTTTTAAGAAGGCTCCAGGAGGATTCACACACCTATTCGTCGCAATCGACAAGTTCTCCAAGTGGATCGAAGCTAAGCCGGTTGCTACAATCACTGCTGACAAGGCAAGGGACTTCATCCTCAATATCGTGCACCGGTTCGACATCCTAAACAGAATTATAACCGACAATGGGACTCAATTCACTGGAGGCATCTTCAAAGAATTTTGCGAAGACTTTGGGATCAAAATATGCTATGCATCGGTTGCACCTCCCAAAAGCAATGGACAAGTTGAGCGTGCCAACGGCATGGTTCTTCAAGGCATCAAGGCCCGTGTGTTTGATCGCCTAAGTCCTTATGCCGGCAAGTGGGTTCAAGAGCTCCCCTCGGTTCTGTGGTCTCTGCGGACCACGCCCAGTCGGGCTACCAGCCAAACTCCTTTCTTTTTGGTCTATGGCGCAGAAGCCATGTTGCTAAACGAGATGGAGTACGAATCCCTCCGAGTCCGCAGCTTCAACGATGAACGCTATGACCCAGACCGAGTGGATGACCTCACCCGACTGGAAGAGGCCCGTGAGGCAGCCCTCATCCAGTCGGCAAAATATCTTCAAGGGCTCAGACGATACCACAGTCTCAATGTTCGAGCGTGAGCTTTTATCGTTGGCGATCTGGTGCTACGCAAGATTCAGACCACCAAGGACCGTCACAAGTTATCCTCCTTATGGGAAGGACCGTATATAATTGCTGAGGTGACTCGGCCAGGCGCATACCGACTAAAGCGTGAAGACGGATCTATGGTGGAGAACTCCTAGAACATCGAGCATCTTCGACGATACTATGCTTAAATTGCCTTAAGTCTCATGTTCTTCTTGACTGCCAACCTCAAGCAAGATGACTTCTTGAGTTAGCAGTCGGGGGCTGTACATGTCAATAAAGCATGGTTTTTTCGGCAACCTGTGCATATTTGGTTTATCATTGTCTAATGTTCCTTGTTTCGAGTTCAATGTTTAAGGACTGAGAATTTTTTGATGACCTAATCAAGCTTAGGCTTGGTGACAGTCGGACGTAAATTACTTAAGAAATTTTACATAAAAACTCGGATCAAGGCATTAACATAAATAAGCTGAATATTTACAAAGTTTACATTCGAAAATTGCATACAATGTTCTGCAACACAATCAAGGTCGGAATTGGTTTACTACATCAGCGGCCACCTTTTTGGCCGATTCCTGTGCTTCACTAATTAATTCAAGGGCTTGCTCATCTGAAGTGCCATCAGCGAAGCCCTCCCCGACTGAATCAATGTCCACTCGAGGGTAGAGTGACTTCGTCTGTGCAAGGGCAAAGCCCGCTCCCATGATAGCTGCTTCGGAGATATTAGCCAAGTACTGACCGGGAGCCCTCCGGAGCTTGTCGAAGATCTCGACTGTGTCCAATGAGCTGGTCCCGACTCCGTGATGGAACAAGGATAGCAGGATCGGCGTCGCCGCGTTAGCAACATCTTCCCTGACCTTTCCGGCTTGTTTGACCCTCTCAAGCAAAACATCGTATTGAGCTCGGGTCTTGACTCTCTAAGCTGCCAAAGACATACGATCACACAAAGCATTCAAAGATAAAGCGACACAACGAACATTGTGTTGAAGAACCTCACCTTCAAACTCGGTCTCCAGCTCGGCCTTGCTGAGGCTGACTGCTTCTAGCTGGGTTTGAAGCAAGTGGACCTCCGATGAATTTTCTACAACAAGAAGGTCGTCAACAACCAAGATTAGCACAGAATACAATTAAAGGCTTAAAAAGACCAAGAGGGATAAGCTTACTCCCGACTGAACCCCAGAGGTCGAGGTTCTCCTCTCGGAGTTCGACTATTTCTCTCCTCGGGGCGCTTCCCTCGATGCGGCTTTCTCTCAAGTGGTCTTCAATTCTTGTTGGATGTTCTCCGGAGAGTTCGAGATGCGGGACCAATTTCTCGAGTGCATCGGACTTGGCCATTGATCGACAGTACTCTCTCTGTGCACAAGATCTGAAGTTGGTCAATTGAAAAGAGATGATGATGCTACAACAGAACAGGATTAGGACTTACGTTTAGCGCCGAGTCGCTTCATTGAGTGCTCACAAGCGCATCTCTTTCTTCGCTTTCCATTTGCTTATTCAAGATGATGCCTTGTCTCGGCCTTCCGAATCCCGCCACTCAATCTTGATCGGGGGAACCCAGGTTTCAGAGGACTGCAGCCTGGGAATCTCCTCTACTGTGGCTGAATGGATCAGAAGGGGTAGATGAAGATATAGAAGAATTTACTAGAGATTGAAAAGTTAAGAGAGTGATTCAAGACTTACGGGTTTCGGTGGTGGGTCTTTGGCCAAGCCTTTGCCATGCTCTTCCTTTCTTGGCTTTTGCCCAGGCGGTCTTGATCGGGGCCCTTCGAGCCGCAACCGGGGGCTCTTCTGTGGCCGACTGGTTTTCAATCGGGGTATCTCGGCTGGTGGTTGGGGGCTCCCTCCTTGGGGTATCTTCGCCGGGAGGTGAGGTCCTTCCACCCGGAGCGCTCTCGCTCGGGAGAGGGCTCCGGGGTTTTGGCTCCGCAGGCTGTGATGCCTTGGTTGCTGCTGCCGGTGCTGGTCCCTCACTCTTCCCAGCGGGGTCTATATCTTGAGGCCTCCTGCCAAACGAACGACAAGTGCAGTTGGGATGAAGACGAAGGAATCTTCAACAAACAACTTGATTTTGGTCATAAGATGTACCTGGCCGATCGACGGATTTTGGGCGTTGCCTTCGGTGACGGCTTTGGAGGGGTCGCTTCGGCTTGAGGGGCCGGGACATCGTCGTCCGAGTCATCAATGATCAGCCTCCTCTTGCTCGCCCGTTTACTGATGTCTTCACTCGGGGCTGCCCTCTTCCCGGCTGGATCACTCTGGATCTTCACGCCACCGGTTGGTTTCTTGGCAGGCCGAGTCGACGCGTCATCATGAGAAATTTTGTACGGCTTCAAAATGATGGAGGCATTTTCCTGCAAGAAAGATTTTTACAACACTAAGAAGTGTGACATCAAGATTGCAAGGCGATGAAAGAGTTAAGTCAGCTTACCAGAGGAGGAGGGCGATACAGGCTGTATGGGAGGACTGGCAGCATGAGGCTGCGTTCGATTGCAATTCCAGTCGAGAAGACCTTGTACATACGGATCTTCAAGATCTCGAAGCTGAGGGAATCACGGTCTTCCCAATTGGGGTCCCTCTCGCCCTCGTATTCGAAGGCTGGCTTGGATCGTTCCTTGATCGGTGCCAGTCGGCTCCTGATAAAGTGTCGAGTGATTTGCTCGCCGCGAAGACCTTTTTGCTTCATCTCCAAGATCTTCGCTAGTAACTTGTTGGCTTCATCCCAGTCTTGGGCTACTGGTACAGTGCTCCAGGTAGGCCTGGGCACGGGGGGAAGGCCAACGAAGTTGGGCAGGCTGGGCTCAAGATTGTTAAATAAAACCAGCTCGCGTGCCAGCCCTTGTTGGAGGATTTCAAGGGGAGAGAGAAATACTCCTTGCGGAGGGATCCGCGGAGTTGGAAACCCGCTCCACCGACGACGCAAGGTTGATCCTTATTCGGATGCGACTTAAGGTAGAGCATGCGTCGGAAGAGTTGAAAGTGGGGGAGAATGCCAAGGAAAGCTTCACACACATGGATGAAAAGAGCGATGTGAAGCATAGAGTTGGGGTTCAAATGATAAAGACGAAGGCCGTAGTAGTCAAGAAGTCCCCTAAAGAACTCAGAGGTGGGGATACTGAAGCCGCAATAAAAGAAAGAAGTGGAAACGACGAGCTCACCGGTGTTCGGAGTGGGGAACTCCTCACCGGCCGCCGGGCGCCAGCCCACGATCTCCTTGGGAGGAAGCACTCCGTGCTTCACCATCTCCTTGAGGGTGGATTCCCTGACATCTGACGTAGCCCACTGCTCGAAAGGGATCTTCTTTTCGCTTGTCATGAATGTGGTTTTGGGGGAAATAGATCTGGCTCGAGGGCTAGGGATTTGAGATGAGGATATGTAAAGGTGGATGCGGAGGTTGGCTGGTGATGAAGCGTGAGCTTCTAGACCGGTGGATTGGGAGCGCGCAAGAGCTTAGGGTTCTCCGCTGCAAGCTAGTGAACAGTGTTGCGATTGGGGATTTTTTTCTGGGAAGACGAAGTGGCGGGGATGACCTCGAGGCTTTATGAGAAATTACAGGGTTGCGCTAGGTTTTCTCACGATTGGGCCGAGCCCATGAGAGACCTGCGGCCCAGCTAAGGTGTGGCCTGACGCGTGTCCTTAGGGACTTAAGTGGACGAACTTAAGCAGATTTGCTTTGGCAATATGCACGTGTCTGAGTGCCCTGTACCTTTGGAAATCCTTTCATACCGTGGTTTGCGCAACTTCATGAGAAGTTAGCACGATGCAATTTGAAAGGTGACAAACAGTGAAGCTTTTCATAGCTGCCTTGATGACAGGGACTGTTTGATTTTTAAGCATTTGATTAAATGATTATATCAATGCTATTTTTTCACCTTGGTAAAGATATTTTTTAGAGTGAGACCAATATTATGGCAGGAGCTATTTAATATTTTGGTCGCATTTTGAATATTGAAAAACTTGTTTACCCATGAGGATGATTAAAATATTTGTTCGAGATAACTCGGACGGATCCACTCGGATAAACATGAGCTTACCAAGTGCTTTTCACCCACGAGGGTTAATTGAGTTATTTGTTTTGAAATGACTCGAGCAAATTCACTCGGACGAGCATGAGCTTGCCGAGTGATTTTTTAGGTTGCTTTAGCTTTAGCTAAGCATCTACATGAGAATGATTTTTTATAGTTCTTGACTGTATGTTTGGTTTGTTTTTGGCTAACCACATAGTCGGGGGCTACACCTAATTAGGTGCATCGAGAGATGCACCTAGGTATTTATTTTTTGGATATTTTCGAGCCCTTCACAGTCTTTGGAGCCACTCGGGAGAATCAGGCAGAGATGATGGAATCGCTCGGCGCCAGAAGCACTCGGCCAAAGAATTGTTTGGTCGTGTACTATCTTGGTTCGAGGCCGAGTTATCTCGTCGACTGCAAAGGACTCGGGGGCTACTGTGGAGATTATGGCAATCGGATATCCATATGGCAAGCTTATCCGACTGGAGATAGGGATAGGTTGCGCCTGCCAAAGATGTAAACCAACTATGACTTGGGTATTACGTTGTCGATCAGATAAGGCAACGACTCATAGTCACGGCTTGGTAAGATTGAGGAAACCGATTTAGAGTAAGATAGGGTTTCTGATCTGTAAGCCCGCCTCCCAAGACTAAATAAGGGGAGTAAGGGACGTCCCTTGAGGGATATCAAAAGTTAGATCAGCTTTCAGCTTTAGATACACAAGATCACGAGATCAATAAAGACACTCGGCGGATCGAATCCCCGAAACAGGAGTAGGGTATTACCTCACGAGAGGGCCTAAACCTGTCTAAATCCTTGTTTTCACCTAACCCATTGTGCTTGGCGATCTTGACTGCATCCCCAATTTTCTATTATCGAAACCGAGTTTCGACAATATTGATTGACGAGTGTTCAATTAATCAAATCAATGGAAGTGAGGATACTCGTGTAAAATGTGAAATTCTTACATCATTTCAATCCTCCTCAATAGATGAGTCCAATCTTTGAAATATTTCATTAATGGATGATATATGAAAATGATATTGATAGACTTCCATTATGAACTCATATAGTTGTATTTTCTGATAATTTTGTAGAGAACAAAAATATAATTGTAATTTTTGAGAAATCTGATATCGTTGTGGTCATTTAATGTAGTATCTATACTCCCCGAGTCCACATGGGATCACTTGAGCAATTCTTAGTAATTGTAGACCCTTTGCAAATGGATTTTAATGAAGCGCAAGAGAATAACTTATTTATAGGTTGATATAGAATATATGATAAGTTTTTAGATGATGACAGTAAGGTAAAAACATTTCTTCAAGTTAGAGCCGATTTTTTGTATATGCATGATCAATTCATTTAAACTCTTTTTTCATACGAAGCAACACACGAAACTAAAACCACTTCCCTACCCCGCTAAAGCAATCAAGTAGCATATCGTCGGCGAGTTAAGCATAAAACGTGACGAAAATAAAAACAAAACTTTTTATAAGGTATTCTTTCTAAAGATTTTTTCTTTCATCATAAGCATTACCTAGCATTGCCTCCTCCCCCTCGTGTGGGACTCGATTTGTCGGTATCTTTCAACGGTACTCAACCTATTTAGTTTATTTTTCAAGTAAAGCTCTTTTTTAAATATAGTACCGTGCATGTTTTCTCGCTCTGTGTAAATCAAGCCAACTGGTATCTTGTCAACGAGTTAAAACCGGAAGACACATCCAAACATAAACAAACTGGTAAAGCACTTTCATAAGCAAATGGCACATTGTATTCCAAGATCAGATAACAACCTTGAGATGGAAAGAGAGATGAGGTTAGAAATGTGTACCAAACAAAACCACATACCAAAAACCATAGAAACCAGAGAAAAAGACCTAAGAAAGCAAAAGAAGGGGGAAAAGGGAGGCGGGCCAAACAGGGGAAAAAATTCCCAAAATAAAAAGGGCAAGAACAGGGAGAGACCGAGGAAGGAACGAAGCAAGGCGCTGAGGCGCACGCACGCACATCTCTCGAGGCCCCCCTTCCCCTTCCTTCTTATTCCTTCCGCCGCATTGCTCGTCGCCGCGGCGCAACCAACCCTACCTCTCCCTCTCGAGCCGGTTTGGGTTTTCCGGTGGCGGCGGAGCGGCGGCCGGCGGTGGGGGCAAGAAGCATGTGTGATCTGGTGGCGCGCACGGGGAGGCACCAGCAGCGCTACGAGCATGGCCGTCGCCTTGTGGCCGGGTGGGTGTGTGGTCGCCCCAACCTCCTCAAAGCCCCAATTTTTACTCCCCTTTCTCCCTCCCAGGAAAAAGATCACTTTTTTTTCGTAATTTAGGTTGTTGTGATATGCTGCTTGATTGGAATCTTGCTGCTGCTGCTGCTGCTGCTGCTGCTGTGGATGCCATATTTTGTGGCTAAATTGTGGGAGGAGGCGTGGTCTTAATCAATGAACAGTGAGCAGGGAGCCATTAAATTTAGCTCCTTTAATCCATCCGTGGGCACCTGCTGATGGCGACCTGGTTATCGTTTTCTGTTCTTTACTGATTCAGTGGCTTTGTTCTTTACCGGCTCCACATGTTGGGGTGCCTGTGTGGGGGAAAAAAAGAGGTTGGGGTATCTCTGTTTGGTCCCAGGATGTGCCATTAATTTGGTGAATCTTGGTAAAGATTGTATTGATACTGATTCGGCATCAGTGGTGGGCCGGCGTCGATAGGGAAATTTTTGCGCAGAAGAATTCTGGGCTAGTTGGATGGTCTAGAGATTTTTTTTTTTCGTAATGGATGTCTTGTTACAGGTCTGGATTAGTTTGTGCCTTATATGAGCACTGCCAAAAGGTGCTGTGCAGACTTCATCCCTTTGGCTTAATTTGTTCAAGGGAGATTTTCCATTTTTATTTGATTTTTCCAAGAAAAGAAAGTGGTGAAAAAAACATAGATATGTGTGAGATGGTTATAGGGAGATGAATTTTATGATCATAGATAACCCCAGCGTGTCCTCTTGTTCCCATGTGTGCATTAGATATTTGTGTTGACAAATACAAAAAAAATATTTGTATTAACTGGAGACTAAAAAACAAATGAGGAGAATAACAGGTTGTACTTGTATTTTTGCTGCTTTGTCCTGTTGTTACAATGTTCCAAATATTGCTGTTGTTGCATTAATTGCTTATTGTTGGTGATATAAGCTATATGAGAATTAATCTATTTGTTTCAAAACGGGTTGAGGTCAAATTTTATTTGAAGTAGCAGTTAAACATTGCACCAAGCATTAGGAAAGTTATTAGTCAGCTGAATATTGCTTGATAGTCAAGCTTCTACTTAACTTACTTCAGAACAGGATTTTATGATATGAATTAAACACTTGTCTACATTAATAACTTTTATGTGTCTGTGAGTCTTATTGCTCTTATCTCTGCTATAAGATGTTACAAGTTAAAGGCCCTAGAGAAGAATGTTGTCATGCTTTGCAATTCAATCTGATACTTGTTTCTTGTATATGTAGGTGCATACCTTTTAGATATAAAGATAACAATGATGAAACTTCTGATGATGGACACAAGAAACTTGTGGAAGTTCTCATGATCAACTCCCAGAGTGGATCCGGTCTCCTATTTCCAAAGGTATTAACATTGTAAACATCTCTGCCTAAGAGTTTCACTCAATTGTCAGAACATGATATTGATATATGAAAACATATGTGATGTTTATTCCGTTTGTTCTTTAGTTTCCAGAGTAATTGATGGGAAATTGTTTAGGCTATAATCCAATGTATGTTATCCACCTAACATTCCAGAAAGATATATTCCTTGATTGCAACCTCAATGCTGTAACCTGATGGGCATTATTGAGATAATCAATATCCCTCAGAAACGCTTGATTAAGCAGATACTAAAATCAGGTGCCGAAGAGTTGACTTTTTTAGCCAGTCAGGACTCACTAGTAGAGTCAATCTTATGATAATCTTGTCTGTGAGCCGTACTGGTTAGTTATTACTCGGATAAATATATCTGTTTGTTTCTTATATAGCACATGATTCTGTGGCATGGGGTCTTTTGTTTGATGTGCCATACTGCTTCAGGGAGGATGGGAGAATGATGAAACTGTTGAAGAGGCAGCTGCTCGTGAAGCTATTGAAGAAGCAGGAGTTCGAGGAGATTTAGTGGTGAGACCCTTTGGCACTTTTACCCTGACTTTTTGATCTTTTCTTAGGAAAAAACCCATTATTATATCCTACAGCCATATGTTTGTTGTTAAACCTTGTGTCCAAGACTTCAGGTCTTTTGTGAGGTATGCATGCAATTTTGTGTTTTATATAGACAATTACATATAATCTTCTTTTCTATGGAGACCTACCACCTTCTGAGAACTAGCTGTGTCCATCACTTAACCTCAAAATTGATCCTTAAGCATAGTCTGAGGCTATAGAATTTTCAGTCGTATCTGTTCATTCAGAGTCAGCATCCATTTTGTCAAGTGTTAATATATTCATGCGTTAGGATATGAATATGCAATGCTGCTTGTTCTTTACTAGGCAGTTTTTTTTTTTTTGCTTTAAAGAAGTAGGGCCATTTGACTATAAGAGTTAGGTGCCACTTGACTAATAAGCTGGTTGGACCTCATTATTGTGTACTATTTTATAATAAGGTTCGTTGTGTAAATAGCACCTGTTAGACTTTCAGTAAACACGAACTTCGCAGTCTAACACTTGTTAAGTTAAGGGAGGATTCTTGTGTCGCTACTAGCACTCAGTTTAGATTGTAATCCAGACCTGAACTACACTTCATGCTGGGTACTCTGCTACTGTGTTGACACTGAATTTGCTCAACCACACATCTGGTCAAATTGTTTGCTTGAAAGTTTAATATTCCTATTGGTACTAGACAGAGCATAAGACCACACGACATAGTGCAGCCAATAAACCTTGACTGGTGTCAAATCAATGTGCTCACATTTACTTTGAATCTTGCATTATAAATGAATTATTTTATAGGAAGTTTATTTAGGAAAGCAAGCTAAGTCAAAGGAGTTGGGTTGTACTTGCATACCTTTTTAGTCTACATTTAATGTGTAGCTAAGTTTAAATAGATATGTGATTCCTTAGTCCTTGCAGTTTTATTTGGGTCTGCGTGTGGCTGATTATTGAACAGCACTTATTCCCTTCCATGTATTCTGCCATCAAACTCTACTTATTTGCGATTCTTTCTCTGCATAAGCAATTATTGGGCTTCTATGACTTCAAGAGCAAGACGCACCAAGATGAGTTCTGCCCTGAAGGGATGTGCAGAGCTGCGGTGTTCGCGCTTCAAGTTAAGGAAGAGCTTGCCTCCTGGCCCGAGCAGAGTACCCGCAAGAGGACCTGGCTCACTCTCAGTGAGGCGGTGGAGCGGAGCCGGTACCCATGGGTGCGAGAAGCCCTTACAATGGGTTTCACCACCTGGCATGAGAACTGGAGCAACGGTGATGGCCATGTCGACCCAAGTTCAAGATGACTGCGCCTCAAGCATCGGGGATCATGCCGTCGCTCTTTTACCATGCTATCGCCTGGTTTCAGAAACATGACATTTCGGCATATCTGTGCTCCCTGATGCTTCAATAGTTTCGATCGCTCTATCTTGCTACCTACCTAGGATGCGACCTATCTTAGTTCTGGAAATGTCGAGAATCACTGGAATTGTAAGTGTTGATTGATTCTCGCTGCTACCATTATCAGTCCTCTTTTTTTTTAACACCATGCAGTTGCAGTATCAACTGGTGTGTTGCCCCCTTGTGTGTGGCAAAATTCCTGAAACCAAAGAAGGCTTTGTGGATCAATGTGCTTCCCCGTACTACAAATGCTCCTTCTGTATTGGCTTGTTCCTGACCACTGGTCTCCAAAAAAGTGCTGTTTGAGTGAAACTGTTTCTCTGTCTAACCAGAAAAGAAAGGGGATAAAGAAGAAATCCTGATGTTCTTTGTGAGCACTGATGTCTGTTCTGTCAGAATCAAAGTTGAATTCAGTTGTTAAGAACGAGTCAATATGAACAATTCACAACACAGATCTCTCTCATTGAGGAGTATATCTTTTCGGAGGAATGCAACCATATTATTCAGTGGCATGCTTCCAGTGCTTATAAACGATGTATATATGAATTTCTTAGAAAACTGTTTTTAATCCATTTTTTAACCTATAATTAATTTACCGTTCAACTATTCATGAAAAAATAAAGAAAAACTGCTGAATCTGATTGACAGCAACGTTTCATTCTCTTATTCGATCTGGGAAAAATGAAAAACAAAAAGGAAAACTCATCTCATTCACTTATTTTGTAACAGCATTTTCCTAGTATGTATATATGATTTGGTCTGCATTTCTCTATGCTTCCGGTTTGAGAAAAACAAAAACAAGAAACAGATAGAAGAAATCACGAAAAGAAGAAATCCCCGAGCATTTGTATTTTTGATAATGACATAATGAAGATGAGATTGGCTAGACGGCGGCGATGATCTTGTCGTCGATTTGAGCTCATCTCCTTCTCCCCCTCTGCCGCTGCTGGCGTACTCCGCGAACCTCTCCTTGAGATCCTCCGGCAGGTTCGTCGTGCTCCTCCATCCCAGCGCCTCCTTCGCCGCCCTCGGCTCCGCGTAAAAATGCTACATTTTCACACCACCATTATTAATACATAATAACAAAATCACATCTTTTCCAAACAAAAACATTAATATCAAGAGAGTATAAAAGTCATATCTTTTTTTGGAAAAAAAATATATCCAGTGAAAACATGAAATAAAAGTTCTATATATTTGTAAAAAAATATTAGAAAAAGTATAGACATTAACTACGTTACAGTCAATCCAAACTTACCTTCATTTGGAAGAGGAAAAAGGCACTATTCGCTGAAATTTTGTTTTTTTCTTCTCAAATTAATGAATTTAGTAGAATTTTGGGTCCGGTTTTTATTGGTTTCAAGGTTGTCACTCGATATTAAAAATCAAATCTTTTGTTTGAGCAAATTAACATGTGCGTCGCATGATGGAATGATCACCATGTTGCGGAAGGGGAAGGCCTTCTTGGCGTCGACGCCGACGGCTGCGGGGTCGTAGTGGACGATCTCCGGTTCGGCGCCGGCGGCCGCGGCGCACATCTTGACGAGGCCGTTGAAGGTGACGGCGCGGTCGGAGACGCAGTTGAAGATCCTCCCCGCCGCCGCGCCGGGGCTGTTGACAGCGAGCGCCAGCATGCTCGCCAGGTCGCGCACGTGCGATATGTTCGTCACCTGCATCCCCGACCCTGGGATCGGCACCGGCCTCCCCCTCACGATCCCTGCAAAACAAATTTGCAACAAAAAACTTGACTTCAAATTGGAATTGTTTGAAAATTTACACCAACTTGACAAAAAATCGGATTTATTCAAAATTTACAGCAAAAAATTTGACGGCTTTGTCCTCATAATTCGAATTTGTCAAAACTTACAGTAAAAATTTGAAAGTTTCGTTTTCAAATTCAAACTATTCATAATTTACATAAAAAACTGATAATTTTGTCTCCATACTTCGAAATAGTTCAAAAACTAAAGCAAAAAATCGACAGTTTTGTCTTAATTCGATTTTTTTAAAAAAAAATCTACAGTAAAAAATTGACATTTTTTGTCTTCAAATTGAAGAATTTTGTTTGGGGGGTTTGAAATTTGGGAGAATTTGTGTGCGGATTTGGGTTTTTTACTGTCGAAGAACCACTCCTCGCAGTCCTTGTTGTTGCCGGAGCCGATCATGTACTGCGGCCGGAACGACGCCCAGCTGCTGAACTGCTCGGCGATGTACTTCTCCACGCCGACGTGCCCCGCGCTTTCCTTCACCGCGTCCTGCAATGCATGTCGCGCCGTCGCCGGCGAGCCGACATGGACGGAGTCAGTCGGCTCATGGAGTCAGTCCGGCGACGACTCTGCATTTGTGTTCTTAGTTTCTTACCCCCTCGACGTGCGGCGGCTCCTCGGTGGGCGTGTAGATGCCGGCGCTGCTGACGAAGAGGAACTGCCCCACGCCGGCCGCCTTCGCCCAGTCCGCCACCGGCCTGCGGCAAGACGACGACGGCGAGAGCGGCGGCGACGGACACCGTGGTCAGGACGCATGAGCGGAATGAGGCAAGAGCAGGGGGGGAATAGTTAAGGTGGCGTACTTGACGGCGTCGAGGTCCTTGCCGTTGTTGTCGAGGACGACGTCGAAGGAGGCGCCGCCGACCGCCGCGCCGACGTCCGCCGGGTCGCCCCACACCGTCTTCGCCCCGGCGCTCGTCAGCTCCTGCATTATATTAATTCACCACGCCGGCCGCCGCCGCCGCCAGCGGCGAACCCATCAGAACACGAATTATATATCCCGGGGATCGATCACCAAGAAGCCATTGCTGATGGTGCCG
The DNA here is from genome assembly GCA_019925245.2 of Oryza australiensis. Taxonomy (NCBI): domain Eukaryota; kingdom Viridiplantae; phylum Streptophyta; class Magnoliopsida; order Poales; family Poaceae; genus Oryza; species Oryza australiensis. The sequence goes on from JAIFGZ020000342.1 coordinate 1,396,804, forward strand.
TACCGAGAAGCGGGAGAAGGGCGGCTTCTTCATCTTGTCGGAGCCCTCCTCGCCGACGGTGAGCACGGTGACGGCATGACCGGCGGCGAGGAGATCCTTGGCGAAGTAAAACCCAATCACGGCGTGCCCACCACCATTCGTGTTCACGATCAGCACGCTCTTCTTCCCCGCCGCCGCAGCCGCCTGCGCGCGCACGGTCACCGCGCCCACCCTCGGCGCCGCGGCCGCGCACCTCCTCGCCGCGACGGCGCGCGGGAACGCGCTGATGAACGAGGACGACAGCAGGTTGGGCCGGCACGCGCCGCTGCGGGGATGCCGGGAGACGAAGGCGGCGGCCGCGGTGGAGGCGGCGGTGGAGGAGAAGGCCATTGGTGGAGGAGGGGATGAGAGGGGAGGTGACGAGTGGTGGTCGCTCGACGCAGGATAGGGAGGAGCGAGCTGTGAGGCCGTCGGTCGTTGGCCGTTATTTAACGGCTTTGCGTGATTTTCCCGCGCGCGCCAAGCTGAGATTGAACTGAAGGAACGAATGTGAGCGTTGTTGCATTCAAACGGAATACTTCCTTCCGTTTCGTAACTTTTAACCGGTTGAATAAAATTGACATCAAACTTTTCTAACTATAATTATCTATAATTTTAAAAATATTTAGTTTGAAGGCTATATATTTTAAAATTAGTTTTAAATACATATATATAGAAATAAAAGTAAAAATATATTTATTTACGAAATATATTATAATAAAATAACATATGTCATAAAGCATGTTTTATATTTGGATTTGTGATATATAGTTATCTAATGATATATGGAAATCTATTCTTTGATTAAGAAAATACAGTGAATCTATAAAAAAATTATCTTTTTGATAAAAGGTATCAGATCCTATTCACGAAAGACCAGGTCTCCTTAGCTCGTTACTGTTATGGTTTTTCGAGTTTTACTTCAAAAGAAAGTGATCATCACTATAAATACAATAACCCAGAAAGAGAGGAAACACAGAAGACAAGATTAGACAAACCCAATATAAAGCCTCAAAGGTTGACATGAGGAATCTAGAGCTATCTCTAATCTCGCGGAGTTCATATTTGAGTAAAAAGACTTACACTAGCCGTCAATTACAGGTGGGAGTTACAGGCTGCCAAGCCGACAGAGACTAGATTAGGTCATCCCAAATATTATACTCGTATGATTCTGACATATAAAGGCAACACCGGTTTTGACCAATAGAAGTAGGGCTATTACCTATCAGTTAAGGGGACCCAACCTATATAAAAATCCTTGTCTCCCGTCTCTTTTATCTCAATCTCGCATATACCATACTTTCAACGATCTCCATACTCTTCAAATATAGTCTTCGAGTATAGCCCGTCTAAGGTCTTTGGTCAAGAATATTGTCATGTTCATTTGCATTAAAGTCGAGGACTATTATCATTGTCAAGAATAAGACATACCTCCTATACTTAGGTTCGTGGTATACGGACATACCATACACCTAATGATATACGGGAAGGTATCCTTTTATTAAGGAAACATGGTGAATCTAGAAGGAAATTGTATTTTCGGGATAGAAGGTGTGAGAGTCCTATTCAAAGAAGATAATGTCTTCTTAGCCCATATCCTGTTATGGTTCTCTGAGTTCTACTTGGAGAAGAATGTGATCATCCCATCGCTATAAATACAAGACCCTCAGGAGGAGAGAGGACACAGAAGACAAGCTTACACAAACCCAATCTAGAGCCACAAAGGCCTAAATGAGGGATCTAGAGCTACTCTAATCTCGTCGAGTTCATATTCCAGGAATAAGACTACACTAACCATTCACTACGTGTGGGAGATCTACTTAGCTCCACTGCATGTCCTATCAATTGGATTCAGGACGTGCCTGTTAGTTTGATCCTGTAACTAACAAGATAGATGGATCGTATCAAGGAGCTGATCGACCAATAGGCTGATATGATGTAGCGATACCAATCGATGTCGATAAGATTTTGATCAATCGACTATAGACACAATGTAGATTCAAATAAACAGTAAGATTTATGTTATCATTGGCTGGATCTAAACTTTGCATAATCATCAATAAACCATTCTTTATCAAAAGCAATCTAGATAGATCAGACCTAATCAAGACAGTATAAGATTAAAGTTGATAAAAGATAGACTTAACTAAAGATTATAAAAGTTTGAGTATAAGCCGATGTAGCTCAAAAGATACAACAAGATAATTAATATGAACCAATCGGCCAAAACTGATATAGTGTGATAAATGTAAATCCGATGATCAAAACATACACCGGCTAGGGATCCGATGTAAGTAAATTAAAGTGTATATTGGCTAATTAACCGATATATCTGATAGCTGAAGCCCAAAATAATGATAACATCAGCTAACACTCCGATTAACGTTGCATTAAAACCTATCAGCTCAGCAAAACTTAGATTATCAGCAGAAATCTAGAAGATCGGACCTAACCAAGACAGTACGAGATTGCGTCTAATAAAATAAACTAGATAAACCGATAGATTTATATAAACATGATGGATATACTAAATCTATCTAAAACAACAGTACGATTAGAGAAATATCAATTTAGCCAGAATATCAGACCTAACCGAGAAAGTCTTAACTAAACCGATATAACTCTAAATAGCAATGCTCTTAAAGATAGAATCAATATATCAGATAGGCAACGCTTGCGTCGACCTAGATGGAATATCAGACTTAAGCAAGAAAGTTCTAGCCACGTCGATACAAGCGATGTTGATGGAACTTACTTCCTCACTAGAGATCGAACTCAACCGATGTAGCACAACTCGAAACTAAGAACTCGCCGGAATAAAAGGGTGGCGATGCGCCGAAAGTAATTGTATTGATATGTGAAGATGATTTACAAAGACCCCGAGTATACATATTTATACCCTCAGGTTGATACAAGTCCTGATCGGACACTACACAAGTCTCCTAGAGATAAAAGGAAAAAATACAAGTCCTGTTCGGACAATAGATAAACTCCCTAAAAATAAAAGAAAAGTTACTAAATCTTACCTAATTAATAGATAGAGTTAAACTGTCATGTCATGGTCTTCATGATCCCTTCTGGAACTTGGTCTCTTCTAAATAAACTCACATCGATTGATTGACCTTTTTTCTTAACCAAATCCACTAAGAACCTTACCAAAATTTGGTGTTAACAAGCCGACAGAGACTAGATTAGATCATTCCAAATATTGTACTCATATGATTTAAACACCAGCTTTGACCAACAGAAGTATGGCTATTACCTATCAGTTAAGGGGCCCGAACATGTATAAAAATCTCTATCTCTTGTCTTTTTTATCTCAATCTCACGTATACCTTGGTTCAAACAATTCTCATACTCCACAAATACCATCTTCGGGTATAGCCCGTCGATAATGTAGTCAAAAATATATTTTGAAGATCATGTTATTGTTCAAAATGTCAATAATTATGTAATCAGAGGATGTAAATAATTTTGATATTGTTCTCTAATGAAATTGCTAACCTTTATTTTGACATAAATTTAGGATGGATTCTTTTTCTCTAGCTCCAACGACAAGATGGTGAGTTGACCAATTAGGGTCCCTAGTTTGGGGTGGAGGTGGAAGGGGAAAGAGGTGGAGTTCGTCGGTCTTAGGGATGACTGTGGGAGACTGTGAGCAGCAAGGTGGCGGCTGCACCGCCAAAGCCGCAGGGTTAATAGCGGGCAATGGGCCAATGTTGGTGACAGGGGCAAAGCAAAGCGAGTAATTACAAGATAGGGGAGGTGGTGTGTTTTCAGTAGCAAGGAGCCACCGGAGATGGGGAAGACGAAAAAGTGGGTTCACCTCACAGATGTACTCTTAAGGATGGGAGAGGGCAGGCAACAGCGCGGTGGGGCAACACCAGCGGGGGTAAAAGTGGAGGAAGAGGCCGATTGAAGAAGTGGTGGCGCAAGCGGGCGGGGGAACTAGAGGAGGAGAGAGGGAGAGTTAACATAGTTGCACAAATCATAAAGCAAATCTGTCACGCCCGAAAATTCATCCCAAATTTCCTGACTATTTTATGTATTAAATCCCTGCCCAGTAATCAACCAGGGTACATAAAACGACAAATTAATACACAGATCCAAACGTAGAAACAAAGTGTAAAAATAAAAATACTTAGTGAAGAGGCTCTTAGTCCTCACACCCAAAAACTGCAGCGGAAAAGAAAGATGACACTAGCGGGGCTTCAGCTCCACTCCAAAGGCAAACTCAACTGGGGTCTTAGTCTTGGTCTTCTAACTCCATCTTCAACTCAGAAACACTACACTTCTGAAAGGGGAAAAATCGCAAGACTGAGTACAACCACCGTACTCAACAAGCCATACCGAGAAATGTAGACGTGCAAGGGGAGACAAGAGTGGCTTGGGCTATTTTGCATAAATGCGGTTTACAAACATTTAATTGTTGAAAAGCGATAAAACAGTTGAGTAATTAAGGCAATATTAATCTTTCACTGAACAACATTATCCCCATGTTGAACAGCCCCAACCATTTCACCTGAACTAAACCAGTTCCATTAAATCAAATTATTCAGTAGTGAGACTAATCATAGTGAATATTGTCGATCACCCATAACCGCGGGCACGGCTATTCGAATAGTTTTACTGTGATGAGAGGTGCACAACTTTACTCACAAGACATGATTTCGCACATGTTACCATGCCCCGAAGTACCAACATGATACTGCAAAGGGGGAAATCATGACAAAACCTTTCGCATAACTCCCCCTAACCAAGCAATACCACACCAAGGTTTCGTCCCCACTCCCCTAAGGATAATGGGCAGCCCCCCGTGTGCCACGGTGAATCCAGAAGCCAATCAACCCGTAAAACCGGGCCGACCCAACTCCATCACGCCCACCCTCACTAGGGTACGTCGGCTAGAGGAAAGTTATACTACGAGTCAAGCAGTTGCCCATTCTTGCTTGTGATAAGCGCTGTAATTCTTCTAGGGTTTCCCATGAACCGGTCCTTAATTGCCATGGGTGCGACCATCCAAAACCATGCACCCACAGTCCACCATTATGTAATATTTTAGTTGAGATAATTATGACCAATAAGACATGGTCAGGTGTATCGAGCTTGCAGCTCATCAGAGACTAGAATAAATAGTGTAATTATCCCATTTAGTGAGCTAGTGGTAATTAAGCATGGCTAAGCATATAATTCTAGCTAAAATCAACATTAGTGACTAAAGCTAGTCAAATTAACACCCAAGGTTAATAAAGGACGGATAACAAGTAAATAAGGCACAAATAAGTAGATAGGTATTCCATCATTCCATGTAATTAGAAAAACAATACAATTTTATTTGCAAACGTAAAATATTTATAAAAGTAGGATCAATATGCTTCAAGGAAAGTGTGACTTGCCTTGTGCCTTCAAACAAACTTCTGGACTCTTTTCCTCGCGAGCGCGAACTCCATTAACGGCAGAATCTACACTCTGGCACACAAAACAAGGAAAAACCCTAATAAAAACCAAATAACAGTACATGAAAAGTAAACGAACACGTAGAGCTTAATTTTAGATGAATTTTGCAATTTGAATGACCCAATTTGGAGTTCGTATGAATTAGATATGAATTTTAGAAGTTTTGGACCATTTAAATGAATTCTGGAAATTAAAACGATTTATTACGCAAATTTTTAATTAGTTTTGAACTGGGAAAGGATGTTTAAGACATCAGCTCCGATCAGTCCACGGGATCACAAGTATTCGGACGGCTAGGATTGAACTGAAAAGATAGGATGGATGACTCAGATTTAATGACCGAGGTTTGACCTAGATCCGACGAACGAGATTGAACCAGATTTAGTGTTTATAGGATGGATGCATGTAGACGGAAAATGACGCGGCATCTAGCTTGCAAAGATGCGGCCGCTGACTTGATAGTGAGGTGGTGACTGACTGAGATGCCATGCAAGCAGGGAGAGCTATGTGGTGGCTGACTAGGCGACCACATAGACAGCCACGTCAGCACGGCGCCAGCAAGCATTGGGCGATGGCGGTGACCACTAGCGACAGCACAGCAACGGAAATCGAGAGCACGGGGAGGAAGAGGAGGTTGTGGCGAACCTTACCGACACTTACGGGATGACCGGGAACCAAGGGAGATGGCCAGCGACAAGGTGGAAGTGGTTGCATGGTCGGTTTCACGACGACTGCGGTGTTCCGGCGACCTTTGGCAGAGGAGAGTTGATGGACGAGGTGGTTTTGGATGCTGCGGTACTGATGGTTGCAATGACGACCTCCGCCAACGAACAAAACGGTGGCGTGGCTCGGCTGGAGTCTGGCAGAGGCCGGCGACGCTCGGGTTCACGGTGACGAGGGCCCTCCGGTGATGCGCGGACTCGGGGAGGTGGCTGCCAGGCTTGCTGGCGCTCTTGCGATGCCGAGGGAGGTGACGACGCGGAGCAGCGACTACAGAGGCGGTTGCAAAGTGCGGCTGGAGATACGGTGGTGGCGGGCGCTCGGGCTCTCGTCGGGGAGCGACTTTCGGTGGTTTTGGTGCAAGGGAACTAGCGGCCGGGCTTCGTCTCAATGATGCGGTCGGGAAGGCGCGACACGGCCAGGAGCGGCCAAGGCGGCGAGAAAAGATGGCCAGAGTTGCGGCTGACGTGTGAGAGATGGGAACTCGCGGGGAAGGTGGCTAGAGAACGGGAAAAACTCGGGAAAAAGAGGAAAACCGAGGAGGAGATCATGGGGGTCCTTTATATAGGCCATGGAGGGAGAGACCGGATGCAAAACGACAGGATTTCGCGATGGGAAAACGGAGTTCATCCCGAGTTCGTCGGGATAAGAACGATGCCGAAATTCGTTGGATTTAGCACAAGATTAATGGGGATTTGTTGGGGGAAACGTAGAGGAGATCGAGGGGAGAAGGCCGGATTTGATGGAGGAAACGAACAAGCTGCTCGTTCGGCTCTTGTTTGGCTCTACCTAGCGGCGAGTGGTTAGGGACGATACTGTAGCGAGGAAGGCAAAGTAGACTTTTTGCCCTAAAATCCTTTAATTTTTATAAATACTTCCGATGCCCAATTAATTCCAAGAAAAATCCTAAAAACATAATAATACCTAAAGTATTTAATAAAAATATCTCCAGCTCATTTAAAGTTTAATCTATTCATTTAAATAATTATTGAAGTGTTCCATGTATTATTAAAACTATTTCTCGAGCTCCAAAATTTCACGTAAAATTTCAGAGAGTATTTTAGGGCATGTCGAATATTAAAAAATATTTATAGCCATGATTTTTAAAGAAAAATTTAATTTCCTTAATAGTTTCACTTGATTTACTTTGCTTTTCATTTTATTTATTTTCTAGGAAATGATTTATTAAATGATTTTTAATCCCGAACGAAAATCGGGCTGTGACAAATCTACCCCCTTACAGGAATCTCGTCCCAAGATTTGAGGCTAGAAAGAAAAAGGTAGGGTGAGATTGGGTTGGCTTGCTAACTTCTATGGTTTTCGGCTCACACCGATTGATTGGGACCAAACTGTGCGATGTCGGGTTGATCAAACTTGCACAACCGAGGCGGCGGATTCAACCACGGTGTTCTGCGGCTTCACAAACCAAACTAAGCTGGTTGGTCCTTCTGTTTGACCACGACCGGATTTCATGGACTCAAGTGCTTACTTTCCTCAAACTGCACAATTAATATTGACAAACTTGACAAGCTAAGAACTCACTCCTGCTGACCAGTAATTGGTGGTACTTTTTCGAGACCTTGTAACTGACTTTCGTGAACACATAGACCCTAAAATCTTTTTTATGTGAACTGCTCTCGATCCAACATCAAGTATTTTAAGAAGCGGTTTGATCGATCTTTCATCTCGATTGCGACTGTTCTCGAATGATGCTTCTTTCGACTGCACTTTTGACACGACAGCTTGGGTGTTCCTTAGACTCAAACCTGCTAACTTGTGATCGTTATAGCCCCGATAACGGCTCGCAACTGACTCTTTTGGTTACAACTCAATCTGCTTCGCGTGGTCAAATCTCCAAATGAACGGTTACAAGATATAACTAAACTCATCTTCGATCTTGCCTTTAAATCCAGTGGTTAAGCTTTCGCCTGACCGTGAATCAATTGTACTGCCATCTTTGAGGTTGACCGACATTTCTGTGATTTACCACGAACCTTGACTCTGAACATCGGATACTCCATCGATTGATTGAAATGAAGCAAATACTATGCCCCTTCCATTCTAGATACTCCTAGAACTCGACACTCAAATGATGACGGGAGGTTACACATAAGAATGACTCTCATGCAACTCTTGAACATACTGACTTTTGATTGACTTTTCCATTGGGTGTAATTGGTGACCTGCATGTTCCGCTTCTGACCTGACTTTGGTGCCATCTGCCTGAACATAACGTGTAGTTGATATTCCTTTCATGAAACAAACACTGATCACTTAACGAATCAAGCTCAAAAGGTTAACCCACGATATAGCATTCCACTTCTTTGCTTATCTTTTACTGACTCCTCTGGGTTGATAGACCATAAGTTCTGCAACTGCTTTCTCCGCACAATACCAAAATCTATACGTCTGTTGAAAACTGCCCTTGATGCTGCCTAGAGTTTCTGTTCTCTAACCAAAACGAGCTCACTTTCATACCTTGGGTAGAATTGATTCACAAGGAATGATTCTCTTATCGCATGTTCTGCGGACTGTATTGTATGACTTGACCTCTGCATCCATTTACTCCAGGCATGGGTGATGAAGCAATTCCGTTGTCCTCTTCCTAGGAAACACCGAGGTGGTTTTCCGGAGACTGTAACGATAGTCTGGAAATAAAGAAACCATTATTAATCAATGCTCACCATTAGGGTGCAACTACCACTTATTACTCTGACAACCCTTTTATGATTTTGCTTTTGACTGTTTCATTACCCTTTTCATCCTCATGAGGTATCACTTATATTGTCCTTCAAAGAGATCTCGCCTTGTCAAGTGTCGCTGTAGTCTAACCACTCTTACTTCACTGTTTGACTAAATCTTTTCTTTACTGGGAATTAGATTCTTAGTCTTGACAAAACTGCTCTGACCCGACAAAGAAACTATAAGTTCCTTGTGACATTGTCAGATACACAAGTCGATCCACTTTTTTTTTTGGTTACACAGTATGAACCCTGAGAGTAGGAACAAATTATCTGTCTTGTACTCTTATTCTGCTTCCTCTTTCAAGTACATAACTGTAGTAAGTCTTCTGTGCACAAGGAAGGTACTTGAACACCAAATAATTAAAGACGGTATGGAATCTGCCCCTTCCTGATCCTAACCGGGTTGATTTTTTTTTGTTTTCCATCGTAGTGTATAGATTGACCCATGTTTTACTCAATGTTCCCTCTTATTACATAACTGCCATGAAACTTCTGAGTGTCATGAGCGGTTCTTGAACACCCAAGCCTTGTAGACCACTGCTGACCTCTGCTGGTAGAAATTCTGGTTGGTATGGTTTTTTATCCTTTGGTGGCCCTTACATGGTTGACTCGTTCTTTTTAATGATTAATGACTGGGGTTCCAATTAGAACACTGACTTGACGATTGATTTTTTTTCCTTAGAGAAATATCAATCTTCTTAGTAGCTGAAGCAGACAAAACCTTCCTATTGTTGGTGCCACTTTCCTGTGATTACTTGTTAGGTTGTTGAGTTGGAACGACATGGGGTGTCTGGCTGGGGTTGACGACAGTCGGGTGAGCTGTTGCTTGAGACCTTGCTTGGTAGGTGTAGCTAGGGATTTGTACTATCTTCTTTGCAGTTGGACCAGACAACTGTTTTTCCTAGCACTGCTTGCCCTGTTGGTGTTGGTATTGTAGCTTCGGAGCGGTTGCCGGTGGAATAATATAGCTTTTGCTGGTGCTCTTAGTGACAAATTGTTGAGATAGAAACTTCACATTTCAGTGATGGTGTTAACACTAGAATTTGGTAATGGGGTTCCTAAGTCCTAAGAAAGCAAAGTGGAATCGGATCGGCTGAAGGCAGAAGTCGTGTCGGCTAAAGGAGTGATCGGCTGCAGGGCTGGTCGGCTGAGGATGGATTGAATGGAACAACCGACAGCTGATTTCGAGTTTAGAAGAGATGAAACCGTGTCCAACGTAGAAACTTGAAGATAAGTGGAGATTCGGTTGTTAATTGCGCGTTTAAAGATATTGCCACTTATGGATAGAGTCCAGTAACGGCAATTGTATCTGTAATTTAGGAGTTTATTAAATTGTTAGTTGTAATACATTATGGATCCCGCTAGGGATGATATGATGTTTTAAAAAGTAGTTTAGATAGAGTCCGAAGTTGTTACAAATATTTGTATCTTGGGTATAAATAGGACCCGAGACCCTCTGTATGAGAACGATTTCAATCAATCTAATCTTCGGCGCATCGCCATCCTTTTCCTTTTGGACGAACACCCTGTTTAGCTTTGGGCTGCATCGTCTCGATCCCCAAACTCAGGTAAATGTTTGTCGTTAGTGGTGAGATTACTTGTTTCTGATGCTTCCATCGTAATGATACATTGGATTCAATAGTTTTACTGCGACATATATCATATAGTGCATATGAACCAATTCGGTGCTTAGATTTATCTTGTAGTTGACTCATCTTGTCGAGGGTATGTAGTCAACAAGGCTAGGTCTAAGGGCTGGTTGGTTCGTATGTAATATCTACCATCTTACGGAGTGTAAGTCGAAAGTAATAGATTGGATGCTTCTTTTGATACTTAATGCTGCATCAAGACTGAACTATTGAGTCGTTTTTAGAATCGTCGGTAATCTATTCTTTTGGACTTACATTATCTGGAGATAGCGTCAGGGTTTCAGCCGACCTTATTCACCCTAATGTATTTCTTTTAACATAATTGTTATTAGATCTGTAATAGGGTTGTCTTTTATGTCTAGATTGTGCTTGCTTACATCTTTGATCTAGGAATATTACGTCTACACGAGATTCATTGGAATGCCGGCCGACTTGATGTTAGTTTCCCAGCATCGGTTGATCCGTTGATCCGTATATTTATTATTCTTCGTTATATTTGGATCGGACGACTGATGATCGTCTCGGCATGGCCGATGCGTTTTGGTCGTTTGGCCAAAATATGGTCTGGAATAACATATATATGTTCATGGATTTCCTTGGCCGATCCCGCGGGGACTTGACCTAACGCTTAACGAACACTTCCTTGTCTTCTTTCTTGTTGATTGGCAGATCAAATCAACTGGCACGCTCTACACATTGTAGGCAGCTAAGAAGGACCTGCACTGGAGTCAAGCAGATCTCCCAGGCCAGCGCGTGAGAGAGATTTCTCGTCAACAGACGGTTGGTGCCTCTTGTCTTTCTGGTGTCCTGGGGCTGGACCTGACCACTTTGTGTTGGGGGTGAGGCAACTAGGGAGTTGAGACGTTGACGGACTGTCAATAACTTGACGACGTTGATACTTTTGCATTAAACTACCTTTTTAGTAATTACTTGTCTTTCCCACAATTGAAATAGTGGTGGACCGACTTTCTTTGAACTGGACAGTTGTTGCGGTGGTGTCTCAGCTCAAGACATTAAAACAATCCAACCTTGATTGATTATGAGTCATGCATGCTCACACAGGAACTGAAACATGTAATAACTGAGGAACTCGGTTAAAAGTGTTGTTTTTAACGTCGTTGGCTGCCACGGTGGTTGGAGTTGGTTGGAGAGCGAAAATCATTGTTAATGTTGTTGACCGGGAGTTAACGGGTAGATTGCAAGGGTGTCCTTTAGCCTTGGCTTTGCTAGCATGGACTTCGGTGAATGGTTCTTATGTACATGACTTATTCCCTCACACAAGAAATCTACGACTTTTCTCTTCATAGAGTTGGGCTGCGCTGTACCAAAATTTTATTTTTGAGTAGTTTATCCAAAGCTTCTTCTTTTTTTACGATTAACACTTTATCATCAGTTGGCGTCTTGGCATACAACTTCCAAGCGTTATCGAACACTTTGGCAAAAGTTGTCCTTGTACACCATAATCACTTTGGGTAACACTTGTGAGTTCTGAGGTTGATGGTGACTCACATCTGTTGGCCTGCTGGGGACACTGCTACATACTAACGGTAGCCGTATAGGTGCTTGCAATGGAATGTACCAGATTTGATCTTGATTCCAATTTTTGAGCTTGCATCTGCGACCATCAGTACCACTGCTACGTCCTCCGTATTTGGCTTTTATCTATTGTATTCACTGGTTGTGGATTCAACATCTAATCTTGGGGAACCAGAAACTGAACAAGGATGGGGTTCCGACACAGGCTCTAGATTGCAATCTGATCTGACCCGAAGGTTTCTGGCCTCAACACACTATGTGGTTGATGACACTTTCTCTGGCACTGACCAACTGTTGCCCAGACGAAAGGGGTGGAAGAGAGGGGTTGCTAAATATAAGACCTTAACCCACTTATCTACTGATCTGATGTGGGTAGACTTTTACTCTTCAAGTTGATTAAGCAAACAACCTAGTATGGTAACATCCCCACCACTGATGTGAGCCATACACCTGCACACAGCAAACAACACACGACCTAGGAACTATTGATGCTACTCTTCTAGGAAAGACTGGGTTCTAGGTGAGCTCCGGGAAAACTTCGCTCGATCCTCGAGAAGCGCTGACTCGGGTTGCTTGGCTTGATCGGCTTGCTTGAAGCTTGGAGCTTGACTTGACTTTCACGGGTTGACGAGCAACTGGGTTTGTCCTCCAAGTTTAACAGCTAAGAGAGGTGGAGGGGAAAGGAGAGAAATTTTACAAATCACTTTGCAGAGACTCCAAAGGGATAGAAGAGATATTTTCGCAAATAACATTTTCACAAACTTGTCCTTAGGGTTTGATCATGTGGCTCAACCTACAGTCAAGATGGCTCTGATACCAACTTGTCACGCCCAGAAATTCATCACAAATTTCCTGACTATTTTATGTATTAAATCCCTATCCAGGAATCAACCAGGGTACATAAAATGATAAATAAATATACAGATCCAGACGTAGAAACAAAGCGTAAAAATAAAAATACTTACTGAAGAGGCTCTTAGTCCTCACACCCAAAAACTGCAGCGGAAAAGAAAGACGACACTAGCGGGGCTTCAGCTCCACTCCTCAGGCAAACTCAACTAGGGTCTGAGCCTTGGTCTTCTAACTCCATCTTCAACTCAGAAGCACTACACTTCTGAAAGGGGGGGAGATCGCAAGACTGAGTACAACCACCGTACTCAACAAGCCACACCGAGAAATACAGACGTGCAAGGGGAGACAAGAGTGCCTTGGTCTATTTTGCATAAATGCGGTTTACAAACATTTAATTGTTGAAAAATGACAAAATAGTTGAGTAATTAAGGCGATATTAATCTTCCACTGAACAACGTTATCCCCACGTTGAACAGCACCAACCATTTCACCTGAACTAAACTAGTTCCATTAAATCAAATTATTCAGTAGTAAGACTAATCATAGTGAATCTGGTCGATCGCCCATAACTGCGGGCACGACTATTCGAATAGTTTTACTCTGATAAGATGTGCACAACTTTACCCACAAGACACGATTCTACACATGTTACCATGCCCCGAAGTACCACCGTGATACTGCAAAGGGGGAAATCATGATAAAACCTTTCGCATAATTCCCCCTAACCAAGCGATACCACACCAAGGTTTCGCCTCCACTCCCCTAAGGTTAATGGGCAGCCCCCCGCGTGCCACGGTGAATGTGGAAGCCGATCAACCCGTAAAACCGGGGCCGACCCAACTCCATCACGCCCACCCTCACTAGGGTACGTCGGCTAGAGGAAAGCTATACTATGAGTCAAGCAGTTGCCCATTCTTGCTTGTGGTAAGCACTGTAATTCTTCCAGGGTTTCCCATGAATCGGTCCTTAATTGCCATGGGTGCGACCATCCAAAACCATGCACCCGCAGCCCACCATTATGTCATATTTTAGTTGAGATAATTATGACCAATAAGACATGGTCAAGTGTATCGAGCTTGCAGCTCATCAAAGACTAGAATAAATAGTGTAATTATCCCATTTAGTCAGCTAGTGGTAATTAAGCATGGCTAATCATATAATTCTAGCTAAAATCAACATTAGTGACTAAAGCTAGTCAAATTAACACCCAAGGTTAATAAAGGACGGATAACAAGTAAATAAGGCACAAATAAGCAGATAGGTATTCCATCATTCCATGTAATTAGCAAAACAATGCAATTTTATTTGAAAACATAAAATATTTATAAAAGTAGGATCAAGATGCTTCAAGGGAAGTGTGACTTTCCTTGCGCCTTCAAACAAACTTCTGGACTCTTTTCCTCACCAGCGCGAACTCCAGAAACGGTGGAATCTACACGCTGGCATACAAAACAAGGAAAAACCCTAACAAAAACCAAATAACAGTACATGAAAAGTAAACGAACATGTAGAGCTTAATTTTAGATGAATTTTGCAATTTGAATGGCCCAATTTGGAGTTCGTATGAATTAGATATGAATTTTAGAAGTTTTGGACCATTTAAATGAATTCTAGAAATTAAAACGATTTATTACGCAAACTTTTAATTAATTTTGAACTGGGAAAGGATATTTAAGACATCAGCTCCGATCAGTCCACGGGATCACAAGGATTTGGACGGCTAGGATTGAACTGAAAAGAAAGGATGGATGACTCAGATTTAATGACCGGGGTTTGACCTAGATCCAACGAACGAGATTGAACCAAATTTTGTGTTTATAGGATGGATGCCATGTAGACGGAAAATGACGCGGCAGCTAGCTTGCAAAGATGCGGCAGCTGACTTGACAGTGAGGTGGTGACTGACTGAGATGCCACGCAAGCATGAAGAGCTATGTGGTGGCTAACTAGGAGACCACATAGATGGCCACGTCGGCACTACGCCGACAAGCATTGGGCGATGGCGGTGACAACTAGCGGCAGCACAGTGACGGAAACCGAGAGCACAGGGAGGAAGATGAGGTTGTGGTGAACCTTACCGACACTTACGGGACGACGGGGAACCAAGGGAGATGGCCAGCGACGAGGTGGAAGCGGCGGCAAGGTCGGGTTCATGACGATGGTGGTGTTCCAGTGACCTTTGGCAGAGGAGAGTTGATGGACGGGGTGCTTTTGGATGCTGCTGTACTGATGGTTGCAATGACGACCTCCGCCGACGAACGAAACCGTGGCGTGGCTCGGCTGGAGTCTGGCAGAGGCCGGTGGCGCTCGGGTTCACGGTGACGAGGGCCCTCCCGTGATGCGCGGACTTAGGGAGGTGGCTTTCAGGCTTGCTGGCGCTCTTGCGATGCTGAGGGAGGTGACGACGCGGAGCAGCGACGACAGAGGTGGTGGCAAAGTACGGCTGGAGATACAGTGGTGGCAGAGGCGCTCGGGCTCATGTCGGGGAGCGGCTTTCGGTGGTTTTTGGCGCAAGGGAACCGGCGGCCGGGTGATGTGCACTAGGGTGTCCCGATCTTTCAGTGAGTTAATGATAACTACGGTTTGGAAGAAACGTTGACAATCCGACTACAACCGTACGAGACGTTGTGTTGCGCCTTAGCGATCGATACACCTCTCCGTGGGTTGTTGATCTTGCCGGTGCAGATCAACCTTATTTCTGCAAGCAAATCGAAGAAACAAGAAAGAACAAGATAAAATCAATCTGAATTGCAAATAGGAATTGAATATAAATGATAAGATGGGGTTCCGAATCAAATAGAACGGATGGTCTAGCCGACACACGTGTCTATCAGGAAGTAGCGATAGCTAAACTTACATAAACAAAACCCGAGTTGTTCTATGGTAGCTAGGGGGTATATATAGGTGGGAGGACGACCTAGGGCTCCCTAGAGTCGTGCTCCACCTGGTTGGGGCACACCCCACTTGGGCCCCACTTGGGCCGGGGTCCCAGATGAAGTTACAAGCCCATAGGCCCATTATAGGTGATGCAACACCTTCTTTCTGTGATCGCGGCTTATTGGGATGGAATTTGGAAATGAGGAAGGATCCTTTGGAAGGATGACTCCGAGAGCTTTCCATCAAGTACTCATGGACCCAAATCGGAGCACTTATGCATATTTGGCGGCCGTTTGAATTCAGCGTTGTCCTGCAGTCCGAATTCAACACCAAAACATGTTGGATTAGATCTCTTTCTTTCCTTGGGCCAAAAGTGACGTGGGGAATACTTGGATTTGCCCCCCAATTAATTTCCTTTGTCCTCCATGCCTTCCATGTGTGTTTAACACTCTTTTTAATCCACTTATGTATTTCTGAAAATGTAAATGAACACACATCATGGTGCAACATCAATTCATTAAAAACATCAAATATAATCTTGATAAAGAATTCATTCACCTTTAAATCAAAAGCTCCCAATGTGGTTGTATCCGAGTAGGTGATGTCCTCATCACCGGGCTTCGTCTCAATGATGCGGTGCTGGGGAAGGCGACGGCGCTGACTGGGAGGGGCCGAGGCGGCGGGAGAAGATGGCCGGAGTTGCATGCGGCTGACGGGAGAGAGATGGGAACTCGCGGGGAAGGTGGCTAGAGCACGGGAAAAACTCGGGAAAAAGAGGAAAACCGAGGAGGAGATCATGGGGTCCTTTATATAGGCTTGGGAGGGAGAGACCGGATGCAAAACGACGGGATTTTGCGATGGGAAAACGGAGTTCATCCCGAGTTCGTCGAGATAAGAACGAGGCCAAAATTCGTTGGATTTAGCACGAGATTTATGGGGATTTGTTGAGGAAAACATAGAGGAGATCGAGGCGGGAGGAGGCCGAATTTGATGGAGGAAACGAACAGCTACTGTTCGGCTACTGTTCTGTACTATAGCAGCGGCGGGAGGTTAGGGACGATACTGTAGCAGGAAGGCAAAGTAGACTTTTCTGCCCTAACATCCTTTAATTTTTATAAATACTTCCGATGCCAAATAGTCCGGAGAAAATCCTGAAAATATAAGAACACCTAAAGTATTTAATTAAAATATCTTCAGCTCATTTAAAGTTTAATTTATTCATTTAACTAATTATTAAAGTGTTCTTTGTATTATTAAAATTATTTCTCAAGCTCCAAAATTTCACAAAAAATTTCGAGAGTATTTTAGGGCATGGAGAATATTAAAAAATATTTTCAGCCATGATTTTTAAAGGAAAATTTAATTTCCTTAATAGTTTCACTTGATTTACTTTGCTTTTTATTTTATTTATTTTTAGAAAATTATTTATTAAATAATTTTTAATCCTGAATGAAAATCGGGCTGTGACAAGATCCAACGGTCCAGAAATCACATGATGTAGGATGAGATTTTCTAGCACATGTTGTACAGATAGTCCCTTTTTCTAATGGGAGTATACATGTTTAGAAGGCTGAGTTGCCTTTGTTTGTATACAGGATGAGTTGTTTTTAATTTATTATATGAAAATATTGTTAGATTGTTGCTTATGTGAGGTCTTGTTTAGTTGGCTGCGTACATATTGAGTTCACTCTTATCTTCTTAGGCTGAGATTGATTCAACTACTCGGCTACTTCCTTGTTCTTCATGGACATGTTTTCTGAATTGCTAAACGATATGTTTGTTCTAATATGAAAGTCATTTTGAAAATTAAAATAAATCTATTTTTAAAATTTGTAATAATTAATTAATCACTCATTAACGACCCATCTTGTTTTCCATCAACACAGAATAGCCAACCGGACCTCTGGTTTGAACAGACCCTTAGTCTGAATCTTGTAAGGTTACTCTAGAGAATATTTTCTTAGTCGAGATCTTCTGGATTTCTGGTATGTTATTTTACATATACATATACATATACATACATATATATACACACACACTATTACCCTATGTCATAATTATTACACTATAAGAAAACCTGACCCCGGTCGCTCCATCCCAGAGGCGACGCGGGCAGCGAAACAAGCCGCGCCGCCCCCTCCCTTCCCCTCCTCTCCTCCGCCTCACCACCACCCGACCAGCCGCCGGCAAAGCCAGGCGGCTGCAAGGACTGGCAGCGCCTGGGCTCTCTCTTTCCTCGTTCGTGGTCAAGGAGGTTGGGGCACCACGAGACTGGAGCACGAGGGCAAGGCGTCAGCGTCCAGATCCGACGCCACAAAGTCTGGATCTGGTCCCCTCATGGCCGGATCAGGTGCTCCCACTGATGGTTCGAGCCACGTCGATGGTGCATCGACGACGATGACATGGAGTCCAGGCTGGGGCAGAACACGAAGGGACGACAATGGCTACATGGGCCTGGCAATGTGAACGGCCGGATCCGAGGCCCCTTGGCCAGATCCATCGTCCTCCTGATCAGCAGCGAGGATGAACATGGTGATGCAACGGAGTGCGGCCACGGAAGGGAGGCCGCATGGAATTGGCGTGGTGTCGATGCGAAAACACGACGGTTTGAAAGGTCTGCTTAGCTCTAGTGTAGGTTCAAAACGCTGGTGAAAAGAACGTGGGCATGCTAGTTGGTTTAATCCTGCAACCAACAAGAAATGGTAAACGTTAGAAAGAGATAGCCGATCGGCCGATAGGCCGATGACGTATCGTGATGACCTAGCCGATGCGATCGAGTCAGATCAGCTTTAAGATAGAAGATATTGTTCATAAACTATATTTAAATTAGATATAACCATAAATAAATTTTCCTTAACACAATCAATGCTATAGGTCGAACCCAATCAATGCAGCATAAAGTTGAGATTATTGAAGTCAATTGGTATACAATTATATGATCTAAATAACTAGCCAATGGACATGTGTTGAGGATTAGACCCAAAACAATCATGATCAGCTATAGATATATATAACATGTAATCACTAATTCAACCTTTCTCTTAGCTACAAGCAATTACGATAGATTAGACCTAACCAAGACAATATTAATTGCTTATAACCAAGATTAAACAAATTAATAATTAGATGGACTTAGATCATAGCCGATAAAATAGCTTGGGCGATTAGATAACATATCGTCTAAAACTCTGATACAACCTTAATAAGATTATCAACCTAGATTAAATATACTAAACAAATTATAACCTCAACAGATCAGACCTAACCAAGACAGTGCGAGGCTAATAACAAGCTTAGTAGATTTAAAGGTTTGATAAACCTAAATAAGATTATAGATATAACCAGTTAAGCAATTGTTGACGCCAAATCCGTACCGCCGCTGTCGTGCCAAAAGATGTATTGACGTCAGATCACACGCTGGCCTGAGAGATCTGCTTAACTCTAGTGCAGGTCCTAAAATCATTGAAGCGCGGGCATGCCAGTCAGTTTGATCCTGCCACTGACAAGATGTATAAAGCAGCACAACATAAAGCGTATCAGCCGATAGGCCGATAACCAAAACAGCCAATTGGATAATAAGCCGATGGTATGACTCCAGCCCAGTGGCGTAGCTAGGATTTTAGATTTGGGTGGTCCAACATATATATTTTTTAAAAAATATCATAAATATAACAAGATAATAGAATTATATATATACACATACATACATACATACATATACATACATATACATATACATATATATACACACATATACATATACATATATATATACATACACATATATATACATATATATACATATACATATACATATATATACATATATATGTACATATATATAGGGTAGTTTTTTTTGGTGGTCCCGAGACCACCCCTAGCTTCGCTACTGTTCCAGCCAATGCCGATGTCAGCCGATGTAATTAGGATTTTAATCCGTTGGCAGTATGCTGAGCAAACATCTATATAAAGGTGATCGACCGACGATAACACGATGATATAGTAACATAAACCGATCATGAAATAAACATTGATCTGAATATCAAAGCACACATTGGCTAGAGATCCGATGGCATGAATTCCGATAGATAAGCAATGATCGGTGAATACTCTGTTGTCATCGGCTAACAACCAACTCATATACAATCCTTGCAAGCTGATGCAACGTCCATGATAACTCATCGGCTGAAACCCCGATGAAACAATGATTGATGCCTACTGACTTGAATAAATCTAACTTACAACCACAGCATCATAGGTCGGACCTAACCGATGCAGCATAAGGTTGATAATTGCCTGATATATTTAAACCAGTCGGTATGACACCGATCAAAGTGGTCATGTGTTAAATTTAACTAAGACAGCAAAACCATCAGAGAGAAATTTAACACATTACATAAGACCGGCTAACCCTCTGGTGAAACATTAGCATGAACCTATCAGCTTAACGAGACTTAGATATCAACAACAATCTAGTAGGTCGGACCTAACCGATGCAACACGAGATTGTATATGATAATCTAATACTCAATGAGCCGATAGATCTGTCTAACATGATGGATATAACAAATCTATCTAAAGCAACATTATGTTTAAAGAAACATCAGCTTGATCAGAATATCATACCTAACCGAGAAAGTCCTAACTAAGCCGATGTGACTATAAACAACAATGAAACCAAAGATAGAGATGAAATACCAGATAGGCCGATTAGAATATCGGACTCAACCGAGGAAGTCCTAGCCACGCCAGCGCAAGCGAAGATGATGGAACTCACTTCTTGCAGGAGGTCAAACTCAATCGATGCAACCCATGCTTGAAAACAAGAACTCGTCGAGATAGACGAAAACAGAAGGTGGCGATGCGCCAAACTGTATTGATCGAGAGATATTTTTTACATGAACCTCGGGCTTACATATTTATACCCGTAGGCTGACAAAGATCCTAACAGACTACAAATCCAAACTTTCCTAAAGATAAAAGAAAAGAAACCGAGTCTTTATTGGACACTAACACACTTTCCTAAAGATAAAATAGAAAGTTAACAAACTCTTTTTAATTAATAGATACAAGCCGCATCCTTCTTGGACTCAGTTTTCTCTGGATAAAACCTGATCTCGAACCAAATCTAACAAGAATCCGACTGCTGGAGATGTAGATAACAGAAAACCCCTATCGGCTGACGCAGAACTCCAAGCCGATACTAGCTTTGAGTCGATATGAACACTTAGCCGATAGGGACTCCGTGGGATACCAAATTCTGGCGTTAACATCAATGTAAATCACATGACTTAAAACAAAACAATTATGCCAGGTAAGATCGTCTGAAATCTCGATACTACCCTTATTAGCAATCCAAGGCAGGTTAACATTTATGATACTAAGCACGACTTAGTAGGTCAAACTTAATTCATTCAGCACTAAGTTTGAAAAGAAGCATAAAGTATAAACAATCAAGCCTTTGACTGATTTTCAAGGTGGCGGATATCTTTGCTAATCTAGATCAACAAAACGGTTTAATAGATACCAGAAAAACCCTAAAGAAGGCTTAGCCGATACAAATAAACAGAGCTATTGGTTTAGATTAATTAAGATATATGATAAATATGCATATGCATGAGTTGGATTATAGTGTCAAACGATGTAAGCACTCCCGACGATACAAACCGCCATGACAAGTCTTACCACTTGTCGGAGATCGAAGCCGATGCAGTCCAACTCGAAACAAGAACTCGTCAAGATGAAAACTGTTAGTGATATGCGAAATAAGATGGGTATGGTTCCATATGCTTCGGCAATTGGATCCATCAAGTATGCCATGCTTTGTACACGTCCAGATGTCTCGTACGCTTTGAGTGCTACGAGCAGATACCGATCGAGATCCGGTGAAGGTCACTGGATCGTAGTAAAGAATATCCTTAAGTACTTGAGAAGAACTAAGGATATGTTCCTAGTCTATGGAGGTGAAGAAGAGCTCGTTGTAAGTGGTTACACCGATGCTAGCTTCCAAACAGGACAAGGATGATTATAGATCGCAATCGGGGTTTGTGTTCGCCTAAACGGAGCGCATCGGCTCGAAGAGTTTCAAGCGGGATCGTTGCGATTCTACAACGGAGGCCGAGTACATTGTTGCTTCAGAAGATGCAAAGGAGGCTGTTTGGATCGAGAAATTCGTTTCTGAGCTTGGTGTGATGACTAGTACGCGGTCCAATGTCTCTCTATTGTGATAATAGTGGAGCCATTGCGCAAGCCAAGGAGCCGAGGTCACATCGAAGTCCAAACACATACTTCGGCGATATCATCTCATCCGCGAGATTGTGGACAGAGGTGATGTCAAGATATGCAAAGTGCACACGGATCTCAACATAGCCGATCCGCCGACAAAACCTCTCCCTCGCCGAAGCATGAGGCGCACACAAGAGCAATGGGTATTAGATACTTACATGATTGACTCTAGTGCAAGTGAGAGATTGTTAGTGATATGCCCTAGAGGCAACATGGAGATGTTGGATATCATGGTCAATGTTTATGTATTTATGAATAAAGTGTTATTCAGTTCCATGAAATAGACATCTTGTATTGATCAATAAGTACGTGACTTATTTATGAGACTCTATATGTATGAATCTATTTCTAAATGATCCTCGATCATATATCATATTATTGGAACTAATATGATTCTAAGATCGGGATGTTTATTGATTGATGATCATGTCTCATAGATCATGGGTATGGAGGTACCAAATCAATAAACATGGACATATGTGTTAGAGAACACATTGTTGGATAGACCCACCATGAGACACTACAGAATTAATGTGCCATTAGTTGGTCTCGAGGTAGTGTTGGTACAAAGTCCTTAGACCTCGAGATCACCATGGATTCCAACATGTGAAGTAGCCTACTTTGGGACTACCAAACGCTATTCCGTAACTAGGTAGTTATAAAGGTAGATTTCAGGTTTGCTATGAAACATGGAGTGGGATGTGAGTGATCAAGATGGAATTTGCCCCTCCTTTGGAGAGATATCTCGGGCCCTCGAGGTAATGGATTATGGAAATGCATGGCCATGCTAAGTTGATTGAGGAGTCAATCAACGGACGGATAATCCAATACGGTTCGAGTGAATGGTTAAGCTATTGAAGGGATGGCACACATCTTGCCTATAGCTTAATTGGTATCGTGAGGCAAAGGGATTTGTGTACACATTCTGGTTCGAGCCAATCTTATATTCTTGTATATTATGGTGTCAATATGTGCTGCTAGGTGCCGCTGTTGACAGGTTGGCTGAGTTGGACTCAAGCCGACGATCGGCTAAGTTAGACTATAGCCAAAACCGAGTATACCTGAACCTACTGGTCACACGCTTAAGGGGATAAGAACAGGCATTCGAGTTGGACTCGGATATGGCTCGATTGGATAGGGATCCGACCGGATAGAGTCCTATAGGCTTACGACGTATGGGCGGCCAACTCTATGAGACACGGATGAGATCCGATTCAAAATAGAGTCCTGATCGGCTACTAGTACCAATAGGCCAACTCCATATAAAGGGGCGAGGGGTGGAGAGCTGCTGGACATACATTGATTGCACTGAAATCAATCGATCACACGCGGCTTTAGAAGTCGGCGAGATCAATCTCCACGGAAACCCTCCCCACTTTCGAGCCAAACCCTAGCCTTGCATCGCGTGCTAGCACACGGGTGTTCGGCGTTCGTCCCCGGACGTGTGGATACCGGTAGAGGCGCCGCTACGTTGTGGCACTGTTGATCGGCTACGAATCGGCTGTGGTGGAATCGGCTGCGGTCGAGCGCATCGGAGCGAGGCGCGAGAACGCGGTCAGACGACTTGGCGAATCGGCTACATTGGCGAATCGGCTGATTGTTGAATCGGTTGTCCCCAGGAATCGGCTATCGGCTTGCAGGAATCGGCTGTCATCAGCCAGCACAGTTCCAGATCGGATAGTCCTAATTGGCTAATCCGCTGCACTCTACTCCAATCGGTAACAATATATCGGCCCTTACTTGCAAGTGTTCCTGGTTTGCGCGGTAGAATAGTTTTGTTTTTCGGCTAGCGTAGCCTCCGCGTAACCCTTCAGTGGTATCAGAGCTAACCTTGCTTAGTTCGGGTTTAGATTGGATCTGGAACAAGTTTTGCACACGGGTTGATTAGATCAATCGGTTTTACGGGATATGTTGAGGAGAGTTGATGGTAATTGCGTTCCTTGATAGTGTATCGGAACAGCGTAATGTGATTACGTCGAAGTAATATCCATAGAACTCGGTTTGAGTTGGGTTCGAGATAGCGTTTCTTGATAGTCTATCGGAACGATATAATATGATTATACCGAAGCTATCTCGTAGTTCGACCTTGTTGGCTGCCTCGCGCCTATGCAAACCATCTCCCTTGATAGTGTATCGGGATGACATAATGTGATTACACCGATATGGTTTCCGTAAGCGATTTCATAGATTGGATCTATGAATTTCGTGTGGTGTTTTGGGCGCTGCCTGGAAGCTCGCGAGGGGGACCGCCGTGTGTGTACCCCCTTATAGGTCGTCTCGATGCCGTATCTCTGCGATAGGTAGAAAACGTTCTACGCCTAACTTGTTTTTGCAGAGAATGCTTTGAGATGGTATGGCCCTATTCTATGTATGAGATGCATGTGATGCATGTAATATTCTTTCATATGTGCAATCCCTATAATATTCTTTCATACGTGCAATGCTTGTAATATTCTTTCATGACCTACGAGTCGATGTAATCTTCAATTAGAGCTTTTATAGTAGTAGCTTAGTTTGAAGAAAAACAAGCATCATGCACATTGGAAGATGGTGCCGAAGATGGATATCCTCTGCGCCAGCATGGAGATGGAGATCACCATGTGAAGGGGGCCATATTATTTCATTATACACTGTTCTACCTGCTTTCATATATGTGATATGTTTGTTTGATAGGATAGCATCCCTCGTAAAATTAAGTAGTAATGATGCCCTTCCAAATATTGCACCATCACCGTTATGCTCGTCAATGGTGGGTCTGCCAAAGCAGAGTGCCATTCTCTATCATAACACGAGGGGGTATGTGTCGGACATATACAGCAGGAGCATTTGGTTTACTTAACAAGGCTATCAAAACAGTTTTGGGCCTTGGGGCATAGGTTGGCGCCGGGGCCTGGAGATGCCACACCAACAACAAGAGTCACATAGAGATGTGATTAGCAAAGTGTTGCTTACCGATGTTGTTAATTTTCTAGCAGTGATACCAAAGCTCACTAGAAATTAACTAACATGTGGATCTTGACCCGATACGTAACCTAGAGGGAAGGTGTAAAATACGTAATGGGAGTCTAATGTTAAATTGTTTAACAATAGACATAGCATAAACATTGTGCTAAACTTTGCTTTTTCTGTTGTAGAATAAATGGCAGCTAATACTACACCCAGTGCTTTCAATTTGCGATCTATTCTCGAGAAAGAAAAATTAAATGGAACAAACTTTATGGATTAGTATCGCAACTTGAGAATTATTCTCAAGCAAGAGCGTAAGGAGTACGTTCTTGAAGTACCTTATCTGGATGATTTGCCTAATAATGCCACTACAACTGCACGGAGAGCTTACGAGAAGCACACTAATGATGCCCTAGACATAAGCTGTCTCATGCTTGCTACAATGTCCCCTGAGCTTCAGAAGCAATATGAGAGCAGCGATGCTCACACTATTATTCAGGGATTGCGTGGCATGTTTGAGAACCAAGCTCGGGCCGAGAGGTTCAACACCTCAAAGTCCTTGTTTGCGTGCAGGCTTGTTGAGGGGAATCCCGTCAGTCCGCATGTAATAAATATGATTGGCTATATCGAGAGTCTTGAGAAACTAGGTTTCCCTCTTAGCCAAGAGTTGGCTACAGACGTGATTCTCCAGTCGCTCCCTCCGAGCTTCGAGCCATTCATATTAAATTATCACATGAACAACATGGATAGAACCTTGGCTGAATTGCATGGGATGCTAAAGACAGCTGAGGAGAGTATCCAGAAAAATGGTCATCATGTGATGATGATGCAGAAGGCTAAGCGCAAACCACCTGTCAAGAAACTTTGCACCAAGAGGAAGTTAACTCCCGATGAGATCGCGAGTGCCTCTAATGCAAAGAAGGGCAAAAAGGGTCGGCGGCATCGATGCCGTTTGTTTCTATTGCAAGGAGACAGCCCTTGGAAAAGGAACCGCAAGAAGTACATGGAGGATCTCAAAAGAAGCAAAGTACGACTTACGCTTCAGGTATTAATGTTATAGACATTAATCTTGCTACTTCACCTCGACTCTTGGGTATTTGATACCGGATCGTAGCTCATATTTGCAAATTGTTGCGGCGAATGAGAAGAAGTAGAGGCTTGAGAAGGGGCGAGGTGAACTGCGCGTCGGCAATGGAGCAAGCGCGTTGCTACTGAGCTTGTCGGCATAGTACCACTTCATCTACCTTCAGGATTAGTTTTGGAATTAAATAA
The DNA here is from genome assembly GCA_019925245.2 of Oryza australiensis. Classification (NCBI taxonomy): domain Eukaryota; kingdom Viridiplantae; phylum Streptophyta; class Magnoliopsida; order Poales; family Poaceae; genus Oryza; species Oryza australiensis. Next base: position 1,423,160 of record JAIFGZ020000342.1, read on the forward strand.
TTTTTATTGTATTCCAACACTATGTCAAAACGTTATTTCCGCTTCATGTTTGCAAGCGGAAGGATATGATTTTAGATCAATGGACAATGGTTGTTCAATATATCTCAGAGATATGTTCTATTTTCATGCTCCATTAGTGAATGGATTATATGTTTTGAATCTTGAAGCGTCTCCCATCTATAACATTAATACAGAAAGGCAACTCTCTAATGATACAAACCCCACGTTTATCTGGCATTGTCGCTTAGGCCATATAAATAAGAAACGCATGGAGAAGCTCCATAAGGATGAATTGCTTCACTATTTTGATTTTGAATCATTTGAGACATGTGAGTCTTGTTTACTTGGTAATATGACAAAGGCACCTTTCGCAGGAAACAGTGAGAGAGCAAATGACTTGTTGGCACTCGTACATACTGATGTATGTGGACCAATGAGCTCAACGGCCAGAGGTGGTTATCAGTACTTCATTGAAGGGTTACGCGAAAGCCACGCTAGCCGAAAACAAAAACTTTTCTACCGCACAAACCAGGAACACTTGCAAGTAAGGGCCAATAGATCGTTACCGATTGGAGTATGCAGCGGAAATGGCCAATCAGGACTATCCGATCCGGAACAGTGTAGCTGATTCCCGCAAGCCGACAGCCAATTCTCGGGGACAGCCGATTCACCAATCAGTCGATTCACTGATGTAGCCGATTCGCCGATTCGTCGGACCGCGTTCTCGTGCCTCGCTCCGATGCACTCGACCGCAGCCGATCTGCCGCAGCCGCCTTGCTCCGAGTACCACGTGCCGATGAACAGCGCGCAACGTAGCGGCGCCTCTACCGTATCCACACATCCGGGGACGAACGCCCAACACCCGTGTGCTAGCACGCGATGCAAGGCTAGGGTTTGGCTCGAAAGTGGGGAGGGTTTCCGTGGAGATTGATCTCGGCGACTTCTGTTGCGGATTCGGTTCAATGCGATACCGCAACTCTCCCCCTCGCCTTTATATAGAGTTGGCCGACTGGGACTAGTGGCCGATCAGGACTCTATTTTAAATCGGATCCTATCCGAATCTCACAGAGTTGGCCACCTATACGTCGTAAGCCCATAGGACTCTATCCGATCGGATCCCTATCCAATCGAGCCGTATCCGAGTCCAACTCGAATGCCTGTTCTTATCCCCTTAAGCGTGCGACCACGTAGGTTCAGTATACTTGGTTTCGGCTATAGTCTAACTTAGCCGATTGTCGGCTCGAGTCCAACTCAGCCGACCTGTCAACACCGGCGCCTAGCAGCACATATTGACACCATAGTATACAAGAATATAATATCGGCTCTCAACCTGTAATGTGTACACAAATCCCTTTGCCTCACGATACCAGTTAAGCTATAGGCAAGATGTGTGCCATCCCTTCAATAGCTTAACCATTCACTCGAACCGTATTGGATTATCTGTCTGTTGATTGACTCCTCAATCAACTTAGCATGGCCATGCATTTCCATAATCCATTACCTCGAGGGGCCAAGAGATATCTCTCCAAAGGAGGGGCAAATTTCATCTTGATCACTCACATCCCACTCCATGTTTCATAGCAAACCTGAAGACTACTTTTATAACTACCCAGTTACGGAATAGCGTTTGGTAGTCCCAAAGTAGGCTACTACACATGTTGGAATCCATGGTGATCTCAGGTCTAAGGACTTTGTACCAACACTACCTGAGACCAACTAATGGCACATTAATTCCTGTAGTGTCTCATGGTGGGTCTATCCAACAATGTGTTCTCTAACACATATGTCCATGTTTATTGATTTTGTATCTCCATACCCATGATCTATGAGACATGATCATCAATCAATAGACATGCCGATCTTAGAATCATATTAGTTCCAATAATATGATATATGATCAGGGATCATTTAGAAATAGATTCATACATATAGAGTCTCATAAATAAGTCATGTACTTATTGATCAATAAAGGATGTCTATATCATGAAACTGAATAACACTTTATTCATAAATACATAAACATTGACGTGATATCCAACATCTTCATGTTGCCTCTAGGGCATATCACTAACATTCATTACCTTTACCGATGACTTTAGTAGATATGGTTATATCTACTTAATGAGGCATAAGTCCGAATCCTTTGAAATGTTCAAAGAATTCCAGAATGAAGTACAGAATCATTTAGGAAAAACAATCAAGTTTCTACGATCAGATCGTGGAGGGGAATACTTGAGCCAAGAGTTTGGTAATCATCTGAAAGATTGTGGAATTGTTCCATAGTTGACTCCGCCAGGAACTCCACAATGGAACGGAGTGTCCAAATAGAGAAATCGCACCTTGTTGGACATGGTGCGGTCGATGATGAGCCAAAGTGATCTTCCGCTATCCTTCTGGGGATATGCTCTTGAAACAGCTATGCTCACACTAAATAGAGTTCCATCTAAGTCAGTTTAAAAGACACCATATGAGATATAGACAGGGCAACCCCCTAGTTTGTCTTTTCTCAAAATTTGGGGATGCGAAGCTTATGTAAAACGTTTACAGTCTGACAAGCTCACACCCAAATCTGACAAGTGCTTTTTGTGGGATATCCTAAGGAAACTAAGGGATATTACTTTTATAATCGGGAACAAGGCAAAGTGTTTATCGCCCGACACGGTGTCTTCTTGGAGAAAGAGTTTCTTTCAAGAAGGGTTAGTGGGAGCAGGGTGCGTCTTGAAGAAGTTCAAGAAACACCAGAAAATGTTTCAGTGACCACAGAACCACAACAGGAGGAGCAAAGTGTTGCACCACCAGTTGTAGATACACCAGCCCCATGGAGGTCTGAAAGATCACGTCGTGCGCCTGACAGGTACACAGTTGCGCAACAACGTGATATATTGTTGTTGGACAACGATGAGCCTAAGACCTATGAGGAAGCGATGGTGGGACCCGATTCCAACAAGTGGCTTGGAGCCATGAAATCCGAAATAGAATCCATGTACGACAATCAAGTTTGGAACATAGTTGATCCACCTGATGGTGTCAAAACCATCGAGTGTAAATGGGTTTTTAAGAAAAAGGCCGACATGGATGGAAATGTTCACATCTATAAGGCGCGATTGGTAGCGAAAGGTTTTAAACAGATTCAAGGTGTTGATTATGATGAAACCTTCTCGCCCGTCGCAATGCTTAAATCTATTCGGATTATCCTAGTGATTACTGCATATTTTGATTATGAGGTATGGCAGATGGATGTCAAAACAACTTTCCTAAATGGAAACCTAAGCAAGGATGTATACATGATACAACCTCAGGGTTTTGTCGATCCACAATCACCTGGAAAGATATGCAAGCTACATAAATCCATTTATGGATTGAAGCAAGCATCTCGGAGTTGGAATATTCGTTTTGATGAAGTAATCAAAGGGTTTGGTTTCATCAAAGACGAAGAGGAGGCCTGTGTTTACGAAAAGGTCAGTGGGAGCGCAATTGTATTTCTAATTTTATATGTGGATGACATATTGTTGATTGGAAATGATATCCCTATGCTAGAATCCGTCAAGTCTTCATTGAAAAATAGTTTTTCCATGAAAGAGTTAGGGGAGGCAGCATACATATTGGGCTTTCGGATCTATAGAGATAGATCCAAGAGGCTAATTGGATTAAGCCAAAGTACATACATTGATAAGGTATTGAAAAGGTTCAACATGCATGATTCCAAGAAAGGTTTCTTGCCCATGTCACATGGCATTAACTCAGCAAGAATCGGTGTCCTCGGACACATGATGAGCGAAATAAGATGGGTATGGTTCCATATGCTTCGGCAATTGGATCCATCATGTATGCCATGCTTTGTACACGTTCAGATGTCTCGTACGCTTTGAGTGCTAAGAGCAGATACCAGTCAGATCCAGGTGAAGGTCACTGGACTGCCGTAAAGAATATCCTTAAGTACTTGAGAAGAAATAAGGATATGTTCCTAGTCTATGGAGGTGAAGAAGAGCTCATTGTAAGTGGTTACACCGATGCTAGCTTCCAAACAGACAAGGATGATTATAGATCGCAATCAGGGTTTGTGTTCTGCCTAAACGGAGGCGCAGTCAGCTGGAAGAGTTTCAAGCAGGATACTGTTGCTGATTCTACAACGGAGGCCGAGTACATTGCTGCTTCAGAAGCTGCAAAGGAGGCTGTTTGGATCAAGAAATTCGTTTCTGAGCTTGGTGTGATGACTAGTACGACTGGTCCAATGTCTCTCTATTGTGATAATAGTGGAGCCATTGCGCAAGCCAAGGAGCCGAGGTCACATCAGAAGTCTAAACACATACTTCGGCGATATCATCTCATCCGCGAGATTGTGGACAGAGGTGATGTCAAGATATGCAAAGTGCACACGGATCTCAACATAGCCGATCCGCTGACAAAACCTCTCCCTCAGCCGAAGCATGAGGCGCACACAAGAGCAATGGGTATTAGATACTTACATGATTGACTCTAGTGCAAGTGAGAGATTGTTAGTGATATGCCCTAGAGGCAACATGGAGATGTTGGATATCATGGTCAATGTTTATGTATTTATGAATAAAGTGTTATTCAGTTCCATGAAATAGACATCTTGTATTGATCAATAAGTACGTGACTTATTTATGAGACTCTATATGTATGAATCTATTTCTAAATGATTCCTGATCATATATCATATTATTGAAACTAATATGATTCTAAGATCTGGATGTTTATTGATTGATGATCATGTCTCATAGATCATGGGTATGGAGATACCAAATCAATAAACATGGACATACGTGTTAGAGAACACATTGTTGGATAGACCCACCATGAGACACTACAGGAATTAATGTGTCATTAGTTGGTCTCAGGTAGTGTTGGTACAAAGTCCTTAGACCTGAGATCACCATGGATTCCAACATATGAAGTAGCCTACTTTGGGACTACCAAACGCTATTCCGTAACTGGGTAGTTATAAAGGTAGTTTTCGGGTTTGCTATGAAACATGGAGTGGGATGTGAGTGATCAAGATGGAATTTGCTCCTCCTTTGGAGAGATATCTCTGGGCCCTTCAAGGTAATGGATTATGGAAATGCATGGCCATGCTAAGTTGATTGAGGAGTCAATCAACAGACAGATAATCCAATACGGTTCGAGTGAATGGTTAAGCTATTGAAGGGATGGCACACATCTTGCCTATAGCTTAACTGATATCGTGAGGCAAAGGGATATGTGTACACATTACAGGTTCAGAACCGATATTATATTCTTGTATACTATGGTGTCAATATGTGCTGCTAGGCACCGCTGTTGACAGGTCGGCTGAGTTGGACTCGAGCCGACGATCGGCTAAGTTAGACTATAGCCAAAACCGAGTATACCTGAACCTACAGGGTCGCACGCTTAAGGGGATAAGAACAGGCATTCGAGTTGGACTCGGATATGGCTCGATCGGATAGGGATCCGATCGGATAGAGTCCTATGGGCTTACGACGTATGGGCGGCCAACTCTATGAGACATGGAGTAGATCCGATTCAAAATAGAGTCCTGATCGGCCACTAGTCCCAGTAGGCAAACTCTATATAAAGGGGCGAGGGGTGGAGAGCTGCTGGACATACATTGAATTGCATTGCGCCGAAATCAATCTGATCACACGCGGCTTTAGAAGTCGGCGAGATCAATCTCCACGGAAACCCTCCCCACTTTCGAGCCAAACTCTTGCCTTGCATCGCGTGCTAGCACACGGGTGTTCGGCGTTCTGTCCCCGGACGTGTGGATACCGGTAGGGGCGCTGCTACGTTGCGGCGCTATTGATCGGCTACGAATCGGCTGTGGTGGAATCGGCTGCAGTCGAGCGCATCGGAGCGAGGCACGAGAACGCGGTCAGACGACTCGGCGAATCGGCTACATCGGCGAATCGGCTGATTGGTGAATCGGCTGTCCCCAGGAATCGGTTGTCGGCTTGCGGGAATCGGCTGTCATCGGCCAGCACAGTTCCAGATCGGATAGTCCTGATTGGCTAATCCACTGCACTCTACTCCAATCGGTAACGATCTATCGGCCCTTACTTGCAAGTGTTCCTGGTTTGCGCGGTAGAAAAGTTTTGTTTTTCGGCTAGCGTAGCCTCCGCGTAACCCTTCAGAAACATAGAAAACAAGGGTGGCGATGCGCCGAAAGTGTGTATTGAACTGATGTTGTTAACCATTACAAGACCCTGGGTCCACATATTTATACCCATGAGAATAAACAAATCCATATTGGATACGACATAGAATTTCTAAAGATAAAATTACAAATTCAAACTGGACTCAACTTAATCCTTCCTAAAATTATGAAAAAAATAATTAAACTTGCCTAATTAATAAATAAATCTTCGTGTCATTTCCTTCCCGAATTCGATCCCCTCTCAATGATAACCTTGATTTCATCAACCGAATCCGATAAGAACTCGAACTGTTACCACCTATTGGCAACCGCCAGCCGATATCCCTTTGCCGATGCCCCCTGCCGGTATGCTCTTAGCCAATACAATCATGTTTCTAGCAACTAAAATCACGTCGTCAATTCTGCTTCTCAACTACTACTTCTTTAACAAAATATGCCAAATTTTACTGTTAACACGTGGAGGAGGGGCGTGGCTACCAAGGCAAGGCGAGGCGTGGGGTGCATGCCCTTGCTGGCGTCATGCGGATGGCGGCATCGGGAGGCTGACGTCGGTGATAGCGAGAGGTTAGTGCGGGTTGCGTCGGTAGCTCTGGGAGGCTGACCTAGCCGACGGCGTGAGTCGATGCGGCGATGCTAGGGAGGCTGGCGGTGGGTGTGTCATGGTGAGGCATCCAGACGCTGGCCGACGAGGATGCTGGTGCAACGGTGTCCACGCGCTGACAAAGGATGACCAGTGGTGGAGCAATGGAGCGATAGCTGCGGATCACTAGGGGCAGGCTGCAGGTGTAAATCTTGCCCGGTCTTGCTAGGCCAACAACAACTGCACCTTCGGCATCATTTTCCCTCTTGGGGGCATTGTCGAGTTGTCCCTCTTTCTCTAGTGGGGTTGTCAGGTGGAAATCCTATCTTGGCTCTCTTTGAGACCTCGACGAACGGTGGTGGCGGTCCTCTTCGTCACTCTTCTCCTTAGAGACGTCGTCTAGGAGTGTGGGGGGTATCACCCCAAGGTAGCTCACAGAACGAAGCTAATATCAGCTAAAGTCGGACTGGTAGTCCTTGGGAGGGGGTCAGAAGCCTGACCTCTTCATGGGGTCGGTCGCCCCGACCTCCCATTTGTTCTGACTTCAGCGTTCTATCCCGACTTTGACTCATTAGCTTGACCCTAGATCTCCTTGGGGGGAACAAGGATCATAGAGGAGACAAGCAGGGGACAACCCGACAGTAGATGACGTCACTCGACAGGACTGCGCAGAGGATACCTGTGGAGGATGGATCCCAATGCAAGATAGAGCACGAGATACCCACGGCGCGCATGACCTAGGGGATCTCTATGTATTTTTCAGATGTTGTTTATACTTGCTTTTTAGCCTTTAGTCTTAGCTTTCTTGGCCCCTAAGTCCTCTTGTAACTGCCCCCTTGAGCTATAAAAGGGAGAACAGGTCGCGCGGGCGAGGAGGATGGATTCTTTGGAGGCCAGATCCAATCTCTAGAGCCCAAAAAACTCACACCATTGTACTCTATTCATACACCACCAACAAAGAACATAGGACGTATGCTTATTATCCTCCGGGAGGGCCGAACCTGTCTAAAATCCTTGGCTCGCATTGTCTCTGAATCGACCATCGTATCTTTTCGGTAGAAGCCCCGACCACTCTTTCACCTCCTCGGGTAGCCCCCTTGGAGGACTGGTCGACCACCCGTCGGCAAGGAAGCCCTCCTAACAAAACTTCTCCTAGACAACTTGCGTGTGCTCTCTCTAGATGTTTATCCTCTTGCAGCGGCGCCCTAGCTGATGCAAATTGGTCATATTGGTGGGCCTTGTGGGGGAGAGCGGTTCCATTCGTCTCTCTCACCCTCTCCCCCTCAATGCCAAAGGTTTGGATAGAGTTGGCTATGGTACTCGGCTGTTAGGGTTTGGTTTTAGGTGGTTCAGCTGTAGCTTTTTTTAGCCTAGTGGCGGTCGGTCCAATGCTAGCTTTCTCCTGGTTCTGTGTTTGGTGATGTCAGTGTGTGGATGTAGGTTTTTTTCCGTTTTTTCCTGGTTAGTGTCTTTTAGGGTATAGCTTTATATTTTTTCTACTCTATTCAATGAATCATTTCACTGATGTGCCCAAGCCCTATATAACTGTGAGTGTTTGTTCTTTGCATGTTTGTGTGAGACAAGATGAAGAGAAGAAACCAACAACAACAAGGTGTGCTACTGATCAGATTGGCAAAGAAGAGAACAAATCAATGGGGTATATACGTGTTGGTTCACTGTACATACCAATATTTTCTTCAGGCCATTAGCATGTTTATTTACTTAATTGCATCCTAGGTGATTTGCGGCGTCCTTACCAAGTTAATCAGCTCAAAACTTAATTAGTATTTGTTTAATCAGGTTTTGGGCCTTTGAGCCCATACCCTTTCCTGGTGGCTGCGTGCACACACATATATATCGGCCGACTGCCTTGAGCCTGCGTGCACAGCCGCTGCTTCTCCGTAGCTCATGCACCTGGTGGTGGTGATCTCGTTACCATCCTCATCTTCGATTGGCTCCAATCTTGGGAACGCGGCCTCAGTCAGGGGCGGCCGACCGGCTACTTTCTGGGTCATCAACACCAGCCAGATTTGGAGGAACCACCAGGGGCCGCCGGTGCTGATAGTAGCGTTGGAGGCTATCTTCGCCGCAGCTTGATGCAGCATCTGATACAGGTAGCCGAGGAGATATTTCCCCAGCGCGAGCTTGTTCCCATCGGCTAGGAGTTCGGCTACGACCTGCCAGTTGGCGGTCGGCCCACAGCTTGAGCCGCAGAACAGAAACTTCTCCAGCCACATCATAAGGAACGCGGCGTGTTCCCTGTGGCTGACCGATCCATCCTTCATGTTCTGAGCGATGAAGCCGCTCCATCTGCCGATGGCCTTGGTCTTGAACTGGTGTTGTCCTTTTCGGTTCAGATCTTCGGGGTTAGCCGATGCCAGGATGTCCAGTCCAGTTGTCATGTATACGTCGGCTAACGTGATCGTCATCGGCCCCTGCTGGAACATGAAGGCGTTGAGGCTGTCGTTCCAGAAGTATGTTGCAGCCGAAATCAGTGGCTCATCCTTCTCCATATTGACCACAGACAGGGCTAGGCACTGAGCTATTCCTGTTTCTTCCCAGTAATTTTGCTTGGCCGATTGCACCCTTTTGTACCACTCAATCCAAGCGGCATCTGTGGTCGGCCACGACTTGAAAGTGCCTGCCCAATGGTTCAGAGATGGCTTCCTGGTGTTGTAAGGCATCCTATCGGTTTCGGCTATTATTATATCGGTTGGGTCAGTGTTGTCGATAGGACCTAGGAAGTATCTTCTTTCTTGGATTAGGCTCGGGATGGCCACTTGATGTGACAAGTGCTACAGTTTGAAAGAGGGAAAAATGCTAATCAAGAATGGCTAAAGGCATGATGAATGCAACAACACTAGGAGGCATGGCTGGGAAGGAAATTTGAAGATAAAAAAAGAAGAGAGTTTTGAACCGACGGGCATACCTCAGGGAACTCGACGGTGACGGCGGTCGGTGCGGCGGCGACGGCTGGTGCGGCGGCGGCGGCCGGTGCGACGGCGACGCTCGATGCGGCGGCGGTGTTGGAATCCATTAGAGTCTTCAGAGAGGGAGATGGGTTCTGGTTCGCGAGGAGCGCTGGGATCTGATGAAGGACGCCGGTGAATCGCCGGAGAGGAGAGAGGAGGAGAAAGTTTGTTTGCGAAGTGTTTTGAATGCGCTTTGAAGACGTGATTGTTTCGGTCGAGGCAAAGGGCTATTTAAAGGGCATTTGGGGCAGCCGAAGCGGTTTAGGTCAGAAAAGAGCGGAAATTTGAACAGGCAACAAATATGTAACACTTCGTATCCCGGACTTGGGGGGCATGTGTTAACACCTAAATTTGGTAATTGAATCCCTAAGTCCTGCCAATGATGAAGCAGAATCAGATCGGCTGGTTTGACGGAGAAACAGAAGCCGCATCGGCTGAGAAGCGATCAGCTGTGAAGCGAGTCGTTTAATGTTGAATCGGACAAGAGCGGCCGGTAGCCGATTCTAGGTTCAGAAAAATAAAACCGTTTCTTGTGCAGATATTTGAAGATAAATATAAGATTCGGTTATTAGTTTGTGCGTTAAAATATATTGCCATCTATGGATAGAGTCCTGTAACGGCAATTGTATCTATAAATTAGGAGTTTGTTTAAACAGTTTATTGTAATGCGGAGTGGGTCCTTCCCGGGATATCGTCGTATTTTAAATAGTTGTTTAGATAGAGTCCAGGGTTTGTACAAATAATGTTATCTTGGGTATAAATAGGACCCAAGACCCCTTGTAACAAGATTATTCAAACAATCAATCAAACAACTTTCAGCGCATCGCCAAACCTTTTCTTCAGACGAGCAATTGATTTGGCTACGGGCTGCATCGTTTTGATCCCCAAATCCAGGTAAATGCTTGTCATTAGTGGTATGTTCTGCTGATTCTAGTGCTTCCATCGTAATGACACATTAGATTCAGGGGTTTATACTGCGTATTTACCATATATTGCATATAAACTGGAGTAATGTTTAGATCTATCCTGCCATCGACCAGTTCTATCAAGAACCCACAGCCGATAGGGCTAGATCTAAAGGTTGGGCTAGTTTATATGCGGTATCCATCGTCTCGAGAGGTATAAATCAGCTACAACAGATCAGGTTGTTCTTTTTATACTTAATGCTGCATCAACATTGAACTATTAAGTCGTTTTTAGAACTTCCAATGATCTGTTCGGTTAGATTTATATGTTTAGAGACAGTGCCGAGATTTCAGCCGACCTTATCTGCCCTAATATATTTTTAGTATATTTATTATTAGATTTATGTTAGGACTGCCTCATATATTAAGATCTCATTCTTGTTGGACATCATAAGCCGAAATCGGCCTACTATCAACAGCCGACGACCGATTTCCCAGGCTAAGCATATATGGTTCAAGAATGATATTTTTTTCATAAGAATCATTGGAGTATTAGCCGATCCATAGTTAGCTTTCCAGTATCGGCTAGGTTATCAATACATATATTTATTATCGTTTACTGTATTTGGGTTAAGCGGCTGATGCTGTCTCGGTATAGCCGATCCATTCTAGTCGCTTGGCTTAAATATATTTTAGGATAGCATATATATGCTCATGGATTCTCTCAGCCGATCCAGTGGGAATCTAACCTAACACTTAATGCATATATCTTGTTTTTTCTTGTTGGTTAATAGATCAACCCAACTAGCACGCCCTGTACTGCACAGGCAGCCGAGAAGGACCTACACTGGAGTTAAGCAGATCTCCCAGGCTAGCGTGTGAGAGAAATTTTTCATCAACAGGCAACTGTCGATTGGCCTGTACTTTACCGATAAGATCCTAACTAGGGGAGAGATCACCTCAAGCCTCATGATGAACAAGTTGCTAAGCATTGAAGGCCCCTCCCTCAGCAGTATTGACAATATAGAGCTAGCTATGATGAGGAGCGCAGCCTTCAACCGATTGTGAATTGAATGGAAGAAACACATCTTTCACCAATTGGCTTCGATATACATGACCACCCTGTATCGGGAATTGGTTCCTCAAGTAAGTACTTTCCGTTTGTCAAATTTTGCATTTCATCGGTTAACACTTTTCAATGTTTGATTAACTCTTTTTCCTTGTTTGTAGACTACCGATTCCTCTCCTCCTCACTCCAGCAACTCTGAAGCTACTATCTGCTACACTGCCGGGATTATTCCAAATGGTGGTGGCCTTGCCCCTTCAATGATCGGCTTCAACGCACCCAAGGTCACTTCTTTGCTCCATGGACAAACCAGGCAGCCGATTCCCTCCAAAGTTGGCAAAAGGAAAAGAACCAAGCCATCGGCCACCGATCCACCGGTTGCAAAAAATATATCAAAGAAACAAAAAACAACCACAACCGATGATCTACCGCCCTTGGACCCAGACGTGGAAGAGGTCCTGAATCAAGAAGTAATAGAGGAAGAATTCGATGAAGCTGCAGCCCATACTAGTTATACCAGAAGAACCATGCCGACGCCGCCAGCCGATGACCCAGTACCTCAGAAAACTCCAAGTCCTCCAAAACGTCCAACTCGCCCTCAGCCGGTACTCACTTTTCTAGAATCTTTCTTCCTTTTAATGTTCTCATCTCAATTTTGACCAAACTCCCTTGTTCTGCAGAAAAACAAGTTGGCGAAAAAGAAGAAGCCAGCACCAGCCCCATTGGTAACTTCATACTCAAACTTTTCTCAATTTTTAACTAGCCGATGCTTAACCAATCTTGTCTTTCTTGTTTTATGAAGCCTCCTCATTCTCCATCAGCTGCCCCCATGACTCTAGTGAGCATACTCCATCAGCTAGGGGCAGCCACAATGTTGAGGCAGAAGCGGCACCAGCTCCCGTCATCCCTGTAAGTTCCTTTTCTTGACCCCATATCGGCTATCTACAAAGTTTTCAACATCTAACATTCTCAATATTCTCTTTGCAGGCTCTAGCTGATAATTTCCCTTTTGACATCAAAGAGTTCATGGATGACGAGGAAGATACTAGCAGTAAGGCCCTAGCCCCTCTTGTCGATGATTTGAAGGCCACATTGTTGGATATAGCTAAACGGCTAGAGAGCTCTTTGGACTTCCTGGTTACCGATTGTGGATCAATCAGATCAAGAGTCGAGGAAATCCAAGACCAACTTCCAGACCACATAGCTGACGCAATCTCCCAGGCGGCATATCTTGAACTACATCGGCACAAGTTTGAGAGGGCGAAACAAAGGATAATCGATCAGCGAGAGAGAACGGCTCTTGAAGCCACTATTGAAGCCAATCGGCAATCCATACTTGAAGACAAGGCTAGGCTCGATGAAATGACTATTGAGCCCAACTCCAATCTTGATCTGCTGCGCAAACGTAGAGAGAAGCTGCTAGCCGAGCTTGCGAAGTGTGATGCCGATATAGCATCGGAAGAGCAAAGGATTGTCGATCTCCCTAGGGCAATAAGAGAACAAAAATCCAAATTGAAGGCTTCGGTCAAGCATTTGTCAGACCTCACAAAGTCTTTAAAAGTGATCCCTGGGACTGATGCAGCCGACGCCAAAATCATTGAAGACATCAAGCAGATTAGGCTAAGGGCGATATCGGCAATCAATGAACTTATATCCGGCTAAGCCGATCCATGTAATAAGGCTTAGAATTTGAACACTTGTGAACTTTTGTGCTGAATCTTGTAAATTTCTGTAATATAACTTGTTTGTGCTGATTTCCTACAAATTTTTGTGAATTTCGAGCCGATTCTTGTAATATATTTGCGGGAATTCCTGGCGGATTCTTGTAATATATTCGTGGAAAATTTTTTGAAGTCCACATATTTCTGTATGCATGTATGTATGCCCCCCTAATTTACAATGTCAAACATTGATAAAATTATGGCTTGACTGAGGACGAAATCACACAATGTCATCAATCACACATCGGCATCACTCACCCAATTATGATTAATTTGAAGAGACTAAGGGCGATATAACTCATATCGTCCATCTAAAGACGATGCAAACACATCGGCTATCATGTATCGGCCTAACACAACCTAATCATGAATTGATCCAAACACTTGGATAATATTTTTTTCAAATACTTTCCGTTGAGAGCCCTTCCAAAAACTTCTCCATCAAGCCCTTGCAACATGTAAGCTACTTTAGAAATGGACTTGTAGATTTGAAAAGGCCCTTCCCATTAGCTGACCACTTGTCGAATTTATTGTCACGGGTTCCAATCGGCAAGATCAACTTCCAAACCAACTCACCTTCGAAAAAAGACTTTGGCACAACCTTCTTGTTGTATTGACGAGCATTCTTCCTTATCCCTTGTCACCTTTTCCAAAGCACACATCCTGGATTGAACTAACTCTTCTGATTCATCTACCATGAGATTGTGATAGTCATTGGCTGTCAATTCATCTTGCAAATCAATTTTTCTTGAGCCGATGACACTTTCCCATGGCAACACGACTCATACCCATAAACTAGCTTGTAGGGGGGAACTTGTATCGATCCATGACAAGACATCCGATAGGACCACAATGCTTCGGCCAATCTGCTATGCCATTGCTTTGGAAACTCAAAGATCTTTCTTTTGATCAACTTGATCAAACTTTTATTGGATACTTCTACTTGTCCATTAGCTTGTGCATAATATGGTGAAGAATTCAATAATTTAATCCCCATACTTTCTGCAAACTGGACAAACTCATTGGATACAAAGATAGATCCCTAATTGGTTCTGATGGTCTCAGGAACAACAAATCAGTATATGATATGCTCTTTGACGAACTGAATTGCATCCCCAGAATCAACCTTTTTCAATGGAATTGCCTCCACCCACTTCATGAAATAATCGGTTACCACCAATATAAACTTGTGCCCTTTGCTTGAGGGTTGATTGATCTGGTCGATCATATCAATTTCCCAACCTCTGAACGGCCATGGCTTGATTATGGGATTCATAGCCGATGCTAGTGCTCTTTGAATTGCTCCAAACCTCTGACAATCTTGACAACCTTTGTAATACCTGAAACAATCCTCTAACATCGTCGGCCAAAAATATCTAGCTCGTCAAAGTAACCATTTCATTTTATGAGCTGATTGATGAGTTCCGCATATGCCTTCATGTACTTCGTCCATCACAACCTTTGCTTGATCGTCACTCAAACATTTCAGCAATACCCCATTAATCGTCCGATAATACAGATCGTCATTTAGCAAAACGTATCTTAAAGCTTTGTAACATAATTTCCTTGAAACCAATTGAGGAGGATTCTTGAGATAATTAAAAACATCATACATCCAATCATTGGCTGTGATTATAGCAATCTCTACCTCGATGTCTTTCATCATCGGCTTGTATCCCGATGCCCCCTAAGCCAAATCATTAGCTTCAACATTTTGCTCTCGAGGAATATGGGTCAAAGTCACTAGCTGAAAACTTTCTATCAATTCTCAGCACTTCTTGTAGTAGATCATCAATGTGTCATTCTTGCATTCATATTCTCCAGCTAGCTGACTGATGACCAACAAAGAATCTCCCATGATTTTCATGGCATCAGCTTCAACTTCCTTTAAGAGTTGCAATCCTTTGAGAATTGCCTCATACTCAGCTTGATTATTGGTAGCATAAGGCTTAATAGTATAGGCAAACTCAAAACATGCCCCCCTAGGTGATAGGATGACCAAGCCGATACCACAGCCATGAGTACAAACTGATCCATCAAAGAACAAAGTCCAAGGCACTATGTCAACCGAGCCGATTGAGTCATCACGATGCTCAACAATGAAATCGGCAATGGCTTGCCCCTTGACTGCTTTGGGTGACTCATGCCTGAGATCAAACTCTGTTAAAGCATAGATCCATTTTCCAACTCTGCCTTTTAACACCGGAGCCGATAACATATACCTGACAACATCGGCTTTGCAAACTATGGTGCATTCATTGGATAACAAATAGTGCCTTAACTTTGTGCAAGAAAATACAGGCATAAGCACAACTTCTCCACCAGAGAATACCTTGTCTCTGCATCCAAAAGTCTTCTGCTCAAATAAAATATTGCTCTTTCTTTACCCTCGAATTTCTGGATCAAGACCGAGCCGATTGACTTTCCATCGGCTGACAAGTATAACTTGAAAGGTACCCCTTTCTGTGGAGGAATCAGAACTGGAGCGGAACTCAAATATTCCTTGATATTATCCAAAGCTTTCTTTTGCTCTGCCCCCCCCCAAGTGAACTACTGATCGGCTTTCAACCTAAGCAAAGGTGTAAAGGGCTCCATCTTTCCAGATAGATTAGAGATAAATCTTCTGATGAAATTCACCTTGCCGACCAGAGATTGCAATTGCTTCTTGTCCTGTGAAGGTTGAATATTCTTGATCGCGTTGATACTTCTTTGCGTTACTTCAATCCCTCTTTCATGAACAAGAAAGCCCAAAAATTGTCCAGACGATACGCCAAAAGCACGCTTCGTGGAATTCATCTTCAAGCCATGTTTCCTTGTTCTCTCAAGCACTTTCCTCAAATTGGCTATATGGTCATCAACCTCCTTTGATTTCACAACCACGTCATCAACGTAGATTTCAACCAACAAGCTGATTAGGTCATGGAATATGTAATTCATGGCCCTCTGATAAGTAGCTCCAGCGTTCTTCAAACCGAAAGTCATGACAACCCACTCATATAAGCCGATTGCACCAGGACATCTAAAAGCAGTCTTATGGATGTCTTCTTCTGCCATGAAGATTTGATTGTATCCAGCGTTACCATCCATAAAACTGATAATCTTGTGCCCTGAAGTAGCATCAATCAATAAATCGACAATCGGCATTGGGTATTCATGCTTAGGGGTAGCTTTTTTTTAGATCTCGAAAATCAATACACACCCTAAGTTTGTCGTTCTTCTTGATCACCGAAACTATGTTGGAAACCCACTCAGCATATCGGCATGGCCGAATGAAACTAGCATCATACAGTCAAGTGATTATGGCCTTAATTGCATCATACATATCGGCTTTGAATCTCCTAGGTGATTGCTTAAACGGCCGATATGCTGGTTTGATAGGAAGCCGATGTTCGACAATCGATCGACTAAGTCCTGGCATCTCAAAATACTCAAGCAAAACAATCTTTATATTCTTTCAAAAGTTCTATTAGCTCGGTCCTAAATTGAGGAGACAAATTTTTACTAATAAATGTCGGCCTAGGCCTATCTCCTGGACCTATATCAACTTCTTCTAGGTCATCGGCCGACATGAAGCCTTGTCCCAATTTGTCATCGAGATCATCTACAGTGTCCTCGGTGTAGAAACTTAAACCCTCCACAACATCCTCAAAGCAATAGTCGGGACTCTTCGTCTCCAATTGGTTGTATGTCACAATCGGACACTTTTAGATAATCTCCTTTCCAAATCTTGCCAGACAAGCAATCAATTCCGTCCATCTCCCAAAGGGTTAAATCGGCATTGGCAATGTTAACTGACCTATCGGCTGGCACAATTTCCACCTTGTCGTCTTGTCATTGGATTAAGCTCTGATGCATGGTGGAAGGTATACAACAATTGGCGTGAATCCAATCCCTTCCTAGCAATAGACTATATCATCCCTTCTCATCGATGACAAAAAATGTTGTGGGAACAGTCTTGCTGCCGATTGTCAATTCAACATTCGAAACTCCTTTGGTCTCCGATGGATTTCCACCAAAGTCCTTGAGGACCATGTTGGTCTTGATAAGATCATCTGAACTTCTGCCCAACTTCTTGAAAGTAGAATATGACATTAAATTCACGGCAGCTCCTCCATTAACCAACATTTTGGACATCGGCTTGCCATTGACAAACCCTTTAACATACAGTGGCTTAAGGTGTCGATGTCCTATCCCCTCTAGTTTTTCAAAGATAGCATGTTCTGGGGACAAAACCAACTTGGCCAGGGATTCTTCCAAAAGATCTGCATCGGCTTAGTTAGCCTCATATTTGGCTGGCAATACAAATACCATGTTAACCGATGCAGAAACAACAGCCTTTCCCTTAGCCAACCTTTTCGCCTTGTCGGCTTCGACCTCATCGACTGAGATCACCTTGCTCTTAACACGCCACTTTTTCTTTGGGCGTTGATGCTTCTTCTTCTTCAGTCGATGATTGATCTTGGCTTGAACTTCCTGGAAACATCCCCTGTTGTTCATCCTTTGTACCCTCCTCTTCTGACTCTTAGTGAAAGTACCAGAAGGGCACCATTGTGGGTTCATGGTCTCATCTTCGTCTTCATCAAAATCCTCTTGCAGAAAATCCTGATGGATCAGACCTAACCTCTGATGAACAGGGAATTTCTTTTGTTGTAGCTGATTTCCCTCAGAATGAGATCGGCTAGAGTCTCTAGCATAATTGCTACCATAATCACTACATGCTGGACAGTTCTCTATCGATGGCAGCCTCATCCCTTCATTCTAGCAAAATCTAAAAAATTCGCAACTCCAATGGGATATCAAAGTTGTCATCTTCTTGAGAGTACCTCTCTTCTTGTCTGTCATGTTTCCTCTGGTGGTTGTCAATGATTCTAACAGAGTTAGGCTTCTTATACCGATAATCCTTCCTATCGGTTGTCCTCCTACTCGTGTGAACCATGTTGATAGGAAAAGGGTTGCCATCAACTTTCATCGGCTTCTTTGAATCTTCAAATTTAATTTCCCCTGCTTCAATAGTCGATTGGATCTGCTGCCTGAATACTTTGTAGTTATTGGTGTTGTGAGATCTAGTGTTGTGCCACTTGCAATACTTCCTCTTTGTCAACTCCTCAGCCGATGGGATGACATGGCCAGCAGGAAGCTAAATTTGCTTCTCCCGAAGTAGCAGATCAAAAATTTTGTCAACTTTGGTGATGTCAAAATCATACTTCTCCTCCTTAGCATAATTCTTCACCCACTGACATGTGACAATCTTCTTATTCATATCCTATTCGGTTGCTGCCACTTTGGAGTCACTTTTCTCTTCCGATTCGGAGGCATATGCAACATGGCTAACCTTTTTGAAAGCTTTCTTGGCCTCTTGGAATCTTTGCTCGTGGGCTGTTACCTTTTAGGTCAAGTGAGCCAAGCTCTCAAAGTCTTGAGCCGAAAACCTCTCTCTGATGGGTGTCAACAAGCCCTGGAAAGCGAGATTGGCTAGCTGGGAATCCGACAAAACCAGGCTATAGCATCTATTCCTCATGTCCCTGAACCTTTGAATGTAATCCTGAACAGATTCATCATGTTTCTGCCTGATAGCTATCAGATCAGACAATTTCATCTCATGAATACCACTGTAAAAGTATCTATGAAACTGCTTCTCCAAATCGGCCCAGCTTTGCATAGAATTATATGGTAGAGAAGAAAACCAAGTGAAAGCCGATCCAGATAAGGACAGAGGGAATAATCTAACCCTCAGAGCGTCAGTAGCCGATGCCTCACCGCATTGAGCCAGAAATCGACTAACATGTTCATAAGTTGACATGTTATCCTGTCTTGAGAATTTTGAAAAATTCGGCACCTTGTATCGGTTTGGCAGTGGCACCCTCTCAAAGTATTTCGGATATGGGTACCGATACATATTGCCGGTGTCCTTGGGCTTGAGGCCAAATTGTTCCCTCATCACGTCTGCAATCATGTCGGTCCAAGGCTTTTGCTGATGTGCTCCTTGCACCTGCTGTTGTATTGGCTCGAATTGATCAAGTTGAGGCAGGTACTGGGGCTGAGGTGGTAACCCTTGCCGATACTGCGCCTGAGGTGAATGGGGCTGGTAGAGGGAATTGGTAATGCCCCCCATGTGATGCCGTGGAGACTGATGCATCATGGGAGGCTGTTGGTCAGGAACAAACTGAGAGCTGATCGGCTTATGCTGCGTGCCGAAAGCATATTGAATTGGTGTCTGCTGATTTGGCTCAACAATTGCCTGGCTTGTCCTGAACATGGCAACAACTTGTTCTTGAGGAACTTGATGGATGTTATGTCCCACATGCTGAGGTTGCTGCTTAACCAAAAGCATAGGATTGAACTCTGGTTGTTTTGGCATGGATGATGATGCGATCAGCTTTTTGTGTGCCGATGCTAATTCCATCGGCTGTCCTGGAGCTATGCCTGCGACAGGTTACAATTCGCCGGTAGTCAGAGCCCTATATGGAGGAAATTTGCCCTCAGGAAGAAATATTGTCCCCTTGGCTTGATGTACAGCAATCTTAGCATCAATCACCGCACCGATCATGTTGTTCAAGGTGTTAACAAAAATTTCCGATTGGTTGATTAGAGTGTGGTGTACAGCATAGTCAATGCGGTCTTGGAGATTGTTGAGTTCAAGGTCTTCTTCCTGTTTGGTATCCTGAAGCTTTTTGCCATTGCTGGAACGTGTCTCGGGTTTATTAGTCTTTGGCAAAGTTACTTTGTACCTTTGAATGACTGTCCCTAACCGAGTTTGAACGAAAGAGTGCAAGAACTGGTTCTGCAGTTTATTCATCATCTCCTCATATTCGGCCTTCTGCTCCGGTGTTAGCTTATCCATAGTCACAGGAATAATGTTCTCCTGGTCAACGTCGGAAGTCTTGATGTCCACCATGGTGTCTGTCTTGTAATCGTGTCCCACCAGGCATGCAAAAAAGTGTGTTGACTGTAAAATTGTCACGCACTGGCCTAAGAGATTTGCTTTACTCTAGTGTAGGTCCAAATATTACTTTTCGGTTCATAGGGCGTGCTAGTTGGTTTGATCCTGCAACCAACAAGAAACAAACAAAGAAAACGAAGTTAGTCCTTAAACGATAGCCGATCGGCTAGTGGCCGATGACATATCGTTCAATATTGAGTCGATGCAATATGCACTAAATCGGCCAAGGGAAATTAAATCTAATCGATCGGCTATAGAAATTCATAATATATAATCTAAATCTCGAAATACATTTAGACCAAGTGATTGGGATAGATCGGTAGCGTACCGAGACAGTATAAATCACTTATGTCTAAAAGTACTTAAAGATAAAGATTATACATATTTATAGCATAGTCGATGTCATAGATCTAATGCGTATCAGCTAGTACTCCGATAACACTTTATACTAAGATATCACTATGGAGTAAATACATTAAACAAGAACCGATCAAGTGTTAAGATAACCTAATAGATCGATGGCAAGCTTAACATATTTCATCGCAGTAATAGATCGATGGCAAGCCTAACATATTTCATCACAGTGAGATCTTAATATAAAGGACAGATTTAGCGTATCAAGTAAACATAAAAGAAACAAGATGGCTAAAACAGGTAAGATCGGCTGAAACCCCGATACTATATCTAATAGTAATCATAAGGCAAGATAGATATTATGATTCTAATTATTACTTAATAGGTTGGACCCAACCGATGCAGCATTAAGCATAAAGAGAAGCATAAGATCTAAAGAAATCGATGAAAACCTTAGATGGTGGACACACTATATAATCTAAGTTGACAATGATATCTAACCCTATCGGCTGTTATCTAATAACAGAGACTAGCCGATTAGGGTTAGATCGCAATATCGATCTAGATTATATAGCATATATGATAACTCAACGATTTACGTAAACATGATTAGAGTATCATAATGATGGAAGCACTAATCCCGAGAGCACAAGCCGCCATAACAAGTTTTACCTTTCGTTGGAGATCGATCCCGATGCAGCCCAACTCGAAGCAAGAACTCATCGAAGTAAATTAAAGGAAAAAGGTGGCGATGCGCCGAAGGTTGTATTGAACCGATTGTTGATAAATTACATGGTGTTGGGTCGTATTTATACACAGATACAAGATATGTCCTTGTCAGACACGATTCCTATCTCTGTTACAATTCAAATTACAGATAAGTCCCTTAGACGTACTCTTACCGATATTATATATAAGGAAACTATTTAAAATAACCTAATTAATAGATACAATCGTCTTTCTTGGACTCTATCCGTGTATGGCAATCCTCATGAAGCACTTCAAACGAATCCGAAGATGATTCTAATGTTATCTTACCAGAATCGGCTACATCAGCTTATCTTGTCCGATTCGGTATCTGCCGATGAATACCTTAGCCGATTCGGTCATCAGCTAACGAACTCTCTAGCCGATTCAGTTTGTAATCGGCGTGCACTCTGTTTCTGAAAATCTTGATTCCCTCCAAATCAGCTTCGGCCTTATCTTCACGTCCGATGCATAATTTACAAAATTTTGTCGTTAACACATGCCCCCCAAGTCTGCTATATTGATAATGTGGTGGATTTTCCAAATCTTATCTTCCAAGAAAATCTAGGGCTTTCCATCGGACGGTTACCACGCCTCTTTAAATAACAACCACCGCCTTAGAGTTTTCCACGCCGTCACTTACGCGCTCACCTCTTTAGCCAAAAAATATCTCCAAAACTTCACCGGTGATTTCCTCGGAGCTCTCGACACACTCATCGGCGATTCCCTCACAGCAGCAAACCCATCTATGGCAATGGCGGCCTCAACCACTCCCTCTGACGCTTCATCGGCCGAATACCCTGAGGTAAGTCCCATCGGCCCTAACTCTCTGCTTTGCCGCAATTTTGTTTTGCTTTTCATGATTTCTCATTTTTCTTTATATTGTAGCATCTCTCAAATCAGATTGTGATTCCTAACCTCATTCACGTCAACCGATACTTCTTAGGCCCAATCGGTAACCTAGACCCCATCGAATTCATCAATGCCGAGACCAACAGGATCCATTTTAGGCAGGCAGGCAGGCAGTAATGAACTTTATAGTTCAGTATTTGAACATCCGAGATGTTCAAATACTACTTGAAACATCTTGGATGTAAAAATACTGAATTTGAAAGTCCATCTAACCTCGACAATGCTTAGAGCCACAGAGGCATGATTTGAGTTTGCAAGCTTTGAAGAGTTTCCCCTCAAAGTCAGGGGGACCACCTCTTGTTCCAAAATCATAAGTCAGTTCAGTCATGTCTTTTTGCAATGCATGCATGCAACCATTCGTTATTGAGGTGGTGGTGACGAGTAGTGGACGCGTGCGTTAGTATGATCCATGTCTAGGAGTACCATGTAAACTCGAGCTTCAAAAGGCATGAAGCAAATTCCACACTGCAGCGAGTCGTGGTCAATGGAGTAGGTCATCTTGGTTGTCTCATCGACAACCACACCGCATCCTGCTGCTGGTTCGTGAAGGGGCCCCGACGCCTTCTTCGCCTACCTCGGTCTCACCTTATTCAAAATGATGTGGTGCAATGTCTAGGCTTACCATGTAAACTCTAGTTTCAAAAGACAGGAAGCAAATGCTACACTCGAGCGAGTCATGGTCGATGGAATCTTGATTACCAGCTGGGAGAGGATAAGCCCTTTTTCACTCGCCATTTCTATAATAGTGTTCAAAGTAGCTTCTTGCAAGGTAATACAAGTCTTTGTACCGAGTAACAATGAAACATCATGTATTCAAGCAAGTATGCGGTAGAAAGCTTTGAAAGTTTACGTATTTTTTCATGTCAATGCAGACGAGCATTACACCATCTTCGACAGAGATATCCTGAGCATTTGGGGTAACATGAAAGAAGGAGCCTATCACAAGGGTGACAAAGATGGCGGCGAGAATGGGGACAGAAGCTGGAGGGTGAGAAGGCCATGGAGCTACAAGGGCATTGACCTACTATTTTTCAAATTTTCTTGGAAAAAAAGATAAAAATTCGCCCCCTCCTCCTCCCAACTGTGGGATAACCAATACAATGGGTGATGGGGGTATTTATAGACTGTGAAAGTTATCTTTGTCGAGCCGGTGTATAAGCCCGTCAGCGATGCAATCATCGGTGATGGGCCAAAATATCGGGCTATACTTGTTATCTTAATCAGGCTGTAGTTTTGGGCCCGTCACCGATGGTACACATCGGTGATGGGCTTCTATGGGAGCCTGACAAAGATAGCATTGGTTATCTTTCTCGGGCTTTTTATTGAGCACGTCACCGATAATTGTCATCCGTGATGAGCTCAAGTTTTATGCACATCTAAAATGTCTATACATGTATATCTTTGTTGGCCTCTTTTTAGGCCCATTTGAGATGACTTCGTTGTGACGGCCCGCAAATCTCAGGCATGTGATGGCCCGTCACAGAGGAGAGGATCTGTGCTAGTGGCTCCTACTCGCCACTCACTTGAAGGCCCAAATGGGAGTGTTTTGTGTTTATGTGGGTGTTGAGTTGTTGACTATTGAACCCTATATAAACTCAAAATGACCATGTATGTGCTGCATGCATGCACTACGGTGATCAACCTCATCGCAAATACGTCAAGCACGTAGAGCACACGTCAAGCCGGCGAGGCCTTCGCATCAATCATCTTCACCAAGCTCCTACGACCGTCACCGACGCGTTCCCCATCTGCTACCTCATCTCACTACAATGGTCATCATCATCTCAATCGGGCGGCAACCCTCATCTGTGTCGGGTATGACGTCCGTCATGACACAAAGGTCACTGTTGTGAGAAGCCTTGCAGATAGGACAAACATTTAAGTCCGCATATTGCTTGTAGTACAGTATGCAGTCGTTTGGACAAGCGTGAATTCTATGGACCTCTAGCCTCAGGAGAGACAAAACTTGCTTTGCTTCATATGTCGTCTCAGGCAATGTGTTCTCATCTGGAAGCATGGTCTTCAGAATTCTCAAAAGTTGTGTGAAACTCTTGTCTGTCCATCCACTACTTGCCTGTAGCTTCATTATCTCTAAGGTAGCTTTGCCTTTCATCCAACATATAGAGGCTTCTCCGAGTCACTGACCAACCTACTGAACTTCATAAAATCTCTCTCGTTGTAGGCTGGGTCCTCAACGTCACGTAACATGTCTTGTAGTAGATCGTGATCCACATCCCGCCCAATGAAGAAGGTACAAGCATTTCATGTTCATCTTCATCTTCTTCATTTTGTGCATCACTTCTGTCCACAGCTGCACCACTGCCTAATTCTTGCACTTCATGTTTCACCCAACATGTATAGCCCTCCATGAATCCTCATTGTATCAAATGAGTGTGTACGTCCACTCTGCTACCAAACATATTCTCATTTTTGCAATCTGCATACGGACAACACATGTAATCACTCTTTCTTCTTTTTCTATCCTCCTCCACGACGTTTATAAAATTTAACACACCATTTCGATAATTTTCGCTATAACGTCACACAGTTTTCCCATACATCCAACTTCGATCCATCGCTGAGCTGCAAAAAAGTGGAAAAATATTAGATAAGCATTTTATAGGTAAGTATTACTAGATTTATGAGAAATGACTACTATTTTTCAATTACTTTTGCACTTTCTGATTTTTTTGGAAAAAAGAGACAAAGATTTGCCCCTCCTCTTCCCACCAAAACACCAAAACAGTGAACAGTGGGATAATCAATACAATAGGTGATGGGGTATTTATAGCCTATAATAAATATCTGTAATGACCAACGAACTAGCAATTGTGACGGGTATTTCGGTTATCTTTGTCGGGTCTAAGTAATAGCCCGTCACCAGTGGCACTCATCGGTGACGGGCCTAATTGTTATCTCAATCAGGCCATCAGTTCGAACCCGTCATCGATGACAACATCGGTGACGGGCTTGGAGCCCGAAAAAGATAACATCGGTGACGGGCTTCCATTGAGGCCTTGAATTGAGCTCGTCACTGGTAGGTAGCATCTATGACGGGCTCGAGTCTTATGTATATCTAACATGTCTGTGAGAGTATATATTTATCGATCTCTTTTTAGGCCTGTTTAAGATGACTTGTTGTGACGACCCTCAAATTTCAGGCATGTGATGGGCCATCATAGAGAAAAGGATCTGTACTATGTCTATATCAGCAACACGATCGTTTTGGCATATCACCAATGGTCTACATTAATATGGTAACTCGTCGCCGCCGCATCATCCACGAGGATGGACATCTTGCATCCTCACAGATACATTTGCAAGACTTACCTATGATGAGATTTAGTTCAATGGATATGAAGGATAGAAGAAATAAAATATTTTTTACTACTCTACCCACTCGTAGCTTAACAATTCCTCTCCAACCAGTAGTGCAACCTACTCCAGTTGATCAGAGCGGGATCTTTGTATTGCTGTGAATTGATTCTTACTTGTATCAAACCGGAAGGACTACATTGTCCCCCGAGGCCCTAAGCGTCATCCGTTTTGCATTACCGTGCCCCTATTTGGACCAGGGGGACACTTTTGCCAGCATCTTGGCAGAAATTAAAGAGCACGGGATTCTGGTAGTAGGTTAGAGGACAGTATAATCGTTTTGTGGGGCCCATATGGTGCTACTAACGGCTCGCTTCATCTACGACAGCAATGACCGCGTCATCGACGATGGTATCGACCACGTCATCTATGATGGAAAAGGCTGCATCAACTCAACATCACTATTGTGATGATCGCTACATGATGCATAGGACCACCCAATGTGGTAGCCTCATCGCCAACGACGTCCTCTAACATCCTCTAGACATCTTCAACGGTATCATCTGACACCTACAAGGTGTAAGATGCTAATAACTGTGGCTCCGACTCAACAAGGCATAATTTTTTCCGCCTTTCTGCTATTTGCGGCTAAAGCAACTACCACAACTACCACGACCACGACTACTACATGATCGGCTACATCGACAGATGTCTATAGCAAAAATCATCCACGACAACTCAATCAAAGCGTTCCTATCATAGCTACCGTCCATGACACTCTCGCTATGACTGCAAGAGGGAATAGAGGACAGTCAAGGGACGACACAAAAAGGAGACGTAGGCAGTGCCCTTGACGATGGAACGTCCATTAGAGATGTAATTGATGATGGTGAATAGGCGAAGATGAAGAAATAGAAGATTTCAAATCCAGTTGCAATCGTTCGTTTCGCTCCCGTTACGACTGAGGAGGAATGTTAGAAATACAGATATGTATGGTTAGAGGTAAGAGTCAAATACTCCTTTCGTCTCAAAATAAGTGTAGCCATGTAGTTTAAATTTGGACTACATGGTTGTAATTATTTTGAATGGAGGGAGTACAAATTATAAATATAAGATATCGTCCTAGAGATAGAATCCTAGATAAATCTACTTTAGCTTCTCTTGTACTCCAAGCCTCTACCTCAATATGTACTCTCTATATATATCCCATTAGAGCATCTCCAACAGGTATTGTATATCTCTATTAATCTCAACAATACATAATTTTACATAAAAACTAGTCTCCAATAAATCTTGTATAGATCTTTTTATTTTTGCTAACCCTTCATCCTGAGTTTCTCGCTGGCTTCTTATAGCCAAGTGCACACAAAATCGCTATTTTTGTGAATCTATTGAAAATGTCAACAGAAATAGAAAATAAACTTTTACATAGACTCTTCAAACATGGATTATACATAATTTTTATACAACAGCCTTTGAAGATGTTCTTAGAGGGTTCATATGATACAACAGAATAGAATAGATTACTAGAGTTTCTCCAATATCAATATTTTCCACAATGACAACATGTGGTAAATCTTCTTTTGCAGGTGGTTCTTGACCGATACCCTGACATATACTACATAGGGCGATTGCCCTTTTAGACTGTCTGTGTGATCTAGGATTCTTATGGAAATCTATTTTATAGCAGTGATTACTCCATTATGTCACTCAATCTTTTTTTTAAAAAAATAAGCACATATAAAATTATTAATAGTTAAAATTTTAACGGAGAACGCTAGCTATTGTGCACCTGATGGATAACAAAACATCGGGCTCTTTCTCAGCCTCTCATTTACACCGGCAACTCCCTCTCTTTGTCAAACACACCCCTTTTCTCTCTCCCACGCTCACGCAAGAGGGTGTCCCAACCATGCATCATTGCCACCGACACTGTTTCTCCGACCTACCATCGCCGCCGACGGGAACCCCAGAGCTCTGTCGCCATCGATGCCATTTCTTCGAACTCGTCCTCCGCTATTGACAAAGCCACCGAGGACTGGTCCTTATGCTTGGGTCGAAGCTCACCGGCCACCACAACCCTCTGTGATGTTGTCGTCGAAGCCTTCCCAAAGCTCGTGCGTCGACCGATCATCGTAGAGGTGTTGGAGCTGGCCGGTTCGGCCTACTCCTCCTCTACGACCACCACTCATTGTCATATAGCCTAGGGCATGTCACCTGATGGGAGGAAAAAGCCATATCTAGCTGGTATATTTTACAATTTTTTTGATGTTTCAGCCAATATATGTCGATGTTTTCTTGTTGGATCAAAATATTACAATGGGAATTTTGATGGTGTTTCAATTGTTGTCTTTGATTCTTGTGGATTTGTTGATCTTTCAGTAATTAAAGCTTGATGTTTTGTGTTTTAAACAAAATGTTTCCATCCATGATTCAACATGTTTCATTATTTTAATAGTCTAAAACATGTGTTAAGCTAGAAGTGAAACATTCTTCGCAAGTACCAAACAACATCCGATTTTTAGGACATAGATCAGACGTTCGATTTATAGTATCCTAGAATTTTAACAGTCTACTCGTCAAATGTTTATGACATGTTTCCAAAAACCACATAAGGCCTTGTTCGGTTGGCCCGGGAACGGCCGGGATTGGGCCGAAATCCCCGTGGATCAGCCCGACGTGGATTAAATCCCGGCCTATAAGAAAGTCTGTGTTCGGTTAAGCCCAGTTTGGATTTTATCCCGGCCCATCCCGGCCTTTCCCCCTCAACCCGGTCCGGGAACAAATCATCGACCCACGACGTGTGGAAGAAACCCTCGAGAGGCGTCGCGGCGTCGGTGCGACCCGAAGAGTGGCAGCGTCGTGCGGCATCGACGTGGCGGCGGCGGCGGCGTGCTCCGGCCGGGAGTCATCTGTCTCCTCGACGGCAAGGGACGACGGCGGTGTGCTCCGGCAAGGACGGCGGCGGTGCGCTCCGGCAAGGGTGGCGTCTCTCTCCTCCGGTGACTATCTCATTCTCTCCGGTGAGTACCTCCCCTTCCCTCTTCCCTCCTCTTCCTGCACCACGACGACACCTCGGCTGGGGGCTACTGGCGAAGGGCCTCCTCTTCGACCTTGTTCGGTTTCTAGGGTTAGGGTTAGGCTTTGCCGGCAAAGGTCACTACATTAATTGATTTGAATGAGTTCTTGTAGATAGAAACTAAAACGTGCATGCTTTGGTAGCTTTGAAGATGGGTCTTAGGGAGTAGATCTTGATGAAGGAGCACTTTGTCATGAGGAGTGATTGGATTGAGAGTACTACTGGACGGAGGGAGTATAACAGAACATTTGATGTGTTTTATGCATATCACTATTGTCGTTTCTACATTTTATTTTGTTCATCCAACTCTGGTAGGTCAAGGATCTGTTTACTCTAGTATTAGGACTCAGTATCGGTGTAAAAAATGCTCTGAAAATGATCGAGGATGGGAAAAGAATAGTAGGGATATGAGTGACTGAATGATGCATGCCATGTAAAACAGGACCTACTCCCGCAAGTGTTTAGCACTTGATCTTGAGCAGGTTAATGTATTTGATAAATCAACATCGAAGATACTTGATTATGGATAGATCAATTGGAAGAATGGGCTGACAGTCAACATATAGAAACAGGACCTATCTGCTTGATGAATGAAGCCATGCTTCTCATTTCAGATCTTTTAAGTGAATTTCATTTGGTGCATGCATAATCTTCTATTGTGTTGGTTTGAACACAAATTTCAGCACACATTACTTGTAAATTAGTGGTTATGGAGGACCTGAAAGAAAATCTAGAATGGTGGCTGTGGTCACAAAGTTTACAATGTTTTCTGGAGCTGTCATATTAATTCAGTACAAACTGATTGCCCCTCCCTTTTGACTGTTCTGTGATGGCACGGGTGACTGGTGACTGTTCCATCCAGGCCATGCCCATTTTAGCTGAGATTGCTTATTTGCTGTACAGGGTTGTATCATAGGCAAAAGGAACATGCGTGTTGATACCACATATAGGCCTTTCCAACATGTAACTCCAATGGTCGTACTCTGTACAGGTTTGATAGAACAGTGAATGAAAAGTGCTTGTTACAGTTAGGACATGTGAATTTAACTGGGAGTAAGCTGGGCAACTTTATATGCGATCTTTAAATACCGGAACGAAAAAACGGTGGGAATTAGGTATGGTTTGATCTTTTTGTAGGAATTAATTAATCTATACCAAATATAAATGCATTGCAGAGATATACTGTCGGTTGTGGTTTAGCTGCAGAAAGAGACACCTGATGGTCGGCTGGTTGCAGCAAGTTTATTTGGGAAGGATGTACTGGAATAAGGATATATCAGTACTAGGAATTATTTATTATGGCATGTTTGTAACTTTGCATGCTTTGGCATATGGCACTCTAATAGTAGTCTGAATTTGCAAGAGACGGGGAAAAACCATGACCTGCTCTGCTGTCATGTTACCTTATGCATCTCTATGTTTCTAGCTAGATAGTGGACTGTAATAGACTACTTAATTGGATTGGAGTAATTAGTACGATTCTAAGAAACATACATGGCTGTTTTTTGCCTAATAGTTGGATCACTTGATGCATCGATGTTTAACTTCATCTTTTGCAATGATGTTAGAACACTTTCCATGTAGGACTTGGTTTTTAGTATGCTTGATATAGTAGCTTTGAAGATTAGTGATTGCTTAATCGATGACATGCCTGGTAGTTAGGCATTAACATCTCTGTTAAATCCAATTCTAGACCTAACTTATTCTGAATTTCTTTTTAGTTTTGCAATGAATATGAGAATAAGGGATCGTATTAGAAAGAGAGAGGAGGAAGACGATGATATGATGATGTTTATTTTCCCTACACTACATCTGTTGAGTTCTAGTGGAGGGAGGGAAAAGAAAAGGCGGCATACATCGGCACTAACAAGCGAGGAACATGTTCGGGAGCTACTTGAAGGGCATGTCAAGAACTGTCGGGTAGCATTCAGGATGGAACCTAAAATATTCAAATCCTTGGCCAATTACCTTAGAAGTGAAGGGTTGGTCCATGATACTAGGATTAAGGTTGAGGAGAAGTTGGGGTTCTTTCTATACATGCTTAGCCACAATGCTTCATATGAGGATCTCCAAGAAAAATTTGGGCATAGTAATGATACTTTTCATCGTCACATGAAGCATTTTTTCAAGTCAGTTGTTCCTACCCTCTCCAGGCGGTTCCTAAAACCTCCTAATCCTAATCAAGTACCCTGGAAAATTGAAAGAGATCCTAGATTCTATCCATACTTTAAGGTCTTATTTTAACACTTTTGTCTTGATAAATATGTGCTTTTAAAAATTCAGAAAATCACATGTAGCTTTTTTTGCAGAATTGCCTTGGTGCAATTGACGGCACCCATATACCCATATCTATATCATCTGACAAAGCTGATCCATTTAGAAATAGAAAAAATACTCTTAGCCAAAATGCAATGGTAGCTTGTGATTTTGATCTGAATATCACTTTCATGTCTACTGGGTGGGAGGGGTCGGCTACGGATGCCAGGGTTCTTATATCTGCAGTGAACAAGGGTTTCCAAGTACCTCCGGGGAAGTTCTATTTGGTTGATGGTGTGTATGCCAACACTCCTTCTTTCCTTGCACCATATCGTAAAGTCGGTACCATCCGAAGGAGTATGGGGCGGGTCGGCGTAGACCTCAAAACTACAAGGAGTTATTTAACCATCGTCATGCGGTACTGAGGAATCATGTCGAAAGGACTTTGGGGGTTTTAAAGAAGCGCTTCCCCATCCTCAAAGTTGCCACTTTTCACAAAATCAATAACCAAGTGAAGATACCTGTGGCTGCTGCAGTATTCCATAATATTATTCGATCACTCAAGGGGGATGAGAAATGGTTAAATAACCAACCACATAATATTCATCCAAGAAATTATGTCGACCTGCCAGATGGTGATCAAGGCAATGATCAAAGCACTGATCGGGGGAACGTTCTAAGGGACATGATGGCACATCAAATGTGGAATGACTATCGGCAACATAGGACTTAGTGGGTTGTAATAAGTAGTACATTTGAATATTTCTTTGATGTTTTGTGGGCTGTAATAACTAGAACATATTATAAACTATGCTTTGCTACAATGCTTTTGTTATGAATATTGTGTTATACATCCTTTCACAGTTAATATGCTTGCAAGAGGTTCTCCAAGATTGACCATGCTCTTGTCAAAAGCTGCACAAAAGAAGAACTCTCCCAAAAGTCATCCACAAAAAAACATGAAGGAATGAATGCCCTAGAGAAATCAAGAGCCTCTTGGAACCCAGCCCTAGAGAAGATACTTGTTGAGTTATTGCATGAGCACAATACTCCTGAGTATAGGGGTCAGAATGGATGGACTTCTGAGGCTTGGAACAAGATTTTGAAAGAATTTCATGAGAAGGATAGATATGTGTGCTTCACAAAGGCCCAAATCGAAGAAAAAGAGAAATAGTTAAAGAGAGAATATAGAATGCTGAAAGAGGCTAGAAAACAAAGTGGAGCTTCATGGAACAACCAGAGATGCATGATTGAGGCTGAACCAGCCATATGGAACAATATAATCATTGTAAGATTATTTCTTGACCATTACTTAATTCTATTGTTAATTATATTATGCATCAATTCAACATTTTACTTTTATTGTGTAGTCATTTCCTAAAGCTAAGAAGTTCCGCACCAAATCTTTTCCTCTATTTGAAACCTTGGGGGAACTTTACGATGGTTAGTTCTATCACAAGCTATAATTCTTGATTTCAATATCCATGTTTTCTTGCTTACCTTTCTTGTCCTCAATTTTCTTATGTAGGACATACTGCAGAAGAAACCTATAATTTCACCTCAACTCAGCCATCACAACACCCAGTGATTACACAAGTTGAGAGTGATCAAGATGAGCTTGGTAACATCGAGATTATCTTTCCAGATTATGAGGACACCTTGGCTTATCAAGGACAGGATGATACGGATGCAATTGAAAATGATAATGCAAATGTTGAAAAGCTAAAAGAGATACCGCAAAGAAGAGTGGTTGTTGTACCAAGAAACAAAGAAGAAAAAGAACCTAAGAGGCAAAAGAAGAGTGTTGGCATATAATGACTTATGGAAAGGTACCTTGACATGAGAACCAAACAAGATGAAGATGAGGCTGCACAGTTAGCAAGAGAAAAGGAGGCTCATTTAGCAATAGAGAAGGAAAGTAATGATTTTTCAATCAAGAGGTGCATATCTGTCCTCAACTCAATGGAAGTGACAAAGGCAGAAAAAGCCAAAGCATATACCGTCTTCAAGAATGCAGAGAACAGAGAAATTTTTGTGAGTGCTTGTGATGAGGATCCAGAATCTGCTTTGATGTGGTTAAGAAGTGAAATGGCTTAGCAGGTACTTCTACTTTGCCTCACAAACTTGATTATTTTCTGTTTTGTCAACTTGCCATGCGTGTGATGCCTTAACAAGTATCTCCAGCTTCTGTTTAATAATGCTGGAAGTTGAAAAATATTTCTTTTGCATGTGAAATTTGTCATCGTAACAACTTTAGTTAGAACAGAGCTGCATTGACACATTCATTTGCTTATTGCATTACTGTAATCTTGCAGTACTACAACTTAAAATTCATATGCTAGGATATTGATGTCATATGTTGGGATATTCATATGTTTCAGACTAGCGAGGAAGTATTCATATGTTGTTCTCTATGTCATTATTATTTGTGAATAGTATCTCTATGTCATTGGGTGATCCATTACATTTACTAGTAGCAGTTACTTCAGCTCCACTCCGAAACTGTTGATCTAAAATACATTTTCCATTAGAAATTTAGTACTAATATTACATTTGTATACCAGATCTTATTCGTATATGTAGTAGTTTTCAAGATTTGATTACATACATGTTGATTTCTATTTATAGATGGAGCACTAGAGAAAATGACAAATATTGTTCACTTTGTTAAGTAGAAACCAAGTATATAATACTAGTCAGAAAAAGGGTCCTTTTGGTGCAGAGTAAAATCTTTTGTAGTTCTAGTATCAGTACATAGGCCATACATGGAGCCAAATTTATGAACTTTTATGTACTAACTCATCAATAAGTCGCTTCATTATAGTATTTGAAATGAGCTGGCTGCCTGGTTGATTCAGCATGCTCTCTTATGCAGTATGTTTCAGGACATATGCATATGTGTGAAAGGTCAAAGCATGTTTGTTCCAAACTTTTTCTAAGCTCGATATTTTATTTGAGATATAAGACCCATGATATCTGCAAAGGTAGTACCATTAAAATAGCATAGCAAATGCAAAGGTCAAAAGTAGCTTGTGTGGATTCTGGCATTACTGTTTTATGGTTACTGCAGTGACAATAGCAAATGTATTTTGTTTAGAAAAAAAATGATTTTTTAGCATGGGAAAAAACTAAAGAACTCCAGGTCTCTTGTTAATTATCATGGTTTCTGTGCGTAAGCATGCATGTACCACTAGTGGAACATTATAATTGGAAAAATCATTTTTACAATCTTTAACGAGATAATGTGATGTGTTATTTGTGGTATGGTTTGTGGAGTTGTTCAGATAACAGCTTAAATATAGACTCTACTGATGATTCTCTTCTTTATATTGCAGGCAACAACAAATACGTCTTCGCTGCAATGGTTAATCGACTATGAGCATCTTTTGTGCCATGTAGTTGGTCTGCAATGTTAGGCTAGTTATCTAGTTCGTCGGCTTTTTTATGATGTGCATATCATGATATTAAACACCCGTTATCAAGATAATATTAGCTCCTGTGGAACAAAGGATTTAAGTACATGCAATAGTATTTTAGCTTGAGTGCTCCCCTTCTGATGAAGTATGAATTCAGTCAGAATTGTCATTAAAAATGCATGTGTGACTATAAACCTCCATTTTTACGCTGATCAGTCAGAATGCATGTGTCGAATGCATGTGTGAATTCAGTCAGAATACCTTCTGAATGCATGTGTGAATTACATATTTTTTTCTGCTACGACTGATCAGGATCAGATAACAGTTGTTACGACTGATCAGGATCAGATAACAGTTGTGTTGAATGTAACTTTCATTTTTACGCTTGTATAGTTACTGTGAAATGCTAACAGAGTAAAAAGACATGGCAGGAGAGTTTTGGGGTTTAAGAGATGGAATAGAAGAGAGCAAGAGATTTAAATCCCCACATGGTTTAAGTGATATGGGAGGGATTAGTTTGCTTCCTCTTGGGGATTAAATCCCAAACAACGGAACATGGCCTAAAGGAAAATAAAAAATATTGAGACACGTAGAGATCGGGAAAAAAAACCCAACAGGTCTATCCGAAACAACCAATGTCCAAAGGATGGAACACGCCAATTTTGCCACACGAACACAACCAGAATCCATCTCCACAGTAGCCCACCTAAACTAATATATACCGTTCGCCGGATACAAGCCTCTAGTGCTGTTGGGATTGGAGACGTGTGGCAATTATACGTGTTGCTTTCTTCTGAAGAAACGAATGCAATGAAGAAGAAGAAAAAAATTTGGAAGAGAGCACATCAATCATTTTTCTGTTCCAGGTCAGCAGAGAAAGCAGCACCTAACAAAAGAATGCAGCAATAATCCAGCAATAGACGAGAGTCGTCCTGGCTTTACCAAATTCTTTAATTTTCTTCTTCTTCTTGTAGGTACTAAAGGGCTGATTGGATACCATACTAAATTTCGGGTCACATCAAATTATTTGAGAGTATTAAATATACATTATTTTAAAACTCATTTATAATCGAAGAATAATTCATAAGACGAAACTAATACTAATTACATCATGATTTAACGATATGATCTTATAGTAAATATTTATTAATTATAGATTAATTAGGTTTAAATAGATTTCTCTCATTCGATTCTATAATTTTTTATAAATTTTTTATAATTAATTTATGTTTAGTTTTTTAAATTAATATTAAACATTTAATGTTGCACGGGCTAAAATTTTAGTCCCGCGTAACTTAACTAGATTGCAGTCCGAATCCTCTGGAAGATTGCAGGCTGAATCCTCTGGTAGAAGCAGCACTTGGCTCAAAGCTGCGGCATAATTCACTTTAACTGAATCATCATTAGCCAGGTTTAGGGGGTACGACTTTCAGCTTTAACTTGTTCCCAAGTTGTCAAGCCTGTGGCAACCAATAAGTAGTAGAGACTAGAGTGTGATGCTTACTTAACAATGGCATGATATATACAATATGAATTTGACTTTGTATACAATAAATAAATACAACATGTTTATTTTTATTATAGCATTTATTGTGAAGTTATTGATAGCAAAAGACAACCTTGTCTAAAACGTTAGACAATGTCAAGTATGCCAAGACAATATGTTTCTAAGAGTGGTATGATCGAGCCATCCAGGTTTTAAGCTATATATCGCTTTGCACCCTTTCACTTAACTAAGAAGAATCCCCATTCCAAATGAAGATATTGTCACGAAAAACTAATACTGACACTAGATACTATTTATTTTTAAATTTTCATCTTTTCGGAAAAAATTGCAAATACTAACAAGGATATCATATTGTTTTATAAAAAAATACTACGTGTATGGCATCCTTAGTTGAAAATATCATCATAATATTAATTTTTAAGAGTGATTAGGGGATAAAATTGAAATAGTGATAGCCAATATTAATAGTTATAGTGAAGCGAGCATAAAGTTGGGTTGGCTAGCTTACGTGTGGTTTGACTTTATTATAAAAAATATATCAACTTTTATAGCATCGTACAATATTCTATTTTCATGCACACTATTTATTCCTATGGAGTCCACATATTGTGGTAGTTTTAATCAGTATCCATGCGTGAGAGAAGTGACACAGGTACGTCAATCTCAAGATTTGTTTTGTTAGGTCATGCATGTAATTTTTGTTCTACTTATAAAATTTTCTCTAAATTATTTATCCGATTTACAGTCTGATTACATCGGTATTTATTATAATAAAATATTCATAACAAAGATCTCATATAATTATATTATAATAAAATAAATATATATATTAGAAATTACTAAATTACTTACTTTTAAGACGTTTATAAAAGTAAGTTGTCACGGTATTAAAAGTAAATAAGTTGTGGGGGTAAAAACACGAGGCTACCTAGAAATTAAATATAATCAACACATATTATAAAACTAACTAAAAACGACAATACAAGTAAAAAAACTCACACCATTATGAATTTAATCAAATCTAAAAGTAATTTACATATATAATAAAATTTAAAGTAATTTAAAATATATTTATTTTCTCATTATTATATAATTATGTAAGATCTTGTTACAAAGATTTAATTACAAGGAATATAATGATATAATTTGATTATAGATTGAATAAGTAATTTGAAAGAAAATTTTATTTGAAGTTTATCTAGTAGGAATGTTTTCTTTGCTG
The DNA here is from genome assembly GCA_019925245.2 of Oryza australiensis. NCBI lineage: Eukaryota > Viridiplantae > Streptophyta > Magnoliopsida > Poales > Poaceae > Oryza > Oryza australiensis. The sequence continues at coordinate 1,460,309 of JAIFGZ020000342.1, forward strand.
TTGCATGTTTGGACATTCTCACGTAAAAAAAAGATAGTTGCTACTTTTTGTTATTGGTAGCTGGTTAAGACTAATTAGTGACATGCATTCTTTAGTCCTGTTCATCAAATTAGTTTTGTTAAATTTAATATTAAATATATTTTGATATTATATTTATTAGATGCCAAAAATACCACTATAAACTTAAAACTTGAAACTTGATTTAAATTTTAAGAAGTTTGGTTTAATAGAAAAATTAAAACATCCGGGAGCATGTAGTATTTTTATTATCAAGTGGAAACTAGGTTATTGGTGCACCTTTAAAAACTTTCCATCAGAACCACACGATTCTTATCCAACAGACAGGAAAGGGGATTGATTTTTTTGTGTTTTAACCCCCGTCAGTTGCAGGGAGGGGTGGACGAGTTAAAATGATGACGCAGGGGTTAAAATAAAAAACAATCTATTAGATCAGGATAGTATGGTTCTGATGAAAAGTTTTCAAAGTTATAAAAAAAATAAAAATTCATACCTGCATACTTAACTTGACGGTAAATGTGTGGGACAAGTGGACATAAAAACACATGACACATCCGGTTCGGGTCCTGTTGAACGTCGCAAAGGACGTGGCCATCCACTGATCCGATCCACCTTTATTCCAAAGCACAAAAGCTCCCTCCTCTCTTCCCCAAAAGGATCGCCTTTGCTCGGACGAACACCCCCCCACTCGAATCAAAACCATTCGCCCATCACCACCACCACCAGCGAGCAGAGACTCCAGTCGCCGCCGGCGATCGATGGGGTGCGCGCAGTCCAAGGAGGACGCGGAGGGCCCCGTGGCGCGGTGCCGGGAGCGGAAGCACCTCCTGCGCGACGCCGTCGCCGCCCGCCACGCGCTGGCGGGCGCGCACGCGGGGCACGCCGCCGCGCTCAAGAACGTGGGCGCCGCGCTCTCCGACTACGCCACAGGCGAAGGCGAGGCCCACGCCGGTGGGGTTGTGCGGTCGGGGTCGGCTGACTCTTCGGCGGCGGCGCTCGTGACGGCGTCCTCCGATGGCAAGCCCGTGCTGGCGATCCTACCCCCGCCGCCCCCGCCCCCGCCCCCGCCGCCTCCGCATGGCGACGTCGAGGCGGCGGCGGCGCCGCTCGCGAGGTCGATGAGCGCGCCGGACCTGCACCTGCAGCAGCCGATCAGGAAGAAGCCGTCCGGCGAGGCGCCCATCATGGAGGAGGACGACGAGGGCGGCGCCACCGAGCGGGAGGGGGACGGTGGCGCGGCGGGAGGACAGCGAGGGGACGAGGACGCCGAGCTCAAGCCACCCCCGCCGCTCCCCTCGCAAAAGCCCCTCCATCCCGCTCCCCGCCGCCCCTCCCGCCGGAAAATGACCACAAGGCGGACGCCGCCGGCGGGTTCATCAACGAGTACTTCTTCGGCTCCATGCCGCCGCCCACGCTGGACACCACCACCGCCGCCGAGCCATCGTCGTCGTCCGCGGCCGAGCGGACGGAACCACCCGCGCCAGAAAAACAACCGCCATCGGCGGCGGCAAGAGAGGTGGCGGAGGGCAAGAGGCCGGCGGCGGAGGCGACGGTGACCACGCGGCGGGCGATGACGCAGAAGGCGGCGAGGAAAGGGGAAGGCAGGAAGGCCAAGGCGATGATGCTGGTGGCGCCGCCGCAGCAGCCGGCCAAGCTCGGCGTCGGTGACATCCTCCGCGCCCTCGACGACCACTTCCTCAAGGCGTCGCAGAGCGCGCACGAGGTGTCTAAGCTGCTCGAGGCCGCGAGGATGCACTACCACTCCAACTTTGCCGAGACACGAGGTATCATATCACCACCAATCCCCTCCTCCGATCATCTCACCAAAGACGACGAATTCACTTCACGATTCGGATTACTTTCAAACCAACGGCAAAATTAAATCTTTCTTCACAAAATTTTCCAACTTTTCACTTGGATAGATAAGAACAGTTGCTGCTTATCAATCATTTATGATTATTCATTCCAATGAGTAAAATATCTACTAGTAGACTTGTTTCGGGGAATATGCTTTACCAAGATTGGATAGAAAAGTTCAGAGAAGTTTTATTAATGGTGATTATGGAAGAAGTTAACCCGTTCCACAAGATTGTGTTAAGGCTTTGAATAAATTACTAATTCTGTACTGTCAAGAACAGCAAAATGATTGCATTGTTAATTATTGGTTGGAATGGGCCAATGGAATTGTTATCGTAGTGGAGCCGCATTTAGCGGGTAAAGCGAAGAACCAGGCAGAACATCTAATCACACATGGGTCACAGGGTACAGGGGAATGAGTTGTTTGGGGTTCACATTTAAATTGTTGATGACCTGTATTCTAATGATTCATTTTCAAGTTCAGTTGAGCAGTCTCTGTCTTGCTTGTTTCTGAGTGCTCGCTTTGATTATTTTCTTCATACTCAGCATTCTCTTTTTCTTTTGAGAACCCACAGACTAATTTGATTTCCTTCTATTGTTAAATGTCATCTCTGTTCTACCTTACTAGAATTTGTGAACCATTCCTGAAAAAAGGAGGAATTTATAACTTTTATCTCCTTCCGTTGTTAAATTCTATTTCTCTTCTGTTTTGCTAGGATTTGTGGACCATTCTGCCAGAGTGATGCAAGTAATCACTTGGAATCGCTCATTTAAAGGGATCCCGCAACCGGAAAATGTGAGGAATGAAATGGACGACGACGAATGGGAGACACACGCTACTACTCTTGATAAGCTGCTTGCATGGGAGAAAAAACTATACCATGAAGTCAAGGTACAAGGTGTTTTTTCTTTGTTTACCACTAGTTCAAACTGTAAATCTAACCACCACTCATTCATTGGTATAACCTTATAAATTGATAAATTCTAGAGGACTTTCATACAACCCCAATTTTGCAATATGTTTTGTTCAGCACATAAAGATGACCTCTGCTACTAGTCCGCAATTTTCTTTCTTCCTGTTAAGTTAATTTCCTGTTCTATCTGTGGACTTTTGCGGTCATGCATTTGTCTGGTATGTGAACCTTTCTAGCCATCTTAATACAGGATCGTTTCCTATCCATGTTGTTTTTCCATGTTCTAGATTCCCAGGATGTGAAAATGATTGAAGGTACACCATGGTGTCACTTGTTTCATGATCTAAACTGTTATGTTTGTACATCTGAGCCAGGATTTTGAGGTTATCAAAAGGGAATATCAACAAAAGCTAGCTGTTCTCAACAAAAAGAAGCAGCGTGGTGTCGCTTCTTCGTCGCTCGAGAAGACCAAGTCGGTTGTTAGTCATTTGCACACAAAATATGTTGTTGATCTACAAACAATGGAGTCAACAGTTGCAGAGATCAACCGTCTGAGAGACCAACAATTATACCCCAAACTTCTTGAACTTGTGAAGGGGTAAGCCTTTTTTAAATAATGACATCGCTAACGAAACAAAAAGGAAGAACAGATATAGACTCTAGAGAAATTAATTGTTTTGTTTTGTCACATTGGCAGAATGTGGCACATGTGGGATGCAATGTACCTTCACCACAAAGCACAGCTCAAGATCATCTTGGACCTCAAGTCGTTGGACATCTCGGTCGCCCCGCGGGAAACAAGCGAGCAGCACCATGACCGGACCGTGCAGCTCTGGAACGTTGTTCACGAGTGGCACACTCAGTTCGACAAGTTCATGACATACCAGAAGCAGTATGTGGGATCCCTCTACAGCTGGATCAAGCTAAATGTGATCCCCATTGACACCAACCTGAAGCCGAGCTCATCACAGCCACATGAGACCACACCTCCCATCAAGAGGGTGCTGCATGCCTGGCATGATATCCTCGAAAAGCTCCCCGATGAGTCTGCGAAGAAGGCGATAAACACGTTTGCGGAGATCGTAAAGACGATCCTAGTTCATCAGGACGACGAACTGAAGCTCCGGATAAAGATCGAGGATACCAGCAGGGAGTATGGGAGGAAGAGGAGGCAATTCGATGACTGGGCACAGAAGTACATGCACCAGACTGCGGGTATCCTTCCTGAGGACAGGAACCCTGACGGTGCGCGCGCCGATCCGATGGCGGAACGGAAGGCCGCCATGGAAAAGTTGGAGCTTTCGATGAAGGAGCTGGAGGAGATGTATGTCAAGCAGTGTAGGGTGGTCAGGGAGAAGTCCCTCAGCCTCCTCAGGACGAATTTGCCGGAGCTGTTCAGAGTTGTGTCGGATTTTTCACTTCAGTCGGCTGGGATGTTCAAGGGCGTGTGGTCGATTGCACACACCAATGACCAACTGGATGAATAATATAAGTTGTTTTGTTGTTGTAATTTGTTTTGTTCATGTTGATAGGTTGATTAGTTGTTGTATATTGATTTTTCGGCTTGTGGTGCCAATATGAAAAAAAAAGAATGGTTCTTTTTGAGCTCCTGTTGTTAGAATTCATAGTATAGGTATAGGAGTTTTAGTTTTTTTTGCATGGTGTTTGAAAGAGGGAACTATGTTTTTGTTTCATATTTGATAAATATTGTAGGTTTTACATCACGATGAGTTGTAGCAATAGAAGGAAAAAGATTGCTTTAATCATTCTCAAATGTGTTTGGTGTCAAATTGTTAATGGCGATGGGATACCTTGCCTGAGACTTGTGTTTTGGGGAACAGATGGTGTGTGAGTTGATGTTTTGATGACATACAAAGCAGCACAAGCACAAGATGAAAAGTTGAATTTATTAATTGCCACTTTAACCACTGGAGTTTGATCTGAACATTCTAGTGTTTTCTATTACTTTATTAACAGCAGTGGATGAGTGAAAAACTCACTCGTTTTCGGTACTTTTTCTTTAAAAAATTGATATAAAAGACATATTAATATATATTAATGACTTATTTCGTCTTATCTCGTTTTATGTGTCTTTTAAACATTTTCCTTTTTCTCATCTCTTTAATACATCTTAAATTGTTAAGCTTGTTTAAAATATTCTATAAAAGAGAAGATTTGGACTGTAATAAGGGAGAAATGGAGAGTAAAAAATATTTTTTTTTCACAAATCAACATCTAAGGTGAGGTATTGTCAATTTAAATGGAGAGTTAGTTGCATTACCACAGCGGTCTGGTACTGTAGCAACAATGGTCTAACAGCGACTAGTTGTACTGTCTAACATCTTTCGTAGTGTAAGCATGGGATTGTAGCACACTGACGATGAGGATCCAACGTATCAAAAAGCTAATGCAAGGTATCGTAGTACCAATGCATTTTATTCTTTAATTAATCTCAATTTGAGATTAACGTAAGAGCATCTCCAACCGTAACTGTTAAATTTTGTTTCTCATGCTCTTCCAACTCTTTAAATAATTGACCATATTCAATAGTTTGACAAATTTTATTTTTTCATTCATATTATTTTATCAATAATTTAGGCTAATTTTTAAATTTTTATAGCCAAAGACATAACATTTGATTAAAAAAAATACAAACATTATTATTATTAATATATAATATTATTATTTATTCAGAAAAATTGTAGTGTAAGGAAAGTTATGTTTGTTTTTATTTAAAATAAAACTTACATAAGGGATATTTTTTTGTCATTCTCAATTTTTAAATATTTTTAACTTGATCACAAATATTATATATATATATTAGTATAATCAAACACGATATTAACCATACACTTAAAAAAGAATTAAATTGTTTAAGGATGACCTTCCCATCCTTCTCATCTGTACATAAATACATATAATAAAGTCAATTTTGCTAAGTTTTCAAAAATAAAAAAGTTATTTGTCAAATTTTTTAAAAATTAGAAATAAGAAAGCTATTCGTTAACATGTTAGAGATGCTCTAATCAATCATGCGGCTGCTCGCGCGTCAAACTGAAAATTCTCAACCCCATTCCGTCAACCACCCCCCCCAAAAAAGAAGAAAAAACCAAAAAAATCCCGAGGAATTTCAGCGCCAGCTCATCATCCGCCTCCCTCCCTCCCGATCGATCCATCCATCCATCCCCGTGATGCCCTCGCGCTCGCGGCGGTGACCTCGCCGCCGGCAGCCGCGCCATGACCTCCTCCCCGGCCTCCTCCTGGTTCTCCGCCATCACCCGCACCGCCTCCGCCTCCTCCTCCTCCTCCTCCTCCGTCATGCCTCCAGGCGGCGTTGCATCCGCATCAGCGACCGCTCCCCTCTCCGATGGCCCTGTAACTACGGGCGGTAGGGGTGGAGGGGCAGTCGCCGCCGTGGCCGGCGGGAAGAGGAGGCAGGTGCAGGGGACGCTGTTCAAGTACGGCCCCAAGTCCGCGCAGGTACGGTGGGGTGGGTTTCACTCCCTCTCTCTCGCGCGCGCGCGCGCGTATCCGGGTGGGTGCATCTCGTCGTCGCTTGCGGTGGAGATCCGGGGAATCGTTTGGGCGATTTTTTTTCTCCCCCTACTCGGATGATGGGTTTCCTCGGCTCCGTTCCGTGGCCTCTAGAAAGTTCTAGAGCTCGAGATTTTACTTGCACTGTACTAGTAGAGTACCCGGCAATTGCGTTGCGTGAAATGGCGTACAATTCGAGGGGACGAGTAGGAATTCCTAGGTCGAGATAGTTCTAGAGCCTTCTAGAAGGTTTACCGTTTTCCTGGCCTTGGAGATGCGATGCGGGATCTTCTCCTTGGATTGTTCCGCCTTTTTCCCGCTTGGTGCGTGCGGTTGTTGAGAGAGAGAGAGAGAGAGAGAGAGCCTTATGGAATAAGGAAAAATTCTGTAGCATATCGTGTTCCTACTCATGCTTGAGAGCCTGCAATAAGCAACGGCGATTCTTGCTTCAGAGGGATGCCTTTTGGGAGCCCAACTTGTGTGCTACTACAATTCTTTTGCTGATGTTACACGGCTGGCTACTGCCTTTTGTGCCTTGTCTCCTTGCTTCTGTATCATTTCTTGCGTGGAGGAAAGCCTACCAAATATACAATGTTGACCTGACCCTATTTGGTCTTAGAGTCCTTTTGCATAGTAGTTTCCTTTTTATATTATAGACGATTTGTTTCCTGTTTTCAAATTGCAGGGAAATAAGTGTGCGAATCTCTGCGATCTAAGTTTGTTATGATCCTTTGTTGCTACAAGCAAGGTTGTTACAGAATATAGACACCTTTTGTTGTAGTAAAGTGACAAGACTCTGGTTGGGAAAATCTGTCACGAACTACCTGCAGTCTTTCCAATTTTTGGACCGCATACTGCCACTTTGCCATTTGTGACCTTAAGATGATGATCAGTTGGTAGTAAGCCTATAGGACAGCAGCATTGTACCATACCAGGATGTGATTGCAATATTGTGATTTCTAGCTAACTTATTCTGCAGATAAGATATAGGCCCCCATTGTTTCCTCTATACAGCATCAACCGCTGCCAAAATTTAAATTTTAAAACCTAATTGTGAAGTTTTTTCATCGAAGTTTATTTTTCAGTATTGGCATTTAAGTCGCTAAGAACACATATATAAAAGTTTTATCCACAAATTATTTTTTTTGCTAATACACCGTATGGCGTATTATCCGCATTTGGCCAAATGATGGGGGCCATACCCTTTTACACATCACAGAATCTGGTCAGAATTTTGAAATCTCTTGGAAGTTTATATCATTTTAGGTTTAGGTAAAGTTCATTTTTGGCACTCAAACTCGTTGGAGTCCAATATTCACCCTGAACTTAAAAACCGACTGTTTCTCACCCTCAACTTTCAAAACCAGAAAAATAACGCCCCAAACCTGATTCCATGGTAGTTTTGATTGACATGACAAGATTTTGCTGACATAACCTTCTATTAGGTGAGTTTTGTTGATGTGGACCTAACGAAATAGCATCCACATTAGCAAGACATGCATAATAGGAGTCTGAACTAGTGAAAATCATCACCATGTCAATAAAAAACAACTGTAGAATAGGGCCTAGAGTTTTCTTGGTTCGCTTTTGAGAGTTGACAATGAAAAATGAAAAGAAAACTGGTTATTGAGTTTAGGATGAAAAGAGACTTCTAGAATAGTTCAAGCGCCAAATGGTCTTTACTCTAGTTTTAACTACCCCAGAGGCCCAGTTGACTATGCTTTGTTATGCTGTTTATATTCTTGAACACCCTTATTCCCTTAATTTTCTGATGCTTGCATATACAAAGGAAACCCTCACGGCCTCACCACCCATGTACTAACTTCCAATTAGACATGGTTTGTTATTACTGTTTTGTTACTTCTATAAATTTATCTATCTTGCAGGTTGCATTTAGAACTGGTGATTTTAACCACCAGGTGATCTTCATCGGTGGTTTGACGGACGGATTTTTAGCAACCAAGTAAGTTAGCATTTTGTAGTTCCATTAAATATTTTGCCATATCATTTGTTGAATTAGAAGACACCGCACAATAGTGAAAGTTCTCATGAGTTTCCCATTAGGGTACTGTCCAACCACTTCAGTAACAACTCTGCTATAATTTTAGTAATAGTTTTTCCATTGGATATCAGGTTGTTTGGTATCTTTACTATTAGTTAGTGATTAGTCTATAAAATAGTTATTCTGAAGCATGGGAAAAAATGCCTTTCTTCCTGAGTTCTTTCATGGTCTCGTCCCTATCCTAAAGTGCCTTCACTTCATCCATGTTACTCCTCTCAATATGGAAAGCTGCCCTGATGTGTACTGACTTGCATAGCATGATGCATGAAAACATGGAACTATATGCTATATGATCGCCATTCAGTACTTAATGATGCATTCGTGCAATCACTTCCCTCTCACCAAATCAATATGAGGAAATCTAGTTGTAGTTATTATTTAGTCGGCACATGTATAAACTTAGTTTTAATTCATTATATGTTGAGAGTAACAAAAACGAGAAAAATCTGAAAAATGATAAATCAGAGAAGGATAGGAAAAATAACACAATAAGTTCTGTAAGTATATAACCGTAATACATATGTTATCATTTTCTTTCTCTTGGTTTAGACTGGAACTAATTTTATTATTCTAATCTATGTTGGAACATTACAGCTACTTGGAACCTTTGTCACTTGCACTAGAGGTCGAGAAATGGTCACTGGTCCAACCGTTACTTTCTTCATCATACACTGGATATGGAATTTCCAGCTTAGAGGAGGTATGATCTGTAGCATAGACCTTTTCATCCTTAGTTTAAGAACCGCATTTGCATACATTAAGGTTTTAATGGTCTTGTAGTGGCATACTGAAAGAAGAATTGAGGTACTTAAGAACGGTTTTAATGTTCTCAAGTTAATTTTTCATATTCTCTTTTACATAATATGTTCAGTTTTTCAATCTTGTCATTCCGCACTTTCATTAACATAATTACATGATTTGACTACAAATTCACTGATCCACAGAAAGCTAGTTGTAGAATCTCATTTATATTTTCCAATGACCACCAAAGAAGTAGTCATGAGATCTTAATTTATATTTGCCATCCAAAAGTACTGTATGCAGAATGTGGTTGCTTGAGCTATCTGTTAGTTTGGTGGTAAACTTTTATCCCTTCTTCTCGGTTTGTGGTTTTGCCAAGTCTTTATATGAAAGGTGCCTTGCCTAGGTTCCCTCCTTGTATTTCCTATGGGTTCATTTCATGTGACTAGGGAAGGTGCCTTCCTTTTGTAAAATCAGCATTACACGCCAATTCAAACTTCTGATTTTATCTTCTGCTTTGTTTAATGCAATATGCATCACGCAAACAGGGTGTGTGGCAGTAATGATATCTGTGTTTTTCTTCTTCTACTGCAGAACGTTTGATTGGATTGTCCATTTTATTTTTTTTGGTCCTTTTCATTTTAACCTTTCTTTTTCTGGAATTGAGTATTGATTATATGTTTTCTTGTCAAAGGATGCATTGGAACTAGATCAACTCATCAGTTACTTGATAAACAAAGAAAATTCTGATGGAGTAATATTGCTTGGTCACAGTACTGGTTGCCAGGTATGCTCACTTGATATGTTGGTACTAGTTTTAGTCTAAATAGTAAATGCTTCATAGGTTTATAAACTTACCCCCAGTGGTCAAGTAGATCCCTGAACTAGAGAATTGCACACTGGCTTGACACCTGTGTTTCACTTTAGATTATAGATGTGCCACACAAGATATAATTTCTGATTTGATGTGCTGAGTGGTGACCATGTCTAGTGTTACTGACATATGTGGAAATAAATTCATCCAGTATTGTTAAAACTGTAGGTACATGAGCACTCGTATTGATATTAATCCCCATACTAGTCCAAACTCCAATCGCTTGCAAATCCCTTCTGATTCCACCTTGCCCCAAACCTGTCCTAATCCATTCTGCTTCCCTTGCCTCTCATAATTTCCTTCTCCGTGCTCTTAATTGTAGCTGAGTTTCAAGAGATTGGACAACAGGAGTTTAGTATTGATTCATAGTAGAAATTAAAGCATGTGAAGAAGGGAATGGATCACTCATCATAAGCCCTCTTTCTATCCTCCCCTCATCTCACTTTTGGTTGGCCAGCTCTCATCTTGATTTACTCCCCTATCTCTGTCTGTCTTCGAACTCTAAAAAACCAGCCTTTTCCTGTTTAGCTATCCAATTTCGATTCACTCTGAAATTCAGAAAACACACAAATTGTGAACTTTGCTCGAGAGTCCTAGAAGTCTGGGTCTCATATTCTCATTAGCCAAGAGCACTATCATTCTTTTCAGTGGGGCACACATAATGCCCATGGATTCCACATTCTTATGTGTACATTTTTGTCTCAAATTCACTTCTCATGGAAGACTCACGTGGGCAAAATATCCACATTGAACTTAGTCCAGCTTGTCAGGTCAGGTACTGTGCTCCTTTTGACATGTTTGGGACCTTGAGTGGTCCATTTTAAACTAATTCAGAGGCTCTAATATGCATTTCTAAAGTTTAGAGATCTTGACCACTTGAGACAAGTTTATGGCCATACATTTGTTTTTTTATCATAGAAAAAGATAACACAAACTCTTCTGTGGATGCCAGGATATTGTGCATTACATGCGGACAAATTTTGCATGTTCCAAGGCAGTTTCTGGGGTCATTTTGCAGGTATTCTCCCTGTCCCTATCTTTTTGTTTGGATGTGAAGTGGTGAAGTGAAAATATTTAAATGTGAACTATGATAGGAAGTTAGGAACTTCCATCCTAAATGACAGACCAAACTGATCAAATTTGTAACCTGTTGACAATAATTGCTTTTTTTATGTGGAAATCCATGTATCTTGATTCAACTTCTGTGATATTCAGGCCCCAGTAAGTGATAGGGAGTATAGAGCAACACTTCCAGAAACTGCAGAAATGATAGATTTGGCAGCAAAAATGTTAAGTGAGGGCCGTGGAATGGATTTGATGCCTAGGGAAGCAAATCCAGATGCTCCAATAACTGCCTACAGGTATCAATTTCCAGGCCTGAGTGGCTGAGTTACTCAGATATACTATTGTGTCAGTAATTTCTTCCTCTGGGATTAATAATGATGCTCGCAAGATATACTTCTGTTAGCAACAAAAATTTCAATGACCTTTCATACTATGATTACTGAAAAATGATAGTTAATGAGATTCAGTATTTTGATTTATGATCATGTATGCTTCAACCACTACGTAAAGAGTTAGATGAGGAGTCGCAAGCTGTTATTGCTATCGGATGTTTAACCTTACTTTCTGAAAGGCTAGTTGGGACTTGAGATTTCTGTAGAATCCCTTATAGTGCTCTAGATTGTGATGATGATGACCTAAGATACACAACTTGTTGCGCCTGCTTGGGCTATGATGACCAAGAATACGAAATTTCTTCCTCGTAGACTCTGTGGACCATGTAGCATGGGAGTGTTATCTATGTAATGTTAAGCAAAGAAACTTGCAGATACAAGTTAAAATCATGGATGATGAAAATTGAACCACATGAATGGAACAAACATGATAAGAATGAAAGACTATTGTAACAAGCCTGATGTTTTTGTCTCCCACTTAATGTTGCTTATGACAAACTCTAATGAGTGGAGTCTAGTACTTTTTATTTTTTTCCAAATGATGCAAAGTTAACCTTTCTGTGTTGTTTCTATGGCTTTCATAGGAGACTTGAGTATTTGACATGCATGCATCCAATATCTTTTAGTTCTTTTCATTCCATATCTTTTATTTTATTAGATCTATTTACCAGCATATCTCCCTAGTATCTTTTGGTAGTCAGTGTTATCTTAAAAAATTTATCCGCAACGAATCAAACATCATTCTTTCTTCAGTTGTACTCTAATGCCATAGAAATAATGTAGGTATCACTCCCTTTGTGCATATATGGGTGATGATGACATGTTCAGCTCAGATCTTAGTGAAGATCAGTTGAGGCAGAGACTTGGTCATATGTCAACGACACAGTGCCAGGTACTGTCCTTTTCTACTTGTGGCTTTGTCAACGCACATGGAAGCGTCACATTTTTTTTGGTCATAGTTGGTGGTAAATATTGCATTCACATTTTCATTATCATTCTGTTCCGATGACTATGAATACAGGGATACTGTGGTTATCCTTCTATGGTCCTTTGTACCTGTCTCTACTTAAAGCAAGATTTTAAAGCTGATCATCGCAGATCAAAGAAAAACAGCCGTTTCATTATCAGATATTTGATATTTTCTTAATGCCTAGTTCATCAAGTATTTAAATTATGTTGTTGTCCCTGAATCTGTTTTACAATTTGAGGGTTGAATGCTTGCATTTGCGTTTGCATTGGTGTCAGATATTCTGGCCATATACGCATAGATATATTACACTTGATTTCTTCAATGCTATAATGCGATAAAACTAGGCTAGATTACGTTTAGTACTTGACTTGCATGTTAAGTAATTGAAAGTTGTGAAGATACAAATGCAGAAAGAACCAAAGAACTCATGTATTGATGGGGTCCTCAACCTAACTTTGAGCATTTGGCTTCGTAATTTATACATGCATAAATTGTAAATGGGGGTGATTTTCACAATGGGCTGTTCTGGTTGTTCTATTTGCTTTCTGACCACATTAAGCAAGCTAATGGAATACAAATCAGGAAAACAAGTACATTTGAAAGCTGCATTAGAATGTGGTAATCAGTAACCTTAAGCAAGTTATAGAAATTTGAGCATAACAAACATCCCAGAAACTTCTTTCTCTGGCCTACTGTATGATAATTATTTAGTTGCATTCTGCAAGAAAGACTTATTGTTGCTATAGTTAAAGGTTGCAATATGAGGTAAGCTCTGAAGACATTATGCTGTTGCTGCTGAATTTTATATCTTGCAAGTGCTTTGGCTGCAGGTTATTTTCTCAATGAGGGATGAATATGTCCCGGAATACGTCGATAAGGAGGCACTTGTGGAAAGGTGAAAATAGAATTCCAAACATAGCAGATACTATTTTGATTTGATATCATACTCTAATGCTCTATATATGTTCCACTGCAGACTATGTCGCGCATTGGGCGGTGCGGACAAAGTTGAAATAGAATGGGGAAACCATGCTCTCTCCAATAGGGTGCAAGAGGCAGTTCGGGCCATTGTAGATTTTGTTAAGAGAGAGGGGCCCAAAGGGTGGGACGATCCATGGAGCTAGATACAGCAGCCATATGTAACCTGTCTATCCTTTTTTTTTTCTCCTAGCAAAACGTCTTGTTTTTGCATTTTTCTTGATCATTTTTTATATTAACAATTCCAATTTGTTTGGTTTTTTGCCTTAGTACGCATCATGACTCATTTTTGTTTACCTTTGGGCATTTATGTACAATATTTGAATTTGTAAATTGTAGTGATACCGCATCGAATGTCTCTTTTGTCAAATTAACATTGGTTAAACGGTGTAATCAAGACTTACTGGTTACTGCTTCACTAGTATTATTTGTTTGCAAGACTCCTGCGAAAGTTTAAAGTGCTGAATTGGCACTTACAAAACAAAATCATCTGCAAATTCTCTCCTAATACTCCTATGAACTTCCTGGCATATCTACCCCTGGGGTAATCTGAATTCCATGGCCATTTAACATTTTGCCGTTTATTCAATTGGCACATTCATGAAAAAGATTGGAGTTCTGTAATTGTGATCAAACATTCAGATGTTTTGGAAATTTCTGTGCACTGGTCATACACTTGATGCGTGCCAGCATGAACCATCCTTATTCCAGAAGAAAAAGATTGGTCAATTGTTCCATATTCCTGTTCATCTTTCTACAATTTTCGCGACCTCTGCTCAATCTTACTATTTTTTTATTGTTAGAGATTCATTCATCATTACTTGGTCTTTATTTGAGTCACACTTTACTCTCTTTTCCTTAGATGTTCCAGCCAAAAAGGCAAAAATGTACAATAATTTCATGATGCTTCACTCATTCATTCCCTTCTGGTGCTGCAAAAAAAAAGTTAATTTGTCCTATTGGGTAGCATGATGGTATTCCTTTGTAATGATTATTTACTTAAAATTGCTTTGCAGTTAATCAAGGTGCGCCGAAAGCCAATTTTCATAGAAACAAATGAGCCGAAATCTGTGCATGGGGAGCACATATCCGATTACCAGATTGATATCGAGTCAAGTCAGGTGTCCACATCTTAAGCTGCAAATCATGGCAAAGATGGGAAGCACATTAAGATGCAAGAATCTTTTGTTCATGGATCTCTCTGCTTAATCTAGGCAGTGTACGAGTAACCGAATATAAATTACGAAATTAGTGGGTGGTAGCTTAGGTAGGTAGGGTAAAGTCTAGAGAAATGCCGTAGCTTAGCTCTTGCATTTGCACCCAGTGCCATGATTGGAGAATCATGATCACGAAGGTCACGCCAAAAGGCACTGCAAGTTTTGGTTGACCATGGAGCACACTAGAGGCTGCCAAAATAGGCAGCCGAATAAGCCGAAAGGAAAAAGAAAAAAAAGGCCATGAAAGGAAGTGTTCAGTTGATGATGAGCACACAGATCTATCATGTGCATTCGAAGTTGTATGGCATGAATAATATATAAATATATATATATATAATAATAATAATAATAATAATAATAATAATAATAATGGATAAAATCTGGTTTTTGCTTCAACGGATGTTACAACCACATGCTGTAATGTTCTTAGCTCAAAACCAAATGTGAAGGTATCTCTAAAAAAAAATGAAGAGAAGACATATTGAACAACCATCAACAATAAGGACGAGATATAACTTATTTCACTTAGACAACAATTTTATTGTTAAATTTTTGTTCAAAGTTGACGAGTATTTAATTGTTGTCTTCAAGTTCTCACATGCAACATGAATGTAATCTTTGTCCTTATTATTATTTGTAGCTGAGATCACAACTGAAACTAACGTATTGTTCTAAAAAGAACATGCATGAGTTTTATCAAAATCACATTATTCCTACAAACCATACAATCCAATATAAAATAGATTTCCTACTAAATATGTTTTTTTGGTTCTGAGTTGATACCAGTAAGCCAACGGTTATAAGCCAAAAGAAACAAGAACGTTTCTCAAAAATAAAGTTAGCAAAATGACAATCAATCAAAGAATACATGTTGAACTACTCCTTCAATTTCCATGTTGCTATTGGCCTTGGTTAGAACTACTTCTTTAAGCAAACAATAGTTTACACGCTTACTATCTGTATAAACTTTTTACGTCATATCTAGATATTATGTAAACAACCCATATAATATGCTTTCCATTCATATTTAGGTAATACGTATGAAGAACGAAGAACAACTCACACAAATATGTTTTCCGTATCAAATTTAGATAACATGATTTCCATGTCAATTCTACGTAACATGCAAGTGGATTTATACAATTAGTGATTTGATTCTATATGCAGTTCATACAAATAATATATATATATATATATATATATATAAAACTATCTACAAAACAAGTAGTGTTTTCACCCAAAATTTTGTTCTGCCTATTTTGCAGAAAATCCCTTGAGTTTTTTCGAAATTTAACCTGCAGTCCCAATGCTAAAAAGAAAGGGATGGTTTGGATATAAAAAAGACCTTCTGCGCCCCTCCCTCCCGTCCCCATCCGTGCCACGCCCTGCGTCGCGCCTACGCTTCTCCCTCCCATTGCTGCTCGGAGCTCCCGTGTCGCGTCTGTGCCCCTCTCTCCCGTCCCCATCCGCGCCGCGCCTCAACTTCACCCGTTGCAACGCACGGGCACAATTGCTAGTATATATATATTGTCGATGATATGGGCCCGGGGTATAACGAGAATACGATATCGAAGAAGGAAGACGCCTCGCTACTGGGCGCCCAAAGATATGTCCTGAACGGCTCATGCGGGTCCAGGCCACGGGCGGCCATGTGGCCATCCCAAAGGGGACTTGGCTCGGGGGCTGCCCGGAGGCCGCCGCTTCCCCAGATGGCAGGGTTCGAGATCACCCGGACCCCCGTCCATCAACCCGCACCTCTCCGAGAGAGAAACGAGATCAACCGCCAACTGCCAACCACCACATTTAATGACTAGAGAGAGGCCAGACGCCTGCGCCGTCGCATTTATTGCGATGTGAGACACGTCTGTCAGCTGCTCATCATCATCCTTTTTGCCCGTCAAGAGGAAGAGAGGGGAGAAAGTCTTTGACGGCGACCGTAGTATGCCCACACGGTCAGGCCACGCACGCCTCCCTCCACGCCTCGTCCAGTCGCATTAAATGCGCTGGGCGGCCGCGTGGGAGAGAGGATATGAGCGCTGGGGGTGTCACGTCGACCCTTCTTCAGGCGGAGAGCCACTGACCGGTAGGCCCCACTGGAGTAGGTAAGTTGACCCCTCCTCTTGTCAGCAGCATGGCAACCACGACGCCCGTTTTTTCTCCTCCAACTCCCGCAACATGGCAACAGGAGCAGGAATGGGGGTAGACCCCCGACAAGATAGGACAAGAGCCGCTCCATCACGTGGAGCGGAGTATAGAAAGCTAGGACTACTGTGGTGTCCCCTTGCACTATAAAAGGAGGCCCAAGTCCATTATAGAGAGGTGGGTCCTTTGTTCAGCCTCTTCAACCTTGGGCTTTAAGCATTTCACCTCAGTCATCAGCTCCAGCTTCCCCAGGGAAGAACAACCACACCAATCCTTGTAATTCATTCTTCACATAGCACAAAAACAGGAGTAGGGTATTACGTCTCCCCAACGGCCCGAACCTGTATAATTCTTCTGTGCCTTTTGCGATTGCAACTTTCCTCCATCTTCCTACTTTCCCACTACCTCACCTCGAGTTCGAACCCTGATTCACCGCTCCCCTGTGCCGAACCAAAAAGGAGGGTCCCCGGGTCCCCGCGTGTCGAGCACACGCATTGACAGCTGGCGTGCCAGGTAGGGGGAGCGCGCTGCATTAGGGTTTAAATTCGCGTATTCCTTCCGCCTCCCTACGGAACCGCCCGTCTCCGTCCTTGCCAAGGTCCACAGCTACGTCCTACGGACCGCGTCTGGCTCCCTCGCTACCCGCGAGGGTGACTTGGCCAATAGGGTGGTCGAGGAGATCGATACGGGCGAGCACAGCCCCAACTTCCGACATCTCCGCTCGGAGGAGGGAGGACCTTTGTCCCCTCACCCTCCGATGGTGCGGCGGCGGCGGAGCCCACCTCCCGCCCCGAGACCGGCGGTGGGCGGAGGAGGCCAAGCGTCCCCCAGGGTCGCCAACGTACCTGCAGGATCCGGGCTACGCCCGAGCGAACATGCCGGCGAATCGCGCCGGAGCGACCGGAGTCCCCAGGGAGGTGATTGAGCACCGACTCGCAGTACGGCCGGATGCACGACCAGTCCGGCAAAATGTGAGGCGACAGGCCCCGGAGCGACAGGCGTTCATCCGTGAAGAGGTGGCACAGCTCCAGGAGGCCGGCTTCATCCGAGAGGTGCTGCATCCGGAGTGGTTGGCTAACCCGGTGGTTGTCCCGAAGGCCAACCACAAGCTGCGCATGTGCATCGACTACACCGACCTCAACAAGGCATGCCCTAAAGACCCTTATCTTCTCTGCCCCGAATAGGCCAGATAGTCGACTCCACTACGGGGTGCGACCTTTTATGTTTCCTACATGCATATTCTGGTTATCATCAGTTTCGCATGGCTGTAAAGGATGAGGAGAAAACTGCATTTATCACCCCTATGGGTACCTTTTGCTACATATCTATGCCTTTTGGTTTAAAGAATGCCATGTCTACTTTCCAACGCGGTGTCCGCGTCATGCTGAAAGACCAAATAGGGCGCAATGTCGAGGCGTACGTCGATGATCTCGTGGTCAAGTCCCGGACCAAAGGACCTTGCTCCGGACTGGCCGAGACATTTGATAACCTCCGGTCTCCCGCATGAAGCGAACCCGAAAAATATGTGTTCGGGGTACCGCGGGCAAGCTCTTGGGGTTTTTGGTCTGCCCGAGGCATCGAGGCCAACCCTACAAAAATAAAGGCGATAGAGGAGATGCGCCCCCGGAAGCTCGTGGACGTGCGTAAAATCACCGGTTGTGTAGCCGCCCGAGCCGTTTCATATCAAAGCCGGGAGAGCGGGCGCTCCTTTATTCAAGTTGCTAAAGCGAACTAGTGTCACATCCCGATTTTCGTTCGGGATTAAAAATCATTAAATAATTCATTTTCTAGAAATTAAATAAAATGAAAAGCATATTAATCAAGTGAAAGTATTAAGGAAATAAAAATTTACTTTAAAAATCATGGCTGGAAATATTTTTCAAATATTATCCATGCCCTAATGTACTCTCCAAAATTTTTGTGAAATTTTGGAGCTCAGAAATAATTTTAATAATACAAAGAACATTTAAGTAATTATTTAAATAAATTAATTAATCAGTAAATAATCTGGTTGAATTTTTATTAAATACTTTAAGTGTTCATCTAATTTCAGGGTTTTTCTTGGAATTATTTGAGCATTGGAAGTATAGATAAAAATTCAAGGAATTTTGGAAGAAAAGTCTGCTTTGCCTCCCTGTCGCTACAGTGTCATCTTCCTCCTCCAGCTGCCTGGGTACTGTTCATCCGAACAGCAATCTCTTTCCTTCCTTCGCAAATCCCGTCGAATCACTTGCTCAAATCCAAAATTAGTTGAGGGGAATTAATCCTGACCTCTTCCTCTCCATTTCCCCCATAATTTCCCATCCAATCCCACAATAAATCGTGGTGGATTTCGATTTGGTTCTTCACTGTTAAACACCACCATAGCTGACCGTTCCTCTCCCTCCCCAGTCGATTTCCTTCCCAATCAACTCACAAAAATCGGTTCCTCTCCTCCTCATCATCATTTCTCCCATGAATCTTTATCCAATCCCGCACGAACTCATGTTGGATTTTTATTTCGCATTTATCTGTTGAACTACACCATTGTTGGTCAACGGCTCATCCTCTCCCCGACCCCCTCCCCTTCCTCTCCCCGGCGACGATCCCCCTCTCTCCTGCCTATAAAAGGGAGCCCTCAGCACCCTCCTCACTCCCCTCACACCACCTCGAGCTCCCTTGCTCTCCCTCCATTCCTCCGCTCGGTTTCCTCTCTCCTCGGCGCCGGCGAACTTCGGCCGCCCCTCCCTGTCAAGCCGAGAAGCGCCAGACCTTGCAACCATCTCCATCGGCCTCGCAGCCACCTCCTCTTCCCCGGCCTCACCTCCATTTCACCCGGAGACCGTTGTGCCGGCCTGCCCATCCACCTCACCGCCGCAACTCCGGTCGGCTTTTACTCCTCACCCGTGCGCCGGTTGGCTGCGCCATCGACACCTACGGTATCGCAGCATCGCCCTCCACCTCGGCCAAGGCCCGTTTTTGCCCGGAACACACTGAAACCCCGTTGCCCGTGGTGCCTCTCCCTCAGCCTTGCCGGCGCCACTTCGGCAACCTCTGCCGCCTCACTGATGTGTCTCCTGACATCGTCGTCTCCTTCCTCGGCATTGCGGCATCATCCTCTTCCTCGTCCACCGCTCCCCGTCCTCGGATCGCCGCCAGAGCTCGCCGTCCTTGTCGTCGCCGAGCGCCGGTTTTCCTCGCCGTCATGCGCCTGCGCCGCCTCTTCTCGCTGTTGAGCACACGGTGAGCCGCCCCTCTGCCATCCTTGCCCGTGTCGTCATCCTACTCTTTTCCTTCCAAAAATAATTAAAAATTGCCTAATAAATCAATTTAATTTCCAGAATCTATTTAATGGTCCAAAACTTCTAAAATTCATATCTAATCCATACAAACTCGAAATTGGGCCATTCAAATTGTAAAATTCATCTAAAATTGAGCTATACATGTTTGTTTACTTTTCTTGTATTGTTCATTTGGTTTTTATTAGGGTTTTCCTTGTTTTGCGTGTCAGCATGTAGACTTCGTCGTTTTGAAAGGTTCGTGCTCGCGAGGAAAAGAAGTTTTGTTCGAAGGAGCAAGGCAAGTCATGTCATTTTGATCATATTGCTATCCCAGTTTACAAAATTATGTTTATTTAAATTATTGCATTTCGCTTTATTAAATTCCTGCGTCTATCACTGTTTTATTTAGCCTTACCGATTCTCCTTGTTATAGCCCTACTACTTGTATTATGATCCTTGATAACCCTAGGAAAAATAAAACTAGTGAGCACTTTATGTATGTGGTACTCACTAGCAAACTTAGGAATATGCTTAGCCCTGCTTGAATAGAAACAGTTAGATGTTTTCAATAATTAGACTAAGGAATAACTTGTAAATGATGAAGTTTTGGCTGTTTAGCCGTGGCAATAAATGTCCCCTTCAAAATTCCCCAAACATGTTTTTGGCTGGGCACGAGGTGCATGGTTTTGTTAGTCGCACCTCGGCCGTCATAAGGACCGGTCTTCGGGCCTCTGTTGCAAAGCATTTCCGTACTACCACCTGTCTAATGGGTAAGGCTTAACGCGTCGACTAGTACGGTCAGAAACAAACAAGACACGGATAGGGATGGATGAAGCCCTAGGAAGGGTTGAAGCCCATGGGCTGACGTCTCTCGCAAGTGAAGGCTCAGAACGAGTCGAGATGCCTGGGGGCATAGACTGTCTGCTCGACCCAGGGCACCTGGCGGGGGAAGTCTATGTCGGTCTTCTTTGTTTAGGGCAGTACTAAGCGATGAGTTATGTCATGGCTTCCGTCCGTATGCCATGGTGGCATGTGGCACGTCGCAACACGTGAGGAAGACATGTCTGGTGGGTAAAGATGTACACCTCTGATCAGAGTAAATCTATTCGAATAGCCGCGCCCTCGGTTATGGGCAAGCCGAGCAATGTACCCAAGTTAGAGTTTATTTCGTTTAAAACCGAAAGATTTGGAGTTAGCACATGTTGGCTGAGTTAAGGCAAGATCGCGTTGGTGCGCGACTAGATAATAATTTGACTAGAGATAGGCTCGTGTTTATTAAAATGCCTTAAAATATTTAAATGCTTTGAAATGCTGGTTTTTTTGGAAAAATAGTCCTTTATATGAATCCTTTGTACCACCTTGCATTATATTTGCATTCTTCCGGCATGGCTTGTTGAGTACGGTGGTTGTACTCAGCCTTGCAATTCCTTCCCCCTTTCAGAAGTGTAGTGCCTTTGAGTCAAAGACGGTGTTAGAGGACCAAGGCTCAGACCCCAGTTGAGTTTGCCTGTGGAGTGGAGCTGAAGCCCCGCTAGGATCGTCCTGCTTTTCCGCTGCAGTTTTCTTCGAGTGCGGGGACTAAGTGCCTCTTCTGTAAGTATATTTATACGCTTTAATTTACGTTTGGATCTGTGTATTGATTTGTCATTTTGTGTACCCTGGCTGGTCCTAGACAGGGAATTAATACACAAAATAGTCTGGAAATTTGGGATAAATTTCTAGGCGTGACAACTGGCCCCTTCACCTGGACGGACGAGGCGAAGAAAGCCTTGAGAGAGCTCAAGCGTTATCTCTCCTCGCCGCCCACATTGGTGGCACCTCAAGAAGGAGAACCCCTCCTTTTATATTTGGCGGCAACTCCCCAAGTGATCAGTGCAGCGTTGGTTGTGGAGCGCGACGACGAGCCAGTCTCCCAGACGCCCCCAGCCTCATCACACCAGGAGGCAGGAGACCTTGGAACGGGTGTTGGCCGAGGAAGCACCGGAGCGGAGGCGGCCTTTGGCCCTCGAGCCTCGGGGAGCCACCCGCCCCTAGTCCGGGGCTCCCGAGGCCCTTCTACCCGGAGCGGCCCGAGGGCCCCGGGGAAAGCGATGGCCCGGTAGCCCCGGACACTGAGGTAACCCGCCCCGGTGCACCCGAGCCTGTTGCCCCTGTTAAGGTAGCTAAGGCCAGCACCAAAGTGCAGCGGCCAATCTACTTTATCAGTGAGGCGCTATGGGACGCAAAGACACGTTACCCACAAGCCCAAAAAATGCTCTACGCCGTGCTCATGGCTTTCAGAAAGCTGCACCACTACTTTCAGACACATCGGGTAACGGTAGTCACGTCTTATCCTCTCGGGCAGATCTTGCATAACCGAGAAGGCACAGGACGGGTAGTCAAGTGGGCTATCGAATTTTCAGAGTTCGACCTGCATTTCGAAGCTCGCCACGTGATCAAGAGCCAGGCCTTGGCCGATTTTGTGGCAGAATGGACACCAGTGATCGACAATGATCAACCCTCGGGTGAACCCGAGAGTACGGAGGATCGCGACCAATGGACCATGCATTGGGTGATGAACTTTGATGGTTCACTCACCTTACAGGGGGCCGGGGCAGGCGTTGCGTTAACTTCCTCGACAGGCGACGTACTCCGGTACATCATTCGACTTGAGTTTCGAGCAACCAATAACATGGCCGAGTATGAAGGGCTCCTAGCGGGGTTGCGAACGGCGGCAGGCATGGCCATCCGCCGTCTGCTAGTCCTCGGCGACCCTCAACTAGTCGTGAACCAAGTTTCCAAGGAGTACCAATGCACCGACCCCCAGATGGAAGCGTATGTCAAGGAAGTACGGCGTATGGAGCGCCATTTCGATGGACTCGAGCTGTGTTAACACTGAAATTTGGTAATTGAGTTCCTAAGTTCGTAAAGGCAAAGCGAAATCAGATCGGCCGAAGACAGGAATCGTATCGGCTAAAAAGGGATCGGCTGCATGACTAGTCGGCTGAGGATGGATCGAATGGGAGCAGCCGACAGCCGATTCTGAGTCTGGAAGAGATGAAACCGTGTCTAGTGCAGAAACTTGAAGATAAATGAAAGATTCGGTTGCTAGTTGCGCGTTAAAAGATATTGCCACTTATGGATAGAGTCCTATAACGGCAATTGTATCTGTAATCTAGAGATTTGTTAAATTGTTAGTTGTAACACGGTATAGGTCCCGCTAGGGATAATATAGTGTTTTAAACAGTAGTTTAGATAGAGTCCAGGGTTGTTACAAATATTTTTATCTTGGGTATAAATAGTACCCGAGACCCTCTGTAGAAGGATGATTCATTCAATCAAATCTTCGGCGCATCGCCAACCTTTTTCTCTAGACGAGCACTTTGTTTGGCTTCGGGCTGCATCGTCTCGATCCCCGACTCCAGGTAAATGTTTGTCATTAGTGGTATGATTCTCTGTTTCTAATGCTTCCATCGCAATGATACATTAGAATCAGTGGTTTTACTGCGTCATATATCATATAACACATATGAATTAGATCAATGTTTAGATCTATCTTGTCATTGGCTCGTTCTGTCAA
This sequence comes from Oryza australiensis, assembly GCA_019925245.2. Lineage (NCBI taxonomy): Eukaryota > Viridiplantae > Streptophyta > Magnoliopsida > Poales > Poaceae > Oryza > Oryza australiensis. Next base: position 1,483,892 of record JAIFGZ020000342.1, read on the forward strand.
GAACATGCAGTCGGTCGGGCTAGATCTAAAGGTTGGCTGGTTCATATGCGGTATCCCCCATCTCGAGGAGTATAAGTCGGCTGTAACAGATCGGATGTTTCTTTTTATACTTAATGCTGCATCGGATTCGAACTATTGAGTCGTCTTTAGAACTATCAGTGATCTGTTCATCTGAGATTTATATTATCTAGAGATAGTGCCGGGGTTTCAGCCGGCCTTACTTGCCCTAATATGTTTCTTTTAATGTGCTTATTACTAGATTTGTATTAGGACTGCCTCTTATGTTAAGATCGTGTTTCTGTCGGATGTTACCTAATGAGATCGGCCTTTCCTGGGCAGTCGATGGCTGGTTTCTCGGTTGTACGTTTGACTCAGGGACATTATTTTCACATAAGATTCTTCGGAGTACTAGGCGATTCTTTGTTAGTTTTCCAGTATCGGCTGGGTTATCAATCTGTGTATTTATTATTCTTCACTATATTTGGATTGAGCGACTGATGCTGTCTCGGTGTAGCCGATCCATTCTAGTCACTTGGCCTAAATATGGCCTAGAATAGCATATATACATTCATGGATTTCCTTAGCCGATCCCGTGAGGATCTAACCTAACACTTAAAGCGTATTCTCTCATTTTTTCTTGTTGATTAACAGATCAAATCAACTGGCACGCCCTGCACATTGTAGGCAGCCGAGAAGGACCTGCACTGGAGTCAAGCAGATCTCCCAGGCCAGCGCATGAGAGAGATTTCTCGTCAACACGCTTCTTGGCATGCCCAGTGGGACTGTTTTTGTCGGCTCGACTCGGACGAATAGACTCTGCCGGCAAGATGGTCGACTCCAAGAACCGTGGCATCACGCAGGACAACGTTGTCCCTGTAAAGATGGAACAACTATCAGCTGAACAGCAAGCCGAATATAAGAAGATGGTGGAAGAACTCCAGACTAATTATTTGCAATCTTTCACCCAAACGAGATCTGGAGCTATGCACCAAAAGTACAAGTTCAGCCTGAATGATACCAATGCATCTTCCTCGGGTGACGCAAAAGGCAAACAGAAGGTAGAAGAGCCGACCCAGATGCAAGATGATCCGGCCATATACTCCCTGCAAGATCAAATCGACTCGGCCGTTCACCACGCACTGGTCAACCAAAGTAGCATCTTGGTTAATACCCTCAATAATATGATCTCTCATGTGGTCGACGCCAAGGTAGCCGAACAGTTGCAACAGGGGCCCACGTATGCCGCAGATGGCCAATTTCCTGGTTACAGGACATTAGTCACCCAGGATCGGCCGCTTCCACTGATAGCGCAACCAAGCCCGCAAGGAGGAGTCGGCCAGCTGAATCCAGGCGAAACGACCATAAGACCAGTGGTTACTATACTGAACCGACAACAGTGGTTGCCTCAGGGTCAACTCGACAGCATGTTCAATGACAATCGGCAGCCAGAGCCGATTGATCTAGGCAGGCGACACAAGCCGGTGGCCGACAGTTGTTCCTAGATCCACCAACGCCACAACCAGCGCATCGGCCACCTCCCGCTGACCATCGTTACCAGTACCAAGGGGCCGTCAAGACCACCATTACAGGCCTCAAACGCCACCACAGCTGTATCGGCAAGCACCCGTGCCGTATGACCCATATGAGCCGATACAGCAAGACAACCGAGCCTGGGCCGATCTAATCGCAGACGTCATGCGCGACCAATTCGGCTTCAAACCAAAAGATTCAGGGAATATGTATCGATATCCCTATCCAGAACATTTCGAGAGGATCCCGCTACCCAACCGATATAAGATCCCAGACTTCTCGAAATTCTCAGGGCAAGACAACGTTTCTACCTATGAGCACGTCAGCCGATTCTTGGCATAATGCGGTGAAGCATCGGCTACGGACCCTTTGAGAGTTCGGTTATTTCCCCTTTCTCTTTCAGGATCGGCCTTTACTTGGTTCTCCTCATTACCTTACAACTCAATCCAGAGTTGGGCCGATCTTGAGAAACGGTTCCACAGCTATTTTTACTCCGGCAACCATGAGATGAAGTTGTCGGACCTCACCAGCGTCAGGCAGAAACACAATGAGTCCGTCCAAGACTACATCCAACGCTTCAGGGAGATGAGAAACCAATGTTACAGCCTGGTGCTATCGGACGCTCAGCTGGCCGATCTGGCCTTCCATGGTTTGATCGCGCCGATCAGAGAGCGATTCTCCGCGCAGGACTTCGATAGTCTAGCCCACTTGGCGCAGAAAGTGACGGCCCACGAACAGCGTTTCCAAGACACCAGGAAGGCCGTCAAGAATATAACCCAGGTCATCGTCGATTCGGACTATGGATCCGACGATGATGAAACAGAGTTGCAGCGGCCGAATGGGCTAAGAATAAAAAGGCCATCGTCACAATGGCCGCCGAAGACGGCTAAAGAAGAAAAGTACGAATTCGACATCACTAAGGCCGACAAGATTTTCGATTTCTTGCTCAAGGAGAAACAGATTCAATTACCCGAAAATCATGTGATCCCGTCGGCCGAAGAGTTGAAAAAGAAGAAGTACTGCAAGTGGCACAACTCCACATCTCACACCACAAATGACTGCAAAGTCTTTCGACAGCAAATCCAGTCGGCAATCGAGGCCGGGAAGCTAAAGTTCGCCGACTCAAATCGGTCGATGAAAGTAGACGGCAATCCCTTCCTGGTCAACACGGTCCAGGCCGGCCCCGGGCGAGCTGATCGGCAGAACAGAATGGCGCACGGCTTAGCCAATACGTCGATCGGGGCCAAGGCAGAAGACAACCAGACTGGATGCCACGCCGTGCAAATTAATATGGTGCGCCCAGTCATCAGATCGGCTGGCCGACGGCCGACCCATGAACACAGCCGACACCGTCATCAATACCGGTCTCGGCATGAAGAAATTTACGGTGAAGCACCTCGTCGGCACGAACCAAGTGTCTAGAGCCGACGATACAAGGTAAATCACGACAATGCCGATCCACATTGGCATTGCGATTTTTTTCAGGTACTGCTGGGAATCCGGCATGAGGCTACCAACATTGGAAAATTGCCCAGCATGTAACGATCGCCGCGACGATGACGAACACGGAAGCTTATCGCCTGTAAGTCCAGCTCGGCTCGTCCCTAGAGCCGTCCAGCTAAACCAAAGGCGGCGACCTATCCATGATCGGCTCGGTCCGATCCATCAGGACTTCTTCATCGACGAAAACCGTGAGGAAGACAACCGCGACGATGAAGAGGCCGATAATGAAGAATCGGCCAACCCCCAATGGTGCCCGTCCGATCTCTTCACAAAGACGCAGAAAAGGAGGGTTCAACGGCTCAAGCGTGAAGGAAGAGAAGACGAGGTGCAACAAATGATCTACGAGCAGCGCCGTCAGCTGGGCAAAGTCAAAAGGCAGTGGGTACCCAAACGGAGAGCCGCTGTAACTGACGAAGAAAAAGCCGAAGAAAGTCCAGCCAATCATGCCAGAAGGGCAGCCAAAGGGAAAGGCAAAGTTTCCGCATCGGTTAACATGGTCTTCGTGTTGCCGGCCGAGTTCGGCGCCCCTGAAGCCGACGCAGACACTATCGAGGATGATCTGACAAAGCTGACAATCTCGCCAGACCAGGCCATCTTCGACAAGCCTGAAGGAACCGAAAATCGGCACTTGAAGCCGTTGTACGTTAAAGGCTTTGTCAACGACAAGCCGATCTCCAAAATGCTAGTCGATGGGGTAGCTGCAGTCAACCTCATGCCCTACGCAACGTTTAGAAAATTCGGAAAGGGGGCCGAAGACCTGATAAAAACCAACATGGTGCTCAAGGACTTCGGCGGCAACCTATCAGAGACCAAAGGCGTCCTCAACGTTGAACTGACCATCGGCAACAAAACCGTGCCCACGACGTTCTTTGTCATCGACGGGAAGGGGTCTTACAGCCTGCTGCTCAGAAGGGACTGGATACACGCCAACTGCTGCATCCCTTCTACAATGCACCAGAGCCTGATCCAATGGGACGGCGACAAGATCGAGATCGTGCCAGCCGACAGGTCAGTTAGTGTCGTCAGTGCCGATTTGCCGCTTTGGGAAATCGAAGGCATTGATTGTTTATCTGGGAAAATCTGGCAAGCCGATTTTCTAAATGTGTCCAATTCAACAATACAGCCCATCGGAAACGACGAGCCGCAGCAACTGCTTTGAACAAGACATGGTGGAGGGCTCAAGCGTTCTCGGCGTAGCCACCGCGGACGAAGACGATGGCAAGTTAGTGCAAGGTTTCACGTCGGCCGACAAATTAGAAGAAATAGACATCGGCTCTGGTGATAAGCCGAGGCCGACGTACATTAGCAAAAATCTATCTCCTCATTATAGATCCCAACTTATTGAATTATTAAAAGAATATAAAGATTGTTTTGCTTGGGAGTACTTCGAGATGCCCGGTCTCAGTCGATCGATAGTGGTCCATCAACTGTTGATCAAGGCAGGCTATCGGCCTTTCAAACAGCCTCCCAGGAGGTTTAAGGCCGATATGTATGACGCAATTAAAGCCGAAATCACTCGGCTATATGACGCGGGATTCATTCGGCTGTGCCGATACACCGGATTGGTCTCAAACATCGTCCCGGTATTGAAGAAAAATGGTAAACTTCGGGTGTGCATCGATTTGAGAGATCTAAACAAAGCAACCCCCAAGGACGAATACCCAATGCCAATAGCCGATCAACTTGTCGACGCCGCCTCAGGACATAAGATTATCAGTTTCATGGATGGTAACGTAGGGTATAACCAGATATTCATGGCCGAAGAGGACATCCACAAGACCGCTTTTCGGTGCCCTGGCGCAATCGGCCTTTACGAGTGGGTAGTAATGACGTTCGGCTTGAAGAATGCTGGGGCAACATATCAACGGACCATGAATTACATCTTTCACGATATGATCGGCTCACTAGTGGAGATATACATTGACGACGTGGTTGTCAAGTCAAGAGAGATAGAAGGCCACATTGCTGATCTAAGACAAGTGTTGGAACGGACGAGGAAATATGGTCTAAAGATGAATCCGCTTAAATGTGCGTTCGGCGTGTCAGCCGGGCAATTCTTGGGGTTTCTCGTCCATGAAAGAGGGATTGAAGTCACACCGAGGAGCATTAACGCTATTAAGACAATTCAACCCCTGAAAGATAAAAAGCAGCTTCAGTCGTTGATCGGAAAGATAAACTTCATCAAACGGTTCATAGCTAATCTCTCAGAAAAAATGGAGCCGTTCACATCATTGCTTCGGCTGAAAGCCGATCAGGCCTTCACATGGGGGGCAGAGCAGCAAAAAGCGTTAGACAACATAAAAGATTACCTAAGCTCTCCTCTAGTTCTGATGCCTCCACAAAAGGGAATACCATTCAAGCTGTACCTGTCGGCCGATGACAAATCAATAGGCTCCGTCCTAATCCAACAGGTCGACGGCAAAGAGAAAGCCATTTTCTATCTCAGCCGACGGCTGCTAGACGCAGAGACAAGGTATTCACCTGTGGAGAAGTTATGCCTATGCCTCTATTTCTCATGTACAAAGTTAAGGCACTATCTGCTGTCCAATGAGTGCACGGTAACTTGCAAAGCCTATGTGGTCAAGTATATGCTATCGGCTCCAGTGCTCAAAGGAAGAATCGGTAAGTGGATCTTCGCACTAACAGAGTTTGATTTAAGGTATCAGGCACCAAGGGCAGTCAAAGGGCAAGCCATAGCCGATTTCATTGTGGAACACAAAAATGATTCAATCGGCTCAGTGGAAGTTATGCCTTGGACTTTGACGTTCGACGGCTCGATATGCACCAACGGCTGCCGCATCGGCTTAGTCCTTATTTCTCCCAGGGGGGCAAGCTTTGAGTTCGCCTTCGCCATTGACCCCCACGCTACGAATAACCAAGCCGAGTATGAAGCCGTTCTCAAAGGGTTGACTCTACTCAAGGAGGTGGAAGCCGACACAGTCGAGATAATGGAGATTCGTTTCTCGTCATCAGCCAATTATCAGGGGAATATGAGTGCAAAAATAATGCGCTGATGGTCTATTACCGACAATGCCGGGAATTAATGGATGGTTTCTGGCTAGTCACTTTGAAGCATATCCCCAGAGAGCAGAATACTGAGGCCAATGATTTGGCTCAAGGGGCATCAGGCTATCGGCCGATGCTGAAAGAAGTAGACGTAGACGTGGCCGCCATCACGGCCGATGATTGGACATTTGACGTCTACAACTATCTCAAAAACCCCTCTCAATCGGCCACAAGGAAACACGATACAAGGCGCTACGATACGTGTTGCTTGATGAAGACCTATACTATCGGACGATTGACGGCGTACTACTCAAGTGTTTGGGAGCCGATCAAGCTACAGTGGCCATCAGGGAGGTGCACGAAGGAATCTGTGGCACACATCAATCGGCCCACAAAATGAAATGGCTACTTCGCCGAGCCGGGTACTTCTGGCCGACGATGCTGGAGGATTGTTTCAAATACTACAAAGGATGCCAGGACTGCCAAAAGTTTGGCACGATACAACAAGCACCGGCGTCGGCCATGAACCCAATCATCAAGCCGTGGCCGTTCAGAGGATGGGGCATTGATATGATCGGCCAGATCAATCCACCTTCAAGCAAAGGACACAAATTTATCCTGGTAGCCACGGATAATTTCACAAAATGGGTGGAGGCGATCCCCCTCAAAAAAGTGGATTCCAAGGACGCAATTGAGTTCGTCAAAGAACACATTATCTACCGATTTGGCGTTCCACAAATAATAACGACCGACCAGGGATCTATCTTTGTGTCAGACGAATTTGTTCAGTTTGCCGATGGCATGGGGATCAAGCTACTTAACTCTTCGCCGTATTACGTGCAAGCCAACAGGCAAGCCGAGGCCTCAAACAAAAGCTTGATCAAGTTGATTAAAAGAAAGATCTGTGAGCATCCCAAGCAATGGCACACCCGATTGGCCGAGTCATTGTGGGCGTATCGGATGGCATGCCACGGGTCAATCCAAGTCCCCCCGTACAAACTGGTCTATGGATACGAGGCAGTGCTGCCATGGGAAAGTGTCGTCGGCTCAAGGCGCATTCAGCTACAGGACCAACTCACAGGCGACGATTATTATCACCTAATGGTAGACGAGTCGGAGGATCTCGTTTTGTCCAGGATGAGAACTTTAGAAAAAGTAACACAAGATAAAGAACGAGTAGCCAGACACTACAATAAAAAGGTTGTACCTAAATCTTTTGAGGAGGGCGAACTCGTTTGGAAACTTGTACTGCTGATCGGATCTAGAGACAACAAGTTCGGCAAAAGGTCACCAAATTGGGAAGGGCCTTTCAAGATCCACAAATGCGCCTCTAAAGGAGCTTACATGCTAAAAGGATTGGATGGAGAGATATTCGGAAGGGCCCTTAATGGAAAATATTTAAAGAAATATTACCCAAGCGTGTGGATCAATTCATGAGTCGGCTATAGTTACTACAGCCGATCTACGATAGCAGATGTCTTACGAGGCATCACCTTTAGGCATTTTCACACCACTTTTCACGAAGCGCTCCACGATCGGCTCATGATTGCCCAACAAGGAAGACCAGAATGCGCGAGCGACTCGAACTCGCAAATTTTGTCGACACCGAAGCTATCAACAAAACTTGGGGGCATACACATACACAAGTCAACCGAAAAACCAAGCCGACTGCAACGCAAAAATAAGGCTAGAAGTTGAAACACCAAGCTGATTGCAACGCAAAAATCAGGCTAGAAGTTGAAACACCAAGCCGGTTGCAACGCAAAAATCAGGCGGAACATTAAACGAGCTTTATTCAGAATCGGCGCAAAGCCGTCTTTGATTACATGTTCCCTAGATAATCCCTAATGGCCGCCAGGGCTCGTTCGATAGACTCCGCAGTCTCCATCTCTAATGCGTCCAAGATCAGATACTCCAGCCGAGTGACCCTTATGTCAGTGGTTGTGGTCAACAGTTCGTTGGCAAGTTGAGCTTGCCTTCCTTCCAGCCGGTTGAGGCGCGCGAGCGTCGAAGACGCCATGGGGGCAGCAGCCGGAATGCTACCAAGGTTGATGGGAGGCCGGGCCGCCGGGTGACGAGCCTCCAACTCCCAGAAGCGTTTCAGGTTGGCCCTCACTCGGCGGTCTTGGCTGACCGTCAGTTCGTATCGCGTGTCCATGATCTCCAGGATCACCCGAAGGGGATGAGGCGGTTGCGAGAAAGTTCGTTCCTGAGTACTTAAAGGGAAGAGATGGCGAGAATAGATGGGCTAGGAAATCACCTGGTTTACCGACGAGCTCGAGGAAGCCATGGGAAGCCCTGCCAAAGACTTGGAAGACTGGACGTTGTACTCCTGGAGATTGAGTGTCTTCTTCGGCCGTGAGTTATTCGGGGAGGACCGAAGAAGCCCATTTATAGAAAGGAAAGATGCGGTTTTCAGATATGAAAGGTCGATGCCGATGCAAGAGTCGAAGAGGTCATCATTAAAGGCGTCGGGAATCGTTGAATGGCCGGCGACTGCGCAAGACTGGATACCCATCGTCCAGGACTCACGGGTTCTTGAAGTATAGATTCGGATAAGTCAGACTACGAAACCAAATCGGCAGTGTACTCGGGTATTACCGGCCGATAGCCAACAAGATAGGTGTCCGAAGGATAACACTAAAGGTCGTGGCGTGATCTCGGAGTCGGGGCCGATTTTGACTCAAACAAGTCGAGGCGCCACAAACAACCGAGGGACAATCTTATCTACAAGTGCAGCCGATTGTATCTACGAACGCGACGGCATAGAATCGATAATTTATGACACGCGAGATAAGGGAGATAACTTGTGTCGGTCTTTGGTGGTCTGGATCTTGCGTAGGACCAGGTCGCCAACAATGAAAGCTCGTGCTCGCACGTTGCGACTGTGGTATCTTCTGAGCCCTTGAAGGTATTTGGCCGACTGGATGAGGGCTGCCTCACGGGCCTCTTCCAATCGGGTGAGGTGTAGACCCCCGTTTTTGAGGACGGGAATCATTCGTGTTCATAGTACCTTATCCCTGGATCGAGTAGTTTGGTACCCACGAATACAGTTCTGAATTACCAGGTGCAAAGTGCACGAATAGTCTTACAACGAAATTATTACAATAATAGGCCCGAGGGCAATATCCAATACATATAGGACCTACCGTCCGGATACATCCGAAAACAAATTAGATAAGATAGCAGACGGAAGGCGAGAAGATGCCGATTGCCACGAGCAACGGCGGGGACTAAGACCCGTTGCGCTCCATTGCCTTCATTCCTCCTAGTAGTATGTGTACGGGTCTTCCTCATCTCCTTCATCGGAGGTTTGTGCGTATAGCAAGGGTGAGTACCCAACGTACTCAACAAGCCAACACGGAATGATGCACATGATAGGGTCATTCAAAGGATGGCTATGGTTTATTTGCGCAAAGCCAATTTTCACAAATCATTTCACAACCCTAACATCTAGCCAGGTCAAGTTTTAGGTCCATAGTATATTAAGTCGGCAACGGTTCGTCCACCATCCATTGTGATCCCAAGGATAGCTTCCCGCCTCCGATCCGTCATGGTTTTCTCGGGGTGTCTTTCTCCTTTCTCTCGATAGAGAAGTTGGTTTCCCCAAGCACATAAAGTCATTATGCAATCCCACCCATCATTTTAAAATTTATGAGCCTAGCCACGGGAAACACTTGTCACGTCGCTCATTAACCGCGAGCACGGCTATTCGAATAGATTGATTAACTCACACCGGTGGATGTACACTTTACCCGTACTCCGCAACTACTCATTGAATGAGCTTACATCCCTCTATATGGGACGGTCACGGCAAAGCCTTTCGATAACCTCACTTTGGCGCACTCGCTCCATGAACTTAAGCCCTCATGCACTCTAGCGAGTCATTTCCTAGCAAAGTGAGAGGAGTTCGCGTTCCTGGGTAAGAGAAAGAATTGCTCTATCCTTGCACTTTCCATCTTCATGTCCTTTTCTTCATGTCTTCATTTCTTCATGTTGATCGCATGCCCGATCTCCGCCAGTACCAACCAGCGGTACATCCCCGCCGGAAGGCCCTTGACTATCGTCCAGTGCACCCACCGGTGGTGCACCCCCACCGGCAAGCCCTTACCTCAACGCCAACACCGAACCTACTATGCAAGGATACCGCCTCCGCTCGGATATTTAATCGCCTAGGTCTATACCCATTCGAGAAGTACGGTTGTACGGCTCGTTCTAAGTTGTAGTCTCATGGCTCGGTCCTTAACCGACGGGGACGGTACTAGCCTTTTCCGGAATCCACCCAAATCCATCCATCCGCCCCAGTCTAAAAACATTGGTTTGTATTTTCATTTTTCATCAAAGCCATTTCCAACATGATCAAGGCAACGTGGCGCTCATGTCTCCACTTGCCGTGTCTCAACCATCTTCCCAAGATAGTTGCCCAAGCACGAGGCTTATTTGTAAAATCATGAGTATGCAAGAATCTAGTAGAAGCGTGGCTAAGCATTTTATCAAGATAACCTCCGTTGCATCACATCGAAGGTTTACAAAGAATATTTCTAAGGGTATTCAATATCAAGGCAGGATATATCAAGAATAGGTACTCATTTTTGTATAGCATGCAATTTGTAATTGAAAACAACATCATTTCACAAAGTAGGATCAATATGTTCATAGAGTGTGATGACTTGCCTTGCTCGCACACTTGTTGGTTGGGGTCTTCTGTGTACTCAACGCCTTCCTCGGACGCTAATCGTACGTGCGAGAAATAAAATTTGAATTCGATTAGAATTCAAATAGAATCCAGTAAGATCCAAAAGAAAACCAAGTAAATCGCAATAGCGGCTCCTAACACTAGGCTATGACTCTATGCGAACCTAGGCTCGAGTTTTGACGAAATCCGGGTTAGAGCGAAAGGGTTATAAGGATTCGAAGTTTTGTATTGAATCCGCTTTTGTTAAGAAGGGTGCGATATTTATCTTATTATGCTTAAAGTTTGAGAAATACTAGAGTTGATGATTCAATTAATAAAAGAAAGTGATTACCCTTCAATTTCATCAAATTATTTCTCAGCTCGGGAAGCCCTAGGGTTTATAATAATCCAAATTAATTGGTGTCGCGGTCTACCGAAAATGGGTTGGGAAGGATTCTATGGAGCAACGCCATCAAATGTACATACATATGTATATATATATGCATATATGCATATATATACATATAGCAAAGGATTGACTAGGGTTTATAAAGATGGTTTTGAAATTATTATAAGGGTTCCAAAAAAAACAATAGATAGATGGATGGGCTTTACAAAAGATAGGGATTTTCTGAGAGGGAATAGACTAAGGAGTTTGAGTATAAAGTTTTTATTCCTGGGAAATAAATGGTAATATAAAGTTCATTTTTATTTGTAAGAACATTTTGGGAAAGGATAAATAATATACTCTCGAGAAAATTCTTGTAAATTAAGTTTAAGGTTTAAAAAGAGAAAATATAAATTTTTGTGATTTTTACTAGGCTCCTACAAATTTTAATTCTCAAAAGAAAATGGAAATAAAAATTTTGCTAAACTTTGCGTTGGCTGGGAATCGAACCTGCGCCCTCACTCTCACTCAGCCCAGCCTTCTCCACTGGGCCAGCACCCTCTTCTCGCTTCCTTTCCCCTTTCTCTCTTTTTCTCCCTTCTCTATTCTCTGTTCCCTGGGTCTCTCTCTCTGACGTGTGGGCCGGCGGGAGAGGAGAAAGAAAAAAATGAAAATCACCAAAATTTTGCGCGGCTAGGGGTTCGAACGCAGGACCTCACGCTCCTCTCACTCGTCTCTCTCCACTGCGCCAAGCAGCTCTTTGCTCCCTTCTTTCCCTCTTTTTCTTTTGTTCCATTTTCCACTGTTCTTCTTCCTCCCGTGCGGGCGCCGGTGGAGTAAGGGCAAACAACGGCGAGGGAAGGCCGGAGCTCGGGCACTAAAGGGCCAAGCACCATCCTCGAACCACGGGGATGCTATTTTGAGGCACGGCCGGACCGGGGAGGCGGTGGGATGGGCCGGCGACGGCGAGGCGGCCATGGCGACGATGGCGCACATTGCGGCGGCTATCCGGCGACGGAACAGCCACGAAGAGGGCACTGGGAGCATCCTAGCGACTCAACGGTGCTAATGGCGGCGATGGTTCGGCAAGAAAAGCAACGGAGCGACCTAGCCACGTGCGCATGGTGACGGCCGGCAGGGAGTTCGGCGGCGCTCGTCGCGGCGATTTCCGCGGTGCATTGACTCGGGCAAGTGGGGGAAAATGTAGAGCTGAGTGTGGGGAGCATGATCGTACCTTCAATTTGGGAAGAACTCGACCGAGGACGATGAATTTCGATTCTTTGCTCCGGCGGCCGAATTAGGGTTCCTCCGACCGAGCTTCGTTCTTTTGTGAAATTCTTCGCGCACGGGCTATGGCGGCTGAGGATATTTGAGGGGTTTTGCAGAGGGACAAGAAGCGGTCAAGTTTCGTGTTTGGAGCTCGGCTCGAAGAGGCTTCTTGTAGCCGATGGAGGGAAAGGACGACGCGATGGCGACCATGGCGCGGCGACGTGGCGGCATGGCGCGCGTGCGTGGAGGTCGTGCGCGACGTGCGGGCGTACGCGCGGCGTACGGCGTGGACTGTGTGAGGCTAAGGCATGACGCGGGCGAGGTACGACGGCATGGCGGGCGACGTGGCGCGCAGTGCGGAACGCGGTGACGCGGCGACATGGCGAGCGGCGACTTCGGCGTCGTGCGATGTACGACTTCTCCTGTGCGCGGGCGGGGCTGACACCGGCTGGAACGTGCATGCACGAGCGCCTGGCATGGCAAGTGACGCGCGGCGCGCGGTGGCGAGGCGGTCCGGTCCGGGTACGGCGTCGAACAGGTGGCGCGCAATGAATAGTGACTTTTCTGATTTTCCCGAATTAAATTTCCTATTTTCCAAATTTTATTTTCTTTCACCCCCAAAATTCAAAATAAAATATAAACCATCTAAAAATAAGTTGTAAAATATATGTCCACCCTTTTTACCCACTTTTATTATTTTTAAAAATATATTTTACATAATTAATTTAATCCTTTTCCTCAATTCCACAAAATGTGATTTTGATTCAAATAAATTTCTAGATTTCATATATATACCCTAAAATATTTTATTACTCATTTTTTTCACTAATTAATATTACTCAATCACCTAAATAATGTTTTGCTCCCAATTCTAAACTCGAAAATTTTCTCCCAAAGAGAAATTCGAATCGTTTGATTTTTCAAAAACACCGAGATGAATCGCTTGCGTATAAATTTATGCAACCAAGCTGGTAAATAAGAAGAGAAAACTCGATCAAGAAGCAACAATAAAAAGGTTTTTGTAAGTTCTGATTTTTGATTCCCGGTTTTAAATTCTCCGATTTTCAGGATGTTACATGAGGTCATCCACTCGGTCAGGGTCGTAGCGTTCATCGTTGAAGCTGCGGACCCGGAGGGACTCATATTCCATCTCGTTTGGCAACATGGCTTCTGCGCCATAAACCAAAAAGAAGGGGGTTTGTCCGGTAGCCCGACTGGGTGTGGTTCGTAGCGACCATAAGACCGAGGGAAGTTCTTGGACCCACTTGCCAGCGTAAGTATTTAGGCGGTCGAAAACGCGGGCCTTGATGCCTTGGAGGACCATGCCGTTGGCTCGCTCGACTTGTCCGTTGCTTTTGGGGTGAGCTACTGATGCGTAGCAGATCTTTATTCCCAAGTCTTCGCAGAATTCCTTGAAGATGCCTCCCGTGAACTGAGTCCCGTTATCAGTTATGATTTTGTTTGGGATGCCGAAGCGGTGCACGATGTTGAGGAAAAAGTCCCGTGCTTTATCGGCAGTAATCGTGGCGACCGGCTTGGCCTCAATCCACTTGGAGAACTTGTCGATTGCGACGAAGAGGTGTGTGAATCCTCCTGGAGCTTTTTTGACAGGGCCGACCATGTCCAGCCCCCATACCGCGAACGGCCAGGAAAGTGGGATTGTTTGAAGCTCCTGGGCCGGGACATGGCTTTGTCGGGCGAAAAACTGGCAGCCTTCGCAGGTTCGTACGACTAGATCCGTGTCGGAGACCGCGGTAAGCCAGAAGAAACCTTGCCTGTAAGCTTTGCCGACTATAGTGCGTGCTGCCGCGTGGCTTCCGCATATGCCCGAGTGGATGTCTTAGAGTAGCTGTTTCCCTTCTTCGGGTGTGATGCACCTCATTAGGATTCCGGAGGGGCTTCTCTTGTATAGATCGGAGTCAACCATGACATATGCTTGGCAACGACGCCGGACGCATTCTGCTTCATCCCGGTCATCCGGCAGCTCCTGCTGGGTTAAGAATTTGATGATCGGCGTCCTCCAGTCGGTATTGGTCATGGCGACTTCGTTCGTGGTTTGCTCGTTGGGAGTTGTCTTTGCCGTGATGGTTGGTTCGTAGAGATGTTCGACAAAGACGTCTGTTGGGGCAGCTTCGCGCTTAGATCCGAACTGTGCCAGCTCATCGGCAGCTTCGTTGTTATGTCTCAGGACATGTGAGAGTTTGAGCCCGTCAAACTTGTCCTCAAGCTTGCGGACCTCTTGTCGGTAGGCCTCCATAGTGTCGTTTAGGCAGGACCAGTCTTTCATCACTTGATTGACGACCAGCTGGGAGTCGCCTTTCACAATAAGCCGTCGTATCCCGAGTGAGACTGCGAGGCGCAGTCCATGTAGAAGAGCTTCGTACTCGGCAACGTTGTGTGAGGCGGAGAAGTGGAGGTGAAGAACATATCTTAGCCTTTCCCCGGTTGGGGAGATCAGCACGACTCCCGCTCCCAAGCCGGTGATCCTCTTGGATCCGTCGATGTGCATGGTTCAGTGTTGGAGGTCTTCCCGAGGCACGTTCTCTTGCTGTTCAGTCCACTCGGCCAGGAAGTCCGCTAAGGCTTGTGACTTTATGGACGTCCTTGCCTTAAAAGTCAAGTCCAGCGGCATCAGCTCTAGGGCCCATTTGGCGATGCATCCGGTTGCCTCGCGGTTGTGGATGACATCGTCGAGTGAGAAAGAGGTGACGACGGTGATCGAGTTGCCCGAAAATAGTGTGCCAATTTCCTCGCGGTTATTAGAACACCATAGAGCAGCTTTTGTACCGAGGGTAGCGAATTTTGGCTCCTGCCAATACTTCGCTAACAAAGTAGATTGGCCTTTGAATCTTCTGGGCCCGTCCTTCTTCTTCGCGTTCGACCACAAGGACCGTACTAACCACTTGGTGAGTGGCTGAAACGTACAGCAGCAGAGGCTCCTGGGGTTGAGGCGAGGCCAGGACGGGTGGCATTGTAAGGAACTCTTTGAAACCTTCAAAGGCTTTGTTGGCTTCCGCGGTCCACTGGAAGTCGTCTGTCCTCTTTAGCAGTCTGAAGAACGGCATGCCTCGTTCGCCGAGTCGGGATATGAAACGGCTTAGTGCCGCCAAGCAGCCAGTGAGCTTCTGAACGTCTTTCTGGTTACTCGGGGGTTTCATGTTTAAGATGGCATTGATCTTTTCTGGATTTGCTTCGATGCCGCGATGTGACACCATGAAGCCGAGCAGCTTGCTCCGATGGAACACCGAAAGTGCACTTCTCCGGTTTAACTTCATTCGAAGGCCGGATGTTTGCAAAGGTTTCTTCTAAGTCGGCGACCAGGTCTTCTTTCTGCTTGGTCTTGATGACAACATCGTCGACGTAAGCTTCAACATTCTTGCCGATCTGCGTCTAGAAACATCTTTGGATCATGCGTTGATATGTGGCTCTGGCGTTCTTCAGGCCGAAAGGCATGGTGATGTAGCAAGAGGCTCCAAACAACGTGATGAACGATGTCTTCAGCAATGGATTCTTTTAAGCCGATCTCGGTGATAGCCCAAGTAACAGTCCAGAAACTCGGGAGTTGGCAATGCCATGTTGAGTCGACGACTTGGTCGATGCGAGGCGGTCCGAACGGATCTTTGGGGCAGGCTTTGTTGAGGTCGGTATAGTCAACGCACATGCGCCATTGCCCCGTCTTCTTGCGGACGAGGACTGGGTTGGCTAACCAGTCAGGATGGAGGACTTCTTTAATGAAGCCGGCAGCCAAGAGCTTTGCGAGTTCTTCTTTGATAGCATCTTTTCGATCCTGTGCGAATCTGCGTAATCGTTGTTTTATCGGTTTGGCGTCATCTTTGACGTTCAAAGAGTGCTCGATCACCTCCCTAGGAATTCCGGGCATATCGGATGGTTTCCAAGCAAAAACATCTTTATTATTTTGGAGGAAGGTGACGAGCGCGCTTTCCTATTTGGGATCTAGGTCAGCGCCGATTACAGCAGTTTTCGAGGGATCCGACGGATCAAGGGAGATCTTCTTGGTCTTGGCGTCGCCGGATCCTAATTTGGCTATCTTCTTCGCGGGACTTCGCCCCTCGCCAAAGTTGATGCAGCCAATCGGACTTCTTGTTGGCCACGTAATCTCTCGCGAGATTGGGCCATGTCGCAGCTCTCCTTATCACAGGTGAAGGCTTGCTTCACGTCGCTGCGAAGAGTGATGACGCCGTTGGGACCCGGCATCTTCATGCAGAGGTAGGTGTAGTGAGGGATCGCCATGAACTTGGCAAGCGCAGCCTTCCGATGATGGCGTGATATGCTTTGTTTCGAAGTCGGCCACCTCAAAGGTGGCGTTCTCCGTTCGGAAGTTCTCTCGGGCTCTGAAGGTGACTGGGAGGGATATATGCCCGAGTGGTGTAGAAGATAGCCCTGGGATAACTCCGTGGAAGGGGGCTGAGCTTGCCTTTAGTTCGGCCCTCGGGATCGCATCTCATCCATGGTCTTGGCAAACGGGATGTTGAGGGCGCCGCCCCATCGATGAGGACGCGCTTAAGCTCGATGTTGCGGACCACGGGGTCCGGGACGAGTGGATAGCGCCGGGTGAACCACTCGGTCGATGATCCGAGCGGTCAAAGGTGATGGCCACTTCCGACCATCGCAGATATTGAGGGACTTCGGGTTGAGCCGCGTTGACCTCCCGGTCAGTTAGCTTTTGTTTCCTCTTGGACTCATAGGCTAGCGGACCTCCGAAGATGTGGTTGAGCTCCCCCACTGGGTCTTGAAAAGGTTCGGCATTTTCAGCCGTGTTGTTCTTTTTGGCGCCAGATGGGCCAGTCTCGTCAGTCGGCTTCTTTTTGAGCTGCGCCGCATCGCTGCGAACCGCTATAGATAAAGCGAGTCCTTCGCCGCGTGCTTATGATTCGGATGATGGGTGCACCGGGCGTTCATGATGGCGTCGTAGGCGGCGACTCGGGGACGGCGTTGAGTGTTGGAGGTTGCGGCCACTAGGTCCTCATATCGGCGCTTGCGATCTTTCTGGCCCTGGTTGCCGTTGTTGCCACCGTCCTTCTTAGGATTACGGCTTCCTCCCGCTTGCTTGTCCTCCCTTCTATCGGGCCGGTCTTGGCGGGCGGCCTTAATGGCGTCATTGGATTTGGCGTATGAGTTTGCCGTTTCGAACATTTGCTTCACCGTCTTCGGTGGTTTGCGCCCGAACTTCCCGATGAGCAGCTCATCACGGACTCCCTTCTGGAAGGCGGCGATGATGATATCATCGGTGATGTTCGGGATCTTGTTGCGCTTCTCGGAGAAACGACGAATGCAATCCTTCAGAGGCTCGTCCGACTTTTGGATGACGTTGTATAGGTCGAAGTGCGTGCCGGGCCTCTCGAAGGTACCTTGGAAGTTGGCGATGAAGTGGTCCCTGAGGTCGCTCCACGAGCCGATTGAGCCTCTTGGCAGGCTCGTGAGCCAATTTTTGGCTGAGTTTGCGAGGGCCATGGGCAGGTAATTGGCCATAGCCTTGTTGTCGCCACCTGCAGCTCGGATGGCAAGGGTGTATACGGTTAGCCAAGATTCAGGGTCGGTCTTGCCATCATACCTTTCAATCCCTGTGGGCTTAAACCCACTCGGCCAATGCACTCGGTGGAGCTCCCGAGTGAAGGCTGGTACTCCGTCGTCACCGCTATCGGGTGATCCCCTCCGATCTTCCCGAGTGCGTCGGTCGCGCTCTGGTAGCGGCGATCGAGGACTTCCCGATCACTCGGCGGGGTCTTGATTGACCGGTCGGGTAGGCTGGAGCTATTGCGGCGGACGCGGTGGTGGATGGGAGGACGTCCGTGTCGTTTGTTGCGGGAGTCGGCCGTCTGCTCCTGGTATTTTAGCGTGGACTCGCGGGGTGGGCCTCTTGGCCTGGTCGTCGACCGATCTAGTTCGGGCCTCTTATAGTCTCCCGACCTTAGAGGCGGAAGCCGGCTCTTGTCCGGCGTCTCGGCCACGGATTCGTCGGCCTTCGTGCGAGGTGGTGGGGTGGCCGTTTCGTGGCGGCGACGATGGTCTTGATTTTGTCGAGTATAGGAGTCACGTTGGCGGGTGCCGTCTCCATGACGGTGTTCAAGAGTGTAAGCGCGGCAACCGCGTTCTGCTGTGGCGTTTGGAAGATGTTGGTGTTGCGGACCCGTGTTTGGAGGATGGCCTCCTGGGCAGATCGTCCAGCTGCACGTAGGTCCTGCTTCCTCTTATCGGCCTCATCCTTGCGTTGTTTCTCTTCATCACTGTCTTGCGCTCGAGCTCCACCCGCTCGCTCTTCTTGCAAGCCTTTTGGCCATGGCTGAGTCGGACTCGTCCGGCTCGGCCATGAGGACATCAAAGCACTTCGGCTCACAGTCCATGTGGCAGTCGGAGTTGTCGGCTTCGTCAGAAGGGATGCCGTAGAGGTTGTCGAAGCCGGCGGAGCTGAGGTATCCATTGAGCTCCGAAGATGAGCAGGAGCCGAATGATGGGAGGATGATGGCGACCTCCCTTGATCCTGGGTAACCCGGATCTGGATCGTTCCAGTCCGAGTCAGAGCTTGGGGGTGTGGGCTCCTCCGAGTGGGTCGCCGCCGACTCGGGGGAGAGAAGTTTGCTGAAAATCTCGGCGGCGTTTGGTAACCCAAACGGCACTGAGAGGTATTCATCTGAGTAGATCGCTTCCGTCGGGCAGGCGAGAAGATTGGCGTAGATTTCAGCGGTATTCGGTAATCCGAATGGTGCCGAGTGAAGTCCGTCGTCGGAGAAAGTAGATTGCATCTTGGTCTTCAAGACGTCGTTGTAGATCGTGGTGCTGTTCGGAAGTCCGAACGGTGTCGAGTGGATTTCTCCCGCCGACTGGTCCGAATCCGAGTCGAAGGAGAAATTGTCGACGAAGTTGGCGGCGAAGTCGCCGAATCTTGAAGGAGATCCCATCACGCTTGTTGGCGAGATTGTTGAAGAAGTCTCGACGCGCAACCCCTACCTGGCGCGCCAACTGTCGAAACTTGGTTTCGGCAATAGAAAATTGGGGGTCGCAGTCGAGATCGTCAAGCACAATGGGTTAGAAGAAGAAGAAGATTTAGACAGGTTCAGGCCCTCTCGTGAGGTAATACCCTACTCCTGTTTCGGTGGATTCGATCCGCCGAGTGTCTTTATTGATCTCGTGTGTCTAAAGCTCTTGCTTATCAAATCGTATCTAGAATTTGATATCGCATATCCCTCAAGGGACGCCCCTTACCCCCCTTATATAGTCTTGGGAGGTGGGCTTACAAATCGGAAACCCTATCTTACTCTAAGTTGGTTTCCTCAATCTTACCAAACCGTGACTATAGGCCGATTGCCTTATCTCTATGGCAATCGTAACACCCAAGTCATGTTTGGTTTACAGATATAGCAGGCGCAATCTATCCCTACCTCCAATCGGATAAGCTTGCCATGTAGATACCCGATTGCCATAATCTCCACAAATAGTTACCTCCAATCCTTCACCCAAACATGGTCTGGAACTGTGCACCAAAAGTACAAGTTCAGCCTGAACGATACCAAGGCATCCTCATCAAGCGATGCAAAAGGCAAGCAGAAGGTGGAAGAGCTGGCCCAAGTGCAAGATGATTCGGCCGTATACACTTTACAAGATCGGATCGACTCGGCTGTTCATCACGCACTGGTCAACCAAAGTAGCATCTTGGTCAATACCCTCAATAATATGATCTCTCACGTGGTTGACGCCAAGGTAGCCGAGCAGCTGCAACGGGGCCCCACGTATTTCGCAGATGGCCAATTTCCTGGTTACAGGACACTAGTCACCCAGGATCGGCCGCTTCCACTGATAGCACAACCAAACCCGCCAGGAGGAATCGGCCACCTGAGTCCAGGCGAAACGGCTATAAGACCAGCGGTCACTATTCTAAATCGACAACAATCGTTGCCTCAAGGTCAACTCGACAACATATTCAATAACAATCGGCGGCGAGCCGATTGATCTTGGCAAAGCGAGAATGCCGGTGGCGGCGTTGTTCCTGCACCCACCAACGCCACACCAGAGCCTTGGCCGCCGCCCGCCGATCATCGCTACCGTACCAAGGGGGCCGTCGGGACCACCACTACGAGACCTCGACGCCACCACGCCGCATGCGGCAAGCACCCATGCCGTATGACCCATACGAGCCGATACAGCAAGATAACCGAGCCTGGGCCGATCTAATTGCAGACGTCATGCATGACCAGTTCGGCCTCAAACCAAAAGATTCAGGGAATATGTATCGGTACCCCTGTCCAGAACATTTCGAAAGGGTCCCGCTGCCCAACTGATACAAGATCCCAGACTTCTCGAAATTCTCAGGGCAAGACAACGTTTCTACCTATGAGCACGTCAGCCGATTCTTGGTGCAGTGCGGTGAAGCATCGGCTACGGACCCCTTGAGAGTTCAGTTATTCCCCCTTTCTCTTTCAGGATCGGCTTTCACTTGGTTCTCCTCGTTGCCTTACAACTCAATCCAGAGTTGGGCTGATCTTGAGAAACAGTTCCACAGCTATTTTTATTCCGACAACCATGAAATGAAGTTGTTGGACCTCACCAGCGTCAGGCAGAAACACAATGAATCGGTCCAAGACTACATTCAACGCTTCAGAGAGATGAGAAATCGATGTTACAGCCTGGTGCTATCAGACGCTCAGCTAGCTGATTTAGCTCTCCATGTTTTGATCGCGCCGATCAGGGAACGATTCTCTGCGCAGGACTTCGATAGCCTAGCCCACTTGGCGCAGAAAGTGACGGCCCACGAACAGCGTTTCCAAGACACCAGGAAGGCCGTCAAGAGCATAACCCAGGTCATCGTCGATTCAGATTACGGGTCCGATGACGACGAAACAGAAGTGGCGGCAGCCGAATGGGCCAAGAACAAAAAGGCCATCGTCTGCCAATGGCTGCTGAAGACGGCTAAGGAAGAAAAGTATGATTTTGACATCACTAAAGCCGACAAGATCTTTGATTTACTGCTCAAGGAAAAACAGATTCAATTACCCAAAAATCATGTGATCTCGTCGGCCGAAGAGTTGAAAAAGAAGAAGTACTGCAAGTGGCACAACTCCACATCTCACGCCACAAACGATTGCAAAGTCTTCAGACAGCAAATCCAGTTGGCCATCAAGGCCGGGAAGTTAAAGTTCGCCGACTCAAATCGGTCCATGAAAGTAGATGGCAATCCCTTCCCGGTCAACACAGTCCATGCCAGCCCCGGGCGAGCTGATCGACAGAACAGAATGGCACACGGCTTAGCCAATACATCGATTGGGGCCAAAGCAGAAGATGACCAGACTGGATGCCACACCGCGCAAATTAATATGGTGTGCCCAGTTATCAGATCGGCTGGCCGACAACCGATCCATGAACGAAGCCGACACCGTCATCAATACCGACCTCGACATGAAGAAATTTACGACGAAGTACCTCGTCGGCACGAACCGAGTACTCAGAGCCGACGATACAGGGTAAACCGTGACAATGCTGATCCACATTGGCATTACGATTTTTTCAGGTACTGCTGGAAATCCGGCATGAGGCTACCAACATTGGAAGATTGCCCAGCATGTAACGATCGCCACGACGATGACGAATGCGGAAGCTTGTCGTCTGCAAGTCCAGTTCGGCTCATTCCCAGAGCCGTCCAGCTAAACCGAAGACGACAACCTGTCCATGATCGGCTCGGTCCAATCCATCAGGACTTCTTCATCGACGAAAAACCGGGATGGAGACAACCGCGATGACGAAGAGGCCGACGATGAGGAATCGGCCAACCCCCAATGGTGCCCGTTCGATCTCTTTACAAAGACCCAGAAGAGGAGAGTTCAACGGCTCAAGCGTGAAGGAAGAGAAGACGAGGTACAACAAATGATCTACGAGCAGCGCCGTCGGCTGGGCAAAATCAAGAGGCGGTGGGTACCCAAGCGGAAGGCCGCTGTGACCGACGAAGAACAAGCCAAAGAGAGTCTAGCCGATCAAGCCAGAAGGGCAGCCAAAGGGAAGGGCAAGGTTTCTGCATCAGTTAACATGGTCTTCGTGTTGCTGGCCGAGTTCAGCGCCCTCGAAGCCGATGCGGGTACTATCGAAGATGATCCAACAAGGTTGGCAATCTCGCCGGACCGAGCCATCTTCGATAAGCCTGAAGGAACCGAAAATCGGCATTTGAAACCATTATACGTTAAAGGATTCGTTAACGGCAAGCCGATCTCCAAAATGCTAGTCGATGGGGGAGCTGCAGTCAACCTCATGCCTTACGCAACTTTCAGAAAACTCGGAAAAGGGGCCGAAGACCTGATAAAAACCAACATGGTACTCAAGGACTTCGGCGGCAACCCATCGGAGACCAAAGGCGTTCTCAACGTTGAACTGACTATCGGCAACAAAACTGTGCCCACAACGTTCTTTGTCATCGATGGGAAGGGGTCTTACAGCCTGCTGCTCGGAAGGGACTGTATCCACGCTAACTGCTGCATCCCTTCTACAATGCACCAGAGCCTGATCCAATGGGACGGTGACAGGATCGAGATCGTGCCAGCTGACAGGTCAGTTAGTGTCGTCAGCGCCGATTTGCCACTTTGGGAAATCGAAGGCATCGATTGTTTATCTAGGAAAATCTGGCAAGCCGATTTTCTAAATGTGTCCAATTCAACAATACAGCCCATCGGAAACGACGAGCCGCAGCTGCTGCTTTGAACAAGACATGGTGGAGGGCTCAAGCGTTCTCGGCGTAGCCACCGCGGACGAAGACGATGGCAAGTTAGGACAAGGCTTCACGTCGGCCGACGAGTTAGAAGAAATCGACATCGGCTCTGGTCATAAGCCGAGGCCGACATACATTAGCAAAAATTTATCTCCTCATTGTAGATCCCTACTTATTGAATTACTAAAAGAATATAAAGATTGTTTTGCTTGGGAATACTTCGAGATGCCCGGTCTTAGCCGATCGATAGTAGTCCATCAGCTGCCGATCAAGGCAGGATATCGGCCGTTCAAACAGCCTCCCAGGAGGTTTAAGGCCGATATGTACGACACAATTAAAGCCGAAATCACTCGGCTATACGATGCAGGATTCATTCGGCCTTGCCGATACGCCGAATGGGTCTCGAATATCGTCCCGGTATTGAAGAAAAATTGCAAACTTCGGGTGTGCATCGATTTCAGAGATCAAAACAAGGCGACCCCAAAGGACGAATATCCAATGCCAATAGCCGATCTACTTGTCAACGCTGCCTCAGGCCATAAAATCATCAGTTTCATGGACGGCAACGCAGGATATAACCAAATATTCATGGCCGAAGAGGATATCCACAAGACAACTTTCCGATGCCCTGGTGCAATCGGCCTCTATGAGTCGGTGGTAATGACGTTCGGCTTAAAGAACGCTGGGGAACATATCAAAGAGCAATGAATTACATCTTTCACGATATGATCGGCTCACTAGTAGAGATATACATTGACGACGTCGTCGTCAAGTCAAGAGAGATAGAAGGCCACATTGCCGATCTAAGACAAGTGCTGGAACGGACGAGGAAATATGGTTTGAAGATGAATCCGCTTAAATGTGCGTTCGGCGTATTGGCCGGGCAATTCTTGGGGTTCCTCGTCCATGAAAGAGGGATTGAAGTCACACCAAGGAGCATTAATGCTATTAAGACAATTCAACCCCCAAAGGATAAAAAGCGCTTGATCATTGATCGGAAAGATAAACTTCATCGACGGTTCATAGCTAATCTCTCAGAAAAAATGGAGCCATTCACACCATTGCTTCGGCTTAAAGCCGATCAGATCTTCACGTGGAGGGTAAAGCAACAGAAAGCGTTAGACAACATAAAAGATTATCTAAGCTCCAAGAGGTCGACGACAAAGAGAAGGCCATTTTCTATCTCAGCCGGCGGCTGCTAGACGCAGAGACAAGGTATTCACCTGTCAAGAAGTTATGCCTATGCCTCTATTTCTCATGTACAAAGTTAAGGCACTATCTGCTGTCCAATGAGTGCACGGTAACTTACAAAGCCGATGTAGTCAAGTACATGCTGTCGGCTCCAGTGCTCAAAGGAAGGATCGGGAAGTGGATCTTCGCGCTAACAGAGTTCGATCTAAGGTATCAGGCACCAAGGGCAGTAAAGGGACAAGCCATAGCCGATTTCATTGTGGAACATAGAAACGATTCGATCGGCTCAGTGAAAATTATGCCTTGGACTTTGACTTTCGATGGCTCGGTATGCACCAACGGCTGCGGCATCGGCTTAGTCCTTATCTCGCCCAGAGGGGCAAGCTTCGAGTTTGCTTTCGCCATTGACCCCCACGCTACGAATAACCAGGCCGAGTATGAAGCCGTTCTCAAAGGGTTAACTCTGCTCAAGGAGGTGGAAGCTGACGCAGTCAAGATAATGGGAGATTCGTTGCTCGTCATCAGCCAATTATCAGGAGAATATGAGTGCAAAAACGACGCGCTGATGGTCTATTACCGACAATGCCGGGAGTTAATGGATGGTTTCCGGCTAGTCACTTTGAAGCATATCCCCAGGGAGCAGAATACGGAGGCCAATGATTTGGCTCAAGGGGCATCAGGCTACCGGCCGATGCTGAGAGACGTAGACGTAGGTGTGGCCACCATCACAGCCGATGATTGGAGGTTTGACGTCTACAATTATCTCAAAGACCCCTCTCAATTGGCCACAAGGAAACTACGATACAAGGCGCTAAGGTACATGTTACTTGATGAAGACCTATACTATCGGACGATTGACGACGTACTACTCAAGTGTTTGGGGGCCGATCAAGCTACATTGGCCATCGGGGAAGTACACGAAGGAATCTGTGGCACACATCAATCGGCCCACAAAATGAAATGGCTTCTTCGCCGAGCCGGGTACTTCTGGCTGACAATGCTGGAGGATTGTTTCAAATACTACAAAGGGTGCCAGGACTGCCAAAAGTTCGGCACGATACAACGAGCACCGGCGTCGGCCATGAACCCAATCATCAAGCCGTCGCCCTTCAGGGGATGGGGCATTGATATGATCAGCCAGATCAATCCACCTTCAAGCAAAGGGCACAAATTTATCCTAGTGGCCACAGACTATTTCACAAAATGGGTGGAGGCGATCCCTCTCAGAAAAGTGGATTCTAAGGACACAATCGAATTTGTCAAAGAACACATCATCTACCGATTTGGCGTTTCGCAAACAATAACGATCGACCAGGGGTCTATCTTTGTGTCAGACGAGTTTGTCTAGTTTGCCGATGGCATGGGGATTAAGCTACTTAACTCTTCGCCGTATTATGCGCAAGCCAACGGGCAGGCCGAAGCATCAAACAAAAGCTTGATCAAGCTGATTAAAAGAAAGATCTCTGAGCATCCTAAGCAATGGCACACCCGATTGGCCGAATCATTGTGGGCATATCGGATGCCATGCCACGGGTCAATCCAAGTCCCCCCGTACAAACTGGTCTATGGACACGAAGCAGTGCTGCCATGGGAAAGTGTCGTCGGCTCAAGGCGCATTCAGCTACAGGACCAACTCACAGCCGACGATTATTATCATCTCATGGTAGACGAGTCGGAGGATCTCGTTTTGTCCATGATGAAAGCTTTAGAAAAAGTAACAAAAGATAAAGAACGAGTAGCCATACATTACAATAAAAAGGTTGTACCTAAATCTTTTGAGGAAGGCGAACTCGTTTGGAAACTTATACTGCCGATCGGGTCTAGAGACAACAAATTCGGCAAATGGTCACCAAATTGGGAGGGGCCTTTCACGATCCACAAATGCGTTTCTAAAGGAGCTTACATGCTAAATGGATTGGATGGAGAGATATTCGGAAGGGCCCTTAATGGAAAATATCTGAAAAAATATTACCCGAGCGTATGGATCAATTCGTGAGTCGGCTATTGTCACAGCGGCCGACCCACGACAGCCGATGTCTTACAAGGAATCGTCTTTAGGCATTCACATACACCACCTCAAGCACTCCACGATCGGCTCATGATTGCCCGATAGGGAAGACCAGAATGTATGAACGACTCAAACTCACAAATTTTGTCGACATCAAAGCTATCAACAAAACTTGGGGGCATACACATGCGCAAGTCAACTGAAAAAGCAGGCCGATTGCAATACAAAAATCAGGCTAAACCAGGCCGATTCTGACGCAAAAATTAGGCAAAATCAGGAACATTAAAACGAGCTTTATTCAGAATCGGCGTGAAGTCATCTTTGATTACATGTTTGCTACGTAGTCCCTAATGGCCGCCAGGGCTCGTTCAATGGGCTCCGCAGTCTCCATCTCTAGAGCATCCAGGATCAGGTACTCCAGCCGAGTGACCCTTATGTCGGTGGTCGTGGTCAGTAGCTCGTTGGCAAGTTGGTTGCCTACCTTCCAGCCGGTCAAGGCGCGCGAGCGTCGAAGACGCCATGGGGGCAGCAGCCGGGATGCCACCAAGGTGAACGAGAGGCCTGGCCGCCGGGTGACGAGCCTCCAACTCCCTAAAGCGTTTCAGGTTGGCCCTCACTCGTCGGTCTTGGCTGACCGACAGTTCGCACGGTGTCTCCATGATCTCCAGGATCACCCGAAGTGGATGAGGCGGCTGCGAGGAAATCCGTTCCTGACTACTCGAAGGGAGAAAATGGCAAGAATAAATGAGTTGGGGAATCACCTGGTTCACTGACGAGCTCGAAGAAGCCGTGGGAAGCCTTGCCGAAGACTTGGAAGACTGGGCGTTGTACTCCTGGAGGTTGTCTTCTTCGGCCTTGAGTTATTCAGGAAGGGCCGGAGGAGCACATTTATAGAAAGAAAAGATATGGTTTTTAGATGTGAAAGGTCGCTGCCGACCCGAGAGTCGAAGCAAGAGTCGAAGAGATCATCATTAAAGGCGTCGGGAATCGTTGAATGGCTGGCGACTGTGCGAGACTGGGAACCTATCGTCCAGGACTCACGGGTTCTTGAGGTACAGGTTCGGGTGAGTCGGACTACGAGGCCAGATCGGCAGCACACTCGGGTATCAACGGCCGATAGCTAGCGACGCGGGTGGACGGAGGATAACACTAAAGGTTGTGGCGTTGCTTCAGGGTCGAGGCCGATTTCGAATCAAACAAGTCGAGGCTCCGCACACAGCCGAGGGACAGGCTTGCCTACGAGTACGGCTGATTATATCTACGAGCGCGACGGCATAAGGTCGATGAATCGTTCCACGCAAGTCGAAGCTGGGTATTAAGCGCGAGAGATACGGGTTATCCAATCGCATTACAGGAACACAAGTATGGTACAGAAATGCGAGCTGACCTCACAAGGTCGGACGGTTTCTGATCTAATTTTTCGGGAAATCGGCTATGACCGACAACGCCATCCGCCTAATCTGGTCGATTTCGCCAATTGCCAAAGGTCGTCGGCCTCGGACCCGGCCACCGATCGGGTGCTCCGCACCAAGTCGCACAAATGCGCCACAGCCGCCCTGATGCCTTAGCGCTCGGCTTCAACCTTGGCCGGCAGACCAGCTATGTATTCCTCATGGACATCGATTTCGTTCGTGACTTGAACGAGATCGGCCACCAATTGATCCCGACGGGCGCAAAGTTCCTCAAGCTTGGCCGCCGGTTCTTTCTTCAGGCGGTCAAAGGCGGCCTTCCGGTTCTCAATGGCTTCTTTTGTCGACTGGATGGCAGCCGACCACGCTTGGCTCTCACGGCGATCAATTATTCGCTGCCGGGCTCGTTCATACTTGAACTGATAGGCTTCCATGAAAGTCGCCGGCACGATGGCTTCGGCTACGGCGTCTGGCAGCTGGTCCTGGATGTCTTTGAATCGCACGCGTGTTGAGCCGCTGTCGACCACCAGCGCGTCCAATGAAGCTTCCAGCCGATTGCCGATATCGGCTAAAGTGGTCCTCAGGCCCTCAGCCAACGCTGCAAGCGCCCCCTCGCCGGTATCACCGGGCTCCTCGAACTCCGACAAATCAAAGTTGAGAAGGTCGTCCACGTTCTGCAGCGGAAGGAGAAAGGATCAGGGGCATGACAAAGCCGATTGTCGAAATCAGTTGGCTTACCGTCGGCGCCGTTGTCAGGGCTGTTGGCTCGGCTGAGTTGTCGCCCATGGTCGTCCGGCCCTCTTTGCCGGCGTTCTCGCTATTGTCCCCAATAGGCGCAGTACATTCGCCTGACGCCTGGGGGGCAGCCGATGGAGATCGTGGGAGCTGCAGAAGAAAGGATTAATGGATGAACCGATCGATTACCACAGACAAAGCGACGAAAGACGATTACCGGCGGCGTGGGACGAGGAGTGCGACCGGCCAATCTCTTGACCTGCGAGCAACAGACTGATCAGGTGCAAGCGATCATCGCGAAACCAAGCCCAATGAAGTAAAATCTTACCGATGGACGTCTTGTCGGTGGGCTTGGGGCTGGCGGAACGTCAGTTGGGGCATTTACCGACTCAGGACTCGAGGCCCCGGGTTCGGCCGCCACCCGGGCAGCCGTTGGCGCTTCCTCATTGACAGCAGCGTTGAGGAATTGCTCGATGGCCGGATCCAGACGGGGGAGGCTGTCGGCCGACCCGGCCGATTTTATCTTTTTCACCCTCTTGGGGGCAGACGTGGCTGAAAAACACGGTGGTGGCGCCACCTTTCTTTTCGGCGCGATCGGCTGACGCACCTGCCCTTGCAACAGTGATGTTAGTTTGGGCGCCCCCCAGCCGATGGCCGACGGAGCAAGGCCGCCTACATCCAGAACGCCTGGGTTATATTCGATGGGGCGTCCGGAGTCACTTACCGTCGGCCGCTCTGTTTCCGTCTCCTGCAAAATCAAAACATGAATGTTAATCGGCTAATCCAGCCGATGAATGGATTGTAAGAAGAAAATTGTTGGCCTGAAACAGAAATATACCAGGGGATCTCATCGGGCAGAAGCAGGTCGATGTAGCAAGACGGCCGTTGGTGGACAATGTGGCGTTTGAGTTCAGACCACCATCGGTCGTAAGCGACGCTTCTCCTCATCGACAGTGTGATCACGCTGGCGTCGCCGAGGGGAGGACCGGCTATGTTCAGCAACCAATTCATCATCAAGTCTTGGCCGATCGCCCCTCTGGTTTCAATCTTATCGGCATAGAAAAAGCCGATGGGCGCTGCCCAAGACCAAACCGCCTCGCCGCCGATACCGGTAGTAGAATTCATAGCTTCGGGCCATTGATCAACCTTGGTGAACCCCGGTCGGCAAGATGCGGGGAGACAAAGAGGCGGCGAACAATTCTCGCACCTTGGGTTATCGGTTGAGTTGAGGTCATCCCAATTGAAATCAATCAGCAACTCAAACGATCCCCGGTCTGGATAGAAGTACCAAGTACGGTTGTTGCAGGACAGCCCATCGTAAAAGGATGTGAACCATTCGGCCAATAGCTTGGCCGATTGCTTTGAGCCTTCATGGGCGGCGGCTGCTTCTCCGTAGTTCGTGCATCGCCTGGTGTCAATCTGGTTACCTTCTTCGTCTTCAATCGGCTCTAGCCGTGGGAATCCGGCGTCTGTCAGACAGGGCCGACCAGCTACATTCTGGGTGGCTAACACCAGCCAGATTTGAAGGAACCACCAGGGGCCACCAGTGTTGACTGGGGCGTTGGCGGCTATTTTCGCGGCAGCTTGGTGTAGCATTTGATATGAGTAGCCGAGGAGGTATTTTCCCAGTGCAAATTCTTTCCCGTCGGCCAGGATTTCGGCCATGATTTGCCAATTAGCGGTCGGCCCACAGCTCGATCCGCAGAATACAAACTTTTCCAGCCACATCATCAGGAAGGCGGTGTATTCCCGGTGGCCGACTGCCCCGTCCTTCATGTTTTGGGCGATGAAGCCGCTCCATCCGCCGATAGCTTTGGTTTTGAACTGATGTTGGCCTTTTCGGTTCAAGATGCTGGGTTAGCCGATGATTCAATGTCCAGTCCAGTTGTCATATATACATCGGCTAGTGTGGTTGTCATCGGCCCTTGCCGAAAGATGAAGGCGTTAAAACTATCGTTCTAGAAGTAGGTCGTAGCCGATAGAAGTGGCTCGTCTTTCTCCATGCCAGCGATGGACAATTCCAAGCATTGGGCAAGTTTTTTCTCTTCCCACTGGGTATACTTGGCCGACTGTATCCTTTTATACCATTCAGTCCAAGCTGCATCGGTGGATGGCCAAGCTTTGAATGTTCTGTTCCAATGGGAGAGAGATGGTTTGGCGGTGTTAAAAGGGATGCGGTTGGTTTCGGCTATGATTACATCAGTTGGGTCTATGTTGCCGATAGGTCCGAGGAAATACTTCTCCGCTTGTGTTGAATT
Organism: Oryza australiensis; assembly: GCA_019925245.2. Classification (NCBI taxonomy): domain Eukaryota; kingdom Viridiplantae; phylum Streptophyta; class Magnoliopsida; order Poales; family Poaceae; genus Oryza; species Oryza australiensis. The sequence goes on from JAIFGZ020000342.1 coordinate 1,514,569, forward strand.
GGGGATAAGTACTTGATGAGACAGATGCTACAGTCCGAAGAAGGGGAGAAAAGTACTAGTTAGGAATGATTGTGTTTTACGATTCGGGAACAGGAAAAGTACTAATTAATAAGAGTATGGAATAAAATGCTACTGAAAAAATCACCGAACGAATCGTGGATGTGAGGATATTTGGAGAAGCAGGTTGAGAGTAAAATCGTGGATCAGAAGAAAGTACCTGAGGAAACTCGGTTGCAGCAGCGGCTGAAGCGGTTGCGACAGCGGCAGCAGATGGCGCAGTGGTTGCGGCCGGCATGACGGTGGTGGCCGGCGAGTTGGAGGTACTTGATGGAGCGGCGGAGGCCATCGGGAAGCTCGGGGGTGAAGATGAGTTTGAAGAACGTGGGGAAGGTTGTCGAGCGCCGATGGAGTCGCCGGGGGAGAGAGAGAATGGGCAGGAAGTTTGTTCGTGAGGAAGGCTGAGCACACATTGAAGGCGTAGGCGGTTCGGCCGAGAGAGGTGGATATTTAAAGAGCACTTGGGGAGAAGCCGAGGCACTTTAGGCCAAGAAGGAAGCAAGAGTTTGAATAGGCAAGCAAATCCGCAACACTTCATATTATGGACTTGGGGGGCATGTGTTAACACTGAAATTTGGTAATTGAGTTCCTAAATTCGTAAGGGAAAAGTGAAATCGGATCGACTGAAGGCAGGAATCGTATCGACTAAAAAGGGATTGGCTGCAGGGTTAGTCGGATGAGGATGGATCGAATGGGAGCAGACGACAGCCGATTCTGAGTCCGGAAGAGATGAAGCCGTGTTTAGTGCAGAAATTTGGGGATAAATGAAAGATTCGGCTGCTAGTTGCGCGCTAAAAGATATTGCCACTTATGGATAGAGTCCTATAACGGTAATTGTATCTGTAATCTAGAGATTTGTTAGATTGTTAGTTGTAACATGGCATAGGTCCTGCTAGGGATAATATGGTGTTTTAAACAGTAGTTTAGATAGAGTCTAGGGTTGTTACAAGTATTTGTATCTTGGGTATAAATAGGACCCGAGGCCCTCTGTAAATAGGAATCATTCAATCAATCTAATCTTCGGCGCATCGCCAACCTTTTCTTTAGACGAACACTCTGTTTGGCTTTGGGCTGCATCGTCTCGATCCCCAATTTCAGGTAAATGTTTGTCATTAGTGGTATGATTATCTATTTCTAATGCTTCCATCGCAATGATACATTAGAATTAGTTATTTTACTGCGTCATATATCATATAACGCATATGAATTAGATCAATGTTTAGATCTATCTCATTGTTGGCTCATTTCGTCGAGAGCATGTGGTCAACAGGGTTAGATCTAAGGGTTGGCTGGTTCATATGTGGTATCTACCATCTCGAGGAGTGTAAGTCGGCTGTAACAGATTGGATATTTCTTTTGATACTTAATGTTGTATCGAGTTTGAACTATTAAGTCGTCTTTAGAACTATCAGTGATCTGTTTATCTGAGATTTATATTATCTAGAGATAGCGCCAGAGTTTCAGCCGGCCTTATTTGCCTTAATATGTTTCTTTTAACATTATTGTTACTAGATTTATATTAGGATTGCCTCTTATGTTAAGATCGTGTTCCTGTCGAACGTTGCTTAGTGAAATCGGTTCTTCCCGGGCAGCCGATGGCCGATTTCTGAATTACACGTTTGATTCAGGAATATTATCTTCACATAAGATTCATCGGAGTACTAGCCGATTCTCTGTTAGCTTTCCAGTATCGGCTAGGTTATTGATCTGTGTATTTATTATACTTCACTATATTTGGATCAAGCGGCTGATGCTGTCTTGGTGTAGCCGATCCATTTCAGTCACTTGGCCCAAATATGGCCTAGAATAGCATATATACATCCATGGATTTCCTTAGCCGATCCCGTGGGGATCTAACCTAACGCTTAACATACACTATCTTGTTTTTCTTGTTGATTAGCAGATCAAATCAACTGGCACGCCCTACACGTTGTAGGCAACCAAGAAGGACCTGCACTGGAGTCAAGCAGATCTCCCAGGCCAGCGCGTGAGAGAGATTTCTCATCAACACCGGACAACACCAAGCCGTGCCACCGGGGAAACACCATTCTTCTTGGTGTATGGAGCTGAGGCGGTCTTGCCTTCCGAGCTCACCCTGGGATCGCCCCGAGCCACACTATACACTGAAGCAGATCAAGAACAACTACGTCGCGACGACCTGGACTACCTAGAAGAAAGACGGCGCCGTGCAGCGCTTCGTGGCCTGTTATCAGCAGAGCCTCCGTCGCTATCACCAACACAAAGTTAGCCCCCAAGCGCCGCAAATCAACGATCTCGTTCTGCAGCGTGTGCAAACGCGTGCGGGGCTCAGCAAGTTATCTCCGATGTGAGAGGGGCCATACAAATTTATCGGCACTTCGCGTCCAGGAGCAGTTCGCCTAGCCACAGAGGACGGCACTCCGCTGCCGAACCCGTGGAATATTTCCCACCTGCGCAAGTTCTACCCATAAGCCGCACGGTGTGCTGAATCCCCACAATATATCAAAGCACGTTCACTGCCTCCACTTGGCATGAACAATGAGTTCGCCCGTTTATAATCTTTATGCTTTTCCCTTACAAAATATCTGCATTGCAGTATGTTTTTCCCCTCCATGTTTCGGGACATGTATTGCGGATGCTGGTTTCCAATGATCTTCTGGCCCTGCCCGCCCTAGGCTGAGAGGCCCTAAGGGTGTCGACGGTAGAGCGACGCTGCATACAAGTGCCTCGGGGTAGTCAACGCCTGGGGGCTCGGGTGCGTCCTGTCACGCCTGTCCCGATCCCCCCATTGCTGCTGCCCCCGCTGGCCCTTTATGCCCTCGCTTCTACCCGGAGCCCCGAGAAAGGCACCAGCCGCCGGCCGATGCATGCTGCCTGAACCCGGACCAGCTCCCAATTACATGGGATGAATCATGGGAGGAAACCATACTGTCCATAGTCCTACAATGGCTAAACTAACTAAGGAGTGGACTGCCATTGCAGGAAAACGAACAGGCAAGAGCTTGGGCCAACTAACCGCCACCGTGTGTGCGCCAAGTTGGCCGGGGGCTCCCAATATATATACATATATATATATATATGAATCATTGTCTGCAGAGTCGGACATGATGGACTGCTACAATGCGAATCCAGCATGAGAAAGGCAAGTACATTGATAACATGAAATGGTATTGCAATGTTTTTACAAAGTACAGGATAGAAGCAAAAGCAGGGGAGTCCTAGGCGGCCGGCGGGTCGCTGGGGGCGTTCTCCATGCCATCCTCGTCCGGCGGGTCCTCGCGGTAGGCAAGCTGAAATGCCGCCGAAGTTCCATCGAAGCCAATCATGACGGAGTCGACGGCATCCTTGACGCGACACCGAGCAGCCTCCTCTGTGCCCTCGGGGAAGTCCTCAGTGGGGATGTATGGGTTGAAGCCGGGGTCACGGGCCTGATAGCTTGCCAGGATCAACGTCGCAACCTGGCGGAACAGGTCGTACGACGACTCCTTCGCCACTTTGTCAACCTCCTCCGGCACCCTTTTAATCCCCTCGGCCAGCTCGTCTATTTGGGTGGCCAATCCCCCCAAGGTAGAGATGGCGGCGGGGGCGCACAACCCCCACCTCACGGGCTGCCTCTCGAAGACGCACGACGGACGAGGTCATGGTTCGGAGCCCAAAACCCAGGGCGTGCTCCAGCTCCGCGATCCGGCGACGCGCCTCCTCCAAATCTGGCGCCACTTCGCTGGAACGAGGGGCCGGCTGGGGCGGCAGAACCCACTCCCGCTGCTCCAACTCCCGCACCCGCGCCTCCACGTCGTCAACCGCCTGCTCTCGGGCGGCGATGTCCCACTCCCCCCGCTCCAGCTCCTCCTGCCGATGGCACGAGGCAGCTGCGAACTGCTGCTCGCGCTCCTAAATGGCCTTCAGGCACCGGGAGACCTCCTCCTGGGCCTGTAGCACGGCCACCTCGCGCCCCTCCATGGTGGCCTCGCGCTCGGCGATGGCCTTCTCCTGAGCGACCACGTTCTCCTCCCGCGCGGTGGAGTCCTCCTCGGCCTTGGCCACGGCAGCCTCCCGGTCCCCGACCGCCTGCCGCGCCGCCTCTAAGGCCTTCTCGTGCTCTGCCAGGCCATCCTCGCGGGCCTGGAGCTCGATGTCGGTGTTGGCGGCAGCGGCCTCGACATCACGCAGGACGCGCTCGCGCCGGTTGAGTTCCTGGGCACGCTCGTTGAGCTCGCGGATGAACTCCCCGGCAGTGGTGCGGACCCTCTCCTCCGCGGCAGCGGCTGCCTACTCGCGGAAGTCAGCGGTGTGCCGCTCAATGATGGTGTCCTCGAACACCTTATTGAGTTCACCCCATTCACGCTCGATGTCCGCCAGCTCCCGCTTCCGGATGAGGCCCTGCACCCTCGCCGTAGTCGCCAACTTGCGGCGGCCTTCGGCGACATCGGTCTCTCGCCGCGCCACCGCAACCTCCCTGTCGGCCAAGGCCTGAACCTGAGCCTGAAGCCCTTCCAGGGAGACCGTGTTGGCCTCCTCCAGCGCCCGGGACACTATCATCCTCGCCTGCTCTTGCGATCGCACGAGGGGCTCAGTGTCCAACGCGACCGTAAACCCTGACCGAGCGTCCTCGTATTCGGAGTCGGAGCTCGAGCCAAGGTCTACCACCTGCACAGGGCAGGGAGACGAAGGTGCCCCACGATAGGAGCCGTTCGCCGCCGCTTCACCCGCCAGCGTTTGCTCGCCATCTGGTGAGGCTTCTTGCGGCGTCGGCGGATCGCGATGGACCGACACCGATAGTGTTGGAGTCGGTCGGCAGGGCGACGGTGTCGAATGGTGTGGCGCGGGCGACAGCTGGCACAGTGGCGACGATTGTTGCCGCGGTGGGGAACCCAGGGATTGCTCTCCGCTACCCGCCGCCGCCTACACCTCTGCGTCGGGGCCAGCTCGCCCCAAATCTGTTGCCGGCGGAGGGCCCCCAGGGTGTTCCTGGTGTGCGATCGACGCCCCGGCATCAGGGCGGGCTCCCTCCTCAGGCCGCACAGAACCCGAGCCCAAACCCGTAGGAGGTGACCCGGACCCGGTGGGCTCCACAACCCAGGACCTCTCCTGCGTTCCCCCCGCTGAGCTGGAAGCATAACCGCCCTTAGGTATGACCTTGGGGCGAAAATGCTGATGCTCACGGCTGGGAACAAAAATAAACGCAATGAGAAATCAAAACACAAATAGCCCGAAATAAGACATAGGGCTCACAAGAAATGTATGCATCTGCAAAGCGTTACCTGCGGGCGGCGTTGAAGCTCCATGAGAACCGGGAGATGGCCCGTTTCTTCTTTGCGGGGCCGCCAGGGGGCTCACTGGGCTGCGGCCCGCGGACTCCGCCGCCGCAGGGGTGCCGCGGCCGGCCTTCGCCGACAGTGTGCTCGCCGTGGGTGCGCCCTCGGCCCCCACCGGCGTCGTCGTCGTTGTGGCCGTACTGGCCCTCGTCGGGGTTGCCCCTGGGACAGGACCCACCGCCTGCGGGCCTTTGGACCTGCGGTGGGGAGTAGTGCGCTCCACGCCGCCGCCGTGTGGTGGCGATGGGGGAGGCTCGGAGCCGTACTCCAGCCTCTTCCTCTTCCCCTTCGGGTCCGGGGCCCCCGGTCCGCTCCTGCTCGGGCCCTGGCGGCCTAGTCGCCCAATCGGCACCTGGTTGTCAGCATCGTCGTAGTCGTCATTGCCACCCTTCGGGGCGGCGCTTGGCGCTGCTGACGACAAATCCGTGCCGTCACCCACCACCTGCAGAGCATGCATGATTTCCGGGCGCGCCGGGTCCTGGCACAACGGGACCAGCCCCGGAGGGAGTTGCGTCAGATCCATCGCAGTGACGCCGAGGGTGCGGTGGACCAGGATCGCGAGATCATTCTCATCCCAGTCGAAGGGAGCGCCAACATGGGTGTGCATGTCGTCATTGAAGTTCGTGTACATGTAGGCTGGGCGCGGCCTCTCAGGCAACGGCGAGATGCGCTGTGTCTGGAAATCTCGGAAGACGGCGTGGCTGGACAGGCCCCCCTTTCGGAGATAGCTGATCCGCTCCAGCACTCCATCCAGCTCTCTCCCAGCACGTGGCCGCGCCCCCAGTTCCCCTGATTCGCCGGAATCCCCGTCGGAAGGGAAAGGCGGGGGTGGTCGCCCAAGTTGGTGTAGAACCAGTAGGCCCTCCAGTTCTCCCATCTGGAGCGAGGGTGGATGTTGATGAAGGCGGTGTTGATGGCCCTGTCGTTGCGCGGTTGGATAGCAACGTATCTGAACGCACCGGGGGATCCCGCCCGGCACACGCGGAAAAACTGCTGGAAGAGATGCAGTTAGGGCATCACCCCCACGAACATCTCGCAGGTGTAGGCGAAGATGGCGAGGTAGAAGACCACGTTGGGGGTGAGATGATGCAGCTGAAGGTCATAGAACTCTAGCACGTCGAAGAAGAATCGGGAGAAGGGCGGCACCAACCCGACCATGGCAAAGGAGGCGAAGAACACCATCTTCGTGGGAGGCCTCTCTGTCGGAATATCGCCACCGCTGCGAGTGCCACGTGACAGATACTTGTTGAACAGGCTTCGAGCCTCCGCAGAGCGAACCTGGGACTTGGGAAGTACGCTCCCGGGCTCCAGGCGGGCGTCGCGGGTCATCTTCGAGGAAGGCACCGGAATGCGGAGAGAAACTGGCGACGGAGAGGAAGGAGTCGAAAGGACAAAAGCACCGGAAGGATAAGAGGCGATGGCTGAGGAATGCGTAGAAACTGATCCCCCCTCTCGCGGATCCGTTTTTATAGGCAACCACAGCCCCCTCGCATTCTACAGCATTAACTTCGCTCCACTCCTGCGCGACGCACCTCTTCGGCTTCGCGCCCCTTCGTTTTTCACGTCTCTTCGGTTTTCACACCACTTGGGTTTCGCGCTGCCTGGGATTTCACGTCCGCCAGGCGCACTACACGGAACGGAGGAAGGTAGGCGGTTAGATGGGCCCCCTTTGTGCACGGCCCAAATAACACGCCCCCCCCGTCTGGAAAGGCTTAATCAAGCGCGGCGTCAGTTACCGCACGCCTATCTCTTGCGGCGGCGCGGCACATCCAGCACTCGGGCCCATCCACTCAGGAATATGGCGTTAACCGCGCCCGAACCCGACTTCGGTCCCGGTCAACACCGGGGGCTACTGTCGATGATATGGGCCCGGGGGTATAACGAGAATACGATATCTGAAGAAGGAAGACGCCCTCACTTACCAGGGCGCCCCAAAGATATGTCCTGAACGACTCATGCGGGTCCGGGCCACGGGCGGCCACGTGGCCATCCCAAAGAGGACTTGGCTCGGGGGCTGCCCGGAGGCTGCCGCTTCCCCAGATGGCAGGGTTCGGGATCACTCGGACCCCCGTCCATCAACCCGCACCTCTCCGAGAGAGGAACGAGATCAACCGCCAACTGCCAACCACCACATTTAATGTCTAGAGAGAGGCCAGACGCCTGTGCCATCGCATTTATTGCGATGTGAGGCACGTATGTCAACTGCTCATCATCATCCTTTTTGCCCTTCACGACGAAGAGAGGGGAGAAAGTCTTTGACGGCGACCGCAGTATGGCAGCACAGTTAGGCCACGCATGCCTCCCTCCACGCCCCGTCCAGTCGCATTAAGTGCACTAGGTGGCCACGTGGGAGAGAGGATATGAGCGCTGGGGGTGTCACGTCGACCCTTCTCCAGGCGGAGACCATTGACCGGTAGGCCCCACTGGAGTAGGTAAGTTGACCCCTCCTCTCGTCAGCAGCATGGCAGCCACGACGCCCGTTTTTTCTCCTCCAACTCCCGCAACATGGCAACAGGAGCAGGAATGGGGGTAGACCCCCGACAAGACAGGAGAAGAGCCGCTCCATCACGTGGAGCGGAGTATAGAAAGCTAGGACTATTGCGATGTCCCCTTGCACTATAAGGATGCCCAAATCCATTATAGAGAGGTGGGTCCTTTGTTCAGCCTCTTCAACCTTGGGTTTTAAGCATTTCACCTCAGTCATTAGCTCCAGCTTCCCCAGGGAAGAACAACCACACCAATCCTTGTAATTCATTCTCCACATAACACAAAAACAGGAGTAGGGTATTACGTCTCCCCGACGGCCCGAACCTGTATAATTCTTCTGTGCCTTTTGCGATTGCGACTTTCCTCCATCTTCCTGCTTTCCCTCTACCTCACCTCGAGTTTGAACCCTGATTCACCGCTCCCCTGTGCCGAACCAAAAAGGGGGGTCCCCGGGTCCCCGCGTGTCGAGCACACGCATCGATATATATATATATATATATATATATATATATATATATATATATATATATATATATATATATATATATATATATATATATATGCTTTGTGGCGCGGCGCACATCCCCATCCCGTATGGCATGGCGGAATTTCTAATTTGAAAACTCAAATTGAAAATCGAACCATTCAAATTATTCTATATATTAATATCGCCTTGTAGACCAAATTTTATATTTTTAAATATTTTACTTATTTTATCGGATAAGTCAAAGATACATTAATCCAACGATTTGGAGTATCTATTTTATTACATCTTTGACCTATCTGATAAAATAGTAAAAAATTCAAAAAAATGTAAAATTTGGTATAAAAGGCGATATTAATATGTAAAACAATTTGAACGGTTTGGATTTTCAATTTGAGTTTTCAAATTAGAGATTCGGCCATGCCACACGGGATGGGGCTGTGCGACGCGCCACACAATAGCCCATCTATATATATACACACACACACACTAGCAACTGTACCCGTGCGTTGCAACGGGTGAAGTCGGGGCGCGTCACGGATGGGGACGGACAGGAGGGGTGCAGGAGGTCTTTTTTCATCCAAACCCTCCCTTTCTTTTCAGCATTGGGACTACGGGTTAATTTTATAAACACTCAAGGGGTTTTTTGCAAAATAGTCAGACGGACGAAAATTTTGGGTAGTTATAGATAGTTATAGATATAGATATAAATATATATACTTTGTATGCATACGTACCTATACAAACTGTATACACATAGGTTAAATAGTAGGCCTGCTAAAAAAAGCCCGATTTGGTGTGTGTGAACTAATTGGGCCGGCCTGCTAAATAATGAAGCCCATAAAAAACTACAACAGAGAAAGTCTGAAAATGTGCAGCCAAATTTGGTAACGGGCCGAATTGATTGCACAGGCTGGGCCGAAAAAGAAAATTCCCAAAACAATCAATGAGCCGAAAACGAAAGTGGTCGCACGTATAGTGGGCTGTGCGCCTGGTCATCCATTAGGGATTTCGGGCCTCGTTCGTGTTGGGCGCGAGATGGCGTCAGAATTGGATCAAATCCGAGGTGGATCGCTACTGGGCCGCGACCCTCATGAACTCAAGGGGTTTTATGCAAAATAGCCAGGCAGAACAAAATTTTGGATGGAAACACTACTTGCTTTATAGATAGTTATATATATATACTAGTAAATATGCCCGTGCATTGCAATAGGCGTCATTTTATTTTATCATAATTCATTGGCACTGCGGGTTAATTTTATAAACACTCAAGGGGTTTCTGCAAATAGTCAGGAAGACAAAAATTTTGGGTAGAAACACTCTTTTCAGCATTCTGCGGGTTAATTTTATAAACACTAAAGGGGTTTTCTGCAAATAGCCAGACAGATGAAAATTTTGGGTAGAAACACTCTTTTTAGCATTCTACAGGTTAATTTTATAAACACTCAAGGGTTTTGTGCAATATAGCCAGGCGGACAAAAATTTTGGGTAGAAATACTACTTACTTTATACATAGTTATAATTATAGATATAGAAATATAGATTACGTACTTTTGTTGAAAAGATGTATAATAGTAAAAGAATGCAATTGCATAATACACTTAGAAATTAAGAATATGCATGTAATCCCTAACTTGCATTATTAATTATTGACCGAGATCAATAACTACTGTAGAACTCTTTAGTATACACTACTGTGACGTACTGTACTTTTGAGAAAAAGGTACAACCATAGTACTACTCTTCCAATACTATTAGAACTCTAGTACTATATAGTACACTACTGTGACGTACTGTACTTTCGAGAAAAAGGTACAACCATAGTACTACTCTTCCAATACTGAAAGATTAATCTAATTGCTTAATTAACTAACTAATTAAAAGTAGTTAATTAAGCGCAGAAAATTGAAGTTGAAGGACGTGCTAGCTTGGCTCTACCATGAGTTATGATAAATGTACGACAAGGGCTCATCGCCAACGACACCATCGACGTCGCCGGCGTCGGAGACGGCGGTCTTCTCGGCGTCGACAACGACGAGGGAGGAGTCGGCGACGAAGGTGATGACATAGTCCTTCCTCACGATGAGGTAGATGACGGCGACGATGTAGACGAGCATGAGCGGGAAGACGGCGGCGCCGACGAGCACGTTGGCGTACTTGGGGAGGTCGTTGTGGATGAGCCAACCGACGAAGCTTGTGCTCAGGAAGTATATGTTGATGATGATGATGAGCAGCCCCAGAAACCACGAGAACACTAACATATTATGGTTGAGTAGTGCGGTGCGTTGGGCTCGATCGGTCCGACCCAGTGAGGTGGGTTTTTGATGTGCTAGATAGATGGACGCATGGGGCTGCAGGTTAATTTCATAAAAACTCAAACGGTTTTCTATAAAATAGTCAGACGAACAAAAATTTTAGGTGAAAATACTACTTTTATATACATATATTATATATATATATATATATATAAAAGACCGTCTATGATAAAAAAAATACATCACACTTCTCGCTCTTTTCCATTCCCTTTCCTCCATGTCATCGTAAACCTCCTATGGCTGATGTCTTGTCATCGTTTATGCCGATGAAGGAATTGAAGGCAAAATAGGTGGTTGATATATATAATATATTGGGAAAGTGCGCCATTATCTATTCAGATATACTCTAGCTGGCACATATTACCTTTTATATGCGCCCACTTACTCTATCGTTTACCATGTGTTTTTATTACAATTACTTATTTACTTTTTCTATTATTTTCTTCATCAATATATATAACTTCAATAATATCCATGCAATTTCCAAAATTTTGATGGACATAGATTATTATTCTTGTCAACTCATCATTCATCAACTGACTTTTTTCAACTTACAGTTCTCTTATAGCCTATTCAAGCCTTCTGTTTTATTCTTAGTTCTATATATAAAGCCTCTTAATTTACTATTGATGTTTGTATTATTATATTTTTTTACATATATCATTTCTGTAAAAACACAAAACACAAGACAATGAAAGGCCAAGGGGTTTTATCTCATCTCGACAGGTGACATGAAATTCGCGAAACGATATATATATATCATTGATATATTATTGCACTAAACTATTATTTTTCATCTTAAATATAAAAATACTATGAATACGAACAGATGGTTTGTTCAAATTCTGTGTGATACTATGTTCTTATATTGTACTACCCATTTGCTGAGCCATCTTTAAATGCTGCTTAAAGTAAACACTTCAATGATTGAACTACAATCACTTCGAAACTGATGGATAAAAAATCTCGTGTTCTAAACGGGGCCTAGCTTAGTTGGTGGATAAAAAACTATCAAACAGTGGTAAGTGAAGTTAGAAAACAGTCAACTCAAGCACTATTCATATAGTTGGTCCAGAACTGGGAAGCACACCTGCTTCTTCCAACAAGATAATACAGTGTATGGTGATGTCACATTTCGCTTGATTTGTCAGCACTCATCACCAGCCAACACTGATCGATTAGCATCTATTCTGAAACCTATTATGGTGTGTCCACCAGAAACATATATATAGGACCCGTCTGGTAATTTTGGCACTATTAGTAAAGTTTGGCAGAGTAGAGAGACAGCATATGTGTTTGGTTTGATGATAAAATCATGCTAACACTGCAAAATTAGAGGGTTGCTGCTCAGTTAGTTGAAGTCCACTTGATAATTTTCCACTAAGAGCGTTCCTTAAGAGGACAAAGAAAGAAGAAATATCTTGTTTTCCGCTAACAAGCTTCTCAAACGAGATATTTTTTTAAAAAATTATAAAACAATTACTTTAAAAATTATATTAGTTTATTTTTTAATTTAAATAATTAATACTCAATTAATCATATGTTAATAACTCGTCTTATTTTGTTTATTTTTATTTTTATTTTCTTTCAAACACATTTCTCACATGTGGCTCCAAAAAGAATTGTCCACATACCATGGTTGTACAAAAGCATAGCACTTCTATACATGGAGCTGTGTGGTGACCCTGCAGCTAGCTAGGTGCCACCTGATGAGACTTTTTTTTTCCGTTATGTTAATTGTAGAGTTAAAAAAATAATAATATTGGTATAGAACCACCCAGAAACTCTTGTTACCTGGATGCACTTTACATATACCTTGCCTCCTTTAATTTGTTCTATCATCAGACGATTTTATATAAAAAAATTTTAAATTACCACCTGAACTATTGAGCAATATAAATTACCTCTTTAAGATATCCTTCATCCTTAATTTTACATACCAGATGAATTACACCTAGACTCCTCTAGAGTGGTTTTGGTCCTACATGGCACACATGTGACATTCTAATCAGCATAAAAAAATTTAAAAATATAATGGGACCCACATATCATATTACATATGACATGCGGGTCTCACTGTATTTTTAATTTTTTTATGTTGGCTGTGATGGATTACACATAGACTACGATAGCATAAATCAAAATTTTTCTATCGCGTAAACAAGAAACCATGCAAGTATAAGATCATGGATCATTACCACTCGACACACTATGCAGCGGAAGTAGGTGCTAAGAAGCCGAAGAAACGTTGGCGATGTAACGTGTGTCGATGTGTTGACGACTAAATTTGGTAACCAAATCCCCGAGTCTGGAGCGGAATTGAAGCAGAGATTGGAGCGGAATCAAGAAGAACGCACAATCTGAGGAAATAGAGGTCGTGTCGGTGTTAACACCTAAATTTGATAATTAAATCCCTAAGTCCTGGCAAGGATGAAGCATAATTGGATCGGCTGGTTTGACAGAGAAACAGAGGCCGCATCGGCTGAGAAGCGATCGGCTGTGAAGCCAGTCGGCTAAGGTTAAATCGGACAAGAACGACCGATAGCCGATTCTAGGTTCAGAGAAGATAAAACCATTTCTGGTGCAGATGTTTGAAGATAAATAGAAGATTCGGTTATCAGTCTGTGCGTTAAAAGATATTTCCATCTATGGATAGAGTCCTATAACGACAATTGTATCTGTAAATTAGGAGTTTGTTTAAATTGTTTATTGTAATGCGGCGTGGGTCCTTCCCGGGATATCGTCGTATTTTAAATAGTAGTTTAGATAGAGTCCAGGGTCTATACATATAATGTTATTTTGGGTATAAATAGGACCCGAGACCCCCTTGTAAAACAATAAATCAATCAAACAACTTTCGACGCATCGCCAAACCTTTTCTTCAAACGAGCAATTCATTTGGCTACGGGCTGCATCGTTTCGATCCCCAAATCCAGGTAAATGCTTATCATTAGTGGTATGTTCTACTGATTCTAGTGCTTCCATCGTAATGACACATTAGATTCAGGGGTTTATACTGCGCTATTTACCATATATCGCATATAAACTGGAGCAATGTTTAGATCTATCCTGCCATCGGCCAGTTCTATCAAGAACCCACAACCGATAGGGCTAGATCCAAAGGTTGGATTAGTTTATATGCGGTATCCACCGTCTCGAGAGGTATAAATCAGCTACAATAGATCAGGTTGTTCTTTTTATACTTAATGCTGCATCAACATTGATCTATTAAGTCATTTTTAGAACTTCCAATGATTTATTCGGTTAGATTTTTATGTTTAGAGATAGTGCCGAGGTTTCAGCCGGCCTTATCTGCCTTGATATATTTTTAGTATATTTATTACTAGATTTATGTTAGGACTGCCTCTTATATTAAGATCCCATTCTTGTCGGACATCATAAGCCAAAATCGGTCTACTATCAACAGCCGACGACTGATTTCCCAAGCTAAGCATATCTGGTTCAAGAATGATATCTTTTCATAAGAATCATCGGAGTACTAGCCGATCGATAGTTAGCTTTCCAGTATCGGCTAGATTATCAATACATAGATTTATTATCCTTTACTGTATTTGGGTGAAGCGGCTCATGCTGTGTCAGTATAGCCGATCCATTCTAGTCGCTTGGCTTAAATATATTTTGGGATAGCATATATATGCTCATGGATTCCCTCAGCCGATCCAGTGGGGATCTAACCTAACACTTAACACATATATCTTGTTTTTCTTGTTGGTTAGCAGATCAAACAAACTGGCACGCCCTGTATTGCACAGGCAGCCGAGAAGGACCTACACTGAAGCTAAGCAGATCTCCCATGCCAGTGTGTGAGAGAAATTTCTCGTCAACACGCTTCTTGGCACGCCTGGTGGGACTTTCTCTGTTGGCTCGGCTAGGACACATCGATTCAGCCGACAAGATGGTCGACTCCAAGAGCCCTAATGTTTCTCAGGACAAAATCGTGCCTGTGAAGATGGAGCAGTTATCGGCTGAGCAGCAAGCCGATTACAAGAAGATGGTGGAAGAGCTCCAGGCCAACTACTTACAATCATTCACCCAGACCAGATCCAGGGCTGTACATCAAAAGTACAAGTTCAGCATGGACGAACTCAAGGCATCCTCCTCCAATGGATCAAAAGGCAAACAAAAGGTGGAGGAGCCGATTCAGGAACAAGATGATTCGGCTCTGCATACCTTGCAAGACCGGATCGATTCGGCCGTCTATCACGCGTTGGTCAACCAGAGTAGCATCCTTGTCAACACTCTCAACAACATGATCGCTACCGTGGTCGACGCCAAGATAGCCGACCAGCTGCAACGGGGGCCGACGTACTTTACAGACGGCCAGTTTCCTAGTTATAGGATGTTGGTCACCCATAATCGGCCGATCCCACCGCCAACACAACCAGGGCTGACAGTAGGGGTCCTCGGCCAGCCGAATCCAATTGAATCGGCTACAAGGCCAGTGATTACCATGCTGAACCGACAGCACCCGCTGCCCCAGGATCAGATCGCTAACATATTCAACGACAATCGGCAGTCAGAGCCGATTGCCCAGATTGACCTGGACAGACGGTACAACGCCGGTGGCCGACAGCTGTTCCCGGGACCACCAACGCCACCACCGGCGCATCGGCCGTCTCCCGCTGATCATCCACTCCACTACCAATATCAAGGAGGCCGTCAAGATCATCACTACAGGCTTCAAACGCCACCACCGCTGTATCAGCAAGCACCCGCGCCATATGACCCATATGAGCCGATACAGCAGCACAACCGAACTTGGGCCGATCTGATTGCAGATGTCATGCACGATCAATTCGGCCTCAAGCCAAAGGACTCGGGGAACATGTATCGGTATCCCTATCCATAGCATTTCGAGCGGATTCCGTTTCCCAACCGATACAAGATCCCAGATTTTTCGAAGTTCTCAGGACAAGACAACGTATCAACCTACGAGCATGTTAGCTGATTCTTGGCGCAGTGCGGTGAAGCATCGGCTACAGACGCCTTGAGAGTCCGGTTGTTCCCTCTGTCTCTTTCAGGATCGGCTTTTACCTGGTTCTCCTCGTTGCCTTACAACTCAATTCAGAGCTCGGCTGATCTCGAAAAGTAATTTCACAGCTACTTTTACTCCGGCAACCATGAAATGAAGTTATCGGACCTCATCAGTATCAGGCAAAAGCACAAATCGGTTCAAGAATACATCCAACGCTTTAGAGAGATGAGAAACCGATGCTACAGCCTGGTGCTATCGAACGCCCAGTTGGCCGATTTGGCCTTTGATGGCTTGATCGCGCCGATCCGAGAGTGGTTCTCTGCGTAGGACTTCGACAGCCTAGCCCACTTGGCGCAGAAGGTGACGGCCCACGAGCAGCGATTCCAAGACACCAGGAAGGTCGTCAAAAATAAAACTCAAGTCGTCATTGAATCGGACTATGATTCCAATGACGATGACGAAGTAGCGGACGGCGAATGGGCCAAGAACAAAAAGGCCATCGTCGCAATGGCTCGAAGACGGCCAAAGAAGAGAGATACGACTTCGATATCACTAAAGCCGATAGGATTTTTGACTTTCTGCTCAAGGAGAAACAGATCCAGCTCCCTGAAAACCATGTGATCCCATCAGCCGAAGAACTAAAGAAGAAGAAATATTGCAAGTGGCACAACTCCACATCCCATGCCACTAACAATTGCAAAGTCTTCAGGAAGCAAATCCAGTCGGCAATTGAGGCCAGGAAATTGAAGTTTGCCGGTTCAAATCGGTCGATGAAAGTAGACTGCAACCCTTTCTCGGTCAACACAGTTCAAGCCGGCCCCAGGCGAGTTGATCGACAAAACAGAATGGCGCACGGCTTAATCGACACATCTATCGGGGCCAGGGCAGAAGGCGAGCCGACTGGACATCACGCCACACTAACCAACATGGTGCGCCCCGTTATCAGATCGGCTGACCAACGGCTAGTCTATGACGACAGCCGACGCCGTCCTCAGCACCGGTCTCGACGGGAAGAAGTTTGTGACGAAGCACCTCGTCAGCGCGAGCTAGAAACCCAAAGCCGCTGGTACGAGGCAAGCCACAACAGTACCGATCCGCATTGGCATTGTGATTTTTTCAGGTACTGCTGGGAATCCGGCATGAGGCTGCCGACACTGGATGACTACGCAGCATGCAATGATCGTCACGACGACGAGCACAGGAGCTCATCAATCGTAAGCCCAACCCGGTTCGTCCCTAGAGCCGTTCGGCTAAATCAGACGCGACGGTCCGTCCATGATCGGCTCGGCCCAATCCATCAAGACTTCTTCATCAATGTAGACAACAACGACAACAACCGCGATGACGAAGAGGCCGACGACGAGGAATCGGCCAATTCCCAATGGTGTCCATCCGTTCTCTTCACGAAGACGTAGAAAAGAAGAATCCAACGACTCAAGCGTGAAGGGAGAGAAGATGAAGTTCGGCAAATGATCCAAGAACAGCGTCGTCGGCTGGGTAAGATCAAAAGGCGATGGGTCCCCAAAGAGAAAACCGCCGCAGCCGACGAGGAGCAAACCCAGGAGAGTCGAGCCGATCAAGCCAGGACTGCAGCCAAAGGGAAGGCAAAGTTTTTGCATTGATCAACATGGTGTTCATATTGCCAGCCGAATTCAGTGCTCCTGAAGTCGATGCAGACACCATTGAAGACGACTTGATGAAACTAGCAATCTCTCCGGACAAACTCGAGGGGACCGAAAATCGGCCCTAAAGCCGTTGTACATTAAAGGATTCGTCAATGGCAAGCCGATGTCCAATATGCTAGTTGGTGGGGGAGCCACAGTCAACCTAATGCCCTATGAAACATTCAGAAAACTAGGCAAAGGAGCCGATGACCTGATAAAGACTAATATGGTGCTCAAAGACTTTGGCAGCAACCCATCAGAAACCAAGGGCGTCCTGAACGTCGAACTGACCATCGACAATAAGACCGTGCCCACAACATTCTTTGTCATCGACGGGAAGGGGTCTTACAGCCTGCTGCTTGGAAGGGACTGGATACACACCAATTGTTGCGTTCCTTCTACAATGCATCAGAGCCTGATCCAATGGGACGGTGACAAGATTGATATCGTACCAACCGACAGGTCAGTTAGCGTCGTCAGTGCCGATTTGCCGCTTTGGGAAATCGAGGGCATTGATTGTTTGTCTGGGAAAATCTGGCAAGCCGATTTTCTAAATGTGTCCAATTCCACAATACAGCCGATTGGAGATGACGAGCCGCAGCTACTGCTTTGAACAAGACATGGTGGACAGCTCAAGCGTCTTCGGCGTGGACACCGCAGACGAAGACGATGGCAAGCTCGGGCAAGGTTTCACGTCGGCTGATGAATTAGAAGAAATTGACATCGGCTCTGGTGACAAGCCGAGGCCGACGTATATTAGCAAAAATCTATCTCCTCATTGTAGATCCCAGCTTATTGATTTGTTAAAAGAATATAAAGATTGCTTTGCTTGGGAGTATTTCGAGACGCCTGGCCTTAGCCGATCGATAGTGGTCCATCAACTGCCGATTAAGGCAGGCTATCGGCCGTTCAAACAGCCTCCCAGGAGGTTTAAAGCCGATATGTATGATGCAATCAAAGCCAAAATCACTCGGCTATACGATGCGGGATTCATTCGGCCTTGCCGATACGCCGAGTGGGTCTCAAACATTGTCCTAGTGTTGAAGAAAAATAGTAAACTAAGGGTATGCATCGATTTCAGGGATCTAAACAAGGCCACCCCTAAGGATGAATACCCAATGCCAATAGCCGATTTGCTCGTTGATGCTGCTTCAGGCCACAAAATTATTAGTTTCATGGACGGCAATGTAGGTTATAATCAGATATTTATGGTCGACGAAGACATCCACAAGACTACTTTTCGGTGTCCTGGCGCAATCGGCTTGTACGAATGGGTGGTAATGACATTCGGCTTGAAGAATGCTGGGACAACATATCCACGGGTCATGAACTATATTTTTCATGACATGATCGGCTCACTAGTAGAGATCTACATTGATGACGTAGTTGTCATGTCCAGGGAGATAGAGGGCCATATGGCCGATCTGAGACAAGTGTTAGAGTGGACGAGAAAATATGGCCTGAAGATGAATCCACTTAAGTGCGCGTTCGGCGTATTGGCTGGGCAGTTCCTGAGATTTCTTGTTCATGAAAGAGGAATTGAGGTTACGCCAAGGAGCATAAATGCTATCAAGACAATTCAGCCTCCGAAGGACAAGAAACAACTCCAGTCGTTGATCGGCAAGATAAATTTCATCAGGCGGTTCATAGCCAATCTCTCAGAAAAGATGGAGCCGTTCACACCACGGCTTCGACTGAAAGCCGATCAAGCATTCACATGGGGGGCAGAGCAACAAAAGGCTTTGGACAACATCAAGGATTATCTGAGTTCCCCTCCAGTTTTAATGCCTCCACAGAAAGGGATACCGTTTAAGCTGTACCTATCAGTCGATGACAAGTCAATCGGCTCCGTTTTAATCCAAGAAGTTGAGGGCAAAGAAAAAGCCATCTTCTATCTTAGCCGACAGTTACTAGACACAGAAACAAAGTATTCACCTGTGGAGAAGCTATGCCTATGCCTCTATTTTTTATGTATAAAGTTAAGATATTATCTGCTATTCAACGAGTGCACAATAATCTGCAAAGCCGATGTAGTTAAGTACATGCTATCGGCTTCAGTGTTGAAAGGAAGAATTGGAAAGTGGATTTTTGCGCTAACAGAGTTTGATTTAAGGTATCAGGCACCAAGGGCAGTCAAAGGACAAGCTATAGCCGATTTTATTGTGGAGCACAGAAATGACTCGATCGGCTCAGTGGATATTATGCCTTGGACTTTGACATTTGACGGCTCGGTTTGCACCAACGGCTGCGGTATCGGCTTAGTCATTATTTCACCCAGGGGGCAAGTTTCGAGTTTGCTTTCGCTATCAACCCCCATGCTACAAACAACCAAGCCGAATACGAAGCCGTCCTTAAAGGATTACATCTACTCAAGAAAATTGAAGCCGGCGCCATCGAAATAATGGGAGATTCGCTGTTGGTCATCAGCCAACTATCAGGAGAGTACGAATGCAAAAACGATGCGCCGATGGTCTATTATCAGCAATGCCAGGAATTAATGGACGGTTTTTGGCTTGTTACTTTGAAACATATCCCCAGAGAGCAGAACACAGAAGCCAACGATTTAGCTCAAGAGGCATCGGGCTATCGGCTGATGTTGAAAGAGATTGACATAGAGGTTGCCGCCATTACAGCCGATGATTGGAGGTTTGAAGTTTACAGCTATCTCAAAAACCCCTCTCAATCGGCTACAAGGAAATTACGATACAAGGCGTTAAGATATGTTTTGCTCGATGAAGATTTGTACTATCGGACGATTGACGGTGTGCTACTCAGGTGTTTGGGAGCCGATCAGGCCAAAGTGACCATTGGAGAAGTGCATGAAGGGATCTGTGGCACGCATCAATTGGCCCACAAAATGAAGTGGCTGCTTCGTCGAGCAGGATATTTCTGGCCGACAATGCTGGAGGATTGTTTCAAGTATTACAAGGGTTGCCGGGATTGTCAGAAATTTGGCGCCATACAACGAGCACCAGCATCGGCTATGAACCCAATTATTAAGCCTTGGCCGTTTAGAGGATGGGGCATCGATATGATCGGCCATATCAATCCACCCTCAAGCAAAGGGCATAAATTTATTATGGTGGCGACAGATTATTTCATAAAATGGGTGGAGGCAGTTCCTCTGAAGAAAGTGGATTCTAAGGACGCAATCGAGTTTGTCAAAGAACATATTATCTACTGAGTTGGCGTCCCACAAACGATAACAACAGACCAGGGATCTATCTTCGTATCGGATGAGTTTGTTCAGTTTGCCGACGACATGGGGATCAAGCTACTTAATTCTTCGCCGTACTACGCACAGGCCAACGGGCAAGCCGAAGCTTCAAACAAAAGTTTGATTAAATTGATTAAAAGAAAGATCTCTGAGTACCCCAAACAATGGCACAACCGATTAGCCGAATCACTGTGGGCGTATCGGATGGCATGCCATGGATCAATTCAAGTCCCTCTGTACAAGCTGGTCTACGGGCATGAGGCGGTGCTACCATGGGAAAGCTCATATGCTCAAGGCACATTCAGCTACAGGATCAACTCACAACCGATGATTATTATCACTTGATGGTGGACGAATCAGAAGACTTAGTTTTATGCAGGATGAGGGCCTTGGAAAAAGTTACAAGGGATAAAGAACAAGTAGCCAGACATTATAATAAAAAGTGGTGCCTAAATCATTCGAGGAAGGCGAACTCGTTTGGAAATTGATACTGTCGATTTGATCTAGGGATAACAAATTCGGCAAGTGGTCACCAAATTGGGAAGGGCCTTTCAAGATCCACAAATGCACCTCTAAAGGAGCTTACATGCTAGAAGGGTTAGACGGAGAAGTATTTGGAAGGGCTTTTAATGGAAAATACCTGAAGAAATTCTACCCAAGTGTATGAATCAACTCATGATTCAGCTCTGGTTGCTTAGCCGATTTATGATAGGCGATGTCTTGTTTTCAATAAGGCGTCGTCTTTAGGCATTTTTATGCAACATTTTTTCCCTAAGTTTTCTACGGTCGGCCAACGATTGGTCGATAGCGACGGCCGTGAGGTGCAAATGGCTTGGATTCACAATTTTGTCGACACCGAAGCCATCAACAAAATTTGGGGGGCATATACATACACGAGCCGATTACAGAATTGGAGATCGACGTTTTTTTAAGCTTCGCAATCGGCAGTCAATATAAAGGCGTTCTAAGTGATTGGGATCGGCGGCCATAATTCAGGTGTTAAGATCGACGGTCATGGTGTGGTTGCGGAATCTGCGAACGTGACGTAACACGGACGGCTAGCGTCGATTTCAGCATAAGTAATTTAGAATTCAGTCATACCAAGATAGCGCATGCGGCCGGAGCCGATCTCGTCTACAAGCACAGTCGCAAAAAATTGACAAGTTATACTAAACAAGGCAAGAGCCAAAGCCGATTACAAAATTTGAACAGTTGATCAGAGTTAAAGGCCATTACAAAAGTTCGGCGGATATATTACATAAAGCAGTAGCCGATTTCAGAATACTGAAATATTACAAGGCAGTTCATTTCTTCAGGAAATCGGCTATAGGCAACAGCGCCGTCCGCCTGATCTGGTCCACCTCCTCGATGGCCTTGGCGTCGTCGGCCTCGGACCCAACCACCGGCCGAATGCCTTTCACCAGGTCCCGGAGATGCACCACCGTCGCCTTGATACTTTGACGTTGAGCGTCGATTTCGGCTGGCAGGCTGGCCATGTACTCCTTGTGGACGTCAATCTCGTTCGTGACTTGAACGAGATCGGCCATCAGCTGGTCCTGGTGTGAGAGGAGCTGCTCGAGCTTGGTTGCCGGCTCGGTTTTCAGGCGGTCGAAGGCGGCCTTCTGACTCTCGATGGCTTCCTTGGTCGACCGGAGGGTTGCCGACCGCATCTGGCTTTCACGACGGTCGGCTATTCACTACCGTGTGAAGGGTTACGCGGAGGCTACGCTAGCCGAAAACAAAAAACTTTTACCGCGCAAACTAGGAACACTTGCAAGTAAGGGCCGATAGAGCGTTACCGATTGGAGTATGCAGCGGAAATAGCCAATCAGGACTATCCGATCTGGAACTGTGCTGGCCGATGACAGCTGATTCCCGCAAGCCGACAGCCGATTCCTAGGGACAGCCGATTCACCAATCAGCCAATTCGCCAATGTAGCTGATTCGTCGAGTCGTCTGACCGCGTCCTCGCGCCTCGCTCCGATGCGCTCGACCGCAGCCGATTCCGTGTGCGCTTTGCATATCTTGACATCAAATCTGTCCACTATCTCGCGGATGAGATGATATCGCCGAAGTATGTGTTTGGACTTCTGATGTGACCTCGGCTCCTTGGCTTGCTTGCGAAGTGTTTGAGTGTGTTTTGAAGGCGTGATCATTTCGGTCGAGGTAAAGGACTATTTAAAGGGCACTTGGGGCAGCTGAAACGGTTTAGGTTAGAAAAGGGCGGGAGTTTGAACAGGCAACAAATCCACAACACATCGTATCACGGACTTGGGGGCATGTGTTAACACCTAAATTTGGTAATTAAATCCCTAAGTCTGGCAAGGATGATGCGAGAATCGGATCGGCTGGTTTGATGAAGAAACAGAGGCCGCATTGACTGAGAAGCGATCGGCTGTGAAGCAAGTTGGCTAAGGTTGAATCGGACAAGAACGGACGATAGCCGATTCTAGGTTCAGAGAAGATAAAACCGTTTCTGGTGCAAATGTTTGAAGATAAATGGAAGATTCAGTTATCAGTCTGTGCATTAAAAGATATTGCCATCTATGGATAGAGTCCTGTAACGGCAATTGTATCTGTAAATTAGGAGTTTGTTTAAACTGTTTATTGTAATGCGGCGTGGGTCCTTCCCAGGATATCGTCGTATTTTAAATAGTAGTTTAGATAGAGTCCAGGGTCTGTACAGATAATGTTATTTTGAGTATAAATAGGACCCGAGACCCCCTGTAAAACAATAAATCAATCAAACAACTTTCGGCGCATCGCCAAACCTTTTCTTCAGACGAGCAATTGATTTGGCTACGGGTGCATCGTTTCGATCCCCAAATCCAGTAAATGCTTGTCATTAGTGGTATGTTCGTTGATTCTAGTGCTTCCATTGTAATGACACATTAGATTCGGGGTTTATCTTGCATTTGTTTACCATATATCGCATATAAACTGGAGCAATGTTTAGATCTATCCTGCCATTGGCCAGTTCTATCAAGAACCCGCGGCCGATAGGGCTAGATCCAAAGGTTGGACTAGTTTATATGCGGTATCCACCGTCTCAAGAGGTATAAATCAGCTACAACAGATCAGGTTATTCTTTTTATACTTAATGCTGCATCAACATTGAACTATTAAGTCGTTTTTAGAACTTCCAATGATCTGTTTGGTTAGATTTATATGTTTAGAGATAGTCCCAGGGTTTCAGCCAGCCTTATCTGCCTTGATATATTATAGTATATTTATTACTAGATTTATGTTAGGACTGTCTCTTATATTAAGATCTCATTCTTGTCGAACATCATAAGCCGAAATTGGTTTGCTATCAACAGCCGATAGCTGATTTCCCAGGCTAAGCATATCTGGTTCAAGGATGATATCTTTTCATAAGAATCATCGGAGTACTAGCCGATCCATAGTTATATTTCCAGTATCGGCTAGATTATCAATACATATATTTATTATCTTTTACTGTATTTGGGTGAAGCGGCTGATGTTGTCTCGGTATAGCCGATCCATTCTAGTCGCTTGGCTTAAATATATTTTGGGATAGCATATATTGAAAGGTTACGCGGAGGCTACGCTAGCCGAAAACAAAACTTTTTACCGCGCAAACCAGGAACACTTGCAAGTAAGGGCCGATAGATCGTTACCGATTGGAGTAGAGTGCAGCGGAATAGCCAATCAGGGCAATCCGATCCTGAACAGTGTAGCCGATTCCCGGAGACAGCCGATTCGCCAATCAGCCGATTCGAGTCGTCCGGCCACGTTCTCACGCCTCGCTCCAATGCCCCCGCGGCCGATTCCACCACGCCGATCGCTCCGATTGATTGCGGCCGATCCGAAGCCGATCAACGGCGCGCGACGTAGCAGCGCCTCTACGGTATCCACACGTCCGGGGACGAACGCCGTACACCCGTGTGCTAGCACGCGATGCAAGGCTAGGGTTTGGCTCGAAAGTGGGGAGGGTTTCCGTGGAGATTGATCTCGACGACTTACTTGCACGCAATGCAATTGACATACCGCAGCGCTCCACCCCTCCCTCCTTTATGTAGAGTTGGCCGGCGGGACTAGTGGCCGATTAGGACTCTACTTTGAATCGGATCTCATCCGTATCTCATAGAGTTGGCCGCCCACACGTCGTAAGCCCATAGGACTCTATCCGATCGGATCCCTATCCGATCGAGCCGTATCCGAGTCCAACTCGAATGCTGTTCTTATCCCCTTAAGCGTGCGACCACGCAGGTTCAGGTATACTCGGTTTCGGCTATAGTCTAACTTAGCCGATCGTCGGCTCGAGTCTAACTCAGCCGACACATCAACTGCGGCGCCTAGCAGCACATATTGACACCATAGTATACAAGAATAATATCGGCTACGAACCTGTAATGTGTACACAAATCCCTTTGCCTCACGATACCGGTTAAGCTATAGGCAAGATGTGTGCCATCCCTTCAATAGCTTAACCATTCACTCGAACCGTATTGGATTATCGTCCGTTGATTGACTCCTCAATCAACTTTAGCATGGCCATGCATTTCCATAATCCATTATCTCGAGGGGCCCAGAGATATCTCTCAAAAGGAGGGGCCAATTCCATCTTGATCACTCACATCCCACTCCATGTTTCATAGCAAACCCGAAAACTACCTTTATAACTACCCGATTACGGAATAGTGTTTGGTAGTCCCAAAGTAGGCTACTACACATGTTGGAATCCATGGTAATCTCGGGTCTAAGGACTTTGTACCAACACTACCGAGACCAACTAATGGCACATTAATTCTGTAGTGTCTCATGGTGGGTCTATCCAACAATGTGTACTCCAACACATGTGTCCATGTTTATTGATTTGGTATCACCATACCCATGATCTATGAGACATGATCATCAATCAATAAACATGCCGATCTTAGAATCATATTTGTTCCAACAATATGACATATGATCGAGGATCGTTTAGTAATAGATTCATACATATAGAGTCTCATAAATAAGTCACGTACTTATTGATCAATACAAGATGTCTATTTCATGGAACTGAATAACACTTTATTCATTTATACATAAACATTGACGTGATATCCAACATCTCCATGTTGCCTCTAGGGCATATCACTAACAATCTCCCACTTGCACTAGAGTCAATCATGTAAGTATCTAATACCCATTGCTCTTGTGTACGCCTCATGCTTGGTGAGGGAGAGGTTTTGTCGGCGGATCGGCTATGTTGAGATCCGTGTGCACTTTGCATATCTTGACATCACCTCTGTCCACTATCTCGCGGATGAGATGATATCGCCGAAGTATGTGTTTGGACTTCGATGTGACCTCGGCTCTTTGGCTTGCGCAATGGCTCCACTATTATCACAATAGAGAGACATTGGACCAGTCGTACTAGTCATCACACCAAGCTCGAAATGAATTTCTTGATCCAAACAACCTCCTTTGCGGCTTCGAAGCAGCAATGTACTCGGCCTCCGTTGTAGAATCGGCAACGGTATCTGCTTGGAACTCTTCCAGTGATGCGCCTCCGTTCGGGCGAGAACACGAACCCAGATTGTGATCTATAATCATCCTTGTCTGTTTGGAAGCTAGCATCGGTGTAACCACTTACAACGAGCTCTTCTTCACCTCCATAGACTAGGAACATATCCTTAGTTCTTCTCAAGTACTTAAGGATATTCTTTAGACGATCCAGTGACCTTCACGGATCGGCGGTATCTGCTCGTAGCACTCAAAGCGTACGAGACATGCGGGCGTGTACAAAGCATGACATACATGATGGATCCAATTGCCGAAGCATATGGAACCATACCCATCTTATTCCGCTCATCATGTGTCCGAGGACACGATTCTTGCTAAGATTAATGCCGTGTGACATGGGCAAGAAACCTTTCTTGGAATCATGCATGTTGAACCTTTTCAACACCTTGTCAATGTATGTACTTTGGCTTAATCCAATTAGCCTCTTGGATCTATCTCTATAGATCCGAATGCTAATATGTATCTGCCTCCCTAAGTCTTTCATGGAAAAACTATTTTTCAATGAAGACTTGACAATTCTAGCATAGGGATATCATTTCCAATCAACAATATGTCATCCACATATAAGATTAGAAATACAATTGCGCTCCCACTGACCCTTTTGTAAACACAAGCCTCTTCTTCGTTTTTGATGAAACCAAACCCTTTGATTACTTCATCAAAACGAATATTCCAACTCCGAGATGCTTGCTTCAATCCATAAATGGATTTCGTAGCTTGCATATCTTTCCAGGCGATTACGGATCGACAAAACCACGAGGTTGTATCATGTATACATCCTCGCTTAGGTTTCCATTTAGGAAAGCCGTTTTGACATCCATCTGCCATATCTCATAATCGAAATATGCAGCAATCGCTAGGATAATCCGAATAGATTTAAGCATTGCGACGGGCGAGAAGGTTTCATCATAATCAACTCCTTGAATCTGTTTAAAACCTTTCGCCACCAATCGCGCCTTATAGATGTGAACATTTCCATCCATATCGGCCTTTTTCTTAAAAACTCATTTGCACTCAATGGTTTTGACACCATCGGGTGGATCAACCAAGTTCCAAACTTGATTGTCGTACATGGATTCTATTTCGGATTTCATGGCTCCAAGCCACTTGTTGGAATCGGGTCCCACCATCGCTTCCTCATAGGTCTTAGGTTCATCGTTGTCCAACAACAATATATCACGTTGTTACTGCACTGTGTACTGTCGGGTGCACGACGTGATCTTTCATACCTCCGTGATGGTGTATCTACAAGCGGTGGCGCAACACTTTGCTCTTCTGTTGTGGTTACGTGGTCGCTGAAACGTTTTTGGTGTTTCTTGAACTTCTTCAAGATGCACCCTGCTCCCACTAACCCTTCTTGAAAGAAACTCTTTCTCCAAGAAGACACCGTGTCGGGCGACAAACACTTTGCCTTGTTCCGATTATAAAAGTAATATCCCTTAGTTTCCTTAGGATATCCCACAAAGAAGCACTTGTCGAGATTTGGGTGTGAGCTTGTCGGGTAAACGTTTTACATAAGCCTCACATCCCCAAATTTTGAGAAAAGACAAACTATGGGGTTGCCCTGTCCATATCTCATATGGTGTCTTTTCAACCGACTTAGATGGAACTCTATTAAGTGTGAGCGCAAGCTGTTTCAAGAGCATATCCCCGAAGGATAACGGAAGATCACTTTGGCTCATCATCGACCGCACCATGTCCAACAAGGTGCGATTTCTCCGTTCGGACACTCCGTTCCATTGTGGAGTTCTGGCGGAGTCAAGCGTGGAACAATTCCACAATCTTTCGAGATGATTACCAAACTCTTGGCTCAAGTATTCCCCTCCACGATCGATCGTAGAAACTTGATTGTTTTCCCTAAATGATTCGTACTTCATTCTGGAATTCTTTGAACTTTTCAAAGGATTCGGACTTATGCCTCATTAAGTAGATATAACCATATCTACTAAAGTCATCAGTAAAGGTAATGAAGTCGATAACCACCTCGGCCGTTGAGCTCATTGGTCCACATACATCGGTATGTATGAGTGCCAACAAGTCACTTGCTCTTTCACTGTGTCCCGTGAAAGGTGCCTTTGTCATCTTACCAAGTAAACAAGACTCACATGTCTCAAATGATTCAAAATCAAAAGAGTGAAGCAATCCATCCTTATGGAGCTTCTCCATGCGTTTCTTATTTATATGGCTTAAACGACAATGCCGGATAAACGTGGGGTTTATATCATTAGAGAGTTGCCTTTACGTATTAATGTTATAGATGGGAGACGCTTCAAGATTCAAAACGTATAATCCATTCACCAATGGAGCATGAAAATAGAACATATCTCGAGATATATTGAACAACCATTGTTCATTGATCTAAAATCATGTCCTTCCGCTTGCAAACATGAAGCGGAAATAACGTTTTGACATAGTGTCGGAACACAATAACAATTATTTAATTCCAAAACTAATCCGAAGGTAGATGAAGTGGTGCTTGTGCCGACAACGCAAGCGTAGCAACGCTTGCTCCATTGCCGACGCGCAGTTCACCTCGCCCCTTCTCAATCCTCTACTTCTTCTCATTCCCGCAACGACTTGCAAATATGAGCTACGATCCGGTATCAAATACCCAAGAGTCGGTAGGTGAAGTAGAAAGATTAATGTCTATAACATTAATACCGAAGCGAAGTCGTACTTTGCTTCTTTTTGAGATCCTCCATGTACTTCTTGCAGTTCCTCTTCCGGTGGCTGTCTCCTTGCAATAGAAGCAAACGGCATCGATGCCGCCGACCCCTTCTTGCCCTTCTTTGCATTAGAGGCACTCGCGATCTCATCGGGAGTTAACTTCCTCTTGGTGCAAAGCTTCTTGACAGGTGGTTTGCGCTTAGCCTTCGCATCATCATCACATGATGACCGTTTTCTGGATACTCTCGTCATTTGTCTTTAGCATCCCATGCAATTCAGCCAAGGTCCTATCCATATTGTTCATTTGATAATT
Source organism: Oryza australiensis (assembly GCA_019925245.2). Lineage (NCBI taxonomy): Eukaryota > Viridiplantae > Streptophyta > Magnoliopsida > Poales > Poaceae > Oryza > Oryza australiensis. Next base: position 1,543,598 of record JAIFGZ020000342.1, read on the forward strand.
CAATATGAATGGCTCGAAGCTCGGAGGGAGCGGCGGAGAATCACATCGGTAGCCAACTCTTGGCTAGGGGAAAACCTAGTTTTCCGGACTCTCAATGTAGCCAATCATTTTTATCACATGCGGGTGACGGGATTCCCCTCAACAAGCACTGCACGCAAACAAGGACTTTGAGGTGTTGAACCTCTCGGCCGAGTTTGGTTCTCAAACATGCCACGCAGTCCGAATAATAGTGTAAGCATCGTTGCTCTCATATTGCTTCGAAGCTCGGGGGACATTGTAGCAAGCATGAGAACACTTATATCTAGGGCATCATTAGTGTGCTTCTCATAAGCCCTCCGTGCGGTTGCGGTGGCGTTATTAGGCAAATCCTCGGGATAGGGTACTTCAAGAACGTACTCCTTACGCTCTTGCTTGAAAACAATTCTCAAGTTGCGATACCAATCCATAAAGTTTGTTCCATTTAATTTTTCCTTTTCGAGAATAGATCGCAAATTAAAGTGCTGGGTGTAGTATTAGCCGCCATTTATTCTACAACGAGAAAAAGCAAAGTTTAGCACAATGTTTATGCTATGTCTATTGTTAAACAATTTAACATTAGACTCCCATTACGTATTTTCCACCTTCCCTCTAGGTTACGTATTGGGTCAAGATCCACATGTTAATTAATTTTCTAGTGAGCTTTGGCATCAACTTGCTAGAAGATTAATAACATCGGTAAGCAACTCCTTGCTAATCACATCTCTATGTGACTCTTGTTGTTGGTGTGGCATCTCCATGCCCGGCCCCAACCTATGCCCCAAGGCCCAAAAGCTGTTTTGATAGCCTTGTTAAGTAAACCAAATGCTCTGTTGTATATGTCCAGACATATACCCCCTCGTGTTATGATAGAGAATGGCACTCGCTTTGGCGAGATCCACCATTGACGAGCATAACGGTGGAGATGCAACATTTGGAAGGGCATCATTACTACTTAATATTGTGAGGGATGCTATCCTATCAAACAAACATATCACATATGAAAACAGGTAGAATAGCATATAATGAAATAGTATGGCCCCCTTCACATGGTGATCTCCATCTCCATGCGGCGCCGAGGATCTCCATCTTCGGCGCCATCTTCCAATGTGCATGATGCTTGATTTCTTCAAACTAAGCTACTACTATAGAAGCTCTAATTGAAGATTACATCGACTCATAGGTCGTGAAAGAATATTACAAGCATTGCACGTATGAAAGAATATTACGGGGATTGCACATATGAAAGAACATTACATGCATCACATGCATCTCATACATACAATAGGGCCATACCATCTCAAAGCATTCTCTGCAAAAACAAGTTAGGCGTAGAAACGTTTTCTACCTATCGCGAGAGATACGACATCGAGACGACCTATAAGGGGGTACGCACACGGCGGTCCCGCTAGCCGGTTAGCGGGCGGGGTCGAGGGGAAGCCGCTCCGATCTATGAAATCACTTACGGAAACCATATCGGCGTAATCATATTATGCCGTCCCGATACACTATCAAGGGAGATGGTTTGCGTAGGCGCGAGCAGGCGACAAGATCGGACTACGAGATAGCTTCGGCATAATCACATTATACCGTTCGATACACTATCAAGGAACGCTATCTCGAAGCGACTCAAACCGAGTTATATGGAAATTGATTCGACGTAATAACATTACGCCGTTCCGATACACTATCAAGGAACGCAATTACCATCAACTCTCCTCAACAAATCCCGTAAAACCGATTGATCTAATCAACCCGTGCGCAAAACTTGTTTGGATCGAATCTAAAACCCGAACTAAGCAAGATTAGCTCGATACCCTTTGAAAGGTTACGCGGAGGCTATGCTAGCCGAAAACAAAACTTTTACCGCGCAAACCAGGAACACTTGCAAGTAAGGGCCGATAGATCGTTACCGATTGGAGTAGAGTGCGGCGGAATAGCCAATCGGGGCAATCCGATCCGGAACAGTGTAGCCGATTCCCGGAGACGGCCGATTCGCCAATCGGCCGATTCGAGTCGTCGGCCACGTTCTCACGCCTCGCTCCGATGCCCCCACCGCGGCCGATTCCACCACGGCCGATCGCTCCAATTGATTGCGGCCGATCCGAAGCCGATCAACGGCGCGCAACGTAGCGAGCGCCTCTACCGGTATCCACACGTCCGGGGACGGAACGCCGTACACCCGTGTGCTAGCACGCGATGCAAGGCGAGTTTGGCTCGAAAGTGGGGAGGGTTTCCGTGGAGATTGATCTCGGCGACTTGTTGCACGCAATGCAATTGACATACCGCAGCGCTCCACCCCTCCCTCCTTTATATAGAGTTGGCCGGCGGGACTAGTGGCCGATTAGGACTCTACTTTGAATCGGATCTCATCCGTATCTCATAGAGTTGGCCGCCCACACGTCGTAAGCCCATAGGACTCTATCCGATCGGATCCCTATCCGATCGAGCCGTATCCGAGTCCAACTCGAATGCCTGTTCTTATCCCCTTAAGCGTGCGACCGTAGAGTTCGGTATACTCGGTTTCGGCTATAGTCTAACTTAGCCGATCGTCGGCTCGAGTCTAACTCAGCCGACACATCAACGGCGGCGCCTAGCGGCACATATTGACACCATAGTATACAAGAATAATATCGGCTCTAAACCTGTAATGTGTACACAAATCCCTTTGCCTCACGATACCGGTTAAGCTATAGGCAAGATGTGTGCCATCCCTTCAATAGCTTAACCATTCACTCGAACCGTATTGGATTATCATGCGTTGATTGACTCCTCAATCAACTTTAGCATGGCCATGCATTTCCATAATCCATTACCTCGAGGGCCCGAGATATCTCTCCAAAGGAGGGGCAAATTCCATCTTGATCACTCACATCCCACTCCATGTTTCATAGCAAACCCGAAAACTACCTTTATAACTACCCGATTACGGAATAGTGTTTGGTAGTCCCAAAGTAGGCTACTACACATGTTGGAATCTATGATAATCTCGGGTCTAAGGACTTTGTACCAACACTACGAGACCAACTAATGGCACATTAATTCTGTAGTGTCTCATGGTGGGTCTATCCAACAATGTGTGCTCCAACACATGTGTCCATGTTTATTGATTTGGTATCTCCATACCCATGATCTATGAGACATGATCATCAATCAATAAACATGCCGATCTTAGAATCATATTTGTTCCAACAATATGACATATGATCGAGGATCGTTTAGAAATAGATTCATACATATAGAGTCTCATAAATAAGTCACGTACTTATTGATCAATACAAGATGTCTATTTCATAGAAGCTGAATAACACTTCATTCATTTATACATAAACATTGACGTGATATCCAACATCTCCATGTTGCCTCTAGGGCATATCACTAACATATATATGCTCATGGATTCCCTCAGCCGATCCAGTGGGGATCTAACCTAACACTTAACGCATATATCTTGTTTTTCTTGTTGGTTAGCAGATCAAACCAAGCGCGCACGCCTGTCTTTGCACGAGCGGCCGAGAAGGGCCTACCTTGGAGCTAAGCGGATCTCCTAGGCCAGCACGTGAGAGAAATTTCTCGTCAACGGTCGGCTAAGTCCGAATCAGCTGCGAGCTAGTCGGCTGAGTCCGAGTCAGAACAGGATAGCCGATAGCCGATTCCGAGTGAAGACAGAAGTAGAGCCAATACCGAAAGGAAAGGTTAAAAATAAATTATTGGATTCGATTTCAAAAGTGCGTTAAAGATATTGACATCTATGGATAAGGTCCTGCAACGGCAATTGTATCGTTTAAGTTAGGATATTTTGTATAGTTTCCTTTATAGATAATGTCGGTTTGTTTAGAGATTTAATATGTAATAGCAATCATGTCCATTACGGGCTCGTTGTGTATTCGGGTATAAATATGACCCGAGACCTTGTAAAAATAACAACACACATCAATACAACTTCGGTGCATCGCCAACTTTTTCGTTTTATGTTTTCTCGACGAGTTCTTGCTTTGCTCTCGGGCTGCATCGGGTTCAATCTCCGAACAAGGTAATTTCTTGTTACAAGTGGCTTGTATCGTCGGGGTTAGTGCTTCCATCATCATGATACTCTAATTCTGATGTTATAAACTGCTTAATCTATCATATGCGGCATATAATCTAGATCAATGTCTAGATCTATCTCGCGATCGGCTAATATCTCTTTGAAGGTAGTAGCCGATGGAGCTAGATCCAGAGGTTGATTTAGGTTATATGGTGTATCTACCATCTCAAGGAGTTCTTATTAGCCTAAATAGATATCGTACCTCTTTTTGTACTTAATGCTGCATCAATTTGATCTATTAAGTCGCTCTTAGAGCTATACAGATCTATTTGGTTCAATATTTACTATTAGAGATAATGCCGGGGTTTCAGCCGATCTTACCTGTTCTAATCATTTTTATGTATTATTACTGCTAGATAAATTAGAACCGCCTTTTATATTAAGATCCTAATCTATTTAAATGGGTTAAGCTCGGCATCAATCCATTAGGTTATACTAACAGCTGATTGATCTTAGTTTAACACATTTAGTTCAGATTAATATCTTTTTATAAAACATATCCGAGTATTAGCCGATTTACATTAGATCTGCGACATCGGCTAGGTTATGAATATATATGTATAATTGTGTTCCTAACATACTTTTGGATCTAAGTAATTTATACTGTCTCGGTATGCTACCGATATATCCCAATCACTTAATCTAAATGTGCTTTGGGATAGCAATTGTATATTTATTAATATCCATAGCCGATCAAGTAAGATCAAACCCTAACCAAACGCCTATATTTTGTTTCTTGTTGGTTGCAGGATCAAACCAACTAGCATGCCCGCTCTACCACCAGAGGCGACCAATTCGGACCTGCACTGGAGTTAAGCAGATCTCCCAGGCCAGTGCGTGGTAAAAATTCATACCAACACGCTTTTGGCACGCCCAATGGGACCACATCTTTCGGATCCAACGCAATGGTGAACGTCATATCGGCTGATCTCGACCTGGAAAACGTCATCCCGGTGACCATGGACAAGCTTTCGGTTGAACAAAAGGCCGAATATTAGCAGATGGTTGAGCAGCTGCAAGCACATTATCTGCAATCTTTCGTCCAGAATAGATCTGGGGTAGTCCTCCAGAAATTCAATTTAGCATTGAAGACTTTGATACTTCCTCTAGCGAGGACAAGAAAGGGGAGAAAAAGATGGAGGAAGTCAAGCAAGAATAGGACGATTCAGGGCTCCACACGCTGCAAGACCGGATCGACTCGACTGTCCACCACACGCTTGTCAACCAGTCAGGGATACTGGTGAACATTGAACAATATGATAAGCACCATGGTTGATTCAAAGATAGCCGAGCAGCTGCCAAGAGGGCCGACATATTTCACTGATGGCCAATTTCCACCGTACAGGACATTGTCAACCCACGGTTTGCCAGTCCCTCCGCTCGGGTAGCCGATTCCTCCAGGGGGAGCCCTGATCCAGCCGAATGCAAAGTTGTCGGCTACGCGGCCGCATCCCAAGGTTCTGGTTCGGTAGCAGTCTCAACACCAGGGCCTCGGCATCCCAGTGATGACTCAAGAGCAGGCGGAAGACATGTTTAACACCAATCGGCAATCCGTCATACATAACGTGCCGATTGGTAACTATCTGCCGGATCCACCTCACAACTCCGGCGGCAATCGGACTCTCCCCGAGCAAACACCACCATTTGCCTCTCGGCCACCTCGTGCTATGAACCAATTTCAACATTATCTTCCAGGGGGCAACTACGAGCGACACTATCGGCCTCAGACGCCACCAATGCAGTATCGGCAAGGGCCCGTCCACCACGAGCAATACGAGCCGATACCGCAAATGCAAGAAAACAAGCCTTGGGTCGATTTAATCATAGATGTTATGCGTGATCAATTCGGCCTCAAGCCAAAGGATTCTGGCAACATGTACTGGTACCCATACCCAGAATATTTCGAGAGGGTGCCTCTGCCAAACCGGTACAAGGTGTCAGTTTTTTAAAGTACTGTGGGCAAGACAACGTATCAACTTACGAACACATCAGCCGATTGCTGGTGCAATGTGGAGAAGCATCGGCTACTGATGCGCTCAGAGTGTGCTTATTCCCACTGTCACTCTCGGGATCGGCCTTTACATGGTTTTCATCCCTGCCTTACAACTCGGTCCAGAGCAGGACCAATCTCGAGAAGCAATTTCATAGCTACTTCTACTCCGACACGCATGAAATGAAGTTGTCGGATTTGACCAGTGTCAGGCAGAAGCACGAGAAATCGGTGCAAGACTACATCCAGCGGTTTAGGGGCAGGAGGGAACCGCTGCTACACTGTCTTGTTAGACTCACGGCTAGCCGATTTAGCCTTTTATGGCCTTTTGGCCCCAATCCGAGAGAGGTTTTCGGCTCAATATTTCGAGAGCTTAGCCCATTTGGCTCAGAAGGTGACGGCCCATGAACAAAGGTTTCAAGAATCAAAGAAGGCCTTCAAGAAAGTCACCCACGTCTTCCACGCAACGGATTCCGATTCAAGCGACAGCGACACAGAAGTTGCAGCAACCGAATGGACTAAGAACAAAAAGGCCATAACTTGCCAGTGGCTGAAGAAATCGGCTAAGGAGGAAAAATATGATTTTGACATAACCAAAGCCGATAGGATCTTCGATCTACTGCTGAGGGAGAAACAAATACAACTTTCGGCCAACCACGTCATCCCATCGGCCGAGGAGCTCAAAAAGAAGAAATACTGCAAGTGGCACAACACCACCTCCCACAGCACCAACGATTGCAAAGTCTTCCACCAACAGATACAGTCGACCATCGAGGCAGGCAAGATTAAGTTTGAGGAATCGGCCAAGCCGATGAAAGTTGACGGCAATCCCTTCCCCGTCAACATGGTCCAAGCCGACCCTAGGTGAGCTGATCGACAGAATAGAATGGCGTACGGCTTAGCCAAATCCCAACAAACAACCGAGGCCGACTCGGATCAACAAGAGCCAACTGCGATGAATGCCGTGTCAATCAACATGGTTTACACTAATGGCCGATCAGCCGATCGACGCCCCAGACAGGCGGACAGCCGACTGCGGTTCTAGCACAGGGTTCACGAAGAAGAAGAGAACCGACATGGCAAGCCATACCGGAGGACGCCGGATCGGCTAGGAGTGGCATACTTTCACCGCCATGACGACTGTGATCCACATTGGCGCTGCAAGTTCTTCCGATTCTGTTGGGAATCGGGAATGAGGCTGCCCACTCTTGAGAACTGCCCGGCCTGCAGCGAATACAAGGAGGACGAATACAGGGATCCACCAATGGAAAGCTCGAGCCGATTCGTCCCCCGAGCCGTTCAACTCAACCAACATAAGCTTTTTGTCCATGATCAGCTCGACCCAATTCACCAGGACTTTTTCCAAGAAGAACATGAAGAGGACGACGAAGAAGAGGCTGAAAAATAACAATCGGCCAAACCCAAATGGTGTCCTTCGGACCTGTTCACCAAAACGTAGAAAAGTAAAATTCAGAGGCTAAAGAGCGAAGGACAGGGGGAAGAAGTCCTGCAGATGATTCAACGTCAACAACATCGGCAGGGTAGGAAACAGTGGCGCGTCAAGAAACAGGCAACCCTAGCCGATGAGAGCCCAGCCGACAAGGCCAGGAGGGCGCGAAAGGGAAAGTAGTAGCTTTTGCATCGGTCAATATGGTGTTCATATTGCCGGCCGAGTTCGAGGCTGTCGAGGCCGATGCAAACAATGTTGAAGACACCTTGAACAAACTAGTATTGTCCCCGGAACAGGCTATCTTCGAGAAACCTGAGGGGACAGAAAATTGGCACTTGAAGCCCTTGTATGTCGAAGGATTTGTCAATGGGAAGCCAATGTCAAAAATGCTAGTCGATGGGGGGGCCGCTGTCAATCTTATGCCTTATGCAACCTTCTGAAAGCTAGGCAAGGGAGCCGATGACTTGATCAAGACCAATATGGTGCTCAAGGATTTCGGCGACAACCCATCGGAAGCCAAGGGAGTTTTAAATGTTGAGCTGACCGTGGGCAGCAAAACCATGCCCACAACATTTTTCATCATCGATGGGAAGGGGTCGTACAGCCTACTGCTCGGAAGAGATTGGATCCACGCCAACTTCTGCATCCCTTCCACAATGAATCAAAGCTTAATCCAATGGCAAGGCGACAAGACAGAGATCGTGCCAGCCGACAGGTCAGTCAACGTTGCTAACGCCGACTTAACTTTATGGGAAGTTGACGGCATTGATTGCCTGTCGGGCAAAGTTTGGCAGACCAATTTTCTATGTGAGATCATTGTCATGATTAATATTTGTGATGAACAATTGGCTATGCAAATAATTTATTTAATGAATTGGTTTGAGAATATGTGTGGTTTTTGGTGTGGGTGTGTGTGACTAATGTGGGTCAGGTTATGATATCTGTGCCCAGAAACGGTTGTTTTGTCTGATGGTGTGCAGGATTATTGGAGGCCAACTTCGGTCAACGGTGGGGATCGAGACTAGACTCAGGGAGGAGTTGAGGTCCAGAGGATCAAGGATACCGGGTGACGAAGTTGGATACAAGATGACACACGGTGGATGGATATCGTGTGGGAGAGATCTTCGCAACGGGTTTCGCGAGGTGTGTGTGCAAGCGTTGGTGTTTGTGAAGGAGGAAAAAGAATATATGGTGCTTAAGTAGTGTAGCATGCATATATGTGTGTCGACACATGCATTGTTGCATGCATGTTAGCCGGGTAGGCTCCTGTGCGGCACATATGTGTGATCAATTAAGCTGATTGGCTGGACTCACTGCTACAGTAAACGGGACACTGTAGCATGCATACACGTGTACTATATATGTGTTTTCCGATTTGCAGCAGCGGTGGCTCAGTTGCTCGGTTGGCCGAGTTGGGTAAGGAGCGGCAGCAGTTGGCCTGGTCCGAGCCAGCTCACACGTATAGACAGAGTGGGAGCATGAGTCTGACTCGGTAGCTGCAAGTTTACAATTTGGAAATTGTAGTTGATTTGGTAATTGAGAGATGGAGTCCTATTCTTAATAGGAGTCCTACTCCTACTTTGAGTAGGAGATTTTTATGTATAAATAGAGAGGGAGGGTGTGTCTCTTAGATATCGATTTTCAAGAGCGAAACTTGAGAGAATAGCTAGGGTTTTTGAGTTGGGTCGTGATTTTGGTGAGGAGTGCTGTTGTTGCACTTCGTAAACACTTTAGATGCAATAAAGTTGAAATAGTTTTATCTACTTCTTCGAGAGTTCATCTTTCGGTGTTTTTTGGATCTCGACGGTCTGACCGCAGGTGTGCGCGCGGTCTGACCGACGGGTTGTGGCGGTGGTCCAACCGGAGGCTAGGCGGCAATCTGACCGGCCAGGAGGGGCAGTTTGACCGGGGCAGGTAAGGCGGTGTGACCGGCGGAGGCTTCAACAGTTCCTGTTCATTGTCACTTTGTAGGTTGGTTTCATCGATAAGAGGTAAATATTTTAATTCTGCAAAAGATTTGGTTTTTTTGTTTCCCTACCATTCACCCCCCTCTGGTAGGTTTGTTTGGTCTTATTCGATCCTACATTCTGAAGGTGTCCGATTCTGACATGCAGCCAAATGGAGACGAAGAGCCCCAACTATTACTTTGAGGGCGTCGTGGAGGGCTTGAGTGTCTACAACAAGGACATCGTGAACGACATCGACGGTAAACTAGGGCAAGGTTTTATGTTGGCCGATGATTTGGAAGAAGTAGACATAGGTCCAGGACATAGGCCTAGGCCGACATACATTAGCAAAAATTTGTCTTCTCATTTTAGGACCAAGCTTATTGATTTATTGAAGGAATATAAAGATTGCTTTGCTTGGAAGTATTTTGAGATGCCTGGTCTTAGTCGATCCATCGTTGAACATCGGCTCCCCATTAAGCCTGGATATCGACATTACAAACAACCTCCCAGGAGGTTTAAAGTCTATATGTATGATGCAATTAAAGCCGAAATCACGCGGCTATATGATGCTGGTTTTATTCGGCCCTGCCAATATGCAGAGTGGGTTTCAAGCATAGTTCTGGTAATGAAGAAAAACGGCAAACTTAGGGTATGCATCGACTTCAGAGATTTGAACTAGGCCACCCCTAAAGATGAGTACCCTATGCCCATAGCCGATTTGCTGGTAGATGCCGCCTCTGGCCACAAAATCATAAGTTTTATGGATGGCAACGCTGGTTATAACCAGATCTTCATGGCCGAGGAAGACATTCACAAGACAACTTTTAGGTGCCTAGGAGCAATCGGCTTATATGAGTGGGTCGTCATGACTTTTTGAAGGGTTACGCGGAAGCTACGCTAGCCGAAAACAAAAAAATCTACCGCGCAAACCAGGAACACTTGCAAGTAAGGGCCGATAGATCGTTACCGATTGGAGTAGAGTGCAGCGGAATAGCCAATCAGGGCAATCCGATCTGGAACAGTGTAGCCGATTCCCGGAGACAACAGCTGATCAACAGCGCGCAACGTAGCAGCGCCTCTACCGGTATCCACACGTCCGGGGACAGAACGCCCTACACCCGTGTGCTAGCACGCGATGCAAGGCTAGGGTTTGGCTCGAAAGTGGGGAGGGTTTCCGTGGAGATTGATCTCGGCGACTTCTGTTGCACGCGATGCAATTGATATGCAGCAGCTCTCCACCCCTCCCTCCTTTATATAGAGTTGGCCGACTGGGATTAGTAGCCGCTCAGGACTCTATTTTGAATTGGATCTCATCCGTATCTCATATAGAGTTGGCCGCTCACACGTCGTAAGCCCATAGGACTCTATTTTGAATTGGATCTCATCCGTATCTCATATAGAGTTGGCCGCTCACACGTCGTAAGCCCATAGGACTCTATTTTGAATTGGATCTCATCCGTATCTCATATAGAGTTGGCCGCCCACACGTCGTAAGCCCATAGGACTCTATCCGATCGGATCCCTATCCGATCGAGCCGTATCCGAGTCCAACTCGAATGCCTGTTCTTATCCCCTTAAGCGTGCGACCACAGTAGGTTCAGGTATACTCGGTTTCGGCTATAGTCTAACTTAGCCGATCGTCGGCTCGAGTCCAACTCGCCGGCCTTCAACACGGCGCCTAGCAGCACATATTGACACCATAGTATACAAGAATATAATATCAGCTCGAACCTGTAATGTGTACACAAATCCCTTTGCCTCACGATACCGGTTAAGCTATAGGCAAGATGTGTGCCATCCCTTCAATAACTTAACCATTCACTCGAACCGTATTGGATTATCCGTCTATTGATTGACTCCTCAATCAACTTAGCATGGCCATGCATTTCCATAATCCATTACCTCGAGGGCCCGGAGATATCTCTCCAAAGGAGGGGCAAATTCCATCTTGATCACTCACATCCCACTCCATGTTTCATAGCAAACCCGAAAACTACCTTTATAACTACCCGATTACGGAATAGTGTTTTGTAGTCCCAAAGTAGGCTACTACACATGTTGGAATCCATGGTGATCTCGGGTTTAAGGACTTTGTACCAACACTACCCGAGACCAACTAATGGCACATTAATTCTGTAGTGTCTCATGGTGGGTCTATCCAACAATGTGTTCTCCAACACATGTGTCCATGTTTATTGATTTGGTATCACCATACCCATGATCTATGAGACATGATCATCAATCAATAAACATGCCGATCTTAGAATCATATTTGTTCCAACAATATGACATATGATCAGGGATCGTTTAGAAATAGATTCATACATATCGAGTCTCATAAATAAGTCACGTACTTATTGATCAATACAAGATGTCTATTTCATGGAACTGAATAACACTTTATTCATAAATACATAAACATTGACGTGATATCCAACATCTCCATGTTGCCTCTAGGGCATATCACTAACACTTTTGGCCTGAAGAACGCTGGAGCTACGTATCAGAGGGCCATGAATTACATCTTTCATGACTTGATCAGCTTCCTAGTAGAAACCTACATTGATGATGTCGTTGTCAAATCCAAGGAGGTGGAAGACCACATAGCCGATTTAAGAAAGGTTTTGGAGAGGACAAGGAAATATGGCCTGAAGATGAACCCTATGAAGTGCGCATTTGGAATGTCGGCTGACCAGTTCTTGGGATTTCTTGTTCATGAGAGGAGAATCGAGGTCACCCAGAGAAGCATCAATGTTATCAAGACTATTAAACCTCCAAAGGACAAGAAGGAATTGCAATCTTTGATCGGCAAAATCAATTTTATCAGGCGCTTTATAGCCAATCTGTCAGAGAAGATGGAACCGTTCACACCTCTGCTTCGGCTGAAAGCAGATCAAACATTCACTTGGAGGGCAGAGCAGCAGAAGGCTTTGGACAATATTAAGAATTATCTGAGCTCCCCTCCAGCATTGATTCCTCCACAAAAGAGAGTGCCATTCAAATTATACACGTCCCAACGAGAAGTCTATCGGCTCGGTTCGATTAAGGAGATCGAAGGGAAAGAGAAGGCAATTTTTATCTTAGCCGAAGACTTCTGGATGCAGAGACAAGGTACTCTCCCATGGATAAATTATGTTTGTGGCTATATTTTTCATGAAAAAAGTTAAGGCATTGACGGACGGTGTCGGTAACTTGACGACGTTGATACTTTTGTGTTGAACTACCTTTTTAGTAATTACTTATCTTTCCCACAATTGAAATAGCGGTGGACCTACTTTCTTCGAACCGGACAGTTGTTGCGGTGGTGTCTTAGCTCAAGATCATTAAAACAATCCAACCTTGGTTGATTATGAGATACCTTCTTTTAGTCATGCATGCTCACACAGGAACTGAAACATGTAATAACTGAAAGGAACTCGGTTAAAAGTGTTGTTTTTAACATCGTTGGCTGCCACAATGGTTGGAGTTGGTTGGAGAGCGAAAATCATTGTTAATGTTGTTGTTGTTGACCGGGAGTTAACGGGCAGGTTGCAAGGGTGTCCTTTAGCTCTTTGTTGGCTTTGCTAGCATGGACTTCAGTTAACGGTTCTTAAGCACATGATTTATTCCCTCACACAAGAAATCTGCGACTTTCTCTTCATAGAGTTGGGCTGCAGTGTACCAAAATTTTATTTTCGGGTAGTTTATCCAAAGTTTCTTCATTTTTTTTACGATTAACACTTCATCATCAGTTGGCGTCTTGGCATACAACTTCCAAGCATGATTGAACACTTTGGCAAAAGTTGTCCTTGTACACCATAATCACTTTGGGTAACACTTGTGAGTTATGAGGTTGATGGTGACTCACATCTGTTGGCCTGCTGGGGACACTGCTACATACTAACGGTAGCTGTATAGGTTCTTGCAATGGAATGTACCAGATTTGATCTTGATTCTGATTTCTGAGCTTGCATCTGCGACCATCGATACCACTGCTACGTCTTTCGTATCTGGCATTGTATCTGTTGTATTCACTGCATGCAGATTCAACATCTGATCTTGGGGAACCAGAAACTGAACAAGGACGGGGTTCCGACAAAGGCTCTAGATTGCAATCTGATCTGACCTGAAGGTTTCTGGCCTCAACACACTACTGAGGGTACTGTGGTTGATGACTCTTTCTCTGGCACTGACCAACTGCTGCCCAGACGAAAGGGGTGGAAGAGAGGAGTTGCTAAAGATAAGACCTTAACCCACTTATCTACTAATTTGATGTGGGTAGACTTTTAGTCTTCAAGTTGATTAAGCAAACAACCTAGTATGGTCACATCCCCACCACTGATGTAAACCATACACCTGCACACAGCAAACAACACACGACCTAAGAACTACCGATGCTACTCTTGCAAGAAAGATTGTGTTCTAGGTGAGCTCCAGAAAAACTTCGCTCGATCCTCGAGAAACGTTGACTCGGGCTGCTTGGCTTGATCGGCTTGCTTGAAGCTTGGAGCTTGACTTGACTTCCACGGGTTGACGAGCGACTGAGTTTGTCCTCCAAGTTTAACAGCTAAGAGAGGTGGAGGGGAAAGGAGAGAAATTTTACAAATCACTTTGCAAAGACTTCAATGGGATAGAAGAGAAATTTTCGCAGGTTTTCACAAACTTGTCCTTAGGGTTTGGCCATGTGGCTCAACATACGTCGAGATGGCTCGATACCAACTTGTCATGCCCGAAAATTTAGCCAAATTTCGACTATTTTATGTATTAAATCCATGTCCAGGAATCAACCAGGGTACACAAAACGACAAATTAATACACAGATCCAAACGTAAAAACAAAGCGTAAAAATAAAAATACTTACTGAAGGGGCTCTTAGTCCTCACACCTAAAAACTACAGCGGAAAAGAAAGACGACACTAGAGGGGCTTCAGCTCCACTCCACAGGCAAACTCAACTGGGGTCTGAGCCTTGGTCTTCTAACTCCATCTTCAACTCAGAAGCACTACACTTCTGAAAGGGGGAAAAATTGCAAGGCTGAGTACAACCACCGTACTCAACAAGCCACACCGCGAAAATGCAGACGTTCAAGGGGAGACAAGAGTGTCTTGGGGCTATTTTGCATAAATGTGGTTTACAAACATTTAATTGTTTAAAAACAGTAAAACAGTTGAGTGATTAAGGCAATATTAATCTTTCACTGAACAACGTTATCCCCACGTTGAACAGGCCCAACCATTCCACCTGAACTAAACAAGTTCCATTAAATCAAATTATTCAGTAGTGGGACTAATCATAGTGAATCTGGTCGATCGCCCATAACCGCGAGCACCACTATTTGAATAGTTTTACTCTGATTAGAGGTGCACAACTTTACCCACAAGACACGATTCCACACATGTTACCATGCCACGGGTGTGACCATCCAAAACCATGCACCCATAGCCCATCATTAAGTCATATTTTAGTTGAGATAATTATGACCAATGAGACATGACTAGGTGTTTTGAGCTTGCAGCTCATCAGAGACTAGAATAAATAGTGTAATTATCCCATTTAGTGAGCTAGTGGTAATTAAGCATGGTTAAGCATATAATACTAGCTAAAATCAATATCAGTGACTAAAGCTAGTCAAATTATCACCCAAGGTTAACAAAGGACGGATAACAAGTAAATAGGGCTCAAACAAGCAGATAGGTATTCCATCATTTCATGTAATTAGCAAAGCAATGCAATTTTATTTATAAACATAAAACATTTATAAAAGTAGGATCAACATGCTTCAAGGAAGTGTGAAAGTAGGATCAATATGCTTCAAGGGAAGTGTGACTTGCCTTGCGTCTTCACACAAACTTCTGGACTCTTTTCCTCGCGAGCGCGAACTCCAAAAACGGTGGAATCTACACGCTGACACACAAAACAAGGAAAAACCCTAATAAAAACCAAATAAACAGTACATAAAAAGTAAACAAACATGTAGATCTCAATTTTAGATAAATTTTGCAATTTGAATGGCCCAATTTGGAGTTCGTATGAATTAGATATGAATTTTAGAAGTTTTGGACCATTTAAATGAATTCTGGAAATTAAAACGATTTATTGCACAATATTTAATTATTTTTACAAAGGAAAAGGCTCGGGGTGACGTCAGCAAAGGGGCGGCGCGGGATGACGTCGGCAAGCGAATGCGCGTCGCCGGGCAAGGCGCGTCGGCGCTGGCAAGCAAGGGCTTATGTTAGCGGCTAGGGCTGACGTCAGCAGCCGAGGGCTGACGTCAACCGCGGCGGCGACGGCGCACGGGGTCCACGGTGGACCCGGTCCATCGGTCCACCACGTGGACAGTCCGGATCGCCCCGAAGGGGATCGGACGACCACGGGGACCGACGGCCCCGATCTTCCGAGAGGTAGATCGGATGGCTGGGGTGGCAAGGGGCGGCGACGACGGAGGAGTACAGAAAAGAGAGGAGGAGGCTTACCGAATGCACAAAGGCAGAAAGGGCGAGCGGCGGTGATCAGAGGTGGCGGCCGGCGTTCGGGACGCACGGCGATAGGGCGCTGTGGCGACGGTCCAAAGGCGAGGAGAGGATGCCGGGGGGCGGTGAGGCGCGGCAAGGCCGGAGAAAGAAGCGGAGCGGCCCGAGAAATGACGTAGCGATGAGGAAGGGCGACCGGAGGCGAGACCGAACGACGCCGGCTCGGGAAACATGGCGATGGGGTGATCCGATGACGCCCTAAGGGCGGGAGGTGGCAGCCAGGGTTCGGTGTAGCGCGGGGAGTGCGACGGTGGCCTCGGTGTGCGATGGCGGCGCTTGGAGCGGCGGCGGTGCGTGACCGGAGTTCGGCGGCGAGCGACGGAGCGAGGAGGAGCGCGAGGAGGTTGCTAGGGTTTACGGGGAGCTCGGTTGGCTGAGGGAAATCGGAAAGGAGAGCTCAGGGCAGGTTTATGTAGCCTCGGGCGACGGAAGGCGGAAAAAGCGACGGAGGAGGTTCGGCCGGCGGCGGATAAATCCAGCGACGAAAACACGGCTACGGCCATTGAGCGAGCGCGATTAGAGCGGGGAGAAGGCGGCGCGGTTGCGGGAGAGGTGCGGCGCGGGCGAGGCGCGGCTCGGCGGGATATGACGGCGTGGCGACGCGGATTCGGCGGCGTGACCGCGGGAGATGCGGGCGGGAGGTTGGAGACGACCCCGACAGTGGGGCCCACCTGTCGGCGACTCGAGGAGAGAGGAGAGGCTAACGAGAGGGGCCCGCACGTTAGTGAGAGAGAGAGAGGCCGGTCGAGGAACGAAAACAAACTTCACGCAAGGAGCGGGCCGGTGAGTTGGGCCGGACTGGGGAGAATAAATAGACTTTCTTGAGAGAGTGGGCCGACGGCGGCCCAAGAGGAGGAAGGGATTTTAAATTTGTTTTTCATTTAAATTAATTCATAAATGATGTTTGATTTTCTATAAATACTTTCAATGCTCAAATAATTTCAGAAAAATTCCTAAAAATAGATGAACACCCAAGGTATTTAATAAAAATATCTTCAGCTCATTTAAAGATTAATTAATTTATTTAAATAATTATTGAAGTGTTCTTTGTGTTATTAAAATTATTTCGGAGCTCCAAAATTTCATGAAAAAATTCGAGAGTATTTTAGGGCATGGAGAATATTTCACAAATATTTTCAGCCATGATTTTTAAAGGAAAATTTAATTTTCTTATATTTTCACTTGATTTACTTTGCTTTTCTTTTTATTTAATTTCTAGGAGATGATTTATTAAATTATTTTTAATCCCGAACGAAAATCGGGTGTGACATTCGGCGTCCCTCGGACTATCACTCTAGATCAGGGATCTATTTTTGTCTCCGACGAGTTTGTTCAGTATGCCGAAAGCATGGGAATTAAATTGTTGAATTTGTCAACATATTATGCTCAGGCAAACGGACAGGCTGAAGCTTCAAATAAAAGTTTAATCAAGTTGATAAAGAGGAAGACCGCTGACTACCCAAAGCAATGGCATAGTCGATTAGCCGAATCATTGTGGGCTTACCAGATGGCTTGCCACAGATCAATCTAAGTACCTTCATACAAGTTGGTCTACGGACACGAAGCAGTTTTGCCATTGGAGGACATCATCGGCTCAAGAAGGATTCAATTACAGGATGAGTTGACAGCCGATGATTACTACAATCTGATGGTCGACGAGTCAAAAGACCTCGTTCTATCTAGGATGCGTACCTTGGAAAAGGTGACCAGGGACAAAGAACGAGTGGCTCGTCATTACAACAAGAAGGTTGTACCCAAGTCTTTTGAAGAAGGCGAGCTTGTTTGGAAGCTCATATTGCCGATTGGCTCAAGAGAGCAAATTCGGCAAGTGGTCACCTAATTGGAAAGGGTCTTTCAAGATCCACAAATGTGTCTCCAAGGGAGCCCATATGCTAGAAGGATTAGATGAAGAAGTGTTTGGAAGGGCTCTTAATGACAAATACTTGAAGAAATATTACCCAAGTGTTTGGATCAACTCATGATTCGGCTAAGTCCTTGCCGATCCATGCTAACCGATGTGTTACACACATCGCCTTTAGGACATTTTTACTCAAATTTTCCCCTATGATCTTTCCAATCGGCTTAATCTAGCCGACAAGTGTTGGATGGTTTTCGTTTTATAATTTTATCAATGCTGACAACATCATTGAGAAAATTAGGGGGCACATACAATACAAAGGAAGAAATCAGAATCATAGGACTTCAAAAATTCTTGGGGTTGTGAAATTTTTAAGGCATTTAGGACATGGGAACAAATAAATCGGCAGAAGGCATTCGATCAGCACTATGCGCACAACGAGCCGATTACAAAGTTATATGTACAAGAGTCAAAATACGAGTCGAAGACATCGAGAGTTCTAAAGACTAAGTCCTATTACACCTCCAGGAATTTATCTATGGCCGATATTGCTTTGTCCTTGATGGCGTTTACTTCATCGACAATGGCCATGTCCTCTTCCTCGGTGCCAGGGATCGCCTTGGCTGACTTATTCAGCTCCCCCAGGTGCTTGATGGTGGCAGTTACCTTGCCCCTTTGATCGTCTATAGCTTTGGGGAGATCGGCCAGCACTTGTTTCTTGGCAGTGATTTTTTCTCTGCACTGCTCCAACTGCAACAGCAGGCCGGCTTCTTCAAGCTCGAGCTCGTTGATCTCAGCCTGTGTAGCCAACGGCCCGGCTATTAGTTCATCCAATTTTGCCTTCTCGGCCACCACATTCTTCACCGTGGCATCGATCTTGGCTGCCAAGTCGGCTTGAGCCTGCCGATCGATCATTCTACGCATCGCCCTCTCCAACATGGACCGGTGCTGGTCGATGTAGACGGCCTTTGAAATTTTCTTGGCCAGATCATCGGGAAGCTCACCTTCGACTTCATAGTAGCGTGACCGGACCGATCCGCATTCCTTCACTAGCCCGTCCACGTCAAAATCTAGCCGACAACGGATGTCTTGGAGCCTTTCTTTAATTTCGACGGCCTGGTCCTGGTTGATGGCTTCTATTTCTTCATCACCAACGAACTCTTTTATGTCGAAAGGGAGTAGATCGACCAGAGTCTGCAAGAGAGATCAGAGCGGTTAAAAAAGGGAATAAGACGGTCGATTCTTAAACTTTTCAGAAAAGGGGAGAATGAACTTACGCATACGGCGGGAGATGGAGTGGCCACCTCTTTGACATCTTGGCTGGTTTGGGCAGCTACCTCTTCGGTGTCTTCGCTGACTGGTGCAGCTGCTTCTTCAGTGTGATGGCCGCCTGTAGCCGACATAGTTCACTTGCTCGATACACGGAGGGCAGCCGATGGAGACCGAGAGGACTGCAAAAAACATAAGTGTTAGTACAAGTCGGCCAATGCAAGCATAAGTACAAAATGAGTTCAGAAAATTACTGGTGAAGCTGGACGGGGAGGTCGGCCGGCTAATCTCTTGAACTGCAAGAAAGATTTGGCTAAGGCTTAAGTGTTTATAGTATGAAAACCAGATTTGAAAAGGACAAAAGTGCTTACCGGTCGCTTCGGGGCAGGAGGGCTTGGTGGAGTCGGATCGTCGGCTGGTGGACTGACCGAATTGTGGCTGGAGCTGCTCAATTCGGCTGCCTCTTTGATAGCTTGGGAGATTTCTTCATCCATAACCTCCTTGTTGAGGGCTTCATCGATGCTAGGATTGAGCGAAGACAGGCTGTCGGCTGGCGCAGTCGGCTTAGTTTTCTTCTGCTTCTTCACGGAGCAACCGACGCTCTTGCAGCCGATGGTGCAGCCCTCTTCTTCCTCGTCATGACTTGACGAGTTTGGCCGTGCATTAAAGTGCTTAGTTTCGGCGCATTCCAGCCGATGGCTGATGGAGCGTATCCGCATCCATTCGCAAGAACGCCCATGCGGTATTCAACGGCGATGCCAGAGTTACTCACCGTGGGGGGATCCGAGTCTGTTGTCTGCAAAAGGGAAAAATGTTTGAAGTGTTAGCACAAGACGACAACCGACTAATCAAAAGCGAAAAAATGCTTAAGGGTGAAAGGACTTACCGAAGGGATCTCGTCGGGCAGCAGGGTGGTGATGTACATAGGAGACCGCTGATGGAAGATGTGCTTTTTGATTTCTACCCACCACCTGTCGTAGGTCGTGCTCCTCTTGTGAGCCAGCTCCATAATTCCAATGCTGCCGAGAGGTGGGCCCTTTATCTCCATCAATCTGTTCATTACTAGGTTGGAGTCCACCACCCCTCGGGTTTCTATCTTATCGGCATAATAGCAGCCGATGGGCGATTACCAAGTCCAAACCGCCCGCCCGGCACTGGTAATAGAACTCATAAGTATTTACGACATTACGCCCTTGGTGAATCCTAGTCGGCAGTATGCATGGGGAGAGTGTAGTGGTGAAAATTTCCCTGCACTTAGGATGGCGGTCTGAATTGATCTCGTCCAGGTTCAGCTCAATCGGCAGTTTGAATGATGCTCTATCGTCGTAAAAGAACTAGACCCGATTGTCCCTTGCAAAGCTATCATAGAAGGAGATAAACCACTCGGCTAGCAGTTCGGCTTATTGCTTGGATCCTTCATGTGTAGCTGCGGATTCCCCGAAAGACTGACACCTCCTGGTTGTTTCCTCGTTTTCTTCATCGTCCATAATCGGCTCCAGGAGGGGGAAGCGTGCTTCAGTCAACTTTTGCCGACCAAAGATTTTTTGAGTCAGTAACACTAGCCAAAGTTGAAGAAACCACCAAGGGCCTCCAGTATTGATGTTGGCGTTGGCTGCGATCTTGGAGATGGCTTGGTTCAAAGTCTGATACAGATAGCCAAGGAGGAATTTGCCTAAAGGAACTTTTTCTTGTCTACTAAAGCTTCGGCTATCACCTACCAGTTAGCTGTTAGGCCACAACTTTATCTGCAGAAAAAGAACTTTTCGAGCCACATCATGAGAAATGCGGCATGTTTCCTGGCTTTGATCGGCCCATCTCCCATGTTCATTGCCACATACCCATTCCAGCCCCCTATTGCTTTGGTCTTCAAGGAGAACTGGCCCTTGGCCTCCAATCTGTTTGGGTTAGCCGATGACAAGATATCTAAGCCCATGATCATGACAACATCGGCTATGGTTGGGGTCATGGGGCCTTGTTGAAAAAGGAAGGCATTTAAGGTGTTATTCTAGAAATAGGTGGCAGCCGACATTAGTGGTTCGTCCTTGGGCATGTCGGCTACCAATAATGCCAAGCATTGGGCTATTCCTACTTCTTCCCAATGGCTTTGCTTGGCCAGCTGCATTCTCTTGTACCATGCCGGCCAAGACTTGTTCGTGGAGGGCCAAGATTTGAAGGTACTGGCCCAGTGGTTTAGAGTTGGATTCCTCATTCTATAGGGGACCTTGTTAGTTTCGGCTATGATGAAATCGGTTGGGTCCTTATTGCCGATTGGTCCTAGGTAATACCTCTCATCATTCAGCAAGCTTGAGATTACTACTTGATGAGTGAAATGCTACAATCGAAAAAGAAGCAGATTTAAAATTCAAGAACCCTAAAATTCGGACCTATGGCTGGGAGCAGGAAAGAAGAGTGTTTTGGACGATTGGGGCATACCTCAGGGAACTCAACAGGGACGGAAGCCGACGGAGCAGCGGGAGCCACCATTCATGCGCTTGAGATCGTCGGAAGGGGAAATCACTGCCGCGGGGTCAAGAAGGCTGAGGACATCGCCGGAGAACTCGAGGGCGTTGGTGTTTATTGTGGATTGCGTTTGACGACGTGAGTTGCTCGGCGTGGGTGAGGGGTTATTTAAAGAGTTTTGTAATGGCCGAAACAGATTCGACCTATGGTTGCACCGGAAATGAGATTGCACAAAATCCACAACATTATCATATCACGGACTTGGGGGCATGTGTTGACGACCAAATTTGGTAACCAAATTCCCGAGTCTGGAGCGGAATTGAAGCAGAGATTGGAGCGGAATCAAGTAGAGCGCGCAATCTGAGGAAACAGAGGTTGTGTCGGCTAAGTCCGAATCGGCTGCGGAGCCAGTCGAGTGAGTCCGAGTCGTGACAGGATAGCCGATAGCCGATTCCGAGTGAAGACAGAAGTGGAGCCAATCCCGGAAGGAAAGGTTAAAAATAAATTATTGGATTCGGTTTCCAAAGTGCGTTAAAGATATTGCCATCTACGGATAAGGTCCTGCAACGACAGTTTTATCTTTTAAGTTAGGATATTTTGTATATTTTCCATTATAGATAATGTCGGTTTGTTTAGAGATTCAATCTGCAATAGGAATCGTGTCCGTTACGGACTCGTTGTGTATTCGGGTATAAATATGATACGAGACCTTGTAAAAATAACAACACACATCAATACAACTTTAGCGCATCGCCAACTTTTTCGTTTTTGCTTTGCTCTCGATGAGTTTTTGCTTTGCTCTCGGGCTGCATCGGGTTTGATCTCCGAACAAGGTAATTTCTTGTTACAAGTGTCTTGTATCGTCAGGGTTAGTGCTTCCATCATCATGATACTCTAATTCTGATGTTATAAACTGCTTAATCTATCATATGCGGCATATAATCTAGATCAATGTCTAGATCTATCTCGCGATCGACTAATATCTCTTTGGAGATAGCAGCCGCCAGAGCTAGATCCAGAGGTTGATTTAGGTTATATGGCATATCTACCATCTCAAGGAGTTCTCATTAGCCTAAATAGATATCATACCTCTTTTTACACTTAATGCTGCATCAACTTTATCTATTAAGTCGCTCTTAGAGCTATATAGATCTATTTGGTTCAATATTTACTATTAGAGATAGTGCTGGGGTTTCAGCCGGTCTTACCTGTTCTAATCATTTTTATGTATTATTATTGCTAGATGAATTAGAACCGCCTTTTATATTAAGATCCTAATCTATTTAAATAGGTTAAGCTCGGCATCAATTCGTTAGGTTATACTAACAGCCGATTGATCTTAACACATTTAGTTCAGATTAATATCTTTTTATAAAACATATCGGAGTACTAGCCAATTTACATTAGATCTGCGACATCGGCTAGGTTATGAAAATATATATATAATTGTGTTCCTAACGTACTTTTGGATCTAAGTGATTTATATTGTCTCCGTATGCTACCGATCTATCCCAATCACATAATCTAAATGTGCTTTTGGGATAGCAATTGTATATTATTAATATCCATAGCCGATCGATTAAGATCTAACTCTAACCAAACACCTATGTTTTGTTTCTTGTTGGTTGCAGGATCAAACCAACTGGCACTCCCGCTCTATCACCAGAGGCGACCAATTCAGACTTGCACTAGAGTTAAGCAGATCTCCCAGGCCAGTACGTTTTCTCGACAAGTTCTTGCTTTGCTCTCGGGCTGCATCGGGTTCGATCTCTGAACAAGGTAATTTCTTATTACAAGTGGCTTGTATCGTCAGGGTTAGTGCTTCCATCATCATGATACTCTAATTCTGATGTTATAAACTGCTTAATCTATCATATGCGGCATATAATCTAGATCAATGTCTAGAACTATCTCGCGATCGGCTAATATTTGTTTGAAGATAGCAGCCGACAGAGCTAGATCCAAAGGTTGATTTAGGTTATATGGCGTATCTACCATCTCAAGGAGTTCTCATTAGCCTAAATACATCTCATACCTCTTTTTGTATTTAATGCTGCATCAACTTGATCTATTAAGTCGCTCTTAGAGCTATACAGATCTATTTGGTTCAATGTTTACTATTAGAGATAGTGCTGTGGTTTCAGCCGGTCTTACCTGTTCTAATCATTTTTATGTATTGTTACTGCTAGATGAATTAGAACCGCCTTTTATATTAAGATCCTAATCTATTTAAATGGGTTAAGCTCGGCATCAATCCGTTAGGTTATACTAACAGCCGATTGATCTTAGTTTAACACATTTAGTTCAGATTAATATCTTTTTATAAAACATATCGGAGTACTACCCGATTTATATTAGATCTGCGACATCGGCTAGGTTATGAATATATATATAATTGTGTTCCTAACGTACTTTTGGATCTAAGTGATTTATACTGTCTCCGTATGCTACCAATCTATCCCTATCACTTTATCTAATTGTGCTTTGGGATAGCAATTGTATATTTAATAATTTCCATAGTCGATCGAGTAAGATCTAACCCTAACCAAACACCTATCTTTTGTTTCTTGTTGGTTGCAGGATCAAACCAACTGGCATGCCTGCTCTATCACCAGAGGCGACCAATTCGGACCTACACTAGAGTTAAGCAGATCTCCCAGGCCAGTGCGTGTAAAAAATTCACACCAACACGATGTAGAGGAAATAGTCGATCGCAGCAGCCCGACCTTATCCTCCTTGTACATTTGCCTCACCGGGCTTCCACGCCGATCAGCACCGCAAACCAGTGGCACCTCTACCGGTATCCACACGTCCAGTGATGGAACGCCTCGCACGAACATGCTAGCACCCATGGGTGGCTACGGTTTGGCTCAAGAAGGGAGTGATGGCTAGGGTTTCTCACATTCCACCAGCCTCATCACTTGAAGAATATATAGGATCTATAACTAGGCCTCCGAGGCCCATAGGAGTCCTACTTGGATCTCTATCCAAATTGAGCACATGTTGGATCTCTATTCAATCCCCTTATTCCAGCCAGTTAAGTGTGCGACCCTATAGATTCATGTACACTCGGTTGCAACCCAAAAACTCCTTCTTTGGTTCACATGTCAATAGCGGGCCCCCAGCAGAACATATGGACCCATCTGGCATACATGAAGATCATATCGGCTGAACCTCTAGTGTATACTTGTATGAACCCCTTTGCCTCATGATATCGATTAAGCTCAAGGCTAGATATGTGCTATTATTTAATAGCTGAATCATTCACTCGATCATGTAATAAATTACTTAACCTGCGATTGACTCCTCAATCACTTTTGGCATGGCCATGCACTTCCATAATCTATAACATTGAGGGGCCTAGAGTTATCTCTCTCAAAGGAGGGGCAAATCCCATCTGGATTATTCATATCCCACTACATGTTTCATAGTATTCCTGAAGACTAGTTTTATAACTACCCACTTATGGAGTAGTGTTTGACAGCCCTAAGAAAGCTACTACACATGTCTGGAACCATGATAATCTCAGGTCTGAGGATCCTACATGTCACGCCCAGAAATTTGGCTCCAAATTTTAAGACTATTTTGTGTATAAATGCCTGTCGAGGAATCAAGTCAGGATACACAAAATAACAAATCACAGATCCAAACATAAATAAAGCATAAACAATTACAAGTGAGGCACTTAGTCCTCACATCGCAAAGAAAGCAACAATAGCGGAAAAGGCGATTATACTTCTGAAAAAGGACAATAACAACAAGGCTGAGAACAACCACCATACTCGGCAAGTCACACCAATGATGCAGACGGACAAGGAAAGGCAAAGGAAGGTTTGTGGCTATTTGCATAAAGGCGGTTGCAAACATTTATAGTTTAAAATAGAAAAATGGTTGACCAATTAAGTCAAGATTAATTCTCCACTGAACAACACTACACCATGTTGAACAAGTCCAACCAAACCACCTCAACTAAACTAGTTCATTAAGTCAAGTTAATTAATAGTGTGGGACTAATCACGATGAAACTGGTCAATCGCCCATAACCGGGGGCACGACTATTAAAATAGTTTTACTCTGGCGAGAGGTGCACAACTGTACCCACAAGATACAATTCACCATATATCACCATGTCATGCCTAACATGTTACCATGCAAGTGATTGTGATAAGACCGTTTGCATAACTCCCCTTAACTAATCGCACCACACTGCAGGTTTCACCCTCACCTCTAAGCCGGGGTGGACAGTCCCCCTTGTGCCAAGGTCAATCGGACAACCGCATTGACCATTGCAGGCTCCATTCAAACTCCATCACGCCCACCCTTGCCTGGGTATGTCAGAAAGGAAAGAGCTATACTATAGGTCTAGCAGTTGCCCGTTCTTGCTTGTGGTAAGCACGATAAGTCTTCTAGGGTTTTCTGTGAACCGGTCCTTAATTTCCATGAGTGTGACAAGCAAAACCATGCACCCATAGCCCACCATTCAGCCATATGTTAGTTGGATAATTACGACGAAATAAAACATGGCTCGATGTCTCAAGCTCGCAGCTTATCAGTATACCAAATGTAGAAAGTATGATTATCCCATTAAGTGAGCTAGTGGTACTTAAGCATGGCTATGCATATCATAATTCTAGCAAGGTCAAATTATCATCCATATTTGACAAATAATGGATATCAAGTAAACATGGCAATAACAAGCATTATAGGTAAATCATATTCTCATATAATTAGCAAAACATGCAATTTATTTGTAAACAGTAAAACATTTCATAAAGTAGGTTCAACATGATTCAAGGGAGAATGTGTGACTTGCCTTGCTTCTTCAATTGATCTTCCAAACTTTTTTCTCGCGAACACGATCTTCCAAAACGGTAAAATCTACACGTTGGCACGCAAAACAAAGAAAAATCCTAATAAAAACCATGTAAACAGTACAAGAAAAGTAAATAAACATGTAGATCAGAATTTTAGATGAACTTTGCAAGTTTATATCCTATTTTAAGGTTTGTATTAATTAGTTATGAATTTTAGAAGTTTTGAGCTATTTAAATGGATTTCTAGAAATTAAACCGAATTATGACACAATCATTAATTATTTTCTCAAAGGAAAAAAGGTTATGCTGATGTTAGCAAGGGGCACTAGTTGTAACACCCGAAGTCGGAAACTTAAAAATCAAGATTTATAATTTGGAGCTTACAAAAATTGTTTGAATTATTGCATCTTGTCGTAATTAATTGCCTCTTATTTGCGAGTTTTATTGCGTGTTATAAATAAAGGAACATTTATTTGAAAGATGAAAAAATCAAAAAGGTTTTGGAAACCCTAAAAGAAAAGGAAATTCCAAAATAAATATTAGAAATAAAAATTATAAGCATATAATTGGGAAAAGTAAAGGTTTAATAAAAATTTACTTTTGGACCAATATTTTATTTTTGGAATGATATAAAAAAATTATTAAACTATAAATAAAAGGAAATTATAAAAATAATGTTGCGCGACTCTAAAATTTAGAATTAAGTTAAATTTATAGTTGAGCCAAAACTATATTTTTAAAATTATGGGCGAAATGTAAAAAGGAATAAATAAAATAAAATGAAAAAGAAAAAGAAAATTAGGAAAAAGAGAAAATGCACTGTTCACTCACCGCCAAGTGTTCGACGCCGGTCATGCCGTACCGCACGCACGTCGCAAACGTCGCCGCGACGCAACGCGCCGCGTGCGCGTACCCGCCCCGCCTCGACATCAACACGCCGTACCGCACCGTCGCGTTGTCGCCCGTGTCGCGCGCGCCGTGCGTCGCCACGCCCGCGCCCACGCTGCCGTATCGCCGCGCCATGCCAAGCCGTATCGCTGTCGCGCTCGCTGCCGTGCCGCGCCGCATCGTGTGTCGGCCACGCCCCGCCCACGCCACCGTGCTCGCGCGCCACGCTGCGCCCATGCCGCCATCGTCACCACCGCGCCGCGCCCACGCCGTCGGCCGCCTATAAAGAGGCCCGGCCCCCTCTCCCTCCTCACCGTGCCCCCTACCCCCTCTCTCTCTCCTCGCCGCCGCTTCGGGAGCCGCCGCCGCGCCGACGCCCTCTTGCGTCGTCGTCACCACCGCGTCGCCGGTGAGGTTTCCCTCCTCTCCCTTTTTCCCTCTCTCCCTTCCCCCTTGCACCCTTGCCCCTGCGCGTCTGCCGAGCCGAAGAAGAGAGAGGAGAGGAAACAGAGAAGAAGAAGAAGGGGAAAAAGAAAAGAAAAGAAAGAAAAGGAAAAGGGAGAAAAATAAGGAAAATATTTTTGGGAAAATATTCAGGGAATTTCGGGGTAGAGTGTAGTTTTTCTGAAATAAAGTTTTAGGGATAATCAAAAGCTAAACACTAAATAATATTAAGAGTTATCACGTAAATTAATTTATAAATTAATTATAGTCTAATTTGTTAATAAATATTAACCATATGAACTTCTTTCTAAAGATTTAAATTTAAATTTCAAATTATTTTGAATAGTATCACGCTTTACGGTAAATTATTAGGATTTAAATAAAGTTTAATCCTAGGGTTTGTTGACCCGATAAAATTTGGAAGTAAAATTAGATTTAACAATTTCTTTTCATTAAAATACTTTTGAATCATCGATCATAATATTTCAAAAATTTTAAATAGATTAACTTGGGATAGCATCACCTCGTAATAAATTAAATCGGTATAGTCGCAAAACTTCAAATTACTAAATCTTACTCGTTTTAACTCGGATTTCGTCGAAACTCGAACCTAAATTCGTCTAAAACCATAGACTACTTTTTGGAGTCGCTTTTACGATTTTATCTGGCATTTTGATGATTTTGTTTGGAATTCTAATCGAATTCAATCGGATTTTTCGCACGTACGTATGGAGTCTGATGGAGCTGTTGATTGCACCGAGGATCCTGGTCAACAAGGTCACAAGAAAGGCAAGTCATCACTCCATTTGAACATGTCGATCCTATTTGTGAAAATGATGTTGACTTAAAATTGAAATGTGCATGCTATACACAAAAAAATACCTATGCTTGATATGCCATGCCTTGATATTGTTTACCTTTAGATATATTCTTTGTAACCCTCGATATGGTGTAACCGAAGGAAAACTTCGGTAAATGCTTAGCCATGCTTATATTAGAATCATGCATATTCATGCTTTTACAAAGAGCTATATGCTTGGGCAACTACCTTTGGGAAAGGTAGTTGAGATACGGCATGTGGAGACATGAGCGCCACATTGCCTTGAACATGATGAAATGAGTTTTGATAGAAACCAAAATACAAAACCCATGTTTTTGACTGGGGCGGCTGGACTATTTGGGTGGATTATGGCAGCGGAGGCAGTACCCCTGCATAGTGGTTCAGGTGTGGAGTTGAGTTAAGGGCCTACCGGTGGGGGCTTACCGCTGGTGGGTGCCTGGATTAAGATGAGGCTGAAGGCCTACGTGTGGAATGAAGATGATGGTTGGAAATCAAACTTAATTATAACTTAAAGATTGAGCGAGTTTTCCCTACCCCGGGAG
Organism: Oryza australiensis; assembly: GCA_019925245.2. Classification (NCBI taxonomy): domain Eukaryota; kingdom Viridiplantae; phylum Streptophyta; class Magnoliopsida; order Poales; family Poaceae; genus Oryza; species Oryza australiensis. The sequence continues at coordinate 1,572,714 of JAIFGZ020000342.1, forward strand.
CGCCAGAACTCCTCTCACTGCTAGGAACTGTTTACGGCTAAAGTGCAAGAGGACTCAAGTTCATGGAGCGGGTACTGCCAAAGTGAGGTTATCGAAAAGCTTTGCCGTGACCGTCTCATGTGTTGGGACGTAGGCTCATTTGTTGGGCAGTCACAGAGTACGAGTAAAGTGTACATCCACTGCAGTGTGAGTGAATCAATCTATTCGAATAGCCGGGCTCGCGGATATGGAGCGGCGTGACAAGTTTCTCTCGTGGCTAGACTCTTAAACTTTAAAATGATGGGTTGGTATGCATAATGATTTTATGAGCTTGTGGACCAACATGTCGAGATGCAAGAAGGGTAGGCTCCCCAGAAAACCATGACGATCCAGTGGTGGGAAGCTATCCTTGGGATCACAATGGATGGTGGACAGAACCGTCACCGATTTAATGAACTATGAATTAAAACTTGACTTGGCTAGATGTTAGGATTGTGAAAAGATTTACAAAATTGGCTTTGTGCAAATGAACCACAACCATCCTTTGAGAATCCCCTATCATATGCATCTTTGCTGTGTTGGCTTGCTGAGTACAGTTGGTACTCACCCTTGCTATATGCACAAACCTCTAGATGGTGGCAATGAAGACTTGGAAGACCCCTACGCCTACTGCCAGGAGGGTGAGGAAGACGAAGGCGCCTAATAGGTCTTAGACTCCGGTTGTTGCCTGTGGCAATGACGTGCCGCTGCCTTCTGTCTGTTGCCTTATCTTAATTTTGCTTTTGGTTGTATCCGGACCATGTGGTCCCCATTATTAGACTATTGCCTTCGGGCTTATATTGTAATACTTTTGGTGTAAGACTATTCGTGCATATGCACCTGATAATTCAGTACTGTATTTCGTGAGTACCAAACTACTCGATCCAGAGAAATGGTACTATGAACATGAAAGATTCCTGTTTTTATATAGTGCTGACAGATGGCCCCCACACGTCTGCGGTTCCAAGGAAACCGGCCTACCGTGGACCAAGTCCACGGAGGCAGCCGGACGCACCGTGGACTGGAACCACGGTGGTCCATGGGCAGCCGATAGGCCAGATCAGCCCAAGACCGATTCGACGGTCGAGTCCACGGAGGCAGAGGCGGCTGGCTCGCCAACCGACAGCGGCACGCACGTAGCCCAATGGTCTCCAGTGACGACCATCCAGCGTGGTGGCATGAGCAGGATGCAGGAAGAGGATGGGGGATGCTCACCAAGCGAAGGAGACAGCGACACGACACAAGTGGTGGCTAGCGGTGAGGAATAGGCGGCGGCGCCCGTCAGGAAGGCGGCGGGAAGCAGGCTCTGGCTATGATTGGCGAAGTCGGAGGTGCGGCCGGGGATCCTCGCAAGCTCACGGAGCCATCTGGGGAAGCGGAGCGACTCAGCGTGGCCCCAAGCACCGACGATGAGCGGCTGGAGGCAGAGGGAGCAATGATGGTTTTTGGATCATGGCGAAGGCGGTGCTTTGGCAGTTGTTTAGAGGAGCGAAGCGGCAGTCGAGGTGTGGCGCGGAGCGGCGAAGCCAGCGATGGTGGTAGCCTGGCACGACGGTATCTAGGGCGATGGTAGTTGCTGGCCAGAGGGCAGCAATGACGACAGCGGCTCAAGTTTGCGGTGGACGAGGGGCTCTGGTGGTTTCCGATGCCGAAGAGGTGGTGGCCGGGGTTGCTCTCAGGGTTGCGGAGCTGTGGGAAGAGTAGGAGCTTTCGGCGACACTCCAATCACAGGCGACGGCCGGCTAGAGGCGGTGGGATGGCGACAGAGCTTGGGTTTGCGGTGGAGGTGGTGTTTCGGTAGCTATTAGGGAGAGTGGAGCGGTGGCCTAGGTGCAGTCGGTGCAGGGAAGGCGAAGGCGGCCTCGACGCTATGCGGTGGCGGCTAGAGCAGTGACGGTTGCCGACCATAGCACTATAGACGGTCGTTAAGTACCAAATCCGACCGTCAAGACCTCGGAATAAAAGGGAATTAGCATCCTTTACCTGCATATAGCTTAAGAATTAATAAAGTTTCACATGTCCTTGGTGATTATGAGAATGCAGGAACATTTATCAATAAAATAAAGTAAAGATGCGCTCGCGTGGTGAAGAAACACAACTCCAACCAATCAGCGTTCGCCACGATAATTTCCTGTGGATCAGAGGCCCACAAGTCAGGTGAAACCGCCTTAAAGTGGAGCCAAACATCCAGGAACCGCCTTAAGAGCCCACATGGAAGTGACCAAAGAAAGTCGGTGGAGAGGGGAACGACCAGGGTTCGGCCGAACCCTGGCTGCAGCCCCTCATCTCCACCGACCACGTGGAGTCATCTCAGCCACTCCCAAAGTCGGTTAGGGAGTTATGACGGTTTCCAACCGCCATTACAACCACTATTTGGTGCTATTTAAGGAGGGGAGCTCACTTCACTCGACACACACCAAAAGAAGTAGTTCCTACATTTCTATCTTAGTCTCTAGGCTAGTGGAGTTTAGGAATAGTTTAGAGCTTATACTCGGTTCCCGAGTCACCTTCGAAAGTTGGGTATGTCTTTTGTATCTTTTTTCCTTTGTATGACTTTGAGCTTATCAATATATTCATCTTCTAGTTTATTTGAGTGTGGTTCATACTCTACTTTTGTAGAAATATGTTCCATTCATAGTTTATATAATAGTTATGTTATGGTTAGACGAGTAACTCTATTGTCACCGACACGGTCCAATGTGCAACTAGGACTTAGGTATGCCTTTGCAATACTCATGATGTCCTGGGAGGTAAAGGTATCTATGGCAATGTAACTGCGGTGCTTATATTGGTTCATAGACATTGGTTATAGCCATATCCCATGGGTTGCAGAGGTAGGCGGTACATGGTGATAGCCATGTCCGTCCATTGTAATCCTCCACGTTCGAGTATGGTGTAGCGCGAACAGTGAGAGATCGCCTAATAGTGACAGGCCGGGCCATTGGGAGGCAGTACCCCCATAGTCCTGGGAGCATAGAACTGGGTAACTAAACATGACTGTAACTACTTGTATAATCTATATACTCATACTAGAAGAACTATAGGAACCTAACTCTAAATACTATTCTTCACTTAGCTCTAGTGTACTATTTAATTGGGACTCTTCTGTGTGTGTCATACTACCTTTATCCATCTAACTCTTACCCCTGCCTAGACTGAGGCATCTCAATTATAACTTATGAATATCCATAGTACCTTAATATTCTCTTCCAGACCACAATCTTCCTTTGGGATAAAATAAATAACGATACCCTTGGAATACTCCCTGGGTGAAATGCTACAACGGTATATCCATGCGCTTGCGGATTTATTTGTAAACGTAACAAATACCAACAAGCACCCCGGCGAGCGACGGTGCGAGGAAGCGGCGCCGAGAGTGCGGGAGAGAGTGCGGCGAGCTCGGGGGAGTTGGGGAAAAGGTGGAGGAGGGCTTGAGGAACTTTTTATAGGCTCAGGGAGGCAAGGCCATGCTCGAGGCTGTGGGAAAAGCCGGCGGAGTGGGGCGGCGACGTGGGGCGATGTAGCTCCATCCGACATCGATTCCAGCGAGAAAGTGGGAAAATGGGATGGGGTGCGATGCGGTCAAAGGTGGTGAGGGAGGTGTCACCCCGGGGAGACTCAAAAACCCAGATTGAACCCCAATAGGAGTCAAACCGAGTGTCCTCAGGATGTGACCGAGAGCCCGACCCCCCCGGGAGTCGGGCATTCCGGCCTTCCCCCGTGTCCGACCTCGGCCCCTTCTCTCAACCCCGACTCGTCGCCCGACCTCGAGCATCCTCGGGAAGAAACTTGGTAGACACAGAGGAAGAGGGAGAAGACAGGCCGGCAGCATCTGACACAACTTGGGGGCACAGAAGCAGGGTCCCAGGGCTGACAGGAGTACAAGATACCCACGGTGTATAGGACCTAGCAGATCAACATGTACTTTATCAGATATTCTCTGTACCCCACTGTTTGTCTCTCTTAGTCCTAGCTTTTTTGCCCCCAAGTTCATCTGTTCCTGCCCCCTTGAGATATAAAGGGGAGGACAAGGAGGCCGGGAGGGCAGAGATCCACCTTCCAAACTCTAGCACACTCCTTTGTAACTCTTGTTCATCATCCACCCCAAGGAAGAACACCACACACTGTGTGTAGGCCTATTATCCTTCGGGAGGGCTAAACCAGTATAACTCTCTGTGTCTTGTTTCTTGGCTCATTGTAGATTCAAGTTGACCATCGGATCCGTCGGAGGGCAGCTTCTCTACCACCCTGTCTATTTCATCTCCTCAGGGATCCCCCTTGGAGGACTGCTGACCCATCCGTCGACAGTTGGCGCGCCAGGTAGAGGGGCATTATTCTTCGTCTGGAGCGATCCGATGGAGATGTACCTTTTTCATCGAAGTCTTCGAACATATATGTTTTCTTTCCCTTCTTTTTCAATTTCCAAAAAGCATAATCCTTGCATGTTCCTGCATTCTCTATCTTAGTTCCACTCAGCCGCCGAGCCGGCAACACGCCCTCGACAGCTCCTGCGCATTGCTTATGGCGAGCCTGGGATACGCGGCCCCGACCTGCCCTGGTCGGGGTTCTCCGGTGGTTGCTTATCGAGTTTGCCTTAGCCACTTGGGGGCTTAGCGATGCTTCCCGATTGGCAAGTAACGACCGAACGATTTGATAGCTTCTGCGCAAGTGCTCATGACCAGCTCTGAGTTTTGTGGCCCCGACCCATGTGCTCCGGGCTCTCAAGACATAATGTTATCGTTTGAGTCAGTGACTACTTGCCGATACGGCTTCTTTCCCAAGTATCGGAGAAATATGACTTTGCCCAACACGTTTGCTTCAATCCCATCCCCCTCCGGTCAGAGTTGGATTTTCCCTCCCGGAGTCAAACTTGGGTTGAAGTTGAAACGCGAGAATGGCCCGACGTATGATCAAACTACTCAGGAAATTCAGTATTCCAGGACCATTCACTTCGCCTAGCTCGTAAAATGAATGACGGTTATGCTAAAGGCCGATTTGAAACCTGTCAAAGTCTGGTAGTGAATCCTCCCGGCTATTCCAGGCAAAGATCGTTTTCTAAGGCCTAAACGTCGAGAATGATACGAGTAGGCGATTGAACCTATGCATGCCTCAGTCGAACATGCTTCGGCATGGCAATGCAAAAGGGATAGGGCATGAGACCCTGCCATTTACATAAAAAAATATTATGTCTTTCCTATTCAGGGCTATTGCAGCAAAGAGTGATCAAAATTCTATAAGGTCAACAACCCGGTTGGCAGTCTCGTCAAATTCGGTGACGATGGCCTCGGGCTCGCCGGCTTTGAGGCCTTTCGGTCACCCCAGGCCGATGTCGGCGACCGTCACCTCCGGAAACCGACGGCTGAGGATGCCAAGGGCCACTCCCACCATGGCCTTCACGACGTCCTTTACGAAGGCGTCGAGGCGACGAGGACCATCCCACAGGCGGTTGAGGAACTCATCGCGGGTTTCCTGGGTGGGAGGGAGGTTGTTGTCGGCCCGGTTCAGAATGGCGAGAGCGCCATCTTGAACCTTGACCAGCCAAGCTTCAGCCACTTCTAGGAGCCCCTTGATGTGACCAATTTGCTGCCAGGAAACCTCCACGCGCTCTATGTGGAGACGAGGCCGAGAGGTGAAAAGCGAGGTGAGAAAGGAAAACCATGAGTTGGGGATGAATGCAGGAATTGACGCTTACCTTCCACGGAATACTTGGCGTCCTTCAACTCTTTGGCCTGCTTGGCCATCGCGCTCTCCGTGGCGGAAAGCTCTTCCTTCACCTTGGCCAACGACGCCTCCACCTCAGCCTTGGCAGCCTCCGCCTCAACTTTGGTTGACTCGGCCGAGGCTTTGGCTTGCCCGGCCAGGGCCCGAGCCGATTTTGCCTCGGCCTTGGCCATCTTGGCCTTGACCTTAGCAGACTCGGCCTCAGCCTTGGCTAGAGCCAGCCCCTCCATCTCGGCCCGAGCCTTCCTGAGCTGCGCCTCCAAGGTGCCTTGGGCATCCTCGGTCGCCTTCCAAGCGTCCTCGGAAAGCTTGAGGGCCTCCCGAGTGCTGTTCCGCTCAGCTCGGAGAATCTCGGCCAGCTCGAGGGTGTCCCGAGCCCCTGCAAAGATTTTCATAACCGTTTCAGGGTGGGAGGAGGAAGAAGAAGGGCAAAGTAAGCGAACTTACTGCAACAAACCTCCGCAAGCTCTCCTCCTGCGCCTGCTCTGCCTCCGATGACCCAGACAGACGAGTGCGCCTTTGAAGTGATAGGAAGTCAGATAAGAGCCATGCAAAGAAGGCGAAAGATCCAAGCCTTACCATGAACAGGCCCCAGATGTCGGTGAAATGGTGGTTGAGCTCCTACAAGTCATCAGCTTGGGACCCGGAGCCTTCCCCGACCTCCAGCTCGCCCCCGGTGGCCTCGGCGTCGACGACCTCGATGGTGCCGGTCCTCTCGACCCCGGCATCATGGAGCTCCTCAACGTCAGTCATGGTGGAGCGGCAGGACCCTCGATGGGCAGCTCGGTGACGATCTCATCGTCGATGATGTTGCCGAACCGGCCCCAACTGATGCCGGAGGAGTTCTCACCGCCCCCAGCTGACCAGCTAAAGCCTCAGCGGTCGACTTGGCGGCCAGCGCAGTTACTCCGACGGCAGCCTCCTCCATCCAACTGTCAGCCTAGGAGGGTGCCCCAGTCGCCCGCACGGCCTCAGCGGTAGTCTTGGCTGCCAACGTGGCCACATTCTCGACCGCCTCCTCCTTGAGCCCGTCGGTAGTCTCTACCGGCGGATGCTCCTCCTCCAGGTCGGTCTCCAACGCCGCCACCCCCGAGGCCATGGCAGGCGGGAAAGGACTGGTTGCCCTTGCGGTGACTGGCTCAATGACCCTGGTCGGCCCCAAAGCTGCCTCGGTGCGGGGCTCGGCATCTCCAGCGGGCCTGGTTAAGATGGAAACTCTCAACAAAAAAAGGAAGGAGAGCAATTTCACTCGAGTTCAAGGATTACACTTACGCCTTGATCTTGAAGCTGATCTGTTTCGTCGTCTTCTTCGACGGCGGCGTGGGCTTCGCCCTCGACATGTCCGAGTCAGACGAGTCGTTGTACACCTCCTCAGAGGAGGACTCGAGCACCAGCTTCCGGTTGGCGCCTCCTGGCGCCACGACGTCGGATTCCTCCTGCTGATCTTGGAGCCTACGCTCCTTCCCCCTCCCTCTCCCCTCAGGCCTTACGGAAGGCCTCCGGACCCTCGGCATGTCGATCGAGTGGGCTCCGGGGATCGGGGCCAGGGACACGTATGCCTCCCGACCCTGTCAGTTCCGACCCCTAGCAGGTGAGACATCGTGCAAAACAAAAACATTCAAAAACAAAGAGAGGGGTCGATCTTACCGCCGGAGGAGGGTTGTCCGTCGAGAAAGGCTCCGGGCCCCCTTCACCAAACCCTGTCGTGCCCTGGAAGAAGCCCAACAGGCGGTGGTGTAGGTCTCCTCGGGCACCGTCGTGCTGTCCGAGCACTGGTACGCTGTGCGCTCCTTGTGCATGCAGGGCTGGATGTCGCGGAGGGCAAAGTCGCGCACCACGTGGACGCCGCTCAAACCTCGCCTCCTCAGGTCCTTGATTAGCTCGACGAGCTCGTTGGCCTGGTCCTAGTCGTAGGGGTGATAGGTGCCCGCCCAGTTGAGGTTGGGCATCAGCTCCTTGTGGATGTCATCACTGAGGGCCGGCTTGTGGTTCGCAATGTAGAACCACTCCGCGTGCCACCCCTTGTTGGAGGAAGTCACGCCGACGGGGATGTAGCTTTCGCCCATCCCTCCACGGAGCTGGATTCTGGCTCCACCGCCGACGCCGTCGCTCCCCAACCGTCGCAGGCAGAAGTAGTGGCGGAAGAGGTCGAAGTGCGTGTCTACCCCGAGGTAGGCCTCGCAGAGATGAATGAAAACAGAGATTTGGAGGATGGAATTGGGGTTGAAGTTGCAGAGCTCTATCCCGTAGTGCTCTAGCAGACCTCAAAAAAAGGGATGGGCCGGCACCCTGAAGCAACGCAGGAGGAAGGCAGAAAAAACAACCAACTCACCGGTGCTCAAGGTTTGGAACGCCTCTCCCTGGGCGGCGCGCCAGGAAGAAATGCCATGGCAGGGGAGAACTGTTAGTGATATGCCCTAGAGGCAACATGGAGATGTTGGATATCACGTCAATGTTTATGTATTTATGAATAAAGTGTTATTCAGTTCCATGAAATAGACATCTTGTATTGATCAATAAGTACGTGACTTATTTATGAGACTCGATATGTATGAATCTATTTCTAAACGATCCTCGATCATATGTCATATTGTTGGAACAAATATGATTCTAAGATCGGCATGTTTATTGATTGATGATCATGTCTCATAGATCATGGGTATGGTGATACCAAATCAATAAACATGGACACATGTGTTGGAGAACACATTGTTGGATAGACCCACCATGAGACACTACAGAATTAATGTGCCATTAGTTGGTCTCGGTAGTGTTGGTACAAAGTCCTTAAACCCGAGATCACCATAGATTCCAGCATGTGTAGTAGCCTACTTTGGGACTACAAAACGCTATTCCGTAATCGGGTAGTTATAAAGGTAGTTTTCGGGTTTGCTATGAAACATGGAGTGGGATGTGAGTGATCAAGATGGAATTTGCCCCTCCTTTGGAGAGATATCTCGGGCCCCTCGAGGTAATGGATTATGGAAATGCATGGCCATGCTAAGTTGATTGAGGAGTCAATCAATAGACGGATAATCCAATACGGTTCGAGTGAATGGTTAAGTTATTGAAGGGATGGCACACATCTTGCCTATAGCTTAGCGGTATCGTGAGGCAAAGGGATTTGTGTACACATTGCAGGTTGAGCCGATATTATATTCTTGTATACTATGGTGTCAATATGTGCTGCTAGGCGCCGTTGACAGTCGGCTGAGTTGGACTCGAGCCGACGATCGGCTAAGTTAGACTATAGCCGAAACCGAGTATACCTGAACCTACGGGTCGCACGCTTAAGGAGATAAGAACAGGCATTCGAGTTGGACTCGGATACGGCTCGATCGGATAGAGATCCAATTCAAAATAGAGTCCTATGGGCTTACGACGTGTGAGCGGCCAACTCTATATGAGATACGGATGAGATCCAATTCAAAATAGAGTCCTATGGGCTTACGACGTGTGGGCGGCCAACTCTATATGAGATACGGATGAGATCCAATTCAAAATAGAGTCCTATGGGCTTACGACGTGTGAGCGGCCAACTCTATATGAGATACGGATGAGATCCAATTCAAAATAGAGTCCCGAGCGGCTACTAATCCCGTCGGCCAACTCTATATAAAGGAGGGAGGGGTGGAGAGCTGCTGCATATCAATTGCATCGCGTGCAACGAAGTCGCCGAGATCAATCTCCACGGAAACCCTCCCCACTTTCGAGCCAAACCCTAGCCTTGCATCGCGTGCTAGCACACGGGTGTACGGCGTTCGTCCCCGGACGTGTGGATATCGGTAGAGGCGCTGCTACGTTGCGCGCGTTGATCGGCGTTGTCTCCGGGAATCGGCTACACTGTTCCAGATCGGATAGCCCTGATTGGCTATTCCGCTGCACTCTACTCCAATCGGTAACGATCTATCGGCCCTTACTTGCAAGTGTTCCTGGTTTGCACGGTAGAAAATTTTTGTTTTCGGCTAGCGTAGCTTCCGCGTAACCCTTCAGTGGTATCGAGCTTCTCTTGCTTAGTTCGGGTTTTAGATTGGATCGGAACAAGTTTTGCGCACGGGTTGATTAGATCAATTGGTTTTACGGGATTTGTTGAGGAGAGTTCATGGTAATTGTGTTCCTTGATAGTGTATCGGAACGGCGTAATGTGATTACGTCGAAGCAATATCCATAGAACTCGGTTTGAGTCGGCTTCGAGATAGCGTTCCTTGATAGTGTATCGGAACGGTATAATGTGATTATGCCGAAGCTATCTCGTAGTCCGATCTTGTTTGCTGCCTCGCGCCTGCGCAAACCATCTCCCTTGATAGTGTATCGGGACGGCATAATGTGATTATGCCGATATGGTTTCCGTAAGCGATTTCATAGATTGGATCTATGAATTTCGTGTGGTGTTCCGGGCGCTGCCCGGAAGCCCGCGAGGGACCGCCGTGTGCGTACCCCCTTATAGGTCGTCTCGATGCCGTAGCTCTGCGATAAGTAGAAAACGTTTCTACGCCTAACTTGTTTTTGCAGAGAATGCTTTGAGATGGTATGGCCCTATTGTATGTATGAGATGTATGAGATGCATATGATGCATGTAATATTCTTTCATACGTGCAATGCTTGTAATATTCTTTCACGACTGCGAGTCGATGTAATCTTCAATTAGAGCTTCTATAGTAGTAGCTTAGTTTGAAGAAATCAAGCATCATGCACATTGGAAGATGGTGCCGAAGATGGAGATCCTCGCGCGACATGGAGATGGAGATCACCATGTGAAGGGGGCCATACTATTTCATTATATGCTATTCTAGCTGCTTTCATATATGTGATATGTTTGTTTGATAGGATAGCATCCCTCGTAAAATTAAGTAGTAATGATGCCCTTCTAAATGTTGCACCGTCACCGTTATGCTCCAATGGTGGGTCGCCAAAGCGAGTGCCATTCTCTATCATAACACGAGGGGGTATATGTCGATATATACATGCGGGAGCATTTGGTTTACTTAACAAGGCTATCAAAACAGTTTTGGTCCTTGGGGCATAGGTTGGCGACGGGGCATGGAGATGCCACACCAACAACAAGAGTCACATAGAGATGTGATTAGCAAGGTGTTGCTTACCGATGTTACTAATTTTCTAGCAGTGATGCCAAAGCTCACTAGAAAATTAATTAACATGTGGATCTTGACCCAATACGTAACCTAGAGGGAAGGTGGAAAATACGTAATGGGAGTCTAATGTTAAATTGTTTAACAAAAGACATAGCATAAACATTGTGCTAAACTTTGCTTTTTCGTTGTAGAATAAATGGCGGTTAATACTACACCCGTACCTTTAATTTGCGATCTATTCTCGAAAAGGAAAAATTAAATGGAACAAACTTTATGGATTGGTATCGCAACTTGAGAATTGTTCTCAAGCAAGAGCGTAAGGAGTACGTTCTTGAAGTACCCTATCCCGAGGATTTGCCAAATAATGCCACCGCAACGCACGGAGGGCTTATGAGAAGCACACTAATGATGCCCTAGATATAAGCTGTCTCATGCTTGCTACAATGTCCCCCGAGCTTCGAAGCAATATGAGAGCGCGATGCTCACACTATTATTCGGGACTGCGTGGCATGTTTGAGAACCAAGCTCGGGCCGAGAGGTTCAACACCTCAAAGTCCTTGTTTGCGTGCAGGGCTTGTTGAGGGGAATCCGGTCACCCGCATGTGATAAAGATGATTGGCTACATTGAGAGTCCGGAAAAGCTGGGTTTTCCCTTAGCCAAGAGTTGGCTCGATGTGATTCTCCGTCGCTCCCTCCGAGCTTCGAGCCATTCATATTAAATTATCACATGAACAATATGGATAGGACCTTGGCTGAATTGCATGGGATGCTAAAGACAAGTGAGGAGAGTATCCAGAAAAACGGTCATCATGTGATGATGATGCGAAGGCTAAGCGCAAACCACTGTCAAGAAACTTTGCACCAAGAGGAAGTTAACTCCCGATGAGATCGCGAGTGCCTCTAATGCAAAGAAGGGCAAGAAGGGGTCGGCGGCATCGATGCCGTTTGCTTCTACGCAAGGAGACAGCCACTGGAAAAGGAACTGCAAGAAGTACATGGAGGATCTCAAGAAGAAGCAAAGTACGACTTCGCTTCAGTATTAATGTTATAGACATTAATCTTGCTACTTCACCTACCGACTCTTGGGTATTTGATACCGGATCGTAGCTCATATTTGCAAATCGTTGCGGAATGAGAAGAAGTAGAGGGTTGAGAAGGGGCGAGGTGAACTCGCGCGTCGGCAATGGAGCAAGCGTTGCTACGCTTCTTTGTCGGCACAAGTACCACTTCATCTACCTTCGGGATTAGTTTTGGAATTAAATAATTGTTATTGTGTTCCAACACTATGTCAAAACGTTATTTCCGCTTCATGTTTGCAAGCGGAAGGATATGATTTTAGATCAATGAACAATGGTTGTTCAATATATCTCGAGATATGTTCTATTTTCATGCTCCATTGGTGAATGGATTATACGTTTTGAATCTTGAAGCGTCTCCCATCTATAACATTAATACGTAAAGGCAACTCTCTAATGATATAAACCCCACGTTTATCCGGCATTGTCGCTTAGGCCATATAAATAAGAAACGCATGGAGAAGCTCCATAAGGATGGATTGCTTCACTCTTTTGATTTTGAATCATTTGAGACATGTGAGTCTTGTTTACTTGGTAAGATGACAAAGGCACCTTTCACGGGACACAGTGAGAGAGCAAGTGACTTATTGGCACTCGTACATACCGATGTATGTGGACCAATGAGCTCAACGGCCGAGGTGGTTATCGCACTTCATTACCTTTACCGATGACTTTAGTAGATATGGTTATATCTACTTAATGAGGCATAAGTCCGAATCCTTTGAAAAGTTCAAAGAATTCCAGAATGAAGTACAGAATCATTTAGGGAAAACAATCAAGTTTCTACGATCAGATCGTGGAGGAGAATACTTGAGCCAAGAGTTTGGTAATCATCGAAAGATTGTGGAATTGTTCCACGTTGACTCCGCCGGGAACTCCACAATGGAATGGGGTGTCCGAACGGAGAAATCGCACCTTGTTGGACATGGTTCGGTCGATGATGAGCCAAAGTGATCTTCCGTTATCCTTTCGGGGATATGCTCTTGAAACAAACTGCGCTCACACTAAATAGAGTTCCATCTAAGTCGGTTGAAAAGACACCATATGAGATATGGACAGGGCAACCCCTAGTTTGTCTTTTCTCAAAATTTGGGGATGTGAGGCTTATGTAAAACGTTTACATCGACAAGCTCACACCCAAATCGACAAGTGCTTCTTTGTGGGATATCCTAAGGAAACCAAGGGATATTACTTTTATAATCGGGAACAAGGCAAAGTGTTTGTCGCCCGACACGGTGTCTTCTTGGAGAAAGAGTTTCTTACAAGAAGGGTTAGTGGGAGCAGGGTGCATCTTGAAGAAGTTCAAGAAACACCGTAAAACGTTTGGCGACCACGTAACCACAACGGGAGGAGCAAAGTGTTGCGCCACCGTTGTAGATACACCCCCCACGGAGGTCCGAAAGATCACGTCGTAAACCCGACAGTACACAGTGCGGAACAACGTGATATATTGTTGTTAGACAACGATGAGCCTAAGACCTATGAGGAAGCGATGGTGGGACCCGATTCCAACAAGTGGCTTGGAGCCATGAAATCCGAAATAGAATCCATGTACGACAATCAAGTTTGGAACTTGGTTGATCCACTGATGGTGTCAAAACCATTGAGTGCAAATGGGTTTTTAAGAAAAGGCCGATATGGATGGAAATGTTCACATCTATAAGGCGCGATTGGTGGCGAAAGGTTTTAAACAGATTCAAGGAGTTGATTATGATGAAACCTTCTCACCCGTCGCAATGCTTAAATCTATTCGGATTATCCTAGCGATTGCTGCATATTTCGACTATGAGATATGGCAGATGGATGTCAAAACGGCTTTCCTAAATGGAAACCTAAGCGAGGATGTATACATGATACAACCTCGGGGTTTTGTCGATCCAGAATCGCCGGAAAGATATGCAAGCTACGAAATCCATTTATGGATTGAAGCAAGCATCTCGGAGTTGGAATATTCGTTTTGATGAAGTAATCAAAGGGTTTGGTTTCATCAAAAACGAAGAAGAGGCCTGTGTTTACAAAAAGGTCGTGGGAGTGCAATTGTATTTCTAATCTTATATGTGGATGACATATTACCGATTGGAAATGATATCCCTATGCTAGAATCCGTCAAGTCCTCATTGAAAAATAGTTTTTCCATGAAAGACTTAGGGAGGCAGCATATATATTGGGCATTCAGATCTATAGAGATAGATCCAAGAGGCTAATTGGATTAAGCCAAAGTACATACATTGACAAGGTGTTGAAAAGGTTTAACATGCATGATTCCAAGAAAGGTTTCTTGCCCATGTCACATGGCATTAATCTTAGCAAGAATCGGTGTCCTCGGACACATGATGAGCGGAATAAGATGGGTATGGTTCCATATGCTTCGGCAATTGGATCCATCATGTATGCCATGCTTTGTACACGCCGATGTCTTGTACGCTTTGAGTGCTACGAGCAGATACCGTCGAGATCCAGTGAAGGTCACTGGATCTGCCGTAAAGAATATCCTTAAGTACTTGAGAAGAACTAAGGATATGTTCCTAGTCTATGGAGGTGAAGAAGAGCTCGTTGTAAGTGGTTACACCGATGCTAGCTTCCAAACAGACAAGGATGATTATAGATCGCAATCGGGTTCGTGTTCGCCCGAACGGAGGCGCGCATCGTGGAAGAGTTCCAAGCGGGATACCGTTGCGATTCTACAACGGAGGCCGAGTACATTGCCGCTTCGGAAGCTGCAAAGGAGGCTGTTTGGATCAAGAAATTCGTTTCGAGCTTGGTGTGATGACCGGTGCGGACGGTCCAATGTCTCTCTATTGTGATAATAGTGGAGCCATTGCGCAAGCCAAGGAGCCGAGGTCACATCGAAGTCCAAACACATACTTCGGCGATATCATCTCATCCGCGAGATAGTGGGAGAGGTGATGTCAAGATATGCAAAGTGCACACGGATCTCAACATAGCCGATCCGCCGACAAAACCTCTCCTCCCCGAAGCATGAGGCGCACACAAGAGCAATGGGTATTAGATACTTACATGATTGACTCTAGTGCAAGTGGGAGATTGTTAGTGATATGCCCTAGAGGCAACATGGAGATGTTGGATATCACGTCAATGTTTATGTATTTATGAATAAAGTGTTATTCAGTTCCATGAAATAGACATCTTGTATTGATCAATAAGTACGTGACTTATTTATGAGACTCGATATGTATGAATCTATTTCTAAACGATCCCTCGATCATATGTCATATTGTTGGAACAAATATGATTCTAAGATCGGCATGTTTATTGATTGATGATCATGTCTCATAGATCATGGGTATGGTGATACCAAATCAATAAACATGGACACATGTGTTGGAGAACACATTGTTGGATAGACCCACCATGAGACACTACAGAATTAATGTGCCATTAGTTGGTCTCGGGTAGTGTTGGTACAAAGTCCTTAAACCTGAGATCACCATGGATTCCAACATGTGTAGTAGCCTACTTTGGGACTACAAAACGCTATTCCGTAATCGGGTAGTTATAAAGGTAGTTTTCGGGTTTGCTATGAAACATGGAGTGGGATTTGAGTGATCAAGATGGAATTTGCCCCTCCTTTGGAGAGATATCTCTGGGCCCTCGAGGTAATGGATTATGGAAATGCATGGCCATGCTAAGTTGATTGAGGAGTCAATCAATAGACAGATAATCCAATACGGTTCGAGTGAATGGTTAAGTTATTGAAGGAATGGCACACATCTTGCCTATAGCTTAACGGTATCGTGAGGCAAAGGGATTTGTGTACACATTACAGGTTCGAGCCGATATTATATTCTTGTATACTATGGTGTCAATATGTGCTGCTAGGCGCCGTGGCAGTCGGCTGAGTTGGACTCGAGCCGACGATCGGCTAAGTTAGACTATAGCCGAAAGCGAGTATACCTGAACCTACGTGGTCGCACGCTTAAGGGGATAAGAACAGGCATTCGAGTTGGACTCGGATACGGCTCGATCGGATAGGGATCTGATCGGATAGAGTCCTATGGGCTTACGACGTGTGGGCAGCCAACTCTATATGAGATACGGATGAGATCCAATTCAAAATAGAGTCCTATGGGCTTACGACGTGTGGGCGGCCAACTCTATATGAGATACGGATGAGATCCAATTCAAAATAGAGTCCTATGGGCTTACGACGTGTGCGCGGCTAACTCTATATGAGATACGGATGAGATCCAATTCAAAATAGAGTCCTATGGGCTTACGACGTGTGAGCGGCCAACTCTATATGAGATACGGATGAGATCCAATTCAAAATAGAGTCCCGAGCGGCTACTAATCCCCGTCGGCCAACTCTATATAAAGGAGGGAGGGTGGAGAGCTGCTGCATATCAATTGCATCGCGTGCAAATGAAGTCGCCGAGATCAATCTCCACGGAAACCTCCCCACTTTCGAGCCAAACCCTAGCCTTGCATCGCGTGCTAGCACACGGGTGTATGGCATTCGTCCCCGGACATGTGGATACGTGAGGCGCTGCTACGTTGCGCGCCGTTGATCGTTGTTGTCTCCGGGAATCGGCTACACTGTTTCAGATCGGATTGCCCTGATTGGCTATTCCGCTGCACTCTACTCCAATCGGTAACGATCTATCGGCCCTTACTTGCAAGTGTTCCTGGTTTGCGCGGTAGAAAATTTTTGTTTTCGGCTAGCGTAGCTTCCGCGTAACCCTTCAAGAACGCCGAGTCGCACCGTTCCTCGATCATCGCCTTCCCCACGCGTGAGGGAACGAAGGGCTAGCTCCTCTCGACCTCGTCTCCGCTCATCGTCGGGGCCTTTCCTGTCTTCTTCGTCAACTTCTTGTGCCATCGCCTTCACCAAAACATCCGCCGTCCCTTGCGAAAGCAAACTACACGGCAGTGAGGATGGCGACGCCGTGGATTGAAGCGAGGTGGAGCCGGAGGAAGGTTGTGAGTTCTTGAGAGGTTTAGGGTTCTTTGGTGATTGGGAAGCGTAAGGAAGAGGAGAAGTCGGGTGGCGGCGAGTTTATAAGCGGGCATGATTAAAAGGCCGACATCGCCAATCTCGGAGGTCGCGTAATGCCGTTAATGGCGTGTGCGGAGCGTCCGAGGCTCTCAACCCCTCATCTCCCGACGTCCACGTCGCTCGGATGTTCAATCTGGACCGTTCGTCTTTCAAGGAAAGTAAATGCATCTTTGCACGCCTGTTGCGACTCCCGAAGAATTCGTCGGTGATGTTTCCTCTTCTCGCCCAACCGTCAGCCATGTCTGACACAACGAAGAAAGTGTGAAGTGGGAACAGGACTAGCCATTGTATCACTCCGATTTTCATGGTTTCCCGACGTGACGTAGCAGGACTCCTGTTCACGCCAATAGGTGGGACCCCGCTTGCGGAGAATACCTTGTGACTAAGTAACCGACGCGACAAGGTTCAGGTAACTTCTCTCTCGACTTCGCTAAACGGTCGCCGACCTCCGGGTCCGGACCCTAACTCCTTGGGAGAAGGGCTTCCCGGCTAGCCCTCAATCGAGGTCGGGACCACGGATGGCCTTCGGGCAGTGGTCTCAACCTTGTCCTCATTACTTAAAGGAAATGGATTCCTTCGACACGGAGTGGACTTTCGAGCTAGTCCTCGATCGAGGTTGGGACTACCATGCGCCCTCGGGCGTAGTCTCGACCATAACCTTGATTTCCATCGCTCCGGGCGATGGTCGTGATGACTCAAGTGTGGGCTTCGAGCTAGTCAACAGATGAGGTTGGGACTACCATACGCCCTTGGGCGTAGTCTTGACCATAACCTCGGTTCTCCTCACCTCCGGCGATGGCTTTATCGACTCGGGGCAGCCTTCCGAGCTATCCCCGGTCGAGGTCGAGACTACCATGTGCCCTCGGGCGTAGTCTTCACCATAACCATGTTCTTCGCCGCCCGGGCGATGACCTTGGCGACTCGTGAAGGGTTTACGTGGAAGCTACGCTAGCCGAAAACAAAAACTTTTCTACCGCGCAAACCAGAACACTTGCAAGTAAGGGCCGATAGATCGTTACCGATTGGAGTATGCAGCGGAAATAGCCAATCAAGACTATCCGATCCGAAACGTGTAGCCGATTCCCGCAAGCCGACAGCCGATTCCCGGGGACAGCCGATTCACCAATCAGCCGATTCGCGGATGTAGCCGATTCGCCGAGTCGTCGACCGCGTTCTCGCGCCTCGCTCCGATGCGCTCGACCGCAGCCGATCACGCGCAGCCGCCTTGCTCGAAGTACCACGGCCGATGAACAGCGTGCAACGTAGCAGCGCCTCTACCGGTATCCACACGTCCGGGGACAGAACGCCGAACACCCGTGTGCTAGCACGCGATGCAAGGCTAGGGTTTGGCTCGAAGGTGGGGAGGGTTTCCGTGGAGATTGATCTCGGCGACTTCTGTTGCGGATTCGGTTCAAAGCGATACCGCAACTCTCCACCCCTCGCCCCTTTATATAGAGTTGGCCGACTGGGACTAGTGGCCGATCAGGACTCTATTTTAAATCGGATCCTATCCGAATCTCATAGAGTCGGCCGCCCATACGTCGTAAGACCATAGGACTCTATCCGATCGAGCCGTATCCGAGTCCAACTCGAATACTGTTCTTATCCCCTTAAGCGTGCGACCACAGTAGGTTCGGGTATACTCGGTTTCGGCTATAGTCTAACTTAGCCGATCGTCGGCTCGAGTCCAACTCAACCAACCCGTCAACGGGCGCCTAGCAGCACATATTGACACCATAGTATACAAGAATATAATATCGGCTCTGAACCTGTAATGTGTACACAAATCCCTTTGCATCACAATACCAGTTAAGCTATAGGCAAGATGTGTGCCATCCCTTCAATAGCTTAACCATTCACTCGAACCGTATTGGATTATCTGTCTGTTGATTGACTCCTCAATCAACTTAGCATGGCCATGCATTTCCATAATCCATTACCTCGAGGGGCCCAGAGATATCTCTCCAAAGGAGGGGCAATTTTCATCTTGATCACTCACATCCCACTCCATGTTTCATAGCAAACCCGAAGACTACTTTTATAACTACCCAGTTACGGAATAGCGTTTGGTAGTCCCAAAGTAGGCTACTACACATGTTGGAATCCATGGTGATCTCAGGTCTAAGGACTTTGTACCAACACTACCTTGTACCAACACTACCTGAGACCAACTAATGGCACATTAATTCCTGTAGTGTCTCATGGTGGGTCTATCCAACAATGTGTTCTCTAACACATATGTCCATGTTTATTAATTTGGTATCTCCATACCCATGATCTATGAGACATGATCATCAATCAATAAACATGCCGATCTTAGAATCATATTTGTTCCAATAATATGATATATGATCAGGGATCATTTAGAAATAGATTCATACATATCGAATCTCATAAATAAGTCACGTACTTATTGATCAATACAAGATGTCTATTTCATGGAACTGAATAACACTTTATTCATAAATACATAAACATTGACGTGATATCCAACATCTCCATGTTGCCTCTAGGGCATATCACTAACAACTCGAATGTGGGCTTCCGAGCTAGTCCACAAGTGAGGTCAGGGCTACCTCGAGCCCCAGGGCCTGTAGCCCCAAACACCTCACTCATCTTCACTGCCTTGGGCAATGGATTCTCCGACTCATGTGCTGAAGGCCAAATTGCCTATCCCTCGGTCGAAGCTGGGGCTGCCAAACACCTCCGAGCGGCGGACCTGTTTGTCTCGGCTAACCCCTTTTTGGTGGACCTCGAGCATCGCTCGGATCATCGGGAGATTGACAAAACGCTCTTGATGATTCGACCCTAGGCTCGGATGTGCCATCCGTCCCTAGGCTCGGGGGCTACACCTGCCAGGTGCACCTAGGCGGTACCCCTGCAAAATCTCGATTCACAATAACTGCTAGGGATCGACACCTTGGAAGAAGGCTTGACCCTAAGGCCAAATGTTCCATTCGCCCTTAGGATCGGGGGCTACACCTGGCAGGTGCACCTACCAAAACCTTTGCTCAAAGCTCCGAGGATCCATTGAAGACAGCACTCCAAAAGAACTTTGACTCTAAGGATGGATGCTTCATCCCTCCTTAGGCTCGGGGGCTGATGTGGGAGGTGTCACCTCGGGTGCCTCAAAAACCTGGATTGAACCCCAACAGGAGTCAAACCGAGATTCCTCGGGATATGACCGAGAGCCTGACCCCCTGGGAGTTGGGCATTCCGACCTTCCCCCGAGTCCGACCTCGGCCCCTTCTCTCGACCCTGACTCGTTGCCTGACCTTGAGCATCCCGGGAAAGAAACTTGGGTGCACGGAGGAAGAGGGAGGAGATAGCCCGACAAAGATCCGACACCACCGGTGGCATGCATGTGGTCCTGTGGTCGACAGAGTACAAGATACCCACAGTGTATAGGACCTAGCAGACCAATTGTACTTTATCAAATATTCTTTGTACCCCACTGTTTGTCTCTCTTAGTCTTAGCTTTCTTGGCCCCTAAGTTCATCTGTTCATGCCCCCCTTGAGATATAAAGGGGAGGGCAGAGAGGCTGGGAGGGCAGGGAGGCCGGGAGGGCAGAGATCTAACTTCCAAACTCTAGCACGCTCCTTTGTAACTCTTGTTCATTATCCACCCCAAGAAAGAACACCACACACTCGATGTAGGCCTATTATCCTTCGGGAGGGCTGAACCAGTATAACTCTCTGTGTCTTGTTTCTTGGCTCATCGTTAGATTCGAGTCGACCATCGGATCTGTCGAAGGGTAGCTTCTCTACCACCCTCTCTCTTTCACCTCCTCGGGGATCCCCCTTGGAGGACAGCCGACCCATCCGTCGACAGGTGGGGAGGTGGACCTCGGCCTCCGAGGCATGGTGCTTACCTCTAATGCAGGTCCAAAGCTTAGGGTTAAGAAGTGTGCCAGGTCCAAAGCTTAGGGTTAAGAAGTGTGTCAGTTGGTTTGATCGTGCAACCAACAAGATAGATAATAGCAAAAGTTAGAGGACAATAGTCGATCGACCGATAAGCCAATGTCGTATCGTGATGACCTAGCTAATGCAAACAAGTCGAATCAGCTGTAGATGTAAATAACATGCAATTAATAATTTAATCTTTTTCTAAGCTAAAATAAATTATGATAGATCAGACCTAACCCAGACAATATTTGCTTGTAACCAAGATCAGATAAATTAATAATTATATGAACTTATATCATAGCCGATGAAATAGTTTAGGTGTTTTTAGATAAAATACCGGCTATAACTCCGATACAACCTTATACAAGAATATCAACCTTAATTAAATCTACTAAACAGGTTATAACCTCAATAGATCGGACTTAACTGAGACATTGCGAGACTAATAATAAGCTTAATAGATTTAAAGGATTGATAAACTTGTATAAGATGATAGATATAACACATTAAGCAAAAGAAAGCATGTGACTTAAAGGAAAACAATTATACCAGGTAAGCATGTGACTAGTTATAATTGACTTACCTTTGCTGTGTCAGGCTTACCTTGGTTTGTTTTCTCTTTTATCTGAAAACAAGGTAGTGGATGACTAGTTTCAACTTGCCACCAAATTATAATGCAAATCCGGAAGCACTTGCGAGAAGAGTTTGACCTCGTGTAGTTCCTCCTCAAGTCATCCTCTCGGCAGTTAAACTGTCACTTATAGCACCATCAAGCTCAATGTCCCAGAAGACCCTTCACAATTTCTCGGCACCCTCAACTGCTAATGTCCTTACCGGACCGACAGTCAACACGAGGGAAGTCGACTTCAAAATCAAGACTGGTCTCATCACTATGGTGCAGGCTAACCCCTTTTGTGGGAAAGCCAACGAGGACACTAGTGCTCATCTCCAAATGTTCCTGGAGATCTGCAACACTTTTATATCAAAGGAGTCACACAAGATGCAATTCGACTCCGGCTGTTCCCGTTCTCTCATTGAGAGGGTGAAACAGTGGTTCTACGCAAATCGAAGTGCTATGGATACCTAGGACAAATGCTCAAATGTGTTCCTCGCGAAATTCTTTCCGATGGGTAAGACTAATGCCCTTCGCGAAAGGATTTTGAGTTTTCAACAGACGTCAGATGAGTTGATCCCTGAAGCGTAGGAGCGCTTCCAAGAATACATATTGGCTTGCCCTCACCACGGGATGGACGACTGGCTCATAATTCAAAACTTCTACAATGGGTGGACTACAGCTGCCCGTGATCATATCAATGCTGCTACGGGAGAAGCTCTCTTTTCGTTAACTGCCGCTCATGAGACAGAGTTAATTGAAAAGATGGTTTCCAACCAAGGGTGGAGCGACGATCGTCTCCAACCCTGTAAGCGAGGCATGCATACCGTTAAGAAAACGAACATGCTCCCGGCTAAGCTGGAACTTCTACTGAAGAAGCTGGATGACAAGGCAGAAGGAGTTCAGGCCATAGAAGCTCGCATGATGTGCGAGATGTGCGGCAACACTGGCCACTCGGGGAATAACTGCCCCAAGACCAGTGAGGACGTATGCTACCTGAACAACAATGGTTATCGTCCACAAGGAGGTCAATGGTGGAATCAACAACACCCTTATTATCAAGGAGGTAACCGTTCTACTCATGCTTTTAGTTCTAATCAACCCTCCTTAAAAGATCTTGTCTCAGGTCAGGCTAAAATTAATGAAAACATCTCTAAGAAATTAGCGACCAATGACAAATCTTTAGAGAATATCAATGCTAAAATGGAAGGTTTTTTCTCTGCTTTTGTTAACACCAATATTTGGTAAGCCCTGGAGTCTCCATCGGCTAAGTGTTCATATCGGCTCAAAGCAGAATCGGCTGGGAGTTCTGCGTGAGCCGCTGGGGATTTTCTCTTATTAGTATCTCTAGCAGTCAGATTCTCGTTGGATTTGGTATGGAAAGATTTTATCCAGAAGAAACCAAGTTTGGGGAGGATGCGACTTGTATCTATTAATTAGGATAAGTTTGTTAACTTTCTATTTTATCTTTAGGAAAGTGTGTTAGTATCCGGTAAGGATTCGGTTTGTTTCCTTTTATCTTTAGGAAAGTTTGGATTTGTAATCTGTTAGGATCTCTATTAGCCCATGGGTATAAATATGTAAGCCCGGGGTTCATGTAACTCATCTCTCGATCAATACAATTCGTCGCATCGCCACCCTTTACCTTTTCTACTTTATTCATCACCCGGCGGGATTCGGCACCCGACGCAGGGCTGCATCAGCCTCGATCTTCGGCGAAGGGGTAAGTCCAATGTTTTGCTGGCCCAGGCAATTGTATTGGTTACGTCGACGTTGTCCAAGGCTGCATTAGTACATTCGACCTCTTGGATTATTCTGGTTTGGTTAACATGTTTGCATGCCTATTTATCATATGCATCTATTAATCTAGTCCAGGTATTTCAATTTAGTTATATCGGTTGTCTCTCGCTTTAGGGTTTCTACTGATACCGGCTAAATTGTTTACTAGATTAGATTAGCTTAGGCATATACCACCCTGAAAATCAGTCAACAGCTTGATTGTCTAGATATCGTGTTTTTTATACTTAGTGCTGCATCAATTCAGTTTGACCTACTAAGTCATGATTAGAACCATAATCTCTAGCCTGCCTGTTGGTTGCCACTAAGGGTTTCATCGGGTTTTCAGCCGATGAGTTATTTGGATATCGCATCGGCTTGCAAGCAATGTACACAAGTTGGATCTAGCCGATTGCAGCAGAGGCTTCATTGGATATTTAATCATTTGGATTTAATGACATCGGACTTCCAGCCGATGTGTGTTTTAATTTTTAAGTCAGTATCTATTTTATCATGTGATTGCTTTGTGCCATATTACATTGATATATCATCCTGTTATCATCGGCCGGTCACCTTTGCATAGATGTTTGCTCAGCTTATAGCCTATGGACTGAAACCCTAGCTGCATCGGCTAGCGTCAGTATCGGCTAGGATCGCGTCATCGGCTGATTGGCCGATCGGCTATATTGGTTATTGACCTATTGGCTGATATGCTTTACTTCTGGCTGCTTTGTATATCTTGTCAATGGCAGGATCAAACTGACTGGCACGCCCGCGCTTCATCGATTCTAGGACCTGCACTGGAGCTAAGCAGATCTCCCAGGCCGGCGTGTTAATTTTTCTTGTCAACAGCTTTCAAAAACCAGTTGAGTTTTAATAAAATGTTAGAAACTCAATTAGCTCAATTGGCTACTGCTATCCCTTCATCTGAAATGGGGAAGATTCCGGGACAACCCGAACCTTCTCTCGAGAATTTTAATGCGGTGACCACACGAGGGGGTAAAACCACTTGTGATCCGCCATATCCTAACAAGCCAAGGAATGCAAAAGAGAAGGAGGATGGACCGTCCAATATTCAAAATCAAGTATATGAGGGGAACATGGCCCCAAATGAATATCATGATACAACACTGTTGATGTTCCCTCATCACAACAAGAAGTCGACTATGGACGAGCATTTTGCTTGTTTCATTGAGGTAATCCAGAAAATTCATATCAATGTCCCTCTAATGGATGCAATGCAAGTTCCTACTTATGCTTGCTACCTCAAGGACAACCTCAACAACAAAAGGCCGACGCCCACCATGGATGTCATTAAATTGACGGAAGAGTGTAGCGCAGCTATACTCAACCAGCTTCGTGAGAAGAAGAAGGATCCGGGGTGCCCCACAATTACCTGTTCAATAGGGGCACAACAGTTTGACCATGCGTTATGTGACCTTGGAGCAAGCGTCAGCGTCATGCCCAAGGAACTTTTTGACCGGTTGAACTACACCACCTTGAAATCAACTCCAATGTGGTTCCAGCTGGCCGATTCATTAGTCCGCTATCTGGTAGGAATTGCTGAAGACATTCCGGTGAAAATCCGGGGTTGTTTTATTCCCAGTGGATTTTGTGGTGCTCGACATGGATGTCGATAAAAGGACATCGCTCATTCTTGGGTGACCGTTCCTTAGCACCGCAGATACCCGCATCGATGTGGGAGCTGGAGAAATCTGACTCCACATCAATGGGAAGGAAGAGAAATTCAACTTCTAGCTAAGAGTGGAGCAATGTTCTATGGTCATAATCAAGTATGGACCGAACATTAAGAATATCAAGGAGGTTGAAGTTAAACCCTCGGAGAAGAACAGCCTCTTCACGTTCATGATGAAGTTCTTGGAAAAAGAACTACCGTCTCAAAGAAAATCAAAAAGACGATGAGGCTAGCGGTGCCGTTCAACCACCGTCGAAGTCCAAAATCCTCGACCACACCGAATGAACAAAAGAAGACCAAAAAGGTGTGGTGAGCGAAACAGGTAAAATTGTCCGCGTCTACTCCTCCAAGACCGGGCGGTGCAAAAGCTTAACTGCACGGAGGAAGTCCCGCTCGTCGAACTTTAAATAAGGAGTCCTTGCCGACAGGTAAATCAGTATGCATCCTCATATTTATTTCCCAAATGCATATTTAATTTCTTCGCAATTTTTGATTCTTGCATAATTAGCATGGCATATTTATTTTTACAAATTATGCATAGAAAATTCTTGAAATTAGGATTTTAATATTGAAGAATTCTTGTGCTCATCACGACAAAGCTTTATCCTTGGATTCCAATCATCAAACATGCACTAGGCTGAATCAAATTGAGTGATTGAGCATTGGATCCTTGGGTGGGGGCCAGTCCCCACCATAAGGGTTCGATCGAACCCTAGTGGTGGCTTATGCTGCTCAAACTTTTTTGTGTAGTGGGTGATGATATGAAGACTAGGGAATCCAAAGTTTAGAGGGGAGAGGAGCATCCCGTGGTTCAGCTGAACCAAGGGTGAGCTCTCTTTATAAAAGGCAAGGTGGGGAGCTTGCTCTCCTTGCCCAAACTTGAGCTGCACTTGTTTGCCCTCAAGTTCTCTCTTCCTCTCTTAAGTTCTCTTAATGGTGTTGCCCTAAGTTCATAAAAAAATATTTCCCAAATTTTCTTGCATTCGGAGTTTCCTCCGCGTGTTGTCACACAAGAACGATTTGTGGTGGCAACCAAGCTCCACAAGAACGGCTAACTCTTGAACAGCTAACTTATTTTGAACTAACCTTTAACCCGTTCCGAGTGTTCTTATGTTGTTGTTCTTTTTGCAGCTGCAGGATGAAGAAGAATGTCAAGTGGTTATTCGGCGCTATGCACAAAGCATCGGGGACGAGCTCGAGCCATTCAAGCTCAGCTCCGTCCACCGGCTATGCACCTAGCCCGACAAGGCAGGATGAACCACAAGCCGCTGCATCAAGGGGAGAAGCAAGCGCTCATGCTTCATCTCTTCATCTCTTCTCATTAACACCAATACTATTACACATGGAAAGAATTTAGTCTCCTACTTGGTTTTGCCCAACAATATTTTGTGAACTGGGAGTCAAGATTATCAAACTTTAATAAACATAGTTTTTGGCAAAGTATATCAGGTGAAACCTTTTGTACTAAGCCAAGAGCTAATGACATTCATAATTCTACCTTGAGGTTGATGCATAAATGGATAGCATTCACTGTCTTTCTTAGAGAGGATGTAAGGCCAATTAGAGTTGATGAACTGATGATCCTTTATGCCATCGTTAAAAAGATAAAAATCTCTCTGTAAGAGCAATGATCAAACAATGGTTAGAACAATTTAGGATGAAGGGACCCATTGAATGCACTTCACTAATTATTTGCATTGCTCATGATGCCGGGGCCCTGGGAAATGTACAAGTTTTGTACATTACCAAACCCCGTGAAATAATAGGTGAGGAGTATTTAGTGAAGAGCCATACTTTGAAGCACGGTCCTCATAGATCCCTTATATTTTTCTTCCTTGGATATACAAATGAAATTCTACTTCCTAACCCAGAATATCATTTGTATAAGTGTCGGGCGCTAACCATTACTCTCTGACCAAGAGAGATTACCCGCAGGAGTAGTATTTCAGGAAGGATCACAAGGAGCAGGTCTAAAAGAGCCACTATGGAGGAAGAACCTCAACAGCCTCTGTCGGGGTGGGTTCCAACTGGATACGCATCCGGTTGGGAACAAGCCCTGTAGTATTACGAGGCTGGAGGATCGTCATGGCAATCAGCCAGCAGTGAACAATGGGCACAAGGACCTAATTGGTACCATGGACAAGTCACGGAGTCATCAAGCTCTGGTGGTTTGCCTCCATCATTTGGTGCTCAACACTCATTCTCGGCATGAGGCTTTCGTGACCAAGGATTTACGGAGATCACCCAAAGGATGGGATAACTAGACATGAGAACTACGGAAATTCAAGATACACTTTATCAACATGTCTAAGGAACCCATTAGCGGTAGCAACAGATCAATGAACAGCTCCGAGAGATCAACTCGACGCTGCAGCACGGCCAATCGGACATGATGGCCTACTTCCATTCGCAGGGGTTTAATCCCTATCACGGACCATGAGCAAAAGAACAAGCTTGGGGGAGGATCTCCATGTGAGGTAACCCGTATCATTTATCCCTTTTTTTATTTACCGCACTGCATTTAAAAGAAATCATAAGGTAGCTATGCACGGTTAGGAGTGTTTAGTTCCCATACTTTGGATATGATGAATAGTTGCTCTGTTTTAATTTTTTTCATGCCTAGTTTACAACTTAGCATTCTTCAAGTTTTGAGTTTGTTTGCTTGAGTATATCACCCTGAACTTAAAAACTTGTGGGTAGAAAGTGCATGATCTAAGTCTAGGTTATTGTGGAATATGATATGGCACAGAAGAGTAACTATTATCTTATTCCAAGTGAAACCGGAGTCCGGAGATTTTATTTTCAAAAATCCAAACATAATGAGTTCCTCAAATGATGAGACATTCCTACCAAAGCCATATGTTAATAAAAAATGCAATACCCTATACATATGCTGCTTGCAATCATTTTGAGTTTGGTCAAATAGTTAGATCCTTGTTACAATCTTCTCATGCTTTCATGATCAAAGTCGTGCATATCCACCATAAAAAGTGCTCTCCCTCTACATTAGAGGTTTATCCACAAAAAATTCCATCCCCTACCATATGCTAACTTCTACTCCGGGAGTTTGCATCCACTAATAAATATTCCAAACAATTATGATCCTCTATCCTCATATCCATGCCAAAATAAGACATGAGCCAAAAAAGTGCACACAAAATAGTAAAAAATTCATGACGTTTACAAAAAGAAGAAATAAATCTTTTTGAGCATGATGACAAAAAAGGTGTGCTCATAGCCATGATCTCTAAAAATAAAAAGATAGGGAGGAGGATCATATAAAAGAGATACCAAACTATTTTTCTTTTTTTTCAGTTTTCCACTCATATTTCCACCTCCAAATATATGCACACGCTTGGTCCTGGTTGCATGATTAGTATTCTTCTAGGATCTCCTTTTTTACTTTACAAAATATTTGATGCAAGTATGCCTCATGATTTTCCGTACCTTGAGCCCCACATAAGCCTTATTAGAAGTAGAAAAAAAAGGCAAAATAATGCCTTGGTTAAGAATTCAAACACATTGAGTGATACGAGAGTATCATTCGAAGACCTCTTCTTTTTTATATTCAAAATTTTTGAAAACCTCCAGATAAAAGTGGAACAAGGAGTGAGAGAGTAGCACTCTCACATCTACCATTCTATTTCTCAACCACCCAAGACAAGGAGAAGCCGAAAGCCCCATCAGGACTAAGGTAATAAGGGTGAAACTATCATTGCCAACTTATTCAATTCAAGGTAGAATACCTGGTTGTAGGCTTGGTACTTTAGAGAAATAAAACATGGTAGCTACTCCTGATCCATCGAGCCTAAGTCTTGCCTTTGCTCAGGGACAGGCAAAGGGTAAGCTTGGGGGACTTTGTTGACGGTCGTTAAGTACCAAATCCGACCGTCACAAACCTCAGAAATAAAAGAGAATTAGCATCCTTTACCTGCATATAGCTTAAGAATTAATAAAGTTCCACATGTTCTTGGAGATTATGAGAATACAGGAACATTTATCAATAAATGAAGTGAAGACGCGCTCGCGTGGCAAAGAAACACAACTCCAACCAATCGGCATTCACCACGTCAGTTTTCCACGGATCGAAGGGCCCACAAGTCAGGTGAAGCCGCCTTAAAGTGGGGCCAAACACCCGAGATCTGCCTTAAGGGCCCACATGGAAGTGACTAGAGAAAGTCAGTGGAAAGAGGAACCGACCAGGGTTCGACCGAACCCTGGCTGGAGCCCCTCATCTCCACCGACCACGAGGAGTCATCTCAGCCACTCCCAAAGTCGGTTAGGGGTTATGGCAGTTTCCAACCACCATTACAACCGCTATTTGGTGCTATTTAAGGAGGGGAGCTCACTTCACTCAACATACACCACAAGAAGTAGTTTCTACATTTCTATCTTAGTCTCTAGGCTAGTAGAGTTTAGGAATAATTTAGAGTTTATACTCGGTTCTCGAGTCGCCTTCAGAAGTCAGGTTTGTCTTTTGTATCTTTTTTCCTTTGTACAACTTTGAGCTTATCAATATATTCACCTTCTAGTTTATCTGAGTGTGGTTCATACTCTACTTTCATAGATATGTGTTCCATTCATAGTTTATATAATAGTTATGTTATGGTTAGATGAGTAACTCTATTGCCATGGACACAGTCCAATGTGCAATTAGAATTTAGGTGTCCCTTTGCTTTAGTCATTGACGTCCTACGAGGTAAAGGTATCTATGGCAATGTAAGCGTGGTGCTTCGATTGTTTCATAGACATTGGTTATGGTCATATCCCACGGGTTGTAGAGGTAGGCGGCAGGTGGTGACAACCTTGTCCATCCATTGTAATCCTCTACGTTCGAGATGGTGTAGGGCGAATGGTAAGAGATCGCCTAATGGTGACAGGCCAGGCCATTGGGAGGCGGTAACCCTGTAGTCCTGGGAGCATAGAAATGAATAACTAACCATGACTATAACTAGTTGTATAATCTATATACTCATACTAGAATAACCATAGGAACCTAACTCTAAATACTATTCTTCACTTAGCTCTAGTGTACTATTTAATTAGGACTCTTTTGTGTGTATCACACTATCTTTATCCATCTATCTCTTACACCTGCCTAGACTTAGACATCTCAATTATAACTTATGAATATCCATAGTACCTTAATATTCTCTTCCAGACCACAGTATTCCTTTGGGATAAAATAAATAACGATACCCTTGGAATACTCCCTGGGTGAAATGATACAACAGTATATCCGTGCGCTTGCGGATTTATCTGTAAACGTAAGAAATACCAACAAGCACTTTGGCGAGCGACGGTGTAAGGAAGCAGCGCGGAGAGTGCGGGAGAGAGTGCGGTGAGCTCGGGGGAGTTGGGGAAAAGGTGGAGGAGGGCTTGAGGAACTTTTTATAGGCTTGGGGAGGCAGGGCCATGCTCGAGGCTGCGGGAAAATCCGGCGGAGTGGGGCGGTGACGTGGGGCAATGCGGCTCCATCCGGCATCGATTCCCGCGAGGAAGTGGGAAAATGGGGTAGGGTGCAACATGGGCAAAGGTGGGGAGGTGGACGTCGACCTCCAGGCATGGTGCAAGCATAGGAGACGCGGAGAAGCGGCGGCTTGGACAGCGACGTGGGGGAGTGGCGGCCGGTTCTCCCGGCCGTAGGCCGAAGGTAGGACAAGGAGCGGACAGGTGGGACCCATGGTCCCACCTTTCGGTGAGGGGAGAGAGGGAGGGGGTGTTGATGCAAAACCACGACGTCCTTGGAGTTCTGCTTAGCTCCAATGTAGGTCCAAAGCTTACGGTTAAGAAGCGTGCTAGTTGGTTTGATCCTGCAACCAACAAGATAGATAATAGCCAAAGTTAGAAGACGATAGTCGATCAGACGATAAGCCGAGGTCGTATCGTGATGACCTAGCTGATGCAAACAAGTCGAATCGGCTGTAAGGTAGAAGATGCGGCTTATGAACTAGATTTAGATTAGATATAATCATAAACAACTTTTCTTTAACAGAACTAATCCCATAGGTTGGACCCAACCGATGCAGCATAAGATTGAGATTATTAATGTCAATTTTTAGATAATTATATGACCTAAAAAACTAGCCATTGGACAAATATTTGTAGATTAGACGCAAACCAATCATGATCGGCTGTAGATGTAAATAACATGCAATTAATAATTTAATCTTTTCTAAGCTACAAAAATTACGATTGATCGGACCCAACCCAGACAGTATTAATTGCTTGTAACCAAGATCAGATAAATTAATAATTATATGGACTTTATCATAGCCGATGAAATAGTTTAGGTGTTTTTAGATAAAATACCGGCTATAACTTTGATACAACCTTATACAAGAATATCAACCTTAATTAAATCTACTAAACAGGTTATAACCTCAACAGTTCAAACTTAACCGAGATAGTGTGAGACTAATAATAAGCTTAATAGATTTAAAGGATTGATAAACTTGTATAAGATGATAGATATAACATATTAAGCAAAAGAAAGCATGTGACTTAAAGCAAATCAGTTATACCAGGTAAGATCGGCTGAAACCCCGATACTACCCTTAACGACAACCCAAGAGCAAGTTAGTTCTTATAATTTCAATCACGACTTAGTAGGTCAAACCCAATTGATGCAGCACTAAGTATGAAAGAAAGGATAAGGTCTAAACAAGTCTTTAATTATTTTTTTCAGGGTGGTACATACATTAAACAATCTAAATCGTCAAGAGAAGTTTAGCCGATAGCAACAAACCCCAGATGAATCAATCGATACGAGTAAACGGAACAAACGAGTTAGATTAAATAATGTATATGATAACTTAGCACTTGTATTGACTGAAATAGGGTGTCGAACTCAACCGATGGAAGGCCTAGCCCCGCCAATACAAACAACTATAGATGGAACTCACCTCTTGTTGGAGATCGAACCTAACCGATGCAGCCCAACTCGAAACAAGAACTTGTCGAGATGCAAAAGCCTAGAAAACTAGAGTGGTGATGCGCCAAAAGTTTGTATTGAAGTGTTTTTTATTTTTACAAGACCCTAGTTGTACATATTTATACCCATGAGCATGAATTAGTCCATATCAGACATGATACAAACTTTCCTAAAGCAAAAATTGCAAGCCCAAACCGGACTCTAATCAATCCTTCCTAAAATTACAAAAGAAAAATAATTAACCCTTAGATAACTCTCCATGTTGTTTTCTTCTTGAATCCGATCTCCTTTTTGGTAATATTTTTAGTCCCTTCAACCGAATTCGACAAGAACTCAAACTCCTAGCACCTATCGGCAACCTCCTATCAACAACTTCCAGCTGATAACACCTTGCCGATACTTTCCCGTTGACATGCCTTCAGCCGATGCAATTCCTTGTCTTTGGCAACCGAAATTACGCCGTCAATCCCGCATTCCTTATTTAACAGAATATGCCAAATTTTGTCGTTAACATGGAGGCAAAGTGGACTTCGAAGGAGAGGCCGGGGCAAGTAGGCCGGCGGCTGGAGTGGACCGGGCCAGAAGGGAGGGGGAGTGGACCGGCCCAAAGAGAGGAGGGAAGGCGAGCGGGCCAAGCAAGGAGGAAAAACAGACTTCGACTGAAAATGGCCCAAAGCTGAAGAGGGAGATTTTAATTGGTTTTTCAATTCGATTAACTGATTAAATGCACTTTGTTTTATTAAAATTACTTCTTGAGCTTTGAAAATTTGCGAAAAATTCTAGAGAGTACTTTAGAGCGTGGAGAATATTAAGAAAATATTTCTAGCTATGATTTCTAAGGGAAATTTTATTTCCCATGTTGATTTTGCTTGTTAAACTGCTTTTTATTTTAATATAAATTCTAGGAATGCATTATTAAACATTTTTAATCCCGAACAAAAATCGAGACATGACACTACACCAACACTAAATGAGACCACTAATGGCACATCACATATAGCTCTTGCAGTGTCTCATGTTGGGTCTATCCAACAACATGTTTCCCAACATGTGTCCAGATTATTAATTTGCTATCTTCATACCATGATCCATGAGACATGATCATCAATAAATATGTGTTGATGATTGAACCGTATTTGTTCCATATATGATATTGATCAGGGATCCTTTAGAAATAGTAACATACCATATAAATAGTCTCATGAACGAATCACATGTTCATTAACCAATAATGATTATCTATTTCAAGGAACAACATATGATAAATATGTAAACATAGTATAGATACAATCATCTCTGTGATTGCCTCTAGGGCATATCACCAACAGTATCCCACTTGCACTAGAGTCAATCATGCACGTACGTAATACCCATTGCCCTAGTGTGTGCCTCATGCTTAGGTTGAGGGAATGGCTTTATCAACGGATCTGCAATGTTCAAATCCGTATGTATTTTGCATATCTTCACATCTCCTCTACCCACTATCTCGTGAATAAGGTGATACCGTCGTAAAATATGTTTGGACTTTTGATGCGATCTAGGCTCCTTGGCTTGTGCAATGGCCCCACTATTATTGCAATAGATGTCCATAAGATTGAGAGCACTAGTCATCGCACCCAGTTGAGAAACAAATTTCTTTATCCAAACAACCTCTTTTGCTCCTTCATAAGTGGCAATGTACTCGTCTTCTATTGTAGAGTCAGCGACTGTATCTTGCTTGGAACTCTTCCAGCTCACAGCTCTGCCATTCAGGCAGAACACAAATCAGACTGCAATCTAAAGTTGTCTTTGTTGGTTTGGAAGCTTGCATCGGTGTAACCATTTACAATGACTCTTCCTCTCCTCCATAGACTAGGAACATATCCTTAGTTCTTCTGAAGTACTTTAGGATATTCTTTACAGCTATCCAGTGACTCTCACCTGAATCTGATTGGTATCGGCTTGTTGCACTAAGTACATATGAAACATATAGACGTGTACATAGCGTGGCATACATTATAGACCCAATAACCAAAGCATATGAAATCACATTCATCTTATTTTGCTCATCAATCATTTGAGAACACTGATTCTTGCCAAGATTAATGTCATGTGGCATCGACAAGAAACCTTTCTTGGAGTCTTGCATGTTGAACTTTTTCAACACCTTGTCAATATATGTACTCTAGCTTAATCCAATTAGCCTCTTTGATCTATCCGTATAGATCCTTATGCCCAGAATATATGTTGCTTCCCCCAAGTCCTTCATTGAAAAACTATTCTTCAATGATGTCTTAACATATTCAAGCATAGAAATGCCACTCCCAATCAAGAATATGTCATCTACATATAGGATTAGAAACACCAGTGCCCTCCCACTATTCTTCTTGTATACACAAGGCTCTTCTTCGTTTTTGACAAAGCCCAACGCCTTAACTACTTCGTCAAAACGAATATTCCAACTCCAAGATTCTTGCTTCAACCCATAAATGGATTTATGCAACTTGCATATCTTTTTTGCTGATTGTGGATCGACAAATCCCTTGGGTCGTGTCATGTACACATCCTCATCCAGGTTTCCATTGAGGAAAGTTGTTTTGACATCCATTTGCCATATCTCATAATCGAAATAGGCAGCAATCATTAGAATAATCTGAATAGACTTTAGCATGGCGATAGGTGAGAAAGTTTCATCATAGTCAACACCTTGAATTTGTTTGAAACCTTTCATTACCAATCCCACCTTGAATTTGCACTCATGACTTTTACACCATCGGGTGAACCAACCAAGTTCCAAACATGGTTGTCATGCATGGATTTTATTTCGGATCTTATAGCTCCAAGCCATTTCTCAGGGTCTGGTCCCATCATCGCTTTCTCATAAGTTGTAGGTTCATCGTTGTCTAACAACAATATATCACGTTGTCCTATGGTTATCAATGTGTACCAAAAAAGTGTACGTCGTATCCTTTCGGACCTTCGTGAAGCCGGTGCTTGTACAGCTGGTGCAACAACAACTTGTTCAAACTGTTGAACACCGTGTCAGGTGACAAACACTTTGTCTTCTTCCCAATTATAGAAATAATATCCTTTCATTTTCGTAGGATACCCCACAAAGAAGCATTTATCTGACTTAGGTGTGTGTTTATCTAATTGTAAATGTTTTACAAAAGCCTCACACCCCCAAATCTTCAGGAAAGACAACCTGGGACGCTTCCCTGTCCATATCTGACATGGTGTCTTATCCACAGATTTTGATCGAACCCTGTTTAGTGCGAATGTTGGTATCTCTAGAGCTTTACCCCAAAAGCTTAATGGGAGATTAGTTTGGCTCATCATTGATCGCTCCATGTCCAATAATGTACGATTCCTTCATTTAGAAACCTATTTCATTAAGGCGTTCCTAGTGGAGTGAGTTGTGGAACAATTCCACACTCCTTTAGATAATTGCCAAATTCAAGGCTCAGTATTCTCCTCCACAATAAAATTGTAAAATCTTGTTGTCTTGCCTAAATGATTCTGTACCTCATTCTGAAATTCCTTTAACTTTTCAAAGGATTCAGACTTATGCCTCATTAAGTAGACATATCCATATCTACTAAAGTCATCGATGAATGTAATGAAGTACCCAAAACCACCTCTCGTCGTTGAGCTCATTGGTCCACATACATCATTATGTACTAGTGAAAATAGCTCACTTGCCCTTTCACTTTGAGCCGTGAAAGGTGTCTTTGTCTTTTTGTCAAGTAAACAAGATTAACATGTCTCAAATGATTCAAAATCAAAAGAGCATAGAAGTCCATCTCTATGGAGCTTCTCCATGTGTCTCTCATTTATATGACCCAAGCGACAATGCCAAATAAAGGTGGGATTCAAATTATTAGGACATTGCCTTTTCGCATTAATGTTATAGACTGAACATCCATCAAGATTCACAGTGTAAAAACCATTCATCATGGGTGCATAAAAATAGAAAATGT
Organism: Oryza australiensis; assembly: GCA_019925245.2. Classification (NCBI taxonomy): domain Eukaryota; kingdom Viridiplantae; phylum Streptophyta; class Magnoliopsida; order Poales; family Poaceae; genus Oryza; species Oryza australiensis. The sequence goes on from JAIFGZ020000342.1 coordinate 1,608,523, forward strand.
CATTATAATAGACTGAACAACCATTGTCCACTCATCTAAAACCATAACCCTATGCTTGCAAACAGGAAGCAGAGATAGTGTTTTTACACAAAGCTAGAACACAATAACAATTATTTAATTTCAAAACTAATCTTGATGGTAAAGATAACGGCATAATGCCAACCGCAACAGTAGCAACTCTTGCTCCATTGTCCACGTGAATGTCCACTTCGCTTCTTGCCAAGTTCCTACTTCTTTTTAGCCCCTGCAACGACTACATATATGAGCAACTGACCTGGTATCGAATACCCAAGAATCAGTAGAGGAAGTAGCAAGATTAATTTCTATAACATTAATACCTAAGGTGAAACTCTTTTCATCCTGCTGCTTCTGCTTGAGTTGCTCTAGGTATTTCTTATAGTTCCTCTTCCAATGACCTGCCTCCTTGCAAAGGAAACACTCCACGTCCTTAGCGGGCCCAGTTTTTGAGCCTTGGTCTTAGAGTTGCTAGTACTCATGATAGCATCGGCGTTCAGCTTTCTCTTTTGATCAACCTTCTTGTTGTTGGGCTTGCGCTTGTGCGTAACCATCACATGGTTGGAGTTTTTCTTAATCTCCTCGGCACCCTTTAGCATCCCATGCACTTTGGCCAAGATCTTGCTCATGTTGTTTATGTTATAGTTTAATATGAACGGTTCAAAACTGGGAGGGGGCAACTAGATAATCAGATCAATAGCCAACTCTTGGCTAAGGGATAAATTGAGATTTTCCAGACTCTCGATGTAACCAATCATTTTGATCACATGTGGGCTAACTGGACTACTATCTGCAAACCTACACGCAAACAAGGACTTTGAGGTGTTCAACTTCTCAGCTCTTTCTTGGTTCTCAAACATGCTATGTAGTCCAGTGATTATACTATAAGCATCAAGTGTCTCATATTGCTTCTGAAGCTCAGGGGACATAGTAGCAAGCATGAGAAAGCTCACATCTAGATACTTATTATGTCGCTTTTCATTATCCCTACGCTGAGCAGCAGTAGCATTGGAATGTCTTCTGGATAAGGCTCTTCAAGCATGAACTCTTTGCGCTCCTGCCTAAAAACAATTCTCAGGTTGCGATACCAGTCCATGAAATTTGTTCCATTCAATTTTTCTTGCTCAAGAATAGACCGCAAGTTAAAACTGGATGATGCAGGAGCTGCCATGATCTACAATTGAACAAAAGATATTCCCATTATGTATTTTACAACAAAGTTCCCTCTAGCAACATAGTGCATTAAGATCCTCATTTTATTAGTGTCTAGTGAGCTTTGGCAACACAACTAGACAACTAGCAAAACAGGTAAGCAACGCCTTGCTACTCACATCCTATGTGGCTCTCGTGTTGTAAAGTGACATCTCCATGTACCAACACAACCTATGCCCCAAGGTCCAAAACCATTTTTATAACCTTGTCAAGTAAACCAACAATCTTCGCATATAGATGTCCAACATCTATCCTATCTTATCATGATAACTAGTGATACTCTGCAATGATAGACCCATCATTGACGATGACAACCATGATAGGTGTAATTATTGGAAGGGAATCAATTACACTTAATTTTTGTGAGGAAATCTATCCTACCATGTAATCATATCAAATATACAACGATAATAAAGCAAAACAGATAGACATCATATGCTAGTACATAAGACTGAATTGCACTGTGATCCAAGGAGTGGTGGTGATCTTTATCACCATATAATTCACTTGGTACATGTTTGACATAGAATCAAATTCTATCCATTGATACAAACCCCAAGCGAAATCTAACGGGTGACGCACACAACGGTCCCGCTAGTCGGTTAGCGGGCAAGGGGTCAAGGGGGGAGCCACCCTCCCTCCCCCCCGCGGGTTTCTTTGTGTTAATTATAGAGTTAAAAAGTAATAATATTGGTATAGAACCACCCAAAAACTCTGTTATCTGGATACCTGGATGTATCTACATATATCTTGCATCCTTTAATTTGTTCTATCATCACATGGTTTTATATAGAAAAAAGTCTAAATTACCCCCTGAACTATTGAGACAGTATGAATTACCCCCCTGAACCAAAAAATCAGACATCCTTCACTCTTAACTTTTCATACCGGAGGAATTACCCTCTGAATCCTCTAGAGCGGTTTTGGTCCTACGTAGCGCACACGTGGCAGTCCAATCAGCATAAAAATTAAAAATATAGTGGGACCCACATTATCATATCTTCCCCATCCTCCACTACCCACATATGACTTGTGGGCCCCACTATATTTTTAAATTTTTGTATGTTGGCTGTGATGGATTACGCATAGGCTACGATAGCATAAATCATAATTTTTCTATCACGTAAACTAGGAACTATGCTAGTATGAGATCATGGATCATTACCACTTGACGTGCTATTAGCGAAAGTAGGTGCTAAGAAAGCTTGTTTTCTGCTAGCACGCTTCTCAAATTGCTAAACGGTGTGTGTTTTAAAAAAGCTATAGAAAAATTGTTTGAAAAATCATATTAATATGTTTTTAGTTTAAAATAATTAATGCTCAATTAAGCATATGTTAATAACTCATCTCGTTTGGCTTATTTCTTCTTTCTTTTTCTCTCAAGCACACTTCTCACATGTGGTGTGTGATCACTTTGTTGTCATTGCTCCAAAAAGAATTGTCCACATACCATGCTTGTACAAAGCATACCAGTTCTATGCATGGAGCTATGTGGTGAGCCTGCAGCTAGCTATCTGCCACCTGATGAGACTTTTTTCCATTGTGTTAATGGTAGAGTTAAAAAGAAGTAATAATATTGGTATAGAACCACCCAGAAACTCTGTTACCTGGATGCACTTTACATATACCTTTCCTCCTTTAATTTTTTCTATCATCAGATGATTTTATATAAAAGAAATTTTGAATTACCCCTGAACTATTGAGACAGTATGAATTACCTCCCTAACCAAAAAACAGACATCCTTCACCCTTAACTTTTCATACCAACGAATTACACCCAGACTCCTCTAGAGTGGTTTTAGTCCAACGTGGCACACACGTGACAGTCCAATCAGCATAAAAAATTTAAAAATACAATGGGACCCACATATCATATTACATATGACATGCGGTCCCACTATATTTTTAATTTTTTATGTTGGCTATGATGGATTACACATAGGCTACAATAGCATAAATCAAAATTTTTCTATCGCATAAACAAGGAAACATGCAAGTATGAGATCATCGATCATTACCACTCGACGCGCTATGCAATGGAAGTAGATGCTAAGAAGTCGAAGGAACGTTGGTGACGTAGAGCGTGTTGATGTAGAGGAAGTAGTTGATCGCAGCAGCCCAACCTTATCCTCCTCGTGTGTTCGCCTCGCCAGGCTCCCACGTTGATCAACACCACAAATCAATGGCGCCTCTATCGGTATCCACACGTCGAAGGATGGAACATCTCTCACAGACGTGCTAGCACCCACGTGTGGCTAGGGTTTGGCTCAGGAGGGGAGTGACGACTAGGGTTTCTCACATTCCACCAGTCTCATCACCCGAAGCATATATAGGATCCATAACGCATCTAAGGCCTATAGGAGTCCTACGTGCATCCCTATCCAAATTGAGCACATATTTGATCTCCATCCAATTCTCTTATTTCGGCCCATTAAGTGTGTGAACCTGTAGGTTCATGTGCACTCGGCTGCAACCTGTAAACTCCTTCTTTGGTCCACGTGTCAACAACGGCTCTTGGTAGAACATATTAACCTACCGAGCATACATAAAGATCATATCGCCTAAACCTCTAGTGTATACTTGTATGAATCCCTTTGTCTAACGATATCGATTAAGATCAATGCTAGATATGTGCTACTATTTAATAGATCAATCATTCACCCGGTCCTATAATAGATTACTTAACCTGCTATTGACTCCTCAATCACTTTTGGCATGACCATGCACTTACATAATTTATAACATCGAGGAGCCCAGAGATATCTCTCCAAAGGAGGGGCAAATCATATCTTGATTATTCATATCTCACTACATGTTTCATAGTATGCCCGAATACTACTTTTATAACTATCCAGTTACAGAGTAGTATTTGGCAGCCCCTAAGCAAGCTACTACACATGTCGAAAACCATGATAATCTCAGGTCTAATGATTTTACACCAACACTAAATAAGACCACTGATGACACATCACATATACCTTTTGTAGTGTCTTATGTTAGGTCTATCCCACAACATGTTCCTCAACATATGTCCACATTATTAATTTGGTATCTCGTATCATGATCTATGAGATATGATCATCAATCAATACATGTGCTAATCATCAAACCATATTTGTTGTATATATGATGTTTGATCAGGGATTCTTTAGAAATAGTAACATACAACACAAATAGTCTCATGAACGAGTCACATATTCATTAACCAATAATGAGTTATCTACTTTAAGGAACAACGTATGATAAATATATAAACGTAGCATGTGATACAATTATCTTTTATGATTGCCTCTAGGGCATATCACCAACATGCTGGAGTGCCACGTGTGCGTCACATAGGACCAAACCACTCTAAAGCGAGTAGAGGGATAATTCTTCCGGTATGAAAAACTAAGGTGAAGGATGTCTAGTTTTATGTTTTAAGGGGTAATTTGTACCGTAATTACTATTAGAAGGTAATTCAGATTTATATATATATTATATAGTAATTTGCAGTATAACAAACTCAAAGCAAAACGTGTTACTGGCCTACGTATACGTCGTCAATCAGTGTAAGAGGAGTTAATTAAGGCAAAATTTATGCAATGTCGGCTAGCTAAGACAAGAATCACGAGGATGGAGATCTTTTTTTTACTGTATTTTCTGATGAAAGCTTAATAGCAAAGGATAGAACTTTGTAAAAGAGAGGAGATGCGTGCATGCATGTAGTGATGATAAGATGATATAAGCATATTTAATGCTTAGGATAAAACCAAAGGCCACAAGAAGTGCTAATGTCGAACATTTACAACCCTGAAAAAGTGATTCTTTCATGTGATAATCTGATTGCTGTCAGCTGTGTGCTGCTATAAAATTAATGTAACCCTACATATGTATAGGTTTAAATTGTAGAACTAGCATCGATGCATGTGAATGATCACAAACTAATTAACATTGGTTTGCATGACATATAAATATTAATGCAATGTTACACATATTAAAAGGAATATTAATTATTTGACATTAATTAATTTTTAATTTGGTAGAATTAATAAATATCTGCTAGCAGTCTTTTTTCTACATCTAATTGTGGAGAACATTATATTAAGCCATATATATACTCCATTGTCAATTTGTTCAGCGATATCACCATTGGCTATATATTTTATTTTATTTAAAGGTATATACCCTGACACTTTATTTCTAGTGTTTATGTTCTTGTTTTTTTAAAAAAATAATCTTTCCAGTCATGCACAATCTGTGAAATCAAGGTCAATTTGATCAATAATTTCTTAGGTTTTTGGTCAAAACCGTCAATTAATTTCTTGTGGTGATCAATAGAATACGTATGTGTTTGAGTTAACCATATCATTGCATTTGTTATAAACTGCCAAAGTTGGATGCATGATTGAGCATGAAAAGTTAAGATAAGTTACTGAAGTCAAAGTCATTCACCCAAAGCCACGGACGAAAAGACTCACCCAATAAGAAACCATTAAACTCATTGCAATTAGCAGCAGATGAGTGCTTTGCTTTTTGACCTCACCAGTGATCTAACGGGACACACCCATATAATTCTAGGAGACTTTAGCTAGCTGTTAGCAGGACTAGGAGCAACACAGAGATGGCTGACTTTTAAAGCGCGAACGTATTTTAAAATGTAACTCTTTAAATATTTAAACAATAAGTAAATATTTTTTATAAATTAAATTCTATTTAATAAAAATAATATTATTAGATTATTATTTTAATTTAATTTTATATGATTATGTTTTTGTTGCTATAATATTTATATGATAAATTTAAAGTTAAAAATTAGTTTTGAAAACTGTATCAAGTTTGATCGAATTTTAGTGAATGAGACGAAGGGAGCAAGGCTTCTACGTTCATCTACTTTTCAATTATTTAACACTTCAATTCTTATACTCATACTGTGACTATATGAAATAATTACATGAGAGCTAACCGCTCTCAAGGTCAATTGTGTGTACGAATGCTACGGTTCTCATTTGTTCCATATTATCCTGTTACCTATGCATTTTTGTATCATCGATCACATCTACGTAAATATCACTTCGTCCAAAAAATATAATCATTCAAGATCTAGGTTAGATCTAGGTTGTTTAGCATATACTCTCTTTATCTACAAATATAACCATTTAATTCATTGGTTGTTTAGCATGTATAAAGTTGAGAAGAAAAGATTTTGGTGCCCTTTATTAAATAAGGGATGTTTGAAGATAAAGATAGAAATAAAACTAAATGAGAGGTGATGCTTATATTTGTGCGAATAAATTTTGAAGTTTTTGAGTACTTAAATTTGTGGACGGAAGGAGCAGTAAACCGTGTGAATATATAGTCACTGTATGTAAGTAGATTTATCCCAAATAAATTATTTGACAATTGGGAGAACACCGAATGTGTGGTTAATTAGCTGTGTCTACATGATTTCATCCGCAAGGTCGTGTCCATGAATAATGAATATATAATACACATGCAGATGTGTTTTTAATAGAAAGCTAAATGCACGTACTTTTGGTAAATATAAAAAATCACAAAATTTTTAAAATAAATAAATCATATTTATCATGAAATATGTTACCCAAAAATGTGGCTATCCATAATTTTATATGTGGATATCTATTTAGATTTATTTATATAATATTGTAACGTAATATTAAGAAATTTAAAAGATAATATGTAAAATTGACGTGAGTAGGTAAGATGACAAATTCAATGTCATTATTATTGGAGTGAAGTATACATTCAGTGAGAATAATGATTTATTGTTAGTCTTCGTTTCTTCCTTGTGTCAGGAGGTTGCACTCATAGATATATGTGTAGTGGCATATGCGTGTGTTATTGTGTTCCTTAATAACACAAAAATTCCTTCGAACAATTTTGTAGTAAATGTTTTTTCTTTATTATCTATAAGTCATTTAGTCTTTTTATAGAATCTAAGGCATATATATGTGTGTGTCCAGAGTTAATCGTATTTTCACTCTTTACCTCTATTTATTCCATTCTATTTTTCTAAATATTATATAGGGAAAATCATCCACACAAATCATCACTCCTCGTCTTCTGGAAAAATTTAACATATGGATTTTATGTTTCGCTCCATTCGATTCGATGATTTCCTCAATATTTGAGTTTTTTAATCTTGCAAAAACACCTTACAAGAAAAAATAGAGAAAGTGAAAAAAACACGGTAAAAAATGATCAAAATAACGTTAAGATCTTATATTAGAGTCCAAGTTTCTATCTTTTCAGAAAGGCAGCTAAGAACATATCCTTTTCTTGTAAAAAAAATTAGGACTTGCATATAGGACCTTGATGCCTTGCATTTATATATAACTCCAATTCCAGAGCTATACTCCCAAAGACTAGTGAATGTATCACAAAGTAAAAGGTAAAAGTGAACTAAGTGGTGGATTCCCAAAGAGAGTTATCTACCTTCTTTCCCTTTCACAGGTGGGAATTAAAGGAGCTTTAGTTAGTTTAGCTTCCATACCTAAGGATCATATCTTGATGTGCATCCACCAATTAAGCCCCTATTAACTTTTCTAGGTATGTTTTCTCATTAAGCAATGCCGTTGATATACACATAATTGATTCTGCGGTCTTCTTCACTTCTTCCAAGTTGCCTTTAAGAATAATATCTCAAGGTTTAGCATGTGTGAAAGGGATAACTTCAAAATTGGCATATAAACATTTGAAAAACCCACATCTGTCTAGCTTGAGGCATCATATAGCTTCAAATATTCAATCTCCTAGTTGGAGCATATCTTATTTTGTAAAAATCATTTTACCATCCTTGATAAGGTCTACCAAGAGGCACTGCCAAATTAATGTATGTACAAATCTTTTTCCACCTCCCAAATTATATTTTGATATCTAATTTCCAAGGACCATAGAAAAAAATCTGTTTTTAAAAGTAAGGGAAAAAATATAATCATTCAAGATCTATGTTTGCAATTGCAAATGTGAGAGCACAAGGATATATAATTTCCAGGACCACACACAACTGCACACTTGTGCCTCAGCCAACAATTGACCTCTGATCATGCATATGATCTTTTTTTCTACCATTTGTAGGTATAATTTTACTCAGCTATATGTTTCTACAGACATAATTGAAGAGTATATTAGAAGATGTTAAAAGAAAACAATTCATGATATATATATATATATGTTTCAATGTTAAGGATTAGTCCCTCTTAACAACTTAACAACTTCAGTAGGTGAGAGGGAGGAAGAGAAGAAAAGACAACTATTTCACTTTGTGTGATAACCACGATTTTTTTGGGTTTTAAAGTGTAAGCGTGATAAGGAAATTTAAGATGCCGCCGCCGTAAAGAAAAGGAAATTAACAAGACGTTTAAGGGAAACTGACCCCCATTATTTTATTCATGCTTGCTTTCGCTAAATCACCTGTATGAAAATCATGTGTAGATTTGTTGAAATATATATTATGATTTCATAATATAGAAATTCAGATTTTACAAATATAATGTAATAGAAATTAGTGGTCAAACTTACATTTAGAGACCTTTGATATTCTAAACAATGGAGTGATAGATTAAATGTAAGGAATATTCCTGATAAATTCAGTGTATATATATGATCCCATTTTTAATTACAAAAAGTGTTGAAGTTACTCACATTTCTATATATTTGAAATGTTCGTGAAAGCTTGTTGGCACAGTGCGTAGCGTCATCATGAGGATGGCTTTTATAAAAAAAGGTTTTGTTTAAATCAACATAATTATATCAAGTTGATACCAGATTATCTTTAAAAAATTTTAATATATATATAAATAACTAAGATATATATACGTACAATTAAAAGACACTGACGCGAGGACCAATAAATGAAAGCCCTCATGAAGCCTCATAAATATCTTGGAAGATTGTAGCTTTGTTTTCTAGTTTATGCAGACTTTCTGCTATTCTTTTTTATCTGTCACTGCGTACAGTCCAATTCTTATGATAGTAGAAAATGACAAACGCTATTGGTCCTTACTCTCGTGCATGATACTATATTATTCTAAGTACTTACCATGCTTGTGTGCGTCATTTTTGAGACACATCGCATGTCAAGATGGATTGGCTTTCTAGCGGATTGATGGGACTTCAGACACGCGCGCGTGCACTGGTGCACACGCGCAAATCGCATGCGCACATCATTTTATTGCTAACTAATCAACGATTAGCCTGCTCGACTACCGTCATCAACTAGTGTTAGGGATGATGGAAATGACACGACAAGCTAAGGTATCACGAACGGCGATCTCCTTATACAAACACTCCACTTGGTCATCTCTTGTACCCATGGTATCCATCACTTGGAACACTTATCTCATAACCAATAACTATAGAAAACAATCTAAATTATCCTCTGAATTATTACGACAGTGTGGATTACCTCGTACAAATACCAAACATTTTACCTCTTCAAACTTCTTAAGTTGCATGAATTATTACTTGACTTAATTCGAAGAGGTTTTGGTCCTACGTCGCGTATACGTGACAGTCCAGTTAGAAAAAATTTGGTCGGGCACACATGTCAGTGCTTGTCCTCTCTTCTTCTCTTCCCCTCTACTTTAGCAGTCGACACCGATGACGAATCGAGCTCTACCTCCACCGCCCTCCCTGATCCGCCTCCACCATCCGCCACCTCCAAATCTAGTTTCGCCTCCAATGCCTCCCGATCTGCTTCTAGCTTCCAGTTTCTGCCTGTCTCTACAATCGGTCGTCGCCTCCAATTCAAATCGGGATCCGTCTCCAGTGTCTCCCCGATCCATAGCTAGATTCCAACTCCGGCCGTGAACTTTTTCACCACTTCAGCCACCTCCAACTCAAGAGAAATAAGGACAAAAGAGATGGGTGTGTCAGGCCCAGGAGGTCAGTGGCACATATGACCATACTAGAGGTGTAGAGGCGGAGACCATGGAGATGACCGTGGGGGTAGAGGTGCTCGCCAACTGCCGCCCAAGCCTCTACCCTTCCTACGGGCTTCGTCACCCAAGCCTCTGGCGTCGGCAGGAGCTCGAGGCGGGGGCACCATGGCGCTTGTTGGTAAGAGCTCCAGTAGATCTGGCAGCGGGCTCATCATCGCCTTCGTGCGAGCTCCGCCACCGTTGCATCTGTCTCTGCACGAGCTTCATTGCCACCGCCACCTCTGTGCACAAGGTCCACCTCGCATCATAACCAACGCAACTTGACTCCATTGATAGAAAAGGGGGGAAGGGGGCAAGGAGAGAGAGGAGATGGAATGAGAGAAGAGAGATAAGAGGTAGCCCTTGTCTGTTTTTTTTTCTGATTGGATTGTCATATATGATGCCACGTGTGCCAGCGCGGATCAAAACCGCTCAAAATAGTGCTAGAGGAGTAATTCGTCCGTTTAAACAGTTTGTGCGTGAAACGTCCAATATTTCAATTGAGGGGGGTCATTTGGACTGTTTTAGTAGTTCAGAGGATAAATTGGAGTTTTCACGACGCTGTATAGCTTTTGTAAGGTAGTAAATGTAGATGTACTGTAGCTTGGAGGAGGCCAATGTGATTTTCTTTAAAGCAGGAGCGATTTTACTATTTGATTGATCAGTGGTAAAATTAAAGGACTTCATTGCAATCTGGAGGGAGCCATAACCTCCTTTTGTCTAAAAAAACTTCGCCCCTGACTGTAACTTCACAGTAGTAAAACGCATTTCTCGTGGTTATAAATGGTGCGAATCTAATAGCACTCACTGTCGGAGAATAGCATATTTTTCTCGGTTGACAACCCCTGTAGTTTCGTCATCTTTAGTCCCGGTTGATGGCTTCAACCGGGACTAAAGTTTTTTTAATTTCCACCTGCTCTTAGCTTGGTACTGCTTGTTTAAGTACACATATATATATATATTTATAAATATATATGCAAATATGCATATATATATGTATAAATACATAACACATATATATATATAACACATCACATACATATATATGCAAACAATTAAATAATTAAATAATTAGTAAATAGGGCCAAATTAATTCATTAAATATAGGTTTAAAACAATAATATTAAAATTTAATCAAACATAGATAATCCTAAACATTAATGTGCTCTTCTAGATCTGTTCCTCTTTTGCCACTCTCTATTTTTCATGTTCATCCGAAGTTGTTGTTTTTTAGAAAATTTGACTTTTTTATATTTTTTATGGACTTAGGAGCACACGAGAGGTAACCACAGAAAATTTGTGCATAAACAAGCAAAAGACGTGGCCTGTGAAAAATTCAGAAGACACGCTCAGAATCGGGAAAAAACTTCTGGGCTCGAAAAGGCAACCTTCTGAGGCATTTTTGGGGAAAATAAAATCGTCGAACGCAGTAAAGTGATGGACGAATGCATTAGTAATTTTTTTCTGATCGATTTTTATATATGGAACGTCTTGATTGGAGTCCGTATGCGAAAGTTATGACCGTTTTAAAAACCGACTGCGAGTTAGAGTACAAAACGGGAATAATATGCGTAAAACTTATTACACACGCATAAACTAGACGTGACGGCCAGGGTTTGAATGTTCTTATCAATATTGTACATTCCTCCGATTTGTATATTATCACCAAAATAATTTTACAAAAGATTTTGTATATTGAGAATAATTAGTTAATAAGAATATGATTATATGTAATAACAAAATTAAAGTTTTCTTCTATCTTCAATCATCTACCCCTACCCAACATCACACTCTTTGAAATTACAGATCCCCTCAAATTAATTTTAGGCTATTTGAATCATGTAGCAAAATTTGTATATTTTTATTAGCTTCAGTTAAAAAATAAACACATTCACTCAAAATTATCTTCAGTGTCAGTTGGTAACACCAACCGAGACAAAAAATAGCATCCTTAGTCTCGGTTGATGTTACCAACCGGGACTAAAGAGGCTGTTAAAGGCTGTCAGAACCTGTCAGAGCGTCGAACATCTTTAGTCTCGGTTGGTAACACCAACCGGAACTAAAAACAGCATCTTTAGTCCCGGTTGGTGTTACCAACTAGGATTAAAGATGCTCGGCGCTCCGACAACATCTGACAACATTTGAATCAGGACTAAAGATGATCTTTAGTCTCGGTTCGTGTCACGAACCAGGACTAATGAACCGGGACTAAAGATCATCTTTAGTCCTGGTTTCCTAGAAATCCATAGACTTTTTAAACTGAAACTAAAAATATTTTTAGTCCAACCATTTTGGCACTTTAACAAAAATGGTTTCTCCAGTGGTGACCCAAGGCCTATATAGCAGATAGATATATTCAGAACTTACTCATCTCTTTACTTCCATTATTATTTATTTATGAAGAATTTGAAAATTAGTCCTTTATAAGGAATCAAAATTTTAAAGGTACCATTTGGAAGACTTTTTCTGATTTGCATGAAAAATGAACTGGTCGATTCTTGTAAAAGTTCGTTTGGAGTAATTCCTCTATTCCAAACAGGACCAAATAAGTTTGTCCTTCCAAAAAGAACTTTCATTTTTTTTGCTAGAACAAAGAATTATAACGGTTGAACTAGAACATCGATCATCTGCACCAATAAAAATGTAATGAGCATAACATCGATCATCATGCTGAGCTAACCATCTCTTGTTTATCTAGTTGAAGTGGCATGTTTGGTTTTGCATCCTGTTGTTAATTAGCACATTACGTATAAGATAATAACCAATCCCGGCCCTAACCATTTGAGATCAATTGGATATATAAAAGCAACTGAGATTTGGCTCAAGACAACTTCACGAAGTGTTGATGATTGAATTTTAATAATTCACGATTATGTACTATCACATAGTGTAGTAGTAGCTAGTAAGCTTACAAATAGGATCAGGAAGCATTAGACATGAATCTAAATCTTGAGATTCATAAATACTACGCGCAAGACCTATGCTTTCAAATAAAAATTATGTTAAAAGGACATATTTATTAGTGTGTTAGTGATGTGGTTGTGCATCTTTCATATAATCGAAAAGAGCCACCTTACTATAGTAAGAGGAAACTACTTCGATCGATGGATGGAGTCTATAGGGACAAGAAGTGTTGGAGATTTGCTTTAGAAATTGATCTTCTAATGAAATGGGATTTAATTAGTACATGCTTGCGGCCAGCCTATAGCTTCCCGATCGCTTTCAAGACCAACTTTCTCGTGTAGCAAGTACAAACACAATGATGCATGCAACTCATGTTAAAGAATGATTAACAAATTACCAACTTGGAAATATTTTGGTTTTGGCAAGTGCACGCTTGTAACTACCTACCTTAATGCCTTCAAGGCTAGGTAGGTTGCTACAATAGTTTATTAACCCATAGAGATGTCATATATAAAACCTCTATAATCATATCTGAAAAGAGTAGCCTAATGATTACCGGCCTCAGCTTAGATATGCATTTGTATAATAAACAAAGCCAAAATTAAAAGAAAGGACAAGTGATAGTGTTATCTCATCAGTATAACAAACAATAAAAATTTATTATATACAAGGGTATTTCCTTTGACCATTTCTCCAAGCTCTAGCCAGGGTTTGTGCTATACATGCCTATATAAATCACTAAGACGCTGTCATCGTCTTTTATATATATATATATATATAAAAGACAATCATAGCGTCTCAGTAATTTATATATTTATATATGCATGTATATATATACAAGATATATTTTAAGAGTTGGTTCTATAAAGGAGAACCAGTGATGATCAGTTGTACCAAGCTAAAACTACATGTAATTTAAAACAGACTGTATGTAATTTAAAACAGACTGTATGTAAGAACAGTTAATGACACAAGAGACCTTAACCATTTGCACTTATTTTCAGTTGATGCTCCATTCAATCTTAAGTGTGTGTATGTTGTAGTTATAGAGAAAAACATCTTGTCAATAGATGGGTCGGAAGTCCTCCGAGGAGGCTACCCAAGGAGATGAAAGAGTGGTTGAGAATCGTCTATCGAAAGAGCGTGATAGTCCGCTCAAGAAAGAAAATGAGCCATAGAATAAGAAGCCTACGTCTTATGTTCTTTGTTGGAATGGTGTATGAAACAGAGTACCATGGATGTGAGTTCTTCTGATTCTAGAGATTAGACCTAGCTTCTAAAGAATCGATCCCCTCCACCCACAGTCTTGTAGGATGACGTCATCTTCTGTCGGGTAGTCTCCTTTTTATCTTTTCTGTGATCCTTACGATGCAAGCCTCCTATCTCGAGTGGATCGAAGGTCGAACTGATGAGCCGTAGTCAGGACAAGACACTGAGTCGGGTCAGTCAGAGGGGTTGGGGCTCCCAACCTGAGGAAGAGGTCGGGCATCTGATGTTTCTCCGAGGACTACCGATCCAACTTCAACTGTGCTTAATTTTGTTCCGTGGGCTACCCGGGGTGATACCCTACACATCCCAAGTGGTTGTAATTTACAGAAAGGAAGTCTAGCTATATATATGCTAAAAGCAAATAAAATGTAAATAGATCTTGTAACCTTAGTACCTAAATGCTAAACTTATATGGTATTATATATTGCAAAAGCAGCTAAGCACAACAAAGTAGCCACTATATTTGAACTAATTTTCTATATAATATTGGTGATTCATTACTAGCTGGTGCGCAAATGAATTAGGACCATCCCCTGGAAAGAACAGAAAGATTTGGAAGAAATAATGGTCAAAGCTTTGCATCAATCTCTTTCTCACTAAATGTCAATGTTTTTATATCTCAAGTGGTTATGCATTCTACACCCCCGGCCCATGGAAAAATATTTTTTCCCTTTAATCATTGGAGAAATTAATACCAAAAGTTTTTGGGACTAAGATCTTGTACGTGTAACATGAGAACTTCTGAATTATGATTCTCCATTGACCTTCTCTCCTGATTACTTTAACTTAAGCGAATAACTATTAGATGTGATTCCATGCTAGCTAGTAAAAGAGGAAACGTTAATATATTTCCACAATATGGTTCCTTTTAAAACAGTTATTTTGCAGCCATAGCTCATTCATTAGAACATGCATGTCGGGCTAAGTTGGTTTATATTACCTTCTTTTAAAAAAAATTTTAAAATGGTTTACAACAGTCTGTTAGAATTCGCCATTTTGTTTAAAAGCTTACAAAAACATAATTAACCGCAACATATGTCTGACGGCTAGCATATATGTCTGACAAATTCTTTTTACCAACCTTGAAATTAAAGGTTCAAAGAGCTAATAATTATTGTTAAAGTTATTTCGGATACGACAGTGAATCGGTTACAGTTTAGGAATATGTGAATCGGTTAAAATTTTTTAATCGATGTATTTATATACGATCTCATGCATCACAACATCAGCTTCTTCCACATTGCAAAATTATGAATTTAATTAATAATATGAGTACATGACAAGCATTCTCGATCGGTGATTTATATCACTGCCATGGCTTTTAATATTTTTGTCCACTCGGAATATGCCTAAAAACTATTCATGAAACCAGCATAACTAATTAAATTGGTTAAAAAGTGGTACAAGTTTAATATTGACTATTATGAAAATTTTAATACCATATGCTATACATTTGCATATTTACCAAAAGTTGTGTGCTATTCTTTTTCAAAACAAAGGTATTTTTCGAACTGTATTATCCTAGGAATCAAATTTCAGATTTAGCATGTCATTCTGCAACTGTGCATGCACTTCAAAGTCGATGCAGTTCTTCCAGATGTGCAATGATACCACTTACTAGTTTCTTGGAGGAATTTTTTCATGATTAAGTTGAAAAGGTCATATTACAAGACATTACAATGATGATAACTAAATCAACTGCATGCATGCTACTAAGGTTGAAGCTCTGGTGTTATATATATTCTTGTTAGCTGGCCTCGATCCATTGATGTTAGCAACTGGCACAAATTCATGGTGCCCACTAGCACCAATATATTCTTGATTACTATCAGAAAATATCAACCAGTGCAGTGCACATTAGCCAAATTTGCCTTAATTATCGAAATCATGTGCACAACTGTATAACTTATTTTAATTTCTTTATCTGAGAGTTATTTCGATCATCGTGTAATTATCATGTTTATGTTAGCAATAGAAACAAGCTACTCCAGCTTCTCCTATAGGTCAACTATGGGAGTTATATATCTCGATCAATTGAAACAAAGATAGCTAGCTAGTTGTATAACCTGATAATACAAAACAGAATAGATAACAAGATATCAATTCAATCACCTCAAAATAATTATTACACACTCATCATCTCGTTCACAGATTAATATTCCAAGTAAGACAAGTAAGATGAATAAAAAATTCATAATAAGCAGAATTAGGGTGAAGGGTAACACTTGATCAATCACACAACTGCATTTTTTATTATATTTCAAATAAATAAAAAAACTAATAATCACTCTCAACAGAGTCATGAAAGTGACAGATACAGACAAAGATACGACGTTCATACCCTATTAGACCAATTATAAAATCCCAAACTAATTTATAAAGTGAAAACATTGTAAAATTCCTGCGATCCAAAGTAGGGGTTAGAGCAGGCCAAGACACGAATACTCCTTGACCATCTCCATCCCATCCTAGCTCAGCTATGTGAACTAAATTTTAGAATTTTAAAAATAAAAATTAGTTCATTTAGCTGAATCAGAATGAGAAATCTCCGTGGGTCCACCATTGACCATCCGTAGTTGGAAGGGTCACTCTCTGTCCACCTATGATACACTTCTCCATCGTCTGCAGCTCTTTCTCTCTCTGGCATGGTCAATATCAATGTCATTACGCCAAACAGTGGTTAATTGCTTATTAATTACCTTCACTTCACACTTATTAAGCTCCCCATCATCTCTGCAAGTTTTAACCGTCGTTTCGAGCTGAGCTTAGACGCCGGCGCCGGCTGCGGCGAGAGCAAACATGGGGAGCAACGGCGGCGCCGGCGCCAGCGCCGTAGTTTCGGCGGTGTTGCTGCGATCGATGGTGGTGAATTCGCCGTGAAGGAACGATCGCACGGTGTCAATGCTCGGCGCGGCGACGTTCCTCTCCCACGCCTCGTCGGAGGCGTCGCCACGCCGCCGGAAAGCCTCCGTGGCGTCCACGCGGCGGACTCGCCACAGGCGGTCCAGCCTCACGATCTTGGCGCGCTGCCGGCACGAGAGCCGGCGGGTGTTCGCCTTGATCTCGTCGATGGCATTGGCCAGCAGCCGCGCGCGCTCCTCCTCATCGCGGGCGGCGGGGCACGAACGGAGGTACGCGTCGAGCTCCGGCACGCCGATGGCGCGCCAGATGCCGCGGGAGTAGTCGGTGCGGTCCGGGTCAAAAGCGGCCGTTATTTCGTTAATTAATCCTCGGCCACACATGTCCTCGACGCGGCGGCCGACGAAGCCGTGGAGCACGGGGAGCTGCACGTCCACCCACAGGAAGCAGCAGTCGTACCGGTCGCGGAACGCGCGGTGGTCGCCGTCGACGAGCTCCTCGATGTACGAGTTCGAGCCGCCGGCGATGATCGGCAGCCTGCCGCGCGCGGTGACCGCGCCCGCGACGCGCGACGCCGCGCGCCGGAAGTCCTCGGCCGTGAACTCCTCGTCCGGGTGAGCCACCCCGATCAGGTGGTGCGGCACGCCGGCGCACTCCTCGGCGGTGACCTTGTTGGTGGCCACGTCGAGCCCTCGGTGCAACTGCAGCTTGTCAGCGTTGATCACCTCGCCGCCGAACTGGAGCGCGATGTCGACCGCGAGGCGCGTCTTCCCCGTCCCCGTCGCTCCCATCACAACCACGGCCTTGTGCTTCGCCACCATGTTCCTGTTGACACTGACAAGCGGCGGTGGCGGCGACAGCACCGACATGTCGATAGACGGCGGCGGAACAAGCCTCGGGATGGCTGTGGCGACGGCGACGGCGGGTTTGGGCGCCAAGGATAGTGACGTGGTCATGGCGTGTCTTGTCGTGTTCAAAGTTAGACCACTAATTAGCCTACTTAACTACTTGGTCAAGAGGAATTCAAGATGCTTTGTTAGTTAGCAAGCTTGTGAATTGGTTGCTGTCTTGTGGGTGAGTTTGGATGTGTATTTATATGGGATTAGCTAACCAAGTGGAGAACAAACAACAAAGATACTCAACAGAATTTAATGTGAGGCATAAAGTCAGTTTAGCTGGCTACTAGAAAACGTAAGTTATGTTTAGAGAGCTAGACAATCTGAGAAACAACTGGTGAGAATCTAGAGAGGCTAACGATTCTCAGATTTTAGCCATTAGTTTTCTTTCTGGATTATGAAGAAAACAAAGTCTCAAAATCTAGAGCGAGAATCTATATTTGTTAGGGAGATATAGAGATTCAAAAACTGAAAAAAAAGTTACAGATTCTTTGAATAGCTACGGCCGTTAGAAGCTCCTTCGAACAAAATCTTAGCATTGTCATGTCATACTACTCAAGGGCGATAGTGAGTAAGTGCGATCTTTTATGTAGGTGACCATATATAGTCATGAAAACAAATGCACAAGATAGAAAAATGTGGGTTCCATATAAAAGATAGGGAAATGTGAGGGATTATAGGATAAAAATTACTTTCTCCGATTTTAAATACAAGTTGTCGTAGGCTTCTCAACTCTTCATAAGTTCATTAACTTCTAGACATGTTACCGTCTTTTTTTTTCTTTCTTGTTTGTCGTCATTGCTAATAAATGAAAGGCAACAAAGTTATTTGAGATATTTTCGAACTTTTCTCAATATACCACTACATTTACTTACATTTAAAACCATTGGGCTAACATAGTAACCATACATGCAACTTTACTACATACTAGTTTTTTAGGAATGACCATCTATGGTTAGTGTGGTATGAAGCTAGCTAGTAACACCTCCTTGATAGCCAACTCTTTCAAAGCAGCATCTCTATTTTTTATACATCTCAGTGCAAATCTTTTCTGAAAAGTTTTGAATTAGATGCCCCTTCAGAGAATGTAATACATCCCTTGACACATAGTATTTGTACAATATGGGAGACACTACAAGTCTTCTCTCGTTGAAACAACGGGCGACTCTCCATAGGACATTGCTTAATTAGTTATATCGCTTTAACTCAGATAGAACCACTATTTAAGGTGTTGATCGCTTTAACTCAGATAACACCATTATTTAAGATGTTGGTGTTATTCTATTTTGGAAATTCCAGATAAAATATGTTGGTGAATTAGGTAGCTAGTTGATTAACTTTTTATAGATGAATTAATTAACTATGTATCCCTAATTGAGACCATCGAAATGGATTACTACTCAATCTACTACAAAATATGAGCACTTGTTAAAATTTGTCTTCTATACGTGACATTGATCATCTTATATTTTTCCAATGTCATAGATAAGATATATCTAATATTTTTGTGTTAGGCTTAGCGAGGCCCACCATATACCAAAACTTATACGAAATCTAGTCTCATATATATGAAATGTGTTTTGGATAAAAAAAAGTAAAGTCCTATTTAAGAAAGACAAGAACTAATCGGATCATATCTTATATTCTCTAGTTCTACTTGGACAAGGGAACACCCAAAGGTATATATAAGACCGTCAGAAAGAAAGGAGAGGCACCAAGATAGATCAACACAAACCAATATAGATCTAGACAATCTAAGGTAAGTCTAGACAAACTCAATATGAAGCCACAAAGGTCGACAAGAGAGATCTAGAGCTACCTTCAATCTCGACAAGTTTATAATTGAGGAAGAATATTACACTAGTCGTCAACTACGTGTGAGAACTTCATGCTGCCAAGTTGACAGAGACTAGATTAGGTCATCCTAAATATTACACTCATATGATACTGATACATAAAGACAACATCTGTTTCCACCAACAAGAGTAGGGCTATTACATGCTAGTTAAGGGGTCCGAACCTATATAAAAATCTCTGTTTTCCATTTCTTTTACCTCAATCTTGCATATACCCTGATACCAACGATTCTCATACTCTACAAATACCATAGGCAGACATAGTCCATCGACATATTTAAATTCTTTCTATCTTTCTCCTAACCCTCTATGACGTACCCCTAACCACCATATCTTAATAAGGGGCACTGAATGTTTTTTCTCCTTAATTTTAATTTATTCTAAACAACAAAGATATATTTTAAAACGGACGAAGTAGTAATTAAGTACTTTTACAAGCACAACATGTAAATTTTATTTTCTTTAAGAAAAAAACTAGTTTGTATTTACACAGTCGCTTACCGATCAAGTATGTATGTATGCATATATATACTAGAAAAATGCTCGTGCGATAGACGGTGCAGGGAGGAAAGCAGGCGGAGGCGAAAAGTCCAGGCGGCGGCGCGGGAGCTCCGAACGGCGACGGGAGAGAGGGGCGCAGGCACGGCGTGGCGCGGGGCACGGCACGGATAGGAACGGGAGGGAGAGACGCAGGAGGTCTTTTTTTCCATCCAAGACATCTCTTTCTTTTCAGCATTAGGACTGCGGGTTAATTTTATAAACACTCAAGAGGTTTTCTGCAAAATAGGTAGGCGGACAAAAATTTTGGATAGAAATACTATTTGTTTTATAGATAGTTATAGATATACACTTTCTTCTACTATGATTAGAGGATATAATCCGTTAATTAATTATTTATATATATAGTGCAACTTGGGGCATGCATGAACCGTTTTGCATGCATGGTGGTGTGGTGCGTGCGGCTAAGCCAACTTTTAGCTGCTTGTATGCGGCGAAATGGTGCTACGGTGGTGGGGTTAATGATGTAGGAAACGCAAGTGGATCTAATAGTAGCTCTCTCTCCTTTTCTCCTATCTCTTAACGTCCTTTGCTTCAGATTTTTTAGAGCAACGTCCTTTGCTTTTTGTTTCTAGTTTTATAAACTAGCTGTAATGCTTTTGAACTTAATTGAGACAAGCTACCTTTTCTTAAAAAATTAACAGTGAAATATCTAAAATTTGGAATAAAACTATTTTAAATGCACCAATGATATATATATATATATGTATATATATATATATAATACGGTGATGGAGTCGTGGATGTACGCTGACTTCCCTCACCAGGATTTGGTTTAAATGTTTATGTGCACAAATATCATTATGTCGATTATTAGTTAATGCTTGCGATGTAAAGAAAAATAAGTCCATGGCTAATTAACGGATAATTGAAATTTTCATATTAAATAGTAAAGTAAGAAATTTGTGTTTTGAATTTTTACATCAAGTTCAATGTTGGATTCCTAAATATCTATAGTTTGGAACTGAAATTAAATTAATTAAAAATAAAATTGTTTTTTTTAAAATGTGCATGGCATCCCCATCAAAACTTGCTAATTTCCGAAAATTTCCTGAGTATCCCTGAGTTTAGCTTTTATCCCCTGAGGGCCTCCGGGTTTTCATTTTAATACCCTCCATGTCCTTGACATTAGTTGGCCGTTAGTCCCTCGCTTGTAGCATAAGTAATAGCTTAAAAATTATATAATTCTAGAACAATTTCATTCCAAACTAGACGTAGAATTATTTTGATTCCTAATTTGGAAAAAAAATTAAATTTTAAAATGAATTTCAATAAGACTTGATGAAATTGTAAAGGATAAATTCACCATTCTATATCCAAGGAATTTTTTTCGAATTTGGTTGATGTTGATTAAAAACAAAGATTTTGCTTCCCAAGAAGAGGAAAAAGAATTAAGAAATTGTATTTTTTTTGTAATTTCTCCTCCTTTGAAATTTCATCGAAACTGATTGCTATTCATTTGAAGATTTTGTTTTCAAATTTTGTGTCAAACTATTTTACCCGCTTCAGATTTTGTAACCGGTTTTTCTCATATTAATAATTATGTTTTGAATAAGAAGCTAGCCCTTATTCATGTAAGGATTAACCGATGATAAACCAGAAAAGATCAAAATAAAAACTCGAAGATATATAGACGATAATGTAGAACTCATAAATATAATAGGTCAGACTATGTGAAAAATCAGAAGCATATAAGAAATTTTGTCCAAACTAATTTTACATGGAACTTAACGGTTGATCAAAACTATCACTTATACGCTATCCTTTTAGCCTTATATGGTTCAAAATCAGATATTGAAAGCGATGCGAGTCAATGCTATGGACGACTGAGCTTAGACGCGTATAACAACAAAATTAGCCTTTTTTTTCTTTCCCACGGAGATCACAGCTAGCCTTGGCGCCCTTGCGTGCCGGAATGCCTGAACCAACACAAAATTAAATTCCTTCTCGAAGCCACGAGCCCACGAGCATGATACATGCAGATTTTGCTTGTCCCTTCCAAAGATATATATGAACTGCACAAAAAAACAATTTATCTTATAAACCTGATGGATAATTTAGATTAAATTTAATTATTGTCGAAAAAAAACATGATAGATATTTAACAAGTTAGGAGATCGAGAACTGCTGGTAGATCTCGAGAGCTAGTCGGATCAATCGTGTACGCACGATCGAATTAAGCTTTAGCTAGCTAGCTAGCAGCTTTTTGGGATTGACAAGCCATAAAATTTAGTAGGACTGAAACCCTCATATTTTAGCGTTCCATAAAGATTCTGAAATCTAAATAGACTTGCAAGCAAGATCACACGCGCTGAAATACATATATTTTTTCTTTCTTTTATATATTATTATCAATGAAATATACATGTTTATGCATAATAAGTATTTTTTTATTTTTTGTTTCTTTATCATATAAAAGTTCAATAGTGAGCTATATTACAGTTAGTTTGTGAAGAAATATAGCCACTCCTGCTATCGTCGACCACCGAGCACAATGAGCGATTGAATATAGATAGATTTTGATGATGGTAGCGACCATTAGTGGTGGGTTTCAAAGGGACTCTAGAAATTTTTTTTTTCATCGCTGAGATAGCCAACAACTCGCCTGTAACTCGACCATAACTTTATATAGACATGTATAATATTTTTTAAAATTCTTAGAAAAATACTGACTGAAGGGTTTATGAGATAGATATGGAATATGTATGATTGCTAGAAACTTTTGATCATCGATCAAATTTAAAAGACAGTTGTAATGTAGTACTTATCCTACTTATCCAAACAAACCCTAGCTTTTTTGAAAAACCGGTTGCGGGCTACCGACGACTAACCATGTGGCTTATCAGTGAGGATCCAGCTGGTTGGTTGTCCCAACAAAAAGGCTAACTGCAACTCCCTAGTTGAGCCACTGACTTTAATTTGTGCTATATTGTTTAAAATTGACAATGGGATACGGTACAGCTGTAGAATTAATATAGATATATATATATATATATGAGATCAATTAACTCGTACGGTTGGCGCCAACAGATACACTTAAGCTACATACTACAAAAATGATGGCTTTTGGTTAATCAGATCTAATGCACATAGTGCCAAAGCAATGTACACCACAGGAAAAAACAATTAGGATTAAGTACAGTCCTAGCTAGCCCCAGGAACATAATCACATCACACTAAGCTAGGTCAGAGAGGACAAGCCCTACATGCATCATGTGTTTCCATAAGTCTGAAGGGCACATCTTAGGCTGTTAATTGGAAGATGTTTGCTTTTGGTCTGTTAATTTAGGAATTAAGAGAGATGATAATGTGGGCAGAAAGTGCCAAGGACAAAGATGCTGCATGAATTGCAGAAAACAGTGGGCTAGCTAGCAATGGCAACAGATGCCCAGATACCTTATTGCCATGAAAGAGCGCTGCACTAAATGTGAGCCTTTATGTTGGTCAAATGAGTTTGTACATATATACTAAGAATCATGCTGTCCTTGAAAAAATACTCTCGAAAAAACTCATTTATAGAATATAGCTATAGATATTCATTGCGATGCACAAAACATGGTATTTTTCTAGCTTGATTGCGGGTTTGGAAAACCAACACAACAAATTGGCGCTAGCTGCTATGATGATTCTTATTTTCTAAAATTATCTATTGGGTACTCTAAGAATGTTGCATGTTAATCGAAGAAATAGTGAATAAATATGATAATCCATTTGGGTGGGACAAAATTATATATAACCGCTTAGTTTAAAAGAAGAGTTTGTGTGTTCGTTCACTATCGAAATCCTGACGTTTGCCTAATACCCATAAGTTTGACGAGTGCATAACCTCGGGCACTCGACAAACAATGTGTTTGTCGAGTGTCTCTCAGCAAAGCCCAACACTCGGCAAACATCCTTGTTTGCCGAGTATAGCTCTCGGCAAACAGAGCACTTGGCAAACCTTAACCTTTGCCGAGTGTCCCATCACGGCCCTCGGCAAAATTTTAATTTTTCGAGTGTCACAAGGAGGCACTCGGCAAAAGGTGGTCTTTTGCGAGTGTCTCTCCAATGCACTCGACAAAGATTATTGTTTGCCGAGTGCTTCGCTGATGCACTCGGCAAAATTTTAAGATTTTATTGTATAACACCCTCCAAACTTTTCCACGCCCCCATATACAATATGAATTACTATATGTTAAAATTTGATATATTTTTTTAATTGTTTGCTATATTTAAATAATTTTTGTATATATAGGAATTTCTTTAATAGTACCATATTTGAACTATAAGTGATTCGAATAATGGAATAAAATGTGTTAAAAAATGTTATTCATGTTATTGAGTCCATTTTAAGGCCATATTTAGGAAATAAAAAGTAATTCCAAAGATCTTAT
This sequence comes from Oryza australiensis, assembly GCA_019925245.2. Classification (NCBI taxonomy): domain Eukaryota; kingdom Viridiplantae; phylum Streptophyta; class Magnoliopsida; order Poales; family Poaceae; genus Oryza; species Oryza australiensis. Next base: position 1,633,386 of record JAIFGZ020000342.1, read on the forward strand.
TCAGGAAGACTGTGAGTCAAATAAAGTTCGTTCGATTTTTAAATTATTAAAAATAATTAAAGTCCAAAAATCATGAGATTTGTCAGAGTATCATGAAATCGGATATTGAGGCTGTGGTAAAAAAATTGAAAAGGTTTCATACATTTTGTCACGTACGACACTTATAAACCGAAGCATCTCCGCATACGAATATTAGAGTTTATACTCATCTCACACATTTAGAGCCATAATGATGGTCAAATTTATAAATTGGCTCCAAAACTTTTTGCGCACGTAATATATAACATACATTGCATCATGCCAAGATATAGAATTTTTTCAATCTATTTAAAATTTTTTAATTATTTTTCATATAGTAGGTAAATTACTTCGTCGAGTGCCCCTCACCAAATCACTCGGCAAAGCCTTTGCCGAGTACCTCCCTAGGGGACACTCGGCAAAGATTGACACGTGGCCTCTACCCAGCCGTCGGGAAAAAATGGTTTGCCGAGTGCCCCTACATAAAGCACTCAGCAAACCTAAAAAATATTTAAGTTTGCCGAGTGCTGTCGAGGTAGCACTCGGCAAAGCCTTTGTCGAGTGCCTTGCACCGATGCACTCGGCAAACATACAAAAATATTTAAGTTTGCCGAGTGCCCCGGCATGTAGTATTCGACAAAGCCTTTGCCGAGGGCCGGATCTAAGGCACTCAGCAAACTCGTCCAACACTTAACAAAAATTGGCCGGCCGCACACAACAAAACACACACGCCGCTTGAGCTCACTTCCGCAGCCGCCTTCTCGTCTGACGCCCCATCCGGCCCGCTGCCCCAGGCCGGCGCCCTTTGGCCGCCCGTCCCCGACCCCACCCACGCCCCGGTCACGCCCACCGGCCCCCGGCCGGCGTCCCGGCCCTCCGCCCCTAGCCACGCCCTTCGGCCCCACCCCGGCCGCGCCCACCGCCGCGCCCCCGGCCGTCCTTCCGGCCGTCGTCCTTCGGCCGTCGCCACCTAGGCCACGCCATCATCCCCCACAAGCGAGCCTCTCCACCGGCCGGCCTCCTCGACCGTCACCGGCGCCGGCCTCCTCCGCTCTTCAAAGGTACTATTAGATTGATTAAAATTAGATAAAATGTATGTGTTTAATGAAGCAAAATTAGATTTTAGTATAGAGTAACTATTTAGTATAGACTAAGTATTGTGATATTCGATAAAAGAAAATATAGGAAGTTGATGTAGTGCATATATGTTGATTTTATTGTTTATAGCTAATTTGTATATGTGGTGCATATATGTCTTGTTATATGTGTATGTGGTTGTCTGCTATCGTGCCATCTCGTTTCTTGCAGGTTTTGGAAACCTCCCCCTGCAGGGGAGGTGCTGTCGAAATTTTTAATTGACATGATTATATCTTTTCAGTATAGATCTTTGCACCTACCTCGACTTGTGTAGCCGTGACCACTTCGATACTGGGGGTGTACTACGAGTTCGTCGCCGCCCCCTTCTACTACATGGCTTCCTCGCTGCCTTCACCGATGCCATCGTCCGTCTAGCTCGAGAGGCACCTAGGTGAGAGACCCCAGGCTTCTCTTGCACACTTACATTAATTAGATATAATGTAGGTGTATCACGTAACCTAGTTAGCCATTTCCCGTTCGAAAGAGATACGAGTGAAGTAGACATGCAGATCTTTGCATATCTGAAACTGTATCTGTTTCAAATTCTCCAAATTTTTTGGACAGCCCGAGAATGTGTAGATCGGTTTAGTTTTCATGCCTTACTTCAGTCCGAGACAGGGTTTCGACAACACCTCCCTGTTGTTCTCTGGATACACAATCTTACTGACGGGACATGTATTTGGAGAACAGCAGGGAGGTGCTGCCGAAATTCTATCTCGGACCGGAGTAGGGCATGAAAACTAACCCCGTCTACACATCCTCGGGTGGGATTAGGACCTATCCTCACCTATTAGAGAGTATAGACACTCGGTAGATTCAAACAATTCTTATATTATCGCTGATTTGTTAGAGGATGGATGACCGTGAGTGGATGTACATGGGCCGCCCAAATGTGTCTGGGATGACCCTTGAATAGATTAACAAGACCAATGCTTTCATCGAGGGGGCTTTTGCCAGGCTTAATGGAAAGCCTACTACTTGGTGTCCATGCGCTGATTGTCGAAACAAGTGTCAACAATCAAAGAAGCGGTTGGGTGAACATCTTGTGAAGAATGGATTTATGCCAAACTATACCCGGTGGACCTTACATGGTGAGCGCCATCGTGCGAGAGAGGAGGTCGTGAGACAACGAATCAATGAATATGATTCTGATGCCAGGGTAGGAGATATGTTACATGACTATGATGAAGGGTGTATGGAGGACAAGCAGGAGGAAACCGCAAAGGCATATTACCAGATGTTGTAGGTGGCACAGCAACCCCTTCACGGGCATACCAAGGTTTCTCAATTGGATGCCATTGCACGTCTAATGGCCCTAAAGTCCCAGTTTAGCTGGAGTAGAGACGGCATCGATACTATCTTGTCAATATTTGGTGGTCTACTTCCGGAAGGTCACATTCTGCCTAAGAGCATGTATGACGCATAAAAACTCCTTCGTGCACTTAAGATGCCATACGAGCAGATACATGCTTGTCCGAAGGGATGCATCTTATTTAGGAAAGAATATGCATATGATGTAAGTGATATGCCCTAGAGGCAACATGGAGATGTTGGATATCATGGTCAATGTTTATGTATTTATAAATAAAGTGTTATTCAGTTCCATGAAATAGATATCTTGTATTGATCAATAAGTACGTGACTTATTTATGAGGCTCTTTATATATGAATCTATTTCTAAACGATCCCTGGTCATATGTTATATTGTTGGAACAAATATGATTCTAAGACCGGCATGTTTATTGATTGATGATCATGTCTCATAGATCATGGTATGGAGATATCAAATCAATATACATGGACATGTGTTAGAGAACACATTGTTGGATAGACCCACCCTGAGACACTACAGGAATTAATGTGTCATTAGTTGGTCTCAAGTAGTGTTGGTGCAAAGTCCTTAGACCTGAGATCATCATGAATTTCAACATGTGTAGTAGCCTACTTTGGGACTACCAAACGCTATTCCGTAACTGGGTAGTTATAAAAGTAGTCTTCGGGTTTGCTATGAAACATGGAGTGGGATGTGAGTGATCAAGATAAAATTTGCCCTCCTTTGGGAGAGATATCTCTAGGCCCCTCGAGGTAATGGATTATGGAAGTGCATGGCCATGCCGAGTTGATTGAGGAGTCAATCAACAGACATATAATCCAATACGGTTCGAGTGAATGGTTAAGCTATTGAAGGGATGACACACATCTTGCCTATAGCTTAATTGGTATCGTGAGGCAAAGGGATTTGTGTACACATTACATGTTCAGAGCCGATATTATATTCTTGTATACTAGGTGTCAATATGTGCTGCTAGGCGCCGCTGTTGACAGATCGGCCGAGTTAGACTCAAGCCGAAGCCGAGTAGAACTGAACCTACAGGGTCGCACGCTTAAGGGGATAAGAGCAGACATTCGAGTTGGACTCGGATACGACTCGATCAGATAGGGATCCGATCGGATAGAATCCAATGAGCTTACGAAGTATGGGTGGCCAACTCTATGAGATTCGGATTGGATCCGATTCACAATAGAGTTCCGATCGGCCACTAGACCCAGTCGGCCAACTCTATATGAAGGGGCGAGGGGTGGAGAGTTGCGGTATTGCATTAAACCGAATCAATCTAATTTGGGGCAACAGAAGTCGGCGAGATCAATTTCCAAGGAAACCCTCCCCACCTCCGAGCCAAAACCCTAGCCTTGCATCTTGTGCTAGCGCACGGGTGTTAGGCGTTCTTTCCCCGAACGTGTGGATACCGGTAGAGGCACTGCTACGTTGCGGTGCTGTTCGTCGGCTACAAATCGGCTACGATCACAATTCGGCTGCGGCTCATCGGAGCGAAGCGGCTGTGGCGGATCGGCAGCGCGAGCGCGGTACGACGAATCGGCGAGTCAGCTGAGGTTGGATCGGCTCCGACATCGGGAATCGGCTACGTCGGATCGGTTGTTTGGAAATCGGCTGTCAGCGAATCGGCTGTGATCGGCTGGCACAGTTCCGGATCGGATAGCTCCTGATTGGCTATTTCCGCTGCATACTCCAATCGGTAACGATCTATTGACCCTTACGTGCAAGTGTTCTTTGTTTTCGCGGTAGAAATTTTTGTTATTAGCTATCGTAGCTTTCGCGTAACCCTTCAGTGGTATCAGAGCTAATCTTGCTTAGTTTGGGTTTTAGATTGGATCTGGAACAAATTTTGCACACAGGTTGATTAGATCAATCGGTTTTACAGGATCTGTAGAGGAGAGTAGATGGTAATTGCATTCCTTGATAGTGTATCGGAACGACATAATGTGATTACATCGAAGCAATATCCATAGAACTCGGTTTGAGCTGGGTTCGAGATAGCGTTCCATGATAGTGTATCGGAACGGTATAATGTGATTATGCCGAAGCTGTCTCGTAGTCCGACCTTGTTTGCTGCCTCGCGCCTACGCAAACCATCTCCCTTGATAGTGTATCGGGACGGCATAATGTGATTACGTCGATATGGTTTCCGTAAGCGATTTCATAGTCTGGAAAAACTAGGTTTCCCCCTTAGCCAAGAGTTGGCTACTGATGTGATTCTCCAGTCGCTTCCTCCGAGCTTTGAGCCATTCATATTGAATTATCACATGAACAGTATGGATAAGACCTTGGTCAAATTGCATGAGATGCTAATGATAGCTGAGGAGAGTATCCAGAAAAATGGTCATCATGTGATGATGATGCAGAAGGCTAAGCGCAAATCACCTATCAAGAAACTTTGCACCAAGAGAAAACTAACTCCTGATGAGATCGCGAGTGCCTCCAACGCAAAGAAGGGCAAGAAGGGGTCGGTGGCATCAGATGTCGTTTGCTTCTATTGCAAGGAGACAGGTCACTAGAAAAGGAACTGCAAGAAGTACATGGAGGATCTCAAAAAGAAGCAAAGTGCGACTTCTCATTCAGGTATTAATGTTATAGACATTAATCTTGCTACTTCACCTACTGACTCTTGGGTATTTGATACCGGATCAGTAGCTCATATTTGCAAATCGTTGCAGGGAATGAGAAGAAGTAGAAGCTTGAGAAGGGGCGAGGTGAACCTGCGCGTCGGCAATGGAGCAAGTGTTGCTACAATCGCCGTCGGCACTACATCACTTCATTTACCTTCAGTATTAGTTTTGGAATTAAATAATTGTTATTGTGTTTCAACTCTATGTCAAAACGTTATTTCCGCTTCATGTTTGCAAGCGAAAGGATATGATTTTAGATCAATGGACAATGGTTGTTCAGTTTATCTCAGAGATATGTTCTATTTTCATACTCCATTGGTGAATGGATTATACATTTTGAATCTTGAAGCGTCTCCTATCTATAACATTAATACAGAGAGGCAACTCCCAAATGATATAAATCCCACGTTTATCTGGCATTGTCGCTTAGGCCATATAAATCAGAAACGCATGGAGAAGCTCCATAAGGATGGATTGCTTCACTCTTTTGATTTTGAATCATTTGAGACATGTGAGTCTTGTTTACTTGGTAAGATGACAAAGACACCTTTGACGGGACACAGTGAGAGAGCAAATGACTTGTTGACACTCGTACACACTGATGTATGTGGACCAATGAGCTCAACGGCAAGAGGTGGTTATCAGTACTTCATTACCTTTACCGATGATTATAGTAGATATGGTTATATCTACTTAATGAGGCATAAGTCCAAATCCTTTGAAAAGTTCAAAGAATTCCAGAATGAAGTACAGAATCATTTAGGGAAAACAATCAAGTTTCTACGATCAGATCGTGGAGGGGAATACTTGAGCAAAGAATTTGGTAATCATTTGAAAGATTGTGGAATTGTTCCACAGTTGACTCCGCCAGGAACTCCACAATGGAATAGGGTGTCCGAACGGAGAAATCGCACCTTGTTGGACATAGTGCGGTCCATGATGAGCCAAAGTGAGGCTTATGTAAAACGTTTACAGTTCAACAAGCTCACACCCAAATCTGACAAGTGCTTCTTTGTGGGATATCCTAAGGAAACTAAGGGATATTACTTTTATAATCGGGAACAAGGCAAAGTGTTTGTCGCCCGACACGGTGTCTTTTTGGAGAAAGAGTTTCTTTCAAGAAGGATTATGATGAAACCTTCTCGCCCGTCGTAATGCTTAAGTCTATTCAGATTGTTCTAGCGATTGCTGGATATTTCGATTTGAGATATGGCAGATGGATGTCCAAACGGCTTTTCTAAATGGAAACCTAAGCGAGGATGTATACATGATACAACCTGAGGGTTTTGTCGATCCACAATCGCTTGAAAATATATGCAAGCTACAGAAATCCATTTATGGATTGAAGCAAGCATCTCGGAGTTGGAATATTCGTTTTAATGAAGTAATCAAAGGGTTTGGTTTCTTCAAAAACGAAGAAGAGGCCTGTGTTTACAAAAAAAGGTCAGTGGGAGCGCAATTGTATTTCTAATCTTATATGTGGATGATATATTACTGATTGGAAATGATATCCCTATGCTAGAATCCGTCAAGTCTTCATTGAAAAATAGTTTTTCCATGAAAGACTTAGGGGAGGCAGCATACATATTGGGCATTCGGATCTATAGAGATAGATCCAAGAGGCTAATTGGATTAAGCCAAAGTACATACATTGACAAGGTGTTGAAAAGGTTCAACATGCATGATTCCAAGAAAGGTTTCTTGCCCATGTCACATGGCATTAATCTTAGCAAGAATCAGTGTCCTCAGACACATGATGAGCGGAATAAGATGGGTATGGTTCCATATGCTTTGGCAATTGGATCCATCATGTATGCCATGCTTTGTACACGCCCAGATGTCTCGTACGCTTTGAGTGCTACGAGCAGATACCAATCGATCCAGTGAAGGTCACTGGATGCCAGTAAAGAATATCCTTAAGTACTTGAGAAGAACTAAGGATATGTTCCTAGTCTATGGAGGTGAAGAAGAGCTCGTTGTAAGTGGTTACACCGATGCTAGCTTCCAAACGGACAAGGATGATTATAGATCGCAATCTGGGTTCGTGTTCTGCCTGAACGGAGGCGCAGTCAGCTGGAAGAGTTCCAAGCAGGATACTGTTGCTGATTCTACAACGGAGGCCGAGTACATTGCTGCTTCGAAGCCGCAAAGGAGGCCGTTTGGATCAAGAAATTCGTTTCGAGCTTGGTGTGATGACTAGTACGACTGGTCCAATGTCTCTCTATTGTGATAATAGTGGAGCCATTGCGCAAAGCCAAGGAGCCGAGGTCACATCGAAGTCCAAACACATACTTCGGCGATATCATCTCATCCGCGAGATAGTGGACAGAGGTGATGTCAAGATATGCAAAGTGCACACGGATCTCAACATAGCCGATCCGCCGACAAAACCTCTCCCTCACCGAAGCATGAGGCGCACACAAGAGCAATGGGTATTAGATACTTACATGATTGACTCTAGTGCAAGTGGGAGATTGTTAGTGATATGCCCTAGAGGCAACATGGAGATGTTGGATATCACGTCAATGTTTATGTATAAATGAATAAAGTGTTATTCAGTTCCATGAAATAGACATCTTGTATTGATCAAATAAGTACGTGACTTATTTATGAGACTCTATATGTATGAATCTATTTCTAAACGATCCTCGATCATATGTCATATTGTTGGAACAAATATGATTCTAAGATCGGCATGTTTATTGATTGATGATCATGTCTCATAGATCATGGGTATGGAGATACCAAATCAATAAACATGGACACATGTGTTGGAGAACACATTGTTGGATAGACCCACCATGAGACACTACAGGAATCAATGTGCCATTAGTTGGTCTCAGGTAGTGTTGGTACAAAGTCCTTAAACCTGAGATCACCATGGATTCCAACATGTGTAGTAGCCTACTTTGGGACTACCAAACGCTATTCCGTAACTGGGTAGTTATAAAGGTAGTTTTCGGGTTTGCTATGAAACATGGAGTGGGATGTGAGTGATCAAGATGGAATTTGCCCCTCCTTTGGAGAGATATCTCTGGGCCCCTCGAGGTAATGGATTATGGAAATGCATGGCCATGCTAAGTTGATTGAGGAGTCAATCAAAGCACGATAATCCAATACGGTTCGAGTGAATGGTTAAGCTATTGAAGGGATGGCACACATCTTGCCTATAGCTTAACCGGTATCGTGAGGCAAAGGGATTTGTGTACACATTATAGGTTCGAGCCGATATTATTCTTGTATACTATGGTGTCAATATGTGCTTGCTAGGCGCCGTCGTTGACAGTCGGCTGAGTTAGACTCGAGCCGACGATCGGCTAAGTTAGACTATAGCCAAAACCGAGTATACCTGAACCCTGTGGTCGCACGCTTAAGGGGATAAGAACAGGCATTCGAGTTGGACTCGGATACGGCTCGATCGGATAGGGATCCGATCGGATAGAGTCCTATGGGCTTACGACGTGTGGGCGGCCAACTCTATGAGATACGGATGAGATCCGATTCAAAATAGAGTCCTAATCGGCCACTAGTCCCAGTCGGCCAACTCTATATAAAGGAGGGAGGAGTGGAGAGCTGCGGCATCTCAATTGCATCGCGTGCAACAGAAGTCGTAGAGATCAATCTCCACGGAAACCCTCCCCACTTTCGAGCCGAACCCTAACCTTGCATCGCGTGCTAGCACACGGGTGTACGGCGTTCTGTCCCCGGACGTGTGGATACCGGTAGAGGCGCTGCTACGTTGCGTGCTGTTGATCGGCTTCGGATCGGCTGCAATCGGAGCGATCGGCTGTGGTGGAAACGGCTGCGGTCGGGCGCATCGGAGCGAGGCGTGAGAACGCGGCCGGACGACTCGAATCGGCTGATTGGCGAATCGGCTGTCTCCGGGAATCGGCTACACTGTTCCGTATCGGATTGCCCTGATTGGCTATTCCGCTGCACTCTATTCCAATCGGTAACGATCTATCGGCCCTTACTTGCAAGTGTTCCTGGTTTGCGCGGTAAAAAGTTTTTGTTTTCGGCTAGCGTAGCCTCCGCGTAACCCTTAAGTTTATTGATATGGTATCTCCATACCCATGATTTATGAGACATGACCATCAATCAATAAACATGCCGATCTTAGAATCATATTTGTTCCAACAATATGACATATGATTAGGGATCATTTAGAAATAGATTCATGCATAAAGAGTCTCATAAATAAGTCACGTACTTATTGATCAATACAAGATGTCTATTTCATGGAACTGAATAACACTTTATTCATTTATATATAAACATTGACCATGATATCCAACATCTCCATGTTGCCTCTAGGGCATATCACTAACACTGGGATCTACAATGAGGAGATAGATTTTTGCTAATATACGTCGGCCTCGGCTTGTCACCGAGCCGATATCAATTTCTTCTAATTCGTCGGGCGACGTGAAACCTTGCCCGAGCTTGCCATCGTCTTCATCTGCGGTGTCCATGCTGAAGACACTTGAGCCCTCCACCATGTCTTGTTCAAAGTAGCAGCTGCGGCTCGTCATCTCCAATCGGCTGTATTGTAGAATCGAACACGTTTAGAAAATCGGCTTGCCAGTTTTCCCGGACAAACAATCAATGCCTTCGATTTCCCACACTGGCAAATTGGCATTGGCGATGTTAACTGACCTGTCGGCTGGCACGATCTCGATCTTGTCGCCGTCCCATTGGATCAGGCTCTGGTGCATCATAGAAGGAACGCAGCAATTGGCGTGTATCCAGTCCCTCCCGAGCAACAGGCTGTAAGACCCCTTCCCGTCGATGAAAAAGAATGTTGTGGGCACGGTCTTGCTGCCGATGGTCAATTCGACATTCAGTACGCCCTTGGTTTCTGATGGGTTGCCGCCGAAGTCTTTGAGCACCTTATTGGTCTTTATCAGGTCTTCGGCTCCTTTGCCTAGTTTTCTGAATGTTGCGTAGGGCATTAGGTTGACTGCGGCTCCCCCATCGACTAACATCTTGGACATCAGCTTGCCGCTGACGAATCCTTTGACGTACAACGGCTTCAGGTGTCGATTTTCGGTACCCTCGGGTTTGTCGAAAATAGCTTGGTCTGGTGATATTGCTAGTTTCACCAATTCGTCTTCGACGGTGTCTGCATCGGCCTCAGGAGCACTAAATTCGGCTGGCAGTATGAACACTATGTTGACCGATGCAGAAACTTTGCCTTTCCCATTGGCTGCCCTCCTGGCTTGGTCGGCTGGACTCTCCTTGGCTTGCTCCTCGTTGGCTGCGGCAGTTTTCTCTTTGGGGGCCCACCGCCTTTTGATCTTACCCAGCCGACGGCCGACGGCGCTGTTCTTGGATCATTTGCCGAACTTCTTGGATCTTTTCTGCGTCTTTGTGAAGAGATCAGACGGGCACCATTGGGGATTGGCCGATTCCTCGTCGTCGGCCTCTTCGTCGTTGCAGTTGTTGTCGTTGTTGTCTTCATCGACGAAGAAGTCTTGATGGATCGAGCCGAGCCGATCATGAACGGACCGCCGCCTCTGATTTAGCTGGACGGCTCTAGGGACGAACCGAGTTGGGCTTACAGCCGATGAGCTCCTGTGCTCGTCGTCGCAGCGATCGCTGCACGCCTAGCAGTCATCCAGTGTCGGCAGCCTCATGCTGGATTCCCAGCAGAACCTGAAAAAATCACAATGCCAATGCGGATCGGTACTGTTGTGGCTTGCCTCGTACCGACGGCTTTGGGTTTCTGGCTTGCGCCAACAAGGTGCTTCATCGCGAGCTTCTTCCCGCCGAGACTGGTTCTGAGGGCAGCGTCGGCTGTTCGTGCCGATCGGTCGTTGATCAGCCGATCGGGCAACGAGGCACACCATGTTGGTTGGCACGGCGTGATGTCCAGTCGGCTCGCCTTCTACCCTGGCCCCGATTGATGCGTTGACTAAGTCGTGCGTCATTCTGTTCTGTCGATCGGCTCGCCTAGGGACGGCTTGAACTGTATTGACCAGGAAAGGGTTGTCGTCTACCTTCATCGGCCGATTTGAATCGGCAAACTTCAATTTCCCGGCCTCGATTGTCGACTGGATTTGCTGCCTAAAGACTTTGCAATCATTAGTGGCAGGGGGTGTGGAGTTGTGCCACTTGCAATATTTCTTCTTCTTTAGTTCTTCGGCCGATGGGATCACGTGGTTTTCAGGGAGCTGGATCTGTTTCTCCTTGAGCAGCAGGTCAAAAATCCTATCGGCCTTAGTGATGTCAAAGTCGTATCTCTCTTCTTTGGCCGTCTTCAGCAGCCATTGGCAGACAATGGTCTTTTTGTTCTTGGCCCATTCGGCTGCTGCCACCTCTGCGTCATCGTCATTGGAATCGGAGTCTGACTCAACGACGACTTGAGTTATGCTCTTGACCGCCTTCCTGATGTCTTGAAATCTTTGTTCGTGGGGCGTCACCTTCTGCGTCAAGTGGGCTAGGCTGTCGAAGTCCTGCGTAGAGAATTGCTCTCGGATCGGTGCGATCAAGTGGTGAAAGGCCAAATCGGCCAACTGGGCATCTGATAGCACCAAGCTGTAGCATCGGTTCCTCATCTCTCTGAAGTGTTGGATGTACTCTTGAACCGATTCGTTGTGCTTTTGCCTGATACTGGTGAGGTCCGACAACTTCATTTCATGGTTGCCGGAGTAAAAGTAGCTATGAAATTGTTTTTCGAGATCGGCCCAGCTCTGAATTGAGTTGTAAGGTAATGAGGAGAACCAGGTAAAAGCCGATCCTGAAAGAGACAAAGGGAACAACCGGACTCTCAAGGCATCTGTAGCCGATGCTTCGCCGCACTGCGCCAAGAATCGGCTGACATGCTCGTAGGTTGATACGTTGTCTTGCCCTGAGAACTTCGAAAAATCTGGGATCTTGTATCAGTTGGGCAACAGAATCCGCTCAAAATGCTCTGGATAGGGATACCGATACATGTTCCCTGAGTCCTTTGGCTTGAGGCCGAATTAATCGCGCATGACGTCTGTAATCAGATCGGCCCAAGTTCGGTTGTCCTGCTGTATCGGCTCATATGGGTCATATGGTGCGGGTGCCTACCCCTTGATACTGGTAGTGAGGTGGATGATCAGTGGGAGGCGGCCGATGTGCCGGTGGTGGCGTTGGTGGACCCGAGAACAACTGTCGGCCATCGGCGTTGCGCCGTCTGTCCAGGTCAATCTGGGCAATCGGCTCTAACTGCCGATTGTCGTTGAACATGTTAGCAGTCTGATCCTGGGGCAGCGGTTGCTGTCGGTTCAGCATGGTAATCACTGGCCTTATAGCCGATTCAGTTGGATTCGGCTGGCCGAGGACCCCCTCCTGGCGGCCCTGGTTGTGTTGGTGGTGGGATTGGCCGATTCTGGGTGACCAACGTCCTGTAACCAGGAAACTAGCCGTCTGTGAAGTACGTCGGCCCCCGTTGCAGCTGGTCGGCTATCTTGGCATCGACCACGGTAGTGATCATGTTGTTGAGAGTGTTGACAAGGATGCTACTCTGGTTGACCAGCGCGTGATGGACGGCCGAATCAATCCGGTCTTGCAAAGTATGCAGGGCCGAATCATCTTGCTCCTGAATCGGCTCCTCCACCTTTTGTTTACCTTTTGATCCACTGGAGGAGGATGCCTTAAGCTCGTCCATGCTAAATTTATACTTTTGATGTACAGCCCTGGATCTCGTCTGGGTGAACGATTGTAAGTAGTTGGCCTGGAGTTCTTCCATCATCTTCTTGTAATCGGCTTGCTGCTTAGCCGATAACTGCTCCATGTTCATAGGCACGATGTTATCCTGAGAAACATTGGGGCTCTTGGAGTCGACCATCTTGTCGGCTGAGTCGATGCGTCCTAGCCGTGCTGATAGAGAAAGTCTCACTAGGTGTGCCAAGAAGCGTGTTGACGAGAAATTTCTCTCACACGCTGGCCTGGGAGATCTGCTTAGCTCCAGTGCAGGTCCTTCTCGGTTGCCTATGCAGTACAGGGCGTGCCAGTTGGTTTGATCTGGTAACCAACAATAAAAACAAGATGCATGCGTTAAGTGTTAGGTTGGATCCCCACTAGATCGGCTAAGGGAATCCATGAGCATATATATGCTATCCTGAAGTATATTTAAGCCAAGTGACTGGAATGGATCGGCTATACCAAGACAGCATCAGCCGTTTTACCCAAATATAGTAAAGGATAATAAATATATGTATTGATAACCTAGCCGATACTGGAAAGCTAACTATGGATCGGCTAGTACTCCGATGATTCTTATGAAAAGATATCATTCTTGAACCAGATATACTTAGCCTAGGAAATCGGCCATCGGCTGCTGCTAGCAGGCCGATTTCGGCTTATGATGTCCGACAAGAATGAGATCTTAATATAAGAGGCAGTCCTAACACAAATCTAGTAATAAATATACTAAAAATATATCAGGGCAGGTAAGGCCGGCTGAAACCCCGGCACTGTTTCTAAACATATAAATCTAACCGAATAGATCATTGAAAGTTCTAAAAACGACTTAATAGTTCAATGTTAATGTAGCATTAAGTATAAAAAGAACAACCTGATCTATTATAGCTGATTTATACCTCTCGAGATGGTGGATACCGCATATAAACTAGTTTAACCTTTAGATCTAGCCCTATCGGCTGTAGGTTCTTGATAGAACTGGCTGATGGCAGGATAGATCTAAACATTGCCCCAGTTTATATGCGATATATGGTAAATAGCGCAGTATAAACCCCTGAATCTAATGTGTCATTACGATGGAAGCACTAGAATCGTAGAACATAGAATCGTAGAACATACCACTAATGACAAGCATTTACCTGGATTTGGTGATCGAAACGATGCACCGAGCCAAATCAATTGCTCGTCGAAGAAAAGGGTTGGCGATGCGCCGAAAGTTGTTTGATTGATTGTTGTATATTTTTTACAGGAGGTCTCGGATCCTATTTATACCCAAGAATAACATTATTTGTACAAACCCTGGACTCTATCTAAACTACTATTTAAAATACGACAATATAACGAGGAGGACCCACACCGAATTACAATAAACAGTTTAAACAAATTCCTAATTTATAGATACAATTGCCGTTATAGGACTCTATCCATAGATGACAATATCTTTTAACGCGCAAACTGATAACCGAATCCTTCACTCTATCTCCAAGCACTTTCATCGGAAACGGTTTTATCTTCCTCTCTGACTCAGCATCGGCTATCGGCTATCCTCATCCGATACATCTTCAGCCGATCGTTACCCAACCGATTTGAGCATAGCCGACGCAGCCTCTGCTTCTCCACCAGCCGATCCGATTCTATTTTAACCTCGCTAGAACTTAGGGGTTTGGCTACCAAATTCAGGCGTTAACACCGCTGCATACTCCAATCGGTAACGATCTATCGACCCTTACTTGCAAGTGTTCCTGGTTTGCGCGGTAGAAATTTTTGTTATTAGCTATCGTAGCTTTCGCGTAACCCTTTAGATGATAAGTACTGTCCAAAATGTAAATCCTCTAGGTACGTAGAGGTAGACTCTGGTGATGGTGAGAAGAGGCAGCTCCAAATCGGCGAGAAGATCCTTAGGTACCTTCCGTTCATACCAAGGATCCAACAGCTATACATGACCGAGGAATCCGCGAAGCAGATGACATGGCACAAAAATGGACATCGATACAATCCTGATATGATGGTACATCCAGCCTACGATGAAGCATGGGCAAAGTTTGATGCGATTTATCATGAGAGAACTAAAGAGGCTCGTCATGTACGTGTTGCACTGGCAGCAGACGTGTTCAATCCTTACGAAATGTCGGCGTCCCCATACACTTGTTGGCCCATATACGTTATCCCCCTCAATCTCCCCCCGGCGTTATCATTCAACGACAGAATATTTTTTTGTCGTTGATAATTCCTGGACACCCGGGGGATAATATGAGTGTGTACATGGAGCCTTTGATTGATGAATTGTTCCGTGCTTGGGATGAAGGGGTATTGACGTACGGTTGAGCCACGAAGACAAACTTTAAAATGCATGTTTGGTACCATACCTCCCTGCATGACTTCCTGACTTATGGGATATTCTGTGGCTGGTGTGTTCACGGAAAATTTCCATGCCAAGTATGGAAGGAATCTCTGGAGTTCTTTTGGTTGACAAAGGGTGGAAAGTATTCTTCGTTCAACAAACATCAACAATTCCTCCCTTTTGACCAACCATTTAGGCGAGACATCAAGAACTTTAAAAAAGGTGTCGCCGTTGAAGACACTGCATCGCAGATGATGACAGGGGCCGAGGTTCATGCTCAGTTAAATGCTCTCGTGGTGAATGAAGAAGGTGGTTTTGCGGGATACAGTGTGCACCATGCATGGAGACAAAAGTCAGGCCTGTGGAAGCTCCCTTATTTTGAGCACCTCCTTCTTCCACATAACATTGATGTAATGCATACCGAAAAGAATGTCTCTGAGGCACTCTTTTGTACAATCATGGACATTTCTAATAAGACAAAGGATAATGTTAAGGCTAGAGTGGACCAGGAGAGGTTGTGCGATAGACCCAAGCTAGACATGGCACCTCCCAACGGCGACAAGTCATGGAAGAAGCCTAAGGCAGATTTCGTCCTGACGAGGGCCCAAAGGAAGGAGGTACTGCAATGGTTCCATACATTAATGTTCCCTGATGGGTATGGAGAAAATTGGAGGAGGGGAGTGAACTTATCTACAATGCGAATCAGCGGACTCAAAAGTCATGACTACCACATATGGATTGAGCGGCTTCGTCCGGTGATGGTTCGTGGCTATGTCCCTAAGAATATTTGAATGGTGCTGGCAGAGTTGAGCAATTTCTTTCGCCAGCTATGTGCTAAGAAGTTATCTCGGACCGTGATTAAAGAAATGGAAAAAATGGCGCCTGTGTTGATCTGTAAGTTGGAGAAGATCTTTCCACCCCACTTCTTCAATCCGATGCAGCATTTGATTTTGCACCTCCCGTATGAGGCACGATGGGGGGCCCTGTGCAGTACCATTGGTGTTATCCAGTTGAGAGAGAACTAAAGGATCTTAGAACCAAATGTAAAAATAAATGCAAAATTGAAGCTTCTGTCGCAGAGGCATATGTTCTGGAGGAGGTGTCAAACTTCACAACAAAGTATTATGCCGACAACCTTCCTAATATGCATAATCCACCCGCTCGTTACAATGCTGGTGAAAATGAATCAACCCTCAGCCTTTTTCGAGGGCAACTTGGAAGTGCAAGTGGCATGACCTTCAAGAACCTGAACCATGAAGAGTGGCGATCTATCATGCACTATGTGTTGCTCAACCTTCCTAAAATGGAGCCGTACCGTATGTAAGTTGGCAATAACCTTGTTCTCTAGTAGTTACTGTTATGCATCCATCCAACCCCCTTGTTCTCTTTTGTACAGTGAATTGCTTCATGAGTTCTGGTGTAAATCAAGGGACCCAACCCCACAAGAAATTGAGAACCTTCTAAAATAGGGTGAGAGAAATAGAAAGCTCAATTTCATTTATTGGTTGAAACTGAAGGTACTACTCAATTTCTCGGTTCGCACTTAGTTTGACATGCATAAGTTTTTTTCCCATGCGCTTGTAATAACGTACCTTCTTGCTTGAACTTGCAGGCCTAAACTGATGCTTCTATGAGTGTCGAGTTGAGACAAGTTGCCAATGGATTTTCCTATATGGTTAAGTCATTTATCGGCTATGACGTGAATGGATATCGCTTTCACACAACTCGGCATGAGCAATGTTGGCCCAATCGAAGAACCACAAATACCGGAGTCCTTACAGTGGGCTCCGATGGACTGGAGTACTATGGAAGAATTGAAGAAATTTACGAACTCGAGTTCCATGGTTGCAAACCTCTTGTGCCTGTCATATTCAAATGCCATTGGTTTGATCCTAAAGTAGTGAGACGGACCCCTGATCTTGGGCTAGTCGAAATTCGACAATCATCCATCATGACAGGAGACGATGTCTATATTGTGGCTCAACAGGCCACACAAGTTTATTATCTCTCTTACCCGTGCCAAAATGTAGCCCGACTTAAGGGTTGGGATGTTGTGCACAAGGTATCGCCACACGGTAAACTACCTGTCCCAAACAATGAAGATTATAACATAGATCCAAACACATACATCGAAGAGTTCTTTCAAGAGGATGGGCTGCAAGGGAGTTTTGTGATAGACCTAACCGCAGCAATTGAAATGGAAGTAGATAATGATAGGGTTTTTGACGATGACGTTGGAGATGAAGTTCGTAATGTGAAGGACTTGGAATTACTTCAACGATTACATTTAGACAATGACAGTGTTGATGACTTGGATTCGGAGTACGGGATTGATTTTGTTGACAATAGTGATGATGAGACCTATGATCCAGCTAATCCTGATCCTGACGACTATTTCTAATACATGTATGATCCGTACTGATTGATTTTATTATTTTATAATACCATATTATTTTGTAATTAAGTTCTGTTAATTTTGCACATCTCATTCTAAGTACAATTTGTATATACGTGCTGACAGTTTACTCTTTTATTGCAGGTGATTGTACAAATATGGTGGGCGGTGGTGGTTTAAAGAAGATGGTGAGTTCGTTTTTCGGCAAAAACAGTGCAGGACGAGGAGCTGGTGATGGCTCTAGTGGTAGTGGAGGCACGAGCAGTGGTCAGGGTGGTGGGAAGAGTCGACCGCGGCGTCGAGAGCCGTCACCACCACCCGTTGAGGAGGACGAGGAGGAGGCGGGGGAGGAGGAGTAGGAGGATCAGGATACGGAGGAGTCACGGTCGGAGGAGGCAGCGGATCAGGACTCGGAGGAGTCATAGTTCGAGGAGGCGACGGCGACAGGTAGTGGACCGTCGACTGTTTCGCTGAGAGGTCCCTCGAAACTGCTAAGGCAACCATGTCTTCACAAACAGCCGGTGATTTGACCCAATGGGGATAAGTAAGTAACATTTCCATGTGGTCATTACTTTTTTTAATTGAAAATTACAATGGAAACTAATAATTTATCTTAAATCACTTGGGCAGGGATTGGGAGGTGGTCAGACCAGGTGATCACACACGCCTCGTCAACGGCATCATCGGTCTTTTATGCAAGGAACACTTCCTTGGCTTGGTGTACCATGCGGGTAAAATGGAGCCTGCTTGGACGTGGGCCTACTACAAGTCCGCCCCTGATGTTCGTGATCTAATGGGCAGGGTTTTCGCCAACAGAGCGGAGTGGATCAAAGCCGAGCTATGGGTACGTCTTCGTCGCATTACATTGTTCAACACATGATATTCATTAGTGTACATTCTTGAACTAATAATTGGATAAATTATGTCTGTATGTAGGATTTCTACGCACTTGATGAAAGCTGTACACAGGCCGCTGCAGATGTCGTGATTGAGAAAGTGGCAATACACCATGTGAATGACATGCATTATGAGGCGCGCCTCCAGGCTGTCATATTGCACTTGGTTGATGTAGGACATAAGATCAGCAAAACCGAAGCAAGAACCAAAAGCTTGACCCCGGAACAATACTTGGCGGTAAATATAGAGCCAACAGACTGATTTGTCCTTAGGTTTAGTAAACTCAATTTGATGTCTTATGTCATTTACTTGATGACGTGCAGGCAATTCCGGGTTGGTGCGTGGGCCTAGACAAGTGCTGGGCAGCCATGGTGGACAGGTGGTGCTCCCCCGATTGACAGGCCCAGCATCTCGCGTGTCGGGTTCGGCGTTTGATGATGGAAGGTGCATCACACCATCAGGGCAACAGGAGCCTCAGACGCTATGCCCAGAAATATGTATGCAAATTCATTTCTTTATTGTAACGCTGAATTCTGTATAATTTCTAATCATATTGGTTGTTTTCACAGTCGGAAGCACATGGTGGCTAGCCTATTAACACGTTCTAAGCGTATGCTCTGGCTCACAAGGGCAAGGCGACGTCCGACGTCTCCTACAACCCGGACGACCCGCCCTCGGTGTACTGCAATCCGGGCGTGCACAAGCGCCTCACCGATTACTCACCGATGGCAAGAGAGATCCATGGGCCAGAGTTTGATCCGAGCGCCCATGACCTTGATGGTGAAATCATCATGAGGGTGGGAGGGGATAGGCAGCACGGGCCATTATGGATGGGCGACAGCGTGATCGACACAGCTAGTACTCCTAGTCTCGCCGAGATTCAAGCGAGGAGCACGGGGTCATGCCCGGCCATACGGTCACGCCCGACCCCTACACAATCCCAGATGATGGCACTACAGGTTATTTCTGTTTCACTCGTCGTCCATTGATTTTTACAAATGTTTGATTTACATTGTATCATTGGGATGCAATTAATAATGTAGGCACAACTATATGAAGAAAGGAGGCTACGAGAGGAGATGCGACAGACGCATCAGATCCAGCTAATGGAGGTACAGCGGCAGCAACAGACTCAGATGCAGCAGTTCTATCAATACATGCAGACTCTTTCTTAAAACATGGGTCAACCTCCGCCTTCACCAACGATGGTCTTGCCGCCTCTACCAGTTGTTATGGCCACTCCGCCAGCTCTTATGGGCACTCTTGTGAGTCACCTGAGAGCATTGTAGTTTCATTTCATATAGCATAACATTGTAGCTTCATTTCACATGCATTCTTCTTACCATTGTGCAGTATGCCTCGTTGGCATCGAATGTTGGGCCTCAGGATGTGGATTTCTGGTTCTGGATTTCTGGTTCTGAATAAGCACCCTATCTCAATTTCTGATTTTGGATGTTGTGAAACTACTAGAGAACAAGTTCTACTTGCATGTGAAACAAAGCACCGAATCTCCATTTGTGGTTCTGAATGTTGTGTACTTGTCGCACCGGAGTTAAATTATGGTTCTGAATGATTGTTGTGATATATTTGCCTGTGATGGTCCTTGTGATATTAAGGTTACATATTGTAGTCCTTGATGCTTCTTGTGATATATTTGTTATACATGTGATGACTACTGCGAGTTATGCCTATGATGATGATTGTGGAATGCCTGTGATGATGATTGTGGAATGTCTGTGATGATTATATATTTGTTATGCCTGTGATGATTACTGTGAGTTATTCCTGTGATGATGATTGTGGAATGTCTGTGATGATTGTGTATTTGTGATGAGTTATGGAAAGGATTAAATACATTAGGGGATCAGGATACATGTTTGCCTAGTGTAGCACTCGGCAAAGAGGGGTTTGCCTAGTGCAGCACTCGGCAAAGAGGCTTTCTAGACCTATTCCTAGATATTGTTTGTCGAGTGCTGCCATTTTTCGTCGAGGGCGGCCAATTTTTGTCGAGTGCATGGCACTCGGCAAAGTCTTTTCTATTTGCCGAGTGCGGGGCTCTCGGCAAAGGCTCTACTATTTTGCCGAGTGCCGGCTCTTGGCAAAGAGAAAGACTTTGCCGAGTGCACGACACTCAGAAGAGCGAGACTTTGTCGAGTGACCGGCACTCGGCAAAAAGTAGAGCCTTTGCCAAGTGTCCGGCACTCGGCAAAGTCTCCGCTCTTTTCCGAGTGTCGTGCACTCGGCAAAGAGTTTGCCGAGTGTCCGTAGCCTAGCTCTCGGCAAATAGACTTTTGCCGACTCTGTGTTTGCCGAGAGAGGTTTGCCAAGTGTTGCTCTCGGCAAACCCTTTGCCGAGTGAAATGTAGGCTTCGCCGAGTGTCCTGGACACTCGGCAAACAGTCTAAGTCCAGTAGTGGTTACAACTGGTTAGTTATAAGATAGGTTAGAATTTATTGTTCAATATAGATGTAAATCATAACAAAATAAATTTTAAACTCCAAATTGAGTACAACTTCATATGTATTGCTTCAACATTTTAAATTATCTGATCAAAGAAACATAAAAGTATGAGTCCAGTTACTTATGACTTGATGATTATTAATTTTTAAAATTTTAAATTATTAATAAATGATAAAAATATAACTGAGTCTCGAAATTGAGTACAACTTTGTATTTATGACTTCCAAATTTTGCAGCTATTTAATGAAGGAAAACTAAAATTAAGACTCTGTGCAAATACAACTTTGTATTTATTAAATACTAAATGTAGGAATTATTAAGTCAAGTTTATATACTGAATGCAACATGGAAAAAGTATTAGAGTGTACTCTATGATTTTAAAGTACCAATTTGAATTTTGGAGGTATTAATTAAAATAGATAGGTTTGTTTTGTTGTGCTAGGAAGAAAAACTGTACTACATGCATGGTGCTTACGTGGTCATCTTAATCTCGAATGGATCGGCACATATAGTAAAATCCATGTTGTCTTTGACAAAATTCACAAATAGAATCAGGTTAGCACGTAGATACAATATATTTTTCGCAAGGTTTTACTTAAAAACGTTTTTAGCATATATTACTACTACAGAAACCAACAAAGGTGTCGGTTGGGAAACCTATTTAGGTGTCAGTTTTTTTCAACCGGCACCTATTGATCGGCACCTATAAAAAAATTAATAGGTGTTGGTCTAAGAATCGGCACCTTTAAGATTCAACAAATCAAAAAAATTCCGGTTCGTAGGCTTTCATCGGTTTGAGCCGAGCTTCACAGATCCAATCCATATCCAGAGATCCAATCCACATCCACAAGAACACAATCCACAAGAACACAAATTTCACATATTCATTCACAAGAAACACAAATTCATCCACATATCAATCAATCACAAAAAAGAGGGAGAGAGGGACGAGAGAGAGGGAGACCGACGCCGCAGATCTGAGGGAGAGAGGGGCGTCCGCCGTCCCGCCTTCCACCGTCGTCCTCCGCCGCAGATCTGAGGGAGAGAGGGACGAGAGAGAAAGGGAGGCCGCGCCGCCTCCGCACGGCCCGCGTCGCCTCCCGCGGCCCCAACCGCCTCTGGCCACCCCCCGGCCTCCCACCATCACCCCTTCTCAGATGGATGAGATGGAGAGTGAGAGAGATAAGAATGAGAGAGGATAAGAGAAAGAGAGAAAGAGATAAGGACGGGTGGTGGAGAAGAGCCGGATATTAAAAAAGATAAGGCTCCCCGCGGCTAAACCGGTCCGATCGATCCGGTTTTATTAGGTGTCGGTTTTTTAAAAAACTGATACCTATAGGTGTCGGTTTGTTTTTAAAGTCACCACCTATTGTTTTAATATGTGTTGTTTTTGGTGAACTAACACCTATGTATATTTTTTTAAGTAGTGTATTGAGAGGCACAAACGACGTTTTTTAGCATTTTTTTCTTTGGAAGTGCTAAAATTGTGTCGACACATATATGGATTACAGTCAGATTTGTAGGGTGTTTGATCTGCTTCAGATTAGTGCTAGTTCTTCATCGATTTGCCCGTGCAGATGTGAGGCGACCGGCCGCGACCAAACTCGACTATGCGTTTGGCCCAACGTGCATGATTATGGTTTAGATTGCTTTATTCTCGTCTAGCGTGATTCCTTTCTCGGTTTTTGTTGCTTTTAATCCAAATGTCCAACATAGAGAAAAATTACAATGTAAAATTCAAAATTTACGGTGTAAGATTTGAAATATTACAATGTAAATATATAGAATTTACAACGTAAGTATAAATATAATTACAACGTAAGTGAATGTAATTATATTACAATATAAAACAGATTTGACATTTTTTTTGAAATGTGGCGTCGTACTCCCTTCTTCCCTTCTTTGCTATGGGGAAATTTTTCGGTACTATAGAAAGTTCACAAATATAAATTACAATAATTACCTTTTAAAAAAATCAGATAAAAGGATGTGTGTGTATATATATGGACGTAGTATACGTGTGTGTATATATATATATATACACTATATATATATATATATAGATGGAGCTTGTGTGGCGCGCCGACATGCTCATCCGTGTGGCGATCGAATCTCTAATTTGAAAACTCAAATTAAAAATCGAACCGTTCAAATTCTTCTACATATTAATATCGCCTTGTATATCAAATTTTATATTTTTTGAATTTTTTACTATTTTATCAGATAGGTCAAAAATGCAATAATCCAACGATTCTCTGGAGTATCTATTTTATTGCATTTTTGACCTATCTGATAAAATAGTAAAAAATTCAAAAAATATAAAATTTGGTATACAAGGCCATATTAATATGTAGAAGAATTTGAACGATTCGAATTTTCAATTTGAGTTTTCAAATTAGAGATTCGGCCACGCCACACGGATGGGCCGTGCGGCGCGCCACACAAGAGCCCATCTATATATATATATATGTATGCGCTTCATTTTAAGGGAGGCAAAAAAGCTAGGGGCGGTCAGGGCCTAGGCCTCCCACCAAGCTTGATAAAATGGCACTATGTTACTTGCATTATCTATAAAGCCTATATAAGATTGTGTTTAGAAAGAGGGATGGAGAACCCCTTCCTCTGTGGCACATAAAACGAAGTGCACATTAGCATATAATTAATTAAGTGTTAGCTCTTTTTAAAAAATAGATTAATATGATTTTTTAAAGCAACTTTTTATAGATTTTTTTAAAAAACACACCGTTTAGTAGTTTAGAAAACATACGCGTGAGAAACGAGAGAGATGAAGTTGAGAATCTTAACAAACGAACTCAGCCAAAGTAGCCTCATTAGTTGTGATTAGGTGCAGCCCAGGTTTTACTTACCCTCGATTACCACGTGGTTACTGCGGTAACCGTCCTTATCGCCAGGGTATGGTAAGGGAAACCGATGTTAAGGTTTGCTCAAATTTCATCGAATTCAAATTTTTAAAAAATCAAAGAATTCTCTCGAGGTAGTTCTTGAATTATAGTGTCGGATGGTGAAGAAATTTTTAAAAACGAACAAGATAAAATCACTTGTAGATTTAAACCGAGATTAGTAAAGATAAAAACAGGTAAAATCCACGCGGATACATGTATTTCAAACCCGCACCCACGAGATTATTTTTATATCCGCGCCCGCTACTCGCCACGGGTAGCAACATCCGCCCGCGCCCGCTATCCGCAGGCAAAACATGCCCGCGGGCATGCCCGCATACCCACCATAAGTATAAATAGATAGAAGTAAGCGGCGGCCCCGTCAAATCAAAAGCTTATGGCGGCGGCCTACGGGCAGAGACGACGCCGTCGGAGCTGGCTGGTGGCTGGCTGTGGGGAGGCTGACGTCCGCCGTCGAAGAGGGGAAGACGACAACATCGGAGCTGGCTGGTGGCTGGATGCGGGGAGACCGGCGTCCACCATCCGAGAGGGGAAGATGTCGACGTCGGAGCTGGCTGGTGGCTGGCTGCGAGGAGGCCGGCATACGGAGTCGGAGCGGGGGTGCGGCCTGCGAGGAGGCCGGCGTCCGGCGTCGGAGCAGTGGCTACGTCGTGGGATATGTGAAGCGGCGGCTGAGAGTGGAGTGAAACCCTAGATTTTGAGCTTATATACTTCTTCCGTGGTCCCACATGTCAGTGCGGTTTTGCGGGTGCGGGCGTACTCATTTCTTACCCGTATACAAATGCCCGTTGGGCACAACTCTATGCTCGTGCCCGTGCCTACAAGTACAGGTTTGCACCCGTATTCACGCCCGCCGGATTGGGTGTCCGCAGGTACGTGGGTTTTTCTTCCCGTTGCCATCTTTAGAGATTAGGTCAGAAAATTGAAAAAAGCATACAACTGGTTGAGCCCAAACAGGCACTCTTTATGAGGTCTAACTCGGCTCAACTTTGAAACCGCCGCTGAAACCGCGATAACCGCGCTAAAACCACGGTTATCATGCAAAATCATGCGATAACCACGGCCAAACCGTGCAGTTTTAGTTTCAAAATTCGGCCAAACCACGGTTATAGCGCTGAAACCATGGTTACCGTGCAAAAACCGTACGGTAAGCTCGGCCAAACCATGCGGTTTCGGTTTCAAATTTCGCCGATAAAATTCATGTGGTTTTGGGCAGTTACCGTGGTAACCACCTTACTGTGGGGGACTGTAACCCCTAAAAACGATAAGTCAAACCCTGGTGCAGCTACATCAGTATTATATCAGCCGTTAGATAAGAGAGTTACGATATGAACCGATCGATTAAATCAGAGCATTGGATACTTGTGATTGTTGGCCCTAAGTTTACTCTCTCAATTAAAATGATATTACAAATCACTGCTCCACTCCTCTAAATATTCTCTATTTAAGCTGGAAACTAATAGGCCACTAATGCCATAAATTCTAAATGACCGTTACCATTTTATTTTCAGTTCCACATACATAGGCTTGATGAAGAATTAAAAACATATCCCCCTCTCTCTCTCTTTATACATATATTAATATGTAGAACAATTTGAACGGTTCGGATTTTCAATTTGAGTTTTCAAATTAGAGATTCGGCCACGCCACACGGGATGGGGCTGTGCGGCGCGCCACACAGCCCATCTATATATATATATATATATATATATATATATATATATATATATATATATATATATATATATATATATATATATATATATATATATATATATATATATATGATGTTTTATTTACCTACAATTCCTGTACTCACTGCTTATTACTGAATGTACCATTGATGGAATCAACCAAGGATAGGTGCCAACCAAGAATAGGTTAGTCTGTTAATATTTCATCATTTTGTATTTTTCTGTGATCTACACATCTTTCCATAGTAACAGTATAATTTCCTCTATTTTCTACACGCATCACACCCCAATAATCCTTCTCTTTTGTGAAATAAAGTTTGCATGAGAATTTCCCTTTAGGATGTCACTTACACATGGCTATGTTTGAGATAGATGGATACAGTTTTTCATAACGAATGTGTACTTGAATCAGAGTTTGTTTCTGTTAGTATTAAATGGGCTATGTCCAAATTAATCCTACTAACTTTAAAGGCCCGTAATTAATATTAAAAGACTAATACCATATTAGAAACTAATAGGAAAAGATCTCAATTTAAATAGGTTTCTAAATGAGAGCATCTGTTGAAAGGGTGAGGTGGTGGTGGAAATAACACACGTGCGCATGTCAGGCCGAGGCGTACGAGCGAGGTTGTTTTTTATGAGGAAAAGTGTAACTGACTGGGACTTGTTACTCCTGTAACGGATGGGGCAATCAATGGAGATTGATCCTGTAATGTCTCTCTCTCCTTACGCATGCGCAGCTTCAGGTTTTCCGGGTTATGAGTACTTGCACGGTTAGGCGCTTCGAAACTCTGTTCACCAGAATACGTGCATGGGTAGATAGATGATCAAGTTTTGAGGCTGTGCGACTATTTTGCTACGTCTTCACTCCTTCCACTGTGTCAAGTCGTTTCTCATGTCAACCAGTACCAGAAACGGCAACGGAGAAGAGTTCCTGGTGACAACATCAACCCCAACACCAACAACTACTCTATCCGAAGCATTCTTCGGGTATGTTGCTCTATTTGCTTTGATGTTAAACTAGATGATGTTATTATTGATATTAGCATGTTCATATTTAGCATTATTACTAGATCACATTATTATTCACATGTCATGTTTATTATGCTATATTTTTGGATTAAAATATGCCGATTTTCAACTGTTTCATCTTGCAAAACGCAAATCATCACAAGAAGATATTACCAGCCAGCACTATATTATGGTCATTGCACTCTTGATGTTCCGTTCAAGAGTAAATTCGATATATCACGTTATTCTATTTTGACCACGAAAGAGACCAATAATTGTTGATCATATCAAAAGTATTATCATCACTTTATCACTTTCTCCTCTGTTAGTTGATGTATGTAAAGTTTTCCTAATAAACTTTAAAAGTTATTCATATCTTCTTTTACTTAAGCTGTACTATTCTCATACTTTTGAGAATATATACAAACCATATCAACATGTGAGAATATATATATATATATAGATGGAGCTCTTGTGTGGCCGCCGACGCACCCTCATCCGTGTGGCGTGGCCGAATCTCTAATTTAAAAACTCAAATTGAAAATCCGAACCGTTCAAATTGTTCTATATATTAATATTGCCTTGTATACCAAATTTTATATTTTTTGAATTTTTTACTATTTTATCGAGATAGGTCAAAAATGCAATAAAATAGATACTCCATAAATCGTTGGATTATTGTTTTTGACCTATCTGATAAAATAGTAAAAAATTCAAAAAAAATGTAAAATTTGGTATACAAGGCAATATTAATATGTAGAAAAATTTGAACGGTTCGATTTTTAATTTGAGTTTTCAAATTAGAGATTCGGCCACGCCACACTGGATGGATGTGCGGCGCGCCACACAAGAGTCCATCTATATATATATATATATATATATATATATATATATATATATAAAAGCTACTATGTGACATGCCACAGCACCATCCTGTGCGGTATGACCGAATCTCTAATTTGAAAACTCAAATTGAAAATCAAACCCTTTAAAGTATTCTAAATATTAATATATTCTTGTAGACCAAATTTTATATTTCTTAAAAAATTTACTATTTTATCGGATATGTCAAAGATGCATTAATTCAACGATTTTTGGAGTATCTATTTTATTGCATATTTGATCTATCTATATAGAATAGTAAAAAATTTCAAAAAATATAAAATTTGGTTTACAAGGAGATATTAATATGTATAAATAATTTGAACGGTTCGATTTTTAATTTAAGTTTTTAAATTAGAGATTCGGCCATGCTGCACGGGATGAGACTGTGTGAGCATGCCATACAGCAGCCCATCTCTATAAAAACCATAAAACTATAGTAGCCCTTTTCTTCATTTACAATATATATATATATATATATATATATATATATATATATATATCCGATGTCATCTATAATTTTATCACTTCAAATTTGCATATTTCCGCGGCAATTCAAGTTATTACAATTTTTTTTCGCTTCCCTGATCTAACCATTTGCCACTATGGTTAGATATATAGATGGTTCTAGTTAATCTAATTAATGTTAATGTACTCCACATATGTGTGTAATATATATAGTTTTAACATTTGCAAATTGCAATCAGAATGCATATGCAGCACAGGTGTTTGATTTGCAATTACATGATTTTCTCATATGTTGATATGGTTTGTATGGATTTGTGAGTTTTCTTTGACATACTGCTAATCTTAACATGGTCACTGACATATAAAACCATCATCATTGGATCTTACATGTCAGTCACCAGGTCCCTCTGGCTTTTAAATGTCCGAGGATCTCAATCCATATCTGTGGCAAGCATTCATGCATGCAGGTTAATTAATTCAGTGTGAGGTCGGATGAGAGGACGAGATGGATGGCCCTCTTCACCTGAGCGATGCTGCTTCTCCTCCTCCCCCCACGCGCCTCCTTCACCTGCGTCAATTAATTCACAAACACAAAAAAAAAAAGATTCAGTTTTTTCGTGCAAAGATTCAGTTTTTAGTTCAAAGTAGATTCAGTTTTTATATGATTCAGGTGAAACGATCCAGCAGATCAAAAGAACGGTGAATAAATTCAGAACTCAGAGCAAGAAATGAAGCTTCTGCATTGCATTCGCACGCAGGATGACGACGACCTTGGCGCGCAGCTCGGCGAGCAGCACGCCGCCGGCGCAGGAGGCCTGGACGGCGGTGACCTCGAGCTGGAGCTCCTGCAGCGCCTGCATCACCTGGAGCAGAAGCACGCCGACGCCACCGCCGCCGCCGCACCCGCACCGGAGCTCCAGCAGCGCGTCGCTCTCGATGATGGACACCTGCACCACCTCCGCCGTCTCGCCGACGCCGGCGGCGTTGCTGCTGCTGCTCATCCTTTCCGCCGCGGGAACGGCGGCGCCGGCGGCTCTCTTCCTACGCCTCCCGGCCGCCGCCGTCGCCGTCGCCGTCGACTTCTGGGCTGCTCGTGACGACGACGACTCGAGCTCTTGTATGCGATTCCTTAGCTGCTTCACGTACTCGATCGTGTCGCCTAGTATCGACGCCTTGTCCATCTGCACACAAACAAATTAATTAAAACCAGATTAATTGTTTCTGCCATTTTTTTCTGAGATTGTAATTAATAATATTCAATACTACTGAAAATTTGTTACGGAGTAGTTCGGAACTATATAATTTCATGGCAGCAAAAATTTCATGAAAAAGATTAAGGCTGCAGGGTGCACGTTTTCCGACCGAAATTTCCCAAAAAAATTAGGTTGACCGGGGATCCCGGTAGGATTCACTTCTTTTGGCCAAAAGTTCCGAAAATATTTTGAATTTATCAAAATTTATTCAAATCCAAAAAAAAAATCAATTTTCTTCGTTCTGAATTTTCGAAAAATCGGACACCCCGCAAAACATTTTTGCATTAAAAAATAGTGAACCCTAAATTCATGCTGCCATTACGGAGGATCTTCCAATGCTCGTTAGAGGCTCATGAAAAGATAACTGAATTTGTATGATCCTGTTTCTGTGGGTACATAAATACACCCTCTCGTTTTTAAATATATTACGCTATTAACTTTTATTTATATATTTAACCACTTATCTTATTAAAAAAATTTATAAGGTGCTGACTTATTTTATCATCAAATTTACATATTTACATAGAATTTCTAAATTTTCTAAATAAGATAATTGAATAAAATATAGCTTTGTATATTTAAAAATGGAGGAAGTACTTAATTACCTTTGTCATGAAAGGTACCAAAGATCGCAGAATTATGAACTTCTCATTGAGCTTCTCTCTTCTTCTCCTCTCTTTCAGCACATGGTTGGCACTGAAATCACCTTGCACAGTGCCGACTTTTCGCGATCCACTTGCGCCTTTCCCGCCCCTCGATTCAGGTGTTTCTGCTTCCCTGTAACTGCAGTGACTACCAGGAACAATCATCAGGATGCTCCTGAGCATTCTCTGTGTGGTGCCTTGACTGTTCATGACCTGGTGGTTGTCATCGGTTCCTTTAGGACTAGTCCATCTGGAGAATGATGATTTCTCTGAAACTGGCAAGTAGTTCTTGATGTTCAGCTCCTGTTGTCGCTGAGCATTGTAATGTAGGATTGTCAAGAGTGTTTTTGGATAGTGGGTATTTTCAGGTGATGTCACTTGATCTTCAGTAACTGTGACAGAAAGAAATGCAGAAATGATGATATAGGAGAATATGAAAACAGATGGCAGTGCTTGTGTAAAAGAGTAAAAATTATTGTATTTTTTGAACAAGAGTATTGTGAAGTATTATCTTCTCAAATGTTATACCTGGCTGGTGATCATTTTGTAACTCTTCACAGAGAAAATGCCAAGAGTGACAAGGCTCATCATCTGGCCCTTGCAAATTGAACTGACAATTACTGTTTTGGCAGTCCATCAGCATTTGGATTTCATCCTCTAAAATATTGTTAGAGCAGCCATCTCTTACCACTTCTGACATCTCACACTGCATTAGCTCACTAGAAACTGCATTTTTTGGCATTGTCTGGTGGTCATTGCTCACCATGTTCCGTTGGTCTTGCATTTGCATTTGCAGCTGGCCTGAATTCCTTTCAGTGTCAGTGTTGTTAGTGTCTGAACCTGACATTCCCTCTTCTTCTGTTTCATCATTCTCCTCTTCTGGATTGAGCTCATCTGAATAATCTAACTTTGTTCGGCTGGTACTACCTAGTTGCATCTGAACCTGGATTGGATGCTGATGAATGTGTGTGACTGGGTTGGATGTTGAGTGCTGTGAGAAGGTAGGCTTCATGTGGATGCCATGTTGATCCATGAAGATGCCCCTTGCATACTGAATCAGGCCCATATCTTCCTCCACCTTGAAAATATATACATTTTGATTAGTTAGATCCTTACGGAGTTTCAGAGGATTATTAGTTTCATATATCAAATGATATTTATTTGGGGTTACGAAATTCTGGATCACTTTGTAAGCATCCTTGAAATAGCCATATTCACATAACACATTAGATACTTTATAATGTATTATGAAGTACTTTGATTTATACTTAATTATTTGGCCCATATAATTAGATTGTCAGCTGATATATATGAAATCACCTTTTCCGTAGTTCCAATTTCCAGGACGCCATCGACAACAGGAATGCACACAACTGTCTGCAATATATACGGTTGAAGTGTGCAATGCATGGACATTAACAGCTAAAATTTGCAGTCTAGAAATTCAGATTTTTTATATAACGGGACAGCTATCCTGGCCACTGCATCCAAAGATGCACAAAGCCACAACATTTCATAGTTAACAAGTATAGCAACTTTTAGAGGCAAATACCTGGATACCAGCACTCTGCCATTCATCAGTTTGGTTATTTGTTATGCACCACTCAGAGAAAGAACAAGGAGAAAAAAAGGAGAATTAGTCTTCCATGTGACCAGGAAAAAAGGTGAAAAATACTTTACATATTCTTGCTGTCTGGCTCCACAAGTACATAATATTATTTAAGTTTTCTGATCTGATTATGGTCATCCTTTGCAGTCTGCAAACAGACTACAATGTGCAAAGCACTGTTGACATTCAGAGTGAAAAATAGGCAAGAGAAGGTGATGGCTGAACCTTGGCAAGAATTGCTCTTAGAAACACTTTGCTGTCAACTTCATTTGCTCCAGTGAGCCATACATGGCTTCTCCTTGCAAATGCCCTTCCTGGTAACCTGAAGACATATACAGCAAGTTAACAAGTTCTCCTCGTGACAATGTGGAAGGTATACATGTGTGCAAAGAAAGATGCATGGCCAAAGGCAAATTAAAGGCGCGCGCGCGCTCTCTCTCTCTCTCTCATGTGTAGAAAGTAGCTAGGACAGAGCACCATCCTCACCGACTAGAATGTTGCAGTTTAGATTTTTTTTCGAACCAAACATAAAAAGGTACCATATTGTTTTTTTAAATAATAAAAAGTACCAAAATTATAATGTGAGAACTGGTAACTAATGTACTACCAATTTGGAGCCTTCTGGCTATGTACGTCAGTGTTGGATGAAGAGAGGGGTGTTGGTAACTTTTTTGACAAGAAAACAAACATTATCGAAATACCTAACGCCTTGCGGTGATATGGAGTCGTCAACCACCCGATCTAGCCAAAGAGCCAAATCAAGATGGGTTTTATAGATTAAACCGGCTAACGAAGCCGATTTGAATAGAACGATGGATAGATACCCGTCTCATGGGCAAACGGAGGGTTTTCAGGACAAACATACAAAGAGATGTCGCACTCTTGCAGCGGCGACGGACGGTTTACGGCATAAACCGACAAAGATGGACTAAACTAGGGTAAAGTAGAAAACATGGCTGAAAAGTAAAAGAACGATTCAATTGTAGAGATTTGGGGATAGATTGTGTCTCTCCAATTGAACCGGCCTTGTCTCTTAAATAGGGGTTGATCTTGCCTTCTACAGGTCCTTCTCTACGTCCAACTCGGAATATGAACCAATAGAAACATGAAACATACCTTCGCAAGCAAGGAAACCAGAGACCCGACGAAATTCGCTTCGGACTCAGACTCTGACGGTCTGACCGGCCCTACTAGCCGATCAGACCGGCCATATACCTGCGGTCTAACCGGACCTGTGAAGGAAACCCGATACTTTCCAAACTTTGGAAATTTTTTTTATTTCGTCCATAGGTACCAAATTTGGATGTAAACACATACCCCCTGCCTTTTTTATGAACATCGTGAATCTAAAAGCATAGAACATATTGTCTTAGGGCGATAATGTAATTATCGGCCATAGAACTTCGTAAGCATCTTGCCAAACACTTAGGAAGTATTTCTTTAAGTATCTTCTTGAAATGATCCTGCCTTCACCCTTTTGTTGTAAGCCTTAGCCACCATCTTCTTCTCTTTCTCTATTTTTTCCAAAGTTTTTAAACGCTTGTCGATCACCTCATCAAGATTGTCTCTCATCAAGGTCTTGTAGTCTTCAATCGACAAATCTTCTTGCTTTATACATCAAAGAGAGCCAAGATTCACCTCTACCGGCAAAACGGCTTCCTGTGCATAGACCAACTCAAAAGGAATAACCTTGGCAGCACCATGTTTAGATATCCTGTGAGCCAATAATGCTTCAGAAAACACCTCATGCCACCATTTCGGATGTTCTTCGATCTTCTCCTTGACTAACTTCAACAATGTTTTATTGTTTGACTCGGCTTGTCCATTAGCCCGAGCATAGTAAGGAGAAGAACTCAACAATTTAATACCATAAGATTCAGCAAAACTTCTCACCTCCTTGGACATAAAAGAAGCTCCTTGATCCGTAGTCAAAGTTTGAGGAATATCAAATCTATGAACAGTATGCTCCAAGATAAAGTCAATTACCTCCGTGTGTGTCATATTCTTGAGCGGCACGGCTTCGGCCCACTTAGTGAGGTACTCCACCGTAATTATCACGAACCGATGCCCTTTTGATGACGAAGGATAAATTTGACCTATGAAATCTAAAGCCCAACCTTGGAACGGCCCCAAGACCAGGATCTTTTCAAATACTCAATTAAAGGAATTCTCTAGTCTTCTTCTGTTTCCTGGGCACAAATCTCCGAATTTACAATCAATTCGGCCTCTGAATCAAGTGTATCGTACCCCCAACTTCCTGTTCAAACCCGGTCTGACCGGCCATGCA
The DNA here is from genome assembly GCA_019925245.2 of Oryza australiensis. Classification (NCBI taxonomy): domain Eukaryota; kingdom Viridiplantae; phylum Streptophyta; class Magnoliopsida; order Poales; family Poaceae; genus Oryza; species Oryza australiensis. The sequence continues at coordinate 1,667,040 of JAIFGZ020000342.1, forward strand.
ATGATGGTCAGCCCTCTACCTTTCACCGGTCAGACCAGCCGCACAAAGCCAGTTAGACCGCCGGCCACCTGCGGTCAGACCGGCAATGATGTGCCGGTCAGACCACCCGTAGTCTGTGACTTCGCCAATTTTGCCCAAAAAATTAAAATCAAGCACTGGCTTTTCCAGTATTAAAGAAACTCCTTTTTGATATTATAGCCAGATGCTTAGTATATCAAATTATTAGACCAAAATTCCTTCTTTCTAGACATATGAAAATTATAACATGCAATTAATATGCCTAGATGAATACTAATTCAAGTGGCTTTTGAAACAATAATCATTGAGGCATCAAAAACACTTAGCCACTTGAAGTATGATCAATAATGAATCACCAAAGTCATATGTCTCACATGGATGAATTCCAATAAACTACAAGTGTAAGTAATCGGCTTAAACATGTACGCAAAATATTATAACAATGTCAATGTTCCTACAGAAAACAACCCTAGAACAAATCATCACATTGAACATTGATATTAGTCGGATTAGTAAGAAGCAAATTTCATGATACGATAATTATGAAATCTATATTTTCTATGATGATTCATCAAAACATGCATAATTTGGCTTTTAATAAATATTAAAGATCAATGAGCCAAATTATACTTTAAATAAATTATATGCCAACTTGTCAATTCCACCACTCAGAATTGGCATTTGCAACATGCATGCATAATATCACTTTGGTAAACAAAACACACATGTGCTAGATAGCAAGTAATGTTCTAACATGGCATAGGTATACCATAATGATGAGCACAATAAACTCATACCTTGCCTCAGCATCCAACAAACGGCGGCTCAAAGATGTGATGTTGTATCCATCGCCATTCATCTTTCTTGATTCCTTCACGAGCATATTAATGTCTTGTCCCTCGAGAAAAATCGGCTTTCTTGATTGCACAATTCCGAAGGCAAGATAAACACTAAAGTAGCATCCATAGCAACATGTGGAGGAGAGTTTTCTCTAATGACCGAAGATTCTTCTCTCTTCAAATCGGATTTGCTAATACTCTGGGAAATCACCGGTCTCTTAGCTTTTACTTTCTTAGGTCTCCACACTTGCTTATGTGTTATTTGAGGCTTCAAATCATCGCATGTCTTGTTCTCCACATCTTCGGCCTTCTTTTCTTTTTGACCCATGGCTCGAAGACGTTGTAGCCTCCTCTTTTGAGAGCGAGATAAGCCAGAAGGTATCCACTTCGGTTGTGGTTGTTTTCTAGGAGCCAACCAATGATTTTTGATATTTGTGGTCGAAGTGGAAGCTCCTGTGTCGCCTTCAATTTTCTTCCCACTCATCTCAGATGCCTCCCGGTCAGACCGGCCTTTGGGCCTGGTCAGACCGGCGCCATGCTGTCGGTTAGACCGGCCTGATGGTCTGGTCAGACCAGTAGTAGGCTGGCGGTTAGACCGCTCAACTGTCTCGGTCATACTACCATTGTTAGCAGTCATGATGTCGGCTTCGGTCTTCTCTGCTTGTAGCCTCTTTGTCGCGTCTCCAGTAGGTACTTGAACATCTTGAAACTCCTCCTTGATAGTAACGACCTCCGGAGCTTTGGCTTATTTTCTCACCCACACCTTCTTCATCTTGTTCGCCTTTGATCTACCAGACCGATTCTTTTGTGAGAAATGGTCTTGTCTTGATTTAGATGAATAACTTGGTATTGACCTAGGGGATTCTTTCCATTCTTGATGAAACGGCATAGGTAGTTGAGGCATCCACGACATATAATACATAAAAGGATAACCAAACGGTGGCATTGGATATGGATACCATGGCGTCACAACCGGAGGTTTATATGGAGTTGATATTGTTGATGGTTCCGATTGCTTTTACGTTTGACCTAATCTCTTTCTAGGAAGCGATCTTGGTCTTTTTGTATCACTAGTACGATTATCAAATCATTGACCAGCTAATCCCTTCTTGTATTTAGCCATAAGCATCTCAAAAGTGAGCTTTGGCTTTTTAGTCTTTATAGAAATAGATGACTCATCCTTTGTAACCTTACGATCTTCGGTCTTAGCATTATTGATCCTAATTATTTCGGGCCGAGGATCCCTAATAATAATTTTTTTCCCTTTTTGTAGATTCGGCTTGGCTAGACCGAATCAACACTTTCTTGTCGTCAAAATCAATAGGAACAATAGTAGAGAATCATGAATAATTTTGGTCTTAGCAATAGGTGTAACCGAAATAGTATCACAATGGACCGATGAATTATCAATCGGTTTTTGCTCCATCAAGCTCGCATCTTTAAAATAATCATGAAACTCATGCTCACACTGATCAATAAATTGGTTGATATGCTCCGTTGTCGTGCTCCATCAAGCTCGCATCTTTAAAATAATCATGAAACTCACGCTCACACTGATCAATAAATTGGTTGATATGCTCCGTTGTCGTTCTAGCATCCTCACGTGTGAATTTTTTGAAGTTGGACACCTCAAATCCTTGCGGATATGGGACCGAATCTATATGTTCTGGATACGGCCTTTCACATGTATGCAATGTTGCTTTAAACTCTATTTCATCACTACCCTGCAAGACATTGTCACTATCTTTTCCAACATTCACATGACCGATCTGTGACTTGGTCTTAGGTGACAATACTATTTCACTATCGCCTGTGATACAATCAGAACCGTCATTTAGTTCGGCTATATTTTCAATGATGCTATTATCTAAGCTAGCAACACAATCCAAACCAATACTTGGTCCAGCTATACATGCATCATTGTCCAAACTAGAAGCACAATCCGAACCATCACTTGGTTCGGCTATTCATGTTATTCCATCATTGTTCAAAGTAGTAACACAATCCGAACCAATGCTTGGTTCGGCTATGTTGGTTATTGCATTATCATCCAAACTAGCATTTAAGCTATTATCATCCACTCGGCTTTCCTGAGCCAGAGCTTCATGCAACACATGATCAACATCAAGAAATATCTGGCCATTCAATCTCTCTTTAATAGAATCAAGCAATCCATTATGTGCAATGTTAGCCAAATCTTTTTGAGTTATGTTCAAACTAAAACATCGGTTTCTAGCATCTCTAAACCTTTTGATATAATCAATGACAGATTTATCGTGTTTTTGCCTCACCGATGTTAAATTAGACAACCTAAGCTCGGTTTCACCAGCATAAAAGCAATCATGAAATTGTTGTTCTAATTGAGCCCAAGTATGATAGAATTTATCGGTAAAGAAGTAAACCATGTACAAGTAGTACCAGACAAAGACAAAGAAAACAAACACAATTTGGTAACATCATTGGTACTAGCTTCACCACATTGTGCAAGAAATTGGCCTATGTGTTCCCAAGTAGTCCTACCATCTTCACCACTAAACTTAGTGAATTCAGGTATTCTAAAACCATGAGGATATGAGATATTATCAAAATAATCAGGATACGGCTTTTGGTAAACCTCAGCACGATTCCTTGGCTCAATTCCAAATGATTTCCTAATGATGTTTCTAATTTGCTCTTCCATATTCTCAGGCCTTGGTTGTGGATTTGGTGGCCTAGGAATAGGTGGTTGTGGTGGCACAATATGATTATACTGTCCATAATGTGTGTTTTGTGCCAATCCATCTACTTGATGATTTTGTACTGGCTCATAGCAACTGTTGGCACAAATAGCATGGGTATGTGGAATAACATGACTAACAGTATTAACAGGTAGTGAATAACAATTAAAATCAGTACTGCTAGTCATGGTATGAAAACCTGGCGAAATTTCTAGGAAATCGGTCTGACCGGCTATAGATAGTCCGATTTGACCGGCCAAGCACTCAGTCTGACCGGCCCATGGTTCGGCCTGACCGGTGGTCAGTGGTGCGGTCAGACCGGCCGCAGGAGGCCCGATCTGGCCAAGATAGGGCGTGGTCTGACCGGCTATGGTGGGCACGGTCTAACTGGCATAGTACACAGTCTGACCGGAATAGTACACGGTCTTACCGACCATGGTGGGCATGGTCTGACCGGCATAGTACACGGTCTGACCGGCATAGTGTGCGGTTAGACCAGTATCACGATCGGTCATACCTTCAGCTAGGTTCTGCATATAGTCGATTCCTGTGCAATCGGCTGTATAAACACCCATTGATCCCTGTGTAGCATTATAAGCATATTGTATAGAAGCAAAACTAAAAGTAGCATATGCATCTACACAACGATCATTAACTTTTTGAATAGCAAGGGGTGGGTCGGGCGGATTAGAGGTTACCTTATCATGGACGAGTTTGAGAGGAGGATCAGGCTTGAGAACCACACCTTGATGGGTCCTAATGAGAGATCTTGCCAAAATCTCCTCCAATGTGATCTCATTGACCTCGTTCCCGCTCGCCAAGGTTGATGAAGAAATTCCTTGATTAATTTCGGCCATATTGCTCATAACCAAAAATTAACCGAATAGATCAATATATGGTCTTGATTATCTGTGTATGTTACTGTGTGTATGTAGCAAAAAAATTGGAGAAATCAAAGTTTCACAGAAGTAACCAATACAGCAGTAATCGGCTGTGTTGTTTTTTTATGTGAACAGTAGATCGGCTTGGGTAGCCTGATCTTTTTAAACACGTGTATGGTAGTTGATCGACAAATACCGGTACTGTTGTTGCTTGTACCTGGCTTGATCCAGAGAATAACTGATACAAATATGAATCGGCTTTTGTGTCTTCTGATCTTTTTTCTCTAGAACACGTATGGACAGCAAACTGAATAGGATTGGTTCCTAATTTTTAGACTGTATACAGCAAGCTGCTTCTGGCCTCCTGTCACTGTCTCCACACACGGGCGAGTGTAGATTAGTTTCGGCTGTATGGCCGAAACACCTGGCTAAATAAGCATCGATGAAGCAACTGCAGCGCTTAGCGTGGAAGATTGATTTTTGGCCGGTTGAAAAGGCTAAAAATTCATGTCCCCGTGGAGTCGCCAAAAATCGTGTTAGCAACTTTTTTGGCAAGAAGACAAACACGATCGAAACACCTAAACGCCTTGCGGTGATATGGAGTCGCCAACCACCTGATCTAGCCAAAGAGCCAAATCAAGATGGTTTTTGTAGATTAAACCGGCTAGCGAAGCCGATTTGAATAGAACGATTGATAGATACCCGTCTCGTGGGCAAACAGAAGGTTTTCAGGACAAACCAACAAAGAGATGTCGCACTCTCACAGCGACGGCGGACGGTTTACGGTGCAAACCGATAAAGATGGACTAAACTAGGGTAAAGTACAAAACATAGCTAAAAAGTAAAAGAACAATTTAATTATAGAGATTGAAGGATAGATTGTGTCTCTCCAATTGAACCGGCCTTGTCCGTTAAATAGGGGTTGGTCTTGCCTCCTACAGGTCCTCCTCCACGTCCAACTCGGGGTAAAAACCAATAGAAACACGAAATATACCTTCCCAAGCAAGGAAACCCGAGACCCGATGAAATTCGCTTCGGACTTGGACTCTTATGGTCTGACCAGCAACATACCTATGGTCAGACCGGCCCTACTAGCCGGTCATACCGGCCATATACCTGTGGTCTGACTGGCCCTGTGAAGGAGACCAGATACTTTCCAAACTTTGGCAATTTCTCCCTATTTCATCCATAAGTGCCAAATTTGGGTGTAAACAAAGGGATTCTATTTAATCCGCATTATCTAAAAATATTGGCACCTCCATATTATATTTAGTACCTCTCGATAATTTTATAAGAATGGTAAAAACACACTGATTATTTTTTTAAAAGAGTATGCAATGCATATTGTTCAGTTTTTAGACAAAAGAAATACAATAACTAAGTTCAATGTTAAAATTGAAAAACATGCAGTGCTAGCTAGTGTATTCTTTGGTGTCATTCTTTGCCATACAAAATGCAAAAATAGATCCATGGCATGCATGCATTACTTATTTAACTTTCCCAGAACAATGCAAATTGCTTATACTACTTAACTCTCTTGGTACGTAGTGCTGTTACACACCCTCACTTTGCAATACTTTGCAATCCTTTTGTGGTGCTACACAAAAAGCTTCAAAGACTCAGTAAACGGCTGACATCCTGGGGACAAAAGCGGCTAAGTAAATTTAGACTCCAAATGCAAATTGCCAATGAAATTGTACTTAGGTTTGACTTGGCACAAGAAGAAAGGAACCTATCTGATGAGGAAAGATGGCTAAGAGCGGCCTGCAAAGGTCATTGCCTCACACTAGCGTCTCTAGAGCGAATAAGACTCAGGCAAAGAGAAAAAATCACCTACCTAAGATAAGGTGACGCCGGGACACCCTTTTTCCATTTGAAAATAAAAGCTAGGCGGAGGAAGTTATTCATCCCTAAGCCAGAACATGAGGGGCGGATTGCGGCAATGCAACAGGATTTGAAAAGATTGACAAGAGAATACTTCCAATCGGCACTGCAGCCGGAGTCAGGTAACCTAAAAGTGTTAAGATTTTATCGCATTCAGTTAGCGACGACAGACCTCAGCTCTCTGGACATGCCTTTCACTGAAGAGGAGATCTGGGCAGCGATTCGTGCTTTACCAAAAGAAAAGTCCCCAGGGCCGGATGGATTTACTGCTATGTTCTACCAGAGCTGCTGGAACATAATTAAGGTTGATGTCCTTAAGGCACTTGAAAAGTTTAACAGTGACAACAGCCAAAATTTCCATCTGCTTAACTCGGCGATCATTGTATTAATTTCGAAGAAAGGAAACCCTACTCTGCTCAAGGACTTCAGACCTATAAGTTTGATCCACAGTTTCTCAAAGATTGTTACGAAAATCCTTGCGCAAAGGCTCACTCCAAAGCTACATGAGTTGATTCCCGCTACTCAAACCGCGTTCATCAGAGGACGGCGGATCCATGAGAACTTTATCTTGGTCAAGGCCTTGGTCCAGCGATTCCATAGAGAGAAGAAACCAATGATGCTCCTAAAATTGGACATTTCTAAGGCATTTGACACAGTCTCCTAGAGTTTTCTCAATTCATTGCTTCAGTTCAGGGGCTTCGGGCCCAACTGGCGGCGATGGATTGCCTCAATCCTTCGCACTTCTCACTTGAGGGTACTGATTAATGGAGAGTTGACAGACCAAGTCCGACCGGCTAAGGGTTTGAGGCAGGGCGACCCTCTCTCACCCTTGTTGTTCGTGCTTGCTATGGATGTGTTGTAGGCAATGATTATACAAGCGGGAAGAGCTTGATTGCTAACATCGCTTGATCACCAATGGACAATACCCCCTGTTTCAACTTATGTCGATGATGCGGTTCTTTTCTTCAGGCCTGTGTACGACGAAGCCATGATAATTAAGCACATCCTGCAGCTGTTCGGGGAAGTGACGGGGCTAAGAACCAACTTTGCTAAAAGTGCAATGACACCGATCCGGTGCTCAGAACAACAGCGACTTGTGGTTGAAGCAGTGTTAGCCTGCAGAACCGAAGCATTCCTTCACTTATCTTGGCATGTCGCTATCCACAAAAAAACCGACGAGGGTAAAACTCCCATCTATCTTTGACAGATTGGGAAAGAAAATGGCTGGCTCCTCTCAATCAATGGACGTCTTTGCCTAATCAAAACAACGCTCCAGGCGATACCCATTCATTACATGACGGCGCTACAACTCCCGCGTTCGGCAATCAAGGAAATCGATCGCCAATGTCGTGGCTTCATCTGGAAAGGACAAGATGAGGTGGCGGGTGGGCATTGCCTAGTCTCTTGGAGGAAAATTTGTTCACCGATTGAAAAAGGCGGTCTCGGGGTGAAAGATCTTGACTATTTCAGGCAAGCTCAGCGGGTGCAATGGCGTGCCAATGTGCTTCAGCAACGAACCAGGCCTTGGGCTCAGGTGGATTTTAATCCAGGACGAGATGTGGAAGAAATCTTTAGTGCGGGAGCAGAGTTCACTCTCGAAAATGGACAGAGCGCACGATTCTGGGCTGACAACTGGTCCGGCAGGGGAGCAGCGGTGATGCGGTGGCCTGCTCTGTTTTCGTATGCTAGCGGAAAGCAGATGAAGGTTGCCACAGCTTTGCAAGATAATAATTGGGTCCGGCGGCTACAAGGTAGTCTCTCCAATGAGGCAATACAAGATTACTTCCAACTTTGGGACGAAACAAGAGATATTGCCTTACAACTGTGTGAAGATGTGATAAAATGGAAACGAACAGCCGATGGTGGGTTCACTGTCTCTTCGGCATATGAATTGTTCTTTCTGGCAACTAAAAACTGTGCTTTTGGAGAAATTGTCTGGAGATCCAGGGCACCGTCACGAGTTAGGTTCTTCATGTGGCTGGCTCTCCAGGGACGTTGTCTCACGACGGACAACTTGCAGAAAAGGAATTGGGCCAATGCGGGTCAGTGTCAATTATGTTTGCGGGAGCAAGAAACGTGTCGACACCTCTTAGCCGATTGCGACGTTCACCATGTCGATCTGGGGAAAAATGAGAACTTGGACTAAGGTCGCTTTTCCTCTGCTGACGGACAGAGGACAGTCGCTGGTGGAGTGGTGGCTAACGACACAACAAGGTTTTCCGAAGAGCTACAGGAGCAACTTTGATCTTTTGTTCTTCCTAATCAGTTGGCAAGTTTGGAAGGAGAGGAACAACAGGATCTTCCAGCAGGCAGCGAAAATGAGCGAGCGGCTCGCGGCTGAAATCAACGAAGAAATTGTGCATTGGAGATCAGCAGAGATTTTTCAACAGGTCGGGGTCTGAACCGCTCTGATGAGGAAAGAGGATCAGAAGTTCGTAAGGCTGTAATATAAAAAGTGTAAATCCTCTGGGTTTTTTTTTAGCCCTGCCGGCCTTGGCCTGCGAGTTTGGCGCGACATCCTCATGTCATTGTAGCGACTTTTGTATTGTTTTTTCTCCCAAGTTCTTAATATAATTCAGCCGGCCTTTTCTGTGGTCGTCCCGGTAAAAAAAATACTGTCTATATAGCTTCTAAAGAATTTGTTCGGTTAATCCCTATTCTTCAAAAGACTAGGATTGAAAGGATTCGGAGAAAAATAAATCCACATCTATTAAGGGATGGAATTAATTCCCCTCTAATTTCTTTCTCACGAGAATTAACCAAACTAGCCCTAAAGTGATTTTCGCATATATATATATATATATATATATATATATATATATATATACACATATACATATATATATATGAGCTTAATTTAACTAAGCGGCACACATCACTTCGTTGATCATAAGTACACCTCGATTTATGATACTCTTTATTACGATGTGAAACTAGTACTGTATCGGGGTTATAGAAACGGTTGGTTACAAAATCATGTAATGATGTGTGATTGCTATACATTCAACCACCTATATGTAAATGTAAGGTGAAAGAAAAGTCTTAGCCTTTCATTCATTATTATTACACAGTTCAATGTCTAAGAGGAGAATTTTCCACGTTATTTCAAAATTTTGTTCTCGTCTACTTAACGTACCATATATATATATATATATATATATATATATAATCTAAAAAATAACCCGACAACTATTGACCCTTGGGTTTAAGGAGTAAAATTTATGGGAAATATTTTAGGAGAGAGATTATTGTTTGATTACTAGTACTACCTTCATTTTTTTAAAAAAAAATTTACTTGACATGATTGAAATTCTCTACAGTTTGATCACTAATATTTATGAAACTGGATATATTTGCTTTATAATAATTATATCATTGGATATGTTGTGAAGAGTACTTTTCATAATATTATAGTTTTACTGTGATCTCTTAGTATGTATTTATAAAAACAAACAGTACAAAAATATACACTATATATATATAGCGGAGATTTATCAATATATATTGTATTTATACAAAATAAAAGTTGTATTTATCAAACAAAAGCAATATTTGTCTAAAAGACGAGATCTTCTTTCATCCTTGAAGAGCCATATTTATAGGTACAAAGCCTAATATCACAAGTAAGAGCAGGATTGAAAATTCACATTTATACATGTTGTTAGATTTTTCTTTAGAGTTTGCGAAGTATATGCATCTAGTATTAATAAAGGGGTATAGGGCCTAATAGTACGACGTATATATACCTCTTGATACCTTCAAAGAATCAGAAAATTTATGATATTTGACCGTACGATTTTGTTCTGATCGATTCGACAGGTTTATTTTTTTATTTTTTTACCTCCTACGTAGTTGTGTGTACCAAAATAAAATTTTGTATACAGCTGTATCTATTGAAATAAAAAATAAAAACCATAAATCAAATTAAATTCTATTTCAAAATTTAGCTCCGCGTAAAATTATACGTGAAGGTCTAGTTATTAATTAACCTGAAAAATAAAAGGAGCTATACTGATCTTGATTTTTCTGCATTCATGCGCGGATCAAAGCCGATTATAATCAACCAGGTAGTAAAATTTTAGGGTTTCTGGCTCCAGTTAATTAATGGTGATTCTTCATCATTTGCGAAGAACACGTAACAAGTGTGGGTTAATTTATGCATGCATGCAGAAATATTTATGTGTGTGTATATATACCCGATGGCGGGAGGAAAGGAGTAGGAGGCCGACATGAGGAAGAACCACTCCGTCTCCGTCAGGTCCTCCGGCGACAGCGCCGCGACCGGCCGCCGGCTCGCTGCCGTCGACGTCTGAACGCCGCCGCTGGCGTTCTCCCCGGCCTGCAGCCAGTCGTAGAGCTCCCTCAGCTGCCGGCTCCGGTGTCGCGCCGCGTGGTCGGCGTCCTCCTCCTCCTCCTCCGCCTCCGCCGCCGGCGGCGGCTGCATCACCGTCGACTTGCGCGTCTTAACGGCGCCGTTGTAGTGCCCCTCCGCCCACACCAGCGAGCTCCTGCATGCCGCATGCGATGAGAATTATGTCCTATCATGTCCATCACAGCATGCGCCGCCGACGACGATCGATCCGCCATAGCCGGCCATACGACGACGACGACGACGAGCCGCCATGGCCGAGGCCATACACTGTAGCTCTATTTACCCTTGGTGCGAGAAGAGCTGCCAGAGGATGCTGTAGGTCCACCGGAGGCTCTGCGCCACCGCCTGCAGCGCCGCCTGCACCTCGCCGCCGGCCATGGCGAGCACTGCTGCTAGGCTGCTAGCTCGTGGAAGAGATCGAGATAGCTAGGAAGGAAGAGGTAGAGATCGAGAAGTAGTTGAGTGTGAGAAGTAGTGGTGGTTTGACTGGTGGCTGCACCGGACGGCTCATGCCGAGGTCGGTCACGTGGACGAGGAGCTACTCCCTGACAGTGGGGATTGTCTACAGTAACTGCCGTTGATATATGTGTCAGCCACTGTTACTGTAAGTTACTGCTGGTATATTACTATAGAGGACCCGTGTCTACTTCTCGGCCTCCACATGTGTAGAAGAGAAAAAAAATGATCGACACGGTCTTCAAAATAGTTCGTAGAAGAAAATTTCAAATGTAAACCGATGAATTTGAAATTTTTAAAATTACTTTCGAAATTAAATTCTTCTGCATATGTGCAGGGATGAATGAGGTTATTGGTTGTGTCGTTTTTACCTGGTTAGCTTTGTCCTCTTTGAGTGTTTTACACTTTTGAAAATATTTTCTTTGATATAATTCAACTACTGAGTAAGGCATGGCAGTATTTTCAGTAGAAAAATTATAATGTTGCGAAAGATAATCTTTTTATAACAAAATATAGATCAGTATTTTCCATTCATATGCAAATTATAAAAAAATAACAAAAACATATTGAATTCTAAAGTTTTTAAGCTACCTTGATATGAAAGTCTACTTGTAATTATTACATGAAAGATGAGATGTATTGTGTGTGGTTTCAATCCTAAGAACTCGTGTTCAATTCTTCACACGTTTACAATTTTTTTAAAAAAAATGTTTGGATGGAATGTTTCTTCTTTCAAATATTTTTTTTTAATTATTATATGAAAGATGTACAAACACACATCAATATGCACGTACACCGATTAACTAAAGAATTTTAATTTCGTTGGGTGCAGTTATACATCTAACAGCCTTTCTCGTCTCAACCGAGTTTGACTGTGCTTCGTTTTTGGAAGAATATGTGGAGCCTCACTTATTTTTTTTCTCAATATATCTTGGAAACAATATTGCAATGTGCCTTAGTGTTAGCATGGTGTAGTTAGCTAGCCATCAGAACGTGCTTCTGTGAGCGTATTGAGAGTCAGTTAGTTAGCTGTTGCATGCGTGATACTGATATGTACGTGCTTATACGGTCAGTAGCTAGGCCTTGTCTTAATTAGAGGCCGTAGGCAGAATGCTTGTTGATTAATTATTGGCTAGTGAGTCATTCTCGTTTTTATTCAAGTAGCTTTTGGAGCTTCTGTACGACTGAACAGAGGAATCAAATACGCATGTTTGTCTCTATTTTCTTACTAATACCTCTGTTTGTCTTGTGTGTATACGTGTAAGTTGTACAGAGAGCAAATACATGTGGACTGTAGGGTGAGAGAGAGAGGAACTGATTTAATTAGTTCCAACAATATAATGTGTTGTCCAAATTGACCCATAAGTTAGTAAATAATGCCTCACTTGTTACAATATATCAAGAGCTGCTTATAAATCAAAATAGTCTATTAACAACTTAAAAATAGTCTATTAACTTAAAAATAATTTATAGATTATATATATGTGTGTGAGAAAAAAGACTTAATCCAGCATAATAGAAAAGGAACTACGTTAAAAATATTCTAAAATTAACTTAAAACTCTTTTTTTAGTTTAAATTTTGGTACCGACTGATTCTTTTTAAGGCAAACGATGAGCCCTCCATTTTAGTTCGACTAGCTATTGCAGTGGAGGCGGTCACTCTCTCTATCCAGCCATAATTGTGTGATAATTTTCAACTCTTGTAGCGTTTTAACCGGTAAGGAAAAATATTTAACTAGGACTCTTCCCTTTGTTTTAGCAGTCACAGGCACCACTTCTATGTAACCAATCTAACATACACACATACTACTGGTAGTCAAAGTTTTGAAAGATTTGTCAAACAAATCTAGAAACAACTTGCATCTACGGAGAAGCATGCAAAGGATTTGACACCCAAGGTTTTCAGCTACAAAGCTCACAGATTAAAGCAAAGAGCTCTAACAACTTGCAGTGCCCTCAGTAGCAGAGAAATGAATTGAATGATTTGTGCCAAATCTGGGGCTGCAGAGAGGAGTAAAAGGGACAGCATTTACTAGCCATCCTCATGCATCTTGCTGGATTGGGACAAAGAGAATTTCAGAGTTACACCACTAGATTCTAGCCCTTGGCAGATTCCACAGTATTCCATTTCTGTCAGGGAAACAACTGGAGGCTTCTGAAGCCTGACCTTTGTGCAAAAACGATTGAAAGAGACAGACGATGCAAGGCAATACAATGCATTTTCAACCTGGCTAGTGATCGAGTTCGGAACTTTGGAGCTGGAGTTGTTGGGAAATCACAGCAGTTTTCACTTGGCAGGATGTCCTTGGAGGGCTTACTGTAGTATATTCTGTGACATGGTAAAAGTTTTCTGATGAACATGCAGGCATATGCACTTTATGCTTGAGCCTTCAACAAGAAATTGGAAGTTAACTCTACTGAAATATAATAGCCACCTAATCAAATGATCAGGCAGTCTATGAAGCAAGGCAATGACACTGGGTGTATAAGTCTATCAGATCCAATAATAAGCTAACTCAAAAGTCCACATAATTTACAGTCACAGGATAGGTAAGCAACACTTCATGACATTGCAGCATCTTGACACCATAGCTGAAGCAAAATTATGAAAGCGACGAGCAACAGCCAGGCAAATGATTTCTTGGAATATGGTGTCCCAAAAAATAGTCAAAATCATTTGGCAATACAATGGTCGGTTCTCAAGATGTCAAAATCTACAAATATTACCGATGTATTGTCCTTGGTTCGCAAATTCCTAGCTTCACTTAGTATACGATTGGCTACTTTGTCCGCCGAGGCATTGTCACCACTGTTTCTCTCCCTACCCTGCAACATATGACCAGCATGAGACTACAATTAAAAGAACAATGCAACTAACACGAAATAACAGTGCTCGTTCACCTCAACAACAAGCTGAACTGCCCTTTTAGTACTAATAACATCCCAGAGCCCATCGCTGCACACATGCAAACAATCACCGGAATGTCATGACGGACACATTACATCAGTAAGCATTACCTTGGCAGCACTGAGAAATCATGTTACCTAGCAATAACTGCAAAAGCTGTGCATGCTTTTGTAATGTGAACAGCTTGGCTGACATATGGTTCTGAGCTGAAGCGTGAATCTTGTTCTTTTAGAAACTTATCTCCGAACATCCTTGCGAGATTAAGTCCTGGAGAAATAAAAAATAACAGCAATATAGCTTTCACCATGTATGGTAATTCCGGACATGCACTCAAAACTTGAAATGGGAAAAGGAGCAAACCGTTAAGCCTGACTTCGCCAGCTTTCAGGGCCTGGCCAGTTCGTGCTATCCTAGCTCGTTCAGTTACACTAGCTACACGATGATCTTCAGTCATTTCAATCATCTTTCCATTGACACTGACAAAAATATGTCCAGTTATTCTCTAGCAAACCTTAGTAAACATTATGCAGATGCTATACAAAGTCATCAATCAAAACTGGAGGGCTGTAGTCAACAGACAAACGACTGTGGAACTTCAGAAAATAGAGTAAAAAGGTGCTGTTACCTCATAACACAAGCTGAATCACCAAGATTAGCACATTGGGCAAAACAGTCTTTCTTTTGATCAAACCAAATCAGCAGGACTGTTGCTGTACACCCCTGAATAGTATGGACGAATATCATAAACCACAGCAGTTGTTATCAGACAAATAATTGAAGAGTAAAGGCACAAAAGTATTGGTGGGCAAAATAATATCGATAACACGGAAGCTACTGATAATGCAAAATAAACCAGACTGCAGAATCCCTGGACAAACAAAATAAACCAGACTGCCTAGGTCTGCAACAACTAGCAGCAAATCAATAAAGCTAGTATCAACCGTATCCAGATGAAGTTCGCAACAGGATCTAATGTTTAGGAGAAAAACTTCCGCAACAAGATCTAATGTTTAGGAGAAAAGCTTTCTAAATCTGAATCCTGTGGATGGGATCAGTGTGATATTAGCAGTTAGGCATACTGCTCACTAATGGCTAGTTGAGTATGCAACTTGCAACTACTAGAAGGAACTAACTAAAGCATATCATTTTTGTTTTGATAAAGATGGATTTAGATTAACTAGATGCAGACCTATGACTTGCACAGTGTGGGACATGATATCTTCTATTCTTCTCCTTGACTGTTTGTAAAATTTGGAATACCTGAACATTTAGTCAAGACAGCGCTACATAAAGTGGTTCAAAAATCATATGGATGCTTCCCAAATAAACCACTTTTTAGACACCCCCAAAATATGTAAAATCAAAAATCATCACAAGTAATGAGTGTTTCATGGTTTCAGCTAGTGATATGTCAACCTTGAAATGGACACCAACTAGGATCAGCCATAAATTAATTTACTAAGTTGCAGCAGGCAACCACATTGGAACTTTGGGATTCTTGCTTGTTACCAAGTACACCCTCCGTCCCAAAAAGAATCAACTTCTAGGGATGTATCTGGACAAGTACTTAATCTAGATACATTCCCAGAAGTTGTTTTTCTTTCTGGGACATAGCGAGTACCAAGCAAAGAAAATTTAGTTATTCACAGCAAAGCTTAAATCATGGAATAGGACATGATTATACTTCATTCAGAACAGGACTTGATTGTGTTTCATTTATCGATCTAGATATATGATAAAAAACAGTCTTAGCTAATGTAAATTTTTTAGCGTGCCGGTAATGATAAATCTATCTCAGTAGTGAACAGTGTAACAACCAAAATATAATAGTAAAGGATGGTTAAAAAAGCTAAACACTAATTTAATGCAAGCATTTGAACCACCCATTGAGTACAAATTAAATCACCACAGTAGGAGGCAAAGAAGTTTAAAGCAAAACCTACTTTGGCAATTTCAAACCATAGAACACAAATATTCAGAGAAAAGGAGAACCAACCTCATACTCATGATCAATTGCAGCTTCTGTCATATTGAAAGCATATCTAAGAACATCAGAAGCATCAGAGTATGAAAGAACCTTTTCTTTTGTCTCATGGTGAGACAAAAGAGTTGCCACATTTTCTGGAAGAATACTAGAAATCACGAGGGGAGAAAACATCAGTCTTTCATGTGGTTATGATGATAAAATACTCAGATTGCAAATGCAAGAGCAAGTTCCATTAGATATAAGTTAGTACATGAATCCTCATATGTTAGAATAAAGTATATCCATCCTCTAAATTGAATATCAGATGGGAATGAAAAACTAACTTGCTGACAGCTCTGGCAGCTCCATCGCCACCATGTCCATCAAAAATTCCAAAGAGCCCAAACTGCAAAACCAGTTGGTATCAAAAACAGGCATATAAATTTATCAGAGTTAAGTGGTCACCACCTGTTCAACACCCTGCAGAGGGCACTGGCAAAAGCTTATATCCTCCATTACAAGCTTCTTTCCACTTCGACGGCCCACCATTGGATCAGAAGCCATACCAATCCCAGCAGGAACTCGCTGATTTTGCAGTGAGATCTGGACCTTCAGTGAGATAGCAACGCATTATAAAATGGAACATAAGAATGCTACCAAATAACAGATCAAAAGAAAATTCGCCATAAATTTTCGAATATGTCGCAAAGCAACTTGAAAGATGAATGTGATTCATAATACAATGAAGATAGTTCAGCTTATGAATTAGAGTACTTGGCCAGGAAGAAATAAAGGTTTGTGATGGCTGCAGTATTCCAAAATCCCAATTTCCAGAACATTTTTTTATTGAAATTCAAAATAAGAGCAGCGTCGTGGTGAGTTAGCATATTTTAATTTCAGAAAGACTGTTAAATGAACTTTTAAATTAAGGATTGGAGCAATCAAAAATATTCAGCAAGGATAGCCAATTAACAGGATAAGGGGACTTGGTCATGTTACTCGCATACTTATCTAGTGCAGCATATCAATGTTTATCGCCAGGACAGCAGAAGGACGCAGTCCGAAATTCATTAGATTTTAAAGGAGTTTAGTACATAAAACTCGGCAAATTAGATTTGCCGAGAGAAGACCGCCTCATGACGCTCAAATAATAGGAGCTACACTTCTTTACGACCAAAGATATACTAGGCCAGCCTCCTGCCAAATTCGCCACTTACGCGCAATCTCAGCAGTGAGCTGTGGTACTGTGCACTGAACTCCATCGAAGATACGCACATTGTGCTCTTTCCAGATCCACCAGGATCTAGTGCAGCAATTAATGTAGCTTTACTGAATGGAGCAACCAATTTGTTGATAACAAATTGATGATAAAAAGTTGCACAATTCCCTCATCTCCAATCAAATCATTTTAGCGCATCTTTATTCTAGTTGTGTTGATGAAGCACACCCTTTTTCAACTTAAATTGGATAAAACACAAGGAAATTGTTTTTGGAATGGGCTGATATATGACTCAGCAGACAGGCTTAGAACAGAAGGGAACACGGACAAACAAACAGCATTTAGGTACCAAAATTGGATTGACATTTTGACACAAGACTGCAACAATGACTGAAAATAAGTATCTTTTCATTTCGAAGCACAGGTACTAGCTTTATTTATCTAAAAAATACTCATTGTTTCAGATTACGGATAATAAATAATTAACATGTGTAGGGTTCACAAGCTGAGACGAATTCTATAAGACATGCGATTTGTAATTCTGGAAGATTCATGTCAGACTAGTATAGAACCTATGAAGGGAGTTAGTACGCTAGTCCAATTATGCCCCAAAAGTAACAAAATGGGAGTTCAACAAATATTTCAGTAAACTTGGGAGAAACAAGTATATAAAAAACTTACAGATAGTTTTGATGAAGTTCCTAGAGTTATAATGTCACCATCTGCTAGTTCAGCTGGCTCACCCCAGTGCCTGGACCCAACATTTGGATGGTGAACTGCCCGAGAGTTCACAAATGTCCCATTCAAGCTGCCCATGTCCACAATTTCCCATTTCAATGTCTGCATATGAACAAACACTTCATTTTTTGGAAACCAATGCAAGATCGGTATATCTGTTTACTGCATATAGCTATAATACTAGTTATTCTTCCATAGTACAATTTCCTACTCAGTAAATGCTCAAAGATAATTTTTCATAGTTACAGCCAAGGAAATCAGCTTCTGCTCAAAAATAACTAGCTAACAATAAAGAAATGCTGAAAGAAAACATAGCATACAAATCTTTCTGGCAGAAACAGTTTCTCCGTACTATTTAAGAAATAGATGAAAATGTTTAGCAATAAGTTACTGTATAAACAAAAACTAAAAAATATTTTCCTTCTCTAAAAGCTTGAGTTTAGGATCTCATGGCATTAGGTAAGGATTATGTGTCCATACCACCCTAGCATCTCAACTCTCAACATTTTGATCAGTCATTGATAAAATTAAGTCAGCTGAGTCCTGGGTTCTAATTGAACGAAAGGTGCATCTTACTATTGAACAAAAGCACATATTTGACCAAAAAATCACACAAAATGTTAATGTGAAGTTTAATTGCAAACATCACTATTCCAGTTTAGTTACAAGGATCAGGAAACAAGTAAATAGATGGCACTAAGTCAAAGGCACAAGAGATGAATAAATAGTTCGTGAACAGCTTACCTTTGCATTCCAATTTATTCGAGCATGTTTCCCTGATACCTCAGAGTCCTTCAACACCAAATCACTTGGGGCGACCCTTCCAAGAGTAATCGGGATTGTAGGACTAGTTGACTGTCGGGAACAACTTATTCCATGAGATGGGCCAGCAATGACCTCTACGTCTAGGTTGCTTCCTGCATTTCTAGCAAAAGATTGGGTTAGATGGGTATACAAATTCAAATTTTTGCAAGGTATGGCTACTGAAACATTCTAATCAGGTTTGAGAGATATCGTACGATATGTATTATCTTTTAGAGAAATGCTTCCATTTTTATTATCCTCTCCAGAACCCCATCTTTTGTGCTTTTGATCAGATCTTGACCAACTTGTCTGTTTTGCACACTTCAGTGTGCTTCCCAAATTGAACTCTTCAGATGTATCATTTGTAACATCGATCACATGAGTTTCTCCTACAAAATTCTTAGCAATTGCTGTTACTCAAGAGTTGGCATTGGTAAACGCTAGTCAATGTGATACACCTGAGATGACCAACGCAACAAAGATGGGGAGAAATTGAAGAAAGTTGATTTTTTTTAATGTCATGGGGCTACTAAAGGTTTGGGCATGGGTATACATACCTTGTGTAGTGCAGGATTCAGCAGGATAAATCCTGACAGAATCACTCCTGCTTGTTTGAACTTTTGAAGATTCTCCAACAACATTTCCAGGATTATTGTTACTCTGGCTAGAGCGATCATCCAGATTTTCAAGGAGAGGCTTATTTAAATCCTCATTCTGCAAATGCAGAGCACAAATCATCAAACAAAAAAATACATGGATTTCCCCAGTGCAATCAGTGGAACGAAGAGTTTGATGCAGATCATGTGGTGGGTATTTTTCAAGAAAGAATTAAGTATGCAATCGGATTTTAGAAGAAAAGGTTTAGAAGAAAAATAAAATGTGAAACTTCATCCTCATCAACGTATTGCATACAAGAAACATACTCCATTGGAGTTTTGGCCGGCCTAGACAATTACTTGAGTAAGTTCCCAAGAAAACGAAATGCTAAGTGAATGAATCTGGAAGGTTCATGAAATTGAATAAATCATTTAACTTACTGCCCAAAAATGCAAGATACAACAGTGAAACTCAATAAATTATTGAGCACGGGACACACTGTAAATCTTCTGAAATATATCTAGCATACTTGCAGTAACTTCATATCTCTACTGAGAAAAAAAAGGCGCGCCAGAGCTGAATCAGACAATAAACGAAACTAAAGTACTTACAAATTTCATCATACCTCAACTCTGATATACAAGTAACAAAGACAAACTACAAGAGGAACAAGGAGTTGGGCTTCCAAATTTTGGTTCTGCCATCTGATATTTTAGGTGTTGTATCGGTGCCATTAGACACCTAATCGGCTCATCATTTTGAAAGGAAAAGATATATTTCTTGTCCCTCAATTCTTCGCTCAATTTAATTTCCATTCCTCAGCACCAAAACTGGATAAATCCCATCCTTCAACTCTTAAAACCACATAGCAGTCGATCCTCAACCTGTCTAAAGGTGGTTTTGACCCACGTGGCATCGACATAGGATCCTATGTCTCTGTAGGGCCCATTACATGCAGGTTATATGACAAGCAGGCCCCACCGCTGCCACCGTAGATCTTACGTGGATGCCAAAACCTATCTCTAACAAATGAGCTAGAAGCACCTCGGGTCCCATGTACACATCAAGTAGGTCAAAAATCACTTATAAACGAGTGAGGGATGAGATCTAAACAGTTGTTTTATCAGTTCTGGAGACGAAATCAAACCAAACTAAGAGTTGAGGGACAAGAAATAAACTTTTTCTTTTGGAAAACTCAAGATTTGGAGGGGGGAAAGGACAACATATCAGGGGGGTGCTATATCCAACTCACCGGTTTTTGCTCCATCTTCTTTGATTTGCGGAATGTTTCCATGAGCATTCCACACAGAGATGAAGAACGGATGGCCAAGGGATCAAATACCACCAAGAAGTAACTGATCACAGTTCAGGTGGTACATAGGAAAGATGCGCTTCTTATAGAAGAGTGCAGCAGCAGTGCTTATGGATGGAATCTGTTGATGGGAGAAGATGGATGCAAAATATAAGCAGCAGATGGACATGCAGGGAGGGTGACGGAGTGCCTATCTCGTGACGGAGTAGCGGTGCGGGGAGGACGGCTAACTCACCCTCCCTCCTTTTCCCCCACTTTTTACACGTCGTTTTATTCTTTTTATTTGTCTCCATGTGTTTTTTCTATAATTTTCCCAAAAAAAGAAGAAAGAAGAGAGAAATCTTCCTAATTTTCAATTAAAGGAGGCAACAAGTTGTGTTCATTCCACACTATTTATGCTACTGTAAAAATGTAAGGATTTGATTTACAAAATTTATGAAACAAAGAATTATGAATAGCCATTAAATTATATGATATTTCCCGGTGTCCAACATGGAAGCACACAGAAACAAAGTTAGCGCAAACCCAAAATCCACTGTTCAGAACCAAGCTTCAAATGCGATTCTAACGACAATTTCTGAATTTCCATTTCAGAAAAAACACAGTCCACAGAATATGGTATAACTCCGTACATTTATTTCCGTATTTTACTAATGAATACATCAATGCGCTTGGTATAATCATAGCAACAATAAAGCTGCGTTAATGTCTGTGAACCCATGCTTGTTTTTATATCCAAACTCATTTAATTGGTATTAGCAAGTAGTAATGTATTAATGTATTCTATCTTTAGGCATGGCTAAGTCTTCCTAATGGGCATAACACGACCCAGATTTGCAGCCATTAGTGGAGAACAAAATCAGCCTATAATACACTTCATCTTCATCAAGGATTTACTCAAAGCGCCCCCATTTCCACGAATTTCTCAGCAACCAGACGAGGGAACAGCAAACGATACGCCATAGCCGAAAGAAACTACGAACAGAACAGCAAAAATAAATCTCAAGAACAAAGCTCCGACAAATCGTCGATTCTGCGGATCAAGCGACATAAGAGCAGGGAGAGGGGGTGGGGGAGGGAAGCTCGGATCTTTCACCTGGCTGGGGACCGGAGATGCGTCGGAGGCGGCGGCGACGACGACATCCGTCGGCGGCGGCGCCTCCACCGCTCGGCGCCGCGACAGCCGCCGCAGCCGCCACCATCGCCGGCAGGCGAAGACGACGAGGAAGAGAATGACGAGGGAGGCTATGGCGGCGGCGAGGACGAGGAGGAGGGGCGGCGCGGGCGGGGCGGCCATGGAGGGGGCAGAGGAGGGGGGAGGCTTGCCTAGGACGACGGCTGCGTCGCCATCGCCATTTTCTCTCTCTTTCTCGCGTGCGCCGTGCGTGCGTTTTTTAGCGTCCGTGGGTTTTCTTTTCTCTCCCCTCCTCAACCCCTTATTTTGGGGGGCAACGTGAATGCTGTGTCAGTTCCTCCCTTTCTCGTGTAAAAAAAAAAGAGAAAAATTCCTCCTTTCTTTTTTGTTCTCTTCTCTTGGTTACACGTTAATAATGTTGTTTATGGTTTTAACTTTTGAATGCTTATGCTAATAATGATAATAATAGAACGATATTAGAAAAGAAGCTATCTATTACATTATGATCGAGAAAGTTACTATGAAATTGCTAATAATAGTGTTGTATTCTGGTTAAGTTTGATCGTTGTGGATTAAATTATTCCTGATACGTGCATGAGAAAATATGATATCTTTCATTCTATTGAATGGTTATATCCATAATTCATGTATTAAGAAAAAATGTTGCCTTAAAAAATAAGAAAAAACAAAGTAAACATTACATATCACTTGTCAAGATAATATTATTCATGACAACACGTTGATATATAGGTAGATGAAACGTCGTGTGTATCTTCACCGTATGTATTATGGTTAAGCAAATACCTACCATGATAGTTGTCTATGATAAATGCCTCCAAATCTCACATAGCTTCCTTTTTTATTTGAGTGAGTGGGTTAGCTTAAAAGGCACCAAAAGTATTTTCTAGTTTAATAATAACCAAAGTTTTTATACAGTTTATTTATTCAATGCTCCTAGGTCATTTTGTTTACGAATGAAAGTTATGAAAAATCTCCTATTGGTCATATTGGTAGCGTCTATAGGCTAGTTAATAAATCCAAGATATAGCTAGTTGTAACAGCTAGGGGTTGACAGCTTTGCCGAGAGGCTAGTCATAGTTGATGGATCTGAACTATGGTTGTAGTGACATGCCCACTATCTTAGCTGGCTGGTTACCAATCCAATCGTATAATTATAGTAACATCACTCATTGGTTATATTAGTAAGCTAGCCAGGGGACTTAACATGTGGCTGTAATGACATACCTACTATCTTCAGATGCATGACTATGCTGCTTAGAATACCTATCCTAAAAGCAATAGTGACATGTCCGCTATTTTTTGGTTGGATGCCTCAGTTACATCAATAAGCTGGCTGATGGAAGTATCCTAAAGCAGTAGCGGCATGGCGACTATCCACTATATCACTAGGTTGGTCGATGCTTCCATCCTAAAGTAGCAGCGACATACTAGCCTTGTCTAGTTTGATACGTCGACTGCATCACTATGTTGGCTAGTGGACCCATCCTAAAGCAATAGTGATAAACTCGCAACCTTTGGTTAGACTTATCTACTACATATCTACGTGACAGATGGACCTATCCTAAAGGAGTAGTGACATGCCCGCTATCTCTAGTCGAACGTAATGGCTTCATCTCTAGGCTGCTCAGTGGACCTATTCTAAAGCAGTAGTGACATGTCGACTACCTCTGCTCAAACATATGGCAAGTGGACCATATATCACTAGTGACATGCTCAATATATTTGGTTGGGCACATCAGCTATATTGTTATTATAATAGATGAAACTAATCTAAAGCAGTAGTACATATATCATTGCCTCTACTTGGACATAGGGCCAATGGACCCAATTATATGCCAATGCGACATGTCTGTTATCTCTAGTTGGAAAAGTGAACTGCATCTATAGGATAATCGATAGATCCAACTATAGTTGAAGTGGCACGTCAACAATCTTATTGTCTATGTCAGTTTTGTCAATAGGCTAGTTGGTGAACCCAATATCCATATAGAAAGTTCAATACTATATGTGATGGTTATTATGAATTGGTGTCATATCATCTAACAACATGTACAATTGTTGTCTATAGGTAAATTCTCTATAACACGTTATTAATAAAACATATCTGATTAACTTTGGGTTACTTAACTCCTCTCCCCATTTTTCCTTTCCTTCCTCCACAAAACATTGAGCCCGCCGACTCAACAACTCCACTATGGACAACTTGCTCCAAGTGCTCCAAATGAGAAAGAGAACCTCCGTCGTTGCAACATACAACAATGGAAGGCTACTGAATGTACAATAGGGCAAGTTCTTCACTCTTAGATCTGTGATTGATAGCTTTGATTAGGGAACATTATAGTGTGGAGATCATGGGTACCACATACTCACTCGGCCTGCTTATCCGACTGAAGATAGGAGGTGAGCCGGATACATACATTATGTAATTAGACTAGGACTTGGGCATAATATTGCCTTGTGTTCCACGGTATAGCCCATAGTCCCAGTTAAATACTATTATGTAATAGAGTAGGAGACTGATATCGTACTCAGCTAGATTTCTCCTTTGTAACCCCACCACTTAACCTATATAAAGTGGACAGGGAGTCCTCCAAAGACATAGCCACATACGAATAGTGACATAAGCTACACCAAGATTATCAGATTCATAATATACTCAGCAGATTCAATCTTCAAACAGAAATAGGGTATTACCTCTCATCGAGAGAGCCTGAACCTTCTAAACCTTTGTCCCCTTTACTTATCCATTTTACCGTTCGTGTGCTACCTATTATCATCGATCTATAACATCGACATGCAATATAATTTTAACTGCACATAAAAGCTAGCTTATATTATGTGCAAATACAATACAATTGTTTGTCTGTTAGAATACTATACAAGACAAAAAAACTATAGCGACGCACTAATGCAAAGGGTCCAAGTTCACACAGAGGCGTCAAGCAGCAACCATGAGAGTGGCATCTCATTTCGTCCTGCCTACCAACCTCTCTCTCTTCCCTTCGTCAACTTGGTTCTCAATTCCAAAATCAGACTGGAGATTGGCCACTCCATACTAGATTCACTAGCTGTACATCGTCATCGTAGTAACTCAATTGATGACCGTTGTTGTTCTTGTCATCTACACTTTGTCGCCACCATACAATTTCAGTAAGCTTGTCAGAGCATCTCCAAGGGCTTCTTTATCTAGTTATGATTCCCAAGAATTGAAAATTTGACATGAAAAATATCCTCCAACAGATCTTTTATACGCATTTGTATTTTTAGTGATCCTGTAAATCGAGTTTTACGCTGGCTTGTTGTAGCGAACGAGAAATCCATCGCTATATAGGCACGCGCGTCTTTTCTCCCTCTTTCTGCACGCTCGTATTTCTCTGCGGGAAAGTTTTCCCCAACCGCGAAGAAACGGCGCAAACTCCCATCCCCCAGCGCCGCAGCCGCCACGCCGCCTCCATGCCTTCCTCCGCGACCACATCCGTCTTTGCCGCCGCCTCCACGCTATCCTCTCCTCCCCCACACCCTCCCCCGTCGGCATCCCCCGCGCCGCAGCCACCACGCCATCCCCTTCCCCGCCGCGACCACATCCGTCGTCGTCGCGCCGCCGCCACGCTATTCTCTCCTCCTCCCACACCCTCCCCGCCGGCATCCCCGGCGCCGCAGCCGCCACGCCATCCCCGCCGACGCCGCCTCCACGCCTTCCCGCCGCGACCACATCCCCCGCCGCCGCCGCCATGCTATCCTCTCCTCCCCCCCACACCCTCCCCGACGGCATCCCCGGCGCCGCAGCTCGCCACGCCATCCCGCGACGCCGCCTCCACGCCTTCCCGTCGCGACCACATCCCCGTCGCCGCCGCCGCCACGCTATCCTCTCCTTCCCCACCCCCACCCCCAACGGCATCCCCGCCTCCGCCGCTTGAACTCCTTCCCCGCCGCGATGACTTCCCGCCAAGACGCCTCTCGCCACGCCTCCATGCGATTTGGCGCCGACGCAACGCCTTCCCCCGCAGCCGATTAACCCCACATGGCACCTCCGACGGCCCCAGGATCCGCGACATCGGCAGCCTGAAGACCCGCAGCAGGAGCAGCACCAAGACCTCCGGCGCCGGCTGCCTCAAGACACACGGCGCTCGCCACCCCAAGACCGCAGCAGCCTTCAACCCAACACCGACGGCGCCCTTCACCTCTATACCGGTGGCTCCACCTTCACCGTGCTTCACATCGGCTCCACCTCCATCGTTCTTCACCAGCATGGTTGACGGCTTCAACCTCGGCTCTCAGGAAGGCTCTTGGGTTGGGGGAAATGGAACCAACAACTCTCAGGAGGATTCAGTGATCGGCAACAGTGATGTGTTTGGTAATTTCCTATTCACAAAGTTACCTTATTTTAGCATAACATAAATCTACTGAGTTCCTTAATTGATCGAGAATTTTGTTGAAGTAATCTTCTTTTGTGTTGGCTATAATTTGAGGGATTGCTCACTGTGAAGAAGGAAATTATTAATTCCTTTCTAAATTATTGGACAATTTACCTAGGCAAGAATATGTTTGACATGTTTTAGCAGCAACTAGCTAGGCAAGTAAAGGGTTAAAAAATTTTAATATTAATGGGAATGAACACCGGTTATCTCCCTACAATACATTAGGTTTTATATTAACTGTATATTGGTATGTTTATGTTTAAACGAAGCAATTGCTATGTTCTGAAGTAGATAGTTGTGATGTAACTTCTAAAGGAAAGTTACAGCGAATATTTTGCATTATCAGTTATGAATCTGGTTGCACACACCTGGAGCTCCCTTTTTAACATATCCTTTTCGTCGATGTCCTCTTGATCTGAGTCTTCATGCTATAAATAAGACATGTCAGTAAAATAGTATTTTGATTCCATTTCAACCGGAGAGAATAAAAAACAAGTGGACAATTACCTGTGTTTCTTCTATGACTGATGATTTAACAAAATCAATGCCATCTTCGAATACATACCTAAGAAGGTGAACATGAGCATAAGCAGCCTCCACGTCAGTATCGTGGTTGAATTATTTGGATAAAAGCATTAATTTTTTTTGTGTATCCATTTCTCACAAGTGGTACATTAGTAATAATCTCTATGAATACAAGCTTAGCCAGTATGTACATACAAACAGAGAAATAATCTCTATGAATACAAACTGAGCAGCTTAGTTTGATTATATTACCTGTGGTGGGACCTGTCTATGTAGGTTGGTTAGAGTCTATAACTTATAACTGCGTAGGAACTTCCTGGAAGACGGCAGACATTTGTTTGTTCTTTGCAGTTTTTCTTCAGATGTGCGGCGAGCAATGCGAACTTGAGTTGGTATTAATTTCCAGATTACCCCTGAGCTTGGATTGCCGCTTGTGGATTGTTGGTTGCAAGCGCGAAACATTTTTCAGACGAACTACAGTGTTGCTTTCGACAGGATCTTTTCTTGATTTGCTGGAGCCTGTGGAGAGAGAGGAACGTGAGGGTCTTCGATCGCAAGAGCATATCGCCGCAGGAGGTTGTTGCGGACATTATTGATGAAGTAGAGGTTTGGAAATTGGCTGACATCTTCTCAGAGATCACTCCTTAGCCTGGGCGTTTCAGGGGCAGCGGCCGGTGTCGCTGAAACTCTGCTGCGTCGTTGCTTCTCTTCTTTTCGCTTTCGTTATTCCTTATCAGTTTGCTCTGGCAACCACCCGTGGTTTCACTAGGCTCGGCATAATAATGTCGTTGTAGCGAACTGATAATTTTCTCCCCAAATCCTTAATGAAATTGGATGGCCGCCGTCTAAAAAATAGAATCCATCTGAGATATGGAGATCTTCTCTGCGCGACCCATACTATTGCCAATTAATACAGTACTATGAGTGAGAGTTGCTGACCGTTTCAAACAAGGCCGAAGAACAAGAGTACCGGAAAGAAGACCATGGCTTGAGCTAGGAGAAGATGAATCCTCCCCAAAGACAAGTTTGCCAGGAAACAAACAGGAATAAGCTCCCAAGTTAATCTTGAGAGAGCCAAAGTACTTGAAGGACTTTGGTCTAGCTGGTTTGATCTGTGAACTGGTAACCGGCTTAGCAAAAGAAACTCTTTTAGAGCCTTTAGAGATAAGCTTTCTGGACCTCTTAGAGACCACTTTGATCCATTCTTTTTCCTGTTCAATTTCCCAGAGACGCTTCTCCTTTTCCCAGTTGGGTAGGCCATTGCTCCAAAGATGAAAATAACAATCAAAGCTAGTCATGATAACCCAGTGGAGCTTATAAACATGAAAGCTCACTTGCTTAGAGAAAACCGAGAAGCGAAAATGGTTGTTACTCAAGAAACGAACGTGAAAGTTTTCAGCTTTTACCCCCCAAGGAAGCTTGCAAAGCGAGGGCCACAGATTCCTCGGAGAGACGAAAGAGATGGCGATGGAAAGTGACCAACAAAAAGAAAGAACCGGAAGCAGAATCAGAAGGATGGTGCACGGGTGACCTGAAAAGGCGACGAACTTCCTCTGAAAGGCCAGACCCTTGTCAAAGACCAGCTTGCCGGCAAGATCCGCGGCGGACCCCATGTATGAAGACTTGGCCAGGCATGCTCAAGCAGGAGGATCATCGCTGCCTACGACCACGAGGCAGCGAGGGAGTCGGATGCTGGAGGAGCTGTGGAGGAGCTGTTGGTGAATGTTGACCATCAAATCGACCTTTTTTCAGAATGATGATTAGTTTACCATCTTCCCCTCCCATGAAAAAAGAAAATGAAACACAAGCATTAACGATTCAGCAAAGCGAGAGACGAAAGATATCACCAAACCTTTTTGCCCCTTGATTTCATCTACCATGCCATCCAAATGAACTAATCGTACCAGCAACACACGGCACATGTTAGATACAGCGATGACTTTTATATGCACAGCAAGGTCGGAGAGATGCAGACTGAGATTTGGAAACAGTTTACGCTGGCTTGTTCAACAACACCGTTTTTAACACATACACACACATGAACAGTCTCCTTCCAAGATATGTAGAGTAGTTAATTAGTGGACACTAGCATTAGCCAAAGAGAGAGCCTAGCGATCGATCAGCAGCTATCAATTACTACCACAATATCGAAATCAACTACACACTGATGCATGAGACACATGCACATTGCAATAATCATGTACATTCGTGACGAACGCCAACGCCGCCGGCGCGTGTCAGCAGTCGCCGCCGATGACCAGCTCGGCGGCGGCGCCCATGGCATCCGGGCCGGCCCTGCGGAGGAGCGCGACGGCGAGGTCGTCCTCCTTCCACTGCCGGAGGCCGGCGCTGAGCCTCCTGAGCACCCTCAGGTCCACTTCGTGCACCCAGCACGGGGTGCACTCCACCACCAGGCCCAGGAACCCCGAGACGTAGGCGCGCCACAGCGACAGGTCGCAGCCGAGGGAGATCTTCCCGTCCAGCGCGCTGGCCAGGAACTCGAAGTGCGACCACATCACCCGCTCCCGCCGCCGCGACACCGGCGTCGGGTCGATCCCCCAGGCGAACATGCCGGAGTACACGGCGAAGTAGGCCAGCGCGTGGCCGCCCAGCTTGTACACCGTGCCCCCGCTCGCCGCGCCGCCTTGCTCCAGGTCCTGCACGGACAGGAACCAGGATGGCAGCATCTCCTGGAACAGGGACTGGACGAGCGCCGTGCCGCCGGAGAGCCACACCAGCGTCGCGCCCAGCGACGCGGCCACCTTCACCTGCGTCATCGCCGAAGCGAGAGATACCTGCCCATGTCTCATCACGTACTTGGTCTTCTTGAGCTTTTCGGATCGGTGTCTCGACACCGTTGTTTCGGCTATGCCTTTCACCGAGAGCATGAGGAGGGACAGTATATCTTCCGCGAGTATGGAGCAGTCCTTGATGCACCGGAATATCCGGAGATAGAGGATTCCCGGCGCAACTGGGGAGAGGCCACCGGAGCAATGAGAGCCAAAACCATGACCCAGAAGGCTGGCAATGCCACCACAGCTGCATACTGATGTGGTAGACGACATGCCAAGGGTGGCGGTGAAGCAGCTTCGGAGGAGCTGGACAACTGCGTCGTTGTTATGGTGGAACACCGTGCGTGAAGCTGAGAACACTAGGAAATCACTCCACCGCTTCACCTTCTGAGTCCAGAGTGCCGCTACCATTGGCATGCTTGGCCACGGGCAGCTTGCAGCAAGGTTCTCTAAAGCTGGCCCGGCAAGGTTAAGGAAACGCTCTGATGCCTTGTCAAGTTTGTATGTAATGGTGAGGCTCACAAAAGCGGCCAATGGCAATGGAAGTGTACCCAAAGTACTTCCTCCTGTGATACAACTACATTAGCACTGGAAATGCACACTTAAAACTGCATTTATTCGAGCAGGGTAAAAGATAATAAGAGCATAGATAAGCACCTGTGACAAGCCTCGGAACATCAACACCAGTGGCAGCTACGATTTTTTTTATATGCTCTTCGACCATAGATAGATTGGCAGCTGGGCTAGGCCAATCCGTTCCATTCATGAATGCTGGTTTCCAAACACCTCGTGTTACTTCGGCTGAAAAGTAACTCACTATTGTTGCAAGAGATGCAGGCAGAAAGTCAGTCAGATCTTTGAGACCTGGAAATGAAAAAGGTAGCATCAAACGCCGATGATCACATGGCACATATAACGGTTAGATAATAAGGTTCACACTTCCATCCTTTTAATCATCAAAGAAGGATTGGCGGCGACAAACCTGTAGCCAGTTCTCGTGGAAACAGCCTTCCATGGGAACAAGCAGTTAGAGCAGCATCAACCACAAACGGAACAGCTTCCAGTATCTCCCAAGCAGGTAACTGAGGCCAAAGATGTGAATCATCAACACCAGGAGCTGAAGAATTACTTATGCTGCTACTCGCAGACAAAGAACCAATAGAAGTGCTTCCTTTGTTGGCCTTTCTGAACATCAAATTGAGAAGGCTGTCTACATTCTTGTGTACAGGTGCGCCGTGAGCAAATCCAGAGAGAGTCGAGGCCAGACAAGCTTGGTGTTGTCGGTACCATAACTTCAACTTTGGAAACGAATCCATGAAAACAGGATGCTCAGACGATGGGTTTGAAGTAACTGGCAATTGTTTTTGGTTATTTCTGTTTTTTGCTGAACTTCTGACAGATAGAACTTGGGAATTCCGCAATAACAGAAGATACTCAGGAGTAAGCTGAGAACCAACTGGAGCACCATCTCCCATTATACAATATTCAAGTGGTGGATGGTTAAACTTCCAGAGTCTCAATAGTAGAATGAATGCATTTGAAAAGACAGTGTGAGCAGATATTTCCTCTCCTGTTCTCAGAGACCAGGAAACACTTGGGGACAGGGACCCAAAAACTTCACATATTGCCATGAGTGCAGCAGCCAGCTCTGGAATCTGTTCATTTTTTTTAAAAAAAATAGCAAAACCATATTGTTCAAAATCAGAAGGTAAATATAAACCATCAAATAGAAGTAAAGATAGGCTAGCATATGAACCATACTAGGCCATGGAATGAGAAGATTGGAGGATAGTCAACAGGCGATATTCCAGTTACAATAACATTGAGCATTGGACCGTGCTTTACTAACTGGGGCTCTCCACCAGACAAACCGACTGGATCAGAACTTGAGAGTAGTTTGACAACTAACCGAACTGTATGCTCCTGCAAGAAAAGAGAGCAAAATATCTTAACATTGATAACTTCAAGACTCGCAAATGTTATTTTATCTCATTAGGATATTAAAAATGAAGATGCATGCTGCTTTTCCATAGAAATAGCCAATGAGAGAATTATTTTCTTTTTACTATCAAGGAATTTCCATTGTCTCTTCTACCAATAAAATATAGCACTCCCTATTTGTCACCACTGTTAGGTCAGCTCCCTTTGACTGAAGAAAACAGTAGAAATTTCAGAAAACCAATAATTATATATAAAAATCAAAGAAGTTAAAACAAATTCAAGGATAAAATTTGAACTTAAAACTTAAAGTTTCTTACTGTAGATAAAATTAACATCAGGAATATATTTTCCCAAAACCTTCAAGTTATGTACAAATCAAATATTTAACTTCCTTTGGTGTTTTCCAGTTCTCTATTTGTATATTTTTAATTTACTACAGTTTCCTAAGTTGTGTTCTTGAATTCCCTGATTCTTTTATGATTATTTTTTCAAAAGTTGTTAGTGGCAAAAGGGAAAAAGGAAAAGGTCACATGGCAAAAGAGAGGAGTCATTTTGGAGTTGTAGGAGAATATAGGTTCTTTCTGTTAAAAAAAATCCCTTCAAATAAATCATATGACTAGGACCAACAGAAACATTTTATAATATGCAACTTGCACAACACTAACCTGAAAATTCCATCCCCGAAGCAAAGTGGCTCCACATAGAATAGTGGCAGCAGAAACCTTGTCCTCATCTGACCCATCCACTGCAACTTCAAACAACTTCTCAACCTCTGCTAAGCTTCCATGTTTATGAGCTTCATTCAGTGATTTATTGACAAGAACATTGTATGAGCACTAACTAATACACATGCTAAGTTTCAGATATACAGAGTCATAGAAACTAATCGCAGCTCAGAGACAAAATTTACAGCAAACATAAGCTATAGCTTAGTGCATTCATTGACATTGTATTTGACTGGCAGCTTAATTTGACTTTTTTTTCCTCAAAACATATGGACAGGCATACAAATGATTATCATGATAAGGAACATAATGCAGTTCTCTCTTTCAAGTAACTGATGATTTCTCATGAGAAATGTCGATTCCAAATTAATATGGTAAATTAACATCACTTGTTTCCTAGGAAAAAGATACACACCTTGATGCAGGAGTTGCAACCAATACATTAACCAATGACTGAGTTAACGGTGCACCCTTCATGAAAGATGACCATGCAGCAAGTTGGCTTGGGAGTGCATGAGTTATGGAATTGACATGACTATTGATATAACCATGCCAATAGTAAACTGATGTTTCCAACAAGTTCCTTGAGATACATGACTCCACAATCAAATGCCACATGTTTCCAGCTGCTCAAAATTAAAGGAAGATTGATATTCAGGTTTATATACATTACTCTGAAGCAGAAAATGGTCAAGAAGATCACTAATTATACATGTATTTCTAAGATAAAGAGCAGCCACTTACAACAATTTGTTGTCCTGTCATTGACATTTTCCATGTAGCCACTGCTAATGTTGATGCCTGAAACAAACATTGCAGCTTTGGAAGCAGCCTGATTAGCTGCGGAGATGATACATGGAGGAGGAACAAGCAAACTTTCATAATCACCAAGTGTCTGTAAACTTGACATCAATTCTTTGCGCAGATCATCACTTGTTCTCTTTTCTTTCCAGTTACTGTTCAGCTCTGAATCTGATTCCTCGATTATGTCAACAATTGCAAGTGTTGTGATAGACAAAAGCATGCATAGTCGTGTGTCTAGATGAGGCACAGGACCTTCAATTGGTTCTCTTTCCTGCTTGTTTTATAATATCCAAAATGAGGATCTGAAAAACAGTTTTAAGTTTGAATAAATGCAACGAAGCATGAAGACTCACCCTTTGTACAAGGCGAAGTGATGCTATCCAAAGGGCCAAAAAAGCATCATGCCATGTGGCTCTATTAACTGCTTGAAGGGCCTTAACCAATCCTGCGAAGAGCACAAGTTCCCGTTCAGTTACAGAAACAATAGCAGAGAGCAGCGATTCAAGGGGAAAAAATATGCTTCAAGCCAAAAGATACGATTCTGTGATGGGAAAATAATTACCGCTTAAAATCTCAATGGAATTCGTTGCAGCAATTGAGCCATCGAGGCAATCCTCAAGATACATATCAATAGGAATCCATAGTGCAGAATAGCTAGCTCCAAGGCACCATCCATTTGGGGAAAATAGAGGGTTAGAAGCCACTACCAGGTGGAATTTTCTATAATGTTTATTTTCTCTGTATATATTGCAGACATCTAGATTCAACTGTTGAAATGCCTCCAAGGCTATTGATGAAGTTTGTAAGGTAGATGACTTTGTAATAAGCAATTGTAACTGATTAGTGAATGCTGCCCACTGAGATTGCCTGAATCATCAAGACTCGTTAGTAATATAATAATAACATATCAAAGTATCAGATTTGCAAAACAGAAAAAATAAATAAAAACAGTAAGTGAATTCAGTTGTGGTGTCTTAAGGATGCCTTTGTTCCCCACTTTCACAGTTTAAAAGAATGCCTTCTACCTATGTTCCATTATCCTGATAGTTCATTTTTGTGCAATTCTAGTATATTTGTGAATACTCGATATGAACACAAAAAGCAATAGCAAAAAATATTGGCATGAGGACATCACAGAGCTTGTCCCCCATGACCAGAGTTTCTATCAGAGATCCTTCTTGGTTATAAAGTAGTAGAGAAAGTCATCTGAACATTACAGGTGTAATCAATCAGTCTTGCTTGTTGATACAACCTGTGGGGCTTCTAGAGTATTATTTCACATGTTAGCATTGCGGTCAACAGTTCTTTAAAAAAATGTACAGCCATTCCATAAATACAATGAATCTGTTATATTGCAGCAGAATATTTGGAAATACCCTGTATACTAAGAAGACACAGAAGCTTGACTTGAGAACCTTAAGCCAATAGAGAGAATGTTTTCAATTATATGGTGCATGTGGAACATAGAGATATTTAAACCATAAATTAATTCACTAAAAATAAAAATAAGTTACTATCAATTGATATAACAATAGAAGGATAAATTTGCTGTTTTTAGTGATAGGAAGAAAGAGCTGGAATAACTCAGTAAAGCAGTACTTGAAGTTGAAAAGCCATACATGTTTTCGCGTGCCAATGAGAGGATATGAGTAATTACTTTGTCATGAAGAATATGGCCAATCAGCTCTATAGTTATCACATTATTCATCTTCTGTAACTTGTCAATTTTGTCTAATCTTTGTTCAGAAAAAGTTCCTTCAAATGCACTCACATCATCTGATCTAGTTGGCCAATGAGCTTTCTTATCCGGTATCAACTCTAACAAGCCTTCATCATCTAACGCAGCATCAACCAACTGCCATAACATGCAAAGGGTAAATTCAACAACAAAAATCCCTGGTTCACATGTTGAAAAGCCAAATATCTTTGAGAGACCAAGGTTATCATCTATTAATTGCATGATCCTGCAGAAATATGAGAAGTTGTCATGAAACTTTGCATTTAGAAGACAACTAAAGGAATAATAAGTCGCAGACAGAATGACAGATACCTACACAAGGCATAAACTAACAGAGAACTAACATGAAAGAACTATATGCAACTTGCAAACATATAAAGTGACACATTATCCAATTCAACAAAAAATATTATGTATCATTGCAGAACTGGCCCTTTCAACCAGGTGGAATTCTTCCTTTGCAAATTGTTGCTCTTTGATACAAATCTTAACATGTCCAGTATGCAAATGTAATAAGGTGGTCTAGATGTATTGTGGTAGACATCCAAATGCTAATTGTCAGCCTATCGTATTAAAATTCCCGTTTCATTTAATTCATTGGACAGTACATAATAGTTTCAAATGCTGTACATGTTCCTTTGATATTATTTCAAAACCTCTGAACATAGAATGTGTGCATTATGAAACTACTGGGAGCAGTCATAGAAGGAAACCTCACTTTTTGAAATTCGCCGCTTTCATCTGAAAAGCAAAGTTGAATCCATGTCTGCGCAAGAGCTCCAGATAAAGTCTATATGCAGTTGGCCTTGTGAACCGATGAGGAATGACCCTGAATGGAGAGAAACCATCAATGAAATGTTTGCAATCATCAGCCTTAGATTCTTGTATCACATTCCACAGCACAGCAAATACTGAAATGGTTAATGTACACGGATTTAACCAGTTAGTTATATGATTAATGCCCAGAAGCACATCTCAAACTGCATCTATTATTCCAACTAGCCTAGAGCCCATGAGTTGCAACGGAAAACAAATTGAGTTTCTACCTTATTAAGTCTACGTTCTTTAGCCTAAGTTCCCAACTCACCTCCCTCGTTTCCACGTGCATGCTTCCCAAACTGCTAAACGAAGTGTTTTTTTTGCAAAAAGTTTTTATAGGAAAATTACTTAAAAATTATATTAATCCATTTTCAAGTTTTTATAGCTAATGCTTAATTAATCATGCGTTAATCCATCGCTCCGCTTTACGTGTGGAGGGAAAGGGTTCCCAACCCCTCCAAAAGGACACATACTAAATCAATTAATAAGTACTTATTTAGTTAAGTAATACTATGATTTTCCTTATTGAACAAGTAAGTGATTTTAAAATTTGAGAAAAACCAATAATGAAACGGGAGAGAACTCATTGAAACATGGTGTAACAGTATTAGATTGTGAAGCTCACATGTCACTGATAGAGGTGATGTGAGAATGAACACCACCACTACTAACATTTTAAATAGTATAGTAGAGTATAGATTAGCATGAACTAGAGAAAAAAAGTAAGAGAGAGAGAGGGGGGGAGGAACAGTCAAACAGAGTATTGAGTATTCTGCCTCTATATATGTATTACTACCTCCGTTTCATAATATAAAAAGTTTTAGAGTTGGACATGGCTATTAAGAAAGTAAAAAGAATTACATGAGTAGATGTTGTGATCGGTTAAAAAGTAGAGGTAGGTAAAAAAAGTGAATGTTGAAGGGTTGTGATTGGTTGGGAAAAAATGTTGGTGAAGAAGTTGTTATATTTTAAGACAAATTATCCATGCGAAGAAGTTGTTATATTTTGGTACAGAGAGAGTATTGATTTACATTACATTGTGCATAGTGCACACAACGTCATTCCTTTGTCTTCTCAATTTTATGGATATTGCTATTGCGGCACTCAACGCACATTACCGTTCCTTTTCTTCTTAAATTTACAGGGGAGAAAAACATCAGCTGTGCACTATCATATCCGCACCAGGCTGCGGTATCACCACATCTGGTTGCATTGTGGCAATTTGGTCGCGAGGGAAATCTCGTAGTAGATCCAAACTAGCACTGCTCCAGTCGCGATTCGCGAATGCGGGCGGGATTCCAATCAGATATCCCACGTACTCCTACGCACGACTCATGTCAGTCAGATGCCAAGCACGCATTCGCTCGCCTCTCCCGCCACTCAGCCGCCCCCCCATCCCACAAACGATAACCACAACCACGGTAAACCATACCTGGTGGAGAGGATCGCGAGGAGCAGCGCCGGCGACGCGAGGCCCGCGGCGAGCGCGGCCTCGGCGTACTTCCAAGCCGCGCCGCTACCAGCACCGCCGCCGCCGTACAGCAGCGTGCGGGCGAGCATCTCGGCGAGCCCCGCCGACCACGGCACGTCCCCTGCGGCGGCGACGGAGGTCACCCGCGCGGCCCACTCCGCGGGTGGGCGCGACTCCGCCTGGGCTGCTTTGGTGTACTCCGCGGCCCAGTCCACCCACGCCGCCATGCTGGGCCCGTGGTGGTGGTGGTGGTGGTGTTGGCGCCGCGCTCCACGCCGGCGCGGCCTTCCTCGCCGTCGCCGGCGTCGCTGGGGGGTGGGAGGAGTGGGATGGGGAGGAAGGAGAAAGGGGATGGGATGTTTGTTTTGTTTGGTGGGATGGAAGAGATGGTGCGCACTGCGCACTGGTGTAACCACTTCGCCTACTGGATCACTTTCACCACCACCAACACGAGGTGGTGTGGTCCCGGCCGCCGGATCCTCTGCTCCACCTCATTCAGCGAAAAAATTACATATCTGCCATCATTAAAAGAATGGGTTCGTTAGAATACCATCATTTAAATGAAATTTAATATCATTTTTAACAACCACGATGTGTTTGCTAAAATATCATCTAAGATCATTTTATCCTAGGTTTTTTCTTCCTCCCTCCAACTCATCTTCTAGCCCAACGCCCTTGATGACGGCGGTAGACGACGACAGCGACGGCGTCTACTACTCCTACGTCAGCCGACACGGTGGAGGCGATGGACGACAACGGTGACGCCCGCTACTCTCGTGCAAGCCCGGCATCCTTGGTGGTGGACAGCGACGACGGCACCCGCTACTCTCGAAGGCAGAGACAGCGGTGGACGGCGACAACATCCTTGATAGCAATGATGGACAACGGCAATGACGCACGCTACTTTTAGCAAAAAGCCGCTCCACATTAATAAAGTCTCATATTTTGTATTGGTCGAAATGACAATAGTCATATTCAACCCTCGAATATGCTCGAAGATCTCAAAATTATCTTCCAGTTCCTCCTACGCCATCGCCTACTACTCTCACGCATGTCTAGCGTCCTCGGTGGTGGCGGTGGACGACGACAGCAGCCACTACTCTTGTGCTACCATGCGTAGTGACGACGGTGGACGGTGACGACGTCCTCGTGACAGTGGTGGACAGTGATAGCGGTGCCTACTACTCTTGCATTAGAGCCCATCGTCCGTAGTTGCAAAGCTCTTCTCCTCGCCGACTTAGCTCTTCTCATAGTTATGGCTACCAGATAGAGGAATACGACGAGGTTGAAGGAGAAAGAAGAAGTCAAAGAGTAAAATGGTCTAGGATGGCATTACAACGAAAACGTCCTAGTTGAGAGTGGCATTATATTGAAGCCTTTAAGTGATGGTATTTTTTTAAGTGATGGTATTTTGACAAATCCATTCTTTTACAACGATAGATATGTAGAGATTTTTATAAGCAACATGTCTAACAAGAGGAATACTTAGTCGTCGTTTCAGGTAGCTTGAGATTCTGATAAGCACTGGTTGAATAGCTACCTAATTAGAGAAATATTTAGTTATGTTTAGGGTAGTCCGAGATTATGATAAGCAACTGTTGATAGCTAACCTAATAAAAATTTGTAAAAGATAGATTTTCTTGCATCTGACTTCTTATTTATTTTTTTATTCTACAAATAATTTTTCTTAAAATCTGACTATAAATTTAGACTTTTTGTGAGCTGCACTTGCTACGAGCTCGCATTAAATCAGATGAATCTAGCTATAAATGAGATGCGGCCATACTAAGCACGTGGTATTAGAGTATGCCGTTGTTTACTATTATCTCCGTTCATAAAATTTAATACTACTTTTGTTCCATAAAAATTAAATTTCTAAAAATATAAGAACAGATTAGGAGGATAAACCAATGATCATAATAAACTTATTTAATAAACACAGTACATGCATATATTGTATATATAACCTTAGATTAAAAAATGTTGAGACAACGGTTTAGAGATGTGACGGATCAGAGATGGAAAAAAGAAGATTACAAGGAAGCATATTTTGATATTTAATCAATTTATTAGGTCCCACATTAGTAAAAATACATTTTTATGAGATAAAGGTTCAAATATAGGAATTTAATTTTTATGGACGAAGGTAGTATTTGATCTATTTCGCATGTTCAAGATAAATCGCTTAGCAATTGCCAATTTTATGGATATAAATTTAAAGTAGCTAATATGCGAATCTACAAATACAGAAGATTCGGAGACAGTCATGGATTAAACGTCTAATTTAGTGTAAATCGTCGGATGATGTTGCACCATGTTATTGAGAAATATTTCACCCCTTATCAAAAATTGTTTCAATTAAATGTTCCACTTACTAAAGAAAAATATTTCAGTAAAAAAGTCGTTGAAATATAGTCATGTGCTATTTTGTTATAAAGATTTAATTGTAATGAATCTAATGATATAATTATATAATTAGTTTGAAATTCAAATAAATAGTGCAAAGAAAACATCATTTAAAATTTGAAATTTATATATGTATGCATACAACACATGCTACACGAGTGTCCCCACGTATGAGACACTAGGTGCAAAGCATTTTCCAAAAAAATCCTATTGAGATGTCTATATATGGCACTATAAAATTATTAATCATATATCTCATTTCCTTAATTCTAAACTCATATTTTTTAATAAAAACATAAGCTTCAGATATTTATAAAAGGCTAATCGAGAGGACAGCTAGATTTGCACATGAGCCCCTGAACAAAAGGCAAATTACAACTTAAGCACGAAATAAGCAGACAAGAACTTCACATGATAAAAGAAAAACAATCAGATACTTGGTCTCGCTTCTTCCTCTGCATCGGGTACCAGATCGATGATTGCAGTGACGGCGAGTTCGAAAAAACGATGGCAAGCTGTAAAAGATGTTGCAAGTAACAAATCCAGACGGGGCTTTCCTAGAGATAAAGGTTACAGCTCTTTGGCACCATGTAAGAACTTCAGCTATCGCTTTGAGACTGTCGTAGGAGACGAAGAAGAGGACCAAAGATAGTAGGAAGATCGCCGAAGAAGAAGAGATCGACCGAAGCTACCTAGTTGATGTTGGGATTAAGGACGAAAGCCACTGACTCGAGCAGATTTTCACTGCTCCTTCGACTGTTGACATCGATATTCCATGGACGAAGTTATTGCGACAAGCCACTGATGAAGAAAGGCATAACTATCCCAGTTTGTAACCTTTTTTTTCTCGATTTTCAAAACGAGACTACAAAAGCAGGACTAAAAATGCTAACTTTAGTCCCGGTTAGTGTTACCAAACGGGACTAAATATATAGCACCCTAATAACATCCCAAACCCTTTTATTTTTTTTATTGTTTTTTCTGCCCAAATCAAAATCACATATCAATCACATATCAAATATCCCAAAATCTCATCTACACCACAAATTCACATCATAAAACATCCCTAATTTAACATATACATCACAAAATTCACAAAACATCACGATTCACATCACAAAATTCACATATACATCAAAAAATTCATAAAACATCACGGATGAACATCACAAATTCTTTTAAGAAAAATTTCACAACGCCGGATCCGGGAGGAAGCACCGAGACCGCCGCCCGCACCAGATCCGGCCGCCGCCCGAACCGGATCCGATCGCCGCCGCACGCACTGGATCCGCCCGACGCCACCCACACCAGATCCGGCCGCCGCCAAGACTCGCATCTCGGCCGTCTGAGGGAGGAGGTGGAAGGGGGATGGAGGCCGGATCTAGTGCCGAGCTCGCGCCCGCCGCCGCACCGCCCGCGCCCGCCGCTCGCACCGCCCTACCGCCACCGCCCGCCGCCCACACCGCACACCGCCACACCACCCCGGCCGCCGCCCGCCCCATGCGGGAGAGAGAAGGAGAGGAAGAGGGAGAGGAGGAGGAAGAGGAAGCTAGCTAGGGAGTTCTTGCGAGAGAGAGGGAGGGAGAGAGTTAACTCGTTCTTGCGAGAGAGAGTACTTATTGTTGCTTGCGCGAATTGAAAAGGAATTAATAAGGTAGCTGTTCACGTGCGGGATACGAGAAGATAAAGATTTTTTTCTCTCTTATCCCGGTTAAGGTAAAGAACCCAGACTAAAGAGCGCAGGGGTCTTTAGTCCCGGTTGATAATACCTACCAGGACAAAAAAATAACATCTTTAAGAGCGCAGGGGTCTTTAGTCCCGGTTGATAATACCTACCAGGACAAAAAATAGCATCTTTAGTCTCGGTTGGTGTTACCAACCGGGACTAAAGATGTCCGACGCCCTGACAACCTTTGACAATATTTGAACCGGGATTAAAGATGATCTTTAGTCCGGTTCGTGTAACGAACTGGGACTAATGTTCCTAGGAATCCGTAGACTTTTTAAACCGGACTAGAAATATTTTTAGTCTCGGATACTATTTAAACCGAACTATTGTGAATTTTGATACTTTAATCGAAAATGGTTTCTTCAATAATATAGAAGGCCAGACATTCACAACCTTCTTGCACTACATAAAAGAAACCGGGTGAACCCAAAACGAGAAAAGCTCGACTAAACCTACTACTACCTGGCTGAGAAGGAAGACTAACCCCTCCCCCTTCCTTCACCAACAACAAACCGCCAGATTTCAGATTTGAGGAAGAGGGTCAAAGAAAAGAGGGAATTTGTGATAGCTTCCCCCAACACGGTTTTCCTATGCCTATATATACTCGTATCATAAAATATACCTCCCTTCAAAATATAATAATTTAATTATGGATGAGACATCATTGTATTAAATTTAAATGAAGCAATTAAATTCATAATACTACGATGTGTCTTATCCTATACTATATTAATATATAAGTAAATTTCACATATTTTGATTAAATTATTAGAAAACTCCAGATTTAACATAATGTATCATAAAACTAACTACAGATTTTACACTAAATTTATCACAAAACTACAGATTTAAGGTAAAATAACGTAAAACTACAAATTTAATATTATCACAATACTACAAGTTTAACATTAATTTAATCACAAAACTTTGACATGTAGAGCTCAACATAACATTAGTGCTAAATATTTAAATTGCAAAATTTATAGTTTGGAATAATTTTATTGTTAAATATGTAGTTTTATGATAAATTTATTGTTAAATATGTAGTTTTATAATGTTTAGTCTTAAATCTATAATTTCGTGATAAATTTATTGTTAATTTATAGTGTGATGATACGTCACGTTCAGTTAGTTTTATGATAGTCTAACTAAATATTTGTTAAATTTACTGTTAATATATATTAGGAGACAGAGGGAGTTTGTAATTAATACACGCACTTATGACAAGAACCGTGAGTGATGTGTTTGTTCCTTGTGTCCCGCGTGGTGTGCTATGTGCTGCACGCGTGCAAGTGTCGCATGTCTGTTACGTCCAGGCCTCCACTCAGTTGGATCATTTAATTGGGCCGGGCGCAGCAGGTCCCGGCTGCGCGGGGCCCACCCGAAAACGACGTTGCGCCCGCGCCGCGGAGGCCGGAGCACACGACAAACGGAACACACGCGGCCCAGCGCCCTCTGACATGGTGGGCCCACCGTCTCTCCCCCTCCTCGGGCGGCCGTCGGCGTGGGCGTGTGTGGACGAGGTCTCCCCGGCCGGCAGCGAGAAAGCGAAAGAGTCGGCCAGCGGGCCCCACGGCAGACAGTGCGCGGTGGGATGTGATGTGAAAGGCAAGTGATGTCGGGGGAGAGGCGGCGGATCAGCGGGAGTACTGGCGCAGGGCCTGTTTGTTCGGTAGGATACGACTCCTGCCGAATTTAATTTTATTTGAAGTAGAATCGTAGAACTGTCTTAACTGCTTTATCTCTTTAATAAATAATTTATTTTGTTAGAACATTTTAAGTTTATTTTTAAGCTAAAATCGTTTGATTTTGTTCTAATTTCTAATTTTAGAAGAGATAGGACAGTAGCTAAAGTTATGCCAAACAAACTCTTTATTAACTCTTATTTGTATTGAAATCAAATTTTGTGTGCTTCAATAGTAATATTTAAATAAATAAATGGACTATCTATACCACATGTTACAAGAAAATCTCATCATATGTCTTATAATTTTTAAGCTATTAGATTTGTTTTAAGATTTATGCATCCCCTAAACCCTAATTCTCTTTCTTCTCTTCTCATTCCCACGACTGTGCCATCGGTCTCGATCAATCGATTGAGTTTGCTTCATATGCTCAAACCCCCGCCGCCACCGTGTGGCCACCCGGTCTTAGCGACACCTGAAAAAGAGCCAACAATACCGACAAGTCTCGCCATACCTTCCCTCTCCCTTCCCTCTCACCTCTTATCGTCTCTCCTCCTCCTTAAGCCGGTGGCGGCTCCCTTATCCCGCCTTCTTCCTCGTCTCCGGTGGCCCCCTATCATCAAATACGCCACCGCTTCTTTCGCCTTCTAATCATTCACTTTTCTTTGTCCTCATCGTAAACATCGGTCCATCGCCTGCCGCCGACCCCACGGCTTCGACGGCGCTACCGCCACCGAGCCACCTGCCCATTCCGTTGCCTACCTTCAAGCCATCGTCTTTCACGGCCATCACTCTAAGGTCGACGAACTCCCCTCTCCCCCCACTCATTTTCACCATGATCCCAACTTAGAACTTTAACTGGTCGGGCCACCGCTATCTCACAGGGATCCCCACCATCTCGTCGAAGCCGGAGGAGAAAAAAATGTAGCGTGAATCTCGACACGGATCCAACGGAAGGATTTGATAGAAATCCACCCCAACCTTCCGTCGAATGAATGTTAGCTTTTGCTGAGGCGCGGCCATGTTTTTCACCTACCACGAGCCACCGAGAGGCAGTGGCAGGCAGGCAGAGACCTGACCAAAGCAGATGGCGTCGGCCGTGCGTGTGCGTCACTCTCA
Source organism: Oryza australiensis (assembly GCA_019925245.2). Taxonomy (NCBI): domain Eukaryota; kingdom Viridiplantae; phylum Streptophyta; class Magnoliopsida; order Poales; family Poaceae; genus Oryza; species Oryza australiensis. The sequence continues at coordinate 1,711,080 of JAIFGZ020000342.1, forward strand.
AGGAACCGATTAAAACCAAACCCGACGAATGACTCGGATCAGGGGATCGAGAAGGGAAAGTGGTTGGGCATAGAATAATCTCATCATCCTCGAGTGTTGTTTGTGGTGGTGTGTACTTGATTTCAGTTTGTGGTAATTTGTTGCCTCGTTCCTTTTTGAGTTACAGTGTACTAACAAGTGTAATGCCAGGTTACTTTACTCATTAAGGGTCTCTTCAGAACATAGGAGTCTTAAAACACAGACCTTAAATCCTCACGAATGTAAAACACAAGAAAACTACTATAGGAAATTGTTTAAATGAAACACAGAAAAAACACATAATTTAAGAAAAAGAGAGTTAGACAGGAAAAAAATCTAAGAGTTTATACCTCATGCTATAAATCCTCTAAAATCTCCATGAAACATACCATTCTATAGGAAATTTCAAAAAAAATTCTAGAGATCCAATCATTTCTTCCAAATGACCTCAGAAATTTTTTCCTACAGAATTTAAATCCTTTGAAATTGAAATTCCTCTATTTATCTTGGTTTCAAAAGAGCCATGAAGGTAATCAACCAAACTCTATTGTCACAGTTATATCGATATATAAGTAAGGGCTTGCTTGGAAGGCCAATATTTGGTCCAAGATCAATGTAAATTACGTGTCCATAATATTTTTTTACGTTAGGTTTAATTTCATGCTTGGATGGACTGTAACACATTAATTTTACGATGGTTTACGACTCACTTCATACGAAAATAAGCGTGGCTTTGGAATGCCACACGCTACATCGGCTGAAGAGAGAAGGGGGGAGTGCATAGGAACCCACCTCAGCTCAGTTACGTCCACCCAAGACTATTGATTTGTTATTTTCACTATTGGAGAAATCATTTTTGGTTGAAACGTCAAAAATCACAACACAATAGTTTCCTATAAATATTTTTAATCCCGGTTCTAAAGCACAGCGGTGTCCTATAATTTTTAATCCCGGTTGGTGAAAAAGGTTATTTTTAATCCCGGTTAAAAAATCCATACGCTGTTGTCAGACCCCACTATTTTTAGTCCCGGTTGGTATTACCAACCGGGACTAAAAATCAAACGTTTATCCCGGTTTTTTACACAAACTGGGACAAAAAAGATCTGCATCATCCTTGTCTCCTCGTCCTCTGCGCCGTCCTCCTCTCAGATCCATTCTTCTCATGCGCGAGCTCTCTCAGATCCATTCTTCCCCTCTCCCTCTCAGCTAGCTCTCTCTCCCTCCCTCCCTCTCCCTCTCTCAGCTCTCATCTTCCTCAACAAATCTCTCCTTTCCCTCTCAGTTCTCTCCCTTCCTCCCTCTCCCTCTCTTCGGTCCGGCGGCGGAAGGCGGCTGCCCCGCGCACGCGCGGGCGGCGGCCCTGCGTGGCGGGCCGCGGCGGCCCCACGAGCGGGCGATGGCGACAGCCTCACGCGAGCGGCCGCTGGGCTTCATATCTATTTTTTTTTTGTTTTTTATGAGATGTGATTTTGATCTGTGATGTATACATATTGTATTTGATTTGTTATTTTGTAATTTCGTTGCTGTATTTGGTGTGTGATTTGAATATATATTTGATCTGTGAAGAAAAAATAAAAATAAGCATATGTGATATGTTTTGTAAGATTTGATTTCTTCTGTGATGATTTTGGTTTTTTGGCCAGAAAAAACAAAAAAATAAATATGGGGGAGTGGGATCTCGGGAGGACACTGTATCTTTAGCCCCGGTTGGTAACTCTAACCGAAACTAAAAATTCATTTTTAGTCTCGGTTATTTAACCCGGGATTAAAGAAAGCGATTTTTAGGCCTACTTCGGTAGTCCCGATTTGACAACCGGGATTAAAGGGGGTTACCAACCGGGATAGATGTGGATTTTTCTAGCAGTGTTTGTTTCTTTCATTTTACTGACCATGTGTTTCGCCAGTACGTGCTTTATGTTGATGGCATAGAGGCAAGGGCATAGAACTTCCTCATCTTGTTTCTTCAATTTGTCTGATTAATTCTTCACATCAAACCTTAAATTTTAAATATAGAATTCAATTTCAGTTACCATTTTTAATGTTTCTAGATAGTAGTTTAGGATTTAAATAATTGTACCGTTGCACTAGGATTTAGGAAAGTGGAGTAATATTACAGATTGATCCAAAGTCCTAACACTTCAATTTGAGGAGTTAGGGCATGTACAACACGTCGCTTTCCCCCATCTCTAAGCCACACATTTTGCAAAAAAACCCAGCATGGAGGAGGAGACGGGCGTGTCGTCGCCTCGTGACGCGATGGGCTTCGGCCCGTGCTCCCAGGCAGAGTAGACGGCGCCCTCCACGTTGTATGCCTCGTCTCCATGAATCGACGGCACCATCCGGATGCAGAGTGCGCGGGGAATTTTTTCACGCCTAATCCCTCGCCGTCGCAGACAGGACAACGGTGGCCGTCGCGGGATCGAGCAGAGAGAGGAGATCGGCGAGGCGAAGGAAGAGCTGCATGCGGCGGGCCCGAGGCAGACGAGGAGTAGCTGCTCCAAGCCCACCAGCGGCGGATCAAGTCCGCCGGCGCCGAATCCGCCCCTCCCGAGCGCCTGTGACTCCGCCAGCGCTGGATTCGCCCCACCCGAGTCTGTCGTCGCCGGATCCACCGATCCTCTCCCTGCTGGCTCCCTGCTCTTTGCTCTCCCTGCCCTCTCCATGCTCTCCTTGCTCTCTCTGCTCTCCCTGCCCTCTCTCCGCTCTCTCTGCGACGGCGGTGGCAGGCCGACGGGGAGGAGGTGTCAGTGGCGGTGGCGAGGCGTGCCGTGGAGCTCGGAGGCGGCGGGTTGGGAGGATGGAGCTAGTGGTTGATATTGACGGTGAAGAGTTACGTGGAGGCTACGATAGGTAATAACAAAAAATTTCAACCGTGCAAACCAGGAGCCTTGCAAGTAAGGGTCGATAGATCGTTACCTATTGGAGTGGAGTGCAGTGGATATAGCCAATCAGGAGCTATCCGATCCGGAATAGTACTGGCCGATCACAGCCGATTTGCTGACCACAGCCAATTCGTAGCCGATCCGACTACAACCGATTTGTCGATGCCGCAGCCGATCCGACCACAGCCGATTCGTCGATTTGCCGAGTCGCCCAACTGTGCCTGCCTCGCTCCGATGCGCCCGACCGCAACCGATTCACAGCCGCTGAATAGCACCGCAATGTAGCAATGTCTCTACCGGTATCCATACGTCCAGGGATATAACGCCTAACACTCGTGTGCTAGCACAAGATGCAAGGCTAGGGTTTGGCTCGAATATGGGGAGGGTTTTCATGGAGATCTTGAACTCGCCGACTTTTGAAGCCGCGTGTGTTTCAATCTATTGCGCCAAATTAGATTGATTCGGTTCAAAGTGATGCCGCAACTCTCCACCCTTCGCCCCTTTATATAGAGTTGCTGACTGGGCCTATAGGCCCATCGGGACTCTATCCGATCGAGCCGTATCCGAGTCCAACTCGAATACCTGTTCTTATCCCCTTAAGCGTGCAACCCTGTAGGTTCAGATATACTCGGTTTCGACCCGAGTCCAACTCGGCCGACCGTCAATAGCGGCGCTTAGCAGCACATATTGACACCATAGTATACAAGAATATAATATCGGCTCTGAACATGTAATGTGTACACAAATCTCTTTGCATCACGATACCAATTAAGCTATAAGCAAGATGTGTGCCATCCTATCAATAACTTAATCATTCACTCGAACCGTATTGGATTATCTGTCTGTTGATTGACTCCTCAATCAACTCGGCATGCCCATGCACTTCCATAATCCATTACCTCGAGGGGCCCAGAGATATCTCTCCAAAGGAGGGGCAAATTTCATCTTGATCACTCACATCCCACTTCATGTTTCATAGCAAACTCGAATACTACTTTTATAACTATCCAGTTATGGAATAGTGGTCGATAGTCCCAAAGTAGGCTACTACACATGTCAGAATCCATGATGATCTCAGGTCTAATGACTTTACACCAACACTACTTGAGACCAACTAATGACACATTAATTACTGTAGTGTCTCATGGTGGGTCTATCTAACAATGTGTTCTCTAGCACATGTCCATGTATATTGATTTGGTATCTCCATACCATGATCTATGAGACATTTTGCAAAAAAAAATCCAACATGAAGGAGGAGACGGGCGCATCGTCGCCTCGTGAGGCGACGTGCTTTAGCCCGTGCTCCCAGGCGGAGTAGACGGCACCCTCCGTGTTGTATGCCTCGTCTCCATGAATCGACGGCACCATACGGATGCAGAGTGCGCGGGAACTTTTTTCGCGCCAAATCCCTCGCCGTCGCGGACAGGACAATAGTGGCCGTCGGATTGGACAACGGTGGTCGTCGCGGGATCGAGTAGAGAGATGAGATCGGTGAGGCGAAGGAAGAGTTGCGTGCAGCGGGTTCGAGGCGGAGGAGGATGAGCTGCCCCAAGCCCACCAGCGGCGGATCGAGTCCGTCGGCGCCGGATCCGCCCCTCCCGAGCACCTGCGACTCCGCCAGCGCCGGATCCGCCCCACCCGAGTCTGCTGGCGTCGGATCCACCGATCCTCTCCCTAATGGCTCGCTGCTCTTCGCTCTCCCTGCCCTCTGTGCTCTCCTTGCTCTCTCCGCTCTCCCTGCCCTCTCTCCGCTCTCTCTGCGACGACGGTGGCAGGCCGGTGGGGAGGAGGTGGCGATGGCGGTGGCGAGGCGGGCCGTGGAGCTCGGAGGCGGTAGGTTGGGAGAATGCACTCTCTCCGCTCTCTCTCCCTTTGTTTTTGATGCCGCTCGGTGGCGTGGTGGTGTGCTGATAGGAAAGAAATGGTGGAGCTCACATGTAAATAAAAAATTATTTATAGATTACATTATTAAATAGCTTACAGACGGGTTCTCTGTCTATGGGTTGTATCATTTGTCTCCTTATCTGTCTGTATGGTAGCTTATAGACGGAGGCCGTCTCTAGGTTGTATATGCCCTTATGGCACTAGCTCCCTGACTTCTAAATTTTTTCACTCTAATATGTAGTGCCACTACTTAACTAGTCTGGTTCCGTTAGTATGAAGCACAAGGGAGACAAAAATCTCTTTTTTCCGTGCACACGTTTAAAAAAAATAAAAAATTTGTTTTAAAAATTTATATTAATCTATTTTTAAGTTTGAAATAATTAATACTTAATTAATCACATATTTAATTAATCACACCTGAATGATTCATCTTATTTTACATATCTTCTCAATTTTTTCTCTCCTGTCTTCTCAAACACACCCTTATTATTTAATGGTTTAATGAGTCTTGCAATAATATTGAGTATCTTTTTTGATTGTGGCCTCTTAACTTTACATTTTAAGTAGAAATTTCTAATCACATCTTCATCATACACTTAGCCATCATCTAGTCTGATATTTAACGGTTGATAGCATGGCTTCAAATTCCGTGTGCCACTACATATATGTCCGGTTGAGGTGGTGCACCCCCTCCAATTTGTTCAAGCTTCGCCACTTCTCACTGTCGCCGCTAGGAGGAATTTATTTTAGATGCAAAAGATAAATAGCTTTTATAGCGGTCGCTATATAAATTTAGATCCTCATCGTAGCATTACTGCATTAGCAACTAGCTGCGACAAAGGAGCACAGTAAGTGGCACTAGAATAGATTCTTTACTGTTGGATCTATTTGGACGTCTAAGGCCAATCTCAATGAAATTTCATACACATTAAATGTTATGTCAGCTTTTTTTTATGAAACTAAGAAGAGGAGAGAGAAGATAATAGTTTTATTTCGACCAAACGAGTCAGCCTGGTTTCCGAAACATTGGAAATTACGTGAAACTCCCACTAAGGACTCAGATTCGTTTCATCGCGGGTGTGCAGGCGTGGGCGGGCGTGAGCGGGCGCTCCGTCGGCTGGTGCACGAGTGAGAGCGGGAGCTCCACTGTGGGCTCCGTCGGCCAGGGCGAGCGGGAGTCCGCCGCAGTCTCTGTCGGCCGTGGGCGGACACAAGCGGGAGCTCCGTCGCAGGCTTCGCCGGCCACGGGCTCCTCCGTTCTCTGGCCGCGACGCACATGCGGGGAAAAAGGGAAGAGAGACATGGAAAAAAGAGATCGATGGGAAAAAAAAGCTAAAATAATCTATAAAACTGTGAAATGAAACTATACATTGAGAGAATGACATATTTCATATTAAATTTTACATTTTAAAAAACTGAAAAGTAAAATTTTGCATTGAGATTAACCTAATAACCAATCGCTATAGGAAAAGTGATACAGTACATTATTTTGTGGGTACTGTTGCTATAGTACCATGCAATGTCCATGGCGTTAATTCGCTCTAGAAAAACTCATTTTGGGTGTGGCCGACTGCACTTCTTGAGCTACGATGCAGCCACATCTTTCATGGTACTTTGTGTCAGCACAACAGCTGTATGGCTGCGTTGCAGCGGCTACAATCATGCAGCCCAACATGGCCTTCTCTGTTGCTATATTTTTTCCCTTTTTTTAATGTAAGAGAATCCGGATCCCTGCTGTAGCAGTAGTGGACCGAAGATACCGTAGTTGTAATTAGCGACTGAAATTGCAGTTCTTTAATTGTTGGCTTTGTTGATCCACTATTTGCTATTTGGAAGGCTCAAGCGATAGTGAGAATGTTACATATAGAGGTTGCAGCAATGATCAAGAATGGTAGTTTGATAAATGATGTTCTTCATGCATCGATGGGAGAAATCAACACCGTGTGTCTTCTTTACATCTTGTTCATTTATGCAATTTTGTAATTTTTTATGCTATGAAATGTATAAGTAATTAAGTATGTAAGTATATAAGTCTAAACTTATAAGGCTGTGTTCTAAGGTTGTCTGGCTTTTATAACTCTCTTATTTACATGACCACGTTTTCTAACCCCGCTAAACGATATATTTTTTAAAAAATATATAGATTTTTAAAAAATCAAATAAATATATTTTTAAATTTTTAATAGTTAGTACTCATGTACTAATGGATTGACTTATTTACATGTGACGGCAAATTTCAGCAGAAACACCGTCTGAAACTAAAAGCCTAAATTTTAAGTGAAAGCTTGACATACATTATTGATTTTTGAATTCCACTAGAACTTAGTATTAGTAGTAGCACTTGTTGTTCGCAATTCACCGCCCAAATGCTAATCTGCTACTAGCCCACTATTCGCTATTTACTAGCTTGATCTTAAATTAAGTTCTTTGTAAAGGAAATATCTTTCCAGCATGACATCTGCGGTAGTGATAAAATTGGACGTGTTCGGCTGGTCCTATAAGCCAACTGATAAGACAAACCGACTGGTTTGCTGTGAGAGAAAAATACTGCTGATAAGCCGGCTGGTAAGACAAACGAACACTACTACAAAAAGGCTCATTGGTGTCGCCTCAAAAGGTGCCGGTCAAACCAAATCCGGCACCTATAATGTATATAGGTGGAGGCAAAAGAATAGGTGGCGGTTCGTGTTAAGAACCGCCACCTATAGTCTCAAATAGGTGCCGAATGAATAATAAAATCGTCACCTATATTATAGGTGACCACCTATATTATAGGTGACGGTTCGTAATAAGAACTGTCACCTATTCATCGCGAATAGGTGGCGGTTCTTATTACGAACTGCCACCTATAGTATAGGTGACGGTTTTACTGTTCACTCGGCACCTATTTGAGACTATAGGTGGCGGTTTTACTGTTCACCTGGCACCTATTCTTCGTGAATAGGTGTCGGTTCTTATTACGAACCGTCACCTATACTATAGGTGGCGGTATTCTCAGAAAAACACTATTCCCTCGATTAGTACCATACCGCTCGCCGAACCAGAGCAACACCAGCTTAAATAGGTCCGTGCCTCACTCGCTCATCGTGTAGAACCGCTCACCGAACCGCTCGCTCGTGCCTGTAGCTCTATCTCGCGGGCCCGCGTCCGCGTGGAAAAATATGATGGGTCCGGTAAATATGATGGGTCCGACTAAAGAAGTGGGCCCATAAAAAAGATTGGGAGCACCTCATTGAATGATGTTTGATCCGTATAGGTGTCGGATAAATAGGTTTCGGTTCTACACGAACCGACACTTATTTGCTCGAATATGTGCCGGTCGAAGAACCGACACCAATGACGTACCGACCAATAGGTGCCGGTTGAGAAAACCGGTATTTAAAGAGGTTTTCCAAACTGGCACCTATAATATTTGTATGTCATGATATATCGTGCTGACTTGCTGGCAAGAGAACAGGCGCATTGCGTTACTTTGTAGTGGAGTTTACTCGTATTCTAATTCAGACTTTTGGATATGTCATTGTGATGGATCTTATTTCAATCATTAATACTACATTATATTATATTATGGTATACCATATTTATACGACTTTATGTATGATGTGGACTTATTATTATTTTTAGCTTAGCAATGGTGATTGGTGAGAGATGATGGCACGGCGAGGCCATGGTAGCAACGGAACAAGGCTAGGCGTACGTGATCGATGATGATGGACATGTCGGCATTGGCCAAAAGATGATGATAGCCTTGGTGCATATAAAGGCTAGACTATGGTGACGACAATCCTCAAGTGGCGGTTACACCGAATGTGATCGCTACAATTTTTTATTTTTTTAAAAAAATTCTTTTACAACACAGTATTCTTATAAATACATACATATACATCCTATTTTTATTTCTATGAACACGTTCAAAAGACTGACTAACATATCTTTAAGTTGACAAAGTCACGACGAATGTCTTGTTGCTGGGGACGGGTACATTACTATCACTGATGAAAAAAATTAGCTGTAAATGCAAGCATCCGTGTCAATCACCCATGACAAGTCTAAGATATGAACCCGGATTGGTTGGTTTCATCTGAACAAAACTAACCAGTTAAGCTAAGTTTATTTTCAACGAGATCGTTATGTTTGGTAACAGGCTTATTGTTGTGTAACAATATAGTTTATCCATCCTAGTTAGATCATAACATAAGATTTTTAAATCTTTCTAAAAAAATTATATAATAAATGGACAACGCTGAATGCACTCCATGCATACACTTTTGTTAATCTTAATTTCTATTGGTGCAACTTCACGTAATATTTCGTGGTGCAATATCCGTGGGACATAAAACAACAAAACAAAGCAGGAATTAATTTCAAAACCATGAAGGTATCATTGCTCTTGGTCTCAGCGTACTCGTACTTTGTTTAGATGATAATCAAACTAAAATTAAAGAGTGATTGCTACTATTTTTGTTTCAAAATATTATAATTTCTATCTAGAAATTGTAGAGTACGAGACAAGTTTGTCTTGAGATGAGCATTGTCTCACGCTGCGACTCACTTATGTACTACTATCTTCTATCTTCATCTTAAAATAACTCCTATCTTCGTCTTAAAATAAATAAAATTATAGATTTAAATTTTGTTTTAAAATAAATCTAATTCTATCATAATATTTATCGCATTAATCACATCTCATTTAAATTTGTTTTATCTTACCCTCAATTATCATCTCACTTTCTATCGTCCTCCATTTAATACAAGGTATTTAAATAAATTTTTTTCTCTTATTTTTTTCTCGCTTTTAAAAATGCAGTGGGACGGAGAGATTATACCTACCACTGCACGAGCCACCTGAAGAAGAGCGCGCGTCACCCTCAAGGAACCAACCACTCTTGGAGATCGAAGAGGGGAAGTGGTTGGGCAGACTAGTCTCATCTGCGTGAGTTTGTTGGGCTGTCGTGTCATCGGCTCATCGCTCGCTGCGCTGCTGCTATTTAGGCTGGGTTATTCTTTCGCCCTTTCCAACTCAACTCTTTCGATTTTCATATACATGCTTCTTAGACGATTGAAGGATGTTTTTTTAAAATATTTACACAAAAATTGTTTAAAAATTATATTGATTTATTTTTTGAAAAAAATATTTAATTAATAATATAATAATGATTTGTTTCTTTTTACATGTGGAAGGATTATTGTAACCCAGGGTACTGAACACAACCTTGACAACCTTAGCCTTCTTTGATTAAAGATTCAGATTTTACCTTTTTTCCGTTAGTGTGTTGCGCTGTGAAAACTTTCACTTTTTATATATAAGTTGCTTTAAAATATCAAATAATATTCGTTTGTCAAGTTTATAATAACTAAAACTTAATTAATCATATGCTAATGACTTTCTCGCTTAACATCGACCTTAATCTATATTTTCATTAGTTTCAAACATCCTCTTAATTCGAGTGAGTTCCTTTCTCTTTGTTTGCTTACTAATGCTAATAGCACTTTACTCTCAATGTTCTGAAATAATTTTATTTTTATTTCTTCAATTTATCTCCTAATAAGTTTATTTTTATTAATTATTGTATCAGATTTTGTGAAAGTATGAAATAACTCTATTGGAAGTTGATAAAAAGATAGATAAAAGATGAATAGTTTTATTAAAATTTGATAAAACGAGGGTATTTTATTTTTTAGTTTTGTATTGATGCATATGGAAGAGATAAAAAATAAAATTATTTTAGAACAAAAGTATTTATTTAAGTAACAAACCAAGCCCCCAGCTTCTCTCGCCAACAATTAATATTTCGATCTGGGTTTGGATTTGATCATCTCATCGGATATACAACGCATAACGTACTATCGTATATATCGTATATTCGTATCCCAGCTCGGCGGTTGTGATTCGATCGGATTGGATTGGATCCGAATATCTGATGACGCAAGCAAATCGGGGCATAATCGTGCTAAAGCTTGAGCTTTGCATACTGCTCCTCTTCGAGCTACATGCTATATGCATGTAAAGATTAGTATTGTGTTTTTTTATGTAAATCAAGGCAAATCGATACATATTTTACTCATGTTTTTTAAAATGTTAAAATTTGATGTAACATTTTCTATAAATTGCTTTATAATATCAGATAAATTTATTTTTTAAATTTAAAATAATTAAACTTAATTAATCATGGGATAATTACTTTTTATTTTGTCTGTCTATACTAAATCTTCATCTTAAGTGCTATCGAACGTGGCCCAAGTACTAAGCTAGTGTAACAATGAAAAGTGAATTTATTTGTTTTTTTGAAAAAGTTCTGTATAAAAAGTTTTTTTAATAAATATCGTTTAAAAGTTTGGAAAATGCTTAAAGAAAATGATGAAGTAGCTCATCGCAACTTCTATTTAGAATTCACCCTTATATTATTATTGTTGTCAGTAACTCAACCTTTAGTATAAAGTTGTAAAACTGTATGTGTGTGTATAGGATACAGAATTAAAGATGGCTACATATGGGCATATATATGGAAATTATACGGTCATTTTCCAAAGATGTTTAACATAAAGAATGTCAGCATGTCATGCTCGTGTTCCCCAAACTTTGAGCGCAAATGCATGAGAAAACGGTGAGGAGTTCGCATGAGAAAGCCCAACAAGAGAAGTAACGGTCTTTGGACTTTTCTAACCTCTTTGGCCCATGTCTCAATCGTGGAAGTAGTGTGTTACATAATTAATTTTTCTCCTAAATATACATTCCTTTGCTTCAGAAATCATTTTTACTTGCAAATTTATCACCAAGTGTGTTAGTCTTGTAAATATATGTCATGTAGTTTAATGGTAACGGTCTATTACCACCTCTCTAAAGAAAACGCACCATAATGTACTCATCATCCTCATCTTTTTTTATGAAGAAAATTGGAGAAAAGTCTCTGCAATAAGCACTACTGGAGAAAGTCACACTAGTCCCGGTTCATAACCCTCAGTAGTCCCGGTTATCAAACCGAGACTATGAATTTTAGACTAGAGATGGACGACCTCTAGTCCCGGTTAAATAACCGGGACTAGAGATGCATCTTTAGTCCCGGTTGAAGCCACCAACCAGAACTAAAGATTTTTTTATTTTTTTAATTTGGCATTTCTCCAGCAGTACTGCTATATATATATTACACATATATATTATATTACATATATACATATATATGCAACATGCATATATATGTATAAATATATAATTTACATATATTTGAATGAACTTAAGAAAGGAAATATACATATATTACCAAAATATGTACAATATTCATACATGTTTCCTAGCTAGCTTATAAAAAATTGTCTCTAATCTACTTTGCTGTGGATGGAGTGGTTTAGCTACTAAAACTAATGAAGAACTCCCCCGCGGGATCAACGACTTGTTCGTTAATAAATCCCATCAAATTTTCCTGAGCGGCTTGTATGAAAGTCTCGTGGGGGAGGTCGTCTCTTACTCGCATAAGCTGTCATTAATTAGAATAAATGAGAAATAAATATATGAAGTGAATAAGAAATCGAGACGTAATGTATGAATTGCTGTTATACGTACATCTAGATCATCGACAGTTTTGACTTCGGTCACAAAGCGGTGAATGTAGTCGCAGACATAATATCCACATAGGTTGGTGCCCTGCGACTGTTTTGCACACTAAAAGAGAAACGACGACAGATTTAATATGCATTTCATATTTTAGAACATAATAATGATTAAACTCAAATTAGGAGCAGGCATGTTACTCACTGGAAACTTTATCCGCACAGAGAGCTTATCTTTCCAATTTTCGCGAACATTGACCCGAAATCATTCTCATGCCCTACGTGCAGTTGAAAGTTAGCACGTAATTATCCGAGAACCGCATATATACAATAGAAAGTAAGATGGCATTACCTATTAAACAGTTCAAATATGTCAGAGTACGTGGACTCTGGTTTATCCATTGAGTCAAAGACATGGATCTTCGACTGACCCATGTCAAGTACTAACAGAATCCAGTGGAATCTGCAAATTGGTTTAGATGACACATATGAAACTTTATGTACGCACGGGATTGAAATTGGTTCGAAAAGAAATAAAAAACTTACGCAGTATTGTAGGGCAGAAGGATGATGGACCGGAAGTGGTGCTGCACAAGGGCGTTGTATATGTTGTCCACGGTGTCATTAGGAAACTGATCAACCAATGGGCCGTTGATTTTGCGTGGATCCATGAATCCATGCTTGGTGCATTCGTGCTTGTTACAGTATTGGATCCCCATTCTACAACGGTTAAAAAGAATTTTAGTCAGCTAAATTCAAGGAGGTAAGAATTAAATAACAGGGCGATACTTACAAAACCCACGCGGTTAGAAGTGAGACGTCGAGGGCATCAAGTTGGTACAGGTCGAATATATCTTTGAATCGGAGATAGAGGTAGTCACCTCCATCGAAGAAGTAGTCAATTGAATATTTGCATGTTATCATGTCTTCACCTTGCAGGATCGTTGCATGTACCACTGATGAAAGCGGTACATCTGAGTTGGAAGCCTTTTCACTTGATCCGGCTTGACGAGAGGCTTTCCAAGTTTGAAGTTGTATTTAAGCAGAGCCTTCGCCAAGGGTGCACGCCCGTGTAATTGATCCATATTAATTCCAGCTTCTTGCATGAATTGTCTTAAATCAGGTCTAATATTTGGAATCGTGCTGAACTCCACAGGCTTCTGTGGCTGCATGCCAAGCTGGGGTACATCTTTGCCTGCTTTCTTCGCCCTTGTTGACGAGAAATCTCTCTCACACGCTGGCCTGGGAGATCTTCTTGACTCCAGTGCAGGTCCTTCTCGGCTGCCTACAACGTGCAGGGTGTGCCAGTTGATTTGATCTGCTAATCAACAAGAAAAACAAGAGAATATACGTTAAGCGTTAGGTTAGATCCCCACGGGATCGGCTAAGGAGATACATGAATGTATATATGCTATTCTAGGCCATATTTGGGCCAAGTGACTGGAATGGATCGGCTACGCCGAGACAGCATCAGCCGCTTGATCCAAATATAGCGAAGAATAACAAATACACAGATTGATAACCTAACTGATACTGGAAAGCTAACAAAGAATCGGCTAGTACTCCGATAAATCTTATGTGAAGATAATATTCCTGAATCAAACGCATAATTCAGAAATCAACCATCGGCTGCCCGGGAAGAGCCGATTTCATTAAGCAACGTCCGACAGGAACACGATCTTAACATAAGAGGCAGTCCCAATACAAATCCAGTAACAAGCACATTACAAGAAACATATTAGGGCAAATAAGGCCGGCTGAAACCCCGGCACTATCTCCAGATAATATATAAATCTCGGATGAACAGATCACTGATAGTTCTAAAGACGACTCAATAGTTCGAACCGATGCAGCATTAAGTGTAAAAAGAAACATCCGATTTGTTACAGCCGACTTATACTCCTCGAGATGGTGGATACCGCATATGAACCAACCAACCTTTAGATATATCCCCACTGACTGCATGTTCTTGACAGAATGAGCCAATGACAAGATAGATCTAAACATTGATCTAATTCATATGCGTTATATGATATATGACGCAACAAAACCACTGATTCTAATGTATCATTGCGATGGAAGCATTAGAAACAGAGAGGCATACCACTAATGACAAACATTTACCTGGACTTGGGGATCGAGACGATGCAGCCCGAAGCCAAACAAAGCGTTCGTCTAAAGAAAAGGTTGGCGATGCGCCGAAGATTTGACTGATTGAATTCAATTCTCATACAGAGGGTCTCGGGTTCTATTTATACCCAAGATACAAATATCTGTAACAACCCTGGACTCTATCTAAACTACTGTTTAAAACACCATATTATCCCTAGTGGGACCCATACCGTGTTACAACCAACAATTTAACAAATCTCTAGATTACAGATACAATTGCCGTTATAGGATTCTATCCATAAGTGGCGATATCTTTTAACGCACAACTAGCAACCGAATCTTTCATTTATCTTCAAGTTTCTGCACTAGACACGGTTTCATCTCTTTCGGACTCGAATCGGTGTGCCGCTCCCATCCGATCCATCCTCGCCGGCTAGTCCTGGCCGATTCCTTTTTAGCCGATACGATTCCTGTCTTTAGCCGATCCGATTTTGCTTTGCCTTTACGAACTTAGAAACTCAATTACCAAATTTTAGTGTTAACACATGCCCCTAAGTCCGTAATACGAAATGTTGCGGACTTGCTTGCCTATCCAAACTCTTGCTTCCTTCTTGACCTAAACCGCCTCGGCTCCTCCCCAAGTGCTCTTTAAATATCCACTTCCTTTGCTGAACCGCCTACGCCTCCAACACGCACTCGGCCATCTTTACGAACAAGCCTCCTGCCCCTTCTCTCTTTCCTGTAGCGACTTCATCGGCGCTCGTCGACCTCCCTCACGTTCTTCAGATTCATCTCCGTCCCCAAGCATCCCGATGGCCTCCGCCGCTGCATCAAGCTCCTCCATCTCACCGAGCACCACCGTCATGCCGGCCGCAACCACTGCGCCGTCTGCTGTCGCCATTCCAGCCGCCGCCGCAACCGCTTCAGCCGCTGCTGCAACCGAGTTCCCCGAGGTACTTCTTTCCGATCCACAATTTTACTCCCAAATCTGCCTTTTCAAACATTCTTGCATTAATACTTCGTTCGGTGATCTTCCCAATAGCATTTTTACTTCACATTCTTATTAGTACTTTTTCCTGTTCCCAAACCGTAAAACACAATCATTCTTGACTATACCTTTCTCCCCTTTTCCGAACTGTAGCACCTGTCTCATCAAGTACTTATCCCCAATTCAACACAAGCAGAGAAATACTTCCTCGGACCCATCGGCAACACAGATCCAACTGATATCATCATAGCCAAAACCAACCGCATCCCTTTTAACACCGCCAAACCATCTCTTTCCCATTAGAATGGAACATTCAAAGCTTGGCCATCCACCGATGCAGCCTGGACTGAATGGTATAAAAGAATACGATCGGCTAAGTATGCCCAGTGGGAAGAGGGAAAACTTGCCCAGTGCCTGGAACTGTCCATTGCCGGCTTGGAGAAAGACGAGCAGCTCCTATTGGCTGCGACCTACTTCTGGAACGACAGTTTTAATGCCTTCATCTTCCGGCAAGGGCCGATGACCATCACACTGGCCGAAGTATATATGACAACCGACCGGGAGTTGTAGGTGCCGTCTCGGGCTATTGGAATAGCCATACCCGACGCGACCTGTTCGAGAAGATTGCTTATTAGTTAGTAATGAACGTTGATTGACAAGTTATTCAAGAAAATATACGTACAACATAAAAGTACGAACATACCTTTATTGTTATGTTTTTTAGCGGGATGTGCAGCTCACATGGGGTCCGTTGTGTGATGTCATCCACGGGGCATGGCGGACCCGGTTGAGCTTGTGGGGCAAGCTCGCCTTCATTTCCAGTAGACGTGCAGCTGCTGCACTGTTGTTGGAGTTTTGCAGTTGTTGCTGGATCCGGCTGTTGGCTAACCCACTGGCTCCGCTCCTCATCCAACCTTAGGGCCACCCTTTCATCGACAATCTGATCGATCTGCGAGAGCTTCATTTCCATCTCAGTGAATCTAGCATCCTTCTCTCGCTTTGACCTCATTCGGCTCCTGTATGTGTCGACGTCAGCTTGGAACCCGCATTTCCAGGGGCAACACCTTTTTCTCGCATACGCCCCGGGTGCTCTGGGTTTTGGAGGACGAGCGTTAGCTCGTCCTTCTCTCTATCGGGCCTGAACGTGCCCGAGGAACTGGCCTGCACCGCCTCCTCTAACCTCCGTCCGACTTCTTGAATTTCATCACCAAAGATCACTGTGCCATCGACGGGATTAAGTGAGCCGCCGTGAGCATAGAACCAGTTCTTTGATCGTTCCGGCTAGTTTGCTGTGCCTGGAACGATATCCCGTGCTTCTAGGTCGGCTTCCATTTTTCCCATTTCTTCATTGCTTTTTTATAGCCGCCTGACCCAAGCTGTGATGATATTTCTTTTTGGCCGCGTTGGCCTTGTTCTTTTCTATGATAGCTTGCGCTTCTTCACCGGTCTTATGCTCAACAAAAGCATTCCAATGATCTCTGAGCTTTGGGAACTTGTCAAAGTCTGGTGTCTGGCCCTTCAGGATATATTTCTTGTGTAAATGTTTCTTGTAGTTCCTGAAGAGCTCTGCCATTTTCTTCAACGTCCATTCCTTGACCCTTGCCTGATCTGAGTGTGGGATGGTGAACGTCTGCAGCATTGTCATCCACAGCATCTCTCTCTCTGAGTCTGGGAGATAGCTCTGCTCCTCTCCTCCTTTGGTTGACCGCCTCCAGTTGGCAACGCTTACGGGCACGTGATCCCTCACCACCCATCCGCTGTGCGCCACAAACTTCCTTGCGGCATTCTCTGGGGCAATTGGTCGACCGTCAGGTGCCACCTCCGTTATGACATGTCGACCCTCTATTTTCTTGCTGAGGCCACGTGGCCTCTTCTGTCCAGCGGAGGCGGAGGCGGAGCCCTCATTCCCCTCCTCGTTCCTCTGCTCGTCTCCCCCTCGTTCCCCTCCTCGTTGAGGTACTGATCTGGATCTTCGTGTCCCTCCTTGTTGTAAAACTCTGTTCCTCGTGCGATCTCATCAAGGAGAAACTGTTCCTCGTAACGATTCGCCATTTGATTGTTGTGGGTTGAGGACTTAATCAAAGAATTCTGAAAAAAAATCATTCGGTAAATACATGTATCAATTATTCAGGAATATCATGTATGTCTACGTAAAAAAGATAGACAAAAAAGAAGAAGATGGAAAAAAATAGATAAAATCCGACAGACACTAGATCTAATTGTGCACATCCACAATGGTGACATTTTTCAGAAGTCACTTCCTGGATTACATCCACACCGAACGACCGAACGAACGACCGAACGACCGAACGAATGAACGAACGATCGACCATTCGTTCAATCTATCGTTCACGTCTCCGTTCGTTCGGATCCTTAACCCCAACCCTAACCCTAAACTATCGTTCGTTCACGTCCGTTCGTTCGGACCCTTAACCCAAACCCAAACCCAAATCCAAACTATCGTCCATTCGTTCTAACGTTCGTTGACGTCCGTGAGTACGATCATCTGGAGGAGAGGAGAGAGAGAGGAGAATGATGTGAGGGAGATAAGGTGGAGAGGAGAGGAAGTGGAGAGGAGAGGAGAGAGAAAGGACGTTGCATGCCTATGTACGTTGTAACGACCGAACGACCGACCGACCGACCGAACGAACGAACGACCGAACGAACGAACAACGAACGAATGAACGAACGAACGAGTGTTTGTTCGTCCGTCCGTCCGTTCGTCCACGAAAGAACGAACGAACGAACGACCGAACGAACGAACAAAGTGTTCGTTCGTCCGTCCGTCCGTTCGCCCACGTCCGTACGTACGTCGTCCGTCCGTTCGTCCACGAATGAACGAACGAATGAACGAACCACCGACCGAACAAACAAACGAACGAGTTTTCGTTCGTCCTTCCGTCCGTTCGTCCACATCCGTACGTACGTCCGTCCGTCCGTCCACGAACGAACGAACACTCGTTCATTCGTTCGTTCGTCCGTCCGTTCACATCCGTTTGTTGATTTTATCGTTCTCGTTCGTTCAAAAATACAAACTTCACAAGTCACATACACATTCAAATTTAAATCTATTCATGCATTTAAATTTAAATACACATTCAAAATTCACAATTCACAATATTCATGCATTAAAATTTAAATAAACAATCCATTTACATATAAAGTCCATACAAATTTACACATACACATCGAAATCATATTCACAAATTTACACATACACATCTAAATCATATTCAAACCGGCTCATTCATTCACATTCACATAATTTGCAAATTTAAATTGCACGGTAGCGCATGCGGCGCGGCGGCGGCGGCGGCATGGAGGGAGGCGACGGCGGCGACGAGGATGCGGCGGCGGCGGCATGTAGGGCGGGCAAGGTTTAAGGGTTTAGGGCGGCCGGCCGGCGTGGGGATCGGGAGGGGCGGCAAGGGGAGCGGGCGGCGTGGGGAGGGCGGTGGCGGCGGCGGGTACGACAATGGCGGCGATGGCGATGGTATCGACAGCGACCTAAACCCTAGCGCGCATCATGGAGAAAAAAGGGGCGGCGGCTAACCTGCGGCAGCGGCGGCGGCAGCGACGAAGACGGCGGCGCGGTGGTCCTCCGGCGACGACGACGGCGACGAAGATGGCGTGCTGCGGCAGCGTCCCGGTGCTCGGCGACGGCGACGACGAAGAAGACGATGCGGTTGTGCAAAAACGGCTAAGTGTTTGGATCCCAGTGAGGCCCTTGCTATATATAGGTATGGCATCTCTTGTCCCGGTTGAAGCCATCAACCGGGACTAGAGATACTCTAGTCCCGGTTGGTGGCTTCAACCGGGACTAAAGATCATATCTGTTGTCCCGGTTGAAGCCATCAATCGGGACTAGAGATGGCGGGGCAACCACATGGCCCAGGTAGTTGGCCATCTCTAGTCCCGGTTAAAGCCACCAACCAGGACTAGAGATGTTTTCTCGCCTACTAAAATTCACCTCTAGTCCCGACTGATTTTAAAAATCAGGACTAATTATTACATGCCCAATTATATTGTGTTATATTCATATATAATTATAATTAACATATGTTCATATATTCATATATAATTAACATATGTTCATATAATTAACAAAAATATTATAAATTGAAATAATAACATATAATTAACATTTGTCATATTCCAAACTATTTAAAATTTAAATAATAATATATAATTAACATATGGCCTATTTGAAAAATATTTTAAATTGAAATAATAACATATAATTAACATTTGTCGTATTTAAAACTATTTTAAACCATAAACCCTAAACCCTTTACCATTAACCCTTAACCTAAACCCTAAACCCTATTTTAAACCCTAAACCCTCGTGCGGCCTGCGTGATTGACATGTAGAAGTACCGCGACATGAGCTGGAATGTCAATGCCTTCTCCTCTGATCTAACATCGTCTCTCATGGTCTTGGAGGCTGCTTCGTTCTCA
The DNA here is from genome assembly GCA_019925245.2 of Oryza australiensis. NCBI lineage: Eukaryota > Viridiplantae > Streptophyta > Magnoliopsida > Poales > Poaceae > Oryza > Oryza australiensis. The sequence goes on from JAIFGZ020000342.1 coordinate 1,730,970, forward strand.
TCGCTATAATAGAGCAGTGGCAATCCTTTCTCACTTTGTTCTACCTTGTTCTCCGATTGCTCTATCTCATCCCAATACTTCAGCACATCATCTTCAAAGATGACACCAAGCTCATCTGCATGGCAAGAAACAAGTGTCTAAGCAACACAAATCCGGAAAGCACCATTTCTTTCGATTAGAAAAAAGAGAGCATCATTCTTGCATTGATCCGAGTAGAAAGAAGAGAATCATACCTTGTAAAACGTTGCTTTGCATGACAGTAGAGCAGAATGGCTGGGGATGGAAGCTCGGGAAGGAGATACTGAAGAAGAGCTTCCTCCTCAAGCAGGTAACTATCAGGCCAAATGCTAGTGCAATAAGGCCACCAGCTAGTTCATGAAAAAAAGGTTAGATCAATAACAGATAAACAGATAAACAAAGACAGTCTTGCAGCCAAAAGAAGCTACGCTATAAAATTTTCTCGGCGATGAGCATGGTTAACCATATGCATGATGCAAGACAAAACCGCATTTACCTATGTTCTTGGTCGGGCTCCATTCGTCGAGAGACATGAAACAAATCTCACACTCCAATGAGTCGGGATCAATGAAATAGCTTATCTTAGTCGTCTCGTCCGTATCCGCATCCAGCTGCTCCTGATGATCCGTGGAGAGGCCCCGACGTCTTCTTCCTACCTTCTTCACTGATCTTGGTCTCTTCAACGTGTCATGATTCATTGTAGTAGCTTTCTTCACCGATCTTGGTCTCTTCAACATGTCATGATCCGGATCATGGTATTTTTTCTTGCTTTTCTCCCTTTGCTTCATAATCTTTCTGTCTTGCTCTTTCTTAGATAATCCTCCTCCGCTTGTAATTCTCCTTGAAGCACGCTTGTCTCAGCTTCTTTGTCCTCTCTGTCAGCTCCATCGCCGGATTCCGCTCCATCAGCGCACAGAAATTCTCTAGTGTCTCCAGCTCCCGCTGCATCACCGTCGCTGACATCCCCTTGCTCCCCATCTCCTACACGAACGGCATGGCCGTGGAAGGCGCAAGAACTGAAATTGGTTGGAGAAGAAGACAATGAGGCTGATAATCAAGAAGCCAGGTTAATACGTGCTGAAGTTGGTTCAAGATACTATTTCCCACCTTCCTGAAGACTCTTAGATGAGCAACATTGAGTGATTATACCAACCATAAATTCGTTTTATCCTTCCTACACATGTAATGAGAAATTACACCAACCTCTGTTTCACAGATTCGTTTTATCCTTCCTGCTATATGTAATGATTTCATAATTTTTCTCCCTTTGCTTCATAATCTTTTTGTCTTGCTCTTTCTTAGATAATCTGACAGCCACCTCATTTCGTGATGGCTCCCCGTGATTTAGAGGTGTGCTTTCTCTGTTTTCAGCGGCAATGTTCAAGTTCTCGTTGCTAATGTCTTCTACCTTATTCTCGTGAATTGCCACATAAGCATTAGCTGTTAGAGCATTATTGTCCTGACCACAAGTTAGGATCTTCTGTGAGTATGGATCATGTCGACGGCCGCCGTCCTCCTCCGCTTGTAATTCTCCCTAAGGACTTTTTCGTCGACCTCGATCTTGCTCTTTTATCGTTTTTATTACATTTGCAGGGACCAAGATCGGATCATATTACATTTGCAGGGACCAAGATCGGATCATATTACATTTGCAGGGATATGTTGCCTCTTAATTTATAAGTTAATGATATGGATAAAATTAGAGGTGATAGTCACATCTATTATAACATCACTCTTAATAAAAATCTCGTCTCACTGTAATAGATATTAGATGGTCCCACCTCTAATAATACTATTGTTGATGAAAAATCCACGTCCGGCTGATGGTGCCAAGTCTGTGTTGACGTGAACTATATCAACAAACATAACGGCTTGAGAGATCTGCTTAGCTCTAGTGCAGGTCCAGAAATACTAATGAGATGCGAGCGTGCTAGTCAGTTCGATCCTGCAACTGACAAGATGTAAGGTTGATCGGCCAATCGGTTGATGTTGATGAAACGAAGCCTGGGTCCTGCTGAGAGATGCAAAAGATATGTGTCAACCGATAGCTGATAGCCTGATGTAGAATCGGCTGATAGCGTAATAGCCGATATCCAATAGTTGTTGATGCCAGCCGATAGCCAATACTAGCCGATGTCAACAGGGTTTTGAACGATCGGCTATATGTCTGATGTAGATTATGACACTTAGATAAATAATGTATAAAAGCAACCGACTGATGATAATATAATAAAGCAATAACCAATCAGTAAATAATGGTATGGTAGAATAAATGTTGATCCAATGGTTAAAACATACATCGGCTAGAAATCCGACGTCATTAAATCGAGATGATTAAGTAATCAATATAACCTTTGCTGCAATCGGCTAAATCCAACTTAATCCTTGTAAACCGATGTAACGTCCAGATAACTCATCGGTCGAAACCCCGATGAAACAATGATTGATGCATACTGATTTACATAAATCTAACTTACAACTACAACCTTATAGGTCGGACATCACCGATGCAACATAAGGTTGATAATTGTCTGATAGATTTAAACCAACCGATATGACACATATCAAAGTGGTCATGTATTAAATTTAACCAAGACAGTAAAACCATGAAATTTTTTTAACACATCAGATAAGATTGGCTAACCCTCCGATGATGCATTAACATAAACCTATCGGATTAACAAGATTTTAGATTATCAATAACAATCTAGTAGGTCGGACCTAACCGATATAGCACGAGATTGTATGATAATCTAATAGTTAATGAGCTGATAAATCTATCTAATATGATGGATATAACAAATCTATCAAAAGCGACATTATGTTTAAAGAAGCATCAACTTGATTAGAATATCAGACCTAACAGAGGAGGTCTTAACTAAGTCGATATGACTATAAACAGTAATAGAACTAAAAATAAAAATGATATACTATATAGGCAACACTTGCGTCGAACCGATTAGAATATCAAACTCAATCGAGGGAGTCCTAACCATGCCAACGCAAGCGAATATGAGGGTACTCACTTCTTGCCGGAGGTCGAACTTAATCGATGTAGTCCATGCTTGAAAACAAGAACTCGCTATAATAAAACCTAGAAGAATAGAGTGACGATGCGCCAAAAATTATTGTATTGATATATGAAGATATATTACAAGGACCCGGGTGTACATATTTATACCCACATGCCGAATGAGTCACAATTGGACACGACATAAACTTTTCTAAAGATAAAAGAAAAAAATATAAAGTCCTCATCAGACACTAAACACACTTCCTAAAGATAAAAAGAAAAAAAATACTAAACCATGTCTAATTAATAAATAAATTAAGCTACCATGTCGTGGTCTTCACGTCTTTCTTGAACTCGGTCTATTCTGAATAAATTTCTATCCGATGGTTGATCTTTTCCCTTAACCGAATCCGTCAAACCGAATCCGTCAAGAAATCTTATCAATTTTTGACGTTAACAACTACCTCCATCCTATAATATTTGTCGTTGTAGATAATTTAGCTTAAATTAAGATTTGAGAAAGAAAGTCTATATTACCTCTTATTTTAATGAAAGTAAGAGGATGATTAGAATAGGATGGGAACAAATTTGAATGGAAGATAATCGCCGTACAACTTACTACTTAAAATTTAGAAATATAACTGTTGAGACGGAGGAAGTAAGTGTTGGCAATGAAAAATATTGTCAAATTGTTAAATTTTCTCCTCTTTCCTGTCTCTCGAGCGAGGATTTTTTATTTTTATAAACCTTTTAATTTTTAATTTTGAAAATAAATCATTATAAAATTTATTTTTAAAATCCAAACCATTTTTTTGCCTACGAAGGGGATCTTTTACTTTTTCAGTCGGGATGGGTGCCTCCGGAAGGCCTAAAATCTAAACCATTTGGTCATGTCAGTTCGTATTACATGACAACACAACACACACATCACATATAATAGGAATAAGAGTATTATCCTGCCACATCAGCCAAGATGACGTGGCTCATGTCAACTAGACTGATTGATTTGTTATGTACTAACATGGCAATATTATTTCGTCACGTTAGATCTGTTTGTGTGATCAAAAGGTTTAGCTCTTGAAAATAAATTTTGGAAAGGTTAATTTTTAAACTGAAAAAGGTTAAAAAATAAAAAAATTCTCGCTTGCGAGAAGCAACAGATCGCGGTGTCAAATCAAGACGAACTCTTGTAGGGTTTGCTCCCTGTATTCCTCACTTCTTTTTTCCTCTTTAATTGAGAGGGGAATTCCCCATTCCAGTTTGAAACAATTCCGAGCTTCAATCCTCCTCTTGGCCTACTGTTCCTCAGGTATGGATCAAGAAATTGGCCGATCTGGATTCTAGAGTCGCGACTAGGTCTTTGTGCAACCGGAGACGATGGAGAAGGAGAATATCCTTATGGATAAGTCCGGCCGCCATTGTTGAGGGTTTGAGGCCACAACATCTTGCGCCTTTGCTTGTTTTGATACAAGGAGGAGAATATCCTTCTGCATAAGTCCGGCCGCCATTGTTGAGGGTTTGAGGCCACAACACCTTGCGCCTTTGCTTGTTTTGGTACAGTCCCTTTATTGAACTCTTTTCTGGAATGAAACACGGATGCATGGAGCAGTGAGAAAGAATGTGCATTTTCTTTTTTTTTCAAATTCTGGGTGCTACAGAAATATCTTCCATGTTTCATGTTTGCCTCTTTCAGCACATTTGAACTTCTGGGAGTTCATGAATGAAATGTAGATAAGAGATGATGGATGAATTACATATTATGAACCTAATAAATAGCTTAGATTAAGTTATTTAAGCAATGCTGATATAGAAAGTTTTCGAAGGGATCGTAGTTTTGGAAGCATGGCACAGATAAACCGTGGATAATAGATTAATTAATATAAGGAAAAAAGTAATAACCTGTTTACTGTTCAGTAAAAAAAATGAGGTGGCCATTTTCTAGTCCATATGACTAGGAAAAAAGGTGTTCTTTTCCGCATGTTGATCTTTCTACACAGAAGGGTGCAACGAGGAGAAAGCATATATAGGAAGACCTTGACTAGCTGCAGAGAATTGCGTTCTCTTTAATAGGAGGTGCATTGGTTTGGCTACTTCTCCTGAGTCCTCACTCGTTTCCCAATGAACTTCGTCTCTTCCCTCCTCTCATATTATAGCAATTTCTCGAGTAATTGGCTAGAGAGTTCTGTAGGCCCTTTTAACCCCTTTTTCATTTACACTTTAGTCGCTCATATGTTTTTATATCACACACACACCAACAATCCCTCTTAAGATGACAGTATATATCTATCATGTCCATCTTGTCACAAGAAGACATACACTCTTTAACACTCAACCCTTTTGTTAGACAATCAACGATTTGTTTCTCAGAAGTCACAAATCCTAGATTTAGAGTTCCATCATCAATTCTTTCTCTAATGAAGAAGCGATCGATCTCAACATGTTTGGTCCGGTCATGTTGAACTGGGTTGTTGGCAATGTTAATAGCCGATTTGTTATCACACCAAAGCCTCATAAAACTGTCCTCTTCAAGCTTTAACTCAGTTAGAAGATTTTTCACCCATAGTAGTTCACTCAGGCTCTGTGACATAGCCCTATACTCCGTTTCTGCAGTTGAGCGTGATACTACAGGTTGTTTCTTGCTTCTCCAACTAACCAAGTTAGTTACCACCAACAAACACACAATAGCCTGAAGTTGATCTTCTGTCATCAAGACAACTCCCCTAGTCTGCATCACAATAACCTTTCACATTCAAATGCTCATTTTTTTGAACAACAACCCTTTGCCTGGACTCTTCTTGAGATATCTCAAGATTCTATAGACTGCATCCATGTGAGCACTCCTCGGGTCATGCATGTATCTGCTTACTACACTCACAGCATATGTTATATTAGGTCTCGTATGGCATAGATAGATGAGACGCCCCACAAGTCTTTGATATCTCTCCTTATTTATAGGATGTCCAGATTTAGAACATAATTTGTGGTTTTGCTCTATTGGTGTAGTGGCTGAACGACACTCAAGCATACCTGTCTTATCCAGTAGATCCAGAACATACTTCCGCTGCGAGAGCACAATCCCTCTAGGAGATCTCACTACTTCAATCCCCAGAAAATGTCTAAGTTGTCCCAAATCTTTAATTTCAAATTCCCTTCTCAGATTCTCCTTCAACCTTTCCACCTCCAAGGCATCATCTCCAGTGATAATAATATCATCAACATAGATAGCTAGGATATTTATCTTATTTTGGAAACATAGATAGAATAAGGTATGATCTCCATTACATTGTTTATATCCCATAGTAAGCATTGCACGCTTAAACCTGTCAAACCATGCTCTTGGCGATTGTTTCAACCCATATAAAGATTTTTTCAGTATTAGTACCTTACCTTCTGTTTCAACAGTGGTAAACCCAGGTGGAATCTCCATATAAACCTCCTCTTTAAGATCACCATGAAGAAATGCATTTTTAACATCTAATTGATGTAGTGACCAATCTAGGTTAGCAGCACAGGAGATCAAGGTCCTAACTGTACTCATCTTCGCAACGGGTGCAAATGTCTCATCATAGTCAATCCCATATGTTTGACTATACCCTTTTGCTATCAGTCTTGCCTTATATCTCTCCACTTTTTCATCAGGGTTTTGTTTAACAGTATATACCCATTTACAATCAACCACCTTCTTTCCAGGAGGAGAAGGTACAAGCTCCCATGTGTCATTCTTCTCAAGTGCTGCCAACTCTTCAAGCATTGCCTCTTTCCACTTTGGGTCTTGTTTCTCTTTTTTTTAGTTTTTTGGGATTTGAACTACTTGCAAAGTTGTAACAAATTCCCGATGCTCAAGTGGTAAGGACCCATATGACACATAATTACTCACCTCATCACTATGTCCACCTTCACAATTATCTTCAAAGCCATATCTCACTGAAGGTCTACCTGCGGTGCTTCTTGCTTCTCTTCGTAAAGCAATAGGTAAGTCATTTGAATGATCTATCATCTCTTCCCCTCACTCAGATAACTGTCCACTCTCATCATCACCTGAGCGGGCTTGATCTCCTTGGCCATTTTCTGCTTCATCAACAATGGTAATGGGCTGTATAGGATTTTCTCTCCTTCCCCTTCTTGTATATACTTGTAGGTTTCTCTCTGGAGGAGCTTCTTGTGCTATCCTTTCCTGTACAGTATCATTCACCATCACTGAATTTGGAACTAAACCATCCACAACCCTCTTCTCATTCACTTGAGGTTCATCTCTAGACTCTCCTTCTTTATCATCTCCTAATGTGACTTGAGAATCTAGATCCTCAAATAGAAGGCTCAAATATGTCTTTTCACCATAGAAGGAAACTGATTCTCTAAATGTCACATCCATACTCACAAACATACGACGTTCAGATGAGCTCCAACACTCGTATCCTTTCTGTCCAGATGAGTACCCCACAAAGATACATTTGATAGCCTGAGAATCTAGCTTTCCAACCCTCGGTCTATGATCTCTAACAAAGCATGTGCATCCAAACACCTTAGGTGGAACCAAGAATTCATTTTTCCCAAATAACATCTCACAAGGAGATTCTCATACCAAGTATCCTAGATGGCATGCGATTTATCAAGTGAATTGCAGTTAGAACTGCCTCACTTCATAGAAACTTAGGCATATTCATTGTATGCATAAGTGAACGGGTTACCTCCAGAAGATGCCTATTCTTCCTCTCAGCCACTCCATTTTGTGGTGGAGTATCTGGGCATGAAGTATGGTGTATGATTCCTTCTCCTTAAAGAAAACTTTGGAACTCCTTATTCACATATTCAGTTCCATTATCACTCCGGACAATTTGAATAGAAATGCCAAACCGATTCTTCACATAAGCGTAGAAAGCCTTAAAGCATTCAAATACCTCATTTTTGTGCTTCATCAAATATACCCATGTCATACGGGAATAACAATCAATAAAGGTAACAAATACTTTGCACCACTTATATCGGTGACCGGGGAAGTCCACACATCTGAGTGAATTAATATAAAAGGTGACAAACTTCTCAAACCCCTGCTCACATATGAGCTTCTAGTGTGCTTCCAATACTCACACGCATCACACATTAAATTACTTTTGTTCACCTTAGATATTTCATCAGGAAACATTTTGCCCATGATATCAAAGATATATGTCCTAAACGACAATGCAACAACATCACCTTGGCTTCATTCTCACTGGCTGCTAGAGCAAAATAAACTTCTCCTCTTGTCTTGCTTCTGTCAAGATACCAGAGCCCATCATGCCAAGTTCCAACTCCAAGATTTCTTCCCGTTTCCTTTCCTGAATTAGACAATTCTCACGATCAAGAAGCACTTGGGAATCCATTTGATCAATCAGAGAGCTTATTGAAATAAAATTAACAGGAAAAGATGAAACATGTAATACTGATGATAAGGTAATAGATGGTGTGCATTGAACTGTCCCAACACCTCTAATAGAACGGGATGTCCCATCTGCAGTTTTGATTGTCCCCTTATAAAAATGTGAGTATGGTGTATAAGATGTAAATTCTTTTATTTTGCCCGTGACATGCCTTGATGCACCTGAATCTAGTATCCAATTGGATGTGTGAGATTGGTTGGATATACCTGAGTCTGAGTGGATTGCATCAGCAACACTGTCACTAGAGGATATTACCGCTTGAGTGTTCAACTAAGAACTCTTCCTGGCTTCCTTCCACTTTATAAACTCATCCAGCTCATTGGATGAAACTGTAGCTGATTCTTAGCACACCCATCCACCACTACATGATTAGCTCTCAAACTTGCTCTTCCACCACAACCAGCACCTCCTCGACTAGGACCACCTCTTGGTACACCTCTGCCTTGACCCCTACCACGATATGATTTGATGGGCTGACTGTAGTTACGGATCAAATGCCCTCTTTCACCACAGTTATGATAGAATCTGGTATCTTGGGACCTTGCTGCCACATAGGCTTGACTTGGTGAATTTAAGGTGTTACCCTTTATCACCTTGAGTCTTGTCTCCTCCTGTGACATAACAGCAATAACTTCTTCAAGACTAGGAAGATTGGTTTGATGAAATAATGCAGCTCGTCTTCCTTCAAATTCTGGATTTAGACCCCTCAAAAACTGAAGGACCCTTTTCTTCTCTACCCACTTCTTCACCCAAGCTACACACTCAGGATGAGGTAGTTCAATTGGATCATAATGATCCAAATCAGCCCACAACCGCTTCAGTTCTGCAACATAATCCATCAAAGTTTGCTCCCCCTGCTTTAGAAGGTATTCTATCATCTGTGTCCACTAGCAACATCACATTTCCAACACCTGAATACATACTTGCAAGAGCCTTCCATATGTCTGAGGCAGAAGTAATAGTATCGACAGAACTAGCAATTGTAGGGGTCATAGAATGCAATAACCAAGTAACCACTAATGCATTAGTTGCATTCCAATTTCTCCACTCACTGCTCAACTTATCTCTGGGTTCAATTACCTCCGCATTAACAAAGCCCTCAAGCTTCTTTGACTGCAACAGTACCAATGCTCTCCTGGACCAGGCCAAATAATTCTACCTTCCAACTTAATATCAACAGGTATCAATTCCAATTTCTGAACTACATCAATCTCTTTACTTGAGGATGGAACATCTTCCTTCTTTGCAGCGAGTAGTTCCACCAATTTTCCTAGAATTTACTCGATTCCCTGATTTTCTACCATAAGTTGATTGATTCTCAATCACTTGCCACTCCTTTATCGAAAAGAAATCCGAACTCAATCCGGACCTCAATCTCTCTTCCTCCTATTCTTCTTCTCCCCTCTTTCTCTCTCTCTCTCGTGCCTCGTTCTTCTTTCCTTTTCTCCTTTTTTTCTCTCTGCCTTTTCTTTTTTTTTGACATAGGAGTGGGCATAAAACCCGAGCCCGAAGCCCGAAAACAAAAAACCCGAACCCGAACCCAAACTACCCGAAACCTGAAACCCAAACACTGATATCGGGTAGATAACTTGAAAACCCGATATTATTTCGGGTTAATCGGGTTGTAACTTGCGGTACCCGATAACCTGAACAACCCGAACAACCCGTGTGCCCGCAACCCGTTACCCCGTGCGCCCGCCTGCCCGTAACCCTAACCCTACCCCTCCCACGCCGCCACCGCCGCCGCCTCGCCGCTCACGCCCCTCGCCGTCGCCGCTAGCGCCTCGCCACTCGCCACTCGCCCTCGCGCCGGAGCCGCTCGTCGCTCGCTTGCGCGCCGAAGCTGGCAGGGAAGGTCATCGTCGTCAGCGTCGTTTTGGTCGTCGCCCCGCCCATCATTCTATTCTCTGCCGCCAGCCTCGCGCTGTCCATCCCCTTCGCCGCCTACCTCGCCACCCTCGCCGCCACCGACCGCCTAATAGCCGCCCTCCTCCTGCCCTTCTCGGCACAGCCACCCCATGAATCCAGCCATGATGTCGTCGAACAAGAATTTCTCGATGCATTCTACCATTGCAGCACAACAAATGAGGGCGTGATACAGGAGGAAGATGAGGACGTCGGATTGGCATCACCGACGCCGCTGCAATCTGCTGTTCCCAAAGTTTCCTTCCAAGAATCATTTGTATCAAGAAATGGGGATGGAATCAAGGATGGCGCAGGGAGGAATTTCGGGTTACCCGAATTATCAGACCGAATTTTTGGGTATCCAAAATTTCGAGTAATAGGGGGTTCGGATTATATTTCGGGTTTCATTTCTGAAAACCCAAAATTTTGAAAACCCAAAAAACCCAACCCGAATGGGCTAACCCAAATACCAGTGCTATTTTGAGAGCAAGTCTTCTCTTTTTCTCCCCTCTTTTCTTCTCCTTTTCTCGGGAAATTTCACTATTTACCATTATAACAAATGCATCTATGTGGGGAGACAGCCTAACGGTTGCAATTCACAAATCACCACTGAGTGCTAAAAGATGCTACGAATTTACCAAAAAAACGCCAGCGAGGCATGCCACGTAAGCACTTGACCCCGGGCGGTGACGCCTTTAACGATTGTCCTGATGTCGTTACCCCTAGGTTAAATTTCCGCCACCGCGCCACGCCACGGCCGCGTCCTTACCCCCTGCTCCGTCGCCGCCGCCCGCCGCGCCATGGCCTCCGCCAGCCCGCAGCCTCCTCCTCCGCCACGGCCGAGCCCGGCCAACCAAGAACATGTCGGCGACGGCGACATGCTCACGGCGAGCCGGCGAAGACATCGATGGGCGCAAGAGGCGGCGCGTCGAGCTGGTAGAGCCCAATCGACGGGCGACGACGGCGGCAACAGATCCGTGCGCCGACCATGATGAAGATGGAGGCGTAGGCGAACTTGTTGAGCCGAAGAGAGCCCCTTCTCCCCGACGTGCCTCGCCGACCTTCTCCGCCAGGCTCATCTCCTCCCACTCCTTCCTTCTCGTATGCTTCGACGCCGGTGCCGACGCAGCCGGCCTCGACCTCGATGACGACTTAGATTTCATGGTGATCTCCAGTGGCGCCGGCGGAGAGACCTCCTGGACGCGGCGGGCCTGGTTCCTCGCGCGGCCTACTTGCGGCGCGGCTCGCGGAGCGCCGCAGCGGCGGAGGCGTCCTCCTGGGCGCCGTGATGCAGACGGCCAACCCTTGAGCACGCGGGGCCCTGTGTCACCGACGGTGGTGAAGCCGCACGACGCACGCCCACAAGAAGACCGTGGTGGTGGCACGCATCGTCCACAGCTTCATCCGCGACCGCACCGCCGGCGACGGACGACGGCGGCGCCGCGCACCTGAGCTTCTTGCCCCCGCCGCCGCCGGCGTTCAACTTACCCCCACCATGGCCGCTTTCTACCCCATCGACCATGAAAAAGAAAAAGAAATCCTACCAAGCAACCATCCGAATCCACCCCCACGCCTCAAATCCACCTCCGTCTCAAACACCCCGCCTCTTTCCCACCCAATGCAACAGTACCACCACCACCTCCACCCACGACGAATGCCGCCGGCGCCGGCGTCGCCACCCAAGAATGAACGCCTCCCTCCTGCGCGAACCGAACAGCGAGGGGATTCTCTGGCCGGTTGAGCTGGGGAAGACGGGGTAACGGGAGGAGTCACGACAGCCGTTAAAGACGTGAACGCTCGGGGTGAAGTGCCTACGTGACATCCTTGCTGGTGTAAATATGGTAAAAACATAGCATCTTTTAAGATATGGTGGCATTACATGAATTGCAGCCGGTAGTTAAATTTCCCCCTTTTCTCTCTCTCTGCGCAGCAAGTCTTCTATTCTTCTCCCCTCTTTTCTTCTCCTTTTCTCTTTCTCTCTCTCTGCGCAGCAAGTCTTCTTCTCCCCTCTTTTCTTCTCCTTTTCTCTCTCTCTGCGCTCTCTCATCTTCTTCCTCCCTTCGGCGCCTCCTCCGGAGCTCCGCGACCTAGGGTTTCACCGCCTCCTCCTTCCACCGCAAGGATCCCGAGCAGGAGCCGCTGCCGACGCCGCCTGCCTTCTCCACCACGAGCCCCTCCTCCAGATCCTGCTCACCGGCCGCCCGGCAGGCATCACGCCGATGAGGTATGGCTCCCCACCATCGCCACCATCGCCTCTCCTAGCTCTGATACCATGTAGCAATTTCTCAAGTAATTGGCTCTAGAGAGTTCCTCTCCTGTAGGCCCTTCCTTAACCCCTTTTTCATTTACACTTTAGTCTCTCATATGTTTCTATATCACACACACACACACCAACACATATAATGTTCATCAGAATTGTTTCTTGCCGCTCATAGTATTCCTCCTTTCTGAATCTTGATATTGTTCTACAGAGTTGTCCTTGGTAGATATGTGGTACAAGATGCCAGCTTCCACATCATCAACAACAAATATGTCTCTTGTCCTAACAAGTACAGCAGAATTGGCCTCATCGTATGATATCCACAGCTCCTCTGAGGAAGCTGCTATTTCCCAGTATCATCAGTGCTCTGATGAAGCCGGTATTCGCAACTATAAGCAACTTCTGGAGGACATCCCTGAAGATGGATGCGACCACTCAAATATCGGTATCTGGATTCAGAGGGCAGACTCGCAGATACTCGAACTCTTCGAGAAATAATTGGTAGCAATGATTGATCGGAGCATTCAAGAAATCAACAGCAAGCATGGGCAAGGACAAGAATCTGATATGCATCGGCAGGGAGATTTTGCAGGGGCTGTGTTCACTGGCTCAAAATGGATCGTACAGTGTGCCACAGGGTGGTGGCATCCACAAGATTACTTCATATATGATGAACTATATCAAATATTTGTGGGAACATGATAGCTTGCTTAACATTATTCTCGCTCAAGATGACGGGGAGAACGAGAATCCCTTACACGATGGGAAATGGACACGACTGGATTATTTTGTGCAGTCCTTGATCGGGCACCTAGACTCCTTGCTTGAGACGATATGAAAGTACAAGTCAACAGAGTTGCAATGCATTTTCTTACTAAACAATGCTCATTTCATATTGGAGAAAGTTCAGAAACTAGATATGAAGTCAGCGCTGCAACAAAGCTGGATTACGAAGCACCACAACCAGGTCGAGTATCAGATAGCGAGATACCTTGAGCACTCATGGGAACCAATCCTGTCTTGCCTGGTTACAAGGGAGAACATACTTTTTTCTTGCTTTCATCCGCCTCCTGTAACTAGATTTTACACAATGTTGGAGAACAATTGTGCAGTGCAAAAGTACTGGAAAATTGAAGACCCCAAACTTCGGCAAGTGGTGAGAAAAACTGTATCATTCCAAGTCACTCAATGTTATCAAGCATACCTAGGAAGGAGTGTTAAGAATCAAAAGCGTGCACACTACACCTCAGAGGAATTGGATAATAAGTTGATGGAGTTATTCGAACGGTAGATGTGCTATGCAACAGCTGTATTAGAGAATGAGAATATGACTCATGTTAATGGTATTTTGTCTTGTTTATTCTTTGTATTACTGTTCACTTGTTCAGGAAATAGTTAATGTGTTCCGTCACTTTAGTTTGTCATCCTAGTTTCTTGGTTGAATGTTGCTCCTATTGTGTGGTAGTACAACCATCTACCGTGTGGTAATTTCTAGGGAGTACCATTCATTTTTGTCCTAGAACTACTAATTTGTTGAGGTATGGGAGTGCAAATCTTTCTAAGCTCTAATCTGCAAGCAGCTAGTGCCTAAACAGTTGTAGTAATAATTTGTTGCTAAAGAAGTTCTAGAAACAACTGAACAGACACATTCAAAATTTCTTTATTAGGCAAATTTAGCAGTTAAGCTTCTGGGACAATTCTGTCAGTTAATATGGAGTTTATATTGAAGTGTTTCTGCTATTTACTGGATGTAAAATCATTTCTAAGTCAATAATCATGTCAAATCCAACTATGTTTCTGATATAATTAGTTTGGAATTTACTCTGGATCTATATCTACATTTGCAGATAACACCAACTGATTTTTTTTAAAAATGTCTTGTTCAAAATCTCCAGTTAATCCTCCATCTCAGTTTTCCTCTACTCCATATGAAGTTTTATTTTGGTTGATTGATGTGGCCACAAAGTATATTATTTGATTAGTATAATTTCACATGCTGTAAGGACTAGATAACATAAAGTGCCTTTCCCTTGGACACATTAACTGTTTCTGATTCTAAGTACCATACAAATTAGTCATGTGATGGTGACTCACTTGTACATTCATGGTCCATGATGTCATATGAAGTCTTTACTGAATTGCAGGTATAAATCTGACACTGAAATTCAATTTTTAACAAGATTTCTTCATACCTGCTTTCGATAATATTTCAGCATCTCTTTTTCGTTGCTATAAAGTGTAGTTATCAGTTGTAGGTTGAATCACTAGCATATGTTGTACCATGAGAAAATAAAACAACACTCCAAACATCACACTTGTAATTAAACAGCTTTGTAAGAATTCCCAAGAATATCAGTTTTTCTACAGTTGACATTTGATGAGAGCTAGTATTAGTCAAATTCTTGACCATTCGATACACCTTGAGATTTGTGCATCACTTCCGTGGGCTGCTAGTCTTAGCACACTGGCCTGCAGATGAGAGGAAAAATCAACAGGTAGGCCTGCATGATTTTAGTAGTTTTTTTTCGTTGCTTAGATAATTGTGAAATTGTGAATTTCCCCTCAAAAAAATAATTGTGAAATCAGGTCTAGATAGCACCATGTGAGATTACAAAAATATCGTATGCAACCATTCCTGTCATTACATTCATTGTTAGTGAAGCTTATAAGTGGCAGAATGCAAATGAAATTCCAAGTTGCACTGTTTTGGTCTATGCTAAGTCCTCTGTAAAAAAAGAAGAAGAAAGGAACAAACAGAGTGAATTATTTTTTTGCCTGGACAGGCTAGTATTAACTTATCCTTCAAACAGCTCACTTAATTTGTTCGTATACGCCCAGATGACTTCTCTAAATTTGGATGATTCTCCATGAATGCACAATAAGTAGGTAAGTAGGCAGAACATAGTCACAACTCACAAGCAGTTTGTCTCAGCTCAACACGGAGCTTTGGATCAGGGACCTTCCAATGTGTCTGTGTATTGCAGGTTGTTTCAAATGATGAAGTGAACTCCTTCATGGGTGAAGGATGAAGGATATTGAAGGGACTTTTGGCCCTTTTCTTCAGATAAGACAGGGTCGGGGCCCATGTTGTTTTTATATAATTCACTTTGTGCTGCTTGACTTTGTACTGGTAATTTTGAATCCAATCAGCTGGTAGCATCGACCTTATATCTGCTTCTTCGATTTTTCGAAGTATGAAATGCTCATTGTTCAGAAGGAATAACCATTGTAAACCTTAAGATTTAGACATGTACCACCTAGACAGCCTGTCGAGCATGGATGTAAGATCAGAGATCAACATAGATATCAGGTTACCTGTTGTATTCATCATCCTCTCTGCTGCTAATGCATCGTTGTGAGCAAGAATTGCATCCAGTGAACCTGTGTTGTGTTAGTGACATGATATATCTGATGAGGTAAGTTGTGATCAAATGTATGCTGCCTCCCTCTGGCATGTCTTCTGAACTATATGACTGAGTTTGGACTCTTAACTGATCCAGTATTTCTTTTGTACCATCTTTTAGTGTATGAAGAATTTTGTGAAGCTCACCCGTAAAAGATTCCTTGAGCTCTCTGGAGAACACTTCTTGTAGTACTGGAGATGCTTCTGTCAGAGCCTGATGCATGGGCAGCATGTGAAAGAACTTTTGTGGTGAACCATTTGTTGTGCTAACTGTCAATGCAAAGGTGAGTAATTGAGTGATAGGTTCTTTTACTGCTTTTGACAGTTCTTCATGTGTCAGGCCATCGCAGACAGCAAGATGCTGCTCTGCGAGTTGTTTTTGCACGAAGGCCACTATTGTATGGACATAACGCAGTTCATGAAGCCACTCAGTTGTCTTGTACTTGATGCAATTCCTCCATTGTGCCTCCTCATCTTTTTTCCAATCAATGCCAAGAATCCGGTCAATATCAGGAATGAAGTTGCAATCACCAAATGGATCCTGGTGCAAATCCTGCGCATGGACAGATTGCGTCACTTGGCTGGCTTGCTATCTTGTCAAGGTCCAGGAGAGAGTCATGGCTGATAATTCTGAAGCTGTCATTATCAAAGGCCGGAAGCAAGTGGTTCAGTGCTTGGATCATCAAGTTGCTCTGAGTCGTACCCATCATCTGTCATGCTCTGAGTTTCTGAGAGGAGGGCTGAAGGCATAGTCATTCAGATGCCACCCTAAAAGATGGCATGACCACCTCCCATGATGAGTTTGCTGATCCTATGTTCTGAAAGTAGCTCTACCAGACCAAGTTCAATATTGTCCTTCTCAGCTGTGAGCATTTCAGCATGGAACTGTACAAGACGGGATGCAGTGTGTCTGTCAAATGTTTGTTTCAGGTAAAAGAAGGAAAGTACATACCTGCAGGATATCGGGAGTTCATCAGATGACTACAGTGCAAGGCCATGGAAATATTTACCTTCTGAGATTCAGGGATGTGCAGGTAGTCTCTTACTCAGGGGCGGGCCCGAGATTTTGAGATTGGGTATTCAAAATGAGAAGGGGTAAAAATAAATCTTTTTTACAACACGAGCACAATATTTGGTACGTATGATCAACAATATGGTATTTTAGTATTACTTATGGAATTAGAAGTTGCGACAATTTTTTAGCAATTTCCTTGAATTATTGTGATACTTTGTGAAAAAACATATACAGTACAATCTATCAAGAATATGTCGATTAGCATCATGCCCTCACAAAATTAGGCAGCCATGCACTAGAATAAACACTGCTAAAGTTCAAATTTTGTCACTTATCTAGTCTACAGAATTAGACAACAAATTGGTTTCAAATTCGACATCTCCTTTGTCTTGGCTAGACTACTTGAGTTGAGCAGGCAATAAAAAAAACAAATTGGGTTCACATATTCACATTCAACACATTGGGGAATGGGGATTGAACGGGTTACCTATTGAATCGAATTGGGACTGTTCAGGCGGTCTGGTAGGGACGGTAGGGCGTGCACAGTGTGTTTTGTGGGAGCGACGGTGGCAACGCGATCAGCGGTGCCAATGGCATGAGGCGGGGGAGATGATGAGAGAGAGGGCTGACCGAGCAAGGGAAGGACGTCCATGACTGGCTGAGGGTGAGACCTCGATGGGCATCCGCACGCCGTGGGCTACTCCGCATCTGCGCGTACACGATGGCGCCACGGCACCGCGTCGTTGAGCAAGACGGAGGGATGTGTTGCCACTTGCAACCACCAACAATGACCAGGAGTGGTCTAGGGTTGATTTTGGATTTTTTTTGCTATTGGGCCTGTATAGTGAGAAGATGAGAGAGGTGGGAGGAGGGAGCCAGCCTGCCACTGCAAGGTTTTCTTGTTGGGCTTCTTTTGATCAATAGGGTTTATTTTTTATATTTTCATGTATACATGTATGTCATATATGTATTTTTTTCCAAAAATCTTGGGTATTCAACTGAATACCCTTGAATTGAGCTGGGCCCGCCCCTGCTCTTACTCTTAGCATTATCTCATCAATTCTCCTCTACTTGCGCATGAAATGCAGAATGGATGTAATAATAATTAAGAAAAAAGAGAGAGTGAGTAAAACACTACATTCATGCTCAGTGGGAGAGGAAGGGTGATTGCCAGGAATGCATATGTTGTTATTTTGTACCTTTCTGCTTGTGCTATAGTAGTATTTTATATGCCACCAGCAAATTGAACTGCGCATCAGGCTAAACTAGTGGGCTGGTTCATTCACCCTTGGATTTCAAATCTGAAGAGGGAGAAATATGGAGCAACGAGAACAGGTATTTAGTATGGCTTCTAGAATATAGAATCAGTAATTAATATTCTGGCTAAAAATACCGCGTCCATAACAGCATTAATTTGGGGAATTTCTGACTGCTGTCTGCTGCGGACGGATTGGAAGAATCAAAGAACAAGTCAGTGTGTGGAAGCAAGCAGAATTCTTCAAGGAGGTTAATGGCTAGGTTTCAGCACTAGTAGCAGGTGTTTCTCTTCCTGCGGTCAGATTGCGTTTTGCCAATCTCGTCCGCCCTTGCCAACCTTTGTCCATGTAACCAATTTGTAACTTGTACCCCTTCTAATCTTAATGAAATTTGGTTAGTCTTCAAGGTGTTATCTTGGAACGGACTCCCGCTTTATCAAATTTGGTAAATGAAGGTATAATCTTGGAATGGACTCCCGCTTTATCTCTGGGCCTACGAAGCTCAGCAGAGTCATCTTCATATGATAGCCGTAGTAGGTGCTCTGATGAGACTGGTATTTCTCACTATCAGAAGTGCTCTGAGGAAGCTGGTGTTGCCAACTACTATAAGCAATTTCTGGAGGACATCCCTGAAGATGGAAGTGACGATGCAGGTATCAATATCTGGATCAAGAGGGCAGACTCGCGGATGCTCCAGCTGTTCGGGATAGAATTGGTGTCAATGATTGATCAAAGCATTCAAGAAATCAACAGTAAGCATGGGCAATCACAAGCATCTGATATGCATCGCCTGCTGAAACTGGCAGGCATCATGATTATGCTGCCGCCATCACCTGACCTGCTCCCTGGTGTATTGCGTCTGTATGTGACTCTTGAAACCTTACCGATCAACCAGGTAAATGGTATAACCAATGAACTAAGGAAGTGCGTAAGGAAGAATTTGCAGTGGTTTTGTTCACTGGCTCGAAAAGTTTCATACAATGTAGCACAGGGAGGTGGCATCCACAGGATTACTTCATACGTGATGAACTATGTCAAAATTTTGTGGGAATATGATGGCAGCGTCCTTAACATTATTCTTGTTCAAGATGATGGGGAGAGTGAGAATCCCTTACAAGATGAGAAATGGACACGAGTAGATTCTTTTTGTGCAGCACTTGATTGGACTCCTGGACACGTTTGCTTGAGAGGATTGCGAAGCGTGAATTAATGGGGTTGGAATTCATTTCCTTACTAAACATTGCCCATTTCATATTGGGGCAACTTCAGAAGTTAGACATGAAGTCTGCATTGCAGCAAAATTGGATTCTCAAGTACAACAACCAGGTCGAGAATCAAATCACGAGATACCTTGATCTTTCATGGCAGCCCGTCTGTTCTTGCTTGGATGCTCATACAAGGACGCAGGTTCTGTTTCCTTGCTTTCATCCACATCCACTGATTAGATTTTACACGATGCTGGAGAGCACTTGTGCAGAGCAACAGGACTGGAAAATTGAGGATCCCAAGCTTTGGCGGGAGGTGAGAAAAGCTGTGTCATCCCGAGTCGTCCAATGTTATCAGGCATACCTGCAGAAGAAGGGTGTGAAGCTTCTGAAGCATACATGGTACACCCCTCATGATATAGAGAACAAGCTGATGGAGTTATTCGAAGGGTAGACTGCGCACTGCAAAAGTTAGATACTTAGATTATAGAACAAGAAACCAGAATCAAACCTCAGTTGATGCTTACTACAACAGTGTTTTTATTATTTGTATAACCAGTATGAAATTTCTGGTAATGCACTTTCCTCTTGTGCACTCTTGTATTCATGTTCAGGAAACAATTACTTTCTTTGACTTTGGATTGCCATATTGTATTTCTTGGAATATTTAATTACACATATGGTCTCCTGTTTCATTGAGTTAATGGTTTTATTTTCCTCCTATATTACGGCATGAACAATAGTTCAGACAACTTCTATCTAATCTATATAAACTTTCTATGCCATATTCAGATAATGTACACAGCTCATACAGCATGTTATCTATTTAGTTATATGATTAATGATTTCATTTATATAGACAATATCCTTGGGTCTCGAATTTAAAAAAGGAAAACAAATGGAGAAACATAAGAATGGGTTTTTATTTCAGCTTTTAAAATATAGAATCAAGAATTAATATTCTGGTTATAATCCTTAGTTCATAAACATGATTGAAGATTCAGATGGTAGAACTTCGAGGTCTAATATCGGAAGGCTTCTACTCCTGCTTTATCATTGCAGTTGGGGATTGGGTCCTAGTAATGTTGAATTATGCTATATGCATAGATGGGTTCATGATTCCATTTTTCACAGGTTTAGGACAGTAAAATGGTTAGTTAGTTTAGGAATTTTGGGTTGCAGGCTGAGTGGATTAAGTGGCTTTCCTGCCTGGACTGTCTGGCAGAATTCTGCTGCACTTTTATGCCTATCCCTTGCCAATTCTTGTAGTGATTTTCAAAATGCGACAAGCATGCTTCATCACTCATATGACTATCTGAATGAAGAAAACTATGTGGTCCTCCCTTAATCCTTCTGGTATGAATGCCATTTTCTCTGTCATATTTTACTTGTGTTCTTTCCTTTTTTTTTTTGGAAATGTAAGTAGTTACCATGTAATCATTTCTGGTAACAGTTTAAGAGGCCACCGAATTATCTGGAAAATAATATTTGACATTTCTTTGCTTTGCTACTTTGGATTCTGAAGCAGTTAGCTCTTTACTCATGTTTTTTCTGTGCCATGCATTTTTTTGGTTTTAGCCTTTTGGTTTTAATAAACGATTAGCTAATCCCTAGTTGGTGTGGAGATGGGTGTGCACTCCAAATATTACACTTTGAGATAATTTGAAAAATAAATATTTTATGACTATATCCAACATTTTTGTCATAACAAACTCAACTTATGCATTACAATACGTAATTACAGGCAAGTAAAGTTATATAATGCAAATTTAATTTAACAATCATTGAATTAGCATATGTTACATTTTTTTTCTTTCATGATTTGAAGGAACAAGAAAACAAGTAAGAAGTCTTTTTGTTATCATAAAAGTATCAACTCATCCTTCAAACAATTCACTTAATTTGTTCCTTATCTCTTCCAGATTCTCCCCTGATTTCTCTAAATTTGGATGCTTCTCAATACACAATAGGCTGGCAGAACATAGTCACATACAGTTTTTCTACACTCTGTTTCGAAACAGGAAATAAATTCTTTCAAGGGTGAAGGTTGCAGAAAATTTAGTGAAATGCTGATTTTTTTTGCCCAAACAATATACCACAGTGATAGAATAAGTCTAGTGCAGCTAGCTAAAAGGAATAAGTCCAAGTGTAACCTTTTTCAGTTTTTGTTTTTCGCTTTAGCATCTTAGACTAGAATCTAACACTTTCTAGACTAACATCTTGAACTAGCATATTAGACTAGCATTTAGCACCTTTGATTAACATATGTTTGGCTGTCCACTAGCCTATAAATATGTATCCCCAACCCTTAGGTTGGTCATGACATTTGAGTGAATATACAATGGAGAAAATTGCCCAAACTCCGAGTGTCATCTCTCACAATGCGAGTGTTCTCTCTAACGAATCGTAGCGATCGAAGCCGAATCATGAACTTATCCAAATACTTGGGTAATATTTTTTTAAATATTTGTCATTCAAAGCCCTTCCAAATACCTCTCCATCCAATCCTTCTAACATATAGGCTCCTTTGGAGACACATCTATGGATCTTGAAAGACCCTTCCCAATTTGGAGACCACTTGCCGAATTTATTATCTCTTGATCCAATCGGCAGTACCAACTTCCAAACAAGTTCACCCTCTTCGAAAGATTTAGGCACAACCTTCTTGTTGTAGTGGCGGACTACTCGTTCCTTATATCTTGTCACTTTTTCCAAGGCCCTCATCCTTGACAAAACTAGGTCTTTCAATTCATCCACCATCAAGTTATAACAATTATCGGCTGTGAGCTGGTCTTCTAATTGAATCTGTCTTGAGCCGATGATGTTTTTCCATGGCAGAACTGCTTCGTGCCCATAGACCAATTTGTATGGAGGGACTTGGATAGATCCATGGCATGCCATCCGATAGGCCCACAGAGACTCGGCTAATCGGCTGTGCCATTGTTTGGGGTACTCAGAAATCTTCCTCTTTATCAGTTTGATCAAACTTTTATTTGAAGCTTCTACTTGCCCGTTGGCCTGCGCATAGTACGGAGGAGAATTAAGTAACTTGATCCCCATGCCGTCGACAAACTGAACAAACTCGTCCGATATGAAGATAGATCCTTGGTCTGTTGTTATTGTTTGTGGGACGCCAAATCGGTAGATGATATGCTCTTTAACAAACTCGATTGCGTCCCTAGAATCAACCTTTTTCAAAGGAATTGCCTTCACCCATTTTGTAAAATAGTCTGTTGCCACCAGAATGAATCTATGTCCTTTGCTCGAGGGTGGATTAATCTGGCCGATCATGTCGATACCCCATCCTCTGAACGGCCAAGACTTTATGATTGGGTTCATAGCCGATGTTGGTGCTCTTTGTATGGCTCCGAATTTTTGATAATCCTGGCAACCTTTGTAATATGTGAAACAGTCCTCCAGCATCATCGGCCAAAAGTACCCTGCCCTCCGAAGCAACCACTTCATCTTGTGAGCCGATTGATGCGTGCCACATATCCCTTTATGCACTTCTCCGATAGACACCTTGGCTTGATCGGTGCTAAGACATTTGAGCAGCACACCATTGATCGTCCGATAGTAGAGATCTTCATCAAGCAAAACATACCTTAAAGCCTTGTATCGCAATTTCCTTGAAGCCGATTGAGAAGGGTTCTGTAAATAGCTGTAGACCTCAAACCTCCAATCATCGGCTGTCATGGCAGCAACTTCTATCTCAACTTCTTTTATCATCGGCCTGTAGCCTGATGCCCCTTGAGCTAAATCATTGGCTTCTGTATTCTGCTCTCTAGGGATGTGTTTCAGCGTGACTAGCCGAAAGTTGTCCATCAATTCTCGGCATTGTTGATAGTAGACCATCAGCGCATCGTTCCTACATTCATACTCTCCTGACAACTGGTTGATGACCAATAGTGAATCTCCCATTATTTCGATGGTACCGGCTTCGACTTCTTTGAGAAGATGCAATCCCTTGAGCACTGCTTCGTATTCGGCTTGATTGTTTGTAGCATGAAGATTGATTAAAGGTGAATTCAAAACTTGCCCCCCTTGGTGAAATAATTACTAAGTCGATACCGCATCCGCTTGTGCATACCGAGCCATCACTCGACTGAGCCGATTGAGTCATCTCTGTGTTCCACAATAAAATTGACTATAGCTTGTCCTTTAACTGCCCTGGGTGCCTGATACCTCAAATCGAACTCCGTCAAAGCAAAAATCCACTTCCAATACATCCCTTTAACAGTGGAGCCGACAACATGTATTTGACTACTTCGGCTTTGCATACTATTGTGCACTCATTAGATAGTAGATAATACCTTAACTTTGTACATGAAAAATATAGGCACAAACACAACTTTTCCACAGGTGAATACCTTGTTTCTACGTCCAACAGCCGTCAGCTGAGATAAAAGATAGCCTTTTCCTTGCCTTCAGCCTCTTGGATTAAGACTAAGCCGATTGATTTATCATCGGCTGATAGGTACAGCTTGAACAGTATCCCTTTCTGTGGAGACACTAGAACTGGGGGTGAACTTAAGTAATCCTTGATGTTGTCCAATGCTTTCTGTTGCTCTACCCCCCATGTGAATGCTTGGTCGGCCTTCAGCCGAAGCAGTGGTGTGAACGGCTCTATCTTTTCTGAGAGATTGGGTATAAACTGCCTGATGAAGTTGATCTTGCCGATCAGAGATTGCAGTTGCTTCTTATCTTTCGGAGGCTGTATTGTCTTGATAGCATTGATACTTCTTGGTGTGACCTCGATGCCTCTTTCGTGAACAAGAAAACCCAAAAACTGCTTGGCCGACACGCCGAACACGCACTTCAGCGGATTCATCCTGAGGCCATACTTTCTTGTTCGCTCCAAAACTTGTCTAAGATCGGCTATGTGATTTTCTGCTTCCCTGGACTTGACAACGACATCATCAATATAAATCTCTACCAGGGAGCCGATCATATCATGAAAAATATAATTCATGCCCCTTTGATAAGTTGCTCCAGCGTTTTTCAACCCAAACGTCATGACAACCCATTCATACAAGCCGATTGCTCCTGGGCATCTGAAAGCAGTCTTGTGGATATCTTCTTCGGCCATAAAAATCTGATTGTAGCCTGCATTACCATCCATGAAGCTTATTATCTTGTGGCCGGAAGCAACATTCACTAGTAAATCAGCTATGGGCATTGGGTATTCGTCCTTAGGTGTAGCCTTCTTCAAGTCCCTGAAATCGATGCACACCCTAAGTTTGTCATTCTTTTTTATCACTAGAACAATGTTTGAGACCTACTCGGCATATCGGCAAGGCCAAATGAATCCAGCGTCATATAGCCGAGTGATTTCGGCTTTTATTGCATCATACATGTCGGCCTTAAATCTCCTAGGAGATTGTTTGAACGGTCGATAACCCGGCTTGATAGGCAGCCGATGCACAACAATAGATGGGCTAAGACCAGGCATCTCAAAGTACTCCCAAGCAAAATAATCTTTATATTCTTTTAATAAATCAATAAGCTGGGATCTACAATGAGAAGACAAATTTTTACTAATGTTTGTCGGCCTAGGCCTATCTCTAGAGCCGATATCTACTTCTTCTAGCTCGTCGGCCGACATAAATCCTTGCCCAAGCTTGCCATCGTCATCGTCCGCGGTGTCCTTGCCGTAGACGCTCGAACCCTCCACAACGCCTTCAAAGCAGCAGCTGCGGCTCCTCATCTCCGATTGGCTGTATGGCAGAATCGAACACTTTAAGAAAACCAGCTTGCCAGATTTTCCCGGACAAACAATCGATGCCATCGATTTCCCATAATGGCAAATCGGCATTGTGCAACGCTTACTGACCTGTCGGCTGGCACAATCTCGATCTTGTCGCCGTCTCATTGAATCAGACTTTGGTGGATGGTGGAAGGGACGCAGCAATTTGCGTGGATCCAGTCCCTCCCAAGCAGCAGGCTGTAAGACCCCTTCCCGTCGATGACAAAGAAGGTTGTGGGCATGATTTTACTGCCGATGGTCAGCTCCACGTTGAGTACACCCTTGGCCTCTGATGGGTTGCCGTCAAAATCTTTAAGTACCATATTTGTATTGATCAAATCTTCGGCTCCCTTGCCCAATTTTCTGAAAGTCGCATAGGACATCAAATTTACCGCAGCCCCTCCATCGACCAGCATCTTGGACATCGGCTTGCCATTGACAAATCCCTTCACGTAAAGTGGTTTGAGATGCCGATTTTCGGTCCCCTCTGGTTTGTCAAAGATGGCTTGATCTGGGGACAAGGCTACTCTGGCCAAGGTGTCCTCTACACTATCTGCATTGGCCTCAGTGACGCCGAACTCGGCTGGCAATACGAAAACCTTATTTACCGATGCAGTAGCTTTTCCTTTGCCTTTGGCTGCCCTCCTGGCTTGATCGGCTGGGCTCTCTTCGGCTTGGCTTTCGTCGGTTGGTGCGGTTTCCTTCTTGGGCCTCCACTGTTTCTTGCCAAGCCGACGATGCTGATCCCGAATCATCTGCCGAACTTCTTCTTCCTGTCCCTGGCGTTTCAACCTCTGGATTCTTCTCTTTTGAGTTTTAGTGAACAGGTCAGAAGGGCTCCATTGGGGGTTAGCCGATTGATCATCATCGACTACTTCTTCGTCGTAGTATTCGTCATTCTCATCTTCCTTGAAGAAGTCTTGCCGCGTCTGGTTCAGCCGCACGGCCCTGGGGATGAATTGAGTTGGGCTTCGGATCGGTGGGTATGTGTACTCGTCCTCGCGGTGCTCACTGCAGGCCGGACAATTTTCAATTGTCGGCAGTCTCATCCCCGATTTCCAACAAAATCGAAAGAACTCGCCATTGCCAGTGCGGATCGCAGTTGCTGTGATGCCTAATGAAGCAGGGACCTGCAGCCTCTGGCTCCCTCACATAAGGCCTACCGCGCCAAGCTTCTTCTTCCCGCCAAAACCGCTGTTGAAAGCGGCGTCAGCTGTCCATGCGAATCGGCCGTTGATCAGTCGATCGGCCGGCGGGACGCACCATGTTGATTGGTGCGGCTTGGTCTCCAGTTGGCTTCTTCTTTGCCTTAACCCCTTTGAGAGTTTCGGCTAAGCTGTTCGCCATTCAGTTCTGTCGATCAGCTCGCTCGGGGCCAGCTTGAACCATGTTGACCGGGAAAAGGTTTCCGTCTACCTTCATTGGCCGAGGTGGATCGGTGAATTTGAGCTTCCCGGCCTTGATCGCCGACTGGATTTGCTGCCTGAAAACTTTACAATCATTGGTGGCATGGGAGGTGGAGTTATGCCACTTACAGTAATTCTTCCTCTTGAGTTCCTCAGCCGATGGGATCACATGATTTTTGGAAGCTGGATCTGCTTCTCTTTCAGCAGTAAATCGAAGATCCTATCGGCCTTGGTGATGTCAAACTCGTATTTCTCTTCCTTGGTCGTTTTCAGCAGCCATTGACAAACGATGGTCTTTTTATTCTTGGCCTATTCGGCTGCCGCGACCTCTGCGTCATCGTCGCTTGTTTCTGAATCGGACTCGACGATGACGTGGGCAACCTTCTTGACGGCCTTCCTTGATTCCTGGAATCGCAGCTCGTGGGCCGTAACCTTCTACGCCAAGTGGGCTCGACTGTCAAAATCTTGAGCCGAGAACCTTTCACGGATCGGGAGAAGCAGCCCGTGGAAAGCCAAATCAGCTAACTGGGAATCAGACAGCACCAGGTTGTAGTATCGGTTCCTCATCTCCCTAAACCTCTAGATGTAGTCCTGAACCGATTCTTCGTGCTTCTGCCTGATGCTTGTCAGGTCCGACAATTTTATCTCGTGATTGCCGGTGTAAAAATAGTTGTGGAATTGCTTTTTGAGATCGACCCAGTTTTGGATAGAGTCATAGGGCAACGAAAAAAACCATGTGAAAGCTGATCCTGATAGGGAGAGTGGGAATAGACGAACTCTCAGGGCGTCTGTAGCCGATGCCTCTCCACACTGGGCTAAGAATCGGCTGACGTGCTCGTACGTTGAAGTGTTGTCCTGCCTCGAGAATTTGGAGAAGTTCGGGACCTTGTACCGGTTGGGCAACGACACCCTCTCAAAGTGCTCTGGGTATGGATACCGATACATGTTCCCAAAATCTTTTGGCTTAAGGCCGAATTGATCGCGCATAATGTCGGCAATCAAATCGGCCCAAGTCTTGTTGTCTTGAACCAGTTGTATCGGCTCGTATTGATCATAGTGCATATGTGCTTGCCGATACTGAGGCGGCGTTTGAGGCCGATAATGCCGATCTTGGTGGCCTCCCTGGTACTGATACTGGAGTGGGTTGCCAGCAGGAAGCGGCCGATTCGTCGGGGGTGTCTGTGGCTCGGGAAAGAGCTGTCGGCCACCGGCGTTGTATTGAGCTCCTGGAATGGGATTGGCAATCGGCTCTTGCTGCCGATTGAGATTGAACATACCGGCTAGTTGCTCCTGGGGGAGATGTTGTTGCCGGTTCAGAATAACGGGTGATGGCCTTGAAGCCGATGCAGATACAGTCAGCTGATTGACTCCTCCTAGCGGTCCTGGCTGTATCGGAGGCGAGATCGGCCGGTTTTGGGTCGCCAAGACCCTGTAATTGGGAAACTGGCCATCTGTGAAGTAGGTTGGCCCCCGCTGTAGCTGATCGGCAATTT
The DNA here is from genome assembly GCA_019925245.2 of Oryza australiensis. Lineage (NCBI taxonomy): Eukaryota > Viridiplantae > Streptophyta > Magnoliopsida > Poales > Poaceae > Oryza > Oryza australiensis. Next base: position 1,759,110 of record JAIFGZ020000342.1, read on the forward strand.
TGGAATCGACCACAGTGGCAATCATGTTATTCAGAGTGTTGACCAAGATGCCACTTTGATTGACGAGCGCGTGATGCACAGCCGAATCGATCCGGTCCTGCAAGGTGTGCAGCTCCGAATCGTCTTGCTCCTGTTTCGGCTCCTTCATCTTGTGTTTGCCTTTCGTATCGCTTGAGGAGGATGCCTTGAAATCGTCCATGCTGAACTTGTATTTCTGGAGGACGGATCCAGATCGGGTCTGAGCGAACGAGCGCAGGTAGTTGGCTTGCAGTTCTTCCACCATCTTCTTGTAGTCGGCCTGGTGTTCAGCCGACAGTTGCTCCATCGTGAGTGGAGTCACATTCTCTTCAGTGATCTCTGAGTTCTTGATGTTAACCATCACGTCTGATGCTTATCTGCTGATGGTCCCACCGGGTGTGCCAAGAAGCGTGTTGATGAGAAAATTCCCTCACGCGCTGGCCTGGGAGATCTGCTTAGCTCCAGTGCAGGTCCGTCCTTGGCTACCTGTGATGATCTAGGCGTGCCAATTGGTTTGATCTGCTAACCGATAAGAAAGAATAAACAGATACATGCGTTAAGGTTAGAGTTAGGTCCTATCGGATCGGCTCAGGAAACCAACCTGCATATAATTGCTTTCTCGAAGTATATTTAAACTAAGTGACTGGGATAGATCGACTGTGCCGAGACAGTATGAATCACTTAACCTAAATATACATCAAAATAATAAATATATGCGTTCATAACCTAGCCGATACTGTAGGTCTAATGTGAAATCGGCTAATACTCTGATATATCTTATAAAAATATATTGATCTAACCTAAATGTGTTAAACCTAGATCAATCGGCTGTCGGTTGATGCCAACGGACTGATACTGGCTTAAGGCATTTAACTAGATCGAGATCTTAATATGAGAGGCAGCTCTAATAGATCTAATAGCAAATAATACTAAAGAAATATTAGAACAGATAAGGCCGGCTAAAACCCCGGCGTTGTCTCCCTAAATTTACATCTGGCTGAATAGATCATAATACTTCCAAAAACAACTTAATAGGTCATGGATGATGCAGCATGAAGTACAAAAAGAAAGCATTGGATCTATATAAACCGATGTAAACCTCGCAAGACGGTGGATACAACATATAATCCAGGCCAACATCTAGATCTAGCTCTATCGACTGCTACTTCCTGAGAAGAACAAGCCAACGGGAAGATAGATCTAGATATTATTCTAGATTATATGCCGTATATAATAACTTGCGTAGTTTATAACATGAAATCTAGAGTGCCATAATGATGGAAGCACTAGATTCGGTGAATAAACCACTAAACGACAAGCATTTACCTTAATCGAGGTTCGAATCGATGCAGCCCTAAGCCGAATCAAGAACTCATCTAAAAGAAAATAGGAGGCGATGCGCCGAGATTGTATTGATTGTTGTTATATATGTTTACAGGGGTCTCGGGTCCTATTTATACCCAAGAATAAAACCACCCGTGCAAGACACGGTTTCTATCTAATCTACTATACATGATACAACAATATCCCGGGACATGGTCCCATGTCGTATTACAATAGGAAATCTAAGCAAATTCCAAATTTACAGATACAATTGTCGTTACAAGACTCTATCCATAGATGACAATATCTTTTAACGCGCAATTTGGGAACCGAATCCAACTTATTATCTCTATGCTTTCCATCAGGATTGGTCCCACTTCAACCCTGACTCAGAATCGGCTATCGGCTATCCTAGTCCGATTCGCTCTGAGCCGATTGGCTCCGTAGCCGATTCGGACTCAGCCGATTCTGTTTCCGTCTCTTCTCAGATCACATACCTTCTCTGATTCCGCTTCAATTTTTGCTTCAAACTCAGGGATTAGGTTACCATATTTGGTCGTTAACAGCGCCGCCATCGGCCATACCGAGCCTGCCCCCCTCTCTTCACGGCCGTCTGATTCGCCCTACTGCGGATCTGGGCCGTCGTATGTCGTCCACGTGACAGCCCACGTGGCAGCCACGTCGGTGCCTCGCTGGCACCACGTGTGCGCCACGTGGTGCGCCGGCCCGTGGCGCCGTGGATTCGGTCCACGGTGGACCGGCCTTTTCCCACGCGCACACCACCGCTGACATCAGCCCGACGTCAGAAACAACCTTTTCCATTTGTAAAATAATTAAATATTACACAATAAATCAAATTTAATTTCTAGAATTCAATTAAATGGCCCAAAACTTCTAAAATTTATATCTAATCCATACAAACTCCAAATTGGGCCATTCAAATTGCAAAATTCATCTAAATTTGAGTTCTACTTGTTTGTTTACTTTCCATGTACTGTTTATTTGGTTTTATTAGAGTTTTTCCTCATTTTGCATGTCAGCGTGTAGACTTTGTCATTTCGGGAATTCGCGCTCGCGAAGAAGAGAAGATCAGCTGAAGGAACAAGGCAAGTCACATTCCTCCTTGAAGCATGTTGATCCCAATTTATAAAATATTTTATTGTTTGCAAATAAATTGCATTGTTTTGCTAATTAGACGGGGATCGGGATAACCTATATGATCGCTTGTGCCACGTTTGATTGTTAGCCATACATTGTTAACCTGGGTAATTAATTTGACTAGTTTGCATCAATTATGTGATCTTGCTAGGATTGTTTACGCTTAGCCATGCTTAAGCACATTAGCTAACCTAATGGGAGAACTATATTACTTGTTTATAGTCACATGAAATGATGGTCATGGACCAGTATTTCCTTGGAATAAAGGTTGATCTAAAATGTGATTTAAAATGGTGGGCTGTGGGTGCATGGTTTTGCTTGCCACACCCATGACAATTAAGGACCGGTTCATGGGAAACCCTGAAAGACTTACAGTACTTACCACAAGTCAGTATGGGCAACGACTGGACTTGTAGTGTAGCTTTTCCTGGCTGACGTACCCAGGCAAGGGTGGGCGTGATGGAGTTCGGATGGATCGGGCAAGGTCTATGCGGCTGTCGGATTCGCCAAGGCACCAGGGGGGCTGCCTACCCTGGACTTTGGGTAGGGCGAAACCTCAGTGTGGTATCGCTTGGTCAGGAGGAGTTATGCGAAGGGTCTTGTCATGATCACTCACATGGTAACGTGTCAGGCATGGCACGATGACATATGGTGGTGTTGATGAGAAATTCGATTCCCATGCACTGGCCTGGGAGATCTGCTTAGCTTCAGTGCAGGTCCAAATTGGTCGCCTCTGGTGAATTGAGGGTGTGCCAGTTGGTTTGATCCTGTAACCAACAAGAAATAAGAAATAGGCATTAAGTTGAAATTAGATCCTATCGGATCGGCTGAAGACATCAATAAACATATAATTGTTATTCCAAAGCACATTTATACTAAGTGATTGGGATAGATCGGTAGCATATACCGAGACAGTATAAATCACTTAGGCTAAAGGCACATTAGGATAAGAATTATTTGCTTTGATAACCTAGCCGATACTGCAGATCTAATGCGAATCGGCTAATACTCCGATACATTTTATAAAAAGATATTAATCTAATCTAAATGCGCTAAACCTAGATCAATCGGCTGTCAATGTAACTTGACAGATTGATACCAGTTTAGGGCATTTAAACATATTGAGATCTTAATATAAAATGCAGTTTTAATATATCTAATAGCAATTAAAACTAAGAGATAACTAAAACAGATAAGGCTGGCTAAAACTCCAGCGCTGTCTCTAATGATAAACATCAAACTAAACAGATCTTGATAGTTCTAAGAGCAACTTAACAGGTCGATTAGATGCAGCATTAAGTACAAAAAGAAATAACAGATCTATATAAGTTAATGTGAACCCCTCGGGATGGTAAACACGACATATAATCTAATTCAACCCCTAGATCTAGCCTCGTCGGCTACTATCTTCAGAGAGAAATCAGCCGACTGTGGAATAGATCTAGGCATTGCTCTAGATTATAGGCCGCATATGATAAATTACGTAGTTTTTAACATCGAAACTAGAGTGGCATGACGATGGAAGCACTAGTCCCTACGATACAAACCACTAATGACAAATAATTACCTTGTTCGGAGATCAAAACCGATGCAGCCCGAGCAAGAGCAAGAACTCATCGAAAAATAAAAAGGGTGGCGATGCGCCGGAGTTGATTGATTATGTGTTGGTTGTTTTTTTACATGAACCCCGGGCTTACATATTTATACCCATGGGCTAACGATATCCGTGTAGGACATGGTTTCTACCTTATGTACTATTTACAGTACGACAATATCTTGGAACGCAGTCCCACGCCGCATTAAAAAAGAAATATCTATACAACTTCCTAATTTATAGATACAATTGTCATTACAGGACTCTATCCATAGATGACAATATCTTTAACGAATATTTGGGAACCGAATCCAATATTTATCTTTATGCTCCTTTTTCGGCATCGGTTCAATCTCCATCTCCTAATCGGAATCGGCTATCGGCTATCCTTATCCGATTCGGCCTCAGCCGACTGGTCTCCTAGCTGAGTCGGTCTTAGCCGATGCGGCCTCTATTTCCCCGTAGACTGTGCTCTTGATCTGATTCCGCTTCAATCTTGACTCTGAACTCGGGGACTTGGTTACCAAATTTGGTCGTTAACAGGTGGATCGTGTCTTGTGGGTACAGTTGTACACCTCTGGCCAGAGTAAAACTATTCGGATAGCCGTGTCCACGGTTATGAGCGATCAACCAGATTCACCATGATTAGTCCCACCTTAATAATTTGACTTAATGGAACCGGACTAGTTCAGGTGGTTTGGTTGGGCCTATTCAATGTGGAGATAACGTTGTTCAATGTGGAGATAACGTTGTGGAGATACTGTTTTCCTGTTTTAAACTAGAAAGGTTTTACAACCACATTTATGCAAAATAGCCCAAGTCACTCTTGTCTCCGCTAGCACGTCTGTATTTTTTCGGTGTGGCTTGTTGAGTACGGTGGTTGTACTCAGCCTTACTATTTTCCCCTTTTCCCAGAAGTGTAGTGCTTCTGAGTCGAAGATGGAGTTAGAAGACAAGGCTCAGACCCCAGTTGAGTTCGCCTGTGGAGTGGGCCCTCTAGGATCGCTTTTTCCGCTGCTGCTGCTTTCTTTCGAGTGCGAGGACTAAGTGCCTCTTCTGTAAGTATTTTATGCTTTATTTTACATTTTGGATCTGTTTATTGATCTGTCATTTTGTGTACCCTGACTGATTCCTGGACAGGGATTTAATACACAAAATAGTCTAGAAATTTGGCTAATTTCTGAGCGTGACAGAGAGTGAGGCTAATTCCGATTGAATTGCATCATTCCATTGATTCTAGTCCGAGCGCTTTTTGCACTCTGCCATGGTCTTTTGATCTGGATCATTTTGGATGATTTCTGCAACTGAATCAGTGAAAAGTATGTTGACTACTGTAGACTTTCTATCATATGATTCTCCATATTCAATGTAGTTAATAGAAATTTCACGCACCCATTGTGATGCATCATTATTTCCTAATATGACCACATCGGGGAGTTTCGATGTCCCAACATCAGTAATTGAGTGTACTGTTGATGTGGGATGTGAAGGTTGAACCTCCACAGGGTGCTCCTCAACATGTGGTTGAGTTGCATTTGTTGTGTTGGGAGATATGTTCTTCCCTTTCCTTTGCTTGCTAGAAGCTGCCTCCGTGGAAATAGTCGTACTTCTCCCCCTCTTACTTGGGAGTTGAGTAGTTTTATTTGGTACCTCTACTCTTTCTGGCACATTTTTCGCGGGATTGTAGGATTTTGTAACACCCTTATAATTAGCAAATGCATCTGGTATATTATTTGCAATATGTTGCAAATTTATGATCTTCTGAACTTGAAGTTCAGTTTCAGATGTACGTGGATCTTGATTGGAAATGTCTGTGGCATTCCAATTAATTTCCTGGCATTGTTTGTGGTTTTCAGTTTCTCCCCTAATGTCGGGAAATGATCTTCATTGAAGATACAATCAGCGTACCAGGCAGTAAATACATCCCCTGTAAGGGGTTCCAAGTATTTAATGATCAACGAAGATTAATATCCCACGTAGATTCCCATTTTCCTGTGTGGGCCCATAGATGTATGGTGCGGTGGTGAGATCGGTACCTATACAGTGCAACCGAACTTCCGCAGATGGGAACTATTTGGTGTATTTCCACGTGCAAGTTGCAATGGGGAGGTTTCATGATATGCAGTTGTTGATGAGAAAAATCAACACGCTGGCCTAGGAGATCTGCTTAGCTCCAGTGCAGGGTCCTAGAATTGATGAAGCGCGTGCGTGCCAGTCAGTTTGATCCTGCCACTGACAAGTTATGCAAAACAACAGAGCATAATCATATCGGCTGATAGGCCGATAATCAAAACAACCGATCTGTTGACAGCCGATTGTGTGATTCCACCCAAGGCATACTTTATTCAATATTCTTCTTTTATTACACAACCATGAAGCTTCTATACAATGGAAAGTACTTGGAGATCAGACTCATAAACTACTACTGACCCTTACAAACAGAAGTGTTGACCAAAACAACATTCATGTCTGAGGTCCTGACATGGTCGTCTTGCTCTTCCGTTTCTTATTGGCTGAAATTCTAACAGAACAATACTTCGACGGTTGGCCTTTCATGAAGAAGCCCCTTTGCTCATAGCAGTTGAAGTATCAAGCAAAACCTTCTTGTTGACATTGTTTCCTTTTTGTGACTGCTTGCTAGACCTCGGAGTTGGAGCGACGCGGGGTGCCTCGCTGGTTTTAACGGTAGCTTGGCGGCTGGTGCTGGCGGCAATTGCTGCAGGTTCTGCTGAAGGGGTGTGCCATTTTCTTGCAATTGAGTCGGGTTGTTGTTCTCCTGGCGTTGCTTGCCCTGCTGGTGCTGGTTTTGTAACTCTGGAGTGGTTGGTGGTGGAACCATAGAGCCTTTACGGGTGCCCTTGACAATGATTCACTGCAGTGGAGGTTTCACGAACAGGCAACGATTGGTAACCTTTGCCTTACAGCTGTCTTCTAGCTGAATTGGACCATGTTGAGATGGAGCTGGGACAGTTGGCGACGTAAAGGAGTTGCAGATAGTACCGATGCCTTGAGGACGTTGACGCATAGGCAATGGACAACCTTCAATTAAATGACCTGGTTTCCCACAGCTGAAACAATGATGGGCTTCTTCTGCGACTCTCGGAAGTGGACATTTATCAAAATAGTGCCTTGGCTCGAGACAGTTGAAGCAAATCAGGTCTGATTTATCACGGTGTGCACTCTTCTAGGTTTGCAGGCTTGCAGCTGGGACTGAAAGGTACACTAGCTCACGAGCCTTGTTTTCCACACCTCTGTTACCACTGGTGGTCTTCACAGAGGTTGGAGCTGGTTGATGGGCAGAAGCATCATCACCATTGATAATGCCAACCAAGAGTTGACCTACAGACCATCGTGATATCCTTTTGTCCTTCTTGCCCTCGGCTAGGACCCAATTCAGTTGGTAGTCCTTAGGCGTGTGATCTGTTCCCTCACATAGGAAGCAAATGATCTTTCTCATGGGGCACTCCTCTGGCATGTGGGCGTCTTCACCACAGAGGCAGGTGTGAGTGCATATGCTTGCAGGGTGTCCAATTTCTCCACAACGAGTACATGCTTTGAGGTCCCTTTCTTTTTCGATAACACCTTCAAAGATCGCGTTATCATCATCAGAGGATACTTCTCCCGATTCATCCTCTTCTGGCTTGGGCGGACCATAAAGCCTGAGGTGTCGGGTTAGCTGACGTGCACCACAGAAGGCATTCTTTCTCAGGCGTCGGGGAATCTTCTCAGCATCTTCAGGAGTAAACTTTGTGCCAGTGATGATCATCTTACTGGTACATCCTATATTCCATTCTGGTGTCTTCCTTTTCTTAGGGTTGAATTGTGGTGTACCAAAATTCTTACTGATGGGTTGTTTGGAATCTTGCTTCCTTCTTGGGCACTGCATCACATCTTTGGCTGGTGTCCTGACGTATGCGTCCCATGAACTGTTCCTTATATTATGACCTTGCTCATTGTTACCATAGTCGGTGGCGTGCATTTCCTTCTAGCCTGATGACGGGGTTGGTGTCATCATCTTCTGGGAACTTGGCGGCGAACTGGCGAGAGCGACAGGTGCTTGCATCCGAGTAAACTGGCCCTGATCTTGATATAAACCCTTAACTTGCATTTGGGCTTGCATCTTTTGCTGCTCATACTGCTGTTGCATCTGCTGCATCATCATGGCCATTAGCTGCGTCTGATTGGCCACCACTTGGGCTAGAGTTGGATCCTCAGGGGGTGAAGGTGGAATGCTCATGGTGTTGCTCTGGGTTGACCCATGGGACTGCTGGTGTCCTGAACCATTGACACTGCCTCTGACTCTACCCATCTAATGCAAGAAGAAGACGAAGAGAACGAGGGAAAAGGGGGTTATGCTAAATACAAGACCTTAACCCGCTTACTACTGATCTGATGTTAGTGTAATTTACTCTTCAAGTTGATTAAACAAACAACCTAGTATGGTCACATCCCGCCACTAATGTGAACCATACACCTACACACAGCAACCAATCACACGATCTAACAGCTAATGCCACTACTCTTCGGGGAAGGATTGGGTCTGGTCGAAATCCGGGAGGGCTTCGCTTGATCCTCGAGAAGAGCTGACTCGGGGCTGCTTGGCTCGATTTTTTTGCTTGGAGCTTGAGGCTTGTCTTGACTTTCACAAAGCTTCAGCTTACGCTTTGGCTTAGCAGCTAGAGAGTTGGAGGGGAAAGGAGAGAAATTTGACAAATAATTTCGCAAAGAGCTCCGGAGGAAGGAAAGAGACATTTTCGCAAATAAGTTTTTCGGAAAACCGGTCCTTAGGGTTTGACCGTTTGGCTCAACCTACAGTTTCGGAAAATCCCGCAGCAGTACTAAAGGACTACCTTGTGTATGGCCAATTTGAAGATAAATAAAATTAGTCACCCAAAGTTTAGACCAAAATTTCAAAAACTTCAAAATATTGGATACACACGTTGAGGATAAAAATCACGCAGTAGTACAAAGGTACTACCTTGTGTATGGCCAATATCGAAGTTAAGAAATTAATTGTTATTCCAAAAAATGAGAAAATCAACCCAAAGCATTCGCAAGTAATTTTAATTGCTTGTATGAAAAGCTGAAAACTGAATATATATAAAATACATTAAGTAAATTGCATAAAAGATTGATAAATGTGTACATAGAAGGTCTATGGACTAATTTACAATTTACATGAAACTGAGCACTAATATGTAAATATGCTTGCTAGGACTAAAACATAATTTACATAGAAATGAAGGACCAAAGTGTAAATTTGTAATTCTAAACAAGAAAACTAAAAACCTAATTAAAGTGGCCTGTTGGACCTAATGGGTTGCGGCCCACTAAGCCAAACCGGCCCAACTAGCCCAATGATAAATGGGGGCGGTTAGGGTTGAAACCCTAGCTGCCCCAAACTCCCAGCCGCCGTCGCCTGTAGGGGTGTGAGGGAAGGGGGCACCGCCCAGACGCCAAGCGTCGCGCCCCCGCCGCCGGGAGGCCGCCGCCCACCAAGGAGGCCCATCGCCGCCGTTGGGAGGGACCCGTCGCCGCCGCTGGGAGGAACCGTCGCCGCCGCCGCCGGGTGGTCGCGGGAAGGTCGCCGCCGCCACGGTGTCGCAACGCCGCCGACACGGCGTGGAGGCTGCCGCGGCCACGGCACCGCTCGCGGAGGGCGCCGCAACGCCGCCGACGCCGCGCGCGTGGAGGCGGCCACGGCTGAGCCGCGATCGAGGGCGCGCGAGCGCGAGCCGCCGTCCTCGCCCCCTGCCGGCCCCCACTCCCCGTGCGATTTAGGGCCGGCGACGAGGCGCGGTCCTCGACTCCATTGGAGGAGGAGGACCCCGCGCCGCCGTTGCCGTTTGGGAGAGCCCGACGTGAACACGGCGCGTGAGAAGCGGAGATGGCAAAGACGGAGCAGCGGGCCTCGACGTCGCCGATGTGGTCCTGCAGGACTTCATCAAGCACAAGTTGAGGAAGGCGAGTCGGAGCGGAGATGCGCGCCGCAATCGTTGGTGGAGAACGGCTCCGGTTCCTTGTCAAGGCAGAGACGGTGAGGAAGGAAGCCTGCGCTGAGACGGCCGGCTCTACCTCCATCGTCGCCGACGCTGCCCAAGACGAAGGACCAGCGGCATTTGGTAAAAGCGGTGTCGGTGGTGCTGCAGAAAACACCGGAACACCGCGGCGACCACGACGACCATCAATGGCACCTCCTCAAGTTCCTTCTTCCGCGGTGTTCACCACCATGGCGTTCACCGAGGATGTAGCGGAACATGGCGAGGAGTTCGGCGCGGGCATTGTACTGATCGCCGCGGTGGAAGATCAAGTGAACCAAATCCACGAAGAAAATTGCAGGAGGTAAATAGCGAGGCATCTTTACCTTCTTCTTCCTCCTTTGTTGCACTGTTCGAACAGGATTCTTTCTCTGTACTTCATTGTTTCTCTCTGTGAATGTGAAGAGCAAACTGCTGATAACGTATTGCAGTTGTGTTGAAAGAGAGAACGAGAATGACAAAATAGAATGTGTGTTCTTCATTAATCTGTTACATGTATTTATACAATGGAGGGTGACAACTGCACTGGTTGGGAAAAGGTGTGTTGAGTGAATGTAGTGGTTAACTGCTTGTTTAGTGGAGTTGTGGATGAGAACCAATATGTTGTAACAGCATAGTCCCTCGCATCGCCTAACGTCCCGATGTGTTTTTTTTTCTTAAAAAAAATCCCTCGTCTACACGAGATACAACACGAAGGAAAAAAAGGTCCGGTTCTAAAGGTAACGCTCTAAATATTACAATTGTACAATACAAATGTAGTCACGAAACATCCATCTCATTGTCTCGGTTTCAAAAAATATTAATCTCATTGTTCTTACCATACTAATTATTTACCGATTTACAGCGTGACATTGGGCAAGAAATTAAGCAGCGATACAAGATATTCCATCCGACCACCTCCTGAGCATAAGATTCTCCATAATTATGCCAGCAACCAGACAGAGAAAATATAAAATGCTATTTGTTACGCATTTCATCATCAACCGATCAGGCCACCGAATTGGCCGGTTACATTCCCCCATCAAATGTTAGCAAACATAAAAATTCTAAGCGCTAGGTTTGTTACAATAGCTACATCAATCGGTTTTACAAAACACACACCACACAAACACAAAAACACAAACGCATTTCTTCTCGGCAACGAGCCATAAATAATACATATGGCTGCGATTTGGGGGCAGCTCTACAGGGCCCCGGTGAGTTGTGAGAAGGACTAAAACAACAGCTTTTGCTAAAAAAGAACACACTGGTTTGATGATGGGTGTTGTGGTTAGATAAGAAAAACACCTCATCTCATCTTGTCGTCACTTCCTCATGATCTCTCTCACCTAGAGTTAGCCTCTGGTTTGTGGCTGCTGCCTACATAGTTCCCGTTGCTGTTATTATTAGTGTTCTTGTGAAGCTGGCCCTCGTCGTCATGGTGTTGCGTCTTCGATGAGTCGATGCTCATGCCCAGAGTGGTTGTCACAGTTGGTCCCTTGTATTGAGCCTTGTCACCCTTCATAAAGTTAAAAATTATCCATAAGAATTGGGAAGTAGCATTCCCTGTCTCAACTAATGGCAAAATATGGGCGGACTGCCATGTGCTCACCATCAGTCGTGTATTCTCTGCTTCCATATCCTCACAGGCCTTCTTAAGCTGGTCAAGCTCTGATCGGAGGGCACTGTTCTCAGTTGTCAGTTCAGCTACCTTCCGAGCTAGTTCCTCACACTCTTGCTGATAAACAGTGGTAAAAAGAAGTGTGTCAGATGTGAAAATAAATGTTGTAACATCAAAATCTCCTGATGCAAATACAGAATAAAAAAATAGGGAGGTCAAGAGCCAAGTAGCTGACAAGATGGACAGGTGAGTTTGTTTAAGTCATAGACATTATAATTTTAGCATCTTGCTTCTATATATTTGAGGTGATCATCCTTTGGTTAGATCCAAGCAAAACAGCAAAATATTGAAAGTACGTAAACCACGAAATAACTTTTTTCATGGCGCCTAACGGAACTTGAGATATATGTTCCATATGGTGGGCTAAAAAATAAATGTCAGCTAGCTGGTGAAAGTGTTTACTGTGAGGTTGCCGAATGAAAAATAAAATGTTCTGATGGTATCTGATTTTTGACAGCAAATGTCATCTCATAACTATAGAGAGGCATTGTTACTTCCAACTTTTATAAGATGGCCAGAGGCATTGTTACTTCCAACTTTTATAAGATGGCCAGAGGCAAAACATCCACTACCAACTGGCCATGTCTTGTGAATTATTGGACATGTTTCAGCATGGACATCTCAATTGGACATTTGCACTGGCAACAAATTCATTGGAGATAAGGAATTTTTTGGTTCTAGAGCAAACAGTTTTACGCACTAGAGGAATTTTTTGGTTCTAGAGCAAACAGTTTTACGCACTAGAGGTCCATAAGTTGTTTCCGGTTCCAATCCTATTACTTGGTATTTGCACGCTCAGTTTGGTAAGAGGGAAAAATCATTGTATTAGTTATTGGACACTCAGCTCCTAATGGACCATATTGGAAAAGGAAAGTACCATATGTTATAGATGTTACTCCATCCACCCCAAAATATAACTTCTAGCCTTCAAAATTTGTCCAAAAATATAACAACTTCTCCACCACCATTCAATTTCCCTACCTATCTCCTTTTCTCAACCAATCACAACCTTCCCACATTTAATTCCACCAACTTTCTTAATACATGTGTCCAACCCTAAAATTCCTTGTATTTTGAGACAGAGGTAGTACATTTGGGGACTTGAGACTCTTAACTACAAGATCCACTAGGAGCATGCGAGCACTTGTATCATTGTTTGTCCGTTTATTGGAGCTTGGCTTGTGGTGCATATTGGCCGTGTGCAGACAAGCCAACATCTGGTGAAGTGGTGACATCATACCAATTGCCTCTCCCAGAATCTAGCATGCACTATATCCCTCCTGCCAGCAATATGGCAGCGCGAAGCAGAACAAGTGTTTCTTTGCAGGTCTGCCATCTACTGCCAGACCCATAAAAAAGGTATTCAATCTACTGAAATTATATTTTATTAGATTTGTTATTTGAAATGATCTTAAACAGTGAATGTAATGCCTTTCTCATCTTCCATGCGACTTTTTTACGCATTCTCTTTGTAAGTGAATGTTGAACTAAATGTCCTTTTTTTTTGGTGTCTTGCAGCTTATCTATATCTATATGCCCATTTCAACTGAGGAGCCATGTGGTAAATTCTTCATCTGTTTCTGAAATCAATAATACTGATTCATGTATAAATGAGAAAATGAAACAGGAGTTATTGTTTCTAGTATCTGTTAATCATACTGAAGTACATTGCTCTACGTATGGTGATATGTAATTTGAAAAGACAATAAATACAAAAATGGTAGCACAAAATAACCACAGCGAAGTGCAATTTCCTCTTTCATAAACCAATGGACTTTTAGTAGCATTGCTTCAAACAAACAACTCCCAGAGTTAAAGGTAAAGCTAGCAACCATAGTATTTAATTCTCTTGTTTTGATTTTGTTGGCATCAACTAATCAAGGATGTTTCATTTGAAACATCGTTTAGCAACCAATGTAATACCAATAGTACGGTAACATGTGCACAGCAATTTCTGGCAAAATTGGCTTGTAACTGCCATATCATTAGTGTTGTCCGCCTGTCTGGTTTTGTAGTGTCATGAAAGCAGATCTTACCAGGTTCACTAGTACTACAATAGTATGGTTTATTTCTCAATGTGACATTTGGCAGGCAATAAGAATGTATTTTTCCAAACATACCTGCTTACGCAACCTTGATCTCCTTGCAGACTCTCTGTTAGATTGTTTGCGCCTCTCCCTCTTCAATTCACGCTCATCCTGAAAAAGTAAGAAAAAACCAAAAGGTGGATTCAGATGAATAATGCATAGAGCCATAAATATGATAATTATGTGTAAGAAGACAAAAGACAAAAGTTCATGCCATCAGTCATTCATGAGACATTCCAAAGAGGCTGAGACGCACTGTAAAATCACTCTCAGGACCCATACATACCAGTGGAGCAACACCATCACGTCGAGTAAGTGCCAACCCAGGACTTGCTTCCCCCTGCCCAGCAGACACAGCTAAGGCTGGGGGAGTACTCCAAAGATCTATCCCTATGTTCAAATTGGGTGTCGCATTAGGAAGTGCCGCCCGCCCAGGCGCGGAAACTGGAAGCTTTGATGCAGACCTCCCCTTCAACGGATATGGTGACTCGACAGCAGCATAATGCACAAGCGTAGCTTGAGATGGCTCACCTGGCAAACACCAGTCTCTAATCATCCACACCTTCCCAAAGAAAACAACTCAGGCCAAAGCTACACATAGTTAAGCATTCCAACAACCCACCTTCTGCCGATGTATTACCAGATTTCCTCTTCTTAGGTGCAGACGAATCCTGAAGATATCCAATTTCAACCACACAAGGCCATCAGCATAGTTATTACAGTAAAGCAAGCCAATTTAAATGGTCCTTGGCGTCAAAGCAGGTTGCTTTGGTACCTTGTGGTCAGTGTCATCATCTCTAGTATCTGACGACTCCTCGCTGCCACTATCACCGCTGCGCACGCAACAAAACTCAAAACTTAAATTCAAACATAAAAGGAAAAAAAAGAGACCAAAAATACACTTGAGTGCAGGGACACGAAGCTGTACCTCCGGGATGCATCATCCCCAGAGGGCGCCGCGGAGCTTCCCTTCTCAGGCGACGTGCCGGCGCCCTTCCCCTTGCCCTTCCCTTCCGGCACTGACCCCGCCGCCGCTGCTGCCACCGCTGCCACAGCTTCAGCCGTCGGGTAAGGAACACCCTGCGCGGGAGCGACAATTTCAGACCAAATCCAAGCCCAATTGACCCCAATTGGCCACGAAAACGAGCACAGGCGCGCTCACCGCGGCCATGGACGCGTGCGCGTAGTACGCCGCTGCGGCGCCCGGGTGGTACATCGGGAACGGCACCGGCGCCCCGTACGGCGCCCCCGCCGCCGCCGCCGCCATCAGATGCTGCATCCGAGGGAAGCAAAAAAAAAAAACAGAGCAAACCCTAGTCAGAACCCGAAGCGAACCCACCTTTCCCCCCACGGGTGAGCCAGAATTCTGTGGAATCATACCTGCGCGGGCCACGCGTAGGGGTGCCCCGCGGCGGCGTAGTATGCCTGCAGCGACGCGGCCCACTCGGCGTGCGTCGGCGCGGCGGCGGTGGCCACGGCCGTCCCCGCCACCGCCACCGCCGCCGCCGGCGGCTCCGGCGGCTTCGGCTGCTCGTCCGACGAGGACGCCATGAGAGAGATCTGCAGATCCCCGCAAGCTCCCGAGCTCCAGCAACGGTGGCGCGCTGCGCGTCGCCGGCGGTGAGGCTACCGGGGCGGTGCGACGAAGCAGCAGCAGCAAAAGCGAAGCAGCAAAAACAAAAAAAGGCTCTAGGGTTTGGACGTTTGGTGACTCCTCCTCCCTCGAGTGTACCCACTCCGTGTACGCCTAGCCCTAACACCATTCCCACGTGGCGCCGTCCCATTGGTCCGTCCGGAGGGTGGGGCCCAGGAGGCACGCATGCTGGGCGACACGTGGACGGCGTGGCTGTAATGGGGACCACGTGTCGGTCTCAGGGGACGTCGAGCGGTGGGGACGCGAGGCTGGTAGTGCCAGTGTAAGGGACAAGTAGTACTGTTCGGTGCGGGGGTACAGGTGTTGCACGGTGGGTGGTGGGGTCATGGGGCCCATCGGTCAGTGGGTGTGGGTGCCGATGCGGTGGGTGCGGACGTGGCGTGGGCGCTGAGTCGGACGGACGCGGGGGGATCTGTGCGTAGTGCGGCGCGGGCCCCGAGGTGCAGTACAGTACAGCGGGGCGAGGCGAGACGAGGCGGTGGATGGGCTTTTATTCGGCCTGGGGTGAGTGGGCCGAGATGGGCCGAGGGGACAGGAGGGGATGGGCGGTGATGGAAGCATAGCGTGGTGCGTCGCTGTCGTGACGTCATCGGGCACTCTAGCTTTCTGGGTTTTTTTTTGCTAGCGTGATGACGTGGGGCCCGCGAACAGGACCAGCTCACGTTGAAGTCTGAACTCGAGTCATTATTAGGGCAGTGTGTTCCACGGGAATGTCACCTGTTCAATATTTGAGTTTTTTATAATGTAATTGACTTGAGAAATAACTTTAATTTTATATTTAAGCTCCTATTATTTTTATTTTAGTTTCCATATTTTTTTCAATTTATGTGGAGGTCCAAAATTTACATCGAACGTCCTAAAATCTAGAAAAGAATATAAATCTTCTCCTTCCTCTTTCTCGCTTATCCTCTTGTCTCTTCCTCACTCCTGAGCACACAGCGGCAAGCCGCCATCAACCTTGGCTCCCTCTCTCCTTCCATAGTCGGTGGCCCCAGCTTACCTCTTCTTCTTTTTCAACTAGTGACACTTCTTATCTCATTCCCCGACCGTCAGATCTGACGGCTGGCCGATGTCTACCAGGGGAGCGGTTGTCACGCCCTAAAGTTTTGCCCTTTTAAAAATCATTTAAATAATTTCAAAAAATTATTTTGGAATTAACCTAGAGCAAAGAGGTAACTTTAAAATGTAAATTATAAGTGAAAATGATATGGTAGGATTTTTTTAAAATTCTACATGTCAAAATACATTAATTGAATTTTTAGTGGAATTTTCAGAGCATTTTAACAAATTAAATCAATGCTCGGAATTAATTAGTCCCCGGAATTCATTTTCTCTCTCTTTCCCGTTTTCCCACTCTTTTTTGATCTTGGGTCGTCGGCCCAATCATCCCACTGACCTGGCGACCCATGCGCGTGCGCCCCTCTCTCCTTTCTGTCGTGGGCCGTGCCCACGAGCTGTGTGCGCCGCCGCCACCGAAGTCCACATCGCGCCCGTTCCGCTCTTGGGCCGCTGACAGGTGAGGTCCACCTGTCAGCCCGTCCCTTCCCCCCGTTTGAGCCTTCGCCGCCGCCGCGCTATCTCGGCCGCCCGCGCCACTCCACCCCGTGCACCCCATGCCGAAACCAAGCCAGATCCAAGCTGCCCGCGCCGTGTCGTCCCTTCCCGCTTACGCGTCGTCCCTTATCCGCGTGTATCCCACCGAAAACCCTAACCGAATCGGCGCCGCTCTCTCTCTCCGAGTCCGATTCAATGGCGAGAAATCCACGGCCACCCGTGCATGATCCGAACTCCAAACCCCCCTAAATCTCACCGCGCTGCCTGCATTGTTTCCCCTCTACCGCTGCTTGATTTCGTGTCCTAATTCGCCGATTACGCGTTCCGCCGTCGCGCGGCGCCGTCTTTGTCTCCACGCCGATGAGCGCTCTCTCTCTCCTTCTCGGTCCGGCAAACCCTAGCCGTCGCTCCTCGCAACCCCGTGCCATCACCCCGAACCCTAGCGTCGCTCGGCGCCACTCCCCACAACCCCGCGCGGCCATCCATCGTCGCCGCTTGCGCCGCCGACAAGCCGGCCGGCCACCGCGCAGCCATGGTCGATCGCGCTAAGCTCGGCCGCCGGTCAAAAAAACCCTAGCGACCCCGAGTCATTCGATCTACCGTGCGGTAGATCGGGGCCATCCATCCCGCACGCTTGTGCGGCCGCCACGTTGGCGCCACGTGTGCCCATGCGGTACACCCGCGCTGCCGCCCTCCCGTGGACCCGGTCCATCGTGGACCGGCGTCCCGCGCGCTCGCTTGCGTCAGCCTTTGCGCCATGCTGACGTCAGCCCTAGTTGCTTGCGTCATCGCTAACGTTAGCCGCACCCATTGTGTCAGCCAGGGGTTTAATTGCGTAATAAATTATTAAGGTTTTTTCTGTTTTAGTAATAAACATAGATAATCTTTTAAAATTCATATCTTTTTAATCTGAGCTCCGTTTTAGCCCATTCAAATTTCACTAAATTCAAAAAATATCGAGAATCAATTAAAAATAGTTCTGTGTATTGTTTCAGTAGACTTTTAGCCTGTTTTGTTGAGTGGTTTGTTTGTTATGTAGATTCTGACAGTCCCAGCGATCACGTTTATTTTGAAGTAGTTGCAGAAGTTTCCCAATCTTCAGAGCCAGACAAGTCATACTTTACATTGATTATATTATGCCTATTTTTCTAAATGTCTTATTTCTCTCAAATATCACATATATTTTGGAATGTCATTTTATGGGATTATTTTAACTATTATACTCAACAATATGACTTGTTTACCTTATACCATTGATAGCTTGGATTTAATATGACTATATATTGGTTTAGGACATACTTAGCCAGGCTTAGATCAATTAGCTCATTAAAGGGGATCATATCACTTAATTACTATAGTGAAGATTATATACAGATGATGTTAAGTATGAGATATTGTAATATTAATACTAAAGCATGACAATGGTGGGTTGTGGGTGCAATGGTTTTGGATAGTTACGCCCATGGTAGTTAAGGACCGGTTCACAGGAAACCCTGAAAGAATTATCGTGTGTACCACAAGCCAGCATAATGCTGGATCTGTAGTGTAGCTGTCTCTAGCTGATGTACCCTAGTGAGGGTGGGCGTGATGAAGTTGGGTCGACCTTGGTTAAAAGGGTTGATTGGCTGCCGGATTCACCGCGGCACTCGGGGGGCTGCCCATTGCCTTGATGGGAGTAGGGACGAAACCTTAGTGTTGTATGATTGGTTAGAGAGAATTATGCGAAGGGTCCTGTCATAGTCCCTTTCTGGGGTATCATGGTGGTACACCGGCACGCGAAAACGTGTCGTGGAGCTGTGTCTTGTGGGTACAGATGTACACCTCTGATCAGAGTTAAAAACTATTTGAATAGTCATGCCCACGGTTATGGGCTATCAACCAGATTCACCGTGATTAGTCTTATTCTAGCAAATAATTTGATTAATGGTACTTGATTAGAATAGATGGAAGGTTGGGCCTGTTACAACGTGGGGTAACGTGGGATAGTAATTATTCTAATACTGCTTAGTTATATAATACTATTTTACTGCTTTCAACTATTAATGTGAAATGTTGTTTATGCAAATTAAACCCTAGCCTTCCTTGTGAATTATCCTGCATCATACCTTCTCTTCCGATATGACTTTGTTGAGTACAGTGGGTAGTACTCAGTCTTGCTCTATCTCCCCATCAGAGTCAGAGATCGACGCAGAGGAAGGTTTCGACGAGGATTAGGCTTTCGTCCAGCATCAAGGTTGCCTGTGGTGTGTTGGTGCTTCGTCGCAAGAGTTAAGTTTCAGTTTAGCCAGTCGTTTCTTTTTCCGCTGCATTTTTGTAATCCTTTATATTATTTCTAAGATGTGGATTCTGTAATATCAACAATTATCGTATGTGTACCCTGGCTGGTTCTGGACAGAGGTTTTAATACACGTATAGCTTCGGAAATTCTGGTTTGAATTTCTGGGCGTGATAGCGGCTATATGGAGACGGGCCTCAGGGGCGACACGGTGGAGTGGCCTCAGCGGTAGGCGTGGTGTCTCGTCGGCAAGAAGGCGACGACGAGGAGAAGGACTCCTAGGGGCGAAATCTCGAGTTCTTCATTCACATCCGCGGCGCCGGTCCACGCCTCTCCCTTTCTCTCTAGGAGTGTCTCGGGTCAACGAGATATGTGGCGGCGGATGGTGCCCCGTCGGCAGCAACGGGCTCGACCAACCACGACAGCGCTTGCGGCCACCCTATGCTTCTCCTCATTGGTGACGAGGACCACCTAGCTCTGATTTGGTGCCTCTGGCGGGCTACGCGAAGTGACATCTTCTCGATGGCGTCGCAGAGGCGACGAGGTGAAGCATCTAGGCCCCGTGTTTGTTTTGGTAATTAATGATAAGCGCTAATTGTGGACTAATGATACTTTTGAGTTTCATATATTTGAATTAGGATGACACGATAAGAAGTGCATGGATGATCACCGAGGATTATTTTCAATGGCACAATACAAAAATGATTGATGACAGTAAAACTAATAATTTATTTTTATTGATCGAGGAGTTTGGGCGATCAAATTTCATAGATTCTACTTATAGCTTTGCCGTACTGTCAAGAGGGGTAATGACCTAAGCAAAGAGATGATCAAAATGTCACATTAGGTCATTTGCATTCCAACTTCAATTTCTTGTCACTTTCTGTCCAAGGTCGGTCTGACCGTGGATGTGTATCCGGTCTGTCCGGGGACTCGGGGCGGTCTGACCGCAGGTCTTTTGTGCGGTCTGACCGGACCTTTGTGGCGGTCTGACCGGCCATACACCTGGTCTGACCGGCCTCCTTGATCCCCTCCAGCCTGGCGATCCAGAGCCACTAGAGCCGCAGTCGGTCAGACCGAGCCGATGGCGGTCTGACCGAGCCGAGGACGGTGTGATCGGCCATTTGGCCTCCGGTCTGACCGGCCCCCTATTGTCATAGCAATAATTGCACTATAACGGCTAGTAAACTAGCCGTTACAACTTAAGGTCGGTCTAACCTGCCACCCTTCGTCGGTCTGACCGACAGGCAGCAGAGTTGGTGGATTTCGTCCCCAACAACTAGTTTACTTGGTGTGGGGTATAAATAACCTCCTTTTGGCAGCAAGGGACCTCTTCTTGGCACTCTCTTCAATTTCATACACCCTTGCACCTCTCTCACACTCAATTGAGCTTTGTGTTCGTCCACTTAGTGTGTTTGAGAGTTGAATTAGCCAAGAGCCAAGTGCATTGCTTCATTGTAGAGCTAGTGTGACACTTTATCATCTCCAAGCCGCGGTATTACTTGTTACTCTTGGAGGTTCCCGCCTCCTAGACGGCTTGTGGAGGAGTTTCCCGGTGACCTCTCCGAGAAGATTGTGAAGGAGGTCCGACGCCGGTTTGTGAGTGGTTTGGAGTTCATCACCTTCGGAGCGAAGGAAGAACTACCCCTAGTGATCGAGGCTTGGGTAGTCCTTTCCGCGGGCCGGCTCCCACCTTGCCCACCTCTTGACGAAGGGGGCGTGTGGTGGCTTCGTGGTTGAGCGGCGGAGTTGGGCTTGCCTCAACGGGGACTAGGAAACCGGTGAGTTTCCGAACCTCGATGAAAAACTCCTTTGCCTCTTGTCTCATTTACTTGTTGCATTTACTTTTGTGCAATTTACATTTGTAGAGACATACTTGAGCCACTATCATTGTCGAAACTTGGTTTCGGCAATAGAAATTTGGGGGTGCAGTCAAGATCGCCAAGCTCGATGGGTTAGGTGGAAAACAAGGATTTAGATAGGTTCAGGCCCTCTCATGAGATAATACCCTACTCCTGTTTCGGGGATTCGATCCACCGAGTGTCTTTATTGATCTCGTGATCTTGTGTATCTAAAGATGAAAGCTGATCTAACTTCTAATATCCCTCAAGAGACGCCCCTTACCCCCCTTATATAGTCTTGGGAGGCGGGTTTACAGATCGGAAACCCTATCTTACTCTAAGTCGGTTTCCTCAACCTTACCAAACCGTGACTATAGGTCGTTGCCTTATCTCAATCGACAACGTAACACCCAAGTCATATTTGGTTTACATATTTGGTAGTTGCAACCTATCCCTATCTCTAGTTGGATAAGATTGCCATGTGTATATCCGATTGCCATAATCTCCACAGTAGCCCCCGAGTCCTTTTCAGTCGACGAGACAACTCAGCATCAAACCAAGATAGTATTCAACCAAACAACTCTTTGGTCGAGTGCTTCTGGTGCCGAGTGATTCCATCATCTCTGCCTGAATCTCCCGAGTGGCTCCAAAGACTGTGAAGGGCTTGAATAATATTCAAAAGATTCTCAAAAATAAATATCTATGTGCATCTCTTGATGCACCTAATTAGGTGTAGCCCCCGACTGTGTAGTTAGCCAAAAACAGACTAAACACACAATCAAGAACTATAAAGAATCATACTCATATAAATGTTTAGCTCATGCTAAAGCAACCATAAAAAATCTCATTACTCGGCAAACTCGTGCTCATTCGAGTGAATTTGCCCGAGTCATCTCAGAACAAATAACTCAATCAACCCTCATAGGTGGAAAGCACTCGGTAAGCTCATGCTTATCCGAGTGGATCTGCCCGAGTCATCTCGGAACAAATGTTTTAATCGTCCCTCATGGATAAACAAGTTTTTCAGTTGTCTGAAAAAATATGATCAAAATATTAAATAGCTCCTGCCATAATATTGGTCTCAATCTAAAAAGATCTTCACCAAGGTGAAAACATAGTGTCGAAACTTGGTTTCGACAATATATTTTCTGGGGTCGCAGTCAAGATCGCCAAGCATAATGGGTTGGAAGAAGAAGAAGATTTAGACAGGTTCAGGCCCTCTCGTGAGGTAATACCCTACTCCTGTTTCGGTGGATTCGATCCGCCGAGTGTCTTTATTGATCTCGTGATCTAAAGCTCTCGCTTATGAAGTCGTATCTAGAATCTAATCTCTGATCAAGTCTAGGATATCCCTCAAGGGACGCCCCTTACCCCCTTATATAGTCTTGGGAGGAAGGGTTTACAAGTCGGAAACCCTATCTTATTCTAAGTTGGTTCCTCAATCTTACCAAACCGTGACTATAGGCCGATTGCCTTATCTCTATCGGCAACCGTAACACCTAAGTCAAGTTCGGCTTACGGATATAGCAGTGCAATCTATCCCTACCTCCGAGTCGGATAAGCTTGCCATGTGGATACCCGATTGCCACAATCTCCACAGAGAGCCCCGAGTCCTTTTCGAGTCAACGAGACAACTCGGCTTCGGACCAAAGCAAGCACTCAACCAAAAATCTCTTTGACCGAGTGCTTTTGGCGCCGAGTGATTCCATCATCTCGCCCGAATCTTCCCGAGTGGCTCCAAAGACTGTGAAGGGCTGGAAAATATATATATAAAAATTTCTCAAAAATAAATATCTAGGTGCATCTCTGATGCACCTAATTATAGGTGTAGCCCCGACTATGTGGTTAGTCAAAAATAGACTAAGCATATAGTCAAGAACTATAAAAAATTATTCTCATGTAGATGCCTAGCTCATGCTAAAGCAATCATAGAAATCTCATTACTCAGCAAGTTCATACTCAACCGAGTGAATTTGCCCGAGTCATCTCAGAGCAAATAATTCAATCATCCCTCATGGGTAAAATACACCCGGCAAGCTCTTGCTTATCCAAGTGGATTTGCCCGAGTAATTTCGGAATAAATAACTCAATCAACCCTAACGGGTAAAAAGCACTCGGTAAGCTCATGCTTATCCGAGTAGATCTGCCCGAGTCATCCCGGAACAAATATTTTATTCATCCCTCATGGGAAAACAAGTTCTTTCAATCATATGAAAAATATGACCAAGTTATTAAATAGCTTTTGCCATAATACTGGTCTCAATCTTATAAAAATCTTCACCAAGGTGGAAAATAAACAGCATCGGCAAGATTACCCGACCAAATACCGAAAAACCAAATAGCCCTTGTTCACCAAGGCGGCTATAAAAACTCTGCTGTTGGTCACCTTCCAAATTGCATCGTGCCAACTTCTCATGAAGTTAAGCAAACCGCGGTATGGAAGGATCTTTTAAGGTATAGGGCACTCGGACACGCGCATATTGCCAGGGCAAATCTGCTTAAGCTCATCCGCTTAAGTCCCTAAGGACACGTATCGGACCACACCTTAGCTGGGCCGTAGATTTTCTTATGGGCTCGGCCCACTCACCAGAAAACCTAGCGTGACCCTCAAATCTTTCTTTATAAAGACACGAGGTCGTCCCCGCCTCTTCATCTTCCAAAAATTCCCCTTCTCGCAATACTGCTCATCGGTTTATTGCGGAGAACCCTAGGCTTGCGCGCTTCTCAATCCATCCGCCAAGAAGCTTGCTTGCCGCGACAACTAACTTCTGCAGCCAAAACTCCCACATCCATCGCCCAAGATCTAACCTTTCTCAGCCAGATCCGCTCCCCAACAACCTCGCTCTCATGGCGGAGGAGAAGAGGATTCCGTTCGACCAATGGGCCACCTCGGACGTGAGGGAATACACCCTCAAGGAGATGGTAAAGCACGGCGTGCTTCCGCCAAAGGAACTTGTGGGATGGCGCCGGCGGCGGGGAGGACTTCCGACCCCAAACACCGGTGAGCTCGTTGTCTTTACCTCCTTTTTCTATTGCGGGTTCAGCCTTCCCACCTCGAGTTCTTTCGGGGCTCTTGGATTATTATGGCCTTCACATCTACCATCGAACCCCAACTCGATGCTTCACATAGCACTCTTTATCCATGTATGTGAAGCTTTTCTCGGCATTCTTCCTCATTTCAATCTGTTCCGTCGTATGTTCTACCTGAAACCCCATCCGAACAAGGATCAACCTTGCGTCGTTGGTGGGGCAGGCTTTCAACTTCGCGGATCTCTCCGCAAAGACTACTTCTCTCTCCCCTTGAAATCCTCGAACAAAGGCGCACGCGAACCGGTTCTACATCGGCAATCTTGAACCCAGCCTTCCCGCCTTTGTCGGTCTTCCTCCTGTCCCCAAGCCATCTTGGAGCACCGTCCTGGTAGCCCAAGAATGGGATGAAGCCAACGATCTGCTCGCGAAGATCTTGGCGATGAAGAAGAGGAATCTTCGCGGGGAACAAATCACTCGGCACTTCATTAGGTGCCGACTGGTGCCGATCAAGGAGCGGTCGAAGCCGGCCTTCGAGTATGAAGGTGGAACAGACCCCAATCGGGAGGACCCAGATCCGCTCACATACGAGATCCTGAAGATTCGTATGTACAAACTCTTCTCATCCGGGATTTCAGTCGAGCGGGCCCTCATACTGCCAGTCCTTCCATTCAGCATCCACCGACCTCCTCCTCCGGTAAGCCGATTGGATGCTTCATAGTATCTTTCGATCTTGACGTCTTGTCGTTTAATGTTGCACTTTCCCTCTTCGGGAAAACGCCTCTATCTCCTCCAAACCATATAAGGTGGCTCATGATGACGCGCCGCGTCGCCCTGCCAAGAAGCCGACTGGCGGGATCAAAATCCAAGCTGATCCAGTCGGGAAGCGGGCAGCACCGAGTGAGGACTCGAACAAGCGCGCAAGCAAAAGGCGGCTGATCATCGAGGACTCGGATGACGACATCCCGGCTCCTCCGGTCGAGACCCCGCCCTTAAGGCGATCACCACGGACGGCGCCGAAGATTCGCCGATCCTCCAGGTACGCTCTGAAACCAAAGTCCTGAGCTCTTTCGCAGAAAACTTTTCTTTATCTTCGCTGTATTCACTTGTGCGGAGGCCCCGGGACATAGATCCTGCTGGGAGGGTGAAGGGCCAACCCCGCTGCTCCCGAAGTGCCAAGGCCGTCGAGCCAAAACCCGAAGCCCGCAACCGAGTGCGAGCGTTCCGGAGAAGCATCCTTCTCCTCAGAAGGAGAGCGCCCCTAGGGAGGAGCCCCCGACTGCCAGCCGGGGTATCCCGACTGGAAACCAGTCGGCTGCCGGGGAACCCTCGGCTGCGGCCCGAGCGCCCCCGACTGAGGCTCACTCGGCGCAGAGCCCGAAGAAGAGGAAGGGCCCTGGCGCCCACCTAGGCGGCGACCACCAAAACCGGTGAGACTTGCTTCGGAACTTTCCTTTGTTCTTTCAATTTTGAATCCTTCATGTCTTCATTGGTCTTTCTTGTTTGCCAGCCACGGTAGAAGAGATCCCTAGGCTACAGTCTGCTGAGACCTGGGTTCCTCCGATCAGAATCGAGTGGCGGGACTCGGAGGGCGAGAGACAGGGCATCATCCTCGATCGGCAAGCTGAAAAGGACGAAAGGGATGCCCTCGTCGAGAGCCTGAATGAGGCGACCCGACTGCTCAACGTAAGCCTTCGTCTTTCTTTTTGATTATATCTTCGTTATCCTTGATCGATCATTCTTACGCTTTCGTATGCGAAAGAATATTGCCGCTCAATGGCAAAATCCGAGGTCTTGGAAAAGCCGGTGCCTCACTTAAACTCCTTGGAGGACGTTCGCGCAGTGAAGGTCACTCGGGAGGAGGCCGCTTCGAGGAGGCCGCTTTAAGGAGGGAAATCTCGGAGCTTCGGGAGGCGAACCTCGACCTCCGCGGATCAATCGGAAGTAAGCCGCCTCTCCTAGCTTTATCATGATTCTTTTGTTGATCTTGTCAATTGATAACCTTCTTTCGTTGTAGAAAATTCTTCGGAGGTCCACTCGCTTCAAGTCCAGTGAAGCGGTCAACCTTGACAAGGCCGAAATGGAGGCCGAATTTGAAGGTAACCTTCTTTGAAGTCAAATCCCGTGTCGCTTCATTTCCGAGTGCCTTGACCGATCTAGGACTCCTTGCGGCTTATAAGATGAAGACCCGAGCCCAATACGACGTCTTGCTTGGGCGGATTAAGTCCAGCGACGAGATACGGGAAGAGGTCGCTAACGCCGCCACGCCGATCTTAACCTCCTTGTTTGATCAAGGAGTTGGGGCCGCTCTGGGGCCAATCGAGATCTTCGACAAGCTCCGGATGGCTCCCGAGCAGATCGAAGAACATCACCGAAGCGGCCAACATGGGGGCTGGCGGCTCTTGCACGACCAAGTCCCTCTACCCCGAGTGGACATTCATTCAATCGGGAGGGCTTGCCGAGGGGACAACAGATGAGCAGGCCTTGGATATGCTCAGCGAGGCGCAAGAGGCGGCGAAGAAGATCTCTTTGAGAACTTGTCCTCAATCCACTTGGAGAACTTGTCGATTGCGACGAAGAGGTGTGTGAAACCTCCTGGAGCTTTCTTGAAAGGGCCAACCATGTCCAGCCCCCATACCGCGAACGGCCAGGAAAGCGGGATTGTTTGGAGCTCCTGGGCCGGGACATGGGTTTGTCGGGCAAAAAACTGGCAGCCTTCGCAGGTTCTTACGACTTTTTCCGCGTCGGAGACCGCGGTGAGCCAGAAGAATCCTTGCCTATAAGCTTTGCCGACCAGAGTGCGTGCCGCCGCGTGGCTTCCGCATATACCCGAGTGAATATCTTGTAGTAATTGTTTCCCTTCTTCGGGTGTGATGCACCTCATTAGAATTCCAGAGGGGCTCCTCTTGTATAGACCGGAGTCGACCATGACGTACGCTTGGCAACGACGCCGGACGCGTTCTGCTTCATCCCGGTCATCCGGCAGCTCTTGCTGAGTTAAGAATTTGATGAGCGGCGTCCTCCAGTCGGTATCGATCATGGTGACTTCGTTCGTGGTTTGTTCGTTGAGAGTCGTCTTCGCCGTGACGGTTGGTTCATAGAGATGCTCGACGAAGACGTCTGTTGGAGCAGCTTCTCGCTTAGATCCGAACTGTGCTAGCTCATCGGCAGCTTCGTTGTTATGTCTCAGGACATGTGAGAGTTCTAGCCCATCAAACTTGTCCTCAAGCTTGCGGACCTCTTGTCGGTAGGCCTCCATAGTGTCGTTTATGCAGGACCAATCCTTCATCACTTGATTGACGACCAGCTGGGAATCGCCTTTCACAATAAGCCAACGAATCCTGAGTGAGACTGCAAGGCGCAGTCCATGTAAAAGAGCTTCGTATTCGGCGACGTTGTGTGAGGCGGAGAAGTGGAGGTGAAGGGCATATCTTAGCCTTTCCCCAGTCGGGGAGATCAGCACAACTCCTGCTCCCAAGCCGGTGATCCTCTTGGATCCGTCGAAGTGCATGGTCCAAGTGTTGGAGGTCTTCTCGGGAACATGCTCTTGCTGTTCGATCCACTCGCCAGAAGTCCGCTAAGGCTTGTGACTTAATGGACGTCTGGCTTGAAAGTTAAATCCAGCGGCATCGGTTCGGGGCCCACTTGGCGATGCGCCCGGTTGCCTCGCGGTTGTGGACGACGTCGCCGAGTGGAAAAGAAGTGATGACGGTGACCGAGTGACCGAAAGTAGTGTGCCAATTTCCTCGCGGTTATTAGAACACCATAAAGCAATTTTTGTACCTGGGGTATCGGATTTTGGCTCGCCAATACTGCCGACAAAGTAAATTGGTCTTTGAATCTTCCGGGCCCGTCCTTCTTCTTCTCGTTCGACCACAAGGACCGTGCCGACCACTCGGTGAGTGGCCGAGACGTACGGCAAGAGGGGTTCCTGGGCCGAGGTGAAGCCGGGACGGGTGGCGTGGTAAGGAACTCTTTGAAATCTTCAAAGGCCTTGTCGGCTTCGTGGTCCACTTGAAAGTCGTCTGTCTTCTTCACGGCTGAAGAAGGGCATGCCTCGTTCGCCGAGTCGGGATATGAAACGGCTCAGTGCCGCCATGCAGCCAGTGAGCTTTTGGACGTCTTTCTGATTACTCGGGGGCTTCATGTTTAAGATAGCGTTGATCTTCTCTGGGTTTGCTTCGATGCCGCGATGTGATACCATGAAGCCGAGCAGTTTGCCTGATGGAACGCCGAAAGTGCACTTCTCCGGGTTCAACTTCATTCTGAAGGCCCGGATGTTTGCAAAGGTTTCTTCTAAGTCGGCGATCAGGTCTTCTTTCTGCTTGGTCTTGATGACAACATCGTCGACATAAGCTTCAACGTTTTTGCCGATCTGCGTTTGGAAGCATCTTTGGATCATGCGTTGGTATGTAGCTCCGGCGTTCTTCAGCCGAAAGGCATGGTGATGTGATAGGCCCCGAACGGCGTGATGAAAGATGTCTTCAAGCGTCGGATTCTTTGATCGATCCGGTGATAGCCCGAGTAACAATCCAAGAAACTCGGGAGTTCGCAGCATGTTGAGTCGACGACTTGGTCGATGCGAGGCAGCCCGAACGGATCTTTGGGGCAGGCTTTGTTGAGGTCGGTGTAATCGACACACATACGCCATTGCCTTGTCTTCTTGCGGACCAGGACTGGGTTGGCTAACCAGTCGAGATGAAGGACTTCTTTAATGAAGCCGCGCCAAGAGCTTCGCAAGTTCTTCTTTGATCGCGTCTTTTCGATCCCGTGCGAACTGCGTAATCGTTGTTTTATTGGTTTGGCGTCATCTTTGACGTTCAAAGAGTGCTCGATCACCTCCCTAGGAATTCCGGGCATATCGATGGTTTCCAAGCAAAAACATCTTTATTATTTTGGAGGAAGGTGACGAGCGCGCTTTCCTATTTAGGATCTAGGTCGGCGCCGATTACAGCAGTTTTGGAGGGATCAGACGAATCAAGGGAGATCTTCTTGGTCTTGGCGTCGCCGGATCCCGATTTGGCTATCTTCTTCGCGGGGACTTCGCCCTCCGCCGAAGTCGATGCAACCAATCGGACTTCTTGTTGGCCACGTAATCTCTCGCGAGATTGGGCCATGTCACGGCTCTCCTTGTCGCAGTGAAGGCTTGCTTCACGTCGTCGCGAAGAGTGATGACGCCGTTGGGACCCGGCATCTTCATGCAAAGATAAGTGTAGTGAGGGATCGCCATGAACTTGGCAAGCGCAGCCTTCCGATGATGGCATGATATCTTTGCCAAGTCGGCCACCTCGAAGGTGACGTTCTCCGTTCGGAAGTTCTCTCGGGCTCCGAAGGTGACTGGGAGGGAGATATGCCCGAGTGGAGTTGAAGATAGCCCCGGGATAACTCCGTGGAAGGGGCTGAGCTTGCTTTGAGTTCGGACCTCGGGATCTGCATTTCATCCATGGTCTTGGCAAACAGATGTTGAGGGCGCCCCCATCGATGAGGACGCGCTTAAGCCTGATGTTGCGGACCACGGGGTCCAGGACGAGTGGATATCGTCCCGGATGGACCACTCGGTCGGGATGATCCGAGCGGTCAAAGGTGATGGCCACCTCCGACCATCGCAGATATTGAGGGACTTCGAGGTTGAGCCGCGTTGACCTCCCGGTCGGTTAGCTTTTGTTTCCTCTTGGATTCATAAGCTAACGGGCCCCAAGATGTGGTTGAGCTCCCCCACTGGATATTGAAAAGGTTCGGCATTTTCAGCCGCGTTGTTCTTCTTGGCGCCGAACGGGCCAGCCTCGTCAGTCGGCTTCTTGTTGAGCTGCGCCGCCGTCTGTTCAGCGAACCGCTTGTAGATAAAGCGTCCTTCGCCGCGTGCTTGTGATTCGGATGGTGGGTGCACCGGGCGTTCATGATGGCGTCGTAGGCGGCGACTCGGGGACGGCGTTGAGTATTGGAGGTTGCGGCCACTGTGTCTTCGATCGGCGCTTGCGATCTTTCGGCCCTGGTTGCCGTTGTTGCCGCCATCCTTCTTAGGATTTCGGCTTCCTCCCCGCTTGCTTGTCCTCTCTTCCGTCGGCCGGTCTTGACGGGCGGCTTTGATGGCGTCGTTTGATTTGGCGTATGAATTCGCCGTCTCAAACATCGCTTCACCGTCTTCGGTGGCTTGCGTCCGAACTTGCCGATAAGCGGCTCATCACGGACTCCCTTCGGAAGGCGGCGATGATGATGTCATCGGTGATGTTCGGGATCTTGTTGCGCTTCTCGAGAAGCGACGAATGTAATCCTTCGAGGCTCGTCCGGCTTCGGACGGCATTGTAGAGGTCGAAGTGCGTGCCGGGCCTCTCGAAGGTGCCTTGGAAGTTGGCGATGAAGTGGTCCCTCGGCTCGCTCCACGAGCCGATTGAGCCTCTTGGCAGCGGTGAGCCAATTTCGGCCGAGTTTGCGAGGGCCACGGGCAGGTAGTTGGCCATGGCTTTGTTGTCGCCACACCGCAGCTCGGATGGCAAGAGTATATACGAGTTAACCAAGATTCGGGGTCGGTTTTGCCATCGTACCTTTCTATCCCTGTTGGCTTAAAGCCACTCGGCCAATGCACTCGGCGGAGCTCCGGGTGAAGGCCGGTACTCCATCGTCGCCGCTATCAGGTGATCCCCTCCGATCTTCCTTAGTGCGACGGTCGCGCTCTTGGTAGCGGCGGTCGAGGACTTCCCGCAGATCACTCGGCGGGGTCTTCTGTTGGCTGGTTGGGTAGCTGGAACTG
Source organism: Oryza australiensis (assembly GCA_019925245.2). NCBI lineage: Eukaryota > Viridiplantae > Streptophyta > Magnoliopsida > Poales > Poaceae > Oryza > Oryza australiensis. The sequence continues at coordinate 1,790,087 of JAIFGZ020000342.1, forward strand.
TTGCGGTGGACTCGGTGGTGGACGGGTGGACGTCCATGTCGCTTGTGGCGGGAGTCGACCGTCTGCTCTTGGTGCCTCGGGGTGTACTCGGGAGGTGGGCCTCTTGGCCTAGTTGACGACCGAGCCGGCTCGGGCCTCCTGTAGTCTCCTGACCTTAGGGGTGGGAGCCGGCTCTTGTCAGGCGTTTCGGCCACGGATTCGTCGGCCTTCTTGCCAAAGTGGTGGGAGGGCCGTTAGCCGTGGCGGCAACGATGGTCTTGATCTTATCAAGTATAGGAGTCACGTTGGGCGAGCCGTCTCCATGACGGTATCCAAGAGCGTGAGTGCGGCGACGGCGTTCGCGTGGCGTCCGGAAGACATTGGTGTTGCGAACCCGTGTTTGGAGGATGGCCTCCCGGGCGATCGTCCGCCGCACAGATCCCGCTTCCTTTTGTCGGCCTCGTCTTTGCGTTGTTTGTCCTCCTCGGCTGTCTTGCGCTCAAACTCCACTCTAGCTCGCTCCTCTTCGGCAAGCCTTCTGGCCATGGCTGAGTCGGACTCATCCGGCTCGGCCATGAGGACGTCGAAGCACTTCGGCTCGCATCCATAGGGCGATCGGAGTTGTCGGCTTCGTCGAAGGGATGCCGTAGAGATTGTCGAAGCCGGCGAAGCCGAGGTATCCGTTGAGCTCGAAGATGAGCAGGAGCCAAAGGACGGGAGGATGACAGCGACCTCCCTTGATCCTGAGAAATCTGGATCTGGATCGCTCCAGTCCGAGTCGGAGCTTGGGGGATCAGGCCCCTCCGAGTGGATTGACGCCAACTCGGGGGAGAGCAGTTGGCTGTAGATCTTGGCGACGTTTGGTAACCCAAACGGCACCGAGAGGTCTTCAGCTGAGTAGATTGCTTCCGTCGGGGAGGCGAGAAGATTGGCGCAGATCTCGGCGGCATCCGGTAATTCGAGTGGCGCCGAGTAAAGTCCGTCGTCGGGGAAGGTGGATCGCATCTTGGTCTTCAAGATGTTGTCGAAGATCTTGGCGCTGTTGGGAAGCCCGAACGGCGCCGAGTGGTTCTTTTCCTTCGACTGGTTTGAGTCCGAGTCGAAGGAGGAGGAGTCGAAGAGGTTGGCGGCGAAGTCGCCGAGTCCTGAAGGAGATCCCATCACGCTTGTCGGCGAGATTGTTGAAGAAGTCTTGACGCGCGGCCCCTACCTGGCGCGCCAACTGTCGAAACTTGGTTTCGGCAATATATTTTCTGGGGTCGCAGTCAAGATAGCCAAGCACAATGGGTTGGAAGAAGAAGAAGATTTAGACAGGTTCAGGCCCTCTCGTGAGGTAATACCCTACTCCTGTTTCGGTGGATTCGATCCGCCGAGTGTCTTTATTGATCTCGTGATCTAAAGCTCTCGCTTATGAAGTCGTATCTAGAATCTAATCTCTGATCAAGTCTAGGATATCCCTCAAGGGACGCCCCTTACCCCCCTTATATAGTCTTGGGAGGAAGGGTTTACAAGTCGGAAACCCTATCTTATTCTAAGTTGGTTCCCTCAATCTTACCAAACCGTGACTATAGGCCGATTGCCTTATCTCTATCGGCAACCGTAACACCTAAGTCAAGTTCGGCTTACAGATATAGCAGGTGCAATCTATCCCTACCTCCAGTCGGATAAGCTTGCCATGTGGATACCCGATTGCCACAATCTCCACACATAGTATTGATATAATCATTTAATTCAAGTGCTAAAGAACCAAACATCCCTTGTCATCAAGGCAGCCATAAAAAGCTTAGCCGTTTGCCACCTTTCAAATTGCATCGTGCTAGCTTCTCAGGAAGTCAAGCAAACCGCGGTATGAAAAGATTTTCAAAGGTACAGGGCATTTAGACACGTGCATATTGCCAAGGCAAATCTGCTCAAGTTCATCCACTTAAGTCCCTAAGGACACGCGTCGGGCCACACCTTAGCTGGGCCGCAGATCTCTCATGGGCTCGGCCCAATCACAAGAAAACCTAGCGCAACCCTCAAATCTCTTTAGAAAGCCTCGAGGTCATCCCCGCCACTTCGTCTTCCCAGAAAAAATTCCCCAATCGCATTACTGTTCATCAGCCTGCAGCGGAGAACCTTAAGCCCTTGCCCGCGCCCAATCCACCGATCCAGAAGCTTACACTTTGCTCACAGCTAGCCTCCGCATCCATCTTTTCAGACCCCCATCTCAAATCCCCATCCTTCAAGCCAGATCTGCTCCCCATTCAAACCACATTCATGGCGGACGATAGGAAAATCCCTTTTGAGCAATGGGCCGCTTCGGATGTGAGGGAATCCACCCTCAAGGAGATGGTGAAGCACGGAGTGCTTCCTCCCAAGGAAATCGTGGACTGGCGCCCGGCGGCGGGTGAAGATTTTCCCACCCTGAACACTGGTGAGCTCGTCGTCTTCACTTCTTTCTTTTACTGTGGCTTCAGCCTCCCCACCTCCGAGTTCTTTAGGGGGCTTCTTGATTATTATGGTCTTCGTCTCTATCATTTGAACCCTAACTCCATGCTTCACATCGCCCTTTTCATTCACGTGTGTGAAGCCTTCCTTGGCATTCTCCCCCACTTTCAGCTCTTTCGTCGCATGTTTTACCTTAAACCGCATCCCAATAAGGACCAGCCCTGTGTTGTTGGTGGGGCAGGTTTCCAGCTTCGCGGATCCCTCCGCAAGGAGTATTTCTCTCTCCCTTTGAAGTCTTCCAACAAGGGTTGGCATGCGGGCTGGTTCTATATTAGCAATCTTGAACCCAGCCTGCCAAACTTCGTAGGCCTTCCCCCCGTGCCTAAGCATACCTGGAGTACCGTGCCAGTAGCCCAAGACTGGGAAGAGGCCAACAAGTTATTAGCGAAGATCTTGGAGATGAAGCAGAAGGGTCTTCGCGGTGAGCAAATCACTCGGCATTTCATTAGGAGCCGACTGGCGCCAATTAAGGAGCGATCGAAGCCAGCCTTCGAGTACGAGGAAGAGAGGGACCCCAATCGGGAAGACCGGGACTCCCTTAGCTTTGAGATCCTGAAAATCCGGATGTACAAGGTCTTCTCGACTGGAATTGCAGTCGAGCGCAGCCTCGTGCTGTCGGTCCTTCCCTTCAGTCTCTATGGACCACCTCCTCCGGTAAGCTGACTGAACTCCTTCATTGCTTCACAATCTTGACGTCATACTTCTTATCGTTGTAAGAAACTTCTTTGCAGGAAAATGCCTCCATCATCTCGGAGCCCTACAAAATCCCTCACGACGACGTGCCGACCCGACTTGCCAAGAAGCCAGCCGGCGGCGTGAAGATCCAGAGTGATTCAGCCGGGAAAAGGGATGCCCCGAGTGAGGATATCAGCAAACGGGCGAGCAAGAGAAGGCTCGTCATCGATGACTCGGACGATGATGTCCCAGCCCCTCCAGCCGAAACAACCCCTCCAAGGCCATCACCGAAGGCGGCGCCGAAGATCCACCGGTCGTCCTGGTACGCCTCACGATTAAAGTTTGAGCTCATCGTTGAAGGTTTCTTCGTCTTCATTCCGACTGGTCCTATCGTTCTCTTTGCAGGAAACCCCAAGACATATACCCTGCAGGGCAGAGTGAGGGGCCAACGCCCTCTGCCGCGTCGGAGGCACCGAAGCCTACGGAACCCAAACCCCGGAGCCCTCTCCCGAGCGAGAGTGCTCCGGGCGGAAGGCCCTCACCTCCCAGCGAGAGTATCCCAAGGAGGGAGCCCTCGACCGCCAGCCGGGACACCCCGACTGGAAACCAGTCGGCCAAAGGTTAGAAGGAAAAGGTCAGCCGGGCTGCTCCAGTTAAGGATTCGGCCACCGAATCCGGTATGCCTTGGATTAACATGTCATCTTTAATCTTCAATTTGACTCTTTCATATCTTCATCTGTTCCTCCCGATCTATCAGCCACAGTAGAAGAGATCCCCAGGTTGCAGTCTTCTGAAACCCGGGTTCCTCCGATTAAGATCGAGTGGCGAGATTCGAAGGCCAAAGGCAGGGCATCGTCTTGGATAAGCAAGCGGAAAGCGAGGAAAGGGATGCCCTTGTCAGCAGCCTGAATGAGGCGACTCGGCTACTCAACGTAAGCCTTGATCCTTTTCTGTTGTTGCATCATCATTTCTTTTCAGTCGGCCAACTTCGGGTCTTGCGTGCAGAAGGAGTATTGCCGATCAATGGCCAAGTCCGACGCGCTCGAGAAGTTGGTCCCGCATCTAAACTCCCTGGAGGACGTCCAGCAAAAATTGAAGACCACTCGAGAAGAGGCCGCGTCGAGGGAGGCAGCCCTGAGAGGGAAATAGCCGAACTCCGGGAAGAAAACCTCGACCTCCGGGGTTCAGTCGGGAGTAAGCTTAACCCTCTCAGTCTCTTTATGGCTTCTGCGTCGATTCTGGTTGTTGAAAACCTTTCTTGTTTGTAAAAAAATTCATCGGAGGTCCACTCGCTCCAAGTCCAGCTGGAGGCAATCAGCCTCGACAAGATCGAGCTGGAGACTGAGTTTGAAGGTGAGCCTCTTCATAACAATGTTTGTTGTACTGCTTTATCTTCGAGTGCTTTGCATGATCATGTTCCTTTGGCAGCTTACAAAGTCAAGACCCGGGCCCAATACGACGTTCTGCTTGAGAGGGTCAAACAAGCTGGAAAGGTCAAAGAAGATGTTGCAAACGCAGCAACACCGATCCTGCTGTCTTTGTTTCATCAGGGAGTCAGGGCTAGCTCACTGGACCCAGTCGAGATCTTCGATAAGCTGTGTAGAGCCCCCGACCAATACTTGGCGAACATCGCTGAGGCTGCTACCATGGGGGCTGGCCTTGCTCTTGCACAGACCAAATCCCTCTACCCCCAGGTAGATGTCAACTCAGTCGGGGAAGGCTTCGCCGATAGCACCTCGGATGAGCAAACCCTGGACTTGATCAGCGATGCGCAGGAATCGGCTAAGAAAATTGCTATTGATGTAGTAAACAACTTCCGGCCTTGATTTGTCTTGTAAACATTGTATGCAACTTTCGATGTGATCTTTGTAGATGTTTGGTTTATTTATGTTAATGCCTTGATCCGAGTTTTTATGTAAAATTTCTTAAGTAATTTTCGTCTGATCGTCACCAAGCCTAAGCTTGATTAGGTCATCAAAAAATTCTCAGTCCTTAAACATTGAACTCGAATCAAGGAACATTAAACAATGATAAACCGAATATGCATAAGGTGGTGAAGAAAACTATGCTTTATTGACATATGTACAGCCCCCGACTGCTAACTCAATAAGTCATCTTGCTTGAGTTTAGCAGTCAAAAAGAGCATGAAACTTAAGACAATTTAAGCGTAGTATCGTCGAAGATGCTCGATGTTCCAGGAGTTCTCCACCATAGATCCGTCGTCACGCTTTAATCGGTATGCGCCTGGCCGAGTCACCTCAGCAATTATATACGGGCCTTCCCATAAGGGGGATAACTTGTGACGGTCCTTAGTGGTTTGAATCTTGCGCAGAACCAGATCGTCAACAATAAAAGCTCGTGCTCGAACGTTGCGACTGTGGTATCGTCTAAGCCCTTGAAGATATTTTGCCGACTGGATGAGGGCTGCCTCACGGGCCTCTTCCAATCGGGTGAGGTCATCCACTCGGTCTAGGTCGTAGCGTTCATCGTTGAAGCTGCGGACTCGGAGGGATTCATACTCCATCTCGTTTGGCAACATGGCTTCTGCGCCATAGACCAAAAGTTTGGTTGGTAGCCCGACTGGGCGTGGTCCGCAGAGACCATAGAACCGAGTGGAGCTCTTGCACCCACTTGCCGGCATAAGGACTTAAGCGGTCGAACACGCGGGCCTTAATGCCTTGAAGGACCATGCCGTTGGCATGCTCAACTTGACCATTGCTTTTGGGATGTGCAACTGACGCATAGCAAATTTTGATTCCGAAGTCTTCGCAGAATTCTTTGAAGATGCCTCCAGTGAATTGAGTCCCATTGTTGGTTATGATTCTGTTTGGGATGCCGAACCGGTGCACGATGTTGAGGATGAAGTCCCGTGCCTTGTCAGCAGTAATTGTGGCAACTGGCTTAGCTTCGATCCATTTGGAGAACTTATCGGTTGCGACGAATAAGTGCGTGAATCCTCCTGGAGCCTTCTTGAAAGGGCCGACCATGTCTAGGCCCCATACCGCGAATGGCCAGGATAGTGGGATTGTTTGTAGTTCTTGGGCTGGGACATGGCTCTGTCGGGCGAAGAATTGGCAACCTTCACAGGTTCGTACTACTTTATCCGCGTCGAAGACCGCGGTAAGCCAGAAGAAACCTTGTCTGTAAGCTTTGCCCACCAAGGTGCGTGCTGCCGCGTGGCTTCCGCATATGCCCGAGTGGATGTCTTGGAGTAGATGTCGTCCTTCCTCGGGTGTGATGCATCTCATCAGGACTCCGGAGGGACTTCTCTTGTACAGATCGAAGTCAACCATGATGTAAGCTTGGCAACGACGTCGAACACGTTCTGCCTCGTCCCGGTCTTCCGGCAGCTCTTGCTGTGTTAAAAATTTGATGAGTGGTGTCCTCCAGTCGACGTCAATCATGGCGACTTTGTTTGCAGCTTGTTCGTTGGGAGTTGGTTTTGCCGCAACAGTTGGCTCATAAAGGTGCTCGACAAAAACGTCTGTTGGGGCGGCTTCTCGCTTGGATCCAAACTGCGCCAACTCGTCAGCTGCTTCCTTGTTGTGTCTTAGGACGTGTGATAGCTCGAGTCCGTCAAACTTGTCTTCAAGTTTGCGGACCTCCTGTCGGTAGGCCTCCATGGTATCGTTTAGACAGGACTAGTCTTTCATTACTTGGTTGACAACCAGCTGGGAGTCCCCTTTCACGATGAGCCGACGTATCCCGAGTGAAACTGCGAGCCAAAGTCCATGTAGTAGGGCTTCGTACTCGGCGACATTATGTGAGGCGGAGAAGTGGAGGTGGAGGGCATATCTTAGCCTTTCCCCAGTCGGCGAGATCAACACAACTCCTGCTCCCAAGCCGGTGATCCTCTTGGATCCGTCGAAGTGCATGGTCCAATATTGGAGGTCTTCCCGAGGTACGTCTTCTTGCTGTTTGGTCCACTCGGCCAAGAAATCCGCCAGGGCTGTGACTTTACGGACGTCCTCGCCTTAAAAGTTAAATCCAGCGGCATCAGCTTCAGGGCCCACTTTGCGATGCGCCCAGTTGCCTCCCGGTTGTGGACGACATCGCCGAGTGGAAAGGAAGTGACGACAGTGACCGAGTGACCCTGAAAATAGTGTGTCAATTTCCTCGCGGTTATCAGAACACCATATAGCAATTTTTGTACCTGAGGATAGCGAATTTTGGCTCCTGCCAATACTTCGCTAACAAAGTAGATCGGCCTCTGAATCTTCTGGACCCGTCCTTCTTCTTCGTGCTCGACCACGAGGACCGTGCTAACCACTTGGTGAGTGGCTGAAACGTACAGCAGCAGGGGCTCCTGGGGCTGAGGTGAGGCAAGGACGGGCGGCGTCGTGAGGAATTCTTTAAAATCTTCAAAGGCCTTGTGGGCTTCCGTGGTCCATTGGAAGTCGTCCGTTTTCTTCAGCAACCTGAAGAAGGGCATGCCTCGTTCGCCGAGTCGAGACATGAATCGGCTTAGCGCCGCCATGCAGCCGGTGAGCTTTTGGACATCCTTCTGGTTACTCGGGGGCTTCATATTCAAGATAGCGTTGATTTTTTCCGTATTGGCTTCAATGCCACGATGCGACACCATGAAGCCGAGCAGTTTGACTGATGGGACGTCGAAAGTGCATTTCTCTGGGTTTAACTTCATTCTGAGGGCCCAAATATTTGCAAAGGTTTCTTCTAGGTCAGCAATCAGGTCTTCTTTCTGCTTGGTCTTGATGACGACATCGTCGACATAAGCTTCCACATTCTTCCCAATCTGCGTTTGAAAACACCTCGGATCATGCGTTGGTATGTGGCCCGGCGTTCTTCAGCCGAAAGGCATTGTAATGTAGCAGTATGCTCCAAACGGCGTGATGAACGATGTCTTCAGCAATCGGATTCCTTCAAGCTGATTTGGTGATAGCCCGAGTAATCCAAAAGCTCAAGAGTTGGCTGGTCGTTGAATCTACGACTTGGTCGATGCGAGGCAGCCGAATGGATCTTTGGGACAGCTTTGTTGAGGTTGGTATAGTCAACGCACATGCGCCATTGCCCCGTCTTTTTTCGGACCAGAACTGGGTTGGCTAGCCAGTCGGGATGTAGAATTTCTTTGATAAAACCGGCGGCTAAAAGCTTTGTGAGCTTTTCTTTGATGGCATCTTTTCGATCCTGCGCGAATCTGCGTAATCGTTGTTTTATCGCTTTGCGTCATCTTTGACGTGTAAAAGAGTGCTCGATCACCTCCCTAGGAATTCCAGGCATATCAGATGGTTTCCAAGCAAAAACATCTTTATTATTTTGGAGGAAGGTGACGAGCGCGCTTTCCTATTTAGGATCTAGTTCAGCGCCAATTACAGCAGTTTTCGAGGGATCTGATGGATCAAGGGAGATCTTCTTAGTCTTGGCGTCGCCGGTTCCTGATTTGGCTATCTTCTTCACGGGGATCTCACCCTCTGCCGAAGTCGATGCAGTCAATCGGATCTCTTGGTGGCCACATGATCTCTCGCGAGATTGGGCCATGTCGCAGCTCTCCTTGTCGCAGTGAAGGCTTGCTTCACGTCGCTGCGAAGAGTGATGACGCCGTTGGGACTGGCATCTTCATGGAGGTAGGTGTAATGGGGTATCGCCATGAACTTGGTGAGTGCAGGCCTTCCGATGATGGTGTGGTAGGCCGTTTCGAAGTCGGCCACCTCGAAAGTGATGTTTTTCGTCTGGAAATTCTCTCGAACTCTGAAGGTGACCGGAAGGGCGATGTGCCCGAGTGGCGTAGATGACAGCCCCGGGATAACTCCATGGAAGGGGGCTGAGCTTGCGTTCAGTTCGGCCCTCGGGATGCATCTCGTCCAAGGTCTTGGCGAACAGAATGTTGAGGCGCCGCCCCATCGATGAGGACGCGCTTGAGCTTGATGTTGCGGACCACCGGGTCCAAGACGAGTGGATAGCGCCCGGGTGAATCACTCGGTCGGGATGATCCGAGCGGTCAAAAGTGATGGCCACCTCCGACCATCGTAGGTACTGTGGGACCTCGGGTTGCTCCGCGTTGACCTCTCGGTCGGTTAGCTTCTGTTTTCTCTTGGATTCGTAGGCTAGCGGCCCCCTGAAGATGTGATTTAGCTCGCCCACGGGGTCTTGAAAGGGCTCAGCGTTCTCAGCCGTGTTGTTTTTCTTGGCGCCCGATGGACCGGCTTCATCAGTCGGCTTCTTGTTGAGCTGTGTCACATATTGCTCGGCGAACTGTTTATAAATAAAGTAGTCCTTAGCCGCGTGCTTGTGGTTGGGATGGTGCGTGCACTGAGCATTCGTGATGGCGTCGTAGGCCGCGACTCGGGGGCAGCGTTGGGAGTTGGAAGTTGCGGCAACTAGATCTTCGGATCGGCGCTTGCGGTCCTTCTGGACCTGGTTGTTGTTGCCGTTATCCTTCTTAGGATTCCGGCTTCCTCCCGCCTGCTTGTCATCCCTCCTGTCGGGCCGGTCTTGGCGCGCCGCTTTGATGGCATCGTTGGATTTGGCGTAAGAATTTACCGTCTCAAACATCTGCTTCACCGTCTTCGGTGGCTTGCGCCCAAACTTCCCGATGAACAGCTCATCACGGACTCCCTTCTGGAAGGCGGCGATGATGATGTTGTCGGTGATGTTGGGGATCTTGTTGCGCTTTTCGGAGAAGCGCCGGATGTAGTCCTTTAGAGGTTCGTCCAGCTTCTGGATGACGTTGTAGAGATCAAAGTGGGTTCCAGGCCTCTCGAAGGTGCCCCGGAAGTTGGCAATGAAGTGGTCCCTCAGCTCACTCCACGAGCCGATTGAGCCTCTTGGCAAGCTCGTGAGCCAGTTCCTGGCTGAGTTGGCGAGGGCCACAGGCAGGTAATTGGCCATGGCCTTGTTGTCGCCTCCTGCTGCACGGATGGCGAGAGTGTACACGGTCAGCCACGACTCGGGGTCGGTCTTGCCGTCGTACTTCTCGATTCCGGTCGGCTTGAACCCATTTGGCGAAGCTCTCGAGTGAAAGCTGACACTCCGTCGTCATTGCTGTCGGGTGATCCCCTCCGATCTTCCCGAGTGCGTTGATCTCGCTCTTGATAGCGACGATCGAGGACTTCCCGCAGATCACTCGGCGGAGTCCTCGGTAGGCTAGTTCGGTAGCTGGAGCTGTTGTTGCGGCGGACGCGGTGGTGGACGAGTGGACGTCCGTGTTGCTTCTCGCGGGAGTCGGTCGTTTGCTCCTGATGTTTGTTTGTGGACTCGTGGCGTGGGCCTCTTGACCTAGATGCCGATTGGCTTGGCTCGGGCCTCTTGTAATCCCTTGACCTCAGCGGCAAAAGTCGGCTTCTGTCGGGCGTTTCAGCCACGGACTCAGTCGGTCTTTGTGCTGAGGTGGACGGATGACCGTTGGCCGTAGCCGCGACGATGGTCTTGATTTTGTCCAAGATTGGAGTCACGTCGGGGGGCGCCGTCTCGATGACGGTGTCCAGGAGTGTGAGGGCAGCAACAGCGTTCTGCTGTGGCGTCTGGAAGATATTGGTGTTGCGGACCCGCGTTTGAAGAATAGCCTCTTGAGCGGATCGTCCGGCTGCCCTTAGATCCTCGCTTCCTTCTGTCGGCTTCCTCTTTGCGCTTCTTCTCTTCTTCCGCCAGCCTGCGCTCTTGTTCGATCCCGGCTCGTTCTTCTTCCGCGAGCTGCGGGCCATGGCCGAGTCGGTCTCGGCCGCTCGCCATGAGGACGTCAAAGCACTTCGGCTCGTAGTCCTTGTTGCGTCGGAGTCGTCGCTTCGTCCGAGGGGATGCCATAGAGGTCGTCAAAGCCCGAAGAGCCGAGATATTCGTTGAGCTCCGAGGATGAGCATGAGCCGAATGGTGAAGGATGACCGCGACCTCCTCGAGCTCGGGTTGCTCGGATCCGGATCGTTCCGGCCCGAGTCATAGGTTGAGGATGTGGACTCCTCCGAGTGGGTCGGCCTCGACTCGGGGGAGAGAAGCTTGCCGTAGATCTCAGTGGCGTTTGGTAATCCAAACGGTGCCGAGAGGTCTTCTTCCGAGTAGATTGTCTCTGTTGGGGAGACGAGAAGATCGCTGCAGATCTCAGCGGTGTTCGGTAGTCCGAACGGCGCCGAGTGAGTTCTTCTCTCAGAGTGGATAGACTGCATCTTGGAATCCAAGATTTCGTCGTAGATCTTGGCGTTGCTCGGGAGCCCAAACGGCGCCGAGTGGGTTTCTCCTCCCGACTGGTTTGAATCCGAGTCGAAGGAGGAAAACTTGTCGAAGTTGTTGGCGGCGAAGTCGCCGAATCCTGAAGAAGATCCCATCGCGCTTGTCGGCGAGATTGTCGAAGAAGTCTTGACGCGCGGCCCCTACCTGGCGCGCCAACTGTCGAAACTTGGATTCAGCAATAGAAATTTGGGGGTGCAGTCAAGATCGCCAAGCTCGATGGGTTAGGTGGAAAACAAGGATTTAGACAGGTTCGGGCCCTCTCGTGAGGTAATACCCTACTCCTGTTTCGGGGATTCGATCCGCCGAGTGTCTTTATTGATCTCGTGATCTTGTGTATCTAAAGCTGAAAGCTGATCTAACTTTTGATATCCCTCAAGAGACGCCCCTTACCCCCTATATAGTCTTGGAAGGCGGGTTTACAGATCGGAAACCCTATCTTACTCTAAGTCGGTTTCCTCAACCTTACCAAACCGTGACTATAGGCCGTTGCCTTATCTCAATCGGCAACGTAACACCCAAGTCATATTTGGTTTACATATTTGGTAGGCGCAACCTATCCTTATCTCCAGTTGGATAAGCTTGCCATGTGTATATCCGATTGCCATAATCTCCACAATCATCCTAGGATTACAAAACATAACTTAATTTCTTAGTTAGACTTGTCTCTCACTAAGCCTAGCAACTTAGGTTAGTTTTGACTTAGTACCACTTAGTTTTAAATCGCCTATTCACCCCCTCTAGTCGACATCTCGATCCTACAAGTAGTATCAGAGCTTGGTCTCTTTTGATTGGGCTTCACCACCTAGAGAGAAGATGTCGAATGAGGTGAATCATGTAGGGAAGACTCCCATGTTTAATGGCACAAATTACTCCACTTGAAAAATTAAAATGTCTACTTACCTTAAAGCTATGAGCTTCCATATTTGGACTATTGTGAATGTAGGTTTTGCTATCACCGGCTCACCCTTGACAGAGGTTGATCACCGCAACCTTCAACTCATTGCTCAAGTCATGAATGCTTTGTTCAACTCCTTGAGCCAAGAAGAGTTTGATAGAGTGAGCAATCTTGAGACCGCCTATGAGATTTGGAATAAGTTGGCGGAGATCCATGAGGACACAAGTGAATATAAGGATGCCAAGCTTCATTTCCTCAAGATCAAATATGAAACATTCTCCATGTTGCCTCTGAGAGTGTGAATGACATGTATGGAAGGCTCAATGTCATTGTCAATGATCTCAAGAGGCTTGGGGCAACTTACACCGATCTTGAGGTTGCCCAAAAGATGCTTAGGGCTCTACCGGAGAAGTATGAGACTCTTGTCACCATGCTTATCAACTCCGACATGTCAAGGATGACACCCGCAAGCCTCTTGGGGAAGATCAACACAAATGACATGTACAAGTTGAAGAAGGAGATGGAGGAAGCCTCTCCATCCAAGAAGTGCATATCTCTTCAAGCCGAAGTGGAAGACAAGGCCAAGAGCAAAGTTTATGAAGCAAATGATGACTTGGAGGAAGAGATTGTTCTCTTGCTAGAAGATTCAATAATGTCTTGGGAAGAAAAAAGGAAAGAGGAAGGGACTCTAACTGAAAAAGGAGAATATATAGGAGACCCAGCAAGACTCTCTCCAACTTGAGATGCTTTAAGTGTGGTGAGAAGGGACACTTTGCTTCCAAGTGTCCTTCAAAGGATGATGATGAAGACAAGTCATTCAAGAAAAAAGTGGAGGTTACAAGCTAATGAAGAAGCTCAAGAAAGAGGGAAAGAAGATTGAGGCTTTCATTGGGCAATGGGACTCAAATAAAGAGGCTCCACTTCTTCCGGATCCGAAGAAGAAGAATGTGATGATGATGCAAGCTCCAAGAAGAAGAAGATGGTCGTAGTTGCTATCAAGGAGGCTCCATCACTCTTCGCTCCACTTTTCCTCATGGCAAAGGGTTTTTCTAAGGTAACATCATTTAGTGATAGTGAAAGTGATGATGATTATGATGATGTTTCCTATGTTGAGCTTGTGAGTATGTTTGAGGAGCTCCATGCGTATAGTGAGTAGGAGATTGCCAAGTTCAAGGCCTTAAAGAAGGATCATGCTTCTTTAAAGGTATTGTATGAGGAGCTAAAGACTTCCTATGAAAAACTCACTATTTCTCATAAGAAACTTAAGAAAGCTTATGACACCATCCTTTCAACTACCCAACATGGAGCTCATATTGATGTTGGCATATCGTGTGACTTGCTTGATGATAGTGCTATTTGTCATACTACTCATGTTACATCATCTAGCATGCTCTTGTATCTCTATTTGTGATGCTTCACTTGTGGTTGAGAACAATAAGCTTAAGGAGCAAGTGGCCAAGCTCAACAAGAATTTAGAAAGATGCTTCAAGGGTAAGAGCACTTTCGACAAAATCTTGAGTGAGCAACGGTGCATCCTTAACAAGGAGGGACTTGGGTTCATTCCAAGGTAGGGTAAGAAATCTTTATACCGTGCCACTCGATTTGTCAAGAGCAATGGTAAGTATTGCTCCAAGTGTCGTGAGGTTGGGTATTTGGTAAGTGATTGCCTCGGTAGTAAGCCTTCTAAGACATGCATGTTTGATTCTCATTATATGCTTAGAAAGGCTTATGATGGTAGTATTGTTGCTAGATATATGGGTTCCCCTATACTTGATGCTAAAAAGAATGCTATTTGGGTGCCCAAAGCTTTAATCTCTAACCTTCAAGGACCCAAACGAGTTTGGGTATCTAAAAAAGCTTGATCTTCTTTTGTAGGTGAACTACCACACCGGTGGGAGCCATTGGGTGCTAGATAGTGGGTGCACTCAACACATGACCGGTGATAGGGCAATGTTCACCACATTTGAAGTAGGAGGGAAAGAACAAGAGAAAGTGACATTTGGAGATAATAGCAAAGGAAAGGTAATTGAATTAGGTAAAGTTGCTATCTCCAATGATCTATCAATCTAAAATGTCTCTCTTATTGAATCACTAAATTTTAATTTGCTTTCGGTTGCATAAATTTATGATCTTGGCTTGTCATGTGTATTTTTCCCGCAAGAAGTTATTTTTTCTAGTCTTCATGACAAGTCTTGCGTTTTCAAAGGTTTAGAGATGAAAATCTTTATTTGGTTGATTTCAACTCTAGTGAAGCAAATTTGAAAACTTGTTTAGTGGCAAAAACCTCATTGGGTTGGCTTTGGCATAGAAGACTAGCCCATGTTGGTATACATCAATTAAGCAAACTTTCAAAACGTGATCTAGTTGTGGGCTTGAAAGACGTGAAGTTTGAGAAGGATAAACTTTATAGTGCTTGTCAAGCCGGCAAACAAGTTGCATGCTGTCATCCTTCTAAGAGTATCATGTCCACATCTCGACCATTGGAGCTCTTGCATATGGATTTGTTTGGCCCAACAACTTATAAGAGCATTGGTGGCAATAGTCATTGTCTTGTGATTGTTGATGACTATTCTCGCTATACTTGGGTGTTCTTTTTGCATGATAAGTCTATTGTTGCCGATCTTTTCAAAAAGTTTGCAAAAAGGACCCAAAATGAATTTAATTGCACTCTTGTGAAAATTAGAAGTGACAATGGTTCTGAGTTCAAAAATACCAATATCGAGGACTTTTGTGATGATCTTTGTATTAAGCATGAATTTTCCGCTACCTACTCACCACAACAAAATGGTATAGTGGAGAGGAAAAACCGTACATTTATTGAGATGGCAAGGACTATGCTTGATGAATATGGTGTTTTCGATTCATTTTGGGCGAAAGCCATAAACACTGCTTGCCATGCAACCAATAAACTTTATTTGCATCATCTCTTGAAAAAGACTTCCTATGAGCTAATTGTTGGGAGGAAGCCAAATGTTGCCTATTTTTGAGTTTTTGGTTGCAAGTGTTATATTTACCGAAAGGGTCCTCAAATAGCAAGGCGTACCGGGTATACAACAAAAGCAAAAGGTATTATGAAAGAAGCCGCTGATGTTCAATTTCATGAAACTAATGGCTCCCAAGAGGGGTACGAGAATTTGGATGATGTAGGTGATGAAGGCTTGATGAGAGCTATGAAGAACATGTCTATTGGAGACATCAAGCCTATTGAAGTGGAAGATAAGCCATCCATCTCGACTCAATATGAGCCATCGACTTTCGCTACGCCAAGTCAAGCTCAAGTTGAAATGGAGGAGGAGAAGGCACAAGATCCATCTATTCCACAAAGGATACACACCGCTCTTTTCAAGGATCACCCAATTGACCAAGTTTTGGGTGACATTAGTAAGGGTGTTCAAACTTGATCTCGTGTTGCTTCAATTTCTGAACATTACTCGTTTGTTTCTTGTCTTGAGCCAAAACATATAGATGAAGCTCTTGGTGATCTGGATTGGATTAATGCTATGCAAGAAGAGCTCAACAACTTTGCAAGAAACAAAGTGTGGACTTTGGTTGGAAGACCTAGAGACCACAATGTTATCGGGACAAAGTGGGTCTTTAGGAACAAACAAGATGAGAACGGGTTGGTGGTGAGAAACAAGGCAAGATTGGTTGCTCAAGGTTTCACACAAGTTGAAGGTTTGGACTTCGGTGAAACTTTTGCTCCCGTGGCAAGACTTGAGGCTATTCACATCCTTCTTGCTTTTGCATCATGTTTTGATATAAAATTATTTCAAATGGATGTGAAAAGTGCTTTTCTAAATGGGGAAATTGTCGAACTTGTCTTTGTTGAATAACCACTCGGTTTTGAAGATCCTAAAAATCCCAACCATGTTTATAAACTCTCAAAAGCTCTTTATGGTTAAAACAAGCTCCTAGAGCTTGGTATGAAAGATTGAGAGATTTTTTTGTCAAAGGATTTCAAAATTGGAAAAGTTGACACCACCCTTTTCACAAAAATCATTGGTGATGATTTCTTTGTTTGTCAAATTTATGTTGATGATATCATATTCTAATAAGGTATTTTGCAAGGAGTTTGGTGATATGATGTCTAGTGAATTTGAGATGCCCATGATTGAAGAGTTGAGCTTCTTCCTTGGACTTCAAATCAAGCAACTCAAGAATGAAACATTTGTGAGCCAAACCAAGTACATCAAGGATCTACTCAAAAGGTTTGGCTTGGAGGATGCAAAGCCCATCAAGACACCTATGGCAACCAACGGGCATCTCAACTTTGATGAGGGAGGTAAACCGGTAGATTTAAAGCTTTATCGTTCCATGATAGGTAGCTTGCTTTACCTTACCGCATCTAGGTCGGATATCATGTTTAGTGTTTGCATGTGTGCACGATTTCAAGCCGCTCCTAAGGAGTGTCACTTAGTGGCCGTGAAAAGGATTATAAGATATTTAAAGCATTCCTCAACTATTGGCTTGTGGTACTCAAAAGGTGCTAAATTTAAGCTAGTTGGCTATTCCGATTTGGATTATGCTGGTTGCAAAGTGGATAGAAAGAGCACATCACGTAGTTACCAATTGCTTGGTAGATCCCTTGTGTCATGGTCATCCAAGAAACAAAATTCTGTAGCCCTCTCTACCACCGAGGCGGAATATGTTTCGGCGGATAGTTGTTATGTGCAATTGCTTTGGATGAAACAAACCTTGTTGGACTATGGTATATCTTTCACTAAAACACCACTCCTATGTGATAATGATAGTGCCATAAAGATAGCCAATAATCCGGTCCAACATTCTAGAACCAAACATATTGACATTCGTCATCATTTCCTAAGAGACCATGTTACCAAGGGTCATTAGCCACATAAGAACCAAAGATCAACTAGCGGATATTTTTACCAAGCCTCTTGATGAAACCCGTTTTTGCAAATTGAGGAATGAGTTAAATGTCATAGATTTCTCAAATGTCGCTTGAGATCATGCATCATGGTTGTTATTTGTGCTTATTGCATATTTGCTTGCTCTTTGTTCATTTTCTTGGGATTTATTGCTATTTGGTTATTCTTTGTGAAATTGGAGCTTGTCACATTAAGGGAGAGTATTGTATTTTTTCATGTGCTCTACTACTCCTTGTATGTGAACAAAACAAACACAAGTGCTAGTAGAGCTTTCAAAATGACCAAGTCAACATAAGTTAAATTTTTGGGGAAATGAAAGTAATTTGAAAACTCTCTTAGAAAAGGTTTAAAAAGGTTCCCTATATGTTTTTCAAGCCTTTTATTGCAAGAAAAATGAAGTTTGAATGAAAATGCCATTTTGGCCCTTCTTTGAAGAAACTAGATTCTTAGTTTTGGCCAAAATGAGATTTATCTTCAAAATAAGTTTGAGAAGGATTTTAAGAAAAGTGTCAAAACAAAGTTGGTAGAGAAGACATCTTTAAATGTTTTTGGTATTCAAATCAATTTCAAAAACTAAATCTTTCAAAAGATATTTGGAAACTAATTTGGCCAATAACCCCCTATAGACCATAAAAGGTCACCTCCTAGCACTTAAGTGAGTTAAGTTGTAAATCATCATAATTTTCAATTATTATGGATGGTTAGCAATATTACAACTCATACATTTCAAAATTGCTCCAAAAATTAAAATTTTATTGGATTTCCTTGTGTGGGGTTGCCGGCTTGTGCAAGGGCTGTACACAGCCGGCAGGGGGCCCGGCGGTCTGACCGGCTAAATAGCACCGATCAGACCGGCCGTTCAGGTGAGCCTGAATTATTTTTCCCTTTCTTCTTCTACCCGGCCTCTTCTCTCTCCTTCTCATCTCCTCACTCCTCAACCCGAAAATCCTCTCCTCTCTCTCCCTCAAGCCCTAACTCAAATCCTCCTCGATTCCCCCCCGGTTTGACCGCGATTTTCTCTCCGGTTACACCTAAGTGAATCTCCTCCTCTTCCTCTCTCTATTCCATGGATTAGCTTGCGTTTTTATTGAATTTTTGATCCATGGATTGGAACCCTAGGTGAAGGAAGAGGTATTCTTGATTATGCACAATTTAGGGGTTTAATCTTCGTGCCAATCAACACCTACAATCGATAATCTCACATCCCCTCTCTTGTGCTCATCAATTTGTTTATTTCAAAATTCTAGGGTTAAGGGTAGTTCTTCCCTCTATATCCAATCTTGATGAAATAGACACATCCTTGTTCCCCTTGTTTTTATCTTATACAAACCTTGGTCCTAGCACATTTAGATTCACTCTGTGGATGTGAAAAAGTTGGAAGGTTTGTGCTCTCTATCACCGGCGGTCTGACCGAAGGCCTTCGGACGGTCTGACCGGGAAGGTATTGGCGGTCTGACCGGCCATCATGCCGTCGGTCTGACCGGCCATGGCCACGGTCTGACCGCCCCTGATAGGCAGCAAACATCCACTTCCACACTTCCAAGTGATCTCTAAAATTAGTTGCTAATCCCCTTTCTTTGATATGTTCAGAAATGCCTCCTCGCACTCGTCATGGCCGTCAAGCTCAAGACTCAGAAAGAGAGCATGAGTCCAGTGAAGATCAATATGCTCCAAGTGGTGATGCAAAAAGTGAGAAAGAGAAAGAAGTGGTAGAATCTAAAAATGAAAGTGAGGAAAGTGATGATGAGATGAAGGTTGACCTTGCCATCCAATTTATGCTCAATATGAGGAATCCAACTCAGTACACCATTCTCAGGCATCATGATCAGTTTAGAAGGCCTCGGGACAGTAATGATCCAAGGTTCCACACCGCTTTTCAAAAGTCGGTGTTTGAATAGATATATAGAGGAAAGGCCTTTGTTGAGCATAAATGGATCTCCTGGCGCAGCATAACACACAGGAGTTTGAGTGCTTGCAGGGCATGTTCAGGGCTGTAGGAAATGACCGGATTGTGACCCTAAGGCAAGACTATGATGAGGAACTTGTTCGCCAATTCTATGCCACAGTTTGGGTTGCTGGGGATTTCTCTCAGATGAAGTGAATGTCAGACACCCTTCAGTGTTCTATCTCAAGGAGGGAATTTCGGAGATTGTTCAACATTCGCTTTGACTTTGGAGATGATCTGCATGAGGAGCAAGCCCATAACCCATTCTCCATAGATGATCTTGAGCAGTTCTATGAGGCTGGAGGGCGACACACATATGGGAGGGTTGAAGGTTTAAGAACTATCCCCAGTGTTATCAACAGGATAGTGCGGATTACCATTCTCCCTCGATGTGGAAACAATGATGAGATTAGGGGAGTAGCTTGGCATGTCATTGATGCAATCGTCTAGGGTCGTCAATTTGATGTGGTCAATCTCATAATACAGGAGATCACTATCTCTAAGGGCATCTTTGGTCAAGGAATCTACTATGCACCCTATATCATGAAAATGATTCAAGAAAAGCTTGGACATGCCAGAAACAATCTCAAGGAATACAAGCAGTATAAGCCTCGTCTTCAGCTTAGCACTCCTCGTATTCCTAGGATGTGTGAACCACAGTTTGATCATGGCGCAAGTTCAAGTGCGGCTCCACACCACCTCCTCCTCCTCAAGGTCTTGATTCTTACTTCACCCCACAGTATGCATATTTTGGAATGCCTCCTCAAGACTACTTTAACCTAGTGCTAGAGGCCATAAACTCTCTCAATGATAATATGGCAAGGTTGAGCACAGGGCAAAAAGCCATGTATGAGGATGTTAGGGGCTTAAGTACTGATGTGGGTAGTTTGCATGCCAATGTGGGAAGATTGTCCAATCAAGTGAACACTTTGGACAGGTGCATGACTGCTTTGGAGACCTCACGAGCCTATGTCTACTCTCGTCGTCGTGAGCATTCCAGTCCTTCTCACTATCCCATTCCACGTCCTCCTTCTCCTCCTCAAGAGTGATGTTTTTTGGTTCTTGATGCCAAAAGGGGGATAAGACCATCTTAGGAGAGAACTTTCTTTATCCTAGGTGGGATGAGACTAGAGTTAGTCAGGTTAGTCCTCATTTACTAAGCTAAGGTGGAGGGCTATATATGTAATGGGCTAATACTATATCTATTTTGTGTGTTCTTTATCGTTTTGTTAATCTCTTGTGAGTTTTAGGCCCTTCGTGGTCTTGTAATAGCCTAGTGACTTATCTTGTGGATTGGATGATGATCTTTATGGATATCTCGTGATGGATGATTATTGCCTTTGTGTCATATGCTTTTATGATGAAAAATCTCTATGTGTTGTTGATATTTGTGATTATCATGCATATGTTTAGGGGGAGCTTGTACTATCATTTCATGATTCATGTCTATTATATATTTGTGGTGTTTGTCATCAATTACCAAAAAGGGGGAGATTAAAGCATCTAGGCCCTGTTGTTTGTTTTGGTAATTAATGACAAGCGCTAATTGTGGACTAATGATACTTTTGAGTTTCATGTATTTGAATTAGGATGACACGATAAGAAGTGCATGGATGATCACCGAGGATTATTTTAAATGGCACAATACAAAAAGTATTGATGACGGTAAAACTAATGATTTATTTTTATTGATTGAGGAGTTTGGGCAATCAAATTTCATAGATTCTATTTATAGCTTTGCCGTACTATCAAGAGGGGTAATGACCTAAGCAAAGAGATGATCAGTCACATTAGGTCATTTGTATTCCAACTTTAATTTCTTGTCACTTTTTTGTCCAAGGCCGGTATGACCGTGGATGTGTATCCGGTCTGACCGAGGACTCGGGGCGGTTTGACCGCAGGTCTTTGCGCGGTCTGATCGGACCTTTGTGGTGGTCTGACTGGAGGTACACCTCCGGTCTGACCGGCCTCCTTGATCCCCTCCGGCCTGGCGATCCAGAGCCGCTAGAGCCGCAGTCGGTCAGACCAAGCCGATGGTGGTCAGACCGAGCCAATGACGGTCTGACCGAGCCGAGGACGGTCTGACCGGCCATTTGGCCTCCGGTCTGACCGGCCCCCTGTTGTCAGAGCAATAATTGCAGTGTAACGGCTAGTAAACTAGTAGTTACAACTTAAGGCCAGTCTGACCGGCCACCCTTCGTCGGTCTGACCGGCAGGCAGCAGAGTTGGTGGATTTTGTCCCCAACGGCTAGTTTACTTGGTGTAGGGTATAAATAACCCCCTTTTGGTAGCAAGGGACCTCTTCTTGGCGCTCTCTTCAATTACATACACCCTTGCACCTCTCTCACACTCAATTGAGCTTTGTGTTCATTCACTTAGTGTGTTCGAGAGTTGAATTAGCCAAGAGCCAAGTGCATTGCTTCATTGTACAGCTAGTGTGGCACTTGATCATCTCCGAGCCGCGGTATTACTTGTTACTCTTGGAGATTCCTGCCTCCTAGACGGCTTGTGGAGGAGTTGTCCGGTGACCTCTCCGAGAAGATTGTGGAGGAGGCCCGGTGCCGGTTTGTGAGTGGTTTGGAGTTCACCACCTTCGAAGCGAAGGAAGAACTAACCCTAGTGATCGAGGCTTGGGTAGTCCTCTCCGTGGGCTGGCTCCCACCTTGCCCACCCCTTGATGAAAGGGGACGTGTGGTGGCTTCGTGGTTGAGCGGTGGAGTTGGGCTCGCCTCAACGGGGACTAGGAAACCGGCGAGTTTCTGAACCTCGGTGAAAAACTCATCTGTCTCTTGTCTCATTTACTTGTTGCATTTACTTTTGTGCAATTTACATTTGTGGAGACATACTTGAGCCACTATCATCCTAGGATTACAAAACATAACTTAGTTGCTTAGTTAGACTTGTCTCTCACCAAGCCTAGCAACTTAGGTTAGTTTTGACTTAGTTGCACTTAGTTTTAAGTCGCCTATTCACCCACCTCTAGTCGATATCTCGATCCGACACGAGGGCCTGTCCTCCCTTTTCCCTTCTCCCTCCTTCGCTTTTTTGCCTTTTAGGTCCCAGCGTCGGGCTCTGACGTCCATAGTTGACACCACGACTCTCTCCCTACGCCGCACGACCTCGATAGACCTTGAGAATGAGTGACCAGTTTAGGCTCCATGTTCTTCACGGGACTACCCGCAAGGAGGACGTTGCAGCGAATCTTCGACATGGATGGCCCGAGCCCAACATTACCTGTATGCGTTGTGAACGCCCGAATGCCCTTGACATTTCAGTTTGTCGAAAAAGCGGAAGGTGCAAATGGATGGTCTAAATACACCTATGAAATAAAAAATTTCAGTTTGCGTGAAAAAGTGAAAGGTGCAAATGGATGGTCTAAGTACACCTGCAAAATAAAAAAAATAGACAACAACTTGGTTATCAAATAATTAGAAGAAATTGTGAGCGTGTCAAAAATTGAACACGGAACCTTGAGTTTGAAACCACACACCTCTTATCACTACACTATCAAGTACACCTTTTAAATACACCTACAAAATAAAATAACGAGATTGCCAAAATATGAGTATTAAGCATGCACGACTAATCATTCATTTTAAAATGGATTTTAAAATAAACCATAGGAGCAAGAGTAAGAGTAGAAGTTTAGTTTCTCTGTCTTAAAATATAACAACCTAGTAGTATGTTGGACATATCCTACTAACATATCTGTATTAGCTCCTCCTCCTTTCTTGTGTAAGTTCATCTGTCTTAAAATATAACAACCTAATAGTATGTTGGACATATCCTACTAACATATCTGTATTAGCTCCTCCTCCTTCCCGCGTAGAGTGATATGTGGCAACATCGATTCCATTCATGTGCAAGCAGCTCCTCTCCCCCAACGATTCCTTCTTCTCAGCCTCAACTAACTATCGCTCCTCGCACGTCGACGAGTCGAAGTCTCTTTCTTCCTTCTTTCCAGTGTGACAGTTACCCTAATCCTATCTCTCTTCGTAGGAGAGATGTCGCTTAGCTCCACTACTGGAGAAAGCCACACTAGTCTCGGTTTGTAACGCTCAGTAGTCCCGGTTGTCAAACCGGGACTATGAATCCGGGACTAGAGATGGACGATCTCTAGTCCCGATTAAATAACTGGGACTAGAGATGCATCTTTTAGTCCCGGTTGAAGCCACCAACTGGGACTAAAGATGGTGTGCCACGTGGCTGGCTCCGTCATCTTTAGTCCCGGTTGGTGGCTTCAACCGGGACTAAAGATTTTTTTTTTATTTTTTAATTCCTCCTCCTGTTGTTAGCTTGCTGCGTGTTTACACACACATATATATATACATATATAGATTTGCATATATATATGTCTAAATACATAACACACATATATAACACACATAACATACATATATATATATATATGCAAATGACATCGAAATCGAATACAATAAAATGCAACAACAAAATTTAAACATGTATACAAAAAATTGTCCACAAATTTGTTCACACATATATACAACAAAATCCACTATATACAATAAAATACAACAACATCAATTTTCCGCTTGGCTTGTTGCTGTCGCCTGCTCCCGCTCGCCGTCGGCTCTCGCTCCCGCTCGCAGTCGGCTCCCGCTCCCGCTCGCCGCTGGTGAGAAGATGGCGCCCCGCTGCTGCCACCTCCTTCCCCGCTGTCGCCATTTCCTCCCCTCCCCTTGCTTGCCAAGGGGAGAGGGATAGAGAGAGAGGGAGAGGGAGAGGGAGAGAGATCTGAAAAATGTGCTAAGTGTTGGATCGATGGAGAAGACGATGCGAGCCGAGGATATATATAGCCAATTCATCTTTAGTCCCGGTTGGTGTCACCAACCGAGACTAAAGATAATTTCCCGCTATTTTCAATTCATCTTTAGTCCCGGTTGGTGGCACCAACCGGGACTAAAGATAATTTCCCGCTATTTCTAATTCATCTTTAGTCCCGGTTGGTGACACCAACCAGGACTAAAGATAATTTCCCATAATTTTCCAAATTTATTTGGTCCCAGCTAGGGTTAACAATTAAATAATCCATTAAATAGAGACAAATTAAATTCATTAAATATATGTTTAAAACAATAATATTAAAATTAAATCAAATATAGATAACCCTAGACATTAATGTGCTCCTCTAGATATTGTTCCTCTTTTGCCCCTCGGTTTTCTTCATTTTCATCTCATTGTTGAGCAAGACAGAAAAATTTTACTTTTTCTTTTTTATATATTTTTTTATGGACTTAGGAGCATACCAGAGGTAACCACATAAAATTTGAGCGCAAACAAGCAAAAGACGTGGCTCGTGGAAAATTCGGAAGACACGCTCAAAATCGAAAAAGTTTTCGGGCTTGAAAAGGAAATCTTCTGAGACTTTTTTGGGCAAAATAAAATCACTGAACGTGGCAAAGCGGTGAACAAACACATCCAAAAATTTTTTCTCATCGATTTTCATATATGGAACGTCTCGATCGGAGTCCGTATGCGAAAGTTATGACCGTTTTAAAAATCGACTCCGAGTTAGAGGATGAAACGGAAACAATGTGCGTAAAACTTGTTAAACGTGACGTGACGGCCAGGGTTTAAATGTTCTTATCAATATTGTACATCCCTCCGATTCGTATATTATCACCAAAATAATTTTACAAAATATTTTGTATATTGAGAATCATTAGTTAATAACAATATGATGATATGTAATAACAAAATTAAAGTTTCCTTCTATCTTCAATCACCCACCTCCACACAACACCACACTCTTTGAAATTACAGATCCTCTTAAATTAATTTTTAACCATTTGAATCATGTAGCAAAATTTATATATTTTTATTAGGTTCAGTTAAAAAATAAGCACATTCATTTTGTCCCGGTTGGTGTTACCAACCGAGACAAAAAATAGTCCCGTTGGAATTACCAATCAGGACTAAAGATGGTGTCAGAGGCTGTCAGAACCTGTCAGAGCGTCATACATCTTTAGTCTCGATTGGTAGCATCAACCGAGACTAAAGATAGCATCTCTAGTCCCGGTTGGTGTTACCAACCGGGACTAAAGATGCCTGACGCTCTGACAGGCTCTGACAACATTTGAACCGAGACTAGAGGTGATCTTTAGTCCCGATTCGTGACACGAACCGGGACTAATGTTTCTACAAATCCGTAGACTTTTTAAACCGGGACTAGAGATCATCTCTAGTTCCGGGTATAACTCAAACCGAAACTACTGTGGTTTTTGTCACTTCAATCAATAATGGTTTCTCCAGTAATGTTCGGTGTCTTCTTCCTCCTTATCGGGACATTAGTGTCATGTCCCTTCTTTACGATACACATGACTACATGGCCTCTTTTGAGTGAAGTAAAAAGTTTATGTGAGTTTGAACATGATAGAAACTTTGTGAGATTTGAGTATAAAGTTTGATGTTATGTGCTGGAAGGTTTCGAGCGGCGGCGACTTGGTGTGCTTTCTGTCCAACTTGCGGAGGTGGCCGGCTCCATCATCTCCTCGGTTTTAGCTGAGATAGATAGAAGATTAATTACCACCAAGGTTGACAGTGCGTGAGGCAGGGTTCACAATTCCAATCTCTATATACGATTTCATGGTCCAATCCCGGGTCTCTCATTGGGCCACGTGGCATCACACTTTGAGCTCCGTTTGAATTCTTGGCTGAAGAACGTGCCACGTATTCGCACCCATCCCACAACTGTTAGATGGCATATCAACGGTGAAAAAACATCCGGAAGACCTAAATGTAAATTGCAAGTATCGAGAGAAGTTTTTTTACAAAACGTGCGATCTCATCTGGAAGATTCCGAATTATTGGAGAAGAATCCTAGAAAAAAATCGCAAGAAAAAAAATTCCTGTCTCCTACTCACCGTGCCACCGTCCTGCCTCAATCCATGTCGCCGGCACCTGCTTCGGGTGATAAGGAGGATGGGATGATGGCGGCTCGATATACACCATCTAAGGGAAAGGCGAGATATGGCGGTTGTGGTGACGACGATGATGATATTTTTGATCACGCAGTAAATTTTGATAAAACCAACAGCCCCCCGAAAAAGCTCGCGCCACCGATCCAACCGGTCAGCGCTCGTTGCCGTGGCCATGGCCACACCCCCCCGAGATGGAGCTCCCCTCGTCCCCAACTCCGATGCCTTGCACCTGCACCGCCGGAGGCCCTCCCGCTGGCCCCGTGCCCACTGCCCACGTGCCCCTCAAGGCCGTCATATTCTCCGTGTTCGCGTGATCATGAAAATCAAATGGATCTTTTTTTTTACTCTCTACCACTTATAATATACCTTAGCAACGGTAGATCAAACCTCTTTCTTTTATTCACTCAACGGATAAAAATCAGAGTTCACTTCTTTATTTCATATTATTTTCTTTTTTATTGTGTAATTGCGAGATGTTATTCGAGATTTGTTTCATTTTATTTCTTACATGTATGCATCTTATTTGAGATTTGCTTCTTTTTTGATTACATATATGTTTGAATTTAAAAAAAAATAATCTATTATATTACTATATAACGTTAGAATGAATATGTTAATAAGTAAAATCATTTCTTTCGTGCGGCAGCGTTACTAAGTATGATATGCGTTTTTTCTTTTCCTTTTGTTAAGGCTATATCCCTCTCAATTCTAAAACGCGGCCCACCAGCGTCCGGCTGGCATATGTGCACGCGTATGATATGATCATGTACGCTTTGATGGATCGGTGCCGTGCGGTGCGCGACTTGTGGGGTGGATGGTGTGGCCGTTCGGGAACAGGACGGATGCAGAGGTAGCATATCAGTTTGGCGCAGGTAAAAAAAAAACCGAATGCAACTTTTATCTACTGGCCTTAATTACCGCGGCCGTGACAGGTTCACGAACACAAGAGCGTGAAAAATTCTTGTGTTTTTGTTGTCACCCGACCAGCTTACGTGCATCATCTTGTTGTACAGTTCGGGAACAAGCGGTGAGACTGATTTTACCGCTCGAATCTGCGATGGACTTTTTTTAGCAATGAAACAGTGTCATGGACGAGGATGCAGTCATGTTGAACAACTGAGAATTTTTTTTGTTTCTTTTTTAATTTAACTGCTCGCTGTAAGGCTGCGTTAAAATGGAGACAAATACCTTTTTTAAAAAAAAGACAAATATGATATGCCCTATATGACCAGATCTATGTTCAAAGGTGTGAGAAGGTGAGAAAAAATCCAATATTTTTCGTACGCATGTTAATGGTGTGTTTTAAAAAAATCCTATACAAAATTTACTTATAAAAAGCATCCGCTAATGACATACCATTTTGCGTATCTTATTATTCTTTTTTCTTTCATTCAAACACATCATAAGAGAGAATTATTTTTGAACAAATTTCAAACCCAAATTAGAATGCAAAGTGTGTCCATAGGTGTCTATGTAATTATTTTTTTCATTTATGGTTCATACAATAAAAAATAAAACCGTGTGTTTTTGTAAATAAAAAATTCTATAAGAAAGTTAATTTTAATACAAAGTTACTTTTAAGAATATAAAAATTATATTGATCAAGTTTTAGATTTAAAATAATTAATACTTATTAATTACAAATTTTAAACCCAAAAGAGTGATTAGGCCATTCTCAATGGGATTTCATAGGAAGTGTCATGCGCATTAAATAGGGTGCCAACTCAGCTTTCTACATGAAATGTGAAGAAGAAGAGAGAATGAAATCGTTTCATCTGATAAAACGAGATAGCGTTGTTTCCAAGAACTCTAAAACGACGTGAAACTCGTGTTGAGGAAAAAATTCTTTCATCCAGATCCCATGCGCGCGAGTGCATCTATCCTCCGTCTTTGACGTCAATCTTCCCGCGCCAAACTCCAATCGTCCCGCGTCGCCGCCGTATTCTCGCCTCCTCGTCGCCAGCCCCAGCGCTCCGTCCGCCAGCCCACCCCGTCAGCCCCCCCACACCACACCGGTCGCCATCCCTTCGCCGGCCATCTCACCCCGTCTGTCGACCCCACTTTATCCCGTCCTCAACGCCATCTGCACTGACCGAACTCCAATCCTCTAGCGCCGCCGTCGGAATTCCCTTCTCCGGCCATCCCCTGCTTCCGCCGCCGGAATCCCCAGAACTGCCACTAGAGGATTTATAGCCTTCCTTCTCCTTTCCTCTCTCTCGAGGTGGAGGTGTCTCTTCTCTGCTCCACACACACGCGCACACACGCAGCCAAGCAGCGCCGATGAGAGGAGGAGGAGCAGCAGCAGCTGGGCCCACCGCCGGCGAGCTGCCGTTGCCGGGGACGGCGGCGGCGGCCGAGGAGGTGGAGGAGAGCTCCGTCGGAGATGAGGAGGAGCTGGAGCTAGGGCTTAGCCTCGGCTCCAAGAAGCAGCAGCATGCGCCATGCCGAATCCTGACGGCCAGGGACCTGTAGACGACGGCGCTGTCGCCAGACTCCTCCGTGTCGTCGTCCTCCCCGGCAGCGGGGGGCAAGAGGGCTGAGGGGCCCACCGCCACCACTCCGCCGGGGACGGTTGCTTCTGGCCACCCACACAGGTGAGCGGAGCTGAGCTGAGCAGGACACGTATAACACAACAGCTCCAGGACTCTCTTTCTTCTCTGCCTCATAAGTTCATAGCAAATATAGCATTATTACTCGATACAACTTTCTACTACCTAACAAATTTGTCAGTAAGATTGCTCGATACAACGTTCTGCTCACTGTTAGCATCATAGGATATTTGCATACGGCTTTTCATGTAGTTGTGCTTGATCTGCACTCTGATATGCAAATACGAACATTTTTGTTTGACAGAACATCGTGGGCTAAGATTTTCTCTGAAACGAGCACCAGCACTACTGGAAAAACCATCATCGGTTGAAGTAGAAAATCACATTAGTTTCGATTTGAGTTGTATCCGGGACTAGAGATCATCTCTAGTCCGGTTTAAAAGTCTACGGATTTCTAGAAGCATTAGTCCGGTTCATGACACGAACCGGACTAAAGATCATCTTTAGTCCGGTTCAAATATTATCGAGGTTGTCGAGGCCGGACATTTTAGTCCCGTTGATAACACCAACCGACTAAAGATGTCATTTTGTTCCGGTTGGTGTTACCAACCGGAATAAAGATGCCGCCGCTCGACAACCTCTCGACTCTCGACACCATCTTTAGTTACGGTGGTAACACCAACCGGACTAAAGATGCTATTTATTGTTTTGGTTAGTGTTACCAACCGGGACTAAACATAATTTTGATATTTAGTGCTGGTTGGTTGGTAACACTATGAATGTGTTTATTTTTTAACTGAACCTAATAAAAATATACAAAATTTGCTGCATGATTCAAATGGTATAAAATTAATTTGAGGGGATTTGAAATTTTAAAGAGTGTGGTGTTGTGTGGGGGTGGATGATTGAAAATAGAAGAAAGCTTTAATTTAATCGTTACATTGTAATTATATATCATCATATTGTTATTAACTAATGATTCTCAATATACAAAATCTTTTGTAAAATTATTTTGGTGATAATATATGAATCGGAGAGATGTACAATATTGATAAAAACATCTAAACCCTGGCCGTCACGTCTAGTTTATGCGCATTTAACAAGTTTTACGCGCATTGTTCCCATTTCGCCCTCTAACTCGGAGTCGGTTTTTAAAACGGTCATAACTTTCACATATGGACTCCGATCGAGACGTTCCATATATGAATATCGATCAGAAAAAAATTTTGGATGCGTTCGTTCACCGTTTCTCCGCGTTCGGCAATTTTATTTTCCCCAAAAAAGTCTCAGAAGATTGTCTTTTCGAGCCCGGAAGTTTTTTTTCGACTGTGAGCGTGTCTTCTGAATTTTCCACAGGCACGTCTTTTGCTTGGTTATGCTCAAATTTTATGTGGTTACCTCTCATGTGCTCCTAAGTCCATAAAAATATAAAAAAAACAACAAAGTCGAATTTTTTCAAAAAAACAACAACTTCAGATGAATATGAAAAATAAAGAGGGGCAAAAGAGGAACACTATCTAGAAGGCACATTAATATCTAGGATTATATATGTTTGATTAAATTTTAATATTATTGTTTTAAACCTATATTTAATGAATTTAATTTGGCCCTATTTATTAATTATTTAATTGTTAACCCTAGCCGTGCAAATAAAATTGGAAAAATAGTGAAAAATATCTTTAGTCCCAGTTGGTGGCACCAACAGGATTAAAGATGAATTAGAAATAGCGGAAAATTATCTTTAGTCCCGGTTGGTGTCACCAACCGGACTAAAAATCCAGGGCTATATGTATCCTGGCACGCATCGTCTTCTTCACCGATCCAACACTTTGTTGTTTTCTTCTCTCCTCTCTCAGCTCTCTCCCTCTTTCAGCTCTCTCTCGCTCTGGCGACGGTAGTGGGACGTGAGGAGGTGGGAGGGGATGTGGTAGTGGCTCGAAGATGGCGGTGGCCCAGCGGCTCGGAGGTGGATGCGACGCGGCGCTCGGGAGGTGGTGTCAGTGCCTCCTCCATTTCCTCCTCTTTCTCGTCCTCTCCAGGAGCGACGGATCTGGAGATTTTTAGAGATTTTTGTGATTTTCTAAATTTGATATATATGTGTATCTGTGATGTTCATTACTCGATTTGTGATGTGAATCTGTGATGTGGATTTGTGTTGTGGATTTGTGATGTGGATTTGTGACGTGGATTTGTGTTGCGAATTTGTGAAAAAAAATTGTGATGCGAATTTGTGATGATATGTGAATTTGATTTCGGCAACAAAAAACAACAAAAAACACATATAAACAAGCAACAGGAGGAAAAAATAAAAAAATAAAAAAAATGCTTTAGTCCCGGTTGGAGCCACCAACCGGGACTAAAGATGACGAAGTCGGCCACGTGGATCCGTCATCTTTAGTCTCGGTTGGTGGTTTCTACCGGGAATAAAGATGCATCTCTAGTCCCGGTTATTTAACCGGGACTAGAGGTCCCTATCTCTAGTCCCGGATTCGTAGTCCCGGTTTGACAACCAGGACTATTGAGGGTTACCAACCGGAATTAATATGGCTTTTTTCAGTAGTACAGGGTTTGTGAGCTACACATTGACTTTTCAATACATTTCAACTAATCCCAACTGCATTTCCTGGTTTGGCAGCAGCTTTGGAGTAGTGGGATGGCCACCGATTCGATAGTTCAGGATGAACAGCCTGTTCAATCAGGCTAAAGAAAACACGTGTGAATGCTGAATGATGAGTTATATATATGTACAAGTGTGGATGCTGATTTGATCCACAAAGTCCTTAGCACATTTGATCTATCAATTCACACACAAATAAATGCTACAAATGCCTATAAAACTGTATAATAAAAATATCTTATTGAGAGACAGGTTGTTTTATGTTTCAGTTTTCTAAACAACTAGTATTGGAAATAATGATATGAAACCTTTCATTGAGATTGGTCTTATTTGGAAACGGATGGAGTAAATTAAAATGTGAGGTGGGCCCATAGGGTGCCTACATAATTAATTTTCTCATCTATGGTTTCTAGGGTACAAAATTTGAGAGAAATGTTAATTAAGAAAATAAAAGTACTGAAATAGAAGAGGTAGAGAGCTGCAATACAAAATCTACTATGGGTACAATAAAACTACAGTGCATTATGAAACATATATTATATATGTAGCTTTCATTGGAATATACTACAAGCTATATAGAGCGAGCATGCCAACCAACATATTTAGGCCCGTTCGCTATGGTTTCAGATTCTTGGAGAAACAAAAGAAACATACAAACATACAGAAACGTTTCTAGTGATTCTCGGAGAAACGTTTTTTCCAGAAATCGACGAAACTATCTAAAGGGGTGTTTCTCATTTTTAGTTAAAAACAAAAAACGTTTCTGCTCATTCTCCAAGAAACATTTCTTGTTTTTAATCGTTCGGTATAGATTTTTGAAAAAACGGAAGAAACGAAACTGATTCTTGTTTTTAATCGTTCGGTATAGATTTTTGAAAAAACGGAAGAAACGAAACTGATTCTCACATCCAAACGGACCTTTAGAGTCAGCTTTTGCCTTCTCTTAGAATTGTTAGTTATATAAAGACTGCTAAATAGTACTGCACATGAAATGTTTACATAATTGCCTCATTAAAACATTCTACAGAGTAGCACGTTAATATTTTCTACTTGTTGGCCCATTATGTAGCAAAGCTACGTTTCTTTTGAGATATTATTTTTAGCCGGCTCTTGCCTACTCGAAGAATCGTTATTATATTGACTTGCTAAATAGTACCGCACATGAAACGTTTACATAATTGGCGCATTAAAATATTTTACAAGCTGGCCCATTATGTGGTAAAGCCGTGTCTCTTTGAGCTTAAATTTTTTTGCCAGTTTTCGTTTATATAAGTATAATATGTTGGAGTCGGGAAATAAACATTTTCAGAATTGTTTCCAAAATAGAAGTATCACAAATACCAGTGATTACGTCGCTTGGTTCATTTTCATTTCCATCCCATATATATCTAAAAAAGTAAACTAATTCTAAATAACTCTGAACATTTATATATCCTAAACAAAAAATATGAATATTCACATACTATTTTTAGTTGGTGCGCCAAAGGCACACCCATTTTCTAATACTGGATTGAAATTCGCTCACGAAAGGTAACATCGGATTTCGCGAAATACGTCGAGAAACCAACAAAACCTAACGAAATCTAGATGAATTTTGACAAAATTTTAAAATTAAGTCTGAATTTTAAAAAAATTGAAGAAAAACGAGTGATTTGTGTTTTTTATTCGGTTTCGTGAAATCCGAACCAGATTCCACTGAAATTGTGAAACCTGGCTTGAGGCTTCTGTGACGTGGAGGGCGACACGTATGTGGTGGTAGCGTGGATTCCGGTCGACGTGGTTGCCCTGGTAAATTGTGTGAGAGATTTCCGTGTGCGTGACTTGGTGCAGAGGCGGACCCAAAGATTTTTAACTTGATATTCAAAATTAAAAAGAATAATTTTTTTAAACCAAAGTCTAAGAGTTCTATATAATATATAATGATTTATAAAATTAATCATAAATTAAATATGTCAAACATATTAAACTATTATTAATTGATAAAATATATTAAATTTGTAGAGCATAGAAAATTAAAAATAGTAAAAAATCTTACAATTTAGAAAATAACTTTTTATTTCTTTGATATTTTAAAAATAAATGATAATGTTTTTGTCCCTAACTTGCAAGCAAAAAGATATTGTTGGAACAAGCAATCATTTCATTTTATTTTTTAATTTATTTTTATATAGTTAATTGAGAAAAAACTCTCTTAACATTAGCATTTGCAACACCTAGAATGGAATGTGTGTGTGGGGGGCACGGAATTGGGCGGGTAGGTGGTGGCGTTGCCGGCGACGGAGCCGGCGTGTCACTGGATCTCGGAAACCAGCCATGCGATCAAATCCCGTGTATTCCATGCCGAGTAGGAGATAATGCTTTATGACACCTCACGGTAAACAAAAACAATGGCGCTGCTCATATGTAGCCGGTAAATGTGGTTGGATTGAGGTATAGTTTGCAAGTTTAGAATATCAAATTTGTTGTGGATTATGCTCAATATCTGGGCGTTCTTGTATATATTGAAAATGGATTACCTTCTGATGCAGCCTTCTGCTCTGGTATGAATTATGCATGGCTGTAAAATTTGTAAGTAGTCCTTTTGATATCAAAATCGACTTTGTGTAGAGGTAATAAACTGTTGAAGTCTGGATCAAAGTATCGGAGAAAAGAAAAATATTATTGTCCTTGACACACATAACTTGTTTGTGCCATTTGCATTGACTAGCATATTGCACGTGCATTGCAACAGGATTTTAATTAAAGAAAATTATCATTAACCTATTATTTTTTTTCTTATGATAAAAAGTAGAAAGTCGGTGGTAGGAGTGGTTGACATGTAGGGCCTTTCTTTTTCATTCCAAAAAAGCAAGGAGTTGGTGGTGGGAGTGGTGGCAGATTCACCGCTCACCACCGCCACTACTCACTATTAAAAGGAGTACAGATGATATACTTGCTTTTACTTTTGTTTGAACCATGACAATGTACTCTATACTGTCCCTAGCTTATTTGTTTACTACTCTGGTAGCTTGTCACTCCTGTCAATTGTTCATCCACTCCTTTATTGATTGAATTTTAAAGGTGCACCATCGATTGAATTCTGCAAAACATCACCTCCTGTCTTGAATGCTCGCTGTCAACATTTGCATACAGACATGAGGTGATAGTGTTATGCATATTATGCATTTGCTTGCTGTCACGGCCTCAGCATTTGAGTTCTCAACGCTCACCTGTTTTGCTCGGTGCACATGTTACATATGATTGCTATGTTTGGTTTCTAATCTGTTTTTTTTTCAGGGAGAAATCCGCTCAGGCATCCGACGGTGCTTTTGAGATCATGGGGGCCGACGACATCAATGTTTCTGTGAAGGATATGAATGTGGATGGCGGTGAGCAGCACCGGAGGTGGGAGAAGCGCAGAAGGATTGGAAAGGATCAGGAGGTGAAGGTGGATGACCGTGAGCGGCACCGGTGCGAGGAGAGGGGAGAAGCACAGGAGGGTTGGGCACAACCGCAAGGAACCCAACTCGAGGTTACATACATGTTTCAGCTGCTGTTTGTTCTCGCCGCTACTTGTGGTTTATGATCTGATTTTTCGGGGAGAAATCTGGCCGTCATCCGGTGGCGCCGCCGCCGCCGAGTTTCGGTTGTGGAAGAGGTGAATATGGATGGCCGTGAGCAGCATTGGGGCGAGGAGAGGGGAGAAGCGCAGAGGGTTGGGCATGGCCACCGGGGTAGGGAGCAGAGGGGCGAGGAGTGTTGAGCGTGACCACCCGAATAGGGAGCAGCGGGGACAGGAAAAGGTGGTGGAGGGTGACCACCCGAATAGGGAGCAGCGGAGACAGGAAAAGGTGATGGAGGTGAAGACAGAGAAATCAAAAACAGAGGGTGCGCCGTCTTGAAAGTCTCCAGCGTCTCCCATGTGGCGTCGACTGCACTGCGACCCACCCACTGCACAAGCAACTCCCAGGCGCCCAAATGGAGGCGTGTGCGCAGCACCTTAGTAGGTTCGGGAACCACCTGACCATGGACGATGGGTGGCAGGGGCATTGTAGCAACAGGGGGTGTCCCATGGAATGGCTTCAAGAACACCACGTGGAAGACGTCGTGAATACGGGCTTTGTCGGGCAGTTGCAGGCGATAGGCCACCGAGCCAATGCGCTCTAAGACCTGGAATGGCCCGTAGTAGCGAGGAGCCAACTTGCCGGTGGAGCCGTGTGTGATGGATGTGGCCGGCCGTTGATGAAGGCGTAGCCACACCCAGTCGCCCGGTTGAAAGGAGACGTCACGGTGCGCCCTATCGTATTGCTGCTTCATGATGGACTGTGCTTGGAGTAGCCTCTCGCGGATTGCTGCAAGGAACTCATCGCGCTCTTGAAGCTGCCTGTCGAGAGACACCACCTTGGAGAGGCCGGGCTGGTAGGACGCCAGGGTAGGAGGCATCCGGCCATAGACGACCTCGAATGGTGTCGTCTGGAGAGCTGTCTGGTAGGAGGAGTTGTAGCAGAACTCGGCCCAAGGCAGCCAGCGCAGCCAGCTCTTCGGACGATCTCCAGCGAGACACCTGAGGTAGACTGTCAACACCCTGCTTGTCACCTCGGATTGGCCATCTGTCTGTGGGTGGAAGGCCGAGCTCATGCGCAGGGACACCCCGAACAGGCTGAACAGCTCGGTCCAGAACGTGCTGGTGAAGATAGGGTCCCTGTCGCTCATAATGGAGCAAGGGAGACCGTGGAGGCGCATGATCTGGTTGAAGAAGGCCTGGGCGACGGTGGTGACGTTGTAGGGATGGCCGAGGGCGATGAAGTACGCATATTTGGAGAAGCGATCCACGACGGTGAGCACCACTGATTTCCCGCCCACTTTGGGAAAACCCTCCACAAAATCCAACGCAATGTCAGACCAAACAGAATGAGGAACCTCGAGAGGCTGCAGCAGACCTCCTGGATGTAGGTGTTCGGTCTTGTTACGCTGGCAAACCGCGCACCCTCGGACGTAGTCGCACACCAGCTGTGCAGCCTGCGGGCTGTAGAAGGAGGCCCGAAGGTGGTGCAGAGTCTTTTGTACCCCTTCATGGCCGGCGCCATGAGCTTGGCGCAGTAGCTGAGGCCACATTGTCGAGTCGGCTGGTATGAAGATGCGGCCCTGATGCATGACGAAGTCATTGACGACGGACCATTGGGCCAGCGAGGCCCTGGTCTATCTCCTGACGCTTGGTGATGATGGCGGGCAACGTGGCGGCCTCCTGCCGAAAAGCGTCGAATAGCTCGAACTCTGGTCGGGACAGAGCGCAAGCTGAGATGGTTGGGACGTCCTCGTCACGGCGGGAGAGGGCGTCCGCCACAGCGTTCTGGCGCCCTGGGCGGTACTCCACCGTGAAGTCATAGCCGAACAGTTTGCTGACCCAGGTGTGCTGCGGGATGGTTGACAGTCGTTGGGCCCAACAGGAGAAGATCAACTCTAACTACCAGCTCACCAGACTAGCACCAAGAAAACCCACTAGCTAGATACATAATTCAAAAACAAATTAATCTACAACATCTCTTTCAAGCCGATCTTCTTAAGGTCAAGCCATTTGTCGGATTTAATAGCATCTTCAAAAGTAGTGGGCATCACTAACCAGCTTCTCCGCCTAAGTACAGAGTCTCGATCCCCAGTCACATGCATGATCACTCAACTCAGGAACAGCATGCACCAACTCATTATCAATGCCTTGTGCTAACCTAACCAGAGATCCTGCAAGGACCTACCACTTCCCAAGCTTTGCAACTCAAGGAGCATATGTTCCACCAGCTTCTTGTGTTTGGGGCAGAGAATGAGTCGGTTCTGAACCTGCGAGACCAGCTACTGAGTGATTAGACATCAACCATAAGTCCATAACCCTAGAAGTCGACTGACTGAGAGGTGTCTTGTTGCCTCGCTGCTGCTTGCGTCGGCTGAGGTGTGGATCGGCACCTTCTACCTGGCATCCTTCTGATATAACAAATATCTGCAACATTAAACAATGAAACATGCCGAGCATATGTGATATACGATGTCAGTCAATCGAAGAGGATTTTTACGATCACCAGATTAGCTCAATGATGGATTGATCCAATTTTTGTGGTGTTAATATGTCAGAAATAACATGTTTGATACTATGAAAAATAAAATCAACACACGGTACTGACAAAGATGGACCAAATTGACAAGGCGACCATATATAAAACTGGGTATGCCAAAATTGCATGCTCACATATATAAATAAAACTGAATATGACAAGAACACCTGATACTAACTAGCTTCCATGATCATCAATAAATTACATCCAGAATGCTATAGGATACTCGAGTCTACAACATTTGTGAGCCTGGTACGAGATTGATGCGTAAGCACGGTACCGAGTGGTGACCAGTTCACCGGCCTTGTCATACTTGAGACCAAAGGAGGTGATGGTGAGCACACGGAGGGGCGTTCTGAGGTCACAGTCCTCGGGCACCCGACACTCGACCAGGCAGAACCTGCTGTCGCCCATGTACACGAGTGTGGCCCCCGAGTGCCTGGTGGAGCCCTTGTCGAACATCACCTCCTTGCAAAACTTCCAGGCAGGCAAGGTGGTCTTGCAGCGCCCTGCCGTACAAGTAGCAGCGGCAGGCGGAGGCGGGACGTCACAGCAACATAGATGCCCGGCTCCTTCACCGAAGCGGCAGATCCCAACCCAGGCGTCCAGCTCATGATCATAGTGACCTTGGCCATTGAACGGTAGGATCCAGTCGCCGACGTGGCTCCACTCTAGGCGTCCCGCGTCGAAGCTGAAGGTAGATTTCTGCGTGCCATAGGAACCATTCTTGACCTTCGTCCAGTTCTCGATGGACATGAAGATGGTGCGCCCATCCGGGTGCAAGGCGTAGCCGGTGACATGGGCGGAGTCGAATTGCGGGAACGGCTCCACGGTGGTCCAAGACCACGGCGGCGGCTCGTCGTCGTCGTCGGTGCGTGGTGGCTGGCGCCCCAGCACCTCGAGATAACGGTGGACGAACGTGACGAGCCTGTCACCGACAGAGGC
This sequence comes from Oryza australiensis, assembly GCA_019925245.2. NCBI lineage: Eukaryota > Viridiplantae > Streptophyta > Magnoliopsida > Poales > Poaceae > Oryza > Oryza australiensis. Next base: position 1,828,270 of record JAIFGZ020000342.1, read on the forward strand.
ATACACGAGTTGACTGCATTTGATGATGGATCTGCTCTTAGGGGAAGGATACACCGCCATCTCGAGGGTCCGGGTGTCGAACACAGGGATGCCAGGGCTGAAGCTGGCGGGATACATGGCAAGGATCTTGGTGCCGTGGGCAGCGAAGAACTTTGAGTAGGCATGCTGCGCCTGGATGCGGACGAGCGGGCGGTGGTTGGTGGCGGCGGCGGGGCGGGCGGCAAAGTCGTCGTCGCCGACCTTGTGGATGCTGTACCCTGTCTCCCAGTCGTCCAGCACCAGGTACAGGTGCCGCTGCTTGTGGTTGTGGTTGGCCGAGTGAGAGATGCAGGGAACCAAACCCAGCCTCCGGCTCTTATTCTTCGTGCTCGTGCTGCTGCAATGGCGTTCGTCTTCCTCCGCTGACTCTCTGCACGGCCTCTTCTTCGTGCTGCTGCTGCTGCTGCTGCAATGGCGTTCGTCTTCCTCCTCTGACTCTCTGCATGGCCTCTTCTTCGACATTATTATTTCTGATTGATTTGCTTCCTCTCGATCTGGATCTGCCCCTCCCTTCCTTCAATCTTGTATCTGCACAGCGACAACCTTAAGATTTAACACGAGCTGGAAAGCCTACATCCACTTTGTTGTATTTATAATTTATATCTATAATATATAATCTATAATTATAAAGCAATTAATGTTTTCATCTTAAATTTTGTTCCGTTTGACTATTTTACAGAAAACTCTGAGTTTTTTCAAAATTAATCCGCAGTCCCACTCGCCCTTAACTACGTCAACCTCCGTTTTTACCACGTCGTCTTCCTCCGGTAGGAGGGTGGAGGAGAAGGAGCAAGGGGGCAGCGGCGACAGCAGGAAACAGGGAGGCGCAAGAAGGCGGTCGCGAGGGCGATCCAGAGAGGCTGCCGCCGGCGGCGTCTCGCTGGGAAACGGCGGGGTGGTTGAGGGGATCGGAGGGAGGAAGGGGGAGGAGGAGCCGAGGGAGAGACCGGCGACGACAGCGCGCGGCCGCCGCGGAGGGCTTCCGCGGTGGCGTGGTGCTGCGTCTGCCCGGACGAGGAGTGCCGGCTGGAGGCGAACCCGAGCGCCAACGGCAAGAAGGACCCGGGGCTCCACTCCCTCCTCGAGAACAATGACTTCTTCTTCGATGACTGCAACCCGCACGCCATCGTCGCCGCCGCCTTCTCCGAGCCCGGTGACCGCTCCGATTAGGTGTCATTGATGATTGATCCATCCATCATCTGTACACAATTTTACAGAAAGAAAAGAGGATTTTCTTTTGTTTTGTTCCATCTGGAGCTGTGAGGTGTCTGATTGCGTTCTTGATTCCTTCCCCTGATTCTTCCTTTACTTTCTTTGTCACTGTTTGTATGTATTGTGATGGCAGGCATGGACATGGAGTGGAATGAAATGGATCGGCAAGGATTTTCTTGGTTTTGTTCTGTAGCCATCTGTGTGTTACTGTGTTCCATGTTAACCTGCAAATGGATGTGGTAGTACTAAAGAGTAGTAGAAGAGCCACACAAACAAGTAGTAGTACTTCCTGAACTCTTCTTCCGTGCTTCAGCTCGTCTAATTATGATACCTGCCATTAGAGGGGCTCAGATCAGGAGTGTTCCCTTTTGTTTAAAAAAGATATAAGAAATTTTGCTGGGATGATACACATCTTAATACTACGAATTTAATAAAAAAGTACTATAAATCTAGACAAAAATCTTGTTCAGATATGTGTTTCATTTAACCAAAATTTCTTATATATATATATTTTTAAAACTAAAATTTCTTATATTTTGAAATATAAGAAATTTTGGATAGATAAAACATATCTTAGCACTATAAATAAGGTGTTTTCTGTTCAAATTTACAGTGTTAGAATGCGTCTTATCTACCCAAAATATTTTATATTTTGAGACAATAGTACCTACTTTTCATGAGAACCCTTCTATCTCAAAATAAACAACTTTTATACACGAATCTAAATGTCGGTTATATCAGGCTATCTAAATCAGGGTTTGTAAAACCACACGGTTATCGTGGTAATCGAGCTTGCTGCGGCAACACGGTAAGGGTTACCGACGGTAGGGTTTAGTGAAATTTGACTGAATTCAAACTTTTCAAGAAAGAATAAAAAATTATGTAAGTAGTACTTGAATTGTAGTGGCATATGGGAAATAAACTTTTTGGAAAAAGTAAGATAACATCATACTTGAGACGAAACGGAAAGTAGTTTTAAAATGAAAAAGGAAAATGGGCTAAAAGTGCACTCTTCAACCTGCCCATAAATGCCCAATAGAGGATAAAATATCACTGTTGATTCCCTCTCATTTTCTCTCTGTCTGCATCTCACATGGTTTGATGCTCATGTCCACATAAACAAGATGGTATATCATACAGTCTTATTTATTTATTTTCTTTGTTTTAAACTAAAACTTTTATATTTGTGTTGCTTGCGAAACGAACTATCATATCTGTAGTCGTGATATCTGTAGTCGTGGATATGTACTCTATAATTTCAACTACATATGGATATTATTATGCTCTAAAATGTGAGGTTGAATTGTCATTATTGAATTACTATGCTATGAAATGTTGATTTGTTTAAAGTCAATAATATAGAAAAGGTCATGTCAAATTTTTCTATTTTACATCCAAAACTTAGGTTTACAATTATCCTATATATTTATTTTTGCAGAAAACTCCTTGTGTGGTTATAAAATTAACCCATAGTCCATCTGGCTGTTTTGCAGAAAACCCTTGAGTGTTTATAAAATTAACCCGCAATGCCTGGCTATTTTACAGAAAACCCCTTGAGTGTTTATAAAATTAACCCAATCGCCGGCTATTTTGCAAAAACCTCTTGAGTGTTTATAAAATTAACCCACAGTCTCAATGTTGAAATAGGCCTCGGTGAAGACATAAAGAAAAAAATATAAATTAAAATTACATGAGACTTTAACTTTGGAATAATTATGATAAAATAAAATAACGCCCGTTGTAACGCACAAACATATACTAGTATATATATATCTATATAAAGCCCAAAAACTCTGTTTACGGATTGGAATTGAATCGGAATACGCACCGCTAATCCGTTTACAAATCGGAGACTAATTTGATCATGAATCAAAAGAAAGAAACCATTTTTCCCCACAGGCCTACTAAAAGAGAGAAACAAGGGTTAACGCGAGCAAATGTGCGTGGGTAGAGAGAGAGAGATGAGAAAGAGGATTAGATGCTCACCAGCAGTGGATGCAATGCGCCGGGAATGCGCAGGACGACCGGCGACGCAGGTGGGATGGATGGGGATCGCCGGCGCTCGGGGGTAGCAGTCGAGGGGAGGGTACATCAAGACGATTCCTCGTCCTGCAAATGGGCCGGGCTGTCCTAATATGAATACCCTTTGGCCCATTTACTAGGACAATATTTTCGGTCACTTCACCCACCAAAGTACATCCGAGGTCCCTCATCTTATCATCGAATTATAAAATCATCCCTCAACCAAAAAATTGGATATATGGCATCTCTCAAATTACAAAACCGGGTCATTATGGGTCCTTGGATGGTATTGACCCTGGTTTTGTCCGACTTGGCGGCTGAGTCTGCGTGGGACCCACGTGGTCCCCACATGTTAGGGTGACCCACATCATCACCCTCTCTCTTTCCCCTCTTCTCTCCTTTCCTCCTCTCTCTCACTATTCTCATCATCGTCTATGCGAGGCGAAGCGGCGGGTGCGAAGGAGGCCGGTGGGGCGAGGCGGGAGAGGAGGAGGTCCGACGGCCGGTGACGGGCGACGTGGCGGGGCTACACAGCACGGATGCCCCCAAGTACTTTGGCGCGGTCGGCTAAGGGGAGCGTGGTGCAGGCGGAAGCGAGGACGCCCACGAGGGGATCCCACGAGGCGAGGAGGGGGAGTTGTGGCCGGAGCAGCCTCGCCGGCTTCAGCTTCGCCATCGCCGTTGTGCCACGACCCGGTTCCTCGTGCGGCAGCGTGGAGCGACGGCCGCTTGCATGGTGTTCGACGGAATGTCGCGTCGGGATGATGTCATCGCCTACGCCGCCATGGTCTGCATCCACCTCAAGTCGCTCGGCAGCAGGCAGCTCGGGAGGAGACGGCGGCCACGCAATGACCAGCCAACCACGCTGATGTCTCTACCAAACTACTCCTCCTCCCACTCGCTGCCGCCTCGATACCCATCGCGCCCCTCCTCCTCCTCCTCATCGCCGCTGTGAGTGGCGGCCGACTGTCATATACCCAAATTCTAGGATCGACAAAATTTGGTCCAAATAAAATGAAAGCCGAGTTTTTTAATTTTGTGAGCCAAAAATTTTCTTTTTCTAGTTTAGGTTAAAAGATTTCCACCTAGGCCTTTCTTTGCCTGGTAGACCAAAATTTTGAGAACAAAATAAAACTTTACACTTATAACCTAGGACAAAAATGCTAGCTCATACGAGAGCATGCATACTTACATAAAGCCCGTTTTGACTTAGGTTGTTTGCGTACATTTGGATCTTTGAAAATGCATCCCATTATAGGCCATATAGGCATAGCCTAAATGATTAAAATTTACAAACCAAAACTACAACTAATTTTGGATGCTAGCATGTAAACTTAGAAATTTAATACAAAGATCATTTCCTCAGCCCAAGATAAAATTCAAATAAATCTCTACAATCATATTAGACGAAACCACAGAGTTGAAGCAACTACACATAGGAGAGATACCCTAATTTTTTAGGACAAACCGTGCAAGATAAAATCATGAGAAAATACATGTAGGTACTGAACATTATGTACAATTTAACCTAATTTTTGTACAATATAATAGCTAGGTCCGATGCCCCAAACAAATATAACAGGGCAGTCCAAAATTGGACTATTTAAATGGCTTAAATCGGCTGAAACGCTAATATACCTAAAGGAACATTAAAATGCACATAAGTATATGCATAAAATAATTTATTCAAATACTAGGTTAATCAACATGAATAAATATAATTTTTCTCCTCTGATTAGGCCTCCTAAAAAATTCAAACCAATTTCCAAATACCCTGTCTTTGTTGAATTACTGAGAACAAACCACTAACTATTTTTGAGTGGAACCAAAGAAAATGGAACCTAGGGATGCTTAACTAACACCAGTAAAAATCTCATGAATTTACCATGACCACAAGTTAAACTACAGGGCTGCAAAGTGAGAGAGGGAGAAATAATTCGGAAATAAGTTTGAAATCCAGCTGCACAGTGAGACTTGCCCATCCCTCATTCCTTTGCCTTGAGTACCACGAACTTGGGCCCATTGTCAGCCTCTATAGCTTGCTCCCTCACTGTGTAAGACACCCCACCGCTTGAACCGAGCCAGCCCGACCAGGGAACATGAAGACCAGTGAGCCAGGACGCCGAAGATCGAGCCGCCGACGTGCTTGACGCGTGTTCGACGTTGTGGCCGCGCCTAGCTCGCCTCAAGACCCCCAGAACATGTCGCTCCCCTTCATTCACCACTTCAGTGCCAAGAAACCAAGGGGAAGAGCCCCATCCTACTCTAGACACCTTCTACCCCATCACCGGCCGTCGAGGGGAAAGCCATGGCAATCGACGTCGAACCGCACTCATCAACATCCACCTTCTGTTCCATTCTCCCCACGCAATGCCGAAACATTTCCTTCTTGACCCCATTGTGCTTTGTGCAGCAACTCGACGGGAACGCCGCCATGCCATCGCCGACCTGGAGCATGCCCCGGGCACCGCTGCCTCGGCCTCGCCACACATCCCGGCCGACTTCAACCACCCCGAGGCAAACCGGCACGCCATGAGGACCGCCTCAGCGCCCTCTTCAAAACACCACAATTACCCTGCCCGAAGATGCCCTGGACGCGGAGAACGCACTCTTTCTCCCTCGGCGCCGATCTGAACTCGCCGCCGAGCGCCATCCCCAATTCCTTTCATTTCGGTAAGCCCCCGTTCGATTGCTTGCGTTGGGAGCATCCCTGGGACCTAATCTACCCTTTCAATCTACTCGCGAGGTCGCTCTTCGACCGGTGAAGCTGTCACCGTATGTCCCGAAGAATCCGCCGCCGCCGTGCCCCGCCCACGCCGCCACCGCCACTCGCCACCTCGCCAGGACCGGAAATATGACTGGTAAGTCTCTACCAGCTCTTTGAAAGCCTATGCGAGCCTTGCATTGCACTAATTTGAACCAAAACCCAACTTGTCTCCGCACGCTGGGCCGCACCGTCGCCTGCGCTCATCGCCAACGCGACTCCGGTCACCCCAATACTCGAGACCCCCACTGATAGGTTCGCCATGAGACCCCATTTTCTCTTGTGGCCATCCACGCTAATTCGCCGCCGTTTGCCGCGGCCGCCGCCGCAAGCACCTCCGCCGCCGGAGCTCGCTCCTCTCCCCGCCACCTCACCGCCACACGGGCCCGACACGATTAGGTGCTAAGGGATCTGGTTAGCAAGAGAGTTTAAATCTCGTGAGGTCCCAGATGCAAAATAGGTTAGACTTACATGTGGGACCAAGGATCTATTAGCGAATAAATTAAAACCCAGGGGCTCTTTAAGAACATGGCACTCACCATGTGTTAGGGACTGTAGAGCCTAAATACTAGAAGCCCAGGGGCCTTTTCACATAACGGCCAGTGGCTGACCTATGGACCTCTGTACCGTGGGTTTCGGAAAAAAAAGAAAGAGAGCAGTGAACTATGTGCTTTTACAGAAAACTTAGGAAATTTATAAAATTCATACAAAATTTATTTGGACACATTTTGAGATGGGGCAAATTTCTATAGCTTCTTTAGAAAGTGAAATTCAGTATGGAATCATAAAACAAATCCCTTACAGTACAAACTTTACCCCAAAAATTTAAATAAGGCAGGCAATACATACCTCAAGATCAAAATTGTAAAATCCCTAGAAAATTCAAATCAACTCCAAATCAAGCAAACTCAAATCCTATAGATCCCTCATCTTACCCTCTATATTTAGGAAAAATAAAAGCATAGGGGTACCTAGTACCGAATGCCCTCAAAACCATTAGTGCTAAAATGTTATAGTTTAGGTAGGCTGAAACTTTAGGAATTTGTATAAAATTCATCTTAAATCCTTTTTGGACAAACTCAAATTCTGTAGATTCAACAAAACATATATTTTCAAGTTATAAAATAAAAATATATGTCTACTGTGTAGCAACATCACTTAAATATTTAAATAGGAAATAAACCCTTTTATGTACCCTCCAACTTGTAAAATTGGTAGGAAATTCATTTTAATTCCATTTTGGGTGAACCAAGTTTCTAATAAACCAACAAGTAGTAGACTTTATTTAGGAAGAATAAAACATGGCAACTTACGAACTAAAATGTAGGAGGACTCTAAGTGACTGACTTGAGTGCTAAACACAATAGGTAGATTAAGCACCATGTATATGTATGCATAGATGTGTATACAAATTGTACCCTAGCTCACTCAAATCCAAATTAAAACTTGTCAAACCAGTGGAGCCATGGTTCCAACTCCACTCACCAAGGTTTTGGGCACTTAGCTCATATAACACCATCTAAGTTAATATGCTAGGGAAAAATAGCCTAGAACACCCTCTAGCTCACAAAGTAGGTGGTAGAATAACGAAAACCCTAGGTAATCAACTAGAATTAAATTGGTTAACCAAATTACTTATTTTTATGCATCCTCAGCAAATAAACCAAGTTCTGGACCCAAAACCCTACAGCCATATAAATAGAACGCTATAGGCCTAGAACCGTCGCAAACTTGTAAAATGTCTAGGAAATTCATATTAACTCTAAAAATTATAAACCAGTCGTGTTAGACTTAGAAAGCACTTATCCACACCCCTGTGAAGTCAAACTAATGAAAGCCAACACTTAGGAGCACTATCCAAACATCACTTACCCCTATGTCGCTAATAACCGATAGAACTTCTAAAATACACAACTCTCAAATGGGATAGGATAAATTAGAAATTCTTTCACCTAAAATCATTAGGGACCAGTACCTACTCAATGTGTAAAAATCATGCATTTTAGAGTATTTTGGATTTTTCGCATATTTCGGTATTTAATTGCATGACGTGTATTTCGTATAGACGATTGCTTGAAGAAGAAGAGATTAGGATGCTGACATTTCCAGGCAAGTCCCACCTCCTTCTCTTTGATCACCTTGATCCCATGTTTTGGAGGTTATTGAAAATGATTGCAAACCTTGCATGTCTATTTGTATGCTAATAAACTTAAAATCTTGATAAACTTGTTAGATAAACTTCTAATACTTGCATATTACCTTAGCCCCACATATGTCCATAGTCTTCATTCCTAACCTTCCTAACCTTAGGAAAACTATGAGTATAACACCTTGTATCAATAGTTTTAATGTCTAGAGTACTATGATGCTTAGCGACGCTTAAAAATATTTCCCTCGACATTATGGGCTCATCACAAACATGAAAAATTATTTCTACATAATCTGGACAGAACTTGTATACTTGGTATTTTGACAAATAAAATGATGAAAAACGTGAATTTTAGGTTTGGGTCGCAAGTGGTGCACATATGGTGATTAGTTGTGCACCGATAGGGGGAGAGTGTGCCCCAGACCGACTTAAGGACTTCATTCAACGTGTGTTCATTTCGTATACAGTACAACCACATGTGCCAGTATGGGATGGCCTAAGCCAAATAAGCTACTTAGCAACTAGCCTTGCATTATGGTAGGCCGGTGTGTATGGGTTCGAAATAACCCAGAGGAACTTCCTATTTACCCCGTTGTGGTAAAGGCGACTAAGTCTATCCAATACAACGATAACGTGCCATGTGGGTGGGTTCTCTGTTGTGTCCGCCACCACGGCGTTAAGTTAAGGCGAGGGCCCGCCACTTAATGGTTCTAGGTCTTATTCCGGTATGACCTAGGATGGAGGAAACACGTATCGTGCTGGTGCGAGGCTAGGGACTAAGTAGTGTAAAGGCTTCGTGGTGACCTCTAGACTATACTCAATGTGTAGAGTATGGTGGTACCGACGGGTATCGAATAAGCTAGAGAGATGCATTTCATGTGGGTAAAGTGTACAAACTCTGCAGAGTCTAAACTAATCGATTAGCCGTGCTCACAATCATGAGCGACGTGTGGATGTGTATTGAGTATAGGCTTGTATTTTACCCCTAATGCTGAAATTTCCTTCAAATCATGTTGCATTTTGTGAATGAACTCCTTGCTGCCGTGGAAGGCAAATGAGGAGTATATTGGTACATGACTAATGACTACTTTGATGCCCATATGCTAAGATTATGCTTGCTGAAATTTTATTTGAAAGCAAATCTGATTTGAAAGTGTTTTATGCAAATAAAACTTGCTTTACGCTAAAATGAACCATATTATGTCTTCCTTGATTATATGCCATACATGTAGAGTGTTAAGCTTGTCTCATTGCTTGCCAGTATATTAACTTGATTAATGTACTGACTCTTGCCACTGGAATATCCACTTTGCTTGCAGGTGTAGACTTAGTAAACTGAGTGATGCGGGTAATCGACTGTTTCTTTTAGGATGAGAACTTAACGGGGTAAACTCCTAGTCAGTGTGCTTGTGGAATAGGTAGTAAGCCACTGCTGTTCGCTACTCTCTGATATATGTTTATTTGGCCAGTCGGCCTATGTAATTATCTAAGTGATGTAATCCTTTAAGTTTTGTTCAATTAAAGTGTATTCGCTATGTGTAAACATGCTTGAGATGAAAGTGTGAATCTAGCACACATCCTGGGAACTAGACTCACACGAGTATGAGTTAGGAATAATTGAGACATTGTAGATCTTTAGCCATTTTGTCAAGTCTCCTGATTGTGTAACACATCTGGTCGCCACCTTCGAGTGGTTCGATGGGCACAATTCAAGCTGAAGTTGATTGGCAGGCTAAAGATCCAGCAATGTCTCATTTATCCCTCTCTCGGGACTTCGGATGACTCGTTTTATTTGTCTTATGAGCTGAACCGTTTCAGCTTGTATTGCAAATAGAACGAGGGGTCCGGGCGTCTCCGACACCGACAGAGAGGAGCTGGGCGTCGGCGGCGGTGCGCCGCTCGCCTTCCTCTCCCAGATCTCTGCCCCCTCTTCAATGACTCCACCAAGCTCTCACCAATGGCACCCCTACTCGACCTCCACCATGCACCCACCGTCGTCGGGGGATGGGTTCCCACTTTCCTCGCCGCAACCGGTCGAGCTCGGTGACACAAACGTCATCGACGCTCAACTCCTCTCCGCCGCTCGCAACTCTTCTCCTCATTCGTCTTCGCCAGCGAGCATCATCGTCGCCAGCGAGGGCCACCGCCTGTCACCGCGGGCCTCCAGTTCTCCCTGCCCATCACCGGCCGCGCTTCTCCCTCGTCGGTCGCTGGCTGGGCCCATCGCGTGGCCCTTCTCCCTGTTGACTATCGTGTGCCTCAGATGGGAAGGACTAGAGGAGAGAGGAAGAGAGATGGAGAGAGAGGAGGGGAAGTAGTCACTGACATGTGTGGGACCCATGCTGACTCAGCTGTCACGTTGGACAAAATCGGGGACAATACCATTTAAGGACCCAGAGTGACCCGGTTTTATAAGTTGAGGGATGCCATATATCCGTTTTTTGGTTGAGGATGATTTTGTAATTCGGTGACAAGATGAGAGACCTTAGATGTACTTTTTCCATCCACTAGCTATCGCTGCTCGATGTCATGAAAATAGTGTAAGTCATTAACTTTTGCCTATATAATTTTTTTTACAAAGCTACAGATATCATGCTAGGCATGCACCGTAACAAAGTACAAAAGGAAACCCTGTAACCCTTTGGCCCGTTTATTAGGAGAAAGAAATAGAATTTTTTTATATTTTTAATTTTATTTATTAAAATATTTAAAATGATTTTTTAAAAATTTTTACAAAACTAGTCGCTTGATGCCCGTGAGAGGGTGTTTTTTAAAAATGCCCTCCATACGGGCGATTTTTGTGACGTGGCGGATGGTCGTTGGCCCCCACCCAACGACCGCACATTGAGGGAGGTACTTTTTGCAGTGGCCCACCTTGCCGCCCTCCAGAGGGTGTTTTTTATGGGCGGCGCCCTCCAGAGGGCATTTTTATGGGCGGGGGCCACATGCAAAATGGCTAGGAGGGCGGCCCGGCATTTTGCGGTGGCCCTCTTGCCGTCCTCCCGAGGGCGTTTTTTTACTATAGGCCGGGGTGGCATTTTTGTAGGCGGCCCACTTGCTGCCCTCCTAGAGAGTGATTTTTGGTCTCTCGGCTATAAGAGCCTTTCCCCTCTCGGAATTTTATATTCACCCAAAATCGAAAAAAAAAAGAAAAGGAGGGAGGGGTAAGGAGGAGCATAAGGGGATAGGTGAAGCCCTGCTGGTTTGCTGACTTCATCGTAGGTAAATACATTCTATCGTATTGTCTTTTCAATTTTAATACATTTTAGTTTTATTACTATATATTTTAGTTAGACGGTAGATCTGGAGCACATATTTGTATAATTTGAGAACTAGAGCATACAACATATTTTTAGAATTTGAGATTACGACATAGTGCAAATTGTACCATATGTTATAGTTAGATGGTAGATCTGGAATTTAAGACTTATGGCGTAGTACATATTGGTGAATGCGATGTTAGATCTGGTTAGTATGATATGAACTTAGTTAACCTACCTTTTTTCATCAGACACAATGTCAAGTAAGGTCATATTTTAGTTAGTTCACGGTCAAGGCAATCTTAGATTTGGTCCATATGGTGTTGATCTATCGCATTTTAGCATGACATCGAAAGGCAACGATAGGCCTGCACAGAGATCCTTTTAGTCAATTTATAGTTGGTTGCTACGAGGATTCAAAGTCGACCCAGAAATCAACATAATGTTCGTATCTGTCATAGTGAGTCGTGCAACGGAAGGTTATTTCTGGGAACTAATGACAATGAATAGCAATGTCACTTGGAAACAATATGTGGAGATGGCTTTTGAACGGTCATGGCCCCTTGTTATTTTTGTGTCGGTGCATGAAAAGGATAGAAGTATTGCAATGAAAACAGAAGATGTTGAGGGTCAAAGTTATGTGGGGAATTCTATTGGAACATCAATGGAAAATGAGATAAATCAAACAGAGGTGGTACATGCCATGGGTGTGGCGAACGAGGGGGAGAGAGTTGGTATAATTATTGATGAAATGGAGAGGGAAGATTCGGATAACGAGCAAGCGAGAGGGCAATGTATCGTCCGACAATGAAGATGATATAATGCCTGTTGATTGGACAAACAAGGACTTCTCGGGGTTTGTTATCTTTGAGGGACATCATGTACCCTGGGAATACAAGAAGAACGAGGTAATTCAGGGTGCTAGGTATGCTCATAAGGAGGATCTAAAGGAGACAGTGAAGCATTGGGCGGTCTCGTTGCAAAGAGAGTTTAGGGTGGTCAAGTCAACCAATTATGTGTATGAAGTGAGGTGCATGAAGGAAGAGTGTCCGTGGCGTGTTCATGCATATAAGGTTAAATGGAATGATTATTGGAAAGTTAGCATTGTGACCGAGCATCAGTGCCATTTACAAGGGGTGGAGAAGTATCACCGCAACATGACTTCAGCTTTTACTGCAACTGAGATGTACAGCAGTGTTGTCGGTAACAATGAATTTGAACCAAGATCAATTATTAGTCACATTGAAGACAAATTCAAATACACCATAAGCTATGCCAAGGCCTGGAGGGCCAAATAGAAGATTTTAGAGACGAGGTATGGCACATTTGAAGCATCCTATGATAATTTGCCTCGTCTGTTAGCCACCATTGCTCAAAGAAATAGTAATATTTACTTCGATATTCATATATTCCAGTCATCTGATGATCCGATCAAGAGTATGCTGCAAAGAGCTTTTTTCTTATTGGGTGCTTGTATCAACGCTTTTGTGCACTGTAGTCTTGTACTGTGCATAGATGGTACTTTGACCGGTAAATACATAGGTCAGATATTAATGACGATCGGAGCTGATGGGAACAATCAGGTGTTATCTATGGCTTTTGCATTTGTAGAGAGTGAAAACACCGAAAGCTGGTACTGGTTCCTGGAGAGAGTGCGCCATGAAGCCATGTGCATATAGCAAGGATGAGTACCAATCGTATTCAGTAAGCCACCATAAGAACGATGCATATGATAGGGGATAATCAAGGAGTGGCTGTGATTCTTTTGCATAAAGCCAATTTTGTAATCTTTTTCACAAGCCTAAGACCTAAGACTGATCAAGTTTTAATTCTATAGTTTATTTAATCAGCGACGGTTCTGTCCACTATCCATTGTGATCCCAAGGATAGCTTTCCGCCACTGGATCGTTATGATTTTCTGGGGTCTACCCCTTCTCGCCTTCCGAGAAGTTGATCCACCAGTACATAAAAATCATCATGCATGCCCATCCCATCATTTTAAAATTTAGAGTCTAGCCAAGCGAAAAACTTGTCCCGCCACTCCATATCCGCGAGCATGGCTATTCGAATTGATTGTTTTACTCACACTGCAGTGGATATACACTTTACCCGTACTCCATGACTTGCCCAACACACGAGCTGAAGTCCCAACGCGTGAGACGTGTCACGGCAAAGCCTTTCAATAACCTCACTTTGGCAGTACCTGCTCCATGAACTTGAGCCCTCATGCACTCTAGCCGTACACAGTTTCTAGCAGTGAGAGGAGTTCTGGCGCCCCCGGGAAGGGAAAGACTCACTCATTAATCGAATCAAATTTCAGTCCAATGTTCCACCTTGTAGGCTTCCCGCCTTTTCTCACACACAATTGAACCACTATGCAGGGGTACCGCCTCCGTTCGGCTATTTACTCCGCTAGGTCTATACCCATTCGAGAAGTACGGTTGTACTGGCTCGTTTCATGTTTATCTCATGGCTCGGTCCTTAATTGACCAGGCACGACACTTGCCTTTTCCAGAATCCACCCAAATCATCCAGTCGCCTCAGTCTAAAACCTTTGTTTTGTTTTAGTTTTCATCCAGAAATCATTTCATCGTTATCATGGTAATGTGGCGCTCATGTCTCCACATGTCGTACATCAACCACCTTCCCTAAGGTAGTTGCCCAAGCATATAACATTTGATAAAATATGAATGTGCATGAATCTAAATTAGCATGGCTAAGCATTGTCGAAGAATAACTTTGAACGCACGATACTGTAGGGTACAAAGAATAAACGAGTATTCAATATCAAGGCAGGGCATATAACAAGTATGGGAGTTCATATGTATATAGCATGCATAATTGATTTTAAACAAACATAAGTTCACAAATGGGTTCAACATGTTCGAAGGTAGTGATGACTTGCCTTGCTCGCAACCTTGTTGACCTAGGTCTTCAACGCACTCAGGTGCTCCCTCGGACTTTATAATAACGTGCGATCAAACCGATTGAATTTGATTAGAATTTGAATAAAATGCTCAAAATTCCACATAAATTGCAAAAGCAGCTCCTGAAACTAGACTACGATTTTAGATGAATTTAGGTTCGAGTTTCGACGAAATCTGAGCTAAAACGAGCGAGATATAATGATTTGAAGTTTTGCAATTTTACCGATTTAATTTATCACGAGATGATATTATTCCAAGTTAATCCACTTTTAAATTTTAGAAATATTATGATCGACGATTCGAAAATATAATACATGGAAAAGAAATGGTTAATTTAAATTTTATCTCCAAATTTATAGGGCCGACAAACCCTAGTACTAAAATAATCGAATCCAAAAATAATAAACGCCTAAAGCTCGACACTGTTTTATATAATTTGAAGTTGAAATTTTAGAAAGAAATTCATACGATAAAATTAATATTTGTTAACAAATTAGACTATAATTAATTTCTAAATTAATTTATGTGACAAATAAACTCTTAATATTATTTAATATTTAGCTTTTAATTATCCCTAAAATGTTATTTCAGAAAAACTATATTTTCACCCCAAAACTTCCTAAATATTTTCCCAAAAATATTTTTCCTATTTTCTCTTTTTTTTTCTTTTTCTTTTTCTTTCTTTTCTTTTCTTTTTCTCTTTTTTTCTCCCCCCTTCTTCTCTCTTCCTCCCTCCCCTTCTGTTCTTCTCTCTCTCTGCTTGGCATGGCCAAGCCGACCGGGGCGGGCGTGCAAGGGCGGTGGCAGCTACGAGGAGGGGAGAGGAGGGACACTCACCAGCGCGGCGGGCGAGGGCGAAGGTGGCGAAGCGACGACGCCTCAACGGCTTGGCACGGGGACGGTGCGGCGGCGAGGAGCTTCGGCGTAACGGGAGAGGAGAGGGGAGAGGCGCGGTGAGGAGAGAGAGAGGGCGCGACCTTCCTCTTATAGACGGGGCGAGAGCGCGGGAAAGGGCCGGGCGCGGCGGGGGAGTGGTCGACGCACGGCGAGAGCGGAGGCGGGCGTGGTGCGGCGTGCGGGCGTGGGCGACGTGGCGCGGGCGCGGGTGCGAGCGCGGCGGGCCGGCACGGCGGCGCGCGCGCGCGAGAGAGGCCTGGTCGAACACGTGGCGAGCAATGAATAATGCTATTTTTCTTTTCTCGATTTTTCTTTTCTTTTATTATTATTTTTTTTGTTCCTTTTGCATTTCACCCATAAAATTAAAAATATAGTTTTGGCCCCAAATATTAATTTAATTTAATTTTAAATCTTTGCTCAACTTTATTATTATTATTTATATATACATATTTATATATTTTTCTTTATTTATTTATAATTAAATAATTATTTTATATTTTATTTATATTTTTTCCAAAAATAAAGTCTTGATCAAAAATAAATTTTTATCAACCTTAGCTTTTCCCAACTATATATATTTTTAAAATTTTTATTTCTAATATTCATTTGCAATTTTCGTTTCTTTTAGGTTTCCGAAACCTTTTTGACTTTTTCACCTTATAGATAATTGATCTTTTATTTATAACACACAATGAAACTCGTGAATAAGAGGCAAATAATTACGGCAAGATGCAACAATTTAAAAGTTTTTGTAAGTTCTGAATTTTAAATCTTTGATTTTTAAGTCTTCGATTTTTAGGGTGTTACAGTTGTTCATGTACAGGTATTGCTTGAGGCCATGGGAGTATAACCGGTGATGAATCGGGACTAAGCTTAGAAAAGTTGAGGTCTAGACGGTTAAGGATATCATGCGGGATGCTAAGGTAGAGAACAATACATGTGGAGGTGAAGGTTTTTATATGACATACATGTGGTGTTGTGTGTGTATGGAAAGAGGAGTCAAATTTGGATTGGAGCCCAAGTTTGAAAATATTGGAGTATGGAGTTATATGGGGATGTTGTTTCCCTAGTTTGGTAGATTTTCTATGTGATTAAGAGTCCTAGTTCTAGTTGGATTCATGGCTAAGGGCAGCCACGTTGTGGGTATAAATAGAAGAGGGGTTGAAGTTAGAAGATCTCGACTTTTTGAAAGAGAAAATTTAGGGTTTGCTTCAAGGTTTTAATCCTAGTTCAGGAGTTGAGAGAGGAGTGCTTTAGATACACTTTGTAAATACATATTGATACAATAGAGTTGATATACTTTCAAGAGATTTGTTGATACATGTTTTCTAGATCTAGACTGTTTGATCGGAGTTCATTAGACGGTCTAACCGATGGAGTGATGGCGGTCTAACCGGCAGCAAGGAGGCGGTCCAACCGGAGGCAAGGCGAGAGTCAGACCGACGGCGTGTAGGAGGTCAAACCGGCAAGAGTACTACTGTCAGACCGACAACAATCCAGTGGTGTAATCAGTGCAACTTCGTCAAGTTTGAGGGTAACTTTTATTTTCCGCTAAGAGTTTTAGTTTTTGGTGTTTCTACCGTTCACCTTTCTCTGGTAGGCTTGTTCTTGTATTCGATCCTATAATTTGTATTTTTTAGTCTTTCGTCTGGTCCGTATCTTTTGACCCTTTTGCCAAACAAAGTATTCAAGAAACTCTCTGTACAAGTAATTATTGGCATCACTGTTAACTCGATCATTCTGAAATACTCGGTAAGCATTGTTCGTGAAGCAGACTCTCTTGTGACAACATCTTCCAGGTTGTCCAATCCCCTAAAAGCAACCATTTGCATACCTGGCAAATGCAGTTGTAGCTGTAGAACAGGAGGGTAAACTTCAAATAGATTGAAATTATATATTCTATACATGGCCTCTGTTGGCCCTATGAATCTTGCATCTCTGAACATAAGAATCTCATCCACATCTACTTGTTGACCATTGGCGTTAACTAAGAAAGATGAACGATCATGCCCTTTGCAAAGGTACTTGAATAAATACTTGACTGACTTGATGCTGAAGCAAATCTCAACATTGATGTGACAGTTGAATCACATAAGAAGTCTTGGGTTGTAGGGTACTACCCACCTATTGTGCAGTGGTGCCCTCCTAATCTTCACTCTGCGCCCATCATCCCTCCTCCTATAGATAGGATAGGAGTCTTTTCCTTGTTGCGTGGCATTGCAAAATTGTCTTGGGCAGCGGAACCTAAACTGACCATTGATCAGGTATTGTCTTTTTTGAGTGGGCCGCATGGACCATGGAGCATGTGTTTGACGACCAATCTATGCAATTCACGATATTTTGAGAATTTTTTGCATTTATAATTTTAATTTTTAAAGATTTACAAAAATAATTTCCGAATTTGAAAATTTACAAAACTAGTCTCTTCCCGCCCTCCGGGAGCGTAATTGATAAAACGCCCTCCCGAGGGCGTTTTATCCGACGTGGCGACGGCCGTTGGGTGCCGTCTGTCGTGCGGGCGAAATTTTGCAGGCGACTCCCTTCCCGCCCTTGGTAAGGGCGGTTTTTCACTATGCACGGGGGGCCGCCTGCAAAAAGGGCAGCCACCCTGGCATTTTTGCATGCGGCCCCCTTCCCGCCCTTACCAAGGGCGTTTTTTCCCTGTTCATACAGGGGGCCGCCTGCAAAAGGGCGCCGCGCCGGCTTTTGCAGGTGGCCCCCTTCCCGCCCTCTGGAAGGGCGTTTTTTTGCCCTGGGCAGTATATAAGCCGAGAGTCAAAGGTTTTGTCCTCATTTACACCTTCCCAAATCCAGAAAAAGAACAGAGAGAGGTGAGGAAGAGGAAGGAGCGCGGCGAAGCCCTGCTGGATTGCGTACTTCATCCAAGGTAAATGCAATATCCCGTCGTTATTTTTTTTGTTAGTTAGTATGTAAATGCAATATTAGGAAAAATATAATTTTTTTAATATTTGAATAGTTATTGAATATTTTGTTATAGATTTGTAAAACAGATGATTTAATTTAGATCAACTTAGATAATTTAATAGACAGTAACATAGGTAGAATAGATAGATCAACAAGGATAATTTAATGGACATTAACATAGGTAGAATAGATAGATCAACTTAGGTAGAATATGTTTGGATCTAAGTGTAAATTATGTGAGTAGATGGTAAGCACTATAGATAATCATACGTATAATTTCGTTGATAATCAAAATATGTGTAGATATAAAGTACGATTTAATTTAATTTAGTTTACAAAATTTGGCAAATTAAAATGAACGAGGTACGATTGGCGGTAGATGAAACGAACAAATCGATTTAGGATATTTTAAGATGTAGACCAGAGAACATATTGTTAAAGAAATTAACTTAGGCACAGAATCATCTAGGCAACATATTCGTAATATGGAATAAACTCGGTTTCAATTTGTTTGTCGGCACTATGGCCTGATCATATTTGGTTGCTACGAGATAGTTCACGGTGAAGGCAACGTTAGATACGGTCCGAAGGTGTAGATCTCGAATTTAGGATGAAATCAAAGGGCATCGATATGCCGTGAGAAAACATTTGAGTCGGTGTATAGTTGGTTGCTACGTGGATTTAAAGTGGATACAAGAGTGAACACAATGTCTCTATCCGTTGTAGTAAGTCGTGCAACAGAAGGATATTATTGGAAACTTATGCCTATAGATAACACTGAGTCGTGGAGACGTTATGTGGACATGGCACTTGAAAGGTCGTGGCCCCTTGTTATTTTTGTGGCACTGCACGAAATCGATAGCAGTAATACAATGCAAACAGAGTATGGTGAAGGTTCGAGCAATGAAGCAAGCTTGGAGGAGGCGATTGGCGTGACGGACGAGGGGGAGAGAATCAAAGCAATTGTTGAAGAAATGGAGAGGGAGGATTCTGAAAATGACCAGGCGAAGGGCGATGAATCATCGGACGAGGAAGAAGATGTCATGCCCATCGATTGGGAAAAAACTGATTTCTCTCAGCTTGTTATCTCGGAAGGGCAACATGTTTCATTTGAATACAAGGATAACGAGGTCATCCAGGGTGCTAGGTATGCTCATAAGGAAGACATGAAAGAGGCAGTGAAGCATTGGGCGGTCTCTTTGTACAGAGAGTTTAGGGTGGTGAAGTCTATGAACTATGTGTATGATGTGAAGTGTATGAAGGATGATTGTCCGTGGCGCGTTCATGCATACAAGGGGAAATGGAGTGACTATTGGAAAGTGAACATTGTTGGTGAGCACACATGTCTGTTGCCGGGGGTAGATAAGTACCACCGCAACATCACCTCGGCGTTTGTTGCCGGTGAGATGTACAGCCATGTTGTTAAAAACACGGATTTTGAACCTGGCTCCATTATTAAGCACATTGAGAACAAATTCAAGTATACTATTAGCTATGAGAAGGCTTGGAGAGCGAAACAAAAGATATTGGAGATGAGGTATGGCACATTTGAAGCATCGTATGACAATTTACCTCGTCTATTAGCCACCATTGCTCAGAGAAACCCCAATACCTACTATGACATTCAGACCTTTCCATCATCTACTGATTCGAGCAAGAGCGTGTTGCAAAGAGCCTTTTTCTCGATTGGTGCTTGCATCAACGCATTTGTGCACTGTCGCCCTGTGCTGTGCATAGATGGAACCTTTCTGACAGGCAAATACAGAGGTCAGATACTGACGGCGATTGGAGCAGATGGGAACAACCAGGTGTTACCTATGGTGTTTGCATTTGTCGAGAGTGAGAACACCGAAAGCTGATATTGGTTCTTGGAGAGAGTTCGATGCCAAGTCGTTCGTATGAGGCCCAATGTTTGTCTCATACATGATCGTCATGCCGGCATGCTGAGGGCAATCGACTATCTTCAGAATGGTTGGCCGGAGAGGGGACTTCCAGCTAGGCGGCATGATGTTCGGAGTAGGTGGTGCATGCGGCATATGGGAGCCAATTTCTACAAACATTCAAGAACAAGCACCTGATGGATCTATTCAAGAGGCTATGTGGTCAAAATCAAGAGAAAAAATTCAATGAGATGTGGAGAAGGTTGCATGAGCTGACAACGAAGCAAACCGACGAGCAATCTCATTTGCCACAGGTTGACGAGCCTGCAGTACCTCTTGGTCCATTGCATAATGACCCGCCAACAATGAGAAGGAGGTCTGCACCATCAATACGTAATTTCTCCCACTGGATAGAGAATGAACCGAAAGAAAAGTGGTCTGTGTTGTATGACACTGACGGAGCTCGATATGGTATAATGACAACGAACCTGGCCGAGGTATACAACTGGGTGATGCGAGGAGTTAGGAGGCTTCCATTGGTGGGTATTGTGGAATTTATCCTTCATGGCACTCAGACATACTTTATGGATAGATTTAAGAAAATATCCCCTTTGATGTCCGATAACAACATTGTATTTGGCAACGTGGTGACGAAATATATGCAAGACAAAATTCTAAAGGCTATGAAGCACAGAGTAATCCCCCAAGGAACCCAAGTTCATAGGTACGAGATCATGTGTGTCGACAGGAGAAGGCGCAGCATCAACCGTGTTCAAGCTATGCAGGAATGTGTGCTTCATGCGAATGGTGGTTGTAGTTGCAGCTGTATGAAGCCAAAGCTTAGACATCTGCCTTGCTCACATGTCCTTGCCGCAGCTGGGGACTGCGGCATAGTTCCAGATATCTATGTGTCACCGTACTACAGGAAAGAATCAATTTTTCATACGTGGAAGGAGGACATATATGGTTTTGGGATATCTGGATCGTACACAACACTGCGGCCACAAGTGTTCTACGTTCCAGATCCGTTGAAGTTAAGGATGAAAAAGGGACGTCGTCAGTCGAGACGCATCAGAAACGACATGGACGAGTCGGAGGTCGAGGGAAGGACCCTACGTTGCAGCAAATGCGATGAGCGCGGACATACATACAAAAAATGTCCGAAGAATTCAGAAACTTCAATGGTCGCAGGTGCAGGGCTTTCCGGACAGCCCTCCGATGGCAGCCGTCCATCGGGAGAAGGAACAACAACAAGGCGACCACGTCCTAGACGTGCTCGTGCGGCGACTACGTCGTCCGCTGGCGATGCAATGGCTTGATTATTTTGTTTGCTTCTTTTAATCTAGTGGTGATCCAATATTTGTAATATTTGTTATGTTGTTGCCATCTGTCGTGCGTGTAATATTTATCATTGTGAGACGTAAACTATTTTATTGTTGTTGTGATACTTATATGTTGTGTTTGGTAGTTTGAATTAAGACGTGCACTTTTTTGTAATGTTGAGATATAATGGACCATTTATGTCATGTATTCATGTTGTTTTATTTTTTTTCTTATAAATTGCTTATTAATGTATTCATGTATTCATGCAGGTATGGCGGACGATACACCAGCGCTTTTCAGCAGACAGGTCGACATGATGCACAGGTCGTACTTGTCGGCAGTGCAGGGTGCTCAGCAGACCACCTTTCGTCCACAGGCGTCGCGCGAGTTGTTGTGTGTCGATCCACGACACGTCCAGTGGTACGATCATACTCTTTTCATTTATTGCAAGAATATTATGCTTGACACTAATATTACACTATGTGTATGATATGCAGGTTACGTGAGTCTGGCCTGATCACTCTTTGCAGACTTGTTGAGGTGCGTGCCGACGAGCACGACCAGGCGAGACGGTGGGATGCGGACCGGTCCCTGATAGCTGCTTTGATGGATCGGTGGCGTCCTGAGACGCACACCTTCCATCTTCCTTGTGGGGAGATGGCACCGACGCTGCAGGACGTCTCGTACCTGCTAGGGCTATCACTAGCCGGAGAGGCTGTCGGGCCTGTGGATGCTATTGGTGGATGGAGGGAGGACATCATTGCACGATTTGCTCAGGTGATGAGGCTACCGGAGCTCCCAGCTGTTCAGGCGATCTACCCTTACGTGACCACCGGGCCTACGAAGACTTGGATTATGCACTTCACAATAAGTTAACTTGAAGACTTCGTTATTTTTCATTACATCTTATGATTGTTAACATGGTTTTCTCCTTTGTAGGCCGACAAGCTCCACCCCGACGCCAACGAGTACTCCGTGCGACGCTCGTTAGGCACGTGCACGCTTTGGTGTTCGGGTGGGTGATGTTCACCAACACGTCGGGAACATCAGAGAGGGGGCTTATCCACTATGCCCGGTCGATAGTGGACGCGGAGATAGGCTTCGTGCCTCAGTGGAGTTGGGGTTCAGCAGTCCTCGTAGCCACCTACCGTGGGCTGTGCGACGCGTGCACGAAGACGGATCCAGAGCGATCTTCGCAGCCGCCCCCTGCATTGCAGCTTTGGGCCGCGGAGCGGTTCGCGATCGGCCGACCGATCGTCGACTCCTCTCCTTACGACGCAGCACCCACGTTCGAGAACCCCGCCGACGGGCCTACGATGGGCCCATACTGGTTTCGACGCAACGTAAGTACAAATTCTTATTTCTTTCTAATATTCAAATTATGTTGAACAAAACTTGTAACCAATTGAATATTTTCGCAGCGTCATTACGCCCACGCTCAGGTGAGACAGAGCTACTCGGACTTTGTGTTCGAGTTGGACCATCTCCAGCCTTACGACGTTGTCTGGGAGCCGTACACGCAGCAGGCGGTCGCAGCTCGAGCGCCTCTAGGCCTCTCGACGTTGTGCACGTGCGACTCGGCTTATTGGATGACGTTGATCCCGGTGGTGTACGACATTTGTGTCGAGCCTCGCTGCCCAGGCCAAGTGATGAGGTAGTTCGGATTGCGGCAGGGATTCCCGGTAGACGTAGCGGTTGTCGTTCCCCACCAAGACCACCAGTGAGTATTTCTATTTCAACTTTACTACTATTGTGTCGAATGAAATGGAACTAGAGTCGACCTTTACTGTGTATGCAGGTTGACTCGACGGGGACAGCAGGGAGGCTCCCTCTGAGAACCACGTATACAGCAATACGTGGCGGACTGGCTGATATCCACAGAGGAGGTGATTGGCGAGATCTACAGCCACTCCGAGGAGAACTACACTGCCTACCTTCGGTAGTACCTACCGAGGACGCGTCCGCGCGTGACCTTCACACCGGCCGCGCAGCAGCAGCACCAGGCAGCGGTCACGGACACCTACCCCAGGCACCGAGACCAGGACTACTTCATTGGGGTACGTCATGATTTCTCGGCCTTAATGCCTTTGTACGTCAAGATTCTTGTTTATTTGAGCGATGAACCTAATTTGTTTTGATTTTTGTAGGCCAACGCCGCATGGGCATTGAATGCCGAAATCGACTCGGTGATGTTGAGGCTGGACGCAGGCATTCACCTGAACGACGTGGAACAGAGGATGACGTTCCAGCGGATGCAGACGACGGCACGTTCGATCTTGCGGATCTTCTCTTGTCGTTCAGCCGTCGACGCGGTTCCTCCGCAGGCTGCTACAGGTCCACGTCCACGCGGTCCGGTACCAGGATGGTCACCACACGGTGCTGGTGCTTCCACAGGTTAGTTCCACTCATTTTCATTATTGCAACACTACAACGTGATCTAACAAACCGAATGTCGCGTAGGTCTGACGCTACCGACAGGGGATACGGCTGGCGCGAGTGGATCGTCGATCCCTCGGCCTTTCGCGACTCGGCCGAGCACTGCGAGCTTTGCTGGAGCGAGTGGATCCTCCATTCTTCGTCCCCTCACTCAGCCGAGAGGTGAGCAAGCATCGTCCGACGAGTAGTTAACACTTATTAGTTTAAATCACTGATGCTTCATATTGCTTATATACAGGAGGATTCTACTCGGCGGGGATTTTCCGCTCGGGGGCTTCATTGTCGCAGCGGGCGGGTCCGGGCGGGCGACGAGGGGGTCGGTACGGGTGACGACCGACAACCCTGGAGGACCCGGATCGAACGTTCTCGCCGCCTCTCGCCTTGGTGGAGCACCTCTACCACGAGCGGGACCCGCCACAGAGACGCCCGCGCCCGATGTCCGTGCTAGTCGTGTCGTGCCCCCAGACAGGCTGACGTACTCTCAGGGGCACGTCAGAGCACAGGCTAGGAGGGATAGGGGTAAGAGGCCTCACCAGTAGTTTCTGTGTACAACAGTTTGTAAAAATTGTAATTATTTGTTTTGTGTTCGATGTTTGTATATATCTCTGTCTGTTCGTCGCACTCACATGTCACGAGATCCTTCCGTATCGTTCGCTGCATGATACTCTTACTAACGACAAAAAAATTTCGACGAAGTCAGACCTGCACGAGACGTCGCTATCAGCTTTTGGCCCATGATAGTCCTGCACGATACGTCGCTATCAACTTTTGCCCTGTGACAATCCTACACGATACGTCTCGTTCAGCTGTTGCCCCGTGACAGACATAAACGATACGTCGATGTGAAGCTTGACCTCCCTGCACTATATATTGCTTAGATCCGAATACGAGCTCTTCAAATCTGCATTCTCTTTTCTACATTTACTCGTACAATGAGATCTTCATATCATCCATTCCTTGAGCGTCTCCACTGGCGACTCCATCATTTGAGCGGTTTTTTTACCATGGTGTGACCGTCCGTTATGCCATTGTGGAGATGGCTACATACTTACGTCGTCCCTCCTCACTGAAACCAGGGGGAGACGATTTTTCCAATGCGCCAACATTGATCAGGTATGACTTAACTGCAATGCTCATCTACAAAATCTTCAGGCAGAAAACGCTAACTTGATTGTACATCGTGTTAACACCTCATGCAGGCATATCGTCGGGTGTGCAACTTCGTTGAGTGGATAGATATGGAGAACCCACGATCCAACGGAACACGTTACTACCCACTTAGCGAAACAAGGTCAGACTATCTTCGACGGAAGGCTGAGTACCAACATCGAGTTCGTGCTGAAGCTTTGGACTGGCCTATGGTCAGCTGGCACTACCCACATGGCGGGACAGTCCAGAATGCCACTGTGGTCTCCGTTGCCAGGTGGTAAGATCCATAAGACAAGCAACTAGAGGACAAAGATGCTTCGTGTGTCCCGAGATTGTGGATGACGATTTTGTCGTGAGTATAATTTTTCTTTCTTTAACCTATTGGCTTGTTCCATTTTCTAACCCCGAACATCAAAAATGTGCAACCAGGAGGATATACTCAGTGTCCATACGAAGAGTTTATCGATACGGTTAAACCTGCTTCGATCGGTCAGACGGTAACACAACCGGAGTCGACTGAACAATTCATTCAGGTTTGGATGGAGTACGAACGTCGCGTCGAAATCGCAAGCTTAGCTTGGAGTAACACCCCACTGGGTTTCCCTAAATGGTCGGAGCGTCCCATGTGCGGTTGTAGGGATCGTTGCAAGATGGCTACCTCCTTTGAACCATGCACATATGGTCGGAGATATTTCATTTGCCCCAACTTAGACAACGACTTCGTTGTACGTATTTCGTTTTATCAATTCTGCAAACGTCTTCACTCAGGTGGCTCTCTAACTGATTACATGTGTTTCTTTACCAGGGCATTCAAAGGAGGTGTGGATTCACTAGGTGGATCGATAATGTCATTCCCCAATATAACGGCCTAAAAGTAACTGAATGTGAAACTCAAAAGGAGTACAACGCCGAGAAGAAAAGATAAAATTGATGACAAGCTTATCGCCCTTGAACGGTCTCGTAGGTAACCAAGCCTTGACTCGTCGGGGATGAGTTAGTTGTATCATGTATGAGTAAGACATTTGCCATGTATTATATCATCCATACCTAATGGGTTATGTAACAGTGTGACAAACAACTGCTTAACTATCGCTACAAGTTAACTTGGTTAAAACAATATGTTATGATCACAGGTAATGCAAACAACATATGTACGATACCTCGAATATTTACATTTGCAAAAATACGACGATAAAACAAATGTTCATTACACAACATATTTACATTTGCAACAATACGACGATAGCATTTACATTTCAATCAATACGACAAATCAAATGTATCGGTTACATTTGCAACAATACGACGATAATATTTTACATTTCAAACAATACGAGAAAGGGTCGGTCGATTAGGGTTTTGGTCGATTAGGGTTTAGGATAAAAACGCCCTTTCAGAGGGCGGGAATGACAAAAAACACCCTCTGAAAGGGCGGGAAGGGGACCGCCCGCAAAATAGGAAAAACGCCCTTTGTAAGGGCGTGAAGGGGGCCGCCTGTAAAAATGCCGGCGGCGCCGCCTTTGCAGGCGGCCCCGTGCACAAGTGAAAACCGCCCTTACCAAGGGCGGGATGGGGGCCGCCTGCAAAATTCGCTCGCGCGGCAGACGGCACCCACGGCCGTTTGCCACGTCGGATAAAACGCTCTCTGGGAGGGCGTTTTATCCAATCACGCCCTCCCAGAGGGCGGGAAGAGACTAGTTTTGTAAATTTTCAAATTCGGAAATTATTTTTGTAAATCTTTAAAAAATTAAAATTATAAATGCCAAAAATTCGATATTTTGATTCATCAGGAAGCTCGGCACTTATTATAGCATCATATTTGTCAGGTGTCGTGATCTTGGATCCTGACATCATGATTAAAAGGAAGTGCTCATGTGGAAGACCCAAAATAATGCAACTTCTCCAAACTAATGCTTTTTAATGACAAGTTCTTTTATATCCCTTAACTTGGCCCTAAACACTCTTGCAACCAAGTCTGGGAGGTCTTGTGGAGTCTGGCCAGGGGCAAGCTCTCTAGTGATCTCCTCCCAATGTGGGTTACATGTCATTGTCATGAAAATACATGGCTTACCAAACCGCTGCACTAAGACCATGGCATCGAAAAAATCTACGCTTCATGTCATGTTCTCCACTGATAAAAGAAGCTGGGAACACAATCCTCTTACCAGTCACTGCCGCGCGTGTCTCACCAGCAGCTATGGCGTTAACTACACCCCGAATGAGCTTCTGAGTTTCAGGCCTTAGGAAAGTTAACTACACCCCGAATGAGCTTCTGAGTTTCAGGCCTTAGGAAATAATCCAATCTTAATCCTTCAATCTTCATGTAGATGTCTACAACAATCTGTTGAAAGAGTCTCCCTCCATATAAAAGAACATTGAATACCTCTGGACGGATTTTATCTTGAAACAACAGTACTCATAGGCTGTCACATATTTACCAGTATGCTTCTCAATCTCATCATCTATTAAAGTAAAATAAAAAAGTCACCCATTAGAGCACACACAAGAAGAAAATGTATTTTAGTATAGCAATGGACACTATTTATAATCAGAAAATAGAAAGTACCTCCTTCTGGTTCAATTTCATCGGCATCAATTTGATACACATCACATGGGTGCTCATTGAGAGGTTCTTGATAATATGAAATGCCTCAATTCCATCCAACTTCTCCACCCGGGAAAAACAATGGATAGGACAAAGGATCATAACAACCATGGTAGGGTTTTATGTACTTAGGACGGTCATGTGTACCGTAAACAATTACACTATGGCCAAATTGATTTTGTGGATCATTGCCGTCAATCCATATAGCCGCTACCTGCAAGGCGGTGGAAGCATTGTATACCCTTTGATCAAGGACGATATTTGTGTTTAAGAGTAATCCTGTAGTCATCGAGGTTAGGAATAGAACCCATTGTTCGAAAGGTATGCACATATGGGTTATGCTTCAAAATTCTTAGAATATTCCTAATGACATTAACATCTAGATAGGGAGAGCGTCGAGATCTATGTGACATCTGCATCAGTGTCATGAAAATACAATTGAAGATGTCGTGGACCATTATCACTTGGCTGCAGTTGATCAATGCGGTGATAGATTTGTCCTTGGGCACGAAAGATGTACACATCTGAACTGCCATTGCAATATCTTTGGTCCAATGTCACTCCCAAAGAAGTGAAAGCAAAGTGGCTATTAAAATACCGTATGTGCTATTAAAATGATCGTATTGTTTTCATTTCTTCCTTAAAAAATGAAATGTCCATTGAAGAGTTACCTGTTCCAGTTGAAGTCGAGGACTGGTTCATAGCTTGAGATGCCTCCTTCTTCCTCTTCCTGTACTCACGGCTGTATTCACGGCTCTTCTGAAGCTTATTCTCCTTTTGCTTTGCTGTTAATGATGTGTATTGTTCCCTTTTACGCTTTCTTTGCAAATCATTGGCGTTTAAATTGGTAATGTCACCAAGTGGAGCTGCTCAAATGAATAGAAGATAAAATACTTGTAGGGAATAATTCATCCAGCATATTAGTTGTTTAACATATTACACATGAACCTGAAACACCTGTGGAAGCAGGGGTAGACAAATTTGGTGTGTTCCCATTTTTGCATGCATTTTGCATATGAAAACTTGTTGTGGCCTTTTGGTGCGAGGTAGAATGGGATCCTGTAACTGAAAATAGATTGCAAACTCACATAATTTGAAATCTTACAAAAATAGCCATGAGATGCATTTTTGGTGTGCCATCCATACCTTGCATCACATTGCCAGATGGTGGAAGCATGGTTGGCATAGAGGCATGAGGTTGTTCGATTGAGTCAGTAAATGTGAGGCGCCGAGGTGTGATTACAGATTTTGTAAGTGCGTTACCTGGATGATATGACATAAGTGCATATCATGGATTTCTAGTCGTAGTTTTCATTTCATCCTTTAAAACATAAAAAGTCCATTGAAGAGTTACCTATTCCAGTTGAAGTCGAGGACTGATTCATAGCTTGAGATGCCTCCTTCTTCCTCTTCATGTACTTACGGCTGTACTCACGGCTCTTCTGAAGCTTATTTTCCTTTTGCTCTGCTGTTAATGAGACGTATTGTTCTCTTTTACGCTTTCTTTGTAAATCATTGTCGCTTAAATTAATAATGTGGCCAAGTGGACATGTCAAACATGAATAACAAATTATTAAATAATTGATAAGAAATGAACATTCACTGTATATGCTGACTGTTAAACGTAGCTCTTAGCCCCCCAAAATAAAGAAAAGGACAAACAATTAGTGCTTTGTTTATAAATCGTATGTTCATCCAGCCATAACAGAGAGGAATATGTATATTGCTTTCTTCCAAGCACCCAGCCATAACAGAGAGGAACAGCTGTAGCTCACAGCACTGTTAATAGATGGATCAGTGGGGAAAAAACCTTTTTGTGATGGCGCAGATTCCTGATCAGTAGATCGAGATTGTCGCGGTCGCCTGCCAGAGTCCATGTTGTTTAGGTCGTGGACAGCGAGGATGGATGCGCTTGGGCGCAGATTTCAGGAGCTGCTTCTAATCAAAGGATGAAAGGATGGAAAAGGATCTGAATATATGTTATCATTAGTATTACATGTCCAAATTTAGGATATGCTTCTAGTCAAACGATGGCAAACATCTTGTTTCATCCCTTGAACTAACGCTTGAGAACCTCTTGGGTACTGACTTGTTGTATAACCGTGTAAGTCATAAAATCTCCCGAAATTAGCTGCATGAAAAAAACCGAACTGTTTTAGAGCAATGTGCTTAAACCTGCATGTAACATTTGACAGATAGCAATATATTTCAAATTATGACCACCTTGATACTAAACACAAGAAGAAAGATGAGAGATGACAATCCTATATAGAAGAACATAATGTGTGGAAATAAAATATATTCTTCACTGACTGATTCCTGAAACAACAAATGTGTTACCCATATTCTTCACTGATTGCAGATATTGTGGACAAAAATGTACAAAGAGAATCATGCAACAGGTCTTCACCTCTGAATGTCATTAGCCATATGAAAGCTGCTCATGTCTGAAGCTATCCCCCCTCAAATCACTTTTACTTTTAGCTAACATTTGACCTGTTTAGAAAGAGCGTGGGGGAAGGTTGTCGTGGTAGTAAACACAGGAAGAAAGATGAGAAATGACAATCCTATATAGAAGAACATAATGTGTGGATATAAAATATAGTCTTCACTGACTGATTCCTGAAACAACAAATGTGTTACCCATATTCTTCACTGATTTCAGATATTGTGGACAAAAATGTACAAAGAGAATCATGCAACAGGTCTTGACCTCTGAATGCTATTATCCATTTAGACATATAAAAGCTGCTCATGTCTGAAGCTATTCCCCCTCAAATCACTTTTAGTTTTGAATTTTTACAGTGGTAAACAAATATATATATCAGGCACAAACATAATCAGTTGGTGTCATAGTAAATCACTGAACTGTTTCAGAGTAATGTGCTTAAACCTAAATATAACATGCTGTGATGCCCCTGACTACTTCCTGAAGCAACAATTAGTTTTGTTTTAAAGAACATATGAGGCACCATCTCAGAAAACAAAGATTGAGAACATATATGGAGGTAATTAATCGGAGTACAATAATGCACGTTCAATCAAGTTAACCTTGTAGCACAGTTACTAAAAAAATAGCCACATGGTCACCTGACATAGCAAGAATATATGACCCAGTGATGATATGACATGACAATAAACAATGCGATCAGATGGATTCTTGAACAAAGAGGACTAGAACTGTGAGATGAGATGAACCTGCGAGGATTGAAACTGATGGATTGTGAAACGGCAAACGCGTCGTCGATGGCGCCGTGGCGAACTGTTCAGGGGATCAGGGCCACGGAGGTGGCCATCGATGAAGGGCTTGAAGATGGTAGCAGGATTGATTTGGCAAATGGGGACGACATCCGAGTTCAGGAGGAGGGCGCTTAGGGCTGCGACGGCAGAGAGCGAAGGGCGGCGAGCGGCGGAGGTGAGGAGGAGGGTGCCTAGGGCGGCGACGGCATCCGGTGGAGAAACAGGGCAGA
Organism: Oryza australiensis; assembly: GCA_019925245.2. Lineage (NCBI taxonomy): Eukaryota > Viridiplantae > Streptophyta > Magnoliopsida > Poales > Poaceae > Oryza > Oryza australiensis. The sequence goes on from JAIFGZ020000342.1 coordinate 1,859,328, forward strand.
GGGTGAGGAGGAGGACACCTCACACCGCGGTGACGTCCGATTGCGAGGAGGAAGACGACGGCAGACGGCAAGCGGACGATGGAGAGAAGTGGCGTGGTTTCTCTCGGGAGAAACTATTTCCAATCCTGTGCGTTGGATGATGACGATCCCGAATCCCGATGGTTTAGAAAGAGCGTGGGTGGGGGATGAGAAAGACCCAACAAATTTTTTTCCAAAATATCACATTAATGCTTTGGACACACATTTAAAGTATTAAACATAGATTAATAAAAAACAAATTACAGAATCCGTCTGTAAACGACGAGACGAATTTATTAAGCCTAATTAATTCGTCATTAGCACAAGTTTACTGTAGCACTTTATTGTCAAATCATAGTCTAATTAGGCTTAAAAGATTCGTCTTGTAAATTACATGCAAACTGTGTAATTAGTTATTTTTAAGTCTATATTTAATACTTCATTTATGTGTCCAAACTTTCGATGTGACAGGGTGTAAAGTTTTGGCGGTGGATCTAAACAGAGCCAAATGTTGCTACATTATAGTATAGTATAGATGATATTCTTGTGAGGTTGAGGAGACTTCGAGACGATTCCACATTCTGCAAATGGGCCGGGCTGCGCCGGCCTGTTATGCGTAACCTTCGACCTATTTATTTGGAGGAAAAAGTATACTTTCAGGCCCTCAACTATGGCCTGAGTATGATTCTCGCCCTCCAAACATAAAACCAAATAGATTGACTCCTCCAAATATCAAAACTGGTATAAACTATGTCTCTCAGTGATTTGGGAAACGGATTTCACTAACGTGACACCGTGGCGATGTTGACCGGTCTTCGTCCCACGTGGCATTGACATGGCGCTTATGTGGCGTGAGAACTAAAAAATATATGTGGGACCCATTTGTCATTCACACAAAAATATTATGGGGCCCACATGTCATCCTCTCTTCTTCCCTTCTTCATCCTCCCTCTCTCTCCCTTATCTCTCTCTTTCTCTTTCTCTCCCCTTTCTCTTCTCCTTCGACCGTCTGTGAGGAGTGAGGGCTTGAGCGGCACGCGAGAGCCTCGCTTCTCTTTCTCTCCTCTTTCTCTTCCCCTTCGACCATCTAAAGAGGGTTGGAGTGGCGGCGGCGACGGTGAGCGGGGGCCTAGCTTCGGGCTTGTTTGGCAGCCTTGGTTCCCGCTGCCAATGATGCGAACAGGAGGATCACCGTGAGCTCCTCCGTGCCATCGAGCTAGCTCCACGCCGACTCGCTGAGCCGCGAGGTGAGGAGGGGCCGTCGGATCCGACACTGCCGCCAAGCTCCATCCACCGTGAGCTAGCTTATCGTCATCCGTCTCGTCATCCGAGACTGTCGCCAGGGGGTGGAGGGAGAGGTTGAGACCACGCCACCAAGCTCGTGGGCGCCTCGGCATGGGGTAGAGAGAGGAAGGAGAGGGAGGATGACACGTGGGCCCCACATGTTAGTGGGTCCCATAATATATTTTTTGTGTGAATGAAATTTGGGTCCCACATAATTCTTATTTTTTATTTTTATTCTAATGCCACATAAGTACCATATCAATGTCATGTAGGATGAAGACCTGATCAACACTGCCACGTAAACGCTACGTCAGCCAAAACTGCTTCCAAAACCACCGAAGGACATAGTTTGCATCGGTTTTGATAGTTGTAGCAGTCGATATACCCGATTTCGTGTTTGGAGGGCATGAATTATGCATGGACCATAGTTGAGGGAGTCAAAGTATACTTTTTCCTTATTATGACAGGATTCAGTCACTTGCTTTGGGTGCGTTTGATACTAATGGATAGGGTGAAAATTCCTCTCATTTTTCACACAGATGTTTCCCAAAATATTAAATGGTGTATGTGTTTTTAAAAAATGTATACAAAAGTTGTTTTAGAAATATATTAATTTATGAGTAAATTTAACAAAACTACATATACTTTGATCAATCTATCACGAAACTACACATTTAAGAAAGTGTATCACAAAACTACAGATTTAACAATATATTTTTCACAAAACTATAAATTTAAGATATTATATTAGAAAACTACAGATTTAGCATTAGTTTTATCACAAAACTACAACTTTATAACCCCAATAGTGCTATGGATATAAACTATAAAATCTGTAGTTATTTGATAACTTCATTTCCAAATTTGCAGTTTTATGATATGTTGTTTTATGATAAATCTATTATTTTGTGATAAATTTAATGCTAAATTTGTAGTTTTATGATACATATTTTTAAATATGTAGTTTTGTAAAATTTATTTTTTAAAATTTTAAATAATCAATACTCAATTAATCCTGCACTAATGGCTCATTTGGCTTTAGGTATCTTCTTAATCTTCTTCTTTTTCCTTCTCTCCATACCACGCTCTACTTGGTTTTCGTTTACCCATGACAAATTTAATTATTTGCCACTCTTAGAGATGACACCTCTCCAAATACCACTTTTACACTTGTCTTTATGTTTTTATCATAGGTGAGAGAGTCTCTTCTAATTTTTGTCACTTTCGCTGATGTGGCTCGACAAATCAGACCGCCAGCTAGGGTTGGCAACGAAGCGGCTCAAGACTAAGTTCGATAAGAACAGGCACCTCCTTAAGAGCCCCGCTTGCAAAAATTGGTTTCCCGACCCACCAACAAACATACCATATTTTAAATAGGACTTAGTCACTTTCCCATCATATCCTCTCTTTCCCTTCGCCTCACTTTTCCCTCCTCATTCACCTTTCGACAGATGATGCCGCCTCTGCTCCTCTCGTAAAAGGCAGACGATGGCCATGACAGCGGCACGACGATGGCGGTGGTGGTCTCGGAACTGGAGGCGATGACAGTGATAGCCTCGGGAGCGATGAATATGCCACCGACGGGCACAGGAGTGGCGTCGATGACCACGATGACCTCGGGAGGGATGGATCTGCCGTTACCAAGCACGGGAGTGGCAACGGCGGAAAAAGGAGATGGTGGTGGATCTAGCGCAACGAAGATGGAGCGGAAGGGTGACAACGACAGATGCGTGCCTTGGAGGGCGACGATGACGGCCACACGCCACGAAAGCATGGATGGGCTTCAGGCGATGGCGGCCACCGGACTCAAGCTATGTTGATCCTCAGGCGACGGCCTGGGGAGGGGCGGATCCACTGTCGCCAGCCTTGGGAGTGGTCCGCCTCTTTCTCCCTCACGGATCTGGTGGCAGCGACCTGGGAAGGGACGGACCTGCCGCCGTTGAGGTTGGGAACGGTGGATTCGGCTTGCCCGTCTCCTCTCCAATGTCGCCCCCTCCCACGCTTCATCTCCATGACGGCTTCACTAACAACGGTAGCTTCATCTCCGCAATAGCGATGATGTTGATGACCATGACCTGGTGACTACTAGCTGTGACGGCGGCGGCAGGTTGCGATGCCAGAGGGGCGGTGCTAGGTTTCTTTATTTTTTGAAAAATACCTTTGTGAACGAGTGTCTTAATATCCCTGTCTGTGGAGATTAGTTTTCGCATGCGGTCTTTGTGCCTACCCGTGATAATTGTCATTTCCATAGACCCCTGCTCCTAGGCAGCTCGCCAGCCTGCTTAGGAAAACCCATTTTGTGTTTTTTTAGTCTCCATCATTTACTTCCCCCTTATTTTAGTAGGCACCAGTCTTCTTCATCTGCTTGTATTGCATCCATATGGATCAAATAATCCATTGGGTATACATTCTAAGATGGATAAAATAGCTTCTTACCCTTATTTTTATGTAAAGGATCTTTGCAAAAACCTTATCTATAGTAGTGTACCTGCTAGTATCACCATATACAAAAGGTGCTTGTTGACAAATGATATGGTTGTTTCAAGCGTTCTATGGCTACACTGAACAATGTTGTTTGCAACTGGGCCAATGGTAGTGGACTTTCTATGTTAGTTGTATAGAAAAGCACTAGTGGGCCTCCTATACCGGGGCTCCAAAGACAAACCCAAGGGGTGGGAATAGTCCCCTGCCCCCATCCCCGCATTAGGCCAGGGCCCCGCAGGTTGAAAATCTAATTAGCCCCGGCGACATAGGGGCCGAATTTTTTTCTTTTTAGCCTAAATTTGAAAAGATTATCACAAATAGACCCTTAGCAGTTTGAATTCTAGAAATGGATCCTAAGTTCGGCGCCAATAGTGATGGCGCCGAGCTTGAACTACTCGGCGCTAATACTATTGGCGTCGAGATATTTGCGCCACGTAGGCGGTCCGACGTGGCAAAGTCGCGCCGCCGGTAGTGGCACCGAGCTCGACGCCGTAGATCTTGGCGCCAACCTCGGCGTCACCGATCTTGGCGCCGAGCTTGGTGCCACTACTGGGCGCCGAGATTCGCTACAGGGTCCCGTCATCCTCGTCCAGCACATTTGGTCCCGTCTTCGCGCCCGCCGCACACCCCGCCGCTTGCTCGCCGTGCACGACCCCGCCCCGCCCGCCCTGGCCGGGCGCCGCCGCCCGACGGCCCCGTGGCCGCCGCTGCTGCCGCGCCCGACGACCCCGATGGCGAAGGCGCGCGAGGAACGTCTCGCCCGTGACGCCCGCCCCGCAATCGCATCACGCTGCGGCAGCCGCCACCTCCCAGCCGACGCCACCTGCCGGCCGGGTCGCCACGGCCGCCCGCGCCCTCCGCCCGCGCCGACTTCCCTTCTCGGCTCCCGCCTGCGCCGACTTCCTTCTCGGCGAGATAAGTAATTCAAACATCGTATTTTCAAATATGCAATGTAGATGAAATTAAATTTAGAATGTGCAAATGAAGAAATTCAATGCATTTAATTTAGAATACTCAATGTAGATAAAATTTGAAAATCCAATGTATGGTAAGTTAGAATATGAAATGTGGGTAAAGTTTAAATATGGAATTTATTTAGTAGGTAAAATTTAGAAATGCAATGTATGTGATTTTAGAGTATGCAGTGTAGGAAAAAAATTAAAAGTGCAATGTACATAATTTTACAATATGCAATGTGGGTAAAATATAAATAAACAATGTACGTGCATTTTGAATAGGTGAATTGTAAAATGTTGAACATGTAAGTTTTAAATTTTCCTATCTTTTTTTGTTGAATAAATGGTATTTTTTAATGGTAATAACTTTGATTAATTTACGGGATTGGATTAGTTTACATGAAGGTAGATCTCATAAAGAAATTGCAGCACTGGATAATTTCGTACGGGCTAGAGTTTCTTATAGAAAGTTTTTATGTTTTAAAAACTATAATGGATTGGACAAATTGAGTACTATATAGCAATTATTTTGGACTGAACTAAATATATTTGTAATTTTTTTGAACTACTAGATGAACAACGTAGTGATCATATATCATGGAGGCATCGTGGCAAGAGATTGTTATGAATATATCAACTTTGTTGACATGCAAAGCGAGCCTGTTATATTTGATGAGAAGCCAACATTTAGTGAGTTGCTTGGAAGGGCTCGGGAGGAGCTACATTGCTCTGGAGATGATTCCATCATAGTTGAGGGTGTACTTCATGTAGTATCTCCTTCCAACATCCTAAGGAGGCTGACCCTAATAGGTTGTGCAGATAAGTGGGAGAAGTATGTGAGATCAGTTATGAAGAGTCAACTCCCAAGCTTGGAGGTGGTTGTGCGTCGAGTGGTGGTTGATCCCATTCGTCGTGAGTTTTCCCCATTGATGCCTAATCAGGCATACCTTGCCATAGATGTTCCGTAACCACTTCGGTTTGCGGAGGCTGCACGTACGGTTTCGGATGCTCAATCTGCCCCCAATGAGGTCGAAATTATTGAGACAGATGGAGATGCATGTCCGATGGATGGAAATGTGGCAGGTCCTCTTCAGGAGATCCCTTTGACACAAAATCATCCGAGTAAGTTTGAATATTGGACCGTTTCTCGTCATCATCCACCCTTCTTTTCAACTGTTAATATCTTGCTTTCGTCATATTTATGCATATGTTGCAGGGGACATTCTTGACAATGTGGGTGGTCCTTTTTTTGATGCTCAACTACATTGTGTTGACAAATTTCAGGACTCAAACAGTGTTGAAGTTATGAATGATTTAGAGCCTTATGAGGTCGGAGCCTTATGAGGTCGCAAGAGCTATTGATTTCGATGATGATCGACTAGTTGGAGATATGACGGAGAGTGACATTGAGATGCTAAGGCGTATCTTCCTCGGTCGTCGTGATCCTAGAGTTCACGAGTTCAGTGATCTTACTCTTTCCGATCAGGCGTTTGCCGAGAGACGTGATGATGAGCTGATGGAAGCTCCAGAGGCGGGTCCTAGCATGGAAATTGGCAAGGACAGGGTTTTCAATGACCTTCCTGCATTGAAGCGTTGGTTGCAGGCGTTTGCAGTGATACGCAAGAGGCCTTACAAGGTCCTGCACTCCTATGCAGAGCGGCGGTACACAGTTGTCTGTGAACAAGAACACTGCCCATGGAAGGTTTGTGCGAGGAAGCAAAAGGTCAGCGGAAAATAGAAGATAACAAGAGTTGTGGAGCCACACACTTGTGCCTCACTTGAACTCAACACGAAGCATCGGCAGTTGACATCTACCCTAATTGCGAAAAGGTTGATGGGAATATTGCAGGGAGAGCCCAACATGAAGGTTAGGACAATTATCAGGACAAAGATGCTTCGTGTGTCCCGAGATTGTGGATGACGATTTTGTCGTGAGTATCATTTTTTCATGTTCAACCTATTCGCTTGTTCCATTTTCTAACCTCGAACATCACAAATGAACATACAGGAGGATGTACGTCAGCGTCCATACAAATAGTGGATCAATACGGTTAGACCTGCTTCAATCGGTCGGACGGTAACACAACCTGAGTTGACCGAACAATTCCTTCAGGCATGGATGGAGTATGAACGTCGAGTCGAAATCGCAAGCTTAGATTGGCAGAACAACCCACTAGGTTTTCCTAAATGGTCGGAGCGTCCCATGTGCGGTTGTAGGGATCGTTGCAAGATGGCTACCTCCTTTGAACCACGAACTTATGGCCGGAGATATCTCATTTGCCCCAACTTAGACAACGACTTCGTCGTACGTCTTTCATTTTATCAATCCTGCTAACGTCTTCCCTCTACTGGCTCTCTAAATGATTACATGTGTTTCTTTAACAGGGCATTCAAAGGAGGTGCGAATTCACTAGGTGGATCGACAATGTCATTCCCCAATATAACAGCCTAAAAGTAACTAAATGTGAAACACAGAAGGAGTCAACGCCGAGAAGGAAAGAGAAAATGGAACACAAGCTGAAAGCCCTAGAACGGATCCGTAGGATACCTGAGACTCGACTCGTCGGGTCCGATTAGTTTGTATCGTGTATGCATGGCATACATTCCGTGGTTTAATTACGTGCAATAATTCTTATGAAACATATGTCATGTATTGTATCATTAATATATGCTGAGTTATGCTTGTATTACTACAAAAGTTGTTCACCGTGTCAATTGCTTAAACAACAAAAATATGATAGCTCAAACTCAATTTTCCACGGTCCAATATGCCGATTCGTGACGAAGGGCGAAAGGAACACTGGTGACAGTTGAATAGGAGAGAGATAAAGAGAAATGGGAGAACAGGAAGTGTTGTCAGAGAGAAAGAAGATGGTCCACCTGTAAGCAGGCTCGACGCCACGACCGTTGGCGCCGAGGTAGGCGCCACCCACACTGGCGCCGACCTCGGCGCCATTTATCTTGGCACCGACTTTTCCACGTCGAACTCGGCGCCTACGTGGCGCAAATATCTCGGCGCCAATAGTATTGGCACCGAGTAGTTCAAGCTCGGCACCATCACTATTGGCGCCGAGCTTAGGGTCCATTTCTAGAATTCAAACCGCCAGGGGCATATTTGTGATAATCTTTGCAAATTTGGGCTAAAAAGCAAAAATTTCGGACATAGGGGCGGGTACCCACTGACCAGCCCCAACGAGGATTTTGCCACCCCTACCGCCACTGTTGAGGCGGCAACAAAATGTCCTTTTTGTTGCGAGCTAGGCTTTCGCAATTATGCGCATGGACTGTGTTCAGTCTTGCTGCTCCTAGTTGAAAACCCGATTGTTGCGCTCTTTTCAAATCACCCAAGCCACCAGGATGACTATGGAATCGAAGCCCCTTCGCATGGGTTTTAGGGGCCCTCCTACTTAATACAGACTTTTTATGCTACAATCTGTGGTAATTAGCATTATGTTTTCATACTATAGGTACAGTGTTATTGTCACGCACAGAAATTTAGCCAAATTTTTAGACTATTTTGTGTATAAATCTCTGTCCAGCAATCAGCCAGGATACACAAAATGATGAATCAATATATCGATCCAAACGTAAATAAACCATAAATACTTATAGCCGAGGCACTTAGTCCTCGCACTGAAAAGAAAGCGGCAGCGGAAAAAGACGATCTTAACGGGGCTTCAGCTCCACTCCACAGACAAAACTCAACTGGGATATAAGCCTTGGTCTTCTAAATCCGTTTTCAACTCAGAAGCACTACACTTCTAGAAAGAGGGAAATAACAAGGCTGAGTACAACCACCGTACTCAGCAAGCCACACCAATGATGCAGACGTGTAAGGGGAGACAAAGGGAAGCTTGTGGCTATTTGCATAAAGGCGATTGCAAACGTTTGTAGTTAAAAAAAGTAAAAATATTAATTAATTAAGTCAAGATTAATTCTCCAATGAACAACGCTACACCACGTTGAACAGGCCTAACTATTCCACTTGAACTAAACTAGTTTATTAAGCCAAGTTAATTAATAGTATGGGACTAGTCACGGTGAATCTGGTCGATCGCCCATAACCGCGGGCACGACTATTCGAATAGTTTTACTCTGATCAGATGTGTACAACTGTACCCACAAGACACGATTCCACACGTGTTGTCATGCCCCGAAGTACCGCCACGGTACTGCAAAGGAGAAAATCATGATAAGACCCTTCACATAACCCCCTAACTAAGCGCAACACACTGCAGGTGTTAACGCCAGAGTTTGGTAAGCCCCGGAGCCCGAATCGGCTAAGGTGTCTATCGGCTAATACCGAATCAGACAAGGCAAGCCGATGTAGCCGATTCCGGTATGACGATATTGGAGACACCGTCGGATCAAAATGATGTGCTTCATGAGGATTGCCATATAAGGATTGAGTCCTAAAAAGGCAATTGTATCTATTAATTAGGAAGAGTTTGTTAGTTTCCTATTTTATCTTTAGGAAAGTGTGTTAGTATCCAGTAAGGATTCGGTTTGTTTCCTTTTTATCTTTAGGAAAGTTCGGATTGTAATCTGTTAGGATCTTTGTTAGCCCGTGGGTATAAATATGTAAGTCCGGGGTTCATGTAAAAATCTCTCGATCAATACAATTTGGTGCATCGCCACCCTTTACCTTTTTTCACTTTGTTCATCATCCGACGAGACTTGGCACCCGACGCGAGGCTGCATCGGCTTCGATCTCCGGCGAAGGGGTAAGTCCAAGGTCTCGCCGGCCCAGGTATATCGTATCTATCTTTAGTTTCATTATCGTTCATAGATACATCGGCTTAGTTAGGACTTTCTCGGTTAGGTTCGATATTCTGATCAAGTCGATATTTCTGTAAACGTAATGTTGTTTTACGTAGATCTATTATATCAATCACTTTAGACATATCTATCGGCTCATCGAGTATTAGATTATCATATACAATCTTATGCTGCATCGGTTAGGTCCGACCTTCTAGATTGTTATCGATAATCTGTCTTGTTAAGCCGATAGGTTCATGTTAATGTTTCACCGGAGAGTTAGCCGGTCTTATCATATGTCTTTGTTAATCTAGCCCTAGTATCTCGATTTGGCTCTATCGGCTGTCTCTCGTTTTAGGGTTTCTGCCGATATCGGCTAAATCGTTATATTAGATTAGATTAGCTTAGTCATCTATCACCCTGAAAATTAGTCAAAGGCTTGATCGTCTAGATATTACGTTTTTTTTCATACTTAGTGTTGCATCAATTCAGTTTGACCTACTAAGTCGTGATTAGAACCGTAATATCTAGCCTGCCTGATGGCTGTCATTAAGGGTTTTGTCAGGGTTTCAGCTGACGAGTTATCTAGACTTCGGCATCACACAATCGGCTGTCAACAGATCGGCTATTTTGATTATCGGTCTATCGATCGATATGGTTTATGCTCTGTTATTTTGTATATCTTGTCAGTGACAGGATTAAACTAACTGGCACGCTCGCGCTTCATCGATTTTAGGACCTGCACTGGAGCTAAGCAGATCTCCCAGGCCGGCGTGTTGATTTTGCCCCCACCCCTAAAACCAGGGTGGGCAGCTATTGACGAAAAATCCATGCTCGACCGATGGTGCCAAACCTGTGTTGACACGAACTATGTCGATACACACAATGGTCTGGGATATTTGCTTAACTCCCGTGCAGGTCCTAAAATACTGATGAGATATGGGCGTGCCAGTTAGTTTGATCCTGCAACTGACAAGATGTAAGGCCGATCGGCCTGAGATATGTGTCAGTCCATAGCCGATAGCTTGATGTAGAATCAACCGATAGTGTGATAGCCGATATCCGATGCCAGTCGATAGCTGATAGGGTTTTGAACATTCGGCTATAGGTCCGGTGTAGATTCTGACACTTGAATAAATAATAATATAAAGATAATCGATCGATAATAATATAGTAAGATAATGAATCAATCGACTGATATCTATAACTATCTATAAAGCAAGCAGTGTTTCCATCCAAAATTTTGTTTTGCCTGGCTATTTTGCAGAAAACCCCTTGAGTGTTTATAAAATTAACCCGCAGTCCACCTGGCTATTTTGTAGAAAACCCTTTGAGCGTTTATAAAAGCGTCGCGCTTGCGTCCCTCCCTCCCGTCCCCATCCACGCCGCGCCCCGACTTCTTCCGTTGCAACGTACAGGCATAATTGCTAGCATAAATATAATGAACCAAATATCCAACAAATCAATCGGCCGATAATAATATGATAAAATAAGTGTTGGTCCGTTGATTAAAGCTTACATCGACTAGTAATTTGATGTCATTAAATCCATATGATTAAATAACTAATGAAACCTTTGTTGTATTCAACTTGAATATAATCCTTGTAAGCCGATGCAACGTCTAAATAACTCATCGGCTGAAACCTCGATGAAACAATGATTGATGTCTACTCGCTAAAATAAATCTAACTCACAACCGCAACATCATAGGTCGGACCTAACCGATGCAACATAAGGTTGATAATTGCCTTATAGATTTAAACAAGCCGATATGACACAGATGAAAGTGGTAATGCATTAAATTTAACCAAGACAGTAAACCATCAAAGAAAAATTTAACACATCAAATAAGATCGTTAACCCTCCGATGAAACATTACCATAAACCTGTCGGCTTAACAAGACTTAGATTATTAATAACAATCTAGTAGGTCGGACCTAACCAATGCAACACGAGATTGTATATGATAATCTAATACTCAATGAGCCTATAAATCTATCTAATGCGATGGATATAACAAATCTATCTAAAACAACATTATGTTTAAAGAAACATCAACTTGATCAGAATATCGGACCTAACCGAGAAAGTCCTAACTAAGTCGATGTGACTATAAATAGTAATGGAACTAAAGATAGAGATGATATACCAGATAGACAACACTTGCGTTGGTCCGATTAGAATATCAGACTCAACTAAGGAAGTCCTAGCCATGCCAGCGCAAGCGAAGATGATGAAACTCAGTTCTTGCCGGAGGTCAAACTGAATCGATATAGCCCATGCGCGAAAACAAGAACTCGTCAAAATAAAACCTAGAAAACTAGGGAGGCGATGCACCGAAAGTAGATGTATTGGTCTGTGGAGATAGATTACAAAGACCCCGGATGTACATATTTATACCCATAAGCCGATATGAGTCCTAATTGGATACGGCACAAACTTTCCTAAAGATAAAAGAAAAAACATAAAGTCCTGACACTAAACACACTTTCCTAAAGATAAAAAGGAAACTAATCGACTCTGCTTAATTAATAGATAAATTGTCATGCCACATCCTTCTTGATCTTGGCCTTTTCTGGATAAACTTTCTTTAATTGATTAACCAAATCTACTAAGAATCCGACTGCTGGCGACTGATAATTTTCATCGGCCAATTCCAGGACTCTGAAGCCGATACAGACTTTAGGCCGATGACGACTTCAGGGCTTACCAAATTTTGATGTTAACAGCAGCCCCCCTTGTGCCATGGTGAATCTGATAGCCGCATAGACCATCGCAGGGTCCATCCAAACTCCATCACGTCCACCCTTGTCTAGAAATGTCAGAAAGGGAAGGGCTATACTACAAGTCTAGCAGTTGTCAATACTTGCTTGTGGTAAGCATGGTTAGTCTTTCAGGGTTTTCCTCGAACCGGTCCTTAATTGCCATGGGTGCGACAAGCAAAACCATGCACCCACAACCCACCATTAAGTTATATTTTAGTTGGATAATTACGACCAATAAAACATGGCCAGGTGTCTCGAGTTCATAGCTCATCAGATGCTAAAATAAATAATGTGATTGTCTCATTAAGTGAGCTAGTGTTAATTAAGCATGACTAAGCATATAAAATTCTAGCAAGGTCAACATAAGTGATGCAAGCCAGTCAAATTATCACCAGGTTTGACAACAAATGGATATCAAGTAAATATGACACAAGCAAACAGATTGGTAGTCCCAATTTCCATGTAATTAAAAAATATAATTTATTTTCAAACGGTAAAACATTTTATAAACTAGGCTCAACATGCTTCAAGGAGGAATGCGTGACTTGCCTTGCTTCTTCAAACCATCTTCCAAACTCTTTTCCTCGCGAGCGCGAACTTCCGAAACGGCAGAATCTACACGCTGGCATGCAAAACAAGGAAAAACTCTAATAAAAACAAATAAATAGTATATAAAAAGTAAACAAACATGTAGTGCTTAATTTTTGATTAATTTTACAAGTTGAATGGCCTAATTTGGAGTCCTTATGAATTAGGTATGAATTTTAGAAGTTTTGGGCCATTTAAATGAATTTCTGGAATTAAACCGAATTATTGTGCAATTAAAAAGTATTTTCTCACAGAAAAAAGGCGACACGACGTCAGCAAGGGGAACCGGCGCCGACACGTGGGCCCCACATGTTAGCGGGTCAAAGGGGGCGGTCCATGGTGGACTGGGTCCACGGGCCGGCCGGAACACATGTCCACCACATGGCGCACACACAGCGGCATGGGGAACGGGTGTGCCGACGTGGCGCCGACGCGGCAAAGTTGCTGGCGCCACGCGGGCACCACATGGACAGCCTGGATCACCCCGAAGTGGATCGGGCAACCACGGGAGAGCAACGTCCCGGATCGGCCTGAGACCAATCCGACGGCCGAGGGCGAGGCAGGGCAACTCGTCGGCCGGGCCGAGCGGAGGACGACACGGCGACGAGGCACGTGGCCCGATGGTTACCGGCGGCGGCCACCGATGCGGCAACGCGCACAGGAGAGCAGTGAAGGAGGGCGAAGAGGAAGAGGGGGTGCTCACCGAGCGCACTAGGCGAGAGATACAGCGCAAAAGCAAATGGCAACGAGAGACAGCAGCGACGGCTTCTCAGGAAGGTGACGCAGACGATGGTTTGTCGGCTTCCGGCGAAGGCGGAGAAGCGACCGAGGTGCGGCTTGATGCCGCGGAGTCAGCGGAGAGGGCGAAGCGGCCTGGCGTGGCCTTAAGTGCCAATGACGAGCAGCTGGAGACGGTGGGAGGGGCGGCGATTTTGGGCTCGTGGCAGAGGCGGCGCTCTGGCGGTGGTTTGGGGAAGCAAAGCAGCGGTCGGGGTGCGGCGAGGCTCGGTGAAGCTGGAGGTTGAAGCGGCATGGCACGGCGTGGCCGGAAACGGTGGAAAGCGGCGGCCGGAGATCGACGGGGACGGCGGCGCTCCCCGAATGCGGTGCCGAAGGGTTTTCAACGATGATATGGGGAGAAGGGACGGTGGCCAAGCAACGGCGCGGCGCGGCGAAGCTCGTGGTGGCAACGGGGGAGCATGGGGCAACGTTTAGCGGTGGCAGTGCTTGGCCAGAGTGTGGCAATGGCGGTGGAGCTCGGGTTTGTAGTGGAGGTGGCGGCTCGATGGCGGATTGGAGGGGCAGAGCAATAGCCAGGATGCGGCATGGAGCGGCGGAGCTAAAGGCAGCAGCAGTGCTCCACTGGAGCACGATGGCGAGCGGCGGTGCGAGGGAGCGGCGCGAGAAGAGCGAGAGAGAGCACGACGAGCTCGAGAGAAAGGGGAAAAATGGAAGAGGGAAGCATGGATCTCCTTTTATGGGCTCGGGAGGTGGCGAAGAGGTTGAGGAGAGACGGGTTTGATGGGAGAAGAAGGGACGTCGACGTGGGAAGGTGGCGACAGTTCGGCGTCGGTTTGCCCAGGGGAGTGGGGGAAACGATGCGGGCGTGGGCGACAACTCAGCCTCCATGCTCGGACGCGAGCGCGGGAGCGGGGTGGCATGCGGGGAAGGCGGCGACGTGGGAAGGGAGTGGTCGGTTCTCCCAGTAGAAGGTAGGAGACGGGGCGACGGTGGGCCTCGCTGTCGGTGGGAGGAGGAGAGAGGGAACGCAAAACAAACTTAGAGAGAGGGAGGAGGCAAACGGGCCAGCGACCCAGGAAGGAGGGAGGAGAGGGGGAGGCAAGGTGGACTTCGCGAGGAGAGGGGCGAGCGAGCCGACCGGACTGGGCCATGCTGAGGGAGGAGGGAGGAGAGGACGGTCGACTCTAGTGGGCTGGGCCGTGAGGGAGGGGAAGCGGACTTGTGGAGGAGGATGGGCCGAAAATGGCCCAGCAACAGGGAAAGGATTTCTAATTTGTTTTTTATTTAATTAATTGATTAAATGAATTTTGGATTATTAAAATTACTTCTCGAGCTCCGAAAATTCACGAAAAATTTCACAGAGTACATTAGGACATGGAGAATATTAAGAAAATATTTTCAGCCATAATTTTTAAAGGAAATTTTCAATTCTCTTATTAATTTCACTTGATAATTTATTTTAGATTTTAATATTATTTCTAGAAATACATTATTAAACGATTTTTAATCCCAAACAAAAATCGGGGCATGACAGCTATTATGTTAAAACTTAATCTTTCTTGAATTTTCTGGTATCACCATTCACTTCATATCATTTAAAGCACATTATATTTTCTCTGTTAATCCACTTTCGTTCTTATGCTATTTTTCAGCTTCTAAACTGGGATTTGTCGATATCCCTCCGTTTTTCAATCAGAATGCTGAAGCGAATAAGCAGAAAAAATCGTTTCAACACATGGAAAGTAGCAAGTTTTCATTGGATACATGGGGTGTTCCAACTCATTTCCAAAATGATGGATCAGCCCTATATTTGCTGACGTTCTTGCCACCATCCGCTGTCGCCGTGGGCCAGTGGCTAACCTAACAATCTTGTTCCGTTAGTGTCTCTGGTATAGGTAATTTCCTGCAAAATCAATTTAATGACTATGTATTGATGTCCTCACACTCTGTTATCTTAGGCCATTCCAACTATGGTGAGAAAGTGTATTGTTAAGAATCGAGCAAACAATTCTACTCTTTCACCATACTAGCAAATTACCCATGCCATGCCATGAGATAAAAACTGAAACCGCTTTGTTGTGTTATTAGTACGCAGCGTTTGGGTTACAATAAAAGTTGAAGTCATGTTGCGATGATACTTCTCCACCCTTGTAAATGATACTGATGCTCGGTCACAATGCTAATTTTTCAATAATCATTCCATTTACCCTTATATACATGAACACGCCACGGACACTCTTCCTTCATACACCTCACTTCGTACACATAATTGGTTGACTTGACCACCCTAAACTCTCTCTGCAATGAGACCACCCAATGCTTCACTGTCTCCTTTAGATCCTCCTTATGAGCATACCTAGCATCCTGAATTACCTCGTTCTTCTTGTATTCCCAGGGTACATGATGCTCCGAGAAGTCTTTGTTTGTCCAATCAACAGGCATTACATTATCTTCATCGTCGGACGATACATTGCCCTCTGCTTGCTTGTTATCCGAATTTTTCCTCTCCATTTCATCAACAATTGTACCAACTCTCTCCCCCTCGTTTGCCACACCCATGGCACGTACCACCTCTGTTTGATTTCTCTTATTTTTCATTGATGTTCCAACATAATCCCCCACATGACTTGGAACCTCAACATCTTCTGTTTCCATTGCAATACTTCTATCCTTTTCATGCACCGACACAAAAATAACAAGGAGGCATGACCGTTCAAAAGCCATCTCCACATACCGTTTCCAGGCGACAGTGCTATTCATCGGCATTAATTCCCAGAAATAACCTTTTGTTGCACGACTCACTATGACAAATATGGACATTGTGTTGATTTCTAGGTCGCCTCTGAATCCTCGCAGCAACCAACTATAAATTGACTAAAAGGATCTCTCTGCAGGCCTATCGATGCCCTTCGATGTCATGCTAAAATCCGACAAATCAACACCATCTGAACCAAATCTAAGATTGCCTTGACCGTGAACTAACTGAAATATGACCTTACTTGACGTTATGTCTGATAAAAAAAGATAGGTTAACTAAGTTCATATCATACTAACCAGATCTAACGTCGCATTCATCAATATGTACTATGCCATAAGTCTTAAATTCTAGAAATATGTTGTATGTCTTAGATCTCAAATTCTACAAATAAGATGTATGCTCCAAATCTACCGTGTAACTATAACATATGGTACAATTTGCACTATGTTGTAAGTCTCAAATTCTAAAAATATGTTGTATGCTCTAGTTCTCAAATTATACAAATATGTGCTCCAGATCTACAGTCTAACTAAAATATATAGTAATAAAACTAAAATGTATTAAAATTAAAAATACAATACGATAGAACGTATTTACCTGCGATGGAGTAAGCAAAACAGCAGGGTTTCGCCTATCCCCTTCTGCTCCTCCTTACCCCTCCCTCCTTTTCTTTTTTTTGATCTTGGGTGAATATAATGAAAATTTCGAGAGGGGGAAAGGCTCTTATAGCCGAAGGCCAAAAATCACTCTCTAGAAGGACAGCAAGTGGGCCGCCTACAAAAATGCCACACCGGCCAATAGTGAAAACGCCCTGGGAGGACGACAAGAGGGTCACCTACAAAATGCCGGGCCGCCCTCCCATCCATTTTGCGGCGGCCCTCGCCCGTAAAAACGCCCTCTGGAAAGCGGCAAGGCAGCCGCCCGCAAAAATACCTCCTCGACGGCGACTATAGGCGGGGCCCACGCCTGTCTGTCACATCACAAAAATCGCCTTGTATGAAGGGCGTTTTTAAAAACACCCTCTCACGGGGCATCGAGCGACTAGTTTTGTAATTTTTTTAAAAAATCATTTTTTAAATATTTTAATAAATAAAATTAAAAATATAAAAAAATTATATTTCTTTTCTCCTAATAAATGGGCCAGAGGGTTACAAGTTTCCTTTTGTACTTTGTTACAGTGCATGCCTAGCATCATATCTATAGCTTTGTAAAAAAATTATATAGGCAAAAGTTAATGACTTACACTATTTTCATGACATTGAGCAGCGATAGCCGGTGGATGGAAAAAGTACATCTAAGGTCTCTCATCTTGTCATCAAATTACAAAATCATCCTCAACCAAAAAATCAGATATATGACATCCCTCAACTTATAAAACCGGGTCACTCTGGGTCCTTAAACAGTATTGTCCTCGATTTTGTCCGACGTGACATCTGAGTCAGCGTGGGTCCCACACATGTCAGTGACTACTTCCCCTCCTCTCTTTCCATCTCTCTTCCTCTCTCCTCCAATCCTTCCCATCTGAGGCGCGCAATAGTCAACAGGGAGAATGGCCATGCGGTGGGCCCAGCCGACGACCGATGAGGAAGAAGCGCGGCCGGTGATGGGCAGGGAGAATTGGAGGCCCGCAGTGACAAGCGGTAGCCCTCGTTGGCGACGACGGCGCTCACTGGCGAAGACGAACGAGGAGAAGAGTTGCGGGCGGCGGAGAGGAGTTGAGCGTCGACAACGTTTGCGTCACCGAGCTCGACCGGTCGCAGCGAGGAAAGCAGGAACCCATCCCCCGGCAGCGGTGGGTGCACGGTGGAGGTCAAGTAGGGGCGCCGTTGGTGAGAGCTTGGTGGAGTCATTGAAGAGGGAGCGAAGATCTGGGAGAGGAAGGCGAGCAACCCACTGCCGCCGACGCCCAGCTCCTCTCTGTCGGCCGCCACTCACAGCAGCGATGAGGAGGAGGAGGAGGGGCGCGACGGGTATCGAGGCGGCGGCGAGTGGGAGGAGGAGTAGTTTGGTGGAGGCATCAACGTGGTTGGCTGGTCGTTGCGTGGCCGCTGCCTCCTCCCGAGCTGCCCGCTGCAGAGCGACTTGAGGTGGATGTGGACCATGGCGGCGTAGGCGACGACATCATCCCGACGCGGCATTCCGTCGAACACCACGTGAGCAGCCGCCGCTCCACGCTGTCGCACGAGGAAGCGGATCGTGGCACGGCAACGACGGCAGAAGCTAAAGCTAGCGAGGCTGCTCCGGCCGTATCTTCCCCTCCTCGCCTTTGTGGGATCCCCTCGTGGGCGTCTTCACCACCACCTGCACCGCGCTCCCCTTAGCCTACCGCGCCCAAGTACCTGGGGGCATCCGTGCCCTGTGGCCCCGCCGCGTCGCCCGTTCCACTGGACCTCCTCCTCTACTGCCTCGCCCCACGTGGCCTCCTCTGCACCTGCCGCTTCGCCTCGCATAGACGATAATGAGAATAGTGAGAGAGGAGGAAGGGAGAGAAGATGGGAAAGAAAGAGGGTGATGGCGTGGGTTACCTTGACTTGTGAAGACCACATGGGTCCCACGCTGACTCAGCCGCCAAGTCGGATAAAACCGGGGTCAATATCATCCAAGGATTCAGAATGACTCGGTTTTGTAATTTGAGGGATGCCATATATCCGATTTTTCGGTTGAGGGACGATTTTGTAATTTGGATAAGATGAGGGACCTCGGATGTACTTTGGTGGGTGAAGTGACCGAAAATATTGTCCTAGTAAATGGGCCAAAGGGTATTCGTAACAGGACGGCCCGGCCCATTTGCAGGACGAGGAATCGTCTTGATGTCCCCTCCCCTCGACTGCTGCCCCCGAGCGCCGGCGATCCCCATCCATCCCACCTGCGCCGCCGGCCGTCCTGCGCATTCCCGTCGCATCGCATCCACTGCTGGTGAGCGTCCAATCCTCTTTCTCATCTCTCTCTCTACCCACGCACATTTGCTCGCGTTAACCCTTGTTTCTCTCTTCTAGTAGGCCTGTGGGGAAAAATGGTTTCTTTCTTTTGATTCGTGATCAAATTAGTCTCCGATTCGTAAACGGATTAGCGGTGCGTATTCCGATTCGATTCCGATCGGTAAACAGAGTTTTTGGGCTTTATATATACAACAAAGTGGATGTAGGCTTTCCAGCTCGTGTTAAATCTTAAGGTTGTCGCTGTGCAGATACAAGATTGAAGGAAGGGAGGGGCAGATCCAGATCGAGAGGAAGCAAATCAATCAGAAATAATAATGTCGAAGAAGAGGCCATGCAGAGAGTCAGAGGAGGAAGACGAACGCCATTGCAGCAGCAGCAGCAGCAGCACGAAGAAGAGGCCGTGCAGAGAGTCAGCGGAGGAAGACGAACGCCATTGCAGCAGCACGAGCACGAAGAATAAGAGCCGGAGGCTGGGTTTGGTTCCCTGCATCTCTCACTCGGCCAACCACAACCACAAGCAGCGGCACCTGTACCTGGTGCTGGACGACTGGGAGACAGGGTACAGCATCCACAAGGTCGGCGACGACGACTTTGCCGCCCGCCCCGCCGCCGCCACCAACCACCGCCCGCTCGTCCGCATCCAGGCGCAGCATGCCTACTCAAAGTTCTTCGCTGCCCACGGCACCAAGATCCTTGCCATGTATCCCGCCAGCTTCAGCCCTGGCATCCCTGTGTTCGACACCCGGACCCTCGAGATGGCGGTGTATCCTTCCCCTAAGAGCAGATCCATCATCAAATGCAGTCAACTCGTGTATGCCTCTGTCGGTGACAGGCTCGTCACGTTCGTCCACCGTTATCTCGAGGTGCTGGGGCGCCAGCCACCACGCACCGACGACGACGACGAGCCGCCGCCGTGGTCTTGGACCACCGTGGAGCCGTTCCCGCAATTCGACTCCGCCCATGTCACCGGCTACGCCTTGCACCCGGATGGGCGCACCATCTTCATGTCCATCGAGAACTGGACGAAGGTCAAGAATGGTTCCTATGGCACGCAGAAATCTACCTTCAGCTTCGACGCGGGACGCCTAGAGTGGAGCCACGTCGGCGACTGGATCCTACCGTTCAATGGCCAAGGTCACTATGATCATGAGCTGGACGCCTGGGTTGGGATCTGCCGCTTCGGTGAAGGAGCCGGGCATCTATGTTGCTGTGACGTCCCGCCTCCGCCTGCCGCTGCTACTTGTACGGCAGGGCGCTGCAAGACCACCTTGCCTGCCTGGAAGTTTTGCAAGGAGGTGATGTTCGACAAGGGCTCCACCAGGCACTCGGGGGCCACACTCGTGTACATGGGCGACAGCAGGTTCTGCCTGGTCGAGTGTCGGGTGCCCGAGGACTGTGACCTCAGAACGCCCCTCCGTGTGCTCACCATCACCTCCTTTGGTCTCAAGTATGACAAGGCCGGTGAACTGGTCACCACTCGGTACCGTGCTTACGCATCAATCTCGTACCAGGCTCACAAATGTTGTAGACTCGAGTATCCTATAGCATTCTGGATGTAATTTATTGATGATCATGGAAGCTAGTTAGTATCAGGTGTTCTTGTCATATTCAGTTTTATTTATATATGTGAGCATGCAATTTTGGCATACCCAGTTTTATATATGGTCGCCTTGTCAATTTGGTCCATCTTTGTCAGTACCGTGTGTTGATTTTATTTTTCATAGTATCAAACATGTTATTTCTGACATATTAACACCACAAAAATTGGATCAATCCATCATTGAGCTAATCTGGTGATCGTAAAAATCCTCTTCGATTGACTGACATCGTATATCACATATGCTCGGCATGTTTCATTGTTTAATGTTGCAGATATTTGTTATATCAGAAGGATGCCAGGTAGAAGGTGCCGATCCACACCTCAGCCGACGCAAGCAGCAGCGAGGCAACAAGACACCTCTCAGTCAGTCGACTTCTAGGGTTATGGACTTATGGTTGATGTCTAATCACTCAGTAGCTGGTCTCGCAGGTTCAGAACCGACTCATTCTCTGCCCCAAACACAAGAAGCTGGTGGAACATATGCTCCTTGAGTTGCAAAGCTTGGGAAGTGGTAGGTCCTTGCAGGATCTCTGGTTAGGTTAGCACAAGGCATTGATAATGAGTTGGTGCATGCTGTTCCTGAGTTGAGTGATCATGCATGTGACTGGGGGATCGAGACTCTGTACTTAGGCGGAGAAGCTGGTTAGTGATGCCCACTACTTTTGAAGATGCTATTAAATCCGACAAATGGCTTGACCTTAAGAAGATCGGCTTGAAAGAGATGTTGTAGATTAATTTGTTTTTGAATTATGTATCTAGCTAGTGGGTTTTCTTGGTGCTAGTCTGGTGAGCTGGTAGTTAGAGTTGATTTTCTCCTGTTGGGCCCAACGGTCCAACGGGGATCTTTGACCGCGCCTGATCGGGGCGCCCAGCCTCCTCTGGCTGGTGGGCCCCTGTCGCCTGCGCCATATAAAGGGGTGAGGGCCGGGGCGGCACACGACACGAGGTTCGCCGCCGCCATCAACCTCACCCACAAACCCTAGCCGATCTAAACAGCGGGGGCGCAGTAGTGACGGGAAGCACCACCCCCACGCCCGCGCACGACGACGATGGCCGACGGGCAATCCTCCTCCTCTCACTCGACCGGTAAACCCTAATCTGCATCCCTTTAGTGTACTACTCATGATCTACACACTTGAATAATACCTAGAACCGATGCATAGTGATCCTAGCGAGCCTAACACTGGTGTGTTTTGGATAGCTTTGGGTTGGAGAGAGCTTTACAAACTGTTGTGATGGTCTTTACCATCCGGATAGTGAGTTATGTCTGATGTGCTCCCTTTGGTAGGCAATCTGTCGGCTGAATATGCTGGGTTTTTTGTACAGCATGGTTTTGTACCAGTGCATTTTAGAGGCAGTGAAGAACTGATCATGTATGATTTATTTTGTGTTTGTTCCATACGTTTATGCTCCGAGTACATCATTGAAATTTCAGACTTGAATCAAAATTCGAATTAACTTTTCTTCACTACAATGACGATACTGGTTGTAACACAGATTCACAAGATACTGGTTTTGACGATACTGGTTGACGCACAGGGTGAGGCATTGAGAACTGGATGGTGTGCAAGTTCGACAGATATGCAATACAATTCATAACCTTTGCTCTCGACCATCATCAGTTTCTGACACAGATAGCTAACACCTGACATGTATTTTCATAAGCATAGACTAAAATAGAGTGCCCACAGCACATGAAACAGACCATAAATTAAGCAAATTTAAGCATGGACTAAAATAGAGTGCTCAACAAACATATCAAACAAACCACAAATTAAGTAAATTTATAACATCGCCAAGCATGCATGCAGATTGAATTGTCAGCAAAATAAGAGTACATGGTCATGACAGTAGTACAATGTTGGAAACAAAACCACAGGTTAAGCAAAATTATACGATCACCATGAATGCAGGTAAGATTGAATTATCCGCAAAATAAGAGTACATGGTCATGACATTAGTACAATTTTGGATAAGAAAGCTCCTCAAATGGTAGTGCATGACATTGTTTCAAATTGCAAAACTCTTGTGTTGCTTGTTAGTATAGAAGCCAGGTGCAAGATGGGAGACACCAGCTGCTGCTATCCAGTACAGAGTCTCCACCAAATTTCCAACTATCTGGCCTGAAAGAAAACAAAAGCATCAGAAGATCTTGTTGATATTTTAAGTTGGACATTGACAACTGTTTAGGTACAAAACATGCATAATGTGTTTTACTGAACAAAATGGACTTTCAAGGGCATGAAACAAAGCCAAATGCTCAAACCTTCAAGATTGCCCAAATAAATTAAAAATCCGCAGCATGAGGCATATCATCTCAGAAACAGTTATGAATTGTATTGCATATATGTGTCACCTAAGTGGAAAAGGTGTTCAATGATTTTTTTCCTATGCCTCAGAATCTTCACCTTTGTAAGTTGAAGAAAGTAAGTTGAAACTTGAAACAAGGAGAAGGTTGAAAATAAGTTGAAGAAATATAGGAATACTTACATCAATCGGTCGAAGAACTGCTACGTCTCCTGTGCCGTCTCTTGTGTCTTTTCCTATGCTCCTTATGTGTAGATCTCTTGTCATAATCAGCATCTACAAGTCTCTTGCCAACTAATCGTCCCTCAAATTCAAAGGATCTCTCGACATCAGATATAGTGATGGATTCACCCTCTGTTTTTGATTTCTCTGTCTTCACCTCCATCACCTTTTCCTGTCTCCGCTGCTCCCTATTCGGGTGGTCACCCTCCACCACCTTTTCCTGTCCCCGCTGCTCCCTATTCGGGTGGTCACGCTCAACACTCCTGCCCCTCTGCTCCCTACCCTGGTGGCCATGCCCAACCCTCCTGCGCTTCTCCCCCCTCTCCTCGCCCCAGTGCTGCTCACGGCCATCCATATTCACCTCTTCCACAACTGAAACTCTGGCGGCGGCGGCGCCACCAGATGACTGGCCAGATTTCTCCCTGAAAAAATCAGATCATAAACCACAAGTAGCAGGCGAGAACAAACAGCAGACTGAAACATGTATGTAACCTCGAGTTAGGTTCCTTGCAGTTGTGCCCAACCCTCCTGTGCTTCTCCCCCCTCTCCTCGCACCAGTGCCGCTCACGGTCATCCACCTTCACCTCCTGATCCTTTCCAATCCTTCTGCGCTTCTCCCACCTCCGGTGCTGCTCACCGCCATCCACATTCATATCCTTCACAGAAACATTGATGTCGTCGGCCCCCATGATCTCAAAAGCACCGTCGGATGCCTGAGCGGATTTCTCCCTGAAAAAAAAACAGATTAGAAACCAAACATAGCAATCATATGTAACATGTGCACTGTTGTGGACACCTTGTTTGGCAAGGTATATAGCCGCACAAGGACGCCAAGAAGGATCCTGGCACCTGATTTGGGGTGCCACAGCCCTGATTTGGGAATAAATAGTTGCCTATTTTGTTAGAGGGGATAAGATCAGTGATTTGTTACCTAAGTTTAGGGGCTGGTCCATCTATAAAACCAAGCGTATGCTAGGGTTAAAGTAAGCAGAAATTAGAGTAGTCTATAGGCCGATCAGAGCCTCTTCGGAGGGCGATCGAGGACTGCTGTAATCTACTATTCGTCAATAAACATATCGAGCCATATCATCTGGTATCAGCCAGGACGATCCTCTCGACCTGTGCCGCCTCCCCCACCTCTGCGTCCCCTCTCCCCTCGCTGCACCATGAGTGATGCTCCTCCAAGCCTCGCGGCGATCAGCGCCCTCCTCAAGGAGCAGCTCGCCGCCGTGAAGGCTGAGATCACGTCCGACCTACAATCCAAGATCACGGGCGCTGCAGGGCGACAACGCCTGCCTCAACGTCGCCATCAATCAGCTGCAGTCGGACAAGCACGCCTTCGGCTCCTCCAAGAACGACGACCTGGACCACTCGCCGCCGCCGCCGCCACCACGCGATTCTGTCAAGCACAAGCTGCGTTTCCCCAAGTATGACGGCACCATGGACCCCATCTTATGGATCCAGAAGGCGGAACAGTTCTTCCGCGCTGATCGCACAGACCCCGACGAGCGAGTCTGGCTCGCGTCCTTCTACATGCACAGCGCCGCCCAGGACTGGTACTTCCGCCTGGAACTGAATCACGGCGCTCCGACGTGGACCACACTGGTGGACAAGGTGCAGCGCGCCTTCGGCCCCCCGGCGCACAGCAACCCCCTCGGCGCACTCATGAAACTTCGCCGCACAGGTTCGGTCGACGAATATACTTCTCAGTTCCTGCCTCTTCTAGCCCGTTGTAGCAAGATGCAGGAAGGAGACCAGATCGATCTGTACACTGGCGGCCTCCGCAACCCGCTGCAGACCGACGTCAAGCTGCAAAACCCGACGACGCTTGACGAGGCCATCAGTCTCGCACGGGCGTTCGAACGCCGCTTGCAGCTGGAGGACGAACTGGAGACCCCGCCCCGCACGCCTGCCCGTTCCACGCCGTCCTTCCGGGCGCGTCCGCCCCCGGCACCATCGGCACCCACGACGCCGGCCCCTCAGCCCCGCTAGCCGCCGGCGACACCCGGGGCCCCAAAGAAGACAGCGTCCCCTGCGGGCCCCCACTACAGGCGCCTCACGGCGCAGGAGATGGCGCAACGACGTGCCGATGGGCTTTGCTTCAACTGCCCTGAGAAGTTCTCCCGCGACCACCACTGCGCCGGCAAGAACGTCTACATCCCGGAGCTGAACGACGATGCGCCATCTGACGCCGCCGCCGACGCCGACAACGACACTGCCTCCGCAATGGACGAGGAGCTTGAGATCTCCTTGCATGCGCTGACCGGCATCAAATCGGCCAACACCATGCTCCTCGACACGATGCTCCGCGGCCTCTCCATGCAGGCACTAGTGGACTCCGGCTCCACCCACTGCTTCGTCAGCACCAAGGCTGCCCACCACCTCGGCCTCGCCCCCACGCCCCGCCTGGGCCTCACGGTGGGGGTGGCCAACGGCGACCGCATCGCCTCGGCCGGTGTATGCCCCGCCGAGACGATCACCATCGACGCGGAGACATTCATCCTCAACGTATACATATTGCCGCTCGCCGACTACGACCTCGTGCTAGGTTGCGACTGGCTCGAGTCGCTGGGCCCCATCCTCTGGAACATGAAGCACCTGACGTTAGCGTTTTGGCGCGACGGTCGCCGCGTGCGCCACCGGCCGTGGCGCCCGCCGCCGGCGCCCATGCCGCCGAGCGGCTGGACATGCTCCAGCTTCTCTTGGCAGAGTTCGAGGACGTCTTCGCCACCCCGACGACACTGCCGCCAGCCCGCGCGCACGACCACTGCATCCATCTGCTAACAGGCACGGCGCCGGTGGCCGTCCGCCCGTACCGCTACCCGTAGCTGCTAAAGGATGAGCTGGAGCGACGGTGCGCGGAGATGTTGCTCCAGGGCGATCCGCCCAAGTACATCGGCGTTCTCTTCGCCGTGCTCTGCGTGCGGAAGAAGGACGGCACGTGGCGTTTTGCGTCGACTACCGTGCCTCAACGCGAAGACAGTTCGGGATGTGTTCCCGATTCCGGTCGTCGACGAGCTGCTCGACGAGCTGCGCGGTGCCACCTTCTTCACCAAACTCGACCTCCGCAGCGGCTACCACCAGGTGCGCATGCACCCCGACGACATCCACAAGACGGCATTCCGCACCCACCACGGCCACTTCGAGTTCGTGGTCATGGCGTTTGGGCTCACAAACGCCCCGGTGACCTTCCAGGCCCTGATGAACGATGTCCTGCGCCCCTTCCTTCGCCGGTTCGTGCTAGTTTTCTTTGACGATATTTTGATATACAGCACCTCCTCGCTGAGCACCGCAAGACATTCGCGCCGTTCTTCCGTCCTGCGCGCCCACGGGCTCTTCCTCAAGCGCTCCAAGTGCTCCTTCGCCACGCGGCGCGTGGAGTACTTGGGGCACGTCATCTCCCAGGACGGTGTGGCAATGGATCCCTCCAAAATCGCGGCTGTGCAGGCCTGGCCGACCCCGCGGTCTGTATGGGCGCTGCGTGGCTTCCTCGGCCTCACCGGCTACTATCGGCGCTTCATCCACAACTACGGTGTCATCGCCGCACCCCTGACCGCCCTCCTCAAGCGAGAGGCGTTCACATGGATAGACGCGGCCAACGTCGCCTTCGCCGCGCTAAAGGCGGCCCTCACGACTGAGCCGGTGCTCCAGCTTCCGGACTTTTCGGCGCCCTTCACCATCGACTGCGACGCCTCGGGCTCTGGGTTCGGCGCCGTCCTGCACCAGGGCGCCGGGCCTATCGCGTTCTTCAGCCGAGCGGTTGCTCCTCAGCACGCCAAGCTGGCGGCATACGAGCACGAGTTGATCGGCCTTGTCAAGGCTGTTCGTCACTGGCGCCCCTACGTCTGGGCGCGATCCTTCATCGTCCGCACCGACCACTACGCCTCAAGTTCTTCTTGGACCGGCGGCATCAACCATCCCGCGGCACACTTGGGTCGCAAAGCTGTTCGGCTACGACTTCACGGTGGAGTACCGCCGGGCGCGAACGCCGTGGCGGACGCCTCTCCCGCCGTGACGAGGACGTCCCAACCATCTCGGCTTGCGCTCTGTCCCGACCGAGTTCGAGCTGTTCGACGCTTTTTGGCAGGAGGCCGCCACGCTGCTCGCCATCATCACCAAGCGTCAGGAGATAGACCAGGGCCTCGCTGGCGCCCAATGGTCCGTCGTCAACGACTTCGTCATGCATCGTGGCCGCATCTTCGTACCGCGACTCGACAATGTGGCCCCGCCACGCGCCAAGCTCATGGCGCCGCCATGAGGGGTACAAAAGACTCCGCACCGCCTCCGGGCCTCCTTCTACAGCCCGCAGGCTGCACAGCTGGTGTGCGACTACGTCCGAGAGTGCGCGGTTTGCCAGCGTAACAAGACCGAACACCTACATCCAGGAGGTCTGCTGCAGCCTCTCGAGGTTCCTCATTCTGTTTGGTCTGACATTGCGTTGGATTTTGTGGAGGGTTTTCCCAAAGTGGGCGGGAAATCAGTGGTGCTCACCGTCGTGGATCGCTTCTCCAAATATGCGTACTTCATCGCCTCGGCCATCCCTACAGCGCCACCACCGTCGCCTGTGCCTTCTTCGACCGATCATGCGCCTCCACGGTCTCCCTTGCTCCATTATGAGCGACAGGGACCCTATCTTCACCAGCACGTTCTGGACCGAGCTGTTCAGCCTGTCCGGGGTGTCCCTGCGCATGAGCTCGGCCTTCCACCCACAGACAGATGGCCAATCCGAGGTGACAAACAGGGTGCTGACAGTCTACCTCAGGTGTCTCGCTGGAGATCGTCCGAAGAGTTGGCTGCGTGGCGCCTTGGGCCGAGTTCGCTACAACTCCTCCTACAGACAGCTCTCCGACGACACCATTCGAGGTCGTCTATGGCCGGATGCCTCCTACCCCGGCGTCCTACCAGCCCGGCCTCTCCAAGGTGGTGTCTCTCGACAGGCTTCAAGAGCGCGATGAGTTCCTTGCAAGCAATCCGCGAGAGGCTACTCCAAGCACGATCCATCATGAAGCAAGCAATACGATGGGGCGCACCGTGACGTCTCCTTTCAACCGGCGACGGGTGTGGCTATGCCTTCATCAACGGTCGGCCACATCCATCACGCACGGCTCCACCGGCAAGTTGGCTCCTCGCTACTACGGGCCATTCCAGGTCTTAGAGCGCATCGGCTCGGTGGCCTATCGCCTGCAACTGCCCGACAAAGCCCGTATTCACGACGTCTTCCACATGGTGTTCTTGAAGCCATTCCATGGGACACCCCCTGTTGCTACAATGCCCCTGCCACCCATCGTCCATGGTCAGGTGGTTCCCGAACCTACTAAGGTGCTGCGCACACGCCTCCATTTGGGCGCCTGGGAGTTGCTTGTGCAGTGGGTGGGTCGCAATGCAGCCGACGCCACATGGGAGACGCTGGAGACTTTCAAGACGGCGCACCCTCTGTTTTTGATTTCTCTGTCTTCATCTCCATCACCTTTTCCTGTCTCCGCTACTCCCTATTCGGGTGGTCACCCTCCACCACCTTTTCCCGTCCCCGCCGCTCCCTATTCGGGTGGTCACGCTCAACACTCCCGCCCTCCGCTCCCTACCCGGTGGCCATGCCCAACCCTCCCGCGCTTCCCCCTCTCCTCGCCCCTGCGCTCACGGCCATCCATATTCACCTCTTCCACAACCGAAACTCGGCGGCGGCGGCGCCACCGATGATCGCCGATTTCTCCTGAAAAATCAGATCATAAACCACAAGTAGCGGCGAGAACAAACAGCAGACGAAACATGTATGTAACCTCGAGTTGGGTTCCTTGCGGTTGTGCCCAACCCTCCCGTGCTTCTCCTCCCTCTCCTCGCACCGTGCCGCTCACGGTCATCCACCTTCACCTCCCGATCCTTTCCAATCCTTCGCGCTTCTCCCACCTCCGATGCTGCTCACCGCCATCCACATTCATATCCTTCACGAAACATTGATGTCGTCGGCCCCCATGATCTCAAAAGCACCGTCGGATGCCTGAGCGGATTTCTCCCTGAAAAAAAACAGATTAGAAACCAAACATAGCAATCATATGTAACATGTGCACCGAGCAAAACAGGTGAGCATTGAGAACTTAAATACTGAGGCCGTGACAGCAAGCAAATGCATAATATGCATAACACTATCACCTCATGTCTGCATGCAAATGTTGACAGCGAGCATTCAAGACAGGAGGTGATGTTTTGCAGAATTCAATCGATGGTGCACCTTTAAAATTCAATCAATAAAGGAGTGGATGAACAATTGACAGGAGTGACAAGCTACCAGAGTAGTAAACAAATAAGCTAGGGACAGTACAGAGTACATTGTCATGGTTCAAACAAAAGTAAAAGCAAGTATATCATCTGTACTCCTTTTAATAGTGAGTAGTGGCGGTGGTGAGTGGTGAATCTGCCACCACTCCCACCACCAACTCCCTGCTTTTTTTGGAATGAAAAAGAAAGGGCCCTACATGTCAACCACTCCTACCACCGACTTTCTACTTTTTGTCGTAAGAAAAAAAATAATGGGTTAATGATAATTTTCTTTAATTAAAATCCTGTTGCAATGCACGGGCAATATGCTAGTCGATGCAAATGGCACAAACAAGTTATGTGCGTCAAGGACAATAATATTTTTCTTTTCTTCGATACTTTGATCCAGACTTCAACAGTTTATTACCTCTATAGAAAGTCGATTTTGATATCAAAAGGACTACTTACAAATTTTACAGCCATGCATAATTCATACCAGAGCAGAAGGCTGCATCAGAAGGTAATCCATTTTCAATATATACAAGAACGCCCAGATATTGAGCATAATCCACTCCAAATTTGATATTCTAAACTTGCAAACTATACCTCAATCTAACCACATTTACCGGCTACATATGAGCAGCGCCATTGTTTTTGTTTACCGTGAGGTGTCATAAAGCATTATCTCCTACTCGGCATGGAATACACTGGACTCTATAGACCCTAGGCCATCACTCTGTTTATTGACCTTAAGAACAAAACCTCTCCATGTTCCCAACCAAATATTAGATCAAGCTACAGCAACATCAGACACACAGTAATCTGCAAGAGAAGAATTATCACACGAGCTAACAGCACCCCCATTCCCATGCCAAAATCCAAGTACATGCCCTTTCGCAAGACGAAAAAAATCGTGCTGATGTGAAGACAGCTGAGCCCAGCGGCCGAATCAGCCGCCCTTCCAATCAAGACTGTATCACTCCCAATCAAGAAACGGGATTTGATCGCATGGCTG
Source organism: Oryza australiensis (assembly GCA_019925245.2). NCBI lineage: Eukaryota > Viridiplantae > Streptophyta > Magnoliopsida > Poales > Poaceae > Oryza > Oryza australiensis. The sequence continues at coordinate 1,890,015 of JAIFGZ020000342.1, forward strand.
GTTTCCGAGATCCAGTGACACGCCGGCTCCGTCGCCGGCAACGCCACCACCTACCCGCCCAATTCCGTGCCCCCCACACACACGGGGATCAATCACGGGAAGCGCAAGAGCTATTGTTAACTGGGGGAGGGGCGTCGGGAGAAGGGGGAACCAATCACCTTCGGGTAGTCACGGGCGGCGGCGGCGGCGGCGACGGCCAAGACGTTTCCAAGAGGCGGAGGAGTCGCGGGGTCGTCGCGGCGGCGGCGGCGGCGGCGGCGGCGCGATGGTGAGTGGGACTGGGCTCACTGGGACGTGGGATTGGGGAATTTTTTATTTTTTATTTTATTTATTAAAATATTTAAAAATAATTTTCGATTTGAAAAAATTACAAATCTAGTCGTCTATCGCCTTCGATTTATTCGACGTGACAAACGATCGTTGATCCTCGCCTAACAGCCAATTATCGAGGACGACGAAAAGTTGCAGACAATTTTTAAAAATCGTCCTCATGATGGGCGACTAGTTTTGTAATTTTTTCAAATCAAAAATTATTTTTTTAAATATTTTAATAAATAAAATAAAAAAAAAAAATTCTGGGAGACTATTGCTCGCAAAAATGGGCCGCCTGACACAGCCCTTGTATACATCATGGTTCAGGCGAAGGATGAAGTCCACTTCTCGTCCCTCATTTAAGGGTTCTTGAGTTTCAATCACGTCCGTCAACCGTAAAAGCGGCATCTCTCATCTTCGAAAACCAGTACAAATATAATCGCAGCATTTATTAAGGCCAATTAGGTAAGCATGGTATCTATGTACTTACTACTTACTGTTAGTAAAAAAATAGAATTATGACAAGACCTACATGTTAGACATATAAGAGCAGGCCGTGGCAAACCAGTCCCGCCCCATCAGTCAGCGGCTCCACTGGGGCCCCTTCCTTTGTGTGCTCTCCACTGGTGGGCCTTCCACTGGGGCCCCTTCCTCTGTGTGCTCTCCACCGGTGGGCCTCATGCCCTCATGCCTGTGGCCTCTCCAACACCCACGAGCAGAGGTAGTGGAGGCCAAGTGGGCCGTCCGGCACGGTCCGGCACGGGCACGGCCGCGGTACGGTCCGTCATGGCACGGCCCGTTAGGCACGGCCATTGTGACGGCCGTGCCGTGCCGACCCGCGTGCTCCGCCCGGCGCCACCGCCCACGGAGGAGGGCGTGCCGTGCCGTGCCGACACGGCACGAATTTGGCCGTGGGCGTGGCCGAGCCCACGGGCCCATAAGGCACGGCCGAATTTAAAAAATAGAGAAAAATATGAAAAAATAGAAAAAAATATACAACCCTATTATTTCTATATATAAAAATTAAAAATATAAATAAATGATAAAAAATGAAATAATGATGTATTTGTCACGTTAAAAATATGAAAAAAGAATATATTCGTCATCTATTTTTCATATTGAAATTATTAAAATAAATATTGACACTTACTATATGTTAAAAATAGTAGTGATCTTTATTGACGTTTATATCATTATATGATACAATGATACATCTTTGCCTCGTTAAAAACTTTGTCATGTAAAAACTCATAGGGAAAAGCGAGAAAACCATGACAAAGAAAAGAGTACACGCAAAGATCACAACTACTTCTAACAAAGTTCTATTGGGGTTGGTCGGATCTAAGTAGAGGCTCTCGAACCGGGCGGCCAATTCTTGGTTCTCGCAGTGTATTAGGCATGTTGTCTAGCTAGCTCCCGTCTTTAACGCTTAGTAGCATTTCGACATGGTCGCGCTCGAGTTGTCCTCCTTTCTTCGACGATTCGACCGCAAAGGGAAGGCCGATTCGGAGGATACGTTGACACGGTACGTCAACACATCCCGTGCCAATTTTGAAAGCACGGGATATGCCATCTTGTGGTCATTCCACCATCCGAGGACGTTGAAATCTTGTGCTTCATGCCGATGGCGTCGCGTCCACATAACTTGACAACTCTTCGGCAACACCGTGTGAAGTGACGTCTCCACTTCCAAAGACGAACCGCCACCCCTTGGCTTGAAGATGAGCCATCCCAAATTCTACCCCACCGTATCTTCTTCTTACCTGTAGTGGGGATAGGAGGGGGTCTCTCGCCGGTGAACTCACCGAAACTTTAGTTCATACTTTCCAAAAACTTCATATAGTTTACTCCTAACCTCGTATAAAATGAACTATAATCTACACCTACAGTATCTCCAATAAGTGATAAAATAGTGGAGAATCCCCTTAATTTACCCCTAGGATCTAATATGAAAGCAAAAGCATACAACATAGGTATATTTTTCTAATATTTTAAATATTTTTGTTTCATGTGAAAGACAGTTGGGCTAGAATTTCATCATTTTCATATTCTTTTAACAACGTGGCAATCTTGAGAATATTGTGCAAAATTAAATTGGCAGTTGGATAGTAAACTTGGGACGAATAAGAGTAGACTCATAAAAAGTTTCAAGAAATTGGTAATATCTTTGGACAATTGCCCACACGTGCTCCTCGTATTGGCCCCACCATCGCTGTTTCTTGGGCCATTACGTGACTGGACAAAATCAGTTAGTAATTCACTATAAGGTAACATAACTTTTAACATTAAATAGGTTGCATTCCACCGATGCTCTGTATTGGTGGCAAACTTACATGCTTTCTTACCACCGCATGGCAAAACCTCTTCCGGCAAAGCAATCCGTGGGTTAGAAGCGTTAACCACGCGATTGCTTGACGAACAGCGTCAATGTGAACACTTACTCTCTTCATCCCAGTCTTAACAATCGATTTATTATATGACAAGCACAACGCCGATGAAGTAGAAAAGATCGCGCATAAACACACAATAAAGGTTGCAATATTTCCATTGCCCTAGAATTAGCGATGCATTATCTAGTGTAACAACAAATATTTTATCGCAAGATTATATTCATTAATTACATCCCTAATTCTTTCGGCTATGTTTTCACCGTGTGTGACACATCTATTAAGGAGGCCTAGAACTCTTTTTGCAACTCCCAATCATCATTAATAAAATGAACAACTACGCTAAGGTAATCCTCCCTAGCTCCACGCTCCATATATCGAGGTAACACTAACGAGAGAAAGTGTATGTACTAAATAGTTCCTTAAGTGCATTACTACCCTTCTCATAAAAATTTTCTAAATCTCGGGTTGTTGTTTGTCTACTAACCGCTTTGAATCTAGGATTATGCGATTTGAACGTATTCTTCGAAAGCGGAGACTCCCAAAGTTCAAGGGTAAATCTTGTCCGGCGATTAACCTGGACAAGATTTTCCCGAGCTACCATGGGATCGTACTCCCGCCTACGTACCGTACCGTCCGGGTTTAGCATCAGTTGTTGCTGCCGCAATTGTATTCCTTGCACACGCCTCCGCATGACGCTTTAGGTGTCCTGTACCACCAGAAGATCGTGCAGATAAAGTATTCCTACAAATTCTACATCTAGCTTGTGTTACCTCCTCCCGTCGGGCCGGTCACTTTCACCTCATCAAAGTGCTGCCACACACCGGAGGTTCTCGATCTTTTCGAGCCGGTGTGTGTCGACACACTTCCGCTAGCGGATCCCGAATATCCTTCCAAAGCCGTCGCCGCCGTCGGCACCGGTTCCTCCTCCACAGTTGGTAGAGTTGGAGCCGATCCGGAGGCATCGTCAAACCCCGACATGTAACCGGGTCGAAATCACCCAAAGTGAACGACGACGACCGATATGGATAGTTCGGATCCATTCTCGCAATTTTAATCCAAAATAAACAAAATTTAGATATTTATTAAATACACAAACAAAATACAAATAATACATACATATGAATATCACTTACATCTTTCGAACCGGAAGCACTTCACACCTCTGCGATCAAACTAATTAACTACGAAACTAATTTTGATTTTTGACAAAATTTGAGCAAATTTTATCAAAACCAACAAATTAGAGCACAAGAGAGCACTTGAGACTTGAGAGCACAAAATAAGATGTTTGGGGTGAGGAGAAATGGTGGGGTGGATGCCCTATTTATAGGACGAAATTTGTAATTTTTGGAATTTTTCGGATTTTTTGATTTATTTGGCCTCCAACGGCTATTTTCAAATTATAGCCGTTATATAGCCGTTGGGACACGTGGCACGACGTGATTCGCCGGTTCAAACCATCCCGCGCACGCCTCCTCCCTGTCGCCACGTGTCGCGACGCCATTGGAGCCCGCGCCAGCCGTGCGGCCGGCCGTGGCCGTGCCGTGCAGGCCGGCCGCACGGAAGGCGATTACCGTGCCGTGCCGTGTCGGCCGCGGGCTCGGCGGCCGGCCCAGGCACGGCACGGTCCGTCGTGCCGTGCCGGCACGGCCCATCACGGCGGGCCGTGCCGTGCCGGGCCGGTGCACGTGCGTCGTGCCGGGCCGGCACGCCTCGGCCCGGCCCATTTGGCCGGCACTATGCGAGGCGGATCCACCGTAGTCGATGGGTACTTATAATTCATGGGTACTCAGCTGAATACCCATAAATTTTAGACAAAAGTCCAATATATATTGCCCGTAATACATATGTACCATCATAATCTAGTTAGAATTGTGATATTTATACCATAATAATTCAATTCTAGTTGTCTTTATTAGTCCACAAGATTAACATCGAGCAAGCTCATCCCTGTCCTTAGTCCCTTGCTCTCTTTTGTAGGATCGAACAGCAAGAACTAAACCAACCAAAGAAGGGGTGAATGATTGTATCACCAAAAACCAAATTTTTGCGGACAATAAAAATTACCCTCTAATCTCGATGGAGATCGGTCTGACCGGCCTGATTAGCCCGGTCTGACCACGCCTTTTCTTCCGGTTTGACCGGTGTTGATTGGTCGATCTGACCGCTCTGACACGCTGTTGTCGCCTGTTGCCGCCTTCACTGCCTCCGTTCTAACCATCGTAAGCCTGTCAGTCTGATCGGGCAAACATCGTCGGTCTAACCGCTGGTAACTCGCTGGTGTGACCGCCGGACCCGAGCAAAACACAAAACGAAGATCTCTCAAAAGTAAATTAAACTTTATTACTTCTATTTGTGTTTACAAACTGCAACAACAGCATCCCACTCAGAAATCTCGACTAAACTTGAAACCCTAACTTTTCTTTAAACTCAACTCTCACAAAATCAATACCGAGAGGCCTCAACCTTCCTCTCCATTTATACTCATAGATAGGCAACCTAAAGCCACGAATCCAACTTGTACAAGAAGCCCTAATCCAATAAAAAACCTTTCCTACAAAAAACAAACTTTACAAACTCCAATCATACCAAATTTGGACTCCTTCCAAATTTGATATCCTCATTGTCCTAACATCATCTTCTCCCAAGTTCACTCTCGATCCATCACCGACAACACACTATCGAGGCATCACGACACACCCTCGAAAGGGTGCAGCCAATCTGACTGGGGGCCAATCTGACCGGTGTAGTACCGCCGGTCTACCAGAGGTTGGGCTGACCGAGGCATAGCCACCGGTCTGACCGGGTGCCGATCTAACCCCTGGACCCACTGTGGTCTGATCGGTCTCCTCGAGTAAAAGCGAGGTTTTTGCCACTTTGATTTTGCAAAAGCAATTTCTCTTTTCTTTTTCGTTTACGTGCAAGTCTAAAACAAAATCCAACTAAATGATCATCTTTTTCACAAAAAGAACAAGTATACTTTTCACAAGAAGTAGATGGTTTGAAAATATCAAGTTTTGTTTCTTTTAGTGTAGAAGAAAGAGAGGGCAAAATTCATGTTTTCTCAAGATTTCACCATGATCAGTTACGCTCAAAACAACATGTTGGTATTTAGTGAAATAATCATGAACATAAAAAACTATACCCCTATTATAACTTGTCACTTTAGATTGATATAAAATCATGTTAAGTTTTTTTTTGCCATCAGAAATCTTTCCAAAGAACTTTTCAAATAAGAAACTTGACAATTTAGCATAGTTTTCACAATCAATCTTAACACCTTTCTGCTTACGACATCTAGATCAAGAAAGCACTTGATCAGATTTCACAATATTTTCCATGTACTCAACACGACCTAAGACATCTTTTAGTTTTATCTTGTTTAGTGAGCATGTTGAGCAATTTTCACAAAATTTTCAGTAATTCATAGTTAAAAACAACTCATCTAAAATGCATGTGTGCATGGTAATTCCAAGAGCAAGAGAAGATTTTAATATCAAATCATGTGAAGCATTAACATCTCTTATTTTTGAAATCTCAATCATTAAAACCTCACAATTATCGTAATCATCATCATTAGAAATAAGATATCTTAATCTAGCAATTTCAGAATTAAGAGATTCAATAGTGAACTCCTCTTTTTTATTCAGTTTCTCACGTTTTTTATTTTTGGAGTTAAATGTCAAAATAATCTCTTCAAGGAATTCTCATGGGAGATTTACCTCATTGTCTTCACAATCTGAATCTAACTCTCCATGAGCCATGAAGCACACACCGGAGATGTTCTTTCCCTTGTCGTCATCTCCATCACTCTCAATATCACTTGATTCAACATCTTATTGAGAGATTCCTTGGACTTTTTTCCCCTGAACGTACTTCTAGGCTTATTCTCCTTAAGCTTGTCTCCATTGTCATCCTTCTTGGTTCTTCCAAACTTAGGGCAATGAAAGCGGATGTGATCTAGCTCTCCGCACTCAAAGTAACATACTCGACCTCCTTTTTTTGACATTATTCATACCTCGAGACTACTTGTTAATTCCCAAAGTCAAGTCCTCCTCCTCAAATTGTTCGAGTTGATCATCGGATATGACATGATTAATAGTAGACAAAGCATTATGAGTTGATGTAGAAGAGCCATCATCAATAGAAGATGAAGAAGAAACCAATGCACTAGATTTAGAATCAACTTTATGAGAAAGAATATTCATCTCATGAGTTTTGAGTTTAGTGTAAAGCGAATGTAAAGTCAAAGCAGACATATTAACATACTCTTGAATAGAAGTAACTTTCATCTCTCAATCAAGTCCGTTCAAGAAGTGCCGAGAAACCTCAGATTGAGAATAATTGGTATCAAAAGATGAATCAATAAATCTAAGATTGCTCAAAACTTTGTTAAAACGCGTAAGATAATCATCTAAAGCCTCTCTAGATTTAATCTCAAATTTCATGTAATCCTTTTTAAAGACATCTCTGTAAAGTTCCTTGATATCGGAAATACCTTGATGAAAATTGTTTAAGGCATTCCAAATCTCATTCGTAGTTTCAAGATGAGAAACACAATCAAAATTTGAATGAGAAATACCATCAAGTAAAAAGTTGCGAGCTTTGCAATTATTTTCAAATTCAATTTTCAAAGCAGCAGTATTGATCTAAGCAGGAATGTCATAAGGATTAGCAACCTTTAGCCAAATATCATAATCTTTTGCCATCATAAAAGCTTCATCTTTTTGCACTAATAAGGAAAATCAAGTCCATCGAAAACATAATGCCTCGAGCACTGTGTCGATAAGAGTGACGGTGACGACGACGTTCTGCTATGGGGTAATAAATACGTTGTGGTTGTCGTGCTGAGTCTGAATGATGTTCCATTGAGCCATATGTGAACTGTAACATCCTGAAAATCAGAGAACCCAAATCGGAACGTAAAAATCGGAACTTTCAAAAACCTTGGCTTATTGCTTCTTCTCGGGTTTGTTGCTTCTTATTTGCCAGCTCAGTTGCATAAATTTAGTCGTGGTCAATTCCCTTTTCGGTGTATTTGGAGGTTTCGGAGTTGTCAAAACGGAGGAGCGAAAGCCGCATCAGGGTTTAACAGGGAAACCGAGAAAAGCGCGGATTTACAAAAGCGCGTTTTGGAAAATATAAAATAAAATTTTTGGTGGGGATAAGATAAATTAAGACACAAAATGAACAATAAAATTCTCGGGAGGCGTACTCGAAATTTGGGAAATTTTTTTTTAAAATAGAATGGGTGAATTATGAAAATTAGGAAAAATGAATTTAAATAAATATGAAAAATAATTATGGAAAAATAAAAGTCAAGAAAAAGTTTAAAATACAATGTTAAAAATTATTTTTGGAATATTAGGATTTATTTTGGAATTTTTAGAAGGAAAGAAAATAGAAAATGGGAAAAGAAAATAGAAAATCGGAAAAATCAAAAAGGTCACTATTCATCTTGCGCCAGGTGTTCGACGCCGTACGCCGCGCGCAGCACACCACGCGTCGCACCGCGCCGCGCGCGCGACGGCCCCTACACCGCGCGAGCAGCCCCCGCCCGCGCCCGCGCGCCGCCTCGCCGCCGCGCAGCGCGCGCTTGCGCCATGCGCTCCGCCGCCGACCGGCCCGCACCAGCGCCGCGCGCTTGCGCCACGCGCCGCCGCCGCGCGCCCCGTCCGCTCGCGCACCCCGCGCCGCGCCGCCCGGATCCCGCTCGCGTCCCGCTCGCCGCACCACGCCGCAAGCGCGCGCGCCGGCCCGCCCGCGCGCCGCGGGGAGACCGTCGCACCCGGCCCCGAGCTGCGCCGCGTGTCGCGCCGCGCCGCGCGCCGCCCGAGCCGGCCCTTCCCTCTCCACTCGCGCCGCGACGCGCGCGCGCCTATAAAAGGGCCGCGCCGCGCCACCTTTCGCCGCACCGCGCGCTCCTTCCTCCTCTCCCGGCGCCGCCGCCGCCGCCTAGCCATCGCCGCCGTGCGCAAGTCCCTCTCCGTGCCCCACTGCTCCTCCCCGAGCCCGCCATCGCCGGTAAGCCCTCCTTGCGCCGCCCTTGTTCCTCACCGCCGCCGCTCTGTTTTGATGCCCCTGGCCGAGCACCTTGCGAGCGATGAATAGTGCGCGGGAAAAAAAAAAAAAAAAGAAAAATAGGGAAAATTAGGAAAAATTTTGGGAAAATTTGGAAAATATTTTGGGATGACTTGAGTAAAATTTTGGGCAAAAATAAATTATTTTCTCGCATGTTTTCTCGTGCAAAGTTTGAAAAATCGGGATCGAACGTTTTTCCGGATTTCATTTCGCATCGTTTTTAAATCCGGACTCCGTTTAATTCTTTCCCGCCATTTAAATAGGCTTCTCTTTGTGCTCAAACCCTCAAACCTCGAGCCCGAAATTTTCTCCGCTGATATCCTCAAATTTAATTTCCCGAAATTATTACGATCGCCGTTTTTGCGAAAACCCTAGTCGTCCACTCGATTCCAAAACACGGATTTTCCTAAGCGACCCTTGTTCTAATTCGAGTAGAATTTTCGGCAAAACTTTTGGAGTTGTTTTCATGGCTTTTATGGTTCTTCTCGATCTCTCGGTATTTTATTGAATTCTAATTGAATTCAATTGATCTTTCGCACGTACGGGTAGCACCTGAAGAAACCGGCATCGACCCCGCTGAAGATACCACCCTCAAGTGTGCGAGCAAGGCAAGTCATCACACTCTTTGAACATATTGATCCTACCTTGTGAAATGTGTTGATTTCAAATTACAAATTGCACGCTTTACACAAGTTCCTATGCTTGATATGCCCCGCTTGATATTGAACACCATTAGAATTTATTCTTTGTAACCTTCGATATGATATGACCGGAGAATACCTTCGATAGAAATGCTTAGCCCTGCTTACACTAGATCCCTGCATACTCATGATTTTCGTAAGAAAACTTTGTGCTTGGGCAACTACCTTAGGGGAGGTAGCTGAAATATGGCTGTGGAGACATGAGCGCCACATGGCCCCGAGAATGTTGAACTAGGCTTGTTGAAAATTGAAAATGCTATACAAATGTTTTAGACGGGGCGGCTTGGATGATTTGGGTGGATTGGAAAAGGCAAGTGCCGACCCGGTCAATTAAGGACCGAGCCATGAGATAGCCGGAAACAAGCCGCACAACCGTACTTCTCGAATGGGTATAGACCTAGCCGACTAGATAGCCGAGCGGAGGCGTATCCTTGCATAGATGGTTCTCTATGATGTGGCTACGGGATGAGAATGAGGCTGCGACCTTCGTTGTGAATGGTGGGATTAAACTAAAGTTAATTAAACTTAAAGATTGAGAAAGCTTCCCTTACCCCGGGTGCGCCAGAACTCCTCTCACTGCTAGAAAAGGACGGCTAGAGTGCATGAGGGCTTAAGTTCATGGAGCGGGTACTGCCAAAGCGAGGTTATCGAAAGGCTTTGCCGTGACCGTCTCATGTGTTGAGGCGTAGGCTCATTTGTTGGGCTGTTGCGGAGTACGGGTAAAGTGTACATCCACTGCAGTGTGAGTAAATCAATCTATTCGAATAGCCGTGCTCGCGGATATTGAGCATTGTGACAAGACTTTCGCTTGGCTAGACTTTAAACTTAAAATTTGCTGGGATGGGTATGCATGATGATTTCATTCGCTGGTGGGTCAACTTCTCGAGAAGCGAGAAGGGGTAGATTCCCCAGAAAATCATGACGAACCGGAGGCGGGAGGCCATCCTTGGAATCACGATGGATGGTAGACAGAACCGTCACCGGCCTAATGAACTGTGGAAATTAAAACTTGATTGGCTAGTCGATAGGTTTGTGAAGAAAATTGTGAAAACTGGCTTTATGCAAAATAACCCCAGCCATGTTCTTTGAATGACCCTATCATATGCATCAATTCTCGTGTTGGCTTGCCGAGTACGGTTGGTACTCACCCTTGCTATACGCACAAACCTCCAGTGATGGGAATGAAGAGCCGAAGACCCATACGCGTATTACTGTGGAGGGCGAAGGAACCGACGGCGCATACTAGATCTTAGCTCCTGCCGTTGCTCGTGGCAAATGACAAGCCGCCGCCTCTTTCCGCCGTATCTAAATTCTGTTTTTATGTTGTATTCGGACCATAAGGTCCTGTGGGTTGAACATTGCCTTCGGGCCTATTGATGTAATAATAGTAATGTAAGACTATTCGTGCATGTGCACTTGATTATCCAAGATCGTATTCGTGGGTACCAACTACTCGATCCAGGAAATGGTACTATGAACACGAAAGATTCCCGTCTCAAAAACGGGGTCCACAGAGCTGGTATCGAGCCATGCGACCGTAGGCTAAGACCAAATGGCGCCCTACCCCTAACTAGTTGGCTAAAGGGAAATATCCCTACATAGGATCAGTTTTAAACTATTATTTCCGAAAATGCAAATATACCTTTTCTACATCCGTATTTCCTTTTACCAAATGATTATGATAGCTCTCTCTCTAACCCTAAGTTGCCTACAAAAGCAGATGTCAAACCACGACGGAGCTCGGGAGGTCACTATCCCGCGAGACGAGGGGTTTGTGGTACAACTTCAGTCCCTACTATGGTGTTTGAGGTACCGGAACCACCCACCTATCACACCAAAAGGCATGGCTCCGAAGTGTATCCAGCCTCGGGAGGCGGCCGTATCCATAGAAGCCCGCATGGGAAGTGAAACATCCTTCGCTTCCACACTCGCTACCACCGGGACCTAGCGAGCGGCTATTCAGATGCGGCTCGCGAAGCCTTCCTTCGCCTTAATGCGATACATCGTGCCGAACTCACGGTGACAGAGTTCGTGCATCATCCTTATCGCGAAGAGGGCAACCCGCCTGCACCTGTGGAGGCCACACCCGCTGCTACAACCCGATGGTCACGCGTCTATCACGTTGGGCGGAGACGGCAGACGCGTTACGAGGAGGCCCGCTCGAGATCAACGACCAGCAGCACGCCTCAATGATCCGGTCGAGAGCCACCAAGGCCGTGGAGACCAGATAAACATGCCGCAAACTCACCGCAGCCAATGGTGCCCAATATGAGCAACTCTCGGACCGCTACATGGCCCGTGGGGAAGCTTTGGTAGAGCTGGAAGAGCAGCTCAGAAGAGCAAGCAAGCAAGTCGACCGTGAAGGAGCAACGCGCACTCGTCCCGTCTACGCCGCAGTACTTCCACCGAGCTTGTACCAACACCTCCCGCTCCCGTGCCCGACCACTATTACCTTATAACTCCAAGCATGCTTGGATACCTTTCAAGCCATGATGGAGCAAGCTTTATGTTGAGCACGAGCCCGCACCGTACACGGTAGACCCCGCGCGCCACGTCCATGGGACCCACCTCGAGCTCCGTAGCGACCATCCGAGCCCGGATCGGGAGAGGAGAACCCCATCCGGATCCACACCGACACGGAGTCCGAGGCGTAACCTATGGAGGTCAAATGGGAGTCCAGCGACACCGACCCAATGGAGGAGGAAGCTCCCACCCGTCGTCTGACTCACACTGGAGGCCCCCTCACCCGCCAGACCGCTCGCAAGAGTACGCGGCCACCGAGTCGAAAGATTCGGCATGACTCCGAGGCCACCACCTCCGAGCCATGGGGACTCCGGTTTGCTTCAGCAGCGGACCACCCACTTCCCGCGCCTGGCTCTTGCGGATGGTTGGACGACTAGGCGGGAGGACCTTCCCGGCTCGCAAGACGAACCACTCTCTATTCCCCTTAATTGGTTGATGTAGTTGGACGATATAATTGTTGTTGCTATCATGGCATGAAGGACTCGTGTGTGTACATCCATGTACCCCTCTTATGTAATATGATGAACCTGAGCATCGCTTTGCGGTGTCTTAATTTGTGAGCTTATTATTATTTCACCCTGCTTGTTGATTGAAGATCATTTAAAAGAACTTGAAGAAAAATCCCCCTAGGAACCATAACCTAAACTGGTCCGATCTCTTAATACATCTATCTTCTTCATGGCACATCGCCGCAGAGCCGCAAGAACCAACGAGAACCCGCCGAACCCAACCCTTCCACTCGGCGGAGGTTATGGCTTTGCGACCCGGCTACTCCAAGCGATTGCTAATAACCGGGAAGTCGAGGAGGATCGAGTCTAGGAGAGTTCATGAGAGCTAAGCCACCAACATTTTCCACGGCGAAGAACCTATGGATGCTGAAGACCGGCCGAGAGTGATAGAGAAAAGTTAACTCGTCGAGTCCGAGAAGCCGATAGAGTTGTCTTCGCTACTAACCACTGGAGGGCCCCGCAAGTGACTCGGTGGGACACCTACAAGGAAACGCGAGTGAAGACGCCGGCGAACCAACATGGGAGGAATTCACGGCGCGTTGCCGTGAGAATTTCGTGCCACTGCAGTTATGAGGATGAAGAAAACGAGTTCCGCAGATCGCGTCAAGGGAACACCTCAAGATAAAGAGTATCCGAACAAGTTCACCCAGCTTGCCCGTTACGCCACCAGTGACCTGACAGACGAAGAAGAGAAGATGGATAAATTCATTGAGGGACTAAATGACGAGCTGAGAGGACCAATGATCGGGTAGGATCACACCAGTGTCCAAAACCTCATCAACAAGGTCGTCCGGCTTGAGCATGACCAAAAGATGGTAGACAATAACCGCAAGAGGAGGCTCGCTATGGCTCGCCCATTTCGTGGAGCGCCACAACGCCCCAAGGGAGCCACCCCGTCCGGATGGAAGCCAAACGTTCCAGCAACCGGACGTTCCCCGCTTTCGACCATGTCAACAGTCCGCTACACCTCGCTTCGTACACCCACACCAACCCTAGCCGCTCTAGGAAGAAAGAATGTGAGCTGCTTCAATTGCGGAGAATTCGGGCACTACTCCAATAGCTGCCCGAAACCACGCAACACCCCTGTGCGCACTGGCGCCAATGCAACGCCCGTCCGAGGAACCCCCACCCTTGCGGCGGGACGAGGTCCTGCTCAGACCCCGCTACCCAACGAGGCCGCCACCGGGTTTCGACGTGGCCAGTGAATCATGTGCGGGTGAAGAAGCTCGGGAGGACCGGAGCGTATTGATGGGTATGTTCTCTATCAACTCTACACCAGTTAAAGTTTTATTCGATTCTGGAGCCTCGCATTCATTCATATCTTCCCAAGTAAGCAAACAACACCACCTACACCAAGTAGCACTTAGGAGACCTATTGGTACACTCACCTGGGGAGACATAACCGTACCCCATGCTCGCATTAATGTGCCCATACGGATTAGAGACGTGGTGTTTCTCTCAAACCTTATGGTGCTATCACCCCAAACCATAGATGTCATACTCGGAATGGATTGGTTGACCAAGAATAATGGAATTATAGACTGCAATGAGGGAAGTCACGGTATCCACCCCATGGGGATCACCGATGAGCATAACTATGGATCAAAACCCAAAGCTATGTGAACAAGCTGCGGGAGTGTTCACCGTGCTACCTCTAGGCGGAATGCCAGTAGTACAAGAATACCCGGACGTGTCTCCCGAGGAATTGCCCGAAATGCCCCCGGATCGCGACATAGAGTTTATCATCGATCTAATGCCTGGTACTGCCCCCATATCCAAGAGACCTTATCGAATGCCGGCCAACGAGTTAGAGGAACTCAAGAAGCAAATACGAGAACTACAAGAGAAGGGATTTGTACACCCCAGCTCTTCTCCCTGGGAGCCCCACTCTTCGTCAAGAAGAAGGATGGGAGTATGAGAATGTGTGTGGGCTACCGATCGTTGAATGAAGTAACTATCAAGAACAAGTACCCGCTACCTCGAATCGATGACCTATTCGATCAACTTAAGGGTGCGCAGGTGTTCTCAAAGATTGATCTACGGTCGGATATCATCGTTGAAGATTAGAGCGGAGATATTCCTAAGACGGCGTTCTCTACACGTTACGGCTTATACGAGTTCAGTGATGTCCTTTGGATTGACCAATGCCCCGCATATTTTATGAACCCGATGAACAAGGTATTCATGGAGTACCTGGACAAATTCGTAGTGGTATTCATCGACGATATACTTATCTACTCCAAGAACGATGAGGAACACGCGGAGCATCTATGACTAGTACTTGGAAAAGCTACGAGAGCACCCTGTATGCAAAGTTCAACAAATGCGAGTTCGCTCAAGGAAGTCGCTTTTCTTGGCCACGTGGTTTCAGCGGAGGAGTAGCAGAGACCCCGCCAAGGTCGAAGCCGTTATGGAATGGAAGGCACCCAAGTCGTGACGGAAGTTCGGAGTTTCTTGGGCTTGGCCGGTTATTACCGACGGTTTATCGAAGGGTTTTCCACGTGGCCCGACCTATGACTCAACTTCGAAGAAGGAAAAGAAGTTTGAGTGGAACGAGAAGTGTCAAAAAGCCTTCGACCAACTAAAAGAAAAGTTAACCACCGCCCCAATCTTAACCTTACCCGACAACCGGAAGGACTTCGTGATGTACCGTGATGCATCTCGGCAAGGACTTGGGGGAGTGTTAATGCAGGATAGGAAGGTCGTAGCGTATGCCTCGCGACGTTACGACCTCACGAGGAGAATTATCCCACACACGACTGGAATTAGCCGCGGTTGTTCACGCATTGAAGATCCGGAGACACTATCTCGATCGGGAACCACCGTGATGTGTATACCGATCACAAGAGCTTGAAATATTTCTTTACTCAGCCCGATCTCAACCTACGACAGAGGCGATGGTTGGAGTTGATCAAGGATTACGATCTAGGAATCCATTACCATCCCGCAAGGCAAATGTAGTGGCCGATGCGCTGAACCGCAAAGCCCAATGCAACCACATGGAATTGGGAGGTATGGCTAATGAGCTCCAAGAAGAAATGGCTCGACTCAATCCGCACCGATTCCTCACGGAGAAGTGAACTCACCGGAAATCCAACCCCTACGAGAACTCAAATAGAGGAAGCCCAAAAAGGGAATGAGGAAACCCGGAAAATCAAGGAACGCATGGCGCTGGACGCGCTAAGGAGTTTTCGTAGATGACAAGGGAATCCTGTGGTACAAGAAAAGAATCTGCGTGCCTAAACGAGGTGGTTTGAGAGGATTGATCTTAAAAGAAGCCCACGAATCGGCATATTCGTTACATCCCGGAAGCACGAAAATGTACCAGGATTTGAAAGGAGAATACGGTGGCCCAATATGAAGAGAGATGTAGCCGAGTACGTAGCCGTGTGCGATGTGTGCCAAAGGATGAAGGCGAGCATCAACGACGGAGCTTGCTGCAGCCACTCAAGATCCCCGAATGGAAATGGGACGAGATAGGCATGGATTTCATAGTGGGACTACCCAAAACCGTGATCGGTTACGATTCCATTTGGGTAATAGTAGATCGGCTCACCAAGACTTCCAGATTTATTCCCGTGAAAATTAACTACAACAGTGCCAAGCTAGCGGAACTATATATGAGTAGGATTGTATGTCTTCACGGTGTACCAAAGAGGATTATATCGGATCGTGGTACCCAATTCACATCTCATTTTTGGAGCAAAGTCCACGAGGCACTCGGCAGTCACCTCGCCTTCAGTACCGCTTACCACCCACATCGACGGACGACGAAAGGACGAATCAAGTGCTAGAAGATATGCCGAGAGCCCGTGCGTTGGATTTCACCAAGGATTGGGAGAAATGTTTGCCGTACGCCGAGTTCTCCTACAACAATAGCTACCAAGCCGCCGAAGATGTCGCCAAACGAAGCTCTATTTGGTCGCCGATGCCGAACCCCATTAATGTGGTCAGAAACCGGTGAACGAACCGTATTCGGGCCTGACATAATCAAAGAGGCCGAGGAAAAAGTTCGCTTGATTCGGGACCGATTACAAACAGCTCAGTCACGACAAAAGAGCTACGCGGACACCCGCCGAAGAGAATTGGAATTTAAAGAAGGTGACTACGTGTATCTAAAGGTCTCACCACTACGGGGAACTCAGAGGTTCAAAGTCAAAGGAAAACTCGCACCAAGATACGTGGGCCCATTCTTGATAAGCGCTAGGAGAGGAGAAGTGGCTTACCAATTGGAACTGCCCGAGAACCTCTCCGATGTCCACCCGATTTCACGTGTCGCAGTTGAAGAAATGTTTGCGGGTACCAGAAGAGCAAGCTCCTTTAGAAACCATCCATGTCCACAGTGATCTTACCTACCCGGAGCATCCAATCAAGATACTAGACGAGGCAGAAAAGAAGACACGGACCAAATCATGGCGCATGTACAAGGTACAATGGAGCAATCACACGGAAGAAGAGGCTACCGGGAGAGCGAAGAGTTCCCGAGGACAGAATACCCACACCTACTCAAGCAACCGTAAGAAGTCTCGGGGACGAGATTTATTGTTAGGGGGTAGGTTTGTAACATCCCGAAAATCGAGAACCGAAATCGGAACGTAAAAATCGGAACTTTCAAAAACCTTGGCTTATTGCTTCTTCTCGGGTTTGTTGCTTCTTATTTGCCGCTCGCTTGCATAAATTTAGTCGTGGTCAATTCCCTTTTCGGTGTATTTGGAGGTTTCGGAGTTGTCAAACGGAGGAGCGAAAGCCGCATCGGGTTTAACGGGAAACCGAGAAAAGCGCGGATTTGCAAAAGCGCGTTTTGGGAAATATAAAATAAAATTTTTGGTGGGGATAAGATAAATTAAGACACAAAATGAACAATAAAATTCTCGGGAGGCGTACTCGAAATTTGGGAAATTTTTTTTTAAAATAGAATGGGTGAATTATGAAAATTAGGAAAAGGAATTTAAATAAATATGAAAAATAATTATGGAAAAATAAAAGTCAAGAAAAAGTTTAAAATACAATGTTAAAAATTATTTTTGGAATATTAGGATTTATTTTGGAATTTTTAGAAGGAAAGAAAATAGAAAATGGGAAAAGAAAATAGAAAATCGGAAAAATCAAAAAGGTCACTATTCATCTTGCGCGTGTGTTCGACGCCGTACGGCCGCGCAGCGCGCGACGGCCCCTACACACCGGCGCGCGCCCGCCGCGCCGGACCCGCACCGCCCGCCGCGCGCCGCCGCGCCGCCCGCCCCGCCGCCGCCGCCGCCGCGCGCGCGGCGGCCACGCGCTCCGCCGCCGCCACTGCCCCGCACCCGCGCGCCACGCGCTTGCGCCACGCGCCCGCCGCCGCGCCGCCCTCGTCCGCCGCGCACCTCGCGCGCCGCGCCCGTCCGACCCCGCCGCCCCGCCGCCGCACCACGCCGCAAGCGCCGCGCCCGCCCGCCTTCGCGCGCGCCGCGTGAGACCGTCGCACCCGCCCCCGAGCTGCGCCGCGTGTCGCGCCGCGCCGCGCACGCCCGACCCGGCCCTTCCTCTCCACTCGCGCCCGCGCCGCGCCGCGCCTATAAAAGGGCCGCGCCCGCGCCACCTTTTCGCCGCACCGCTGCCGCTCCTTCCCCCTCTCCCGAAGCGCCGCCGCCGCCGCCTAGCCGTCGCCGCCGTGCGCAAGTCCCTCTCCGTGCCCCACTGCTCCTCCCCGAGCCCGCCATCGCCGGTAAGCCCTCCTTGCGCCGCCCTTGTTCCTCACGCGCCGCCTCCGTTTTGAAGCCCCCGCGAGCACCTTGCGAGCGATGAATAGTGCGCAGGAAAAAAAGAAAAAAAAGAAAAATAGGGAAAAATTAGGAAAATTTTTGGGAAAATTTGGAAAATATTTTGGGATGACTTGAGTAAAATTTTGGGCAAAAATAAATTATTTTCTCGCATGTTTTCTCAAGTGCAAAGTTTGAAAAATCGGGATCGAACGTTTTTCCGGATTTCATTTCGCATCGTTTTTAAATCGGACTCCGTTTAATTCTTTCCCGCCATTTAAATAGGCTTCTCTTTTGTGCTCAAACCCTCAAACCTCGAGCCCGAAATTTTCTCCGCTGATATCCTCAAATTTAATTTCCCAAAATTATTACGATCGCCGTTTTTGCGAAAACCCTAGTCGTCCACTCGATTCCAAAACACGGATTTTCCTAAGCGACCCTTGTTCTATTTCGAGTAGAATTTTCGGCAAAACTTTTGGAGTTGTTTTCATGGCTTTTATGGTTTTTCTCGATCTCTCGGTATTTTATTGAATTCTAATTGAATTCAATTGATCTTTCGCACGTACGGGTAGCACTCGAAGAAACCGGCATCGACCCCGCCGAAGATACCACCCCTCAAGTGTGCGAGCAAGGCAAGTCATCACACTCTTTGAACATATTGATCCTACCTTATGAAATGCTTTGTTGATTTCAAATTACAAATTGCACGCTTTACACAACAGTTCCTATGCTTGATATGCCCCGCTTGATATTGAACACCATTAGAATTTATTCTTTGTAACCTTCGATATGATATGACCGGAGAATACCTTCGATACAAATGCTTAGCCCGCTTACACTAGATCCCCGCATACTCATGATTTTCGTAAGAAAACTTTGTGCTCGGGCAACTACCTTAGGGAGGTAGTGAAATATGGCCTGTGGAGACATGAGCGCCACATGGCCCTGAGAATGTTGAACTAGGCTTGTTGAAAATTGAAAATGCTATACAAATGTTTTAGACTGGGGGCTGGATGATTTGGGTGGATTCCGGAAAAGGCAAGTGCCGACCCGGTCAATTAAGGACCGAGCCATGAGATAGCCGGAAACAAGCCGTACAACCGTACTTCTCGAATGGGTATAGACCTAGCCGACTAGATAGCCGAGCAGAGGCGTATCCTTGCATAGATGGTTCTCTATGATGTGGTTACGGGATGAGAATGAGGCTGCGACCTTCGTTGTGAATGGTGGGATTAAACTAAAGTTAATTAAACTTAAAGATTGAGAAAGCTTCCCTTACCCCGGGTGCGCCAAAACTCCTCTCACCGCTAGAAAAGGACGGCTAGAGTGCATGAGGGCTTAAGTTCATGGAGCGGTACGCCAAAGCGAGGTTATCGAAAGGCTTTGCCGTGACCGTCTCATGTGTTGAGGCGTAGGCTCATTTGTTGGGCCTTGCGGAGTACGGGTAAAGTGTACATCCACTGCAGGTGTGAGTAAATCAATCTATTCGAATAGCCGTGCTCGCGGATATTGAGCATTGTGACAAGACTTTCGCTTGGCTAGACTTTAAACTTAAAATTTGCTGGGATGGGTATGCATTGATGATTTCATTTGGTGGGTCAACTTCTCGAGAAGTGAGAAGGGGTAGATTCCCGAAAATCATGACGAACCGGAGGCGGGAGGCCATCCTTGGAATCACGATGGATGGTAGACGAACCGTCACCGGCCTAATGAACTGTGGAAATTAAAACTTGATTGGCTAGTCGATAGGTTTGTGAAGAAAATTGTGAAAACGGCTTTATGCAAAATAACCCCACCATGTTCTTTGAATGACCCTATCATATGCATCAATTCCGTGTTGGCTTGTTGAGTACGGTTGGTACTCACCCTTGCTATACGCACAAACCTCCGTGATGGGAATGAAGAGCCGAAGACCCATACGCGTATTACCGGAGGGCGAAGGAACCGACGGCGCATACTAGATCTTAGCTTCGGTCGTTGCTCGTGGCAAATGACAAGCCGCGCCTCTTTCGCGCCGTATCTAAATTTTGTTTTTATGTTGTATTCGGACCATAAGGTCCGTGGGTTGAACATTGCCTTCGGGCCTATTGATGTAATAATAGTAATGTAAGACTATTCGTGCATGTGCACTTGATTATCCAAGATCGTATTCGTGGGTACCAACTACTCGATCCAGGAAATGGTACTATGAACACGAAAGATTCCCGTCTCAAAACGGGGTCCACGAGCCGGTATCGAGCCATGCGACCGTAGGCTAAGACCAAATGGCGCCCTACCCCTAACTAGTTGGCTAAAGGGAAATATCCCTACATAGGATCGTTTTAAACTATTATTTCCGAAAATGCAAATATACCTTTTCTACATCTCGTATTTCCTTTTTACCCAATGATTATGATAGCTCTCTCCCTCTAACCCTAAGTTGCCTACAAAAGCGGATGTCAAACCACGACGGAGCTCGGGAGGTCACTATCCCGCGAGACGAGGGGTTTGTGGTACAACTTCAGTCCCTACTATGGTGTTTGAGGTACCCGGAACCACCCACCTATCACACCAAAAGGCATGGCTCCGAAGTGTATCCAGCCTAGGAGGCACCGTATCCATAGAAGCCCGCATGGGAAGTGAAACATCCTTCGCTTCCACACTCGCTACCACCGGGACCTAGCGTGCGGCTATTCAGATGCGGCTCGCGAAGCCTTCCTTCGCCTTAATGCGATACATCGTGCCGAACTCACGGTGACGAGTTCGTGCATCATCCTTATCGCGAAGAGGGCAACCCGACGCACCGTGGAGGCCACACCGCTGCTACAACCCGATGGTCACGCGTCTATCACGTTGGGCGGAGACGGCAGACGATCGTTACGAGGAGGCCCGCTCGAGATCAACGACCCAGCTCACGCCTCAATGATCGGTCGAGAGCCACCAAGGCCGTGGAGACCAGATAAACATGCCGCAAACTCATGCAGCCAATGGTGCCCAATATGAGCAACTCTCGGACCGCTACATGGCCCGTGGGGAAGCTTTGGTAGAGCTGGAAGAGCAGCTCAGAAGAGCAAGCAGCAAGTCGACCACTGGAGGAGCAATGCGCACTCGTCCCGTCTACGCCGCAGTACTTCCACCGAGCTTGTACCAACACCTCCCGCTCCCGTGCCCGACCACTATTACCTTATAACTCCAGCATGCTTGGATACCTTTCAAGCCATGATGGAGCAAGCTTTTATGTTGAGCACGAGCACCGCACGCACTGTAGACCCCGCCGCGCCACGTCCATGGGACCCACCTCGAGCTCCGTAGCAGTACCATCCGAGCCTGGATCGGGAGAGGAGAACCCCATCCAGATCCACACCGACACGGAGTCCGAGGCGTAACCTATGGAGGTCAAATGGGAGTCCAGAGACACCGACCCAATGGAGGAGGAAGCTCCCACCCGTCGCCCGACTCACACCGGAGGCCTCCCCCCCGCCGCACCGCTCGCAAGAGTACGCGGCCACCGAGTCGAAAGATTCGGCATGACTCCGAGGCCACCACCTCCGAGCCATGGGGACTCCGGTTTGCTTCAGAGCGGACCACCCACTTCCCGCGCCCGGCTCTTGCGGATGGTTGGACGACTAGGCGGGAGGACCTTCCCGCTCGCGGCAAAGACGAACCACTCTCTATTCCCCCTTAATTGGTTGATGTAGTTGGACGATATAATTGTTGTTGCTATCATGGCATGAAGGACTGTGTGTGTACAGTCCATGTACCCTCTTATGTAATATGATGAACTCCGAGCATCGCTTTGCGTGTCTTAATTCGTGAGCTTATTATTATTTCACCCCGCTTGTTGATTGAAGATCATTTAAAAGAACTTGAAGAAAAATCCCCTAGGAACCATAACCTAAACTGGTCCGATCTCTTAATACATCTATCTTCTTGGATGGCACATCGCCGCAGAGCCGCAAGAACCAACGAGAACCCGCCGAACCCAACCCTTCCACTCGGCGGAGGTTATGGCTTTGCGGACCCGGCTACTCCAAGCGATTGCTAATAACTGGGAAGTCGAGGAGGATCGAGTCTAGGAGAGTTCATGAGAGCTAAGCCACCAACCTTTTCCACGGCCGAAGAACCTATGGATGTGAAGACCGGCCGAGAGTGATAGAGAAAAGCTAACTCTCGTCAGAGTCCGAGAAGCTGATAGAGTTGTCTTCGCTACTAACCAGCTGGAGGGCCCCGCAAGTGACTGGTGGGACACCTACAAGGAAACGCGAGCTGAAGACGCGGCGAACCAACATGGGAGGAATTCACGGCTGCCCGTGAGAATTTCGTGCCACCTGCATTATGAGGATGAAGAAAACGAGTTCCGCAGACGCGTCAAGGGAACACCTCAATACAAAAGTATCTCGAACAAGTTCACCCAGCTTGCCCGTTACGCCACCGTGACCTGACAGACGAAGAAGAGAAGATGGATAAATTCATTGAGGGACTAAATGACGAGCTGAGAGGACCAATGATCGGGCAGGATCACACCAGTTTCCAAAGCCTCATCAACAAGGTCGTCCGGCTTGAGCATGACCAAAAGATGGTAGACAATAACCGCAAGAGGAGGCTCGCTATGGCTCGCCCATTTCGTGGAGCGCCACAACGCCCCAAGGGAGCCACCCCGTCGGATGGAAGCCAAACGTTCGGCAACCGGACGTTCCTCGCTTTCGACCATGTCAACAGTCGCCTACACCTCGCCTTCGTACACCCACACCAACCCTAGCCGCTCCAGAAGGAAGAATGTGAGTCGCTTCAATTGCGGAGAATTCGGGCACTACTCCAATAGCTGCCCGAAACCACGCAACACCCCGTGCGCACCGGCGCCAATGCAACGCCCGTCCGAGGAACCCCACCCTGCGGCAGACGAGGTCTTCGGACCCCGCTACCCAACGAGGCGCCACCGGGTTTCGACGTGGCCAGTGAATCATGTGCGGGCGAAGAAGCTCGGGAGGACCAGAGCGTATTGATGGGTATGTTCTCTATCAACTCTACACCGTTAAAGTTTTATTCGATTCGGAGCCTCGCATTCATTCATATCTTCCCAAGTAAGCAAACAACACCACCTACACCAAGTAGCACTTAGGAGACCTATTTGGTACACTCACCGGGGAGACATAACCGTACCCCATGCCTCGCATTAATGTGCCCATACGGATTAGAGACGTGGTGTTTCTCTCAAACCTTATGGTGCTATCACCCCAAACCATAGATGTCATACTCGGAATGGATTGGTTGACCAAGAATAATGGAATTATAGACTGCAATCGAAGGGAAGTCACGGTATCCACCCCATGGGGATCACCGATGAGCATAACTATGGATCAAAACCCAAAGCTATGTGAACAAGCTGCGGGAGTGTTCACCGTGCTACCTCTAGGCGGAATACCAGTAGTACAAGAATACCCGGACGTGTTTCCCTAGGAATTGCCCTAATGCCCCTGATCGCGACATAGAGTTTATCATCGATCTAATGCTTGGTACGCCCCCATATCCAAGAGACCTTATCGAATGCCGCCAACGAGTTAGAGGAACTCAAGAAGCAAATACGAGAACTACAAGAGAAGGGATTTGTACGCCCGCCTCTTCTCCCGGGAGCCCAAGACTCTTCGTCAAGAAGAAGGATGGGAGTATGAGAATGTGTGTGGACTACCGATCGCCGAATGAAGTAACTATCAAGAACAAGTACCCGCTACCTCGAATCGATGACCTATTCGATCAACTTAAGGGTGTGCAGTGTTCTCAAAGATTGATCTACGGTCGGGATATCATCGCTGAAGATTAGAGCGGAGATATTCCTAAGACGGCGTTCTCTACACGTTACGGCTTATACGAGTTCACAAGTGATGTCCTTTGGATTGACCAATGCCCCGGCATATTTTATGAACTCCGATGAACAAGGTATTCATGGAGTACCTGGACAAATTCGTAGTGGTATTCATCGACGATATACTTATCTACTCCAAGAACGATGAGGAACACGCTGAGCATCTACGACTAGTACTGGAAAAGCTACGAGAGCACCAGCTGTATGCAAAGTTCAGCAAATGCGAGTTCTGGCTCAAGGAAGTCGCTTTTCTTGGCCACGTGGTTTCAGCCGGAGGAGTAGCAGTAGACCCCGCCAAGGTCGAAGCTGTCATGGAATGGAAGGCCCCCAAGTCAGTGACGGAAGTTCGGAGTTTCTTGGGCTTGGCCGGTTATTACCGACGGTTTATCAAAGGGTTTTCCACCGTGGCCCGACCTATGACTCAACTTCGAAGAAGGAAAAGAAGTTTGAGTGGAACGAGAAGTGTCAAAAGCCTTCGACCAACTAAAAGAAAAGTTAACCACCGCCCCAATCTTAACCTTACCCGACAACCTAAGGACTTCGTGATGTACTGTGATGCATCTCGGCAAGGACTAGGGGGAGTGTTAATGTAGGATGGGAAGGTCGTAGCGTATGCCTCGCGACAGTTACGACCTCACGAGGAGAATTATCCCACACACGACCTGGAATTAGCCGCGGTTGTTCACGCATTGAAGATCCGGAGACACTATCTCGATCGGGAACCACCGTGATGTGTATACCGATCACAAGAGCTTGAAATATTTCTTTACTCGCCTCGATCTCAACCTACGACGAGGCGATGGTTGGAGTTGATCAAGGATTACGATCTAGGAATCCATTACCATCCCGCAAGGCAAATGTAGTGGCCGATGCGCCGAGCCGCAAAGCCCAA
Source organism: Oryza australiensis (assembly GCA_019925245.2). NCBI lineage: Eukaryota > Viridiplantae > Streptophyta > Magnoliopsida > Poales > Poaceae > Oryza > Oryza australiensis. The sequence goes on from JAIFGZ020000342.1 coordinate 1,915,000, forward strand.
TGCAACCACATGAAATTGGGAGGTATGGCTAATGAGCTCCAAGAAGAAATGGCTCGACTCAATCCGCACCCGATTCCTCATGGAGAAGTGAACTCACCGGAAATCCAACCCCTACGAGAACTCAAATAGAGGAAGCCCAAAAGGGAATGAGGAAACCCAGAAATCAAGGAACGCATGGCGCTGGACGCGCTAAGGAGTTTTCGAGATGACAAGGGAATCGTGGTACAAGAAAAGAATCGCGTGCTCGAACGAGGTGGTTTGAGAGGATTGATCTTAAAAGAAGCCCACGAATCGGCATATTCGTTACATCCCTGGAAGCACGAAAATGTACCAGATTTGAAAGGAGAATACGGTGGCCCAATATGAAGAGAGATGTAGCCGAATACGTAGCCGTGTGCGATGTGTGCCAAAGGATGAAGGCCGAGCATCAACGACAGCAGCTTGCGCAGCCACTCAAGATCCCCGAATGGAAATGGGACGAGATAGGCATGGATTTCATAGTGGGACTACCCAAAACGTGATCGGTTACGATTCCATTTGGGTAATAGTAGATCGGCTCACCAAGACTCCGCATTTATTCCCGTGAAAATTAACTACAAAGTGCCAAGCTAGCGGAACTATATATGAGTAGGATTGTATGTCTCCACGGTGTACCAAAGAGGATTATATCGGATCGTGGTACCCAATTCACATCTCATTTTTGGAGCAAAGTCCACGAGGCACTCGCAGCACCTCGCCTTCGCACCGCTTACCACCCACGCATCGACGACGACGAAAGGACGAATCAAGTGCTAGAAGATATGCCGAGAGCCCGTGCGTTGGATTTCACCAAGGATTGGGAGAAATGTTTGCCGTACGCCGAGTTCTCCTACAACAATAGCTACCAAGCCGCTCGAAGATGTCGCCAAACGAAGCTCTATTTGGTCGCCGATGCCGAACCCCATTAATGTGGTCGAAACCGGTGAACGAACCGTATTCGGGCCCGACATAATCAAAGAGGCCGAGGAAAAGTTCGCTTGATTCGGGACCGATTACAAAGCTCACCACGACAAAAGAGCTACGCGGACACCCGCCGAAGAGAATTGGAATTTAAAGAAGGTGACTACGTGTATCTAAAGGTCTCACCACTACGGGAACTCGAGGTTCAAAGTCAAAGGGAAACTCGCACCAAGATACGTGGGCCCATTATTGATAAGCGCTAGGAGAGGAGAAGTGGCTTACCAATTGAACCGCCCGAGAACCTCTCTCGATGTCCACCCAAGATTTCACATGTCGCACTGAAGAAATGTTTGCGGGTACCGAAGAGCAAGCTCCTTTAGAAACCATCCATGTCCACAAAGTGATCTTACCTACCCGAGCATCCAATCAAGATACTAGACGAGGCGTAAAAGAAGACACGGACCAAATCATGGCGCATGTACAAGGTACAATGGAGCAATCACACGGAAGAAGAGGCTACCGGGAGAGCGAAGAGTTCCCGAGGACGAATACCCACACCTACTCAAGCACGGTAAGAAATCTCGGGACGAGATTTATTGTTAGGGGGTAGGTTTGTAACATCCTGAAAAACAGAGAACCGAATCTAACGTAAAATCGGAACTTTCAAAAACCTTGGCTTATTGCTTCTTCTCGGGTTTGTTGCTTCTTATTTGCCACTCGCTGCATAAATTTAGTCGTGGTCAATTCCCTTTTCGTGTATTTGGAGGTTTCGGAGTTGTCAAAACGGAGGAGCGAAAGCCGCATCGTGGTTTAACAGGAAACCGAGAAAAGCGCGGATTTGCAAAAGCGCGTTTTGGGAAATATAAAATAAAATTTTGGTGGGGATAAGATAAATTAAGATCCAAAATGAACAATAAAATTTCTGGAGGCGTACTCGAAATTTGGGAAATTTTTTTTTAAAATAGAATGGGTGAATTATGAAAATTAGGAAAAGGAATTTAAATAAATATGAAAAATAATTATGGAAAAATAAAAGTCAAGAAAAAGTTTAAAATACAATGTTAAAAATTATTTTTGGAATATTAGGATTTATTTTGGAATTTTTAGAAGGAAAGAAAATAGAAAATGGGAAAAGAAAATAGAAAATCGGGAAAATCAAAAAGGTCACTATTCATCTTGCGCTGTGTGTTCGACGCCGTACGGCGCGCGGCACGCCACGCGCCGCGCCGCGCGCGCGACGGCCCTACACTCGCGCGCCACGCGCGCCGCCGCCCGCCGCGGACCCGCACCGCCGCGCCGCCGCCGCGCGCCGCCGCCGCCGCCGCGCCGCCCGCCCGCGCGCGCGCTTGCGCCACGCGCTCCGCCGCCGCGCCGCCCCGTCCGCTCGCTCGCACCTCGCGCGCCGCGCCCGCCCGGACCCGCTCGCGTCCCCGCCGCCGCACCACGCCGCAAGCGCCGCGCCGGCCCGCCTTCCACGCCGCCGCGTGGAGACCGTCGCACCCGCCCCCGAGCTGCGCCGCGTGTCGCGCCGCGCCGCGCACGCCCGAGCCGCCCTTCCTCTCCACTCGCGCCCGCGACGCGCCGCGCTATAAAAGGGCCGCGCCCGCGCCACCTTCGCCGCACCGCCGCCGCTCCTTCCCTCTCCCGGCGCCGCCGCCGCCGCCAGCCGCCGCCGCCGTGCGCAAGTCCCTCTCCGTGCCCCACTGCTCCTCCCCGAGCCCGCCATCGCCGGTAAGCCCTCCTTGCGCCGCCCTTGTTCCTCACCGCGCCGCCTCGTTTTGAAGCCCCTGGCCGAGCACCTTGCGAGCGATGAATAGTGCGCAGGGAAAAAAGAAAAAAAAGAAAAAAGGGAAAAATTAGGAAAAATTTTGGGAAAATTTGGAAAATATTTTGGGATGACTTGAGTAAAATTTTGGGCAAAAATAAATTATTTTCTCGCATGTTTTCTCAAGGTGCAAATTTTGAAAAATCTGGATCGAACGTTTTTCCGGATTTCATTTCGCATCGTTTTTAAATCCGGACTCCGTTTAATTCTTTCCCGCCATTTAAATAGGCTTCTCTTTTGTGCTCAAACCCTCAAACCTCGAGCCCGAAATTTTCTCCGCTGATATCCTCAAATTTAATTTCCCAAAATTATTACGATCGCCGTTTTTGCGAAAACCCTAGTCGTCCACTCAATTCCAAAACACGGATTTTCCTGCGACCCTTGTTCTAATTCGAGTAGAATTTTCGGCAAAAATTTTGGAGTTGTTTTCATGGCTTTTATGGTTCTTCTCGATCTCTCGGTATTTTATTGAATTCTAATTGAATTCAATTGATCTTTCACACGTACGGGTAGCACTCGAAGAAACCGGCATCGACCCCGCAAGATACCACCCTCAAGTGTGCGAGCAAGGCAAGTCATCACACTCTTTGAACATATTGATCCTACCTTGTGAAATGCGTTGATTTCAAATTACAAATTGCACGCTTTACACAACAGTTCCTATGCTTGATATGCCCCGCTTGATATTGAACACCATTAGAATTTATTCTTTGTAACCTTCGATATGATATGACCGGAGAATACCTTCGGTACAAATGCTTAGCCCCGCTTACACTAGATCCCTGCATACTCATGATTTTCGTAAGAAAACTTTGTGCTCGGGCAACTACCTTAGGGAGGTAGCCGAATTATGGCCTCGTGGAGACATGAGCGCCACATGGCCCCGAGAATGTTGAACTAGGCTTGTTGAAAATTGAAAATGCTATACAAATGTTTTAGACTGGCGCTGGATGATTTGGGTGGATTCCGGAAAAGGCAAGTGCCGACCGGTCAATTAAGGACCGAGCCATGAGATAGCCGGAAACAAGCCGCACAACCGTACTTCTCGAATGGGTATAGACCTAGCCGACTAGATAGCCGAGCAGAGGCAAGATCCTTGCATAGATGGTTCTCTATGATGTGGTTACTGGATGAGAATGAGGCTGCGGCCTTGGTTGTGAATGGTGGGATTAAACTAAAGTTAATTAAACTTAAAGATTGAGAAAGCTTCCCTTACCCCGGGTGCGCCAGAACTCCTCTCATTGCTAGAAAAGGACGGCTAGAGTGCATGAGGGCTTAAGTTCATGGAGCGGACGCCAAAGCGAGGTTATCGAAAGGCTTTGCCGTGACCTGTCTCATGTGTTGAGGCGTAGGCTCATTTGTTGGGCTGTCATGGGAGTACGGTAAAGTGTACATCCACCGCAAGTGTGAGTAAATCAATCTATTCGAATAGCCGTGGTCGCGGATATTGAGCATTGTGACAAGACTTTCGCTTGGCTAGACTTTAAACTTAAAATTTGGTGGGATGGGTATGCATGATGATTTCATTCGTCAGGGTCAACTTCTCGAGAAGCGAGAAGGGGTAGATTCCCGTAAAATCATGACGAACCTGGAGGCGGGAGGCCATCCTTGGAATCACGATGGATGGTAGACGAACCGTCACCGCCTAATGAACTGTGGAAATTAAAACTTGATTGGCTAGTCGATAGGTTTATGAAGAAAATTGTGAAAACTGGCTTTATGCAAAATAACCTCAGCCATGTTCTTTGAATGACCCTATCATATGCATCAATTCTGTGTTGGCTTGCCGAGTACGGTTGGTACTCACCCTTGCTATACGCACAAACCTCCAAATGATGGGAATGAAGAGCCGAAGACCCATACGCGTATTACTGTGGAGGGCGAAGGAACTGACGGCGCATACTAGATCTTAGCTCCTGGCCGTTGCTCGTGGCAAATGACAAGCCGCCGCTCTTTCCGCCGCCGTATCTAAATTTCGTTTTTATGTTGTATTCTGACCATAAGGTCCCGTGGGTTGAACATTGCCTTCGGGCCTATTGATGTAATAATAGTAATGTAAGACTATTCGTGCATGTGCACTTGATTATCCAGTACTGTATTCGTGGGTACCAACTACTCGATCCAGGGAAATGGTACTATGAACACGAAAGATTCCCGTCTCAAAAACGGGGGTCCACATGAACGGTGAGCCAGATCACATTGGCATTGTAGACGCTCTTCTGCCTCCTTACGAAGGTGTTCCTCCTCTTCTTTCCTCTAAATGTTCATCCTCGACCACCCTTGAAGCCATGAAGCCTCCTCGAAGCGGGGTATAGTCGTCCGAGTACTCAGAGCTGTAGATAGTGTCCGTGCTACTGCCAGTATCGTTGAGGGAGCGAATTATGACTCCCACCTCCCTGGGCCCGTAATCAGACACGGTTGAGACATGCCCAAATTGAACCAGAGGGGATGAACTTGAGGTAGATCCGAAGCTTGTAGTGAGAAGCGGAGGGAGTTGCATGATGATTTTGGGATATGTTGCCACGTTGTTGGAGATGTCGACCGGAGAATCTGACTGGTTTGAATTCGTGTCGGGAAAAGCCGCCTTGAAGTAGGTCTTGGCTGCGTTCTCAAGGCCGAATGGGATTGAAGTAGTATTGGACCTCGTCGACTGGTTCAATTCCGAGTCAGAGAGGTAGAGCTTGCCGAAGTCATCGGCAAGAAAGTCAAAACCACCGAATTGATACGCCTGCCATGGAGCTTATGCCCTAGGAGGGCTTCCGGCTCCCCTTTATATAGGTTCGAGGGCATGGTTTACAAGTAGGAAACTTTCGCCTAAGTTTCCTTTAGTACCACAAGAGAAAAAACTAGTCGGGGTCTAGAGTCCTACCTTAATCGGCAAGGAAACTCTAGCGACCAAGTTGTATATAATTAAAATTGTCCTAGCTAAAGCCTACATCCTATTAGCAGTCGAATATACAGGCTGTGTGAGTATACGATACCCATAGTCTCCACATGACGAGATGCTTGTAGTGCACTTCAGTGAGAAGAGAAGAGAAGAGCAACTTCGGTCGCCAGAAGAGCCGAGTGCTCCATGATCATGGCCACCACCATGCATCGCGGAGGCACCATAGGAGAAGACGGCGTTCCAGTTGGTGACGGCAAAGGTTTCAGTGATGTCATGATCCACTGCTCAGCTCCTCCATGTTGGACTCCATGGTCCATGTAAAGCATCAGCTTCCTTGCTGCACCTCACATATCACCGAGCATCATATGTACTAGATGTTGGGGCACGCCAATGGCGTACTGCCTGTATGCAACTCGTTGTAAAGCTGGGTGAAAGATATGTGGAGTTGGTTAGAATAAAATATAAACATGTTGTGGTGGTACCAACACATATCTTTTGTCCATTAGTAGTAGTTGCTTATTTCCGATGCATATTGTAGTTGGCGCTGACCCCCTATGCTCAGCACCAATCCCGTTGGCGTTGATGTATGGGACTTTATATTCCCTCTCCTCCTCCCCATGCCATCCACAACTCACTCGATTTTTTCCCCAACCAAACTAGGGTCTCCGAGGAGCATGGGCGATTTTGAAGGTAAGTTTCATTCTTCCCTTCCTCTCCCACTATCTTAAATCAATTGTTGGAAGTTGTGTACTTGTGTTACCCTCTCATGCCTTTCATAAATTGGAGTTTTTTTGTTAGGGTTTGTGTTTTATTCCTAGTTGGCATGGTTTATTCGATTCATTTGTGTATATTAGTAGTGTGATTAGGACAGTGGATTTTAGGGGAGAAATGTTTTTGACCTAATTGTTAGTTTGGAGGAATAATTTGATGCTTCATTAATTTGTATATGTTTTGTTTGTTAGGACGGACGTGGTGGGGTGTAGCCCTCGTGAACAACCACCGTCGGGTGTTCCTCGTCCTATGTGTTGGTGTGGCGATGAGTACAAGTTTGCAATAAGCGAGAGCCGAAGTACATTCCAACCAAAGGTATTGGATGTGCCGCAACATACTCCCCTGAGAAGCCAAAGCCGGAAGGAAAAAAAATCAAAAAAGCCGGTGGAGATAAACTCTTTTCTTTTTGATGTTTTCTCTTGTTATGCACTGGGGTAGGGTGGTGCCGCCGCCGACGGATGAGAACATCGCCGACAGCGGCGAGGTGGTGGACGTGGGGGGCTGCACGGAATCCAGAGCGTCGCCTCCCGGGCCGCCTAGGAGAGTGACACGGGAGGCCAAACGTCAGGAGAGCCACTCATGGCTGAACGAGTTGCAAAGACAAACATGGTAGAAGAAGTAGCTTGATGTATTACTTGGATGATGTCTAAAGAAGCAAAGACTGAACCTGGTGTTGTCAAGCCTCAGCTTGTTCACAACACCACCGAGTAATCTATAAGTTAATCTGTACACTTTCAACTATTTTCATGTGCTTCCAGGGACTTTGAACTGCAAGAAACAGAGTAGCAAAAACCAATGCTTGGAAACATTGGTCATGTAAAAAAGGCCATATTATTAGTTAGCCCTAAAACACAAAGACACATTGGATGGTGTGAACAAAATAGTACCATGAAGAATCAGCACCCACTGAACGGCGATAAAAAAATTCACATTTTATCAGTTGAAGTCGATCTTCACGTTGGAGCTAGTCCAATATTTCTGAAGTAATATTTATACTTATCCAGTATCCCTCTCATGTTTTGGTCTAATTGTCTCATAAAGGCATTCCATTGATCTATGCATATATAGTCTACATACTATATAACAAAATGAAACAGCAAAACAGATATATCAGCCAAAGGACCAGAAGAAGAGTGTGTGAAATTTGAGTGAATATAAAAGGTGGCAAATTACAGGTCAATGAGACAATGGCAGCTTATGGGGGTTAATATAAACCATTTACAAAAAATGCTTTCAACTTTGCGTCATACACCAGAACACATGGAATCGTTTTTTCTTACAACTGCTATATAAGCTAATGATCCACAATTATCCACATTAACCTCAAGCTGAAGCTATCCAAATCACCTCAAGTCTTCATAACACGAATCAAATGTGGGTACCCAAGCTTCTTGATTTCATTCATACCTCTTTGAAACTGACTGAAAACCTGTGGAGCACTCACTTGGACCATATCCACAACATTGACATCTGAATAGTGTGTCTTTTTTTCTTCATCAAATGCCTTCTCTGGAAGGTGAACAATGCAATGCCTTACGAGTTCAATTAATTTTCTCTTTGTATCCAACTGTAGAATTCCGGTTTCAACACGCCACCTATCATAGATCTGTTTGACAAACTTGTTAGCAAGCATTGCAGACCCTATGTCTTTAGGGAGGGTGATAAAGCTAACAGCAATTGCTGTTCTATACTTTTCAGTTGCCTTTCCATGCTTCTCTTTGTCCTCTCTATTGAGCTGCTCATATTGAGTGAACATAGTTAAAGTGTACTCTCTTTTGAAGATGTCATCCATAAGACAAAAATTGTATCTTATCAAAAACTGATGTTTCACTGGGTCATGTCTCATAAGGTCTAACAAAAATTCCAAGTCAGCAGGGATTTTAACTTTACACTCCTTCAGCATTTCTATCATGACTTCGCAAAGTTTTTTGTAATCCAATCTCATTCTTTTAAGTTTCCTCCTTGACACAGACCTCTTCAATTTAGCTCTAAACTTAACCTTTTGATCCAAAGTCCAACAAAAATCTTTCAAGGAAAACTTTCCACTCAGACATAAACCGGATCGATGCAACCGGTAGACATCTTCAATCATGCCAAGAAATATCACCTTACATAATGGCGTCATTTTATCCATCTTATCTACCTTCCAAAGACCATCTGTTGTGGCACCAGGTATCTTAACTGTGTATAGAAGCTTGCACTCAGATCTAGACAGGTGCTCTTGCAATTTCTCAACACCAACCTCACTAGGACATGAAAAGATATCATGACAATATGCAAGCTTCTCTAGAACCTTCTTCGAAATTCCTGCTTCAGCAGCACTAGTACGGAGCAGCTTTTTCAATTTCTTGCTTTCTCTAAGAATTTCATTATTCATTGACCTGGCCTCATTCAGCTGTTTCTTAGCATATTCCAACTCGCGAACAAGGTAAACTTTCTCATCTAAAACCTCTTGCAAGCGAATCCTATGAAAATACAGATCTATATCCACATCTGATTTGGTTGGCTGAAAACATAGGTTTCAATTAGTTAGAAAACACCACATGGAGCCTTCAATTTGTTAGGGAAAGAAAACTACAACAGGGGCTTCTACTGTGATAGGTATTTTAATGACTGATATGTCCATATTTCAAAATTGAGCATCAAGGTTACTACATCCAAACCAATCGGAGTCTGGGCATATTGAAGATCCAACATTTTTCAAGAAGTGCTTTAATTTCCCGACCATGACAAAGCAGTTAGAAGTTTTAACAGAATAGAATATATAAAGTTAACACAGACCATAACCGAACAAAACAATAAAACTTACAACACTGAATAATACCTGTTTTTCACGTGACCTATCAGCAGAACAACTTTCTTGAAATTTTGGTCTTAAATCAGAGTCAGCTGCATAGGAAAAATATTTCTCAAGAAATGATAAAAGAGGAAGCATTTACAACTTAACACAAACAATAAAAAAGGGTCATTTTAATGTAAACTGAAATAGCTTATTTACTCTGATCAAAGAGAGAAAACATATCAAAATTTATTGTAGTGGTTTACCTTGGTCTAACGGGAGCAGGGGATCGTTTCTCAAGATTTCTTGTACTTTTTCATGGCTAACAGTATGGGTAACCAGACCTTCAAGTATTTCGCCCTGTACCTTTACATGATCTTTGACGCCTAGAAATTCACATAATTCACACAACAGTTAACAGTTAGTGCTTCAGACCTTCCATGAGGAGAAGAGGTGAAAGGATACCAGTTTATAGTTTACAAAGCAGTAAGAAAATAATTCAAGATAGGTAGTACCTTGTATAGACACATCAGCTATCTCAGTTGCTGCAGTCTCCTCTTCACATTTGTCATCATATGCAGCAAAAAATGATGAGGCAGATTCCCTAGTAAAAGATTGAACAAAAGCATACTAGTGTTATGATCAGACCCAACGGCAAATACATATGCATGCTCTGAGGGCATTCCAACAGTTACATGTGAAATTATTTATGCAGGTTATCTAACGGGGTGTGTGCAAAAAAATATGTCCGATGGATAGGAGTTTAGCAGACAGGTTATCTAACGGGGTGTGTGCGAAAAAATATCCGATGGATAGGAGTTTAGCAGACTATAGTAAAATGGACACAAAGTAACTTCAAATATACAATTATCTATACTCCATAGGGTGTAGCTTCAGGCAGAAACATAGCCTTCAGTTATAGCATCTACAGATTAAGAAAAATTCAGCACAATAATCACAACATACATCTTTCCAAAGCTGTTCTGGGGATACTCATCAGTATTGTAGCCAGGATAGATGAGAACAGATCCTGATTGCTTGTGTGTAACCTGGAGAAACAAAAGTGTCTTAGCAGAAAAACAAAATAAACCATCAAAAGAATTAGTTATTTTGTTTCCTGCAACTAAAAGCCAAAAATCACATAACAATCATCCGGTTCTAGTCTGCTATCATGAAAGTGAGATTGGCACATTGCTTAAATTCTAAAATTAAATTGAATTTATTGAATGGAAATCTATATTAACAAGAGTGCTCCATTGTTACAATCATTTACTGTATAATCAGTTCATTGAACATATCTTTGTAAGAGTAACTAAATGAGGTAAATAAAACACATTAAGAGCTAATAACTAAAAAAGAACAGTACGCAAATTCAATGTCTCAAACGAGAAAGGTGAGATGCAAAGCATCCATCAAGTCAAATAATCTGAAATTACTGCTGCAGTTATAATGCTGACAACATGCTAACGCATCCAACAGTTAAAAGTGTGCAGAAACTAATACCACTCAATTTAGTAATTCATTACAGCCACATTGGATGGAAACAGAGAGCAATTAAGTAATGGATTATTGGAAATTAGCCGTGCCTAGAGAAGAGGATGGACGCCTCACTGCCGCAAGGCCATTAACCGATCAGGATCAAACTATGGCTGCCAAAAATATCTCCAACTAACCATCTCATCTTACAATTATGACCCAGATGATCAGAAGTTCACAACCACGCAATTCCAAAACGATCATAGAGCATCGAGGGGTTAGGAACACACTTGCATTGCCATAACACGATCAAAACAACGAGCGATCATATCGAATGATATGGGGGAGCCGAGAACGCACCTCTTGATTGGGCTTATCCTTGTCAAACTTGGAGCACAAGGACTGGGTGATCGTGTTGCTGGCCATCTCGTAGTGCGGGGAGGAGAGTTTATCACCATCGGCGCCATGCTCGGCCGCCGCCGAGGACGACGCCGAGGTCGCGTAGCCGTAGCCCGTGGGCACCCCCACCTGCGGCACCCCAGACTGCGTGTGGGTGGTCATCCTCTCGACGCCCCCAGAGGACTCGGCGGGAGGGGGCGACGACGCCGGGGTAGAGGAGGACGCCGCCGCGGCGTCCATGCCCTTGGGCTCTTCCGCTTCAGTTAAGCCCGCTTGCCCTGCAATCGAGAGAGACAATGCACACCCATGAGTCGTGAGCGATCCATGGGTAGGGTTGGTTGATGCCGGAGCAGGAGAAACGAGGGACGGCGTACGCGGTCGCGGCGGGGAGGCATTGGGCGGCGGCGCCGCGGCGATGGAGGAGCAGCCCGACACGGCGGCGGATTCTGGAGGGTTCGGCGTGGGGAAGATGGCTTCGCGGGGGATTCTTTTTCCCCTTTCCCGTTTTCTGGGGGTTTTGGGTTGGGTGGGTTTGGGTTTTAATTTTTTCAAGTGAATTTAACGTGAGAAATTATTTTTATACAATTTATATTGAAACTTAAAACAATTTATCAAGTAAATTTAATGTGGGAAATAATTTTTTTCTTTAAAAATCAAGGCTAGGAATATTTTTTTAATATTTCCGGTGCCCTAAAATACTCTCTGTAAATTCCCTTGAATTTTCGAAGCTCAATATTTAATTTTAATAATACAAAGTTCACTTCATCAATTAATTAAATAGAAAAATAGATGAAAATCCACTTCTTGGTCGTGGGCTGCCTCTGGCCCACTTCTCATGTGCGTGCAACCGTCAGTGGCCCAGCTCACGCCACCACCCATCCTTCCTTCCTCCGCGGCCTAGCCCGCTCCTCCTCCCTCCTGGGCCAATGGCCTCATTGGAGTCCTCCATGGCCCAGCCGTAGCCGTGTCAGCCCAGTTCGCCTCCCCCTCTATCTCTCACCGATAGGTGGGACCAGGATCCCACCTATCGACTTCACCTTCAACCTTCGCTCGAGAATGTCGGGGTGACGTCAGCCACGACGTCATGCCTCTTCGTCGTCTTCCCGTCCCACGCTTGCATCCAATCTGAGAGGGCACGGTCATTGCCCACTCCCTTCACCTTCTCCCCCACTCTCCCTGCAAGAAATGGCGTCGTCTCGACCCCATTATGCCCACATCGTCGCCCTACTTTATCTGTCGCTTCCCGCCACTCCTCAACCTCCTCGCTGCCTTCTCAAGCTATAAAAAGCACCCATGTTCTCTCCTGTCTTGTTTTCCTCATTTGCCGAAGCTTCCCATGCCCGAAACCACCCCGCTAGCACGCGCCATAGTTTCGTCGCTTGCCAAAGTGCTTCGATCGAGCACTACCATAAGTAGCGCCGCCATTGCACCGTGCCACCACCGTCGCTAGCTTCACCGCATCGAGGTCCATCTCGGCCATGCACTCCTCGAAGCTTCTCGCCGCCGAATGCCGCTTTTCTCCACGAACCCGAGCCGTCGTTGTTTATCACGAGAGGTATACCTTATCCGTAACACTGACATATACCTATTTACACCTACCATGCAAGTTTATGTACTGTGAGTATGTGAGCACAATTTACTCCATAAAAAATTACAAATGTAAATATTTTACCGGAGTAAGGGTGTGTTCTTTACTCCCTCTTCCCAACTTCTACTCTCTTATTTTTCATGTGCACGCTTCCCAAACTGCTAAATAATATGTTTTTGAAAAAAATCGATAGGAAAGTTGCTTTAAGAAATCATATTAATCTATTTTTTAATTTTTAGCTAACACTTAATTAATCGTGCGCTAAACCTTCGCTCCGTTTTGTGAATGGGTTCCTAACCCATGAAAACGAACACAACCTAAAACATTGAATTTTTTCATTTATATTTTTATTTTAAAATTTATAGAAATATATCTTTATTTTCAAAAATTATAGAAATATAGCCCTAACGCCCTTTGTAAGGGTGTTTTTTAAAAATTGCCCTTCCAAAGAGCGGCAAGGGTCCTAAATATATATTTTTTATAGCTTGCAACATATATTTTTACAATTTTAAATATGTCATAGAAGTAGGATGAAACTTTATATCAAACTATAAAGCTCGAGGAGATGCACAACTTTGTAGTTAGCAACTTTGTCATTTAAGATTGTTTAGAATTCCAAATATTTGTTACAAAAATCTAAAATACATTTTTACAAATCACATATCTACATTTCAAACAACCTCCGATGGAGACAAACTTTATATAAAATTTGTAGATCTCTATGTAATCCATAACTTTTTGGTTTATCACTTTTTCATTTAAAGTTATTTAGAGTGTCAAATAAGCATTACTAGTTTTCGTAGCAACTAAAACCGATTATAAATGCAAATATAAATTTTATATTTAGAACCCTTGCTACCCTTTGGAAGGGCAATTTTTAAAATACGCTCTCCCAAGGACGTTAGGAGTATATTTGTGTAATTGTTGAAAAAAGTTTGCAGTTTTTAAAAATAAATATATACACAAAAATTCATGGGTTGCAAATGTCTCCATAATGGGCCGTTGTTTATCGTAAAAGCACACTGCGACCCACTAAGCCCACCAGCCGAACCAGCAGCGTGTGCTACGGAAGGAGCCACAACCAATGTTCACAAAGTCGATGAAAGCCGATTGGTTTTCACGGTTTTTCGATGTTCTGATGTGGCTCAAGAATTAATTTTCGGTTGTAATTGTGAATGCTTTCGAACAAATTCAAATGTCAAACAGTCAATTTGATCAAATTTAGTTGGAATTTGTCGAGAAGCAGTCAAAATTTGTCGAAAAACGTGATAGCAACAAGGCTCGAAATTCAGTGGTCAACCGATAACATAAAGGAAAAGGTTCACTTAAGGTTTTCATCTTCTTGTTGTTGAGTTTCAAAATCGTCCCTGACCCAGAATATCAGATATAACACATCCCTAATCTTGCTAGTTTTGGGTGACGTGGTGACTGAGTCAACGTGGTACTCATGTGGCCCCCACATATCAGCGGTCCAATGTTCTTCCACCTCTCTCCCCATCTCAATCCAGGCCTCCAATGCCAGCGTGGGACCATGGCCGTTGCCCATCTCGTCGCCACGCTACACCATCGAGCTCAGCGGGTCCAAGCCAGAGTTCGTCAGCAGCCAGAGCGACGACCGCCGCTTCGACGATGGTGGCAACGCTAATGCTGTTCGTGCTCAAGTTCACCGACATGACGTATAGCGTCAAGCAATGAAAGAAGGGGTCGTGCCTGCCGTTTTGTTGTGCGGTGGGTGCGGAGCCCGAGCTGTCCCCAATGAAGACACTGCTTGCCAACCGCATCGCTGACGAGGCGCGAGTAGCCATCGACGTGGCTATGGAGGTGGTCGTGGAGCATGTTTTGTGCGGCATGAACTCAAACACTAGGATGCGCTTGTCCTGCTCCTTGTAGAAGCCGAGCGGCTGAACCAGGTTGCGGTGGTTGACGCGAGACAGTAGCTGGAGCTCCGCTCGGAACGCGCATGCTCCACGTCGTACCACCGGCGATGGCGCTGCTCACCGCTCGACGCCGCACGCTCCGCCCGCTTGATGGCGACCTCGCGCCCGTCGGGGAGCTTCGTGTGCTACACCGACCCAAAGCTGCTACTCCCAATCATCCTCTCCTCGGTGAACCGGTTTGTTAGCCGCGACAGCTCCCTCACCGTGAACTCCTCGTACCCGAGTGGCGGCGGCGGCGGCGATGAGGCCTCTGGCGCCGGCATGACCACCGCCCTCTCCAAGTCGCGCCAGAGGCCCAACATCGACGACTTGCCAAGTTGCACAATGGCGTGTGTCTTCCAGCATGCTTCCTCACGATGGCGATGTAAAACACCAGCCCAGCTACGATGTCGACCACGGTGACCGCGACCTCCATCGCCTTTATCTTCTTCCTCCCGAAATCAGTCGATGCCACCGCATTCTTGCTGATCCCATTCCGCACAAAGAGCCTCGATGTGTTGGGCAGTAGCTTGCATAGCTGGCACACGACGAGCTCCTCGTCATCGCCGAGAGCGAAGAATGGGGAGAGAGATAAGGAAGAATATATTGTTTCATTGACAAGTGGGTCTCACGTGGGTTTTATATGTCAGTCAAAACAGTCTTCCATACTCTTCCATACTACTTTGGGACTCAAAATGTGTTATATGTGATATTTTGATTTAGGGATGATTTTGAAACTCAATGACGAGACGAGCGACTTCAAGTGAACTTTTTTCCTAATAATGTAAACCCTGGCCACAACCCATGTAGGCCACGCCACCTCACCCTGTCGACCGAGTCAAACCAAGCAGAAGCTTCCAAAGCAAGGCCCGCAGGCCACGGCTCACGTAGCCCACACCTCCCAATAGCACACCACCGCAACTTCATTCAACTCACACAAACACCGGCCCTGCCTGACCTTGTGTGGCGGCGGCCATGGCTGCCTTCTCGTCAGAGCGGAGCCCTCGCCGTCAGGGACCGACCCCCCGGTGCTTAGCGTGCGAATCGTCTCCCTCGACTACTACATGGCACCGCCCCTCCCTGGATTCGACTTCTCCTACAGCCACTTCCATGGTGCATTTCCCTCCCCGCCCCCTTTCTCCACCCGCCTCTCTCGAGCCCCCGTTTCACCCCTTGTCCTGCCTTTGCACCGCGCCCATGTCAAAGCGGTTGATGAGTTTGATGTGTGGTGGATTTAGGTGAGGAGGTGCCGGTGATCAGGATCTATGGCTCCATTCCCATGGGGCAGAAGACTTGTCTCCACGTCCATCTGGTGCGTAGCAGCTTCTCTGATGAGTTCTTTTTTTGTCTATTGGTAGTACGGATGAGTTAGTTTTGGTCGTCAAGTTTGGTTGTGTTGGTGATATACCCTAGAGGCAATCATAGGGATGATTGTATCACATACTATGTTTACATATTTATTATACGTTGTTCCTTGAAATAGATAACTCATTAATGATTAATGAATATGTGATTTGTTCATGAGACTATTTATGTTGTATGTTACTATTTCTAGAGGATTCCTGATCAAATATCATATATGGAACAAATATGATTCGATGATCAGCACATGTATTGATTGATGATCATGTCTCATGGATCATAGTATGAAGATACCAAATTGATAATGTGGACACATGTTGGAGAACATGTTGTTGGATAGACCCAACATGAGACATTATGAGAGCTATATGTGATGTGCCATAAGTGGTCTCATATTAGTGTTGGTGTAGAATTCTTAGACATGAGATTATCATGGTTCCTAACATGTGTAGTAGCTTGCTTAGGGGCTGCCAAACACTACTCCGTAACTGGGTAGTTATAAAAGTAGTTTTTGAACATGCAATGAAACATGTAGTGGGATATGAATAATCAAGATGGGATTTGCTCCTTCGTTGGAGAGATATCTGGCTCCTTGATGTTATAGATTATGAAAGTGTATGGTCATGCCAAAAGTGATTGAGGAGTCAATCGCAGATTAAATAATCTATCACAGAATCGAGTGAATGATTGAGCTATTAAAGGATGGCAAGTATCTAGTCTGGAGCTTAATCGATATCGTGAGGCAAAGGGGTTCATACAAGTATACACTAGAGGTTCGGTCGATATGATCATTATGTATGCTCGATGGGTCAATATGTTCTGCTCGGAGCCGCTGTTGACGCGTGGACCAAAAAGGAGTTTTCGGGTTGCAGCCGAGTATACATGAACCTATAGGATCGCACACTTAACAAGCCGAAATAAAGGGATTGGATGGGGATCCAATATATGCTCGAGTCGGATAGAGATCCGAGTAGGACTCCTATGGGCCTTGGAGGCTCAGTTATGAATTCTATATATTCTTCAGGTGATGAGGCTGGTGTCTCGTGAGAAACCCTAGCCGTCACTCCCCTCCCGAGCAAAAACCCTAGCCATGCACGGGCACTAGCACGTTCGTGTGACATGTTTCATCCCTGGACGTGTGGATACCGGTAGAGCACGACGAGGCGTACACACGAGGAGAAGAAGGTCGGGCTGCTGCGATCGACTACTTCCTCTACATCGACGCGCTCTACGTCGCCAACGTTTCTTCGGCTTCTTAGCATCTACTTCCGCTGCATAGCGCGTCGAGTGATACTAATATATGATCTCATACTTGTATGGTTTCTGGTTTACATGATAAAAAAATTTGATTTGTGTTATCATAGCCTATGCGTAACCTGACAGGTTGCAGCTTCAAGCTTTCAACCGAGAGTGTCCTTGCAAGTGTTTTGAGTGTGAGTTACGTGTGAGGGTGTAATACATTTATGTTTGCTGTTAAGTAGCCATGCCCAGCAACTAGTCCTCATGTATTATACGGTATTTATGCACAACATTTGATGCTCATGGCCTTTGCTGCTTGGATTCAAATTTGAAAATTTGGAGGGAATGTGGCAATGTGCTCTCTGTTGATATTGTACGTGCACAAAATTCGAAGTTTGGAGATCCAACTTCATTTTCGAAGTTCACTAAATTTGAAGCCCTCTTATCCTGCATGAGCTTAACTTTATTTTCTATACATTTGGTGTTTGCTTGTAATATATGCAATATTTACTTCTGTGTGCACTTGATTTTTGTTTTGTTGTTGAGTTTGGACATGCATATGATGATTAGCTCTATTATATGTTGAATTCATGTTTTTGAATGAATACAGATATACTTCAATTTTTTTAAATTGCTTCTCTATGGAAAGTTGCTCAGACTATTGCATTCATCATTAGTTGTGCCAACCAGTTTATAAATGTTTGTTGTTTTTTGTATCTAGGTCCTTCCATTTCTGTATGTGCCTTGCACAGAGGACCTTCTTCATAACATCGAAAAAGGTAATTCATTCTTTGTAATTATGCAACCCTAATGTATCATGTATATGCTATTACTGTTGCTTTTACAATTTGTTACATGGATTGTTCTATTTTGAATTTACTGCTGATTTTCTATCCAGATTACCTGAAAACTTTTTGCTGATGATTTTCATATCCACATCACGTGAAACTTGAAATTGCTTGTTATTTATTCATCTTCTAACTAAGCCTTAGTGCTATCTCACAAACTTTTTAGACACTAATTCGTCTTGTATATGGCAGTTTCACACTGCTGTTGCAATTTTATTGAGTTAATTAATTAATTTGTGATTTAAAAGGTCACTTCTTCATATGTCAAAAGCTTGCCGTTGTATGCATCTGCAACACATTTAGATAACTTAGACAGTAGGCTGAACCTTTTGTATGTGTATGTGGCTTGGTAAGCATCTCTTAGATTTTGTACTGGCGAAAAGGGCAGTTGTCTCTAGAAATAAGTGGGTGTTACTTTTTTTAACCAAATAGCATAAATGTGTTATTCACTGTAAATGGTAGAATTGAATACTGATGCTCCCTGATTAATTGTTGCTTGTAATGTCAAGAACATCGCTTGATGACAGGGAGAAGTTGATATGTCTCTTTTCTGCCCTTTCTCTAGGTAATTCATATATAATTGGTCTATTAAGTGACCTTGAGAAAGCTTTGCAGGTATTTGTGATGTCCAGCTAGTTTTTATGGTATGAATACCCTGTTGTATATATATTTTTTTGATACCATCGTGTTTCTTACAGTTTCGTGGCTCATCGAAAAAGAAGCATGCGCATTGGTGTACCCTTGTTCGAGCAAAAAAGTTGTATGGCTATCATACATCTCAGGAAATTGTTGAAGATCTATTTGTATCCATAACTTTATTGTTTTTTATAAAGTATATGGCTGCTATGGATGTTTGAACCAGTTCTAGATTACCTGTTTTTTTCCTTCTCGCCTAGTGTTTCCATGAACATATTCCATATAATTAATTATAAATCAAAACCAAACAAAATATTTATTGAAATCTTCACAAAAGATATACTGAGTTGTGGAACACAGTAGTTACTGCATCCTCGTTGTTTCCTTGCCGTTCAATTTCCTTCTATCAGTGTTCATCCTGAAAGATTATATTAGACTCTCCTTTAATTAATTAATTTTGATTTATTTCTTCTTAAGAACTATGTGGAGATTGTGGCAATAGGGTATCTACATGGCAAGCTTATCCGACTGGAGGTAGGGATAGATTGCGTCTGCCATATCTGTAAACCAAACATGACTTGGGTGTTACGTTGCCGATAGAGATAAGGCAACGGCTCATAGTCATAGTTTGGTAAAATTGAGAAAACCGACTTAGAGTAAGATAGGGTTTCCGATTTGTAAGCCCACCTCCCAAGACTATATAAGGGAGGTAAGGGGCGTCCCTTGAGGGATATGCGATATCGGCTTTAGATCATATGCTTCATGAGAAGTTAGATCAGCTTTCAGCTTTAGATACACGAGATCACGAGATCAATAAAGACACTCGGCGGATCGAATCCCCGAAACAGGAGTAGGGTATTCCCTCACGAGAGGGCCTGAACCTGTCTAAACCATGTTTTCCACCTAACCCATTGTGCTTGGCGATCTTGACTGCACCCCCAATTTTCTATTGCCGAAACCAAGTTTCGACAGTTGGCGCGCCAGGTAGGGGGCCGCGCGTCGAGACTTCTTCAACAATCTCGCCGACAAGCGTGATGGGATCTCCTTCAAGACTCGGCGACTTCGCCGCCAACTTCGTCAACGACTCCTCCTTCGACTCGGACTCAAACCAGTCGGAAGGAAAGACCCACTCGGTGCCGTCCAGGCTCCCCAATAGCGCCGAGATCTTCGACGACATCTTGAAGACCAAGATGCGATCTACTTTCTCCGACGACGGACTTCACTCGGCACCATTCGGATTACTGAATACCGCCGAAATCTGCGCCAATTTTCTCACCTCCCCGACAGAGGCGATCTATTCGGACGAAGACCGCTCGGTGCCGTTTGGGTTACCAAACGCCGCCGAGATCTACAAGCAAACTTCTCTCCCGAGTCGGCGGCGACCCACTCGGAGGAGCCCACATCCCCAAGCTCGACTCTGACCGGAACGATCCGGACCCGGCTACCCAGATCAAGGGAGGTCGCCGTCATCCTCCCATCATTCGGCTCCCGCTCATCTTCGGAGCTTAATGGATACCTCAGCCCCGCCGGCTTCGACAACCCTCGTGGCATCCCTTCGACGAAGCCGACAACTCCGACTGCCGCATGGACTATGAGCCGAAGTGCTTTGATGTCCTCATGGCCGAACCGGACGAGTCCGACTCAGCCATGGCCGGAAGGCTTGCTGAACAAGAGCGAGCCGAGATGGAGCACGAGCGCAAGACGGCCGAAGAGGAAAAACAACGCAAGGACGAGGCTGACAAGAGGAAGCGGGACCTACGTGCGGGACGATCCGCCGGAGGCCATCCTCCAAACACGGGTCCGCAACACCAACATCTTCCAAACGCCACAGCAGAACGTCGTTGCCGCACTCACGCTCTTGGACACCGTCATTGAAACGGCACCCGCCAACGTGACTCCGATACTCGACAAGATAAAGACCATCGTCGCAGCCACGCCTAACGGCCACCCCACCACCTCGGCACGAAGGCCGATCGAATCTGTGGCCGAAACGCCAGACAAGAGCCGGCTTTCGCCTCTAAGGTCAGGAGACTATAAGAGGCCCGAGCCAGATCGGTCGACGTCCAGGCCAAGAGGCCCACCCCGCGAGTCCACGCGAAGTATCGAGAGCAAACGGCCGACTCCCGCGACAAACGACACGGACGTCCCCCGTCCACCATCGCGTCGCCCGCAACGCTCCGGCTATCCAACCAGCCAAACGAAGACCCCGCCGAGTGATCTACGGGAAGTCCTTGATCTCCGCTACCAGAACGAGACCGACGCACTCGGAAAGATCGGAGGGATCACCCGATAGCGGCGACGACGGAATGCCGCTTTCACTGGGAGCTTCGCCGAGTGCACCGGCCGAATGGTTTTAAGCCAACAGGAATAGAGAAATATGACGGCAAGACCGACCCCGAGTCATGGCTTACCGTGTATACTCTCGCCATCCGCGCAGCAGGCAGCGACAACAAGGCTATGGCCAATTATTTGGCCGTGGCCCTCGCCAACTTAGCCAGGAACTGGCTCACGAGCCTGCCAAGAGGCTCAATCGGCTCGTGGAGCAAGCTGAGGGACCACTTCATCGCCAACTTCCAGGGCACCTTCGAGAGGCCCAGCACACACTTTGAATTATACAACGTCATCCAGAAGCCGGACGAGCATCTGAAGGATTACATTCGGCGCTTCTCCGAAAAGCGCAACAAGATCCCCAACATCACCGATGGCATCATCATCGCCGCCTTCCAGAAGGGAGTCCGTGATGAACTGTTGATCGGGAAGTTCGGGCGCAAGCCACCGAAGACGGTGAAACAAATGTTCGAGACGGCGAACTCCTACGCCAAGTCCAACGATGCAATCAAGGCGGCACGCCAAGACCGGTCTGACAAAAGGGATGACAAGCACTCGGAAGGAAGCCGGCATCCGAGGAAGGATAACGGCAGCAACAATCAGGCCCAGAAAGATCACAAGCGTCGGCACAAAGACCTGGTTGCCACAACATCCAACTCTCAATGTCGTCCTCGAGTTGCGGCCTACGACGCGATCATGAACGATCATGAACGCTCAGTGCATGCATCATCTACAAGCAATTCACCGAGCAATATGCGGCACGGTTAAACAAAAAGCCGACCGATGAAGCCGGTCCATCGGGAACCAAGAAGAACAACCCAACTGGAAATTCGGAGCTTTTTCAAGACCACGTGGGCGAGCTGAATCACATCTTTAGGGGCCGCAGGCTTATGAGTCCAAGAGGAAGCAAAAGCTGATGGACCGCGAGGTCAACGTGGCACAACCCGAAGTCCCACAATATCTACGATGGTCGGAGGTGGCCATCACGTTTAATCGCTCGGATCATCCTGACCGAGTGGTTCACCCAGGGCAGTATCCCTTGGTACTTGACCTGGTGGTTCAGAACATCGAGCTGAAGCGCGTCCTCATCGATGGGGGCAACGTCCTCAATCTCCTATTCGTCAAGACCCTGGATGAGATACAAATCCTGAGAACTGAGTTGAAGACAAGCTTAGCCCCCTTCCACGGAGTGATCCCGGGGCTGTCGCCCACACCACTCGGGCACGTCGCCCTTCCAGTCACCTCAGGAGTTCGCAAGAATTTCTGAACGGAGAATACCACCTTCGGGGTGGTCAACTTCAAGACGGCCTACCACGCGATCATTGGAAGGCCTGCACTCGCCAAGTTCATAGCGATACTACACTACATTTACTTATGCATGAAGACGCCCGGCCCTAACGGCGTCATCACCCTGCGCAGCGACGTCAAGCAAGCCTTCACCTGCGACAAAGAAAGCTGCGATATGGCCCAATCTTGTGAGAGATCACGTGGCCAGGAAGAAATCCGACTGGCTACATCAACATCTGAAGGGAGTGAAATTCCTACAAAGAAGATAGCCAAGTCGGGACAAGGCGAGCCAAAACGAAGAAAATCTTCCTTGATAAAGTCGATCCAGACCACCAAGGACCATCATAAATTTCTCCACTATGGGAAGGACCATACATAATTGTTGAGGTGTCTCGGCCAGGAGCATTTCGACTAAAGCGCGAAGATGGATCTATGGTGGAGAACTCCTGGAATATTGAACATCTTCGACGATACTATGCTTAAATTGCCGTAAGTTTTATGTTGTTCTTGACTATCAACCTCAAGCAAGATGACTTCTTGAGTTGACAGGGGCTGCATACGTGTCAATAAAGCATGGTTTTCTTTGATAACTTGTTTATATTTAGTT
This sequence comes from Oryza australiensis, assembly GCA_019925245.2. Taxonomy (NCBI): domain Eukaryota; kingdom Viridiplantae; phylum Streptophyta; class Magnoliopsida; order Poales; family Poaceae; genus Oryza; species Oryza australiensis. The sequence goes on from JAIFGZ020000342.1 coordinate 1,937,887, forward strand.
TATCATTGTTTATTGTTTTGATTCGAGTTCAATAGATAAGGACGAGAATTTTTGATGATCTAATCAAGTTTTAGGCTTGGTGATATCGGACGAAAATTACTTAAGAAATTTTCTATGAAGACTCGGGTCAAGGCATTAACATAAATAAGCTAGATACCTACAAGTTCACATTGGAGGCATAAAGAGACCAAGATGATTAGATGAAGTGGCGGGGACGACCTCAAAGCTTCGTAAAAAGACTTGAGGGTTTTTGCTAAGCCGTCTCGTGATTGGGCCGAGCCCATGAGAGACTTGCGGCCCAGCTAAGGTGTGGCTTGACACGTGTCCTTAGGGACTTAAGTGGATGGACTTAAGCAGATTTGCCTTGGCAATATGCACGTGTCACATAGCCCAATACCTTTAAAATCCTTTCATACCGCGGTTTGCATAACTTCATGAGGAAGTTGGCACGATGCAATTTGAAAGGTGACAAAGATTAAGCCTTTCATGGTTGTCCCGATGACAGGGACTGTTTGGTTTCTAAGCATTTGATTAAATGATTATATCAATGCTATTTTTCCACCTTGGTGAAGATCTTTTTAGATTAAGACCAATATTATGGCAGGAGCTATTTAATATTTTGGTCGTATTTTTCAGATGACTGAAAAATTTGTTTACCCACGAGGGTTGATTAAATTATTTGTCCCGAGATAACTCGGGCAAGTTAACTCGGATGAGCATGAGCTTGCCGAGTGTTTTTTACCCACGAGGGTTGATGAGATTATTTGTCCCGAGATGACTCGGACAAGTTAACTCGGATAAGCATGAGCTTGCCGAATGTTTTTTACCCACGAGGGTTGATTAAATTATTTGTCCCGAGATGACTCGGACAAGTTAACTCGGATGAGCATGAGCTTGCCGAGTGTTTTTACCCACGAGGGTTGACTAAGCTATTTGTTCCGAGATGACTCGGGCAAATCAACTCGGATAAGCATGAGTTTGCCGAGTGAATTGATTTTCTTACCCATGAGGGTCGATAGAATTACTTGTTCTGAGATGACTCGGGCAAGTTAACTCAGATTAGCATGAGCTTGCCGAGTGAATTGATTTCTTACCCATGAGGGCTAAATAAATTATTTGTTCCGAGACGACTCGGGCGAACTACTCGAATAAGCATGAGCTTGCCGAGTGATGTGATTTTTATGATTGCTTTAGTTTGAGCTAAGCATTTATATGAGAATTATTTGTTCGAGATGACTCGGGCAAATTTCCGGGATGACTCGGAAAGATCAGCTCGGATAAGCATGAGCTTACCGAGCGAATTGATTTCTTACCCATGAGGGATGATTGAAATATTTGTTCCGAGATGACTCGGGCAGATTCACTCGGATGAGCATGAGCTTACCGAGTGATGAGATTTATATAAATACTTTAGCATGAGCTAAGTATTCATATGAGAATGATTTTTTATAGTTCTTGACTATATGCTTAGTCTGTTTTTGACTAACCACATAGTCGGGGGCTACACCTAATTAGGTGCATCAGGAGATGCACCTAGATATTTATTTTTGAGAATTTTTGAGATATTTTCCAGCCCTTCACAGTCTTTGGAGCCACTCGGGGAGATTCAGGCAGAGACGATAGAATCACTCGGCGCCAAAAGTACTCGGCCAAAGAAGCTTTTGGCTGCATACTGTTTTGGTTTGAAGCTGAGTTGTCTCGTCGACTGAAAAGGACTCGGGGGCTACTGTGGAGATTGTGGCAATAGGGTATCTACATGGCAAGCTTATCCGATTGGAGGTAGGGATAGATTGCGTCTGCCATATCTGTAAACCAAACATGACTTGGGTGTTACGTTGCCGATAGAGATCAGGCAACGGCTCATAGTCATAGTTTGGTAAGATTGAGGAAACCGACTTAGAGTAAGATAGGGTTTCCGATTTGTAAGCCCACCTCCCAAGACTATATAAGGGAGGTAAGGGGCGTCCCTTGAGGGATATGCGATATCGGCTTTAGATCATATGCTTCATGAGAAGTTAGATCAGCTTTCAGCTTTAGATACACGAGATCACGAGATCAATAAAGACACTCGGTGGATCGAATCCCCGAAACAGGAGTAGGGTATTCCCTCACGAGAGGGCCTGAACCTGTCTAAACCATGTTTTCCACCTAACCCATTGTGCTTGGCGATCTTGACTGCACCCCCAATTTTCTATTGCCGAAACCAAGTTTCGACAAACTAATTCTTGATTTCTCAGCATTAACTCCTATTTTATATTTATTTTCTAGCTTCTTGTTGTAAATATTGAAACTGTTTTCAATCATTATATTCTGAGGGACTAGAATGGCATGATCCATCCAATGGCCTTTCGAATTCATAAATGTGTTATTCTGGCGGTGAATATTTGCAGATGCCTTTGCACAGAAGCCTCCAGTGAATAATGAAGTATTATGTTGTTTGGAGGGCTTTTTAGCAGGTAGTGATCTGCCGCAATGTAAGTTAAAGTGGTATTTATTTATCATGGTCAATGTAAGTTCCACAAGTGATCTTTATTCTATCATGGTGAATGCAATTCATTTGATGTATACTGTAGTTGTTGCTCATGTAAATTTTGTATTAGTTTTGATGTTGTTGTTACCGATCTAATATATAAATAATTGTATTAGTGCCTACGGTATGATTATGTAACAGATGTTCATTGTTTTCTTTCAGCTTTTCTAGCATTAGGCTTTTAGGTCCTTTGCCATTTACATAGCTTAGCATGTATGAAAAAGGTTTATTATTGTTTGCCATTTACATAGATTAGCATTATTTATTATTCACTATTGAAGAAATGATCTTTGGTTGAACCGCCAAAATTCACAATAGTCTCGATTTTAATAGGAACCGAGACTAAAAACGTTTTAGTCCCGGTTTAAAAGACACCAGCTCTCTAGGATCTTTAGTCCCGATTAGATTCTTGTCAGAATCTGTCAGGTCGACGACCATCTTTAGTCCCAGTTTATAACACCAACCGGGACTAAAGATGAGATTTTTAGTCCTGGTTGGGGTTACAAATCGGGACTAAAGATCTAAATGATTTTTAGTCTCGGTTGGTAACACCAACCGGGACTAAAGTGAACGAAGGTGTTTTTTTAACTGCATGATTTTGTTATAAAGAAATAAAATTAATTTGTTGCATGATTTTGTTGCATGATTAAAATTAATTTGAGAGGATATGTAAGTGAAAAGGGGGTGGTGTTGTGTGGAGGTGGGTGATTGAAGATAGAAGGAAGCTTTGATTCTTACATTGTAATTACAAATTACCATACTGTTATTAACTAGTGATTCTCAATATATTGTTTTGGTGATAATATACCAATCAGAGTGATTACAATATTGATAACAACATCACTTTTTCGAATACCTTCCGTTGTATTGTCATTATAACCTTCCATGCCATAGCCTTCGCATATTTCAGAGTTCGTCGTGTCGAGTTTGTGTTCTGGTCGAGGTCTTGTTACTAGTTAGATCATATTAGAGTCTAGTTCGTATGTTTTCTTTTTTGTTTTCATCAAACCCTAGCCGTCGCGTCTAGTTTATGCGCGTGTAACAAGTTTTTGCACGCATTATTCCCGTTTCATCCTCTAACTTAGAGTCGGTTTTAAAATGGCCATAACTTTCGCATACGGACTTCGATCGAGACGTTTTATATGTGAAAATTGATGAGAAAAAATTTTAGATGCGTTCGTCCGCTGCTTTGCCATGTTCGGCGATTTTATTTTCCCCAAAAATGGCTCAGAAGATTGCCTTTTCGAGCGCGGAAGCTTTTTTCAATTATGAGTGCGTCTTCTGAATTTTCCACAAGCCACCTCTTTCACTTGTTTAGGCTCAAATTTTTTGTGATTACCTCTCGTGTGCTCCTAAGTCATGAAAAATATTAAAAAATAAAAATAAAAAAATTGATTTTTTTCTGTCTTGGTCAAACGCACATGAAAAGGAAAAATAGAGAGAGGCAAAAGAGGAATAATATCTAGAGGAGCACATAGAGAGTGCATTATGTAGGATTACCTCTATTTGATTAAATTTTAATGCATTAGTTATTATTGTTTTAAACCTATATTTATTTAATGAATTATTTAATTTTTGGTTGTTAACCCAGGACAAAAAATTGGGAAAATAGCGGGAAATTATATTGATGCCACCAACCGAGACTAAGATGAATTAAAAATAGCGAAAAATATATTTAGTCCTGGTTGATGCCATCAACCGGGACTATAGATGAATTGGAAATAGCGGGAGAATATCTTTAGTCCCAGTTGATGCCACCAACCGGGACTAAAGATGAATTGAAAATAGCGGAAAAATATCTTTAGTCCCGGTTGATGCCACCAAATGGGACTAAAGATAAAGTGAAAATAATAGAAAAATATCTTTAGTCCCGGTTGATGCCACCAACCGGGACTAAATATGAAGGGGTATATATATCCTGGTGCGCATCGTCTTCTCCACCGATCCAACACCTAGCTATTTTTTTCACCTCCCTCTCCCTCTCCCTCTCTCCCTCCCCCCTCAGATCTCCCTCTCCCTTCTCTCCCTCTCCCCTCACATCTCGCGACAGCAGGGGACTCACCGGCAACGGCGAACGGGAACCAGGGGCAGGCGGCCGGCGGGAGCCGGGGAGCGGGAGCGGGAGCAGGAGCGCGAGGAGCGGGCGGCCGGCGACGGCCGCGGGCGAGCGTGGGGCGGCGGCCATGGGCGGGCGGCGAAGGAGGACATGTGCGACGAGGACGAAGAGGAGATGTGGCATCCCGCACATCCTTTTTTATTTTTAGATGTTTTTTGAATCTATGGATGATTAGATAATTGTATGATTTTGTTGTTGGATTTGATGTGTGATGTTAATTTTGATATTATTGTATTCGATTTGTGGCATTGAAAGAATAATCTTTGATGCTGTTGTATTTGTGCTGTCGTGAAATATTTACATTCAATCTGTCGTATTTCGCGGTGAAAATATATTATTGCAGGATGTAATCAGAAAAAACAATGAAAAAATAAGAAAAAAGGAGCAAAATTTAAAAAAAATAAAAAAACTTTAGTCCTGGTTATTTCAACCGGGACTAAAAATATCGATCTTTAGTCCCGCTTTCGTAGTCCCGGTTCGAGAATCGGGACTAGAGGGGTTTACGAACTGGGACAATAGTGGGTTTCTCCTGCAGTGATTGTTTTTCCTCGGAACAGTTTGGACTATCAACCAAATGAAAATAGTATACCACTATACCAGCATGAAATATTAGCATGTAAACCATTACTCATGTTACCCTGTACCATTAACAAATGTATTTTATCTGTTGATATTCACACTATTACTCATCAGTGTTCACTAAGGATGTTGGTTTATCACTTCTCAAAGCATCATCCCTTTTTCCTAGTTTTAGTTCCTCACCACTGATCTTGTGCTACTGCCTCTGACAACCTTGCAGCAAAGTGAGAGTTACGGGCTGTCATACTCATATGTGTCTCGGTGATACAAAATTTTCGAAAATCTGTAGTTCCATGAAATAGGTTATTACCAAATCTCTTGATAGTTATGATTCATGACACTTGTTATCTGTGTGAAGTTACTCAGGAAGTCTAGGACATTAACATGGCATGTTTTTTTCTGCTTTTTTATGGAACACGCACTACTGGAGAAACCATTTTTTCATACGGGCCGAAAGACATCTTCTCGTGCGGAAGGTCTGCCCGCATGCGCGAAGAGGTCTGGGAAAAGACCATTTTCGCGTGCAGGCGACCCAACCGCACGGGAAGATCAATTATCCCGTGCGGTCGGCTTAAGCGGCCCGCACGGGAAGATCGATTATCCCGTGCGGGCCACTTTACACGACCGCACGGGATAATGGATCTTCCCGTGCGGTTTGTTAAGTCGACCGCACGGGAAGATGGTCTCTCTCTCCTCTCCTCTCCTCTCCTCTCCTCTCTCTCTAATCCTCTCCTCTCCTCTCTGTCCTCTCTCTCTCTCCTCTCTCTCAGTATATAAAATGCATGGGTCGATCGATAAGATGCATGTATATATATATATATATTCACATGAGAAAAAAAAAGACATTTAATTATATTATTTCCTCGTAAAAGATATAAATGTACGTACACAGATCATGCATGCATGTTTATATACATATCAAGTTTCGTGTCGCACAAATTACACAAGTCCAACAACAATTTACAAATCATTCATTAATGGCGGTGCTCTTTTTCCCACTCCCTAAGTCATTTGAATTTATCGTCCATCGCCAGCTCGCTCTCTGGATTGTAGAAATCGCCCAAATGGTTGCAGCCATCGCGACGGATGAAGCGGCAAAGATCTGCAACCAAGTTAAGCATGGTTCGATTGTCGAACCGGTTCACTACAACTGAAACTTCTAAACACTTCTAAGCATGGTTCGCTACAACCAATCCTTCTCAACACTTCTAATCTTCTCTGCAGAATCTTCGGTTTTGTGAGCGTCGTATCTGATAAAATATTCGAAACCTTCTCAATTTTTTACCACAGCCTCTACGTATAATATCATGACATCCAGACAATTTTTATGATTTTCCGACTTTGTTTGCTATTTATATAATTTTAAAATCATTCGGTCAATAGGTTTCTAATCATGTTTCATGAAGAAAATTTCAAAATTTATTCTCATTTACAAGATAATGACTCAAGCGGGTCTAAATAACATGAATATAATTTTTTCACTAATTTTATTTCATTTTTAATCACTTGCAGTTCAAATGTGAGAGTTGACAAAAAAATTCATGAAAATAAAATAAATCAAAGAAATATAGCAAAACCAATCAAAAAATTACCAAAATTTATAATTAGGAGTTACATCGAGAAATTTTTCAAAATTTTGCCGAGTGCCGGGCCGAAACGTATCTCGTAAATTCATCAAATATTAATTCATCACATATAGAAATATCAATTCATCACATAGAAATATCAATTCATCACATAGAACCACACATTCGCTCGTAACACCATAAGTTTGATACATTTGCTCGCAAAACATACTATACGCAAAAAACAAACTAGCGTTTTACAATTTTTGGATTAACATCCTTCTGCACGGATGCAAACTTTGATTCGTCGAGGACACTCTCAATGCGTTTTATCCACGTAGGAAGATCTGTGAATAATGAAATGGCGGCATATTGATTATAGTCGGACGCGTCTTCAATGTTGTCAATACCAATGATGTGTTGCTTGCCTGATACAATAATGTCCATCTTTTTATCGGAAGGATCCTTCACATAGAAAACTTGTGCAACATGCTCGTCAAGGACCCATGGATCATCCTTGTGTCCAATTTTACTCCGTTCAGTACACATAAATCCAAATTTATCTACCATGCTATTTTTAACCCATTAGCATTTGAGAACAGGAATCTGAATGTTTAAACCGTAGTCAAGTTTTCATTTTTTCTTGTATGATCCCGTAGTATGATTTCTTCTGCCCTGTTGTGTCCAACGCTTCGACATGAACCCCACTGTTCTGTGTTGAGATTTTCTTGTCTTTGTTGTTGGTGTAAAAAGAGTATCCGCCGATGTCATACCCTTGTCATGAGGTCACAAGGCCTTAGTTACCAAAAAATGGTTCAATAAAAACAAAATATTGACCTACAAATTACAAAAATAGCTCAAAATATATAACAATTCAAACAAGTTTAAATATCTTCGCATTCAACCGATGAAATTTTACAAAAACAGAAGCAAACGAAGGAGATGATCAAACACGTTACCTTTTATATTGATTTCAATTGAAGATTTAAAGTCTAAAGCCTCCCACAAAAATAAAATGCTTATTATTAAAGAGAGAAATTAACCGAGTTAAAAAAAGTTCAAATATCTTCGCATTTAACCAATAAAAATTTTTAGAAATGAAAGCAAATGGAAGAGAAGATGATCATAGTATGGTACCTTTTGTATTTGATTCTAATTGAAAATTGGAGTTGAAAACCTTCTCCCTATAATTGTCCTTTTTTGAGAGAGAAACACCATGGTATAATGTGCAACTGTCGGATTGAGCGAAAAATTTATGACGTTCGCATGCGTTCCACTTAATAGCCCACACGGGAAAATACATTATCCCGTGCGGGTCCTTAAGTGGGCCGCACGGGATAATACACGATTATCCCGTGCGACGATTATGGACCGCACGGATAATCGCATTATCCCGTACGGTCCACTTAAGCGACCGCACGGGGATAATAGCCTCAGTGCGGTCGCTTAAATAGACCGTACGGGATAATGCATTATCCCATGCGGTCCAATAGCCAGCCTCTCGGGACCGATTTTTCTAGGCGTTACTTCTTATGACCCGTCTGAAATCTATTGGAGGCCTCGTTCAGGAAAATCATTTCTCTAGTAGTGACGCAAAAGAAGATTTGCGCATCTTTGTACTAAGAGGAGAGTTTACAACCAACCATGCTTAGAGCAGGCAAAACATCAAACACGGACTTCTTGCGACATAGATAACGACCTACAGAGCGGTAGCCGAATGCTACTCAAACAGCCAACGATGGCATGATGACCCGAATTAGAAAAATAAAATTTTCCTCAATCTAGCGGTGGATGTATCACATCACACTGGTCCTCTTCGTCGACGTGATGTGCAGCGCCGACGGCGAGAAAGAGAGTAAGCCAGGGGAGGAGAGGCAGGGATGAGGGAGAATGGTCTTGACGCCCTAGCTCGCCTTGCCAAGCTCGTCGCGATGTGCTCGTGGGGGCCTGTAGGTCGAGGAACTCCTCGGTGGTGCGTTTGTGGGGCTGGTGGGGAGGCGAAGGAGATCGGCTGACGAGGAAAGGGAAGTCGGCGACGGGGCAGGTCGTCTTGCTCCTCGCCGGCAAGGACCCACGAGCTGACCTTGGTGCACGCGGAATGGTTGGTCGTCGCCTCTCACGCAATCGTCGTCCCTGCCACAGCCTCAGTAGCAGATACTAGCACTCCTCAACTTCCATGGCGTGCACATGTGCTTCTCGTCGGTGGCTTCTCCTTGCGGAAGAGGACCCAGAGGAGATAAAGGAGTAAGCCTCATGTCGATGTTTGCGGTGCATTAGGAGAAGGGGGAGCACGAGCGATTTCCCCATCGAGGAGCTTCGAAGGCGTGTTGACTGTGGGTGTGACGAGCTTGGACGACGACAGTCGGTGGTCATGGCTGAGGCACACACGCTGATTTGGTCCTCCGCAGCAGACGCTGAGCAGGTTGTGGGATGTGAGTGCGGACATCGACTCTGCTAACCACGATGTCATGGTGTTGTCGGCGTGGAGGCTCGAGGTGCCTCGCTAAGTCCGGCCGGCTCAACATCGCTGTTGGGGAGGATTGGAAGAGGAGATGGGAATAGGGAAGGAGGAAGATGACTGGTGGGGCCATAGGTGCAAAAAGGACATTTCGTCCTTGCCTTCCACGCTGGTAGTCTAATTTGTCACAGCACGTTAGTGAAAGTGACAAAAAATTAGGAGACTCTCTCTCTCTCTCATATGGCAAAAAAATGTAAAGGCAAATGCAAAAGTGGCATTTCGAGAGTTGTCATCCGTAGGAGTGGCAGATAGTTAAATTTCCCTCACCCACCGCTGCACAAGGTGTGTTTGGTTGTCACTTGGCAGGAATTGTCAGGAGGGAATGTGAGTTTGAGGGGTGGGGTTGTTAAGGGTGTGTTTGTTTGAAGGGATATTCCTGAATGAGAGATGATCATCCAAGTTTTGAATGTGTTTGGTTGATGGGTAAGCATGAGTCGAATGGTTGGGAGAGAGAATATTCTATAAAGATACTGAATGAGTGCGCCAAATGGGCCAGATGAGGATATCCACATTTGCTAATATCCATCAACAGTGACAATTGATTAGTGATAATTAATACATTTGGGTGTTAATTAGTACTTAACATTAGTATTTATTAGATATAATTAATCTATTTTGTTGTTACTTAGTATAGAATATGGTAAGGTTAATGATACTTACCATATTTTATTATTAATTAATAGTTTATTGCTTCCATTCAATGCATCCTAATCCATCTAATCAAGAAGCTGAATAGGCATATCCGCGCAGCTAAAAGAAGTTAGACCACCATATCCCTAAAAATATGGATGTTTATATCTTATCTAATCTCGACCATGAGCCAAACACACCACAGGTCTGTTATTTGGTTGGTGGACGTGAGAGTTTTAGGAGAGATTAGGAAGGAGAGTTTAAGAGTGAACTCTCACCATTTTAACTATGACCAAATAAATCTAAGCCATACATCATCATTTAAATTTTAATTTCTACCCAAACTCCCCATAATTCTCATATCTTCTACCAAACAACAGGGAGTAAAAGTAAAACTTCCATGACCGATCCCTCCACCAACATGTTTGAGCAACACGTGTGCTGCCCATGTCGCCGAGAAGGAGGTCACCAGATCTTCATGGACGATGGTGAACTCCCCAAATGTGGGGTGTCACGACCGTTGTATTAGTGATATGCCCTAGAGGCAACATGAAGATGTTGGATATCATTGTCAATGTTTATGTATTTATGAATAAAGTGTTATTCAGTTTCATGAAATATACATCTTGTATTTATCAATAAGTACGTGACTTATTTATGAGACTCTATATGTATGAATCTATTTCTAAATGATCCCTGATCACATGTCATATTATTGGAACAAATATGACTCTATGATCGGCATGTTTATTGATTGATGATCATGTCTCATAGATCATGGGTATGGAGATACCAAATCAATAAATATGGACACATGTGTTAGAGAACAAATTGTTAGATAGACTCACCATGAGACACTACAGGAATTAATGTGCCATTAGTTGGTCTCAGGTAGTGTTGGTACAAAGTCCTTAGACCTGATATCACCATGGATTCCAACATGTCTAGTAGCCTATTTTGGGACTACCAAACGTTATTCCGTAACTGGGTAGTTATAAAGGTGGTTTTCGGGTTTGCTATGAAACATGGAGTGGGATGTGAGTGATCAAGATGGAATTTGCCCCTCCTTTGGAGAGATATCTCTAGGCCCCTCGAGGTAATGGATTATAGAAATGCATGGCCATGCTAAGTTGATTGAGGATCAATCAACAGACAGATAATCCAATACGATTCGAGTGAATGGTTAAGCTATTGAAGGGATGGCACACATCTTGCCTATAGCTTAATTGGTATCGTGAGGCAAAGGGATTTGTGTACACATTACAGGTTCAGAGTCGATATTATATTCTTGTATGCTATGGTGTCAATATGTGTTGTTTGGCGCCACTATTGACGGTCGGCTGAGTTGGACTCGAGCCGACGATCGGCTAAGTTGGACTATAGCCGAAACCAAGTATACCTGAACCTACAGGGTCGCACGCTTAAGGGGATAAGAACAAGCATTCGAGTTGGACTCGAATACAGCTCGATTGGATAGGGATCCGATCGGATAGAGTCCTATGGGCTTACGAAGTCCGACCGGCCAACTCTATGAGATTCGGATAGGATCCGATTCAAAATAGAGTCCCGATGGGCCTGTAGGCCCAACCGGCCAACTCTATATAAAGGGGTGAGGGGTGGAGAGCTGCAGAAGGTCCATTGAATTGCACTGCGCCGAAATCATTCTGATCACACGCGACTTTAGAAGTCGACGAGATCAATCTCCACGAAAACCCTCCCCACTTTCGAGCCAAACCCTAGCCTTACATCGCGTGCTAGCACACGGGTGTTTGGCGTTCTGTCCCCGGACGTGTGGATACCGGTAGAGGCGCTGCTACGTTGTGGTGCTGTTGATCAGCTACAAATCGGCTACGGTCGAGCGCATCGGAGCGAGGCATGAGAACACGGTCGGACGACTCGGATCGGCTGCGGCAGCGGCGAATCGGCTGATTAGTGAATCGGCTGTCCCCGAGAATCGGTTGTCGGCAAATCGGCTGTTATCGACCAGCACTGTTCCAGATCGGATAGCCCTGATTGGCTTTTTCCGCTGCATACTCCAATTGGTAACGATCTATCGACCCTTACTTGCAAGTGTTCCTGGTTTGCACGGTAGAAAAGTTTTTGTTTTCGGCTAGCGTAGCCTCCGCGTAACCCTTCACGCTGCACCATCACACCTAAAGAGCATCATCAGTGCACTGTCCTGCTGTGTTTGGGTCACCTGCACGCACGGATGCTAACCTCTTCCCATCCACCCCAGTGAGTAGTTCGCTTCGTTCCCTTAGAAGGCTAGATCCGGAGGTCTCCAGGATGCTGGTAATAAGATTTTGCTCCACCCGACCGAGATGGCCGACTCACGCGTCAGTATGCATGGGAAGGAGGTAGGCCATCGGGGAAGAGGATGGTTGGCTGGCGCTGGAGTCCTCCCTGTCGTCGGAGAGGAAAGAAGGAAGCAACTGCGGAGGACAAGGACACATACAAAATAGAGCAGCAAAAAATTTCTATAGGACATCTAAATTTATGATATTTGCTACTGGACATCTTAAGAATGTGGCATGGTCTGAGAACACTATAAAAACTTGGTAATTTGCTAGAAGACATCACAGTGATTATTTAGTTATTTCTAGGCTAAATAGAGAGAAACACATCAAAAAGACAAAAATGCCCCTTGGGCCACCAACATGTCAACTTGTTCTCCAACGATCGTCCAGTGGGCAAGATGTCAGAGGAAGAGAGGAATGTGTTTGAGAAAATTGTTGGTCGAAATCCAAAAATAACTCAATTCGAGGATCTTAACAATGTTGGGCTAGCAATTGCCGATGGGGATCCACAATACGACAGAGCCATCGATGCAATGGGGGAGGAACCGAGGAAGGGGTTGGAGTTTTGATCTATGGAAGACATGAAAATATGGTTGCAGAGCTACTCTATTTGGGTGCACCTCCCATTCCATGTGAAGGAGTAAAATGCATCTGTTAAGTACACTGTGGCTTGCCTTGATCCTTACTGCAAATGGTAGATTCATGCAAGAAAGAGTGTAGTCGATAGGTGGAGGATAACTAGTGTAGGCAAAGACCACACGTGCTCTAGTGCGGAAGCATCTGCCAAGCACTTGTAGCTAACTTCGAGGTTTATAGGTAACAGGTTACAGGCATTTGTCCAAGCTGAACCAACCTTGTCTCCTGCAGCTATTATTGAGTCAATTGAGAAAATATGGCACTATCGGGCTACGTACAGCAAAGCTTGGTGTGCTAAGCAAGTTGCTATGAAGGTCATTTGGGGAGATTGGGACGAGGCATATGTTCGCTTGCCTACACTCCTGAATGCCATGAAAGCAAAGAACCCGACCATGCATTTCTGTGTTGAGGCTCACCCCAAGAAGTCAAGAATGGTGGAAGGAGTCCCCTATGCGTGTATTTGGCCATGCGTTATGGATATTCAGGCAGTGTGTGGAGGCATTCAGGCACTTGAGGCTGGTGTTAGCAATTGATGGGACCTTCTTGACTGGTAAATTCAGGGGTGCATTGCTCATAGCAATAGGGATTACCGTAGGGTTACATCTTGTTCCCTTGGCGTTTGCTCTGGTAGAGAGAGAGAATACATCGAACTGCGAGTGGTTCATCAACATGGTGAGACAGTGTCTGATTGGCCCTAATAGAGAAGTTTTTATAATATCTGATAGACACCCAGGCATATTGAACTCCATCAACAACGAGATATTAGGGCACCGACTGATTCACCATAGATGGTGCATGAGGCACTTCTGCGCTAACTTCTATACCGCTGGAGCTACACAAGATCGGGTGAAAGACCTCAAGCGCATATGACAAATAACGAGAAAAAGGTTCAGTGGCCAAGTTATGACGATGAGTTCTATGTTCCCGACTTGTCCTTGAAGATTGACACTCGAGGGAGACGAAGGACAAAAAGGTTAAAAAATGACATGGATAGAGGCTACAAAGGTATAGGTACACGACGAACACAAAGGCCCAACGACAGAAATTCTGAGCCTTCCATGCCAAACAGATTTTCAATATGTCACCAAACTGGTACATCCTGTACCTGAGACGGGCCAAGCTATTGGCGTTCATCACCATGGTGCAACAGCCCATGCCTCTGTACAACGTCGCGACACTGACGGCCCTTGTGAACCGATGGAGGCCAGAGACACACACTTTCCACTTGCCCAACGAGGAGCTGACGGTGACACTCAAGGACATCACCATGACCCTGGCTCTTCCTATATGGGGCCAAGAAGTCACCGGTTACACTAGGTCTGGAAACTAGACGTAGCGTGTGGCACAGTACCTTGGTGTCGAGCCTCTAGAGGCACCTGACAGGCAAAGGATAACGAAGACCTCCGAAGTTCCACTCAGTTGGTTGCATGCCAACTTGTCGCAGTGTCCTCCTGATGCTGACTAGGCAACGGTTGCGCGTTACTGCAGGGCGTACGTGCTGCACATCTTTGGTAGTATCCTTTTCCCTGATGCTGGAGGAGATATGGCTTCTTGGATGTGGCTGCCTTTGCTAGCTGATTGGGACAAGGCGGGTACCTACAGCTAGGGTTCTGTTGCCCTAGCATGGTTGTACAGGCAATTGTGTGATGCTTGTTGAAGGACTAGTGTGGACGCTAACTTGGCAGGATGTGTTTGGTTGTGTTTGGGTGCTACAGGTTTGTGGAAAAATTTTATGTTGTAATCCATTTGGTCATAAATTATAAATACTAATAGGTTACATAATACATGTCATGATGTGGATTCGCCTACCGGTTGGTCGTCCTACATGGAGGAATTATCTGGTATTGCCCTTCGAGGATCCAGATTGACGCCCCACAGTTGCTTTCTTGTGGGAAGTAGTTCCATCGCCGGTAGTAGGCCGCAGAAACATGGCCTATTACCACTACATGAACGAGATGGACTACCTCCAACCTGACCATGTGAGTACTCAACGATTACCTCAACATGCAACTGGGATTTGCTAGCTGTACTAACACAAGTTTTGTGTCACAACTCAGGTGGAGTGGATGTTGTACACATCGTAGGAGATAGCTGACCTATGGATCAACGCCATGTGCCACATAGAGTGGGAGTTGAACATCCTACGGTGCCCTTTGATATGCTTCTATGTAGTTGAGTACCAGCTTTGCCATCGGGTGATGAGGCAGCTCGGGAAGCAGCATTGTCACGCCTAGAAATTTAGCCAAATTTTCAGACTATTTTGTGTATTAAATCCATGTCCAGGAATCAGCCAGGGTACACAAAACGACAAATCAATAAATAGATCCAAACGTAAATAAAGCATAAAATACTTACAGAGGAGACACTTAGTCCTCGCACTCGAAAGAAAGCAGCAGCAGCGAAAAAGGCGATCCTAGCGGGCCTTCAGCTCCACTCCATAGGCAAACTCAACTGGGATCTGAGCCTTGGTCTTCTACTCCATGTTTGACTCAGAAGCACTACACTTCTGAAAGGGGGAAAAATAGCAAGGCTGAGTACAACTACCGTACTCAACAAGCCACACCGAGAAAAATGCAGACATGCAATGGGAGACAAGAGTGGCTTGGGCTATTTTGCATAAATGCGGTTGTAAAACCTTTCTAGTTTAAAACCAAAAAGGTTGATTAACTTAATCAAAATTAATCTTCCACTGTACAATGTTATCTCCACGTTGAACAGGCCCAACCAAACCACCTGAACTAGTCTAGTTTCATTAAGTCAAATTATTAAGGTCGGACTAATCATGGTGAATCTGGTTGATCGCTTATAACCGTGGGGCACGGCTATTCGAATAGTTTTACTCTGATCAGAGGTGTACAACTGTACCCACAAGACACAATCCACCGTATGTCACCGTGCCATGCCTAACACATTACCATGCGAGTGATCGTGACAAGACCCTTCGCATAACTTCCCCTGACCAAGCAATACCACACTGAGATTTCGTCCCTACTCCTAGTCCAGGGTAGGTAGCCCCCCTGGTGCCTAGGTAAATCCGGCAGCCGCATAGACCTTGCCTGGTCCATCCGAACTTCATCATGTCCACCCTTGCCTGGGTACGTCAGCCAGGGAAAAGCTACACTACAAGTCCAGCCGTTGTCCGTGCTGGCTTGTGGTAAGTACTGTAAGTCTTCCAGGGTTTCCCATGAACCGGTCCTTAATTGCCATGGGTGTGACAAGCAAAACCATGCACCCACAGTCTACCATTTAGTCATATTTTAATTAACCATGAACATTTGCCAAGGTACCTCCGGTCTGAGACCGTCATTTCATGTGACTATCAGCTAGTATAGTTCTTCCATTAGATGAGCTAGTATAATTAAGCATGGCTAAGCATAAATAATTCTAGCAAGATCATGTAAGTGATGCAAGCTAGTCAAATGAATCACCCAGGTTGACAATGAATGGATAACAATTAAATAAGGCACACGCGATCAGATAGGTTGCCCCGATTCCCATGTAATTAGCAAAACATGTGAGCTTATTTGCAAACAATAAATATTTTATAAATTTGGATCAATATGCGTCAAGAAGGAATGTGACTTGCCTTGCTTCTTCAGCGGATCTTCTCCTCTTCGCGAGCACGAACTTCCGAAACGGCGAAGTCTACACGCTGGCACGCAAAACAAGGAAAAACCTAACAAAAATCAAATAAACAATACATGAAAAGTAAACAAACATATAGAGCTCAATTTTAGATGAATTTTGCAATCTGAATGACCCAATTTGGAGTTCGTATGGATTACATATGAATTTTAGAAGTTTTGGTCCATTTAATTGAATTTTGAAAATTAAAATAGATTTATTGCGTAATTTTTATTTAATTTTACAAACGAAAAGGTGGCTGCTGATGTCAGCGAGCAAGGGCTGACAACAGCGGCGCGCATGGTGCGGGCGGGTGCACCACGTGACGCACACGTGGCGCCGACGCGGCGGCCACATGGCAGCCACGTGGGCAGCCGATCGGATGGCCACGATCTGCCATGAGGCAGATCACGCGGCTGGCATCGGCGGGCGGCACGGGCGCAGCCAAGGCTGGCCCGGCCAGCCACGTGGGCGGCGGCATCGGCGGCGGCGACGACCAGCGACACAAGGAGCGGAGGCGCGCGGCTGCGAGTAGCGGCGTGGGAAAGGAAGGGGAGGAGGAAAAGAAAAAAAGAGGAAGGAGGAGTTCCTCACCGACGGTCGGTCGACGCGGCTTCGGGAGCACGGCACAGAGGCGTTCTGGCGACGGACAGCGAAGGTGGAGGGCCGGTCGACGCGCGTGCGAGCATGGCGAACGCGACGACGACGGCGGATTGGATGGGTGGCGGCTGGAGCGGCGGCGATTGCCAGCCGAAGGTGGCGACAACTCGGGGCACGGGGAGGAGCTCGGCTCGATGGCGTTTGGGGAAAAAGAAGGGGCGACCGAGACTCTATGTGTGGCGACGAACCCGGCGGTGGCGGTAGTTTAGCGCGACGAGCGGCGGACATGACGAATTTTGCGACTGGAGTTGAGGTGACGCGGTGGCGGCTCGGGATTGTTGTGATGGCGTTGCTATGGCAGTGTTTCAAGGACGGGGAGCGAAGGCCGGGGCTTGGCACGACACGACGAAGCCGGCGACGCAAGCGGAGCGGGATGGAGGTGGGTAAAATGGCGACGGGACGATGTCGGGACTCGGCAGCTGGCGACGGAGAGCGGGAAAGCGCGGGGAGAGCGGTGGGGAGCGCGACCAGTTCGGGAGAGGGAGGGGAACTGACGAGCAGTGCCTGGGGCACGTTTTATAGCAGCGGGGAGGTGGCGAGGAGACCGGGAGGGCCGAATTTCACGACGAAGAGGGCGCGGGCGACGTGGGCAATGGCGGCGGCACGCGGCACCGTTTTGCGCGGGGAGAGGGAAACCAAGAGTGGGAGAGGGAGGTAGCTCGACGCATGCGCAGCGCGGGCGGCGGGTGCGCACGAAAAGGGTGGCGACGTGGGCACGGGCATAGCGGCGTGGGAGCGGGAGGCGTAGCGGAGGTTGGGGATGACCCCGACAGGCAGGGCCCACCTGTCGGCGGCTCAGGAGAGAGGGGAGGCTAACATGTGGGGTCCAAGCAAGAACATGGGTTCGCGATTCCGCGACGGTTTCGCGGTTTCGCGCATTCCGCGGGGTGCGGTACGGCATCCCCACAGTTTTGTTTCAATAATTTCGCGTGAATTCAAAAAATTTGAAAAAAATTATTTTATCACAAAAATATATATTTTTATAAAATATAAATTGCGCGCGGTTTGCGAAACCGCGGCATGTGGCACGGTTTTTGCGCGGTTTGAACGAAAACCATGGTACGACACGGATTTGGATTTGGTTCAAATTTAAATTACGGTTTTCACGGTTTTCGTGGTTTTCGTGGTTTTTGTGGTTTTTGCACGTTTTCGTGGTTTTCTCGGTACGCACGAAATTGTCTAAATTCAAATGTGTTACTCTTTATCGCCGGCCAGTTTTCGCGGTTTTCAACGAAAACCGCGCTATCACGGAGGGGCGGCACGACACACGCACATGAAAAGGTAAACCCTGGAGAGAACTGAGCCGGGGACGCAATGTGGACTTCAAGGGCGTGCGCGGGAAAGGGAAAATGGAGTGGGCCGCGAGCGGGCCGAGGAAGAGAGAGAAGGAAGGCCACGGGGAGGGATCTCGGACTTTTCAAAGGATTGGGCCGACAACGACACAAGGGCGGGAAAGAAGATTTGAAATTTGTTTTCCATTTATTTAATTGCATAAATGATAATTGTATTTTATAAATACTTCTAATGCTCAAGAAAAACCACGGAAATAGATGTGCATCCAAAGTATTTAATAAAAATACAAACAATTCATTTTGATTAAATAATTTATTTAAGTAATTACTTAAATGCTTTTTATATTATTAGAATTATTTTGGAGCTTCAAAATTTCTGAAAAATTTCGAGAGTATTTTAGGGCATGGATAATATTTCAAAAATATTTCTAGCCATGATTTTTAAAGGAAAATTTTATTTCCTCATTAAATTCACTTGAGTAATTGACTTTTCTTTTTTAATAATTTCTAGAAAATGTATTATTAAATGATTTTTAATTCCGATTGAAATTCGGGCGTGACAAGCATCGGATCCCACAAAGATACTCGAAAAGTGTTGAACTCCATAAGTAAGTCCTTTTGCCCCCAAGTACCAAAAATTTCCACTCATTGATGGCTTTGGACTTGAAACATTTATATTGCTATGTCTTGCGTGCATGGTTGACTGTCCAAAAAACAATAAGACCACAGATTGGATTGTCTATCATCAGGCGCACATCGAGCGATGGGACTAGCTCGAAGCCAACCGTGTGTCGGATGGCGCAATGCACACCAAGCGTGACTGTGAAGCATACTTAGCCTGGCTTGCAAGGAACTACCTCCTTGCCCTATATCCGGCTTGGATGCTAGCCGACATAGTGGACGACCCGGCTGATGTGGAGGAGCAAAATGAGTATGATACACGTGCCCATGTAGGTACCACGGTGGAGACGGGACCGGTTCGAGATAGAGTGTTGAGTACTGTCTCTTTTTCCTCATATGTACTTTCTATACTTTGTGATTATAACTTCTCACATCTTTATACCTACAGGCATAGGAGCTGGTCAGGACCATGAACGATGCGGGTGTGGTGCCGGGCACGGCCCTTGGCTCGCAAGAAGAGAACGACATTCTTCGCAATGCACTACAGGTAGATTTCCAAAAACTATGCACGCTACACATATTTGGAACTAACGCCTAACTCGTTCTCTTGGTCGCAGACTCTACGCCAACGATGTAGGAAGTTGATGGCATGGCTGGGATGTAGGGCTGACAATGCCGTCAAACCAGCTCGATGGGCTGAGAAGGAGGGGAAAGCGGAAGGACGGGCAGAAGAGGGAGAGAAGGATCAAGAGGAAGGAGAGGAGGAAGAGGGAGAGGAGGAAGAGGAGGAGCAAGTGGAGCTCGGTCCCTCCCAGCTGCAGGACGCACCACAGTTGTCACAGGGGAGGCCATCTCGACCACAGCGCAAGAGAGCCCCTACTACGGACTGTAGGTACACTCCCGATCAGACTCGTGCTCCAAGGGGTAGGAAGAGGTAAGTGGTGTTTAGGTCCTTTGCTTTTGTAGTTCATGACTGAACAGATCGAGACTTGGATGGATTCATGTCTGTGGACCTATATTATAACTTCGACTTGTGAACCTATATCTTGGATGGATACATGTCCGTGGATGCGTTTGTATTTATGTATGTGGATGGATGGATGTGTATGTGGATGAATAGATGGATGGATGTGTTTGCATTCATGTATGTTTCTGGATGTGGCTTTGGATGGGTGTGTTTGTATTTTTGTGCAGGTTGGACAGAGAGCTGGATGTTAGCTCTCTGCCAGGGGCCTGAGGGCCAACATCAAAGAGAATAACGTTGAGCCTAAGACCTTCATGCTACGAGCATTGGCGCTGACCCTCAACGCCAGGGCAAGGCCCAACACAGCAGCTATGTTTGGTGGGCCGACTGCACGTTGCTTAGTCCCAAAGCTTAGCGCGCTGAGGTCTTTAGGCTCAGTCCCAATTACGCTGGCATTGAGGTTTGCCGGCTCAGCGCCTTCGGGCCGCCCAACATAGGAGAGTGGCTAACTCTCAAACCTCAGCGTCAATTACGCTGGTGCTAAGGTTAGTGGCTCAGCGCCAATGCAACTGGCGTTGAGTCCCTGCCACGTAGACGAGGGGATCGGTTCGACCGCCACGTTGGCAGGAGGGGTCAACACCAACATTCCAAGGGCTGATTCTCTAATCTCAGCGTTAATGCGGTTGGCGTTGAGCCCACGGCCTATTTTTATTGATTTTTTTTGCAGGGTTTAGTTCTGAAATAAGTTTTCAAAAAGGACCAATTTGTAAAAAAACCCAGAAAAGTCCTTATCGTTCCCCTTAATTTCAGGAGGGAAAAAGTGGTTTGAACTAATTAAAGCCTTGTACGGGCTATGTACTTACGTGTTTAAAGAAAAAGATGATTTAATAAGGCCAAATCTTCAATGCTCTCCGTGCTCATCTCATCACTCCGTCACCTCGTGCTCGTGCTGTCCTTCCTTCCTGCGTCGTCTTCTCCATCTCTCTCTCTCTCTCTCTCTCTCTCTCTCTCTCTCTCACAGCTCGATTCAGCTCAGCTCACCTCAGCTCATCGAGCGAGCAAGAACCCAAGGAGGAAGGAGGGGGCGCTGCTCCTCTCGAATCAACGGCTATGAGGCACAGGGCACGCTCCGCCCCCAGCTCCCCGCTCACCCCATCTTCAACTATGAGGTGCATGCTCATTACTTTCTCCATTAATTCCTCCTTGGTGATTCTTGCTCCCAGCGGCTGTGGATTTCTCGCCCATTTAAGCAGTTCTTGTGCAGCATGCTCCATGCAATGCTTTTTTCTCCAATTTGTTGGGAGCAATGCTCAGTGGAGCTAGCTGGGGTGGTAGAATCTTGGGGGGTGATTCTTGATTCAGACAAGAAATGAACATCACAAAAGATTTGTTTTTGAGTACTTCTCTATCAATTGTCTTGGCATTTCTCGGACATATGGGCTATTTAGTATCTCAAACGAGGGATCTCGATGTTGTGTTTAGCTATTTGGTACTAGATTGAGCACAAGAAGCTCAAGAAATGCCTTTTGGGTGATGCACTGATGCCTTGTGCTTACATCCGCAAGCATGGCTGCAAAGCTTCGTCTTTTAGTCTTTTGTTTTGATTAAAGTAGGAAAAGATTAGTGAGTATTTTGGTTCAGATCCATGGCCTCATGCGTGGGCAATGCCACCAGTGGCTTCTACTGCAGTAGCAAAACCTGTACCTGGAATTGGTAACCAAGAACAAGAAATGGATAAGACCAAGTTTAATCTCTTTCTTTTTTCTGAGAGGAAAAAGTACAGGAAGATCTTGGAAGAAGCTTCAGTGTTTTGTTGACCGGCAGGCATGGAACATGGTGATGCCAGCATGAAGTACCACTGCAAGTGGACTTGGCATTGACATTCACCCCACTATGGTTCACTTTTTTTCTCAGTGGGCAATGAAAAGGCAAGCTCTAGTTGCTGGCGCAATTCGGATGGAGAAAAGGTGTTGAGGATATGCCGCGCACTTCAGATGGTGTTTGGTCTTAGGTTATGTGGCATATATGGTGGGTGCTGAGTGGATTACACACTTTCATTTGAATGGAGAAGAAAAATTGGGAGCAGAGTTCTTCTCAAGTTCTGGTTTCCGCTGTTATGTTCTCTGGTTGTAACTGGGAATCCTGTTAGATGCATCAAACAAGATTTAGTTTCATCTTACAAGAGGTTGCTTAACGGTTCTGACAAGTTGTTACATGTGGAACCATATCATGCAAAATGAACTTAGCAAGCAAATTTTTACACAGTTTGATATATTTGGGCTGGATCTATCGGACCTTTCTATTTCTTTACTCATTTGGAAAAATGCCAGACCACCATTGTGTTCTCAACAAAGTAGTTCCATTTGTGCTGAATCTCTTCAATTCTAGTGCCGTGTTCTAGGTTCATGCCAATAAACATCAGGTTTGTGCAGTTTAAAGTTCAAAATTCTATCTGTAGTTCAAAGTTCAAACTGCAAAATGCAAATGTCATGGACTCATGGCTATGGCATTCTAATGCTTGTGCTGTATCCAGTTGGAAATTAGATGGTTCAAATGAAGGTTGAGAAATTTGAGGCACACAATTACCTTTTCTGAACTTTAGGGAAACTTACCTTGCGTAATATAGAATTAACCGTTTCTAGTCTTTCCCTTCTTGCAGAGCAAAGAAGATTTTTGGTTTCTCTGTATCTCTCATCCTCATCAATCTGGCTTCCATTATGGAGCGTGCTGATGAGAATCTCCTTCCGGCAGTTTACAAGGAAGTCAGTGCAGCGTTCAATGCTGGTCCTGCTGATCTGGGATACCTTACATTTCTAATGAACTTTCTGAAGTCGATAGCATCTCCCTTGGCAGGTGTCCTCGCACTTCACTATGATCGCCCAACAGTGCTTGCAATAGGGACCGTCTTCTGGGCCTTATCGACAGGGGCTGTTGGTGTTAGCCAGCATTTCCGGCAGGTTGCATTCTGGAGAGCTGTAAATGGCCTTGGACTTGCCATTGTAATACCAGCACTTCAGTCATTCATCGCTGACAGCTACAAAGATGGTACACGTGGCGCGGGGTTTGGTTTACTAAGCCTGATAGGTGCCATAGGTGGTATAGGTGGTAGCATTCTAGCGACAATCATGGCTGGGAATAACTATTGGGGTTTGGCAGGATGGCGTGTTGCATTTATTATGGTTGCTCTTGTCAGTTTGATAATTGGCATTCTTGTGTACTTATATGCAACTGATCCAAGAAAAATCCCCGGTAATCATCTTCTTGATGACGATGACTATGAGAGGTACTTTTTTCTATTTTATTTAATTTGTTCTATTCTATACCATCTGCTTGTGTTTCTTCATCATTGATAAAAAGCACCGCTCAAGGCTGGTTTAAGAATAAAATCTTTCAACGGATCTTCAAGAGTTCAACACAGTAACATGGAAAATAATCTTAAGTAATAAGTAGTATCTCTCTCTCTCTCTATATATATATATGATTCTATCAGATAGGATATGACTTCATCAAATGCTATGTTTTGTTTGTGTGATTTTAATCTGCATATAATTTTTATTTCAGAACTGGGTTATTTTGTAGATGAGCTTAACTATAGTATGATAGGCTGAGAGCATAACATTGGTACTTCATCACCCAGGTTACATTTGACCAGCAAAGATGTCCTTCCTCCGCCTTCTATTTGGAGGGATTCTTTGGTAGCAACAAGATCTGTAATGAAGGTGCGGACATTTCAGATCATTGTCCTGCAAGGAATAATCGGATCATTACCATGGACTGCCATAGTTTTCTTCACAATGTGGTTCGAACTCATTGGTATGATGACGAATTGATAATTTTGAATATTCAAATGATTACAATGACCCCCTCAAATTGAAATTGAGATGTTTAAACCCTATCAGGTTTTGACAACAACAGCTCGGCGGCATTGAATAGCCTGTTTGCTATTGGGTGCGCAACTGGAGCTTTCCTTGGAGGGCTGATAGCGGATCGCCTTTCGCGACACTTTCCAGATTCCGCACGTGTCATGTGTGCTCAGTTCAGTGCCTTCATGGGCATCCCTTTCTCGTGGATCCTCCTCACAGTCATCCCGCAGTCGGTTGACTACTGGTCTGCCTACGCAGTCACCCTCTTCTTCATGGGCATCACCATAAGCTGGTGCGCCACCTCCGCAAACAACCCCATGTTTGCGGAGGTAGTCCCTCCAAAGCACCGGACCATGATCTATGCCTTCGACCGCGCATTCGAGGGCTCGTTCGCCTCTCTGGCAGCTCCCGCTGTCGGCTTGGTCACCGAGAAGATATACGGCTATGACAGCAAGACTGTGAACCTCGCGAACGGGTCGGCCAAAGGGGCTTATGCTCTCTCCAGAGGGCTGCTAACCATGATGATTGTTCCTTTCGGCGTTTGCGTCCTGTTCTACAGCCCCTTGTACCTTGTGTTCAAGCGCGACAGGGAGAACGCGAAGCTGTCGAGCTTCAAGGACCAGGAGCTGGTATGAAAGAAGCCCCTTGTGCTCCGACTAAAGCTCCGGTCTGGCCGCTTGGAGAAATTTCAGGTTCAGGCTTCTGCAGACATGCAGCATCCATTTTCAGTGGATAGTTTGACCTGGTGATTACCCATGTGGAGAGAAAGTGGTGTTTTTGCTGTAACTGTTTGCTGGCAATGGCAGCTATCATGACCACTTGTTCTTTGGTAGGCAAAGAGAGAGTATATGGTGTAATCCATGCTGATGTGATTTGTGTTAATAATACCGAATTCCTAGTTTTGTAACAGATTAACTGGAAAATTCCATTGTCAACAGATTCAGTTTGGATATTATGCTCACTATTCAGAGTACCCTTTTTTTAGATTGCTCTGGGTGCTGAGCTGACCCTAACATTTTACATTGAATTGGCAATCATATGATGTTCTACAGCTTAATCCCAACTTAGGCTGGGTTCTTTTGGAGAACACCTCCCTTCGCACACGTAAAACAACGGAGCGATAGATTAGTGCATATTTTGGAGAACCCGCACGCGTAAAACGGAGCGGAGTGATACATTAGTGCATAATTAATTAAGTGTAATTAATTAATTAAGTATTATCTATAATAATTAAAAAAGATTAATATGATTTTTTTAAAACATTTTTTTAAAAAAATGTAAAAAAGTGTATCGGTCAGTAGTTTAGGAATGAATCGTGAGTGCGTAAAACGAGTGAGGTAAGTTGGAAACTTACGCTCACGGCCTTTAAGATGATATGGTAGTTTTGTGCTTCCCTTTTGTGAAATTACTGTGCAAAAATAGTCATAAGAATATATAATGGTTTAAAACTATTATGCAAGCATGTAGTACCATGCCAAAAAAATTCAACTGAATATTTCTCGCTTGAACAATGGCTTCCTCCTTTTCCTAATTTCATCATTTGATTTCAAATTTAGTAAAATATCCTACCTCTCATTTTTAAGATATCTAAAGCTGTGTTCTTCTCTCAATTTTCTCAACCTCTTCTTTCTTATTTTTCACGCGTATGCTTTTCAAAATGATAAACAATATTTTTTAAAATGTTTTATGAAAATACTGTTTTAAAAATCATATTAATTTATTTTTTAATTTTTTTAAGTTTAATAGCACAAGAAGTTACCAACTACTACGAACGAAACGCAGCTTAATGCCTATCAAATTTCAATTAGGAATTTAACAAAAAAAAACCAATTCCTGATGGGTGGGCCCCGATTATTACACCTCCGGTCTACACTGCACGGCCACTCCGGCAATCATGGCTCGATCCAAACCATCGGATCAAAATTTGACGTCTCAGATCCCTCCCTCCCTCCGATCTCACTCCTCTCAAGTCGTCGTCGTCGTCGTCTCACCCAAACCCCACACAAAACAAAACCTCCCAAACCGCGAGATCTCATCTCGCAGCAATGGCGGCGCCGCGCCACCTCCCCTCCTCCTCCTCCTCCCTCCTCATCGCCTCCTCCTCCTCCGCCGCCGCCCTCCACGCCGCCTCGGCGGCGGACGAGGGCGGGAAGGGGGACCGCGGGGAGGCGGGTGCTTGTGCTCGTGGATGACCTGGCCGTGCGGTCGTCGCACTCGGCCTTCTTCGCGTCGCTCCAGGGGCGCGGGTTCGATCTCGACTTCCGCCTCGCTGACGACCCCAAGCTATCGCTCCACCGCTACGGCCAGTACCTCTACGACGGCCTCGTCCTCTTCGCCCCCTCCACCCCGCGTAATTTCCCGCACTCTCTCCCTCATCATCCCCCTGCTTCTGAGATCCAGTGACTCAGTTCGTGGATGGGGCTTTATCCGATCTGTGGCTGTGGGTTGGTTTTGGCGTTAGATCCGTAGAGTAGAGTAGGTCGTTCGTCTGATCCGATCTGTGTTATTGGAGTAGTTTCGTAGTGGAATTCTGTGATCTCTGATGGGTAGTTCCATCCATTGGGTTTTGGGGTGTTGAATTCTACGCCAACTGGAAGGATTTAGGGAATAAGGTTCAGTAGAGTTTATGCTTAGTTGTTTGTTTAGCCCTAGTGGACAAATGAGATCGTAACAGTATCAAACATTGCAAGAGCTATTTACTTGTATTCTGATTTGGTTGCTATGGTTGTAACAGTCAAGTTCGTTTCAACTCTGCTGTACTACATAGTAATTATTGATTTTTGCTTATTTTTGGCTGGGTATAAATCTGCGGGTTAAGTTGCAAATGCTTTCCTCACTGCTCGTGATGCTTTAGTTTTCAGTTCATCCCCAGTCCTGTAACACCTGTTAAATTTTAATGTTAGTATCTGGTCACTGGCAGGTTTTGGAGGATCAGTGGACCAAAATGCTGTTCTGGAATTTATCGATGCTGGTCATGATATGATCCTGGCAGCAGATTCTTCAGCCTCTGATCTTATCCGAGGCATTGCAACAGAGTGTGGGGTTGATTTTGATGAGGCAAGACATATCTTTGGTTCTAAAGCTTGTTAAATTTGATCTATCATTGTCTCTGTTTTCCTCAGTCTTGTGTGTTTATGGATGATGCCAGGATCCGGAGGCGATGGTTATTGATCACATTAATTATGCTGCCACTGATGCTGAAGGTGATCATACTTTGATTGCTGGTGATGACCTCATCCAGTCAAATGTGATACTGGGGTCAAAGAAGATTGAGGTTGGTGCTAATACTTCAAAAATGACCCATCTCCTTCAATAGTTCTTCTCTTTGTTTTTTATATATTTATTACTTTCTTGTAATGAACTATAGTTAGAGCTGAGTCAACTAAATCTTGGTCACCATTGATATAGTCGAATCATGAGCATGAGTCGTGGACTACTCTGTTTTGGATTTATTCATGGCATGCATATTTACAGTATTTGCAGTCAGTAGAATTTTGCCTGTTATGGTAACGATCTTGGTCCTTCCTTGCTGTCCATTGTGCCCATGAGTTATAAGTGTGCCTGTTAAATTCAAAAAGCTTTCTACCACATTTTCCATTGCTGTCCTGTAACACACCTATATTAATTACTAGACAGGAGCATTTCCTTGACCGAAGTCTGTTAGTTTAGACTAAGAAACATTAATTTATAGCTTCATATATCTAAAGCTAGCGCATACCTGTAATAACATTAGTTAGCATGAGGTATTGGTGAGGCTAAGATGTATAAATTGCTGGATTTTTTATTTCTGCATTACCTTTTCTGTTTTTGTTTACAATGTGTACTTGTAGTGCTTTCTTTTAATAACTCTCCCTGTTTACCAGGCCCCTGTATTGTTTCGGGGAATTGGACATGCGGTTAATCCATCTAACAGCTTGGTAAATCATTTAATTTCTATTTTGTTACCAAACAAGTGCATGCCTCTATTTTATTACTATGGATTGGAAGTTTAACTATAACCTTTCATTTATCCTTCTTTAAATGTCTATAGGTTCTGAAAGTCTTATCCGCCTCTCCATCAGCATACTCAGCAAACCCAAATTCTAAATTGGCTTCCCCTCCAACTCTCACAGGATCAGCTATATCACTGGTTTCTGTTATGCAGGTGCAGGAATTTTGCTTGTCTCGTGTGCATGGTGCTATGGAACTTGTTGCTTAGATTTGGTGCAGTGCTTCTATCTTTGACAAAATATTAACATAAGGGCACCAAACCATAACTATGGACAAATCATGTCATTTCAGTTAAATGGTTTTCTGTAAAATTCTACAGAAGTCTACAACCCCTTCCTTTATTTTGTGTCCAACAAATAATTTGCGTGAGTGTTAGCCGCTTGGTGTTGATGCTTATGGGTTTTGCTTATTTATTTCTTAAAAAAAGTAAAAGGACAGGCAAATCAGTTCTCTTGGCCAGTAAATTCATTCTTCTGTTCATTCTTGAGTATTGATTGCTAGATCGATGGTCTGCAAAGATGATCTCACCAGTTTTATGTGATCATCAGTGTGTAACTTTCCAATGAATATAAGAAGCCTAATCTGTCCTCTTGCAGGCAAGAAACAATGCTCGGGTCCTGATATCTGGATCACTCGATCTGTTTAGCAACAGGTATGCCACCACATACATCAAAAGTTGCTTCCTCTGGTTTTACAAGATTGCTTATTCAGTTTCTTTTAAAATAGGTTCCTAAAATCTGGTGTTCAGAAGGCTGGTAGCAAGATAAGGTGAGCTTGATTACTTTTGGAACTTTTGGAGATTTAATTTTCAAGCGCCCGTCCTTCATTAGGTGCTCTATGTAAAAGAATAGATATACTTTAAATGCATATTTGAGATGACTGATCGGTCAAGCCTGGAATACTCATGCAGTCGTGTTCCCTCTGGTTTAGATTTCGCATAAAAAAACAAAGCTGCGTAGATGCTTTTCTTGACAAATGAATGAACTAAGTCCATGTGCAGGCAAACATTGACTGATCTCCTGATTATATTAGAAAAAAAATGTCGCGTTATTAGTTTTATAAAGAAATTCTATGGCTATCCTACTTGAACACCAAGTTATTAATATATGTACATTTTGCACAGATTGCAAATATGCGCTTACTGTATTTGAGATGGCTGATTGCTCGATATATGCAGATCTTAGTCCTTCATATTTCTGAATAGACATACCTGAAACTGAAAGCATAGTGTAACTTTTGTCATCGTGTTTATGTTTGTCATATGTTTCACATGTTAAAAATGGTTTTATGATATGCTCAATCTAGTTTATTGGTGCAGGCATGAGAAAGCTGGAAATGAACAATTTGTGACAGAAACGAGCAAATGGCTCTTCCATGAGAGGGGCCATCTAAAGGTTATATGTTAGCTTTATCACACTTTGCATCGTTTTGAATGTTTCTGTTTCTACGACAGAAACTATAAATAATAACGATGCCATAACCTTTGTTATGTCCCTCCTATCAGGCAGTGAATGTCAAGCATAACAAGGTTGGGGAGACAGATGAGCCTGGCATGTACCGCATCAATGATGACTTGGTAACTCTTTTCCTGTTATTTCAATTGAGCAGTGAGAAGTTAAACATGCTAATGTAAATGATTCCTTAAAGGAATACTCTGTTGAGATCTACGAGTGGTCTGGGACAAGCTGGAAGCCATATGTTGCTGATGATGTTCAAGTTCAGTTTTACATGATGAGCCCTTATGTTCTGAAGACACTGTCAACTGACAACAAGGTATGAGATACTATGAGTCAGTGTTGCATTCATGTTTCTTTTTTGCTTGCAGTTTGTTAAAATATAGTTCCATGCCAATACAGGGTGTATTTTCAACATCCTTCAAAGTTCCAGATGTTTATGGAGTTTTCCAGTTCAAAGTTGAGTACCAGAGGCTTGGATATACTGGTCTCTCTCTTTCTAAGCAGGTTGGTTCCATGATGCTTTCCTTTTTTACAATTTCACACAAAGCATATACATTTTGCCATAATTGTCGACCTTTGTAGAACTGCATCCAACCATTTGTTTGTCTATTGCAGATTCCAGTGCGCCCTTACAGGCATAATGAGTATGAAAGATTCATAACTTCGGCATATCCCTACTATGCTGCGTCATTTTCAACAGTAAGATCTACTTAATACATTTCAATGGATATATGAAATTTTTTTGACCTTCCGTTTTAGATGGGCATCATTATAGTCACTTCTGTACATGGGAGCCTCTTCATCTTCTCATTTGTTTACCTGTTTCCTTGGCTGGAATCATTAAGATATTTTTAAACGGTATGGTGCAACTTCATGTCCTACTCTTAAGTAATTGCCTCTTTGTTGCAGATGGGAGCCTTCTTCATCTTCTCATTTGTGTACCTGTACCACAAATAGATAACCCATGAGAGGGCACAAATTACCTGAGGCTGATGTGCTAGATCCATGCACTGATTGTGCTGTAAACCCAGTGTTGGGGTTCCAAGTTCATAGAACCATATTTTTGTAGTGCAATCTAGAGCACCTTGGACGACCACTATCATTGATAACCAGAAATGTACTGTTGTTAGAATCTTCCAACCATCAACCTTTTTCTTTTAATCTTGCCTGATGAAGAGCTGTTGAAACTTTCGTAGTCAATAGAATCATAACAACATAAGCAAATTCTGTGGGTTTGGAAGCTTGATGAAGTACTAAATTCATGATAAATTGTCGTGCAGTGTTGTCCCTTGTCCAGTGCTCTAGAGTTCAGAGATGAGACCATCGTTCTTGTTTCAGATGTAGTTCCTTTGTATTACTAGCTGAAAGGAAACATATTACTAGCTGAAAGGAAACATAGACATGGGAGTGTTGCTTGAATGCGATTTTCTTCTGCCATTGAAGTGTTATCTTGAGTGTCAGTTGACACAAGGATTATCAACTTTCTTGGTAGCTCTTGTCCCAAAATTTTCCCCGTCAATGATGACAGCAGAACTGTAAACTCTTTTTGAGAACTTGCGGTCCTTGGTGTTTGTTGGATACCCATTTTGATGATTTTATTGGATTGTTCTCAATTTGTTTGAATTTGAACGTGAAAAATTCAGAGCTCCTCTAAAGTGTCGATGGATGGTCGATCAATCCTTCTAGGAGGCTACTCGAAGAGGTGAAAGAGTGGTTGAGGCGTCTACTAAAAGGAATCGATGGTTGACTCGAACACAAAGCGAGCCAAAGATTTTGCCAAAGATTTTAAACACTTTTGATCCTTTCAAAGAATAATAAGCATATGTCTTGTGTTAACAGAGCGAGCCAAAGATTTTAATCAGGTTCGGCTCTTTCGGAGGATAACAAGCCTATGTCATGTGTTCTTTGCGTTCTTTGTTAGGGCGGTGTGTCAACCAGGTTTGAGTACAATGGTGAGAGCTTTAGAGATTCGTTGCCCGTGTGACCTGTCATCCCTTCTATAGCTCAAGGGGACAGTTACAAACATAATTTGAAAAGTACACACAGATCCTTCGGGGTCTAATTGTCGTATCTTGTGTGTAGTTTTGCATTAGGATTCATCCTCCGCTGGTACCTTGTGCGCAGTCCTATCGGATGACGTTATTTTCGGTTGGGTTGTCCTCTCCTTGTCTCTTCTGTGATTCTTACGAAAGTTTTGCTCTCTTTGGGTTGGAGAGCTGGTCGGACTAGGAGACAGAGATCGGAACGGCCGACCACGAATGTGGCCGAGGCAGCCGACCTCGAATAGGGTCGAGCCATCGTCTCAAATACAAGGTCCCTTGGTTCAGCCCAACTAGATTCTTTTTCCTTGTGTGAGTTACCTTGGGATAGTATCCCCACATAAAGTGTCCGGATTGTGTTGAAATTTAGAAAGAAATTCATATCTCGATGGGCTCGCATTTCAAAATTGAAACGAGATTGCAACCCGGGGTCTTTATAGAAACATAAAACTGTTCCATTAGGCTTTTAAAACTGCAGTGTTGAAGTCTCTTCAGTTGTACTTAAGGAGCACCATCCTTTATTTATGAGCTAATAATAATAATACATGAGCCATAGCATTACATCATATTATTGCATTTTACAAGGCATAACATGACAAAGCATACTATTTTTTTCCCTTCTCTTTAAAGATGTAGCAAAGCATATTCTCTCTACTGCGTCGCAAGTCATACAGGGCACATCACAATCTCCATCCGTTCATCTCTTCAGCTAACCATCAATGGCAATGATCCAACGGCTGGCAAATATCGCACCGCCACGTGGCAGCATCCTAGACGTGGATCTCCAGGCTCCACCTGTACAGCTCCTGCTCCGGCACCGGCAGGTCGACGGCGAGGAGCCCCGTGTCGTCGTCGTAGGCGAACCCCACGTCCGCGCCGTCGAGCGCGCACTTCGCCGGCCTCCGCGAGAAGTAGGCGCCGAACCGGCCGCACCCGCGCACCCTGAGCGCCACGGCGGCGGCGCCGTCGCTGACGACGGCGCACTCCTCGACGGCGCCGCCGGCGTTGAACATGTCGAGGAGCCCGACGGGCGCGAACGCGACAGCGCCGCCCGGCGCGGCGGCGATAGAACGGACGGGGCAGACGTGGAACACCTCGTACTCGAGCGCCCCGAGCGTCACCGGCAGCGCGGCGCCGCGTGGCAGCCGGACCAGCTCCCGCGCCCGGTGCGCGTACACCACGGCCTCCCCGTCCCAGCCTCCGCCGTCTCCCTCGCCGCCGCCGGCGACCTGCGCGATGGCGTCGACGTCGTCGGCGCGCATGGCGCCGGTGAGCGTCCCCGGCGCCGCATCGTGCACGCGCGTCTTCTTGGCCACCCTAGACCACCCGGCGCCCTGGCAGTTGAACACCCCGACCACGCCGCCGCACTTGTTCATGTTCCATATCTTGAGCAAGCTGCAAATTTCCATCAAAATTAGTCCAAATTTCCATCAAATTCGAAAATCAAATTTCCCCAATTCGAAATCTTTTTTTACCTCTCGCCGTCGCGCGCCGGGTCGGAGAAGAGGCAATCGCGGGTGGGGCGGCCGGGGAGGCGCGCCCGGAGCACGGAGCCGTCGGGGAGGACGAGCTTCCTGAGCAGCTCGAAGTTGTGATTCCCCGGCTTGTCGCTGACGTAGATCGGGCACCCGCCGATCGCCCTCGCCGCTCCGTGGTACTCCGCCGCCGGGTGCAAGCTCTGCAAAATCACTCATCAAACAACTAAGCAAGAAGAAGAAATAGCGCCGGCGCCGGAGACGAAGGCGGCGGCGGCGATGGGTTGATGCTTACATGGAACATGTCCCAGTCGGGCTGCATGAACTCGCCGAGGAAGACGGTGTTGTAGGCGACGGAGGCGACGTGGACGGTGTGCGACGCCGGGTCGCGGGGGTAGAAGTCGTCGGAGGAGCGCACGACGGCGGTCTGGCGCGCGCTGTAGAGCATGTCAGTGTTGTGGCACATGCAGGAGATGCAGCCGTTGTCGGGGAAGCTCCGCGCCACGGACGCCTCGAGCGCGCGGTGGTAGGCGCGCGTGAGGGCCACGCGGCCGCCGTGGCCGGCGCCGAGCGTCTCGATGATGTTCTGCACGTCCACCTTGACGCCGTCGACGCCGCACGACGCCAGGTAGGCGTGGAGCTCGTCATAGAAGGCGAACACCTTGCGCGGGTGGACGAGGCCCAGGCCGAGCACGGACAGGGAGTCCATGACGATGTCCGGCTGGTTCGCTGTCACGCCCGGCGACTGCACCGGGTACGCCAGCGCCGCCTCGTACCGCTCCATCGCTGGCGCCACGCCGCCCCAGTACCCGGCCATGGCGTGCCACACGTACACCTGCCGGACTCCGTGCTCCCCCTTCACCTCCTCCACCAGCATCCTCAGCCCCGGCGTCTCGCCGCCGTCCTTGTTCTGGAACTTGACGTTCTCCTTGATGCCGGTGAGCCTGCTCGCGAACTGGGCGCCCTCCTGGACGGCGACGGAGGGGTGTTCGTCCTTGTCCTCCTCCTCCTCGCTGCCGATCTGCTGCCAGCCGTCGTCGACGATGAGGAAGCGCGGCGGCGCGCCGCCCTTGGCGAGGCTGCGGAGCCCCTGCTTGACGCCGTCGGCGGTGACGTCGGTGTAGAACGCGTCCCATGTGCACCATCCGAACCAATCCAAGAACGACGGCATCTGTGACATGAACCGAAAATTGATCGATCAAACAAACAAAAATTATCAAATTGATTCTCAATATTTCAAAAAAATTGTATTTCAAAAGGACTTGGTAGTATTACCTTCTTCTTGTCCCTGTGGTGGAACGTCTGCATGCGCTTCTCCACTGCCCTGCATCATTTTTCAAATTTAAAACATTAGAATTATAATTTAGACGTGTCAGATGTGTAAATTTCATTTAAAACGTAGGAATTTTAGTGATGGGGACAGTGGAGAAATTCATACTTGATGGCTTGGGTGATAGTATCGAAGGGGTTGGTCCCAGCGTGGATGTACACCATGTTCACGCCCTGATCTGTCTGCACCGCCTTGTCCCCTGCCCCAAAACGTCATCCAAATCAATCCAAATTTCATCCAAAATTTGATAATTTTAACCGAAATTCGTCGAAATCTAATTTTCTAAACACAAATTTCATTCGAATTTGTGTCCTAAAATGTACTTACCGCTCTCGATGCAGATCTGGAGCTCGTCGTCGTCGTTTCCCTGCAGCGCCCCGCGGAACTGCCCCTCCAGCAACGGCAGCATCACCACGTACACCGGCTCGCCGGCGCCGCAGCCGCCGTCGTGGCCGTCGCCGGCGGAGGCGGGGACCTCGATGAGCATGAATTGGGTCTCCAGCGGGACGTCGCGGCCGGAGGAGCCCATCCGCTGCGTCATCCACCACAGCTTGAACCTGAACAGGCACATGAACCGGCAATCCCTGCAAAATTCAGATGCCAAAATTTTCAAACTCTTTACAATTCTCTGAATTCGAAATGCAGCGAAGACAAACTTGCGCGAAATTGCAGTAAAACTAACTGTAAGTTTGTTACAATTTGCTTAAATTCGCGAAGCATTCTGAAAAAAATAAAGAAAATTGTGTGAGATTGCTCACCGGAGCGTGCCGAAGGTGAAGACGTGGTGGCTCTTGGCCTCGCCGGCGTCGGCGCCGATGAAGGCGCCGTCGACGAGCCCCGCGCCTGACGCGTGCGCCGCCGTCACGTTGTCCGGCACGCCGGTCAGCACCGTCCGCCCCCTCACCGCCAGCCTCCCCTCGCTCACCGTGATCTGCGGCGTCACCGTCATCTTCTCCGGCGAACTCACCCACCAAACCCGACAAGTAAATCGAACTAGCCTAGCTCCCTTCAACGAAACAATTAACAAACAAAATTAGCATCTCACTAATCAAGAAATTAACCAAACCAACCAAGAAATCAACCAAACTAACCAAATCAATCAAACACGCATACCTTTTTCTAACACGGCGAAGTGATGATAATCGAGATGAGAGACACAAGATTATGCGAGTGCGAAGAGGATTAGAGAGTGCTTTGCGTGAGGGTAATTAAGGTTAGTGAAGATAATTAACAACTACTAATTAACTAAATGGCGGTGCCCTCAAGAGAGAGGGAGATAGATGGCGGGAGGAGGAAGGAGGGAAGCGAGGGGTTTATATACTCGCGGGAAGGGAAGAGGAGGTGACGTGTCCCATGACACGTGGCAGCATGGCAATGACAATTATTTATTTATCTGTTTGTTTTTTAGCATGAGATTAATGTAAGTGGGGGCTCACCTCACATGGTGATCAAAATGGCCAAAGGGACGGGTGTAAATTTCCATGAGACTTTTTTAACGGTGTTTCTTTCTTTAAAAAAGAGATTTGGAGGAAGAGATATCCTTTTAAATATTTTGTAAAAAAGAAATTATAAGCATATAAAGAATTGAATATAAAATTTCAAGGTTAAAATCATACATCACTTATCACTGCACTATCAAATGCATCTCAAAAGTTTTCTTTTGTTGCAAAAATATCTCTCTTTCTATTTTGCCCCTGGGAGAGGAGGAATTTGATTTCTCCTATTTTGGTTTCTTTGTGTGTAAGATTTAATTAGGCTGTGCCTGCATGATAATATATATGTGATATGGTCAGACTTGTTACAGTTATATCATATCATGCATTGATTTCTTGCAAGAAACAAAAATTCTGGTATGGGAGACATCTGTCTTGTATCTAGTGATATTATATTTTGAGATATTTAGTTTGCTTGTGTTCATATTTCTGTGGCCTTCATCAATCATCATAAGAAGACTAGCTAGGCTGGTATACATTGTTGCATTCCCCATGCTGATAGGTTGCATATGGCTAGAACACCTGTGTTGACTGATTGAATGCTGCTTTATATTTTTCCTTCCCTTGTTATTTGGTACATTGTTATTTATAGATTATTTTTTCTCAAATTCTTCGTGACTAAGTTGCTTTCGTATATTTAGGAATATATATATATTCTCCATTAGTACAAAAGAGAAAAAGAAGAGGACAATATTTAGAAGTCCAATAATTACAGGGTGGAATTAATACGCCTTGATCAATATTGATCAGGTATTGTAGCTCTACATGTACATGAATATAATACATGATGATGAGGTTAATTACAATCATTATACGACACTGATCTGGCAATAATGCAGCCAATTGGTCGTGTAAATTGACATGCCTGATCTCGATATGTTTTTTTTAACAGTACCTGATAGATATGTTGCACTCTAAATCATCTTAATTTCCTCTATCTGAAAAGGGACTCAATACATCAAGTATTCAAGTCGAGTTTATCCCTGATCTTATATATTCAACAGCTGTATTATGTTGAAATGCTAAGAGGAAGTGAAATCGATTCTCCAAGAATTCACTCCTCATATATATGTTCTTGCTGTACTACTCTTTGAGAGAACTATACATGCATACATGTTCTTCCTCATAAGGTGTGATTTAACTTCGTATGATCTTTTAATTAATATAATCGAACTTTGATTTTATCTTTATTTATCAAAACACCAAAACCTTAGCTAGATTAATTTAGTCCTGTAGTAGTAAGCAATTGATCGATCCAATTCGATAGTTAGTACATACATCTCATCTGTAGATCTGTAGAGAAGACAAAGGCTGCGTTCATTTCAAGCATAATAACATAATAAAAAGAAAACCATCATTTTTTTAAGGCGCACATTTCCAAAATGCTTTTTAATAAAAATTTTCTATAAAAATTATTTTAAAATATTTTATTAATTTATTTTAAAATTTAAAATAATTAATAGTCAATTTACGTACTCTCTACCTTTCCTTTCGTCTCCACTTCAATACATCTAAAGTATATAGGAGGACACGTCACCGTGGTATTCAATACTTGCGCTGGACTTGCCATTCATATGCATGCATGATTGCTCAAGTAATAATGCTATGAGTATTTGATTGTCCCAATCAGCTGAGGATTGCATTATTTTGGAAACTTGCATGTGTCTAGTTAATCTTTTCGAAAGCAGGGAGCAATTACATGGGCCGTGCCACTGCATTGCTATGGCTATTACTAGTTTTTTTTTTCCGAACGGCTAAACATTCTACTAGTTCACTGCTATTACATAGCTATTACAGAATGTTTGGCGTTATATTAAAAAAGAGGTTTAAGTACATAGCTATGACTAGTTCACTGCTGGATAACTAAGCTAGTAGCTAGATGCATGACATTGGTTGGATGCACAACTTCGTCCCAATAGATGTTTGGTGATATATATTAGACTATTATTTAATTATTTAGAGATGTAGTTCAGAGTGCAATGGTAAAGGATGAGTGGTTTCAATTTTAAAGTGCTGTGTTCAATTTTATGTATGCTCAAAATTTTTCTTAATGTTTGAAGGAACATCTCTTCCTCCAAATCTTTTATTCTTTTATTATTTTAATTATTTAAGACTTTAGTTAGGAAAGATAAAGATCGTAAGTTGCACTCTCAGCTTGAGGTGATGGGGGGAGGGAATTAAGGATAAGCAAGTTTTTCAAATTAACAAAATACCATTTTAAATTTCAAATGTTAAGAAATGCTAATATACTATGAGAAATAGACTAATTTTGTCTTTTTCATGAAATTTCAAAAAATAACCGTAAAATTTATCTATTACAAATATGCTTTTACCGAAGACATGAAAAAATAGAGAGCGTATGTTCACGGACCTTTGCCACTTCCACGATGTTTTATATCTTTGATCGAAAGTTAGAAACCGTCACGGTTTCCATGGGAGATACGTACGACAACATGAAGATCTTAACTTTCGGAAAACTGAATCGAGCTAAATCTACTTTTGCCACTGTCACTGTCACAAACAACTACAAATTCGATCCTGATTATTCAGCATCAGAAATTTAATAATTATGAAAATTCTACACCCCATTTTTAAATATATAACAACTTTTTTTTGTAAAATATTATAAAAATAATATAATTCATACTTAAAGTACTAACCAATCACATCAACACAAATGATACTTACCTACTTTTTATTAACACAAACAATTAAACCCATAAAAGTCAATAACACCATGTATTATTATCGTTAGGGGAAAAATACAAGAGACGCATCCTGAATTTTTTCTTTTTGATACTCATCAATTCCATATCTCAAGTACTTATCAACGATGAAATCTTTATACGACGTATGTTAAAATTTACCAGCGTTCGTGTGAACATTGCATAATTGATTTTACTGTTGACCGGGTTAAGTGTCATGAAAATCTGAAACTCTCACGAAGATCACCAAGTAGAGCTGTTAGTGTGTGGTTTGTCGCCTTGTCGGTTTGTTATAACCTAGCAGAGATAATTTGGAGTACATATATAGAATTTCCCAGCAAGAAATCGCACCGAAACTTGTTTCACAACCATGCAATAATTAAGCACTGTTTATATTGAAAAAATATGTATGGTAAATTACAGATGTGTCGTTGGATGAAAAATAAACGTTCGTCCATGTCCAGTAAAACTTTTACTGATGAATAAATCTACTAGTAAAATGTTTACTCGATCATGATGACGTTTGTGATGACGTGAATAAATCTTAAATGTCTATTTTTCGATTCAAAGTTTTCACCGTATATTTTCTCGTTTATATTAAGTGTGTTGCTTACATACGTGGATTTCTTCTTTCGAAAAATCTTGCTGCTATACTACCTCAGTTATTGCTGATATGATCAATACTTTTCTGATTTAAATTTGTAATATTTACACAAATATAACTATATGAATGCGTTTCGTTTGCAAATCTATAAGTATTATTTTTCACGTATCAAACCCTAATATTTTGATCTATTATTGATTACTTATTTAAGAGTTTGATATCTGAGTGTTGTACTCTTGGTATATTGTTAAGCCCACTTTTTGTTTACGAAACTTAGCGCTCCCTCGAAGACATTTTAAGATACTCACAATACGCACATATTACCCTTATAACTTATACATATATATCCTATCATATGAGTATCTTCTGAAGACCAAAACAACGTATCTTAAGTGATGAAGAGTATGTCGCCTATCATTGAAAGAACAAATAGCCTAAATACAAGCATATGTGTCAAATTTTAAAAATTAAACCTGGATAAACTGATTTTATCATAAGGAACTACGCTCACTTCACATTTAACGCCTTTTTGTTTGGCGTACGAGCTTATATAAGAAAAAAAGTTAGCTCAAACAAAAATGCCATTTTTCCCAGGGGGCTTTTTTAAAGCTATAGGTCATTTCTCACACTATGTAGGCAAAATCTAGTTTCAAATATTTTTTTGAGCTCATGTGAATAAGAGATAGAACAATGTCATTGAACTTCAGGCTTAAAAGTCACCGACTTAATTATAAATTAACCATAGAAGCTAAAATGTCATCTTAAAAATGTAAGCCCAAGCTATAAATTAAACATAGAAGCTAAAATATCATCTTAATAATCTTAGCCCAAACAAAGATAGCCGAATTAGACACCTGATCAAAGCAACAGACAAAAGTAAGTTTTGTATGAGGTTAAAAACCATGGCAAGTCAGATTGGTATATGGTTAACCACAAGCATGAGCACGGTGCAGGGGACACGTGTCGAGCCGGACCTTTTCTTTTTATCTTGGACCTCGTCACGCACCGATCAATGGTCATGGCACGTCTGCAGTTTATACGTGCACTGCTTTACAACCTAGCTGGTACAAACTTTTGCGTGTAAAGGCGCCTAAGCTCATTCATTTTACTTAGGGCTCATTCACTTCCTTTCCGTTTTGTTTTACCAAAAATCGGTAAGTTAATGAATTAAACATATCAGTATCAATATATCACCAACAATATAACACTACTAATCTTTAGTAGTTCTAAAACTTTCTAGTGTTTATCAACATTTAAATAAAGTATCAAACTTAACACTACTCACTCCGACGGTCAATCTTACCTTATCAAAATTTTAGTAATGCTAAAATAAAATTGGTATGTTCTTTTCCCTGATGAAGTGAATGGGCTCTTGATGTTTAGTTCATCGACATACCATTTTAATATATTTATAACTATTTTTCTGCTCTCAAATACTTATCACTACACACCGACCATATTTAAACTTTGAACATTTATATTATTTTATAAAAAATCTAAATACTTAAAAAATTATGATACCGGTTGAATCATAAATACAAATATTAAGTTTGAATTCATCGTAGTTTAACAGTTTTGAAGTTATTAGTGGTAAAAATTAAAATAATACCTTCAGCAACCACAATTATGTGGCAACTGAGGTAGTATATGGAAGCAACCAAAGGTTAATAAAAACAATTACTAACGTTTGCGTTCAATTTACCAATAAATCCCTAAAAAAATTTTACCTACTTGTATATTATTAGCGGTGAAAGTTGAAACAATATCGGTCAAAGTGTTTTATCGTTTGGTCCTGTTTCATCGTATACTCGTATACAAGGCTTTGGGTATTAATAGGTAGGAAATATGTATATTGTGGTGGGACTCGTGGTAGATGTGTGTGTATGTATGTATGTAAGTAAGTATATAAGTGTGTATATATATATATATATAAATATATAATAGCAACTGTGTTCGTGTGTTGCAATGAGTGAAGTCGGGGCGTGGTGTGGATGGGGACAGGAGGAAGGGGCACAGGCGTAGCGCGGGAGCTCTAAGCAACGACGGAAGGGAGGGGCGCAGGCGCAGCGTGGATGGGGATGGACGGGAGGGACGCAAAAGGTCTTTTTTTTATCCAAGCTCTTCCTTTCTTTCTAGCATTGAAACTGCGGGTTAATTTTATAAACACTCAAGGGATTTTCTACAAAATAGTCAGGTGGACAAAAAAATTTGTGTAGAAACACTTCTTGCTTTATGGATAGTTATAGATATAGATATAAATATATATATTTTGTATACGTACGTACCTATACAAAGTGTATACACAAAGGTTGAATAGTAGGCATGTTAAAAAAATCCGATTTGGTGTGTGTGAACGAATTAGGTTGGCCTGCTAAATAATAAAGCCTATAAAAAATTACAAAAGAGAGTCTAAAAATGTGCAGCCAAATTTGGTAACGGACCGAATTGATCGTATAGGCCAAATTTTTTTTTCCAAAACAACCAATGAGCCGAAAACGAAAGTGGTCACACACATAGTGGGCCGTGCGTCTGGTCGTCCATTAGGAATTTTGGGTCTGGTTTATGTTGGGCGCGAGATGGTCTTGAAATTGGATCAAATCCGAGGTGAATCGTTATTTGGGCCACGGTCCTCGTAAACTCAACGGGTTTTCTGTAAAATAGCCAGACAAAACAAAATTTTGGGTCAAAATACTACTTGCTTTATAAATAGTTATATATATATATATATATTTATTTATTTGTGGGGGAGGGGCGTGTACAGCCACCAAAATGTAAGTTGAATATATATACCTATTAAATGAGTATGAAATTTGCTTTCACGAACATTAATTTATTTTGCTAATTAGTTCAAACAAGTGTGAACTAAATTTAAATATTTTTTGTTAGATTTTGATTTTAGGTATATAGCATCTAAACATATAATTAGTAGGTATGTAAAAATAAATTATAAAATAAAGTTGAATTTGAATTGTTTATATATATATATATATATATGAGTGTGTTGTACGTGTATATGACTTTTGTGTAAAATAAACTGCGTTCACTAGTCAGCCGAGCTGGATCCACGTACGTCGGCCAGAGTGGAGGACAAACACATATTGTTCACTGGTCGATCTATAGGTCGGCATGCACAGTCAAATTAGACAAGCTCAAGAAGCAACAGAGGTATGATGGTGAAGCTGTGGATGTATGACTCTATTTATTTAAATTTTAATGTTTACAAATATTATGTATATATAAGAAAGGTTTTTAATAAAATTTTAGTAAGATCTGTATATGTCATTGGTTTCTATTTCTTAAAGCAGAGAACATATCATATTCGTGAAGGTGTAAGTGTGGTGTTGTGTGTGTAGTGGTTAGAGGTGGAGCCAGGAAACACTACCGGAAACTTGAAGTTTGCCTAGTGTCGAGGAGTTTGCCGAGTGCATATCCTCGGGCATTAAGCAAACAGGGTGTTTGCCGAGTGCCACTCGACAAAGAAATACACTAGGCAAACTTCCTTATTTGCCTAGAGTGACACTCGGCAAAACAAGGGTACTAGGCAAACTTTTACTTTTGCCTAGTGCAACCCTAGGCACAAATATACACTCGGCAAAAATTTAACATTTTAGTTCCACAAAATACCCTCCAAACTTTTTTACGCTCCCATATACAATATGAATTTGTACATGTTAAAATTTGGTGTATTCTTTTTAATTATTCGCTATATTTAAATTTTTTTATTTATAAGAATTTTTTTACTAGTGCCAAATTTGAAGTACAAGTGATTCGAATAATTGAATAAAATGTGTTGAAAATGATACTCATGTTATTAAGTCCATTTTAAGGTTATATCTATGAAATGAAAAGTAATTTCAAAGATCTTGTTTAAGAAGCATGTTTGTGACCGTGAATCAAATAAAGTTTTGTTGGTTTTTAAATTATAAGAAAAACAAATAAAGTCCAAAAATCACTAGATTTGTCAGAGTATCATAAAATTAGACATTGAAGCTGTGAAAAAAATTTCGTAAGGTTTCGAACATGTTGTCACGTACGACGCTTATAAACGAAGCATCTCCGAATAGAGTTCTTAGTGATCTCCCAAAGTTAGAGCCAAAATGACGATCGAATTTAAAATTTGGCAGCAAAACTTTTTGTAGATGCAATATATAGCATACATGGCACCATTGCAAGTTTTGAGATTTTTCTGCATTAATTTAAATTTTTTTTATTTTTTTCATTTAGTATACAATTACTTTGCCTAGTGTAGCGCTTAGGGAATATGCAGCACTAGGCAAATTATATGGTTGCCGAGTGCACAATCTAAAGCACTCGGCAACGATTAAAATTTA
The DNA here is from genome assembly GCA_019925245.2 of Oryza australiensis. NCBI lineage: Eukaryota > Viridiplantae > Streptophyta > Magnoliopsida > Poales > Poaceae > Oryza > Oryza australiensis. The sequence continues at coordinate 1,981,206 of JAIFGZ020000342.1, forward strand.
CCGAGTGCCCGGAAAACAACACTCGGCAAAGGGTACTATTTCGCCGAGTGCCCCGCTGGAAAGGCTCTCGGCAAACGGCCTCGAAAAATTAAAAAAAAGAATATGGAAAAAAAGGAATTTTCTCTTTGCCGAGTGCCACGGTGGCATGGCACTCGGCAAAGTCCCACCTAAAACCGACGGGTTGTACGGCGCTGGCAAGGTTTGCCGAGTGCCGCAACCCGGCACTCGGCAAACACTTTGCCGAGTGCCACGTAGGATGTGCACTCGGCAAAGGCATACGGCGGCAATTTGTGCCGAGTGCCTTGATCTGGCACTCGGCAAACTCCTAGGGCGGCAATGTTTGCCGAGTGCCGTGATCTGGCACTCGGCAAACCCGTACGGCGGCAATGTTTGCCGAGTGCCACATTGGCAGTGCACTCGGCAAAGAGTTGCATGGCTTAGGAATTTTTCGCAAACACACACTTAGCCCGTTGAAGCACACACTTAGCCGCACAACACACACTCGCCCTGCCGACGCGCGCGCACGCCGCCCGACCGGCGCCGCACGCCGCCCGCGCCCACGCCCCGGTAGCCGGCGCCGCCCAAGCTTCGGCCGGCGCTCTCTCCCCGCCGGGGCTCTCCCGCCCCGGCCGCCCAAGCCCACGGCCGGCGCCTCCGCGCCCCGGTCCGACGCCCCACGGCCGGCGCGCCCACCGGCGACCTCACGTCGCCCCGGCTCCCTCTCTCCGGTCGATGCCCCACGCCCTCGGGCGCCCCACGACCCCGCCAACGCCCCACGCCTCGGCCGGCGCCCCACGACCCGGCCGGCGCCCCCCCCCTTCGGCACGCTTCGTCGGCAGCCCCGGCCCGACGACCCCACTCCGCCGTGCGCCCCTAGCTGCCCCTGGTCGGGCTCACGCCACCGCCCTTTCCGGCCATCGTCACCCGGGCCGGTAAGAATTATTCGCTATATTAAGCCACTTTGTATTCATCCATGCAACACTTTGTATTCGCTATATGGTCGTTGCCATTTATTTTGTATATTTGAAACCTTCGGTTTGACAAACTCAGAGGTTCCACTACTGGAAACTTGTTCGAACGTTAGATTAAAATTGTAGTATAGACAATGTATTGTGATATTTGACAAAAGAAAATATATGGTTCATAAATGTCTTGTTATATGTGTATGTGGTTATCGGCCATCATGCCGTCTTGTTTGTTGCAGGTTTTGGAAACCTCCCCGCGCAGAGGAGGTGCTGTCGAAATTTTCAACTGACATGAATATGTTTTTCTTGTACAGATCTTTGCGAGTTTGTTGCCGCCTCTATCTACTACATGGCTTCCTCGCTGTCTTCACCGACGCTGTCGTCCGTCTAGCCCGAGAGGCACCTAGGTGAGAGACCCCGGGCTTTTCTTCCACATTTACATTAATTAGATGTAATACCGGTGTATCACGTAACCTAGGCGTCTCCCGTTCGAAAGAGATGCGATTAAAGTAGATATGCAGATCTTTGCATATCTCAAACCGTATCTGTTTCGAATTGTCCACTTTTTTTGGACAGCCCGAGGATGTGTAGATGGGTTTAGTTTTCATGCGTTACTCCGGTCCGAGACAGTGTTTCGGCAACACCTTCTTGTTGTTCTCTGGATACACAATCTCCCTATCGGGACGTGTATTTGGAGAACAGCGGGGAGGTGCTGCCGAAATTCTGTCTCGGCCAGAGTAGGGCATGAAAACTAACTCGTCTACACATCCTCGGGTGGGATTAGGACCTATCCTCACCTATTAGAGAGTATAGACACTCGGTAGATGCAAATGATTCTTATATTATTCACGATTTGTTAGAGGATGGATGACCGTGAGTGGATGTACACGGGCCATCCAAATGTGTCTGGGATGACCCTTGAATGGATTAACAAGACCAATGCTTTCATCGAGGGGGCTTTTGCCAGGCTTAATGGAAAACTTAGTACATGATGTCCATGCAATGATTGTCGAAACAACTGTCAACAATCAAAGAAGCGGTTGGGTGAACATCTTGTCAAGAATGGATTTATGCCAAACTATACCAGGTGGACCTTACATGGTGAGCGCCATCGTGCGAGAGAGGAGGTCGTGAGACAATGAATCGATGAATATGATTCGGATGCCAGAGTAGGAGATATGTTAAATGACTATGATGAAGGCTGTATGGAGGATGAGCCAGAGGAAACCGCAAAGGCATATTACCAGATGTTGCAGGCGGCACAACAACCCCTTCACGGGCATACCAAGGTTTCTCAACTGGATGCCATTGCACGCGTAATGGACCTAAAGTCCCAGTTTAGTTGGAGTCGAGATGGCTTCGATGCTATCTTGTCAATAATTGGTGGTTTGCTTCCGGAAGGTCACATTCTGCCTAAGAGCATGTATGATGCACAAAAACTCCTTCGTGCACTTAAGATGCCATATGAGCAGATACATGCTTGTCCGAAGGGATGCATCTTATTTAGGAAAGAATATGCAGAAGAGAAGTATTGTCCGAAGTGTAAATCCTCTAGGTACGTAGAGGTAGACTCTGGTGATGGTGAGAAGAGGCAACTCCAAATCGGCGAGAAGATCCTTAGGTACCTTCCTTTCATACCGAGGATTCAACGGCTTTACATGAATGAGGAAACCGCGTAGCAGATGACATGGCAAAAAATGGACGTCGGTACAATCCTGATAAGATGGTACATCCAGCCGACGGAGAAGCATGGACAAAGTTTGATGCGATTTATCATGAGAAAACAAAAGAGGCTCGTCATGTATGTGTTGCGCTGGCAACAGACGGGTTCAATCCTTACGGAATGGTGGCGTCTCCATACACTTGTTGGCCCATATTCGTTATCCCCCTCAATCTTCCCTCCGGCGTTGTCTTTCAACGACAGAATATTTTTTTGTCGTTGATAATTCCTGGACACCTGAGGGATAATATGAGTGTGTACATGGAGCCTTTGATTGATGAGTTGTTCCGTGCTTGGGATGAAGGGGTTTTAACGTACGACCGAGCCACGAAGACAAACTTCAAAATGCATGTGTGGTACCATTACTCTTTGCATGACTTCTTGGCTTATGGGATATTCAGCGGCTGGTGTGTTCACGGGAAATTTCCATGCCCGGTATGCAAGGAATCTCTTGAGTTCTTTTGGTTGACAAAAGGGTGGAAAGTATTCTTCTTTTGACAAACATCGACAATTCCTCCCTCTTGACCACCCATTCAGGCGAGACATCAAAAACTTTCAAAAAGGTGTCAGTGTTGAAGACACTACGCCGCAAATGATGACAGGGGCCGAGGTTCGTGCTCAGTTAGATGCTCTTGTGGTGAATGAAGAAGGTGGTTTTGTGGGGTACGGTGTGCACCATGCATGGACACAGAAGTCAGGCTTGTGGAAGCTCCCCTATTTTGAGCACCTCATTCTTCCACACAACATTGATGTAATGCACACCGAAAAGAATATCGCCGAGGCACTCTTTGCTACAATTATGGATATTCCTGATAAGACAAAGGACAACGTTAAGGCTAGAGTGGACCAGGAGAGGTTGTGCGATAGACCCAAGCTGGACATGGCTCCTCCCAACGGCGGCAAGTCATGGAGGAAGCCTAAGGCCGATTTCGTCCTGACGAGGGCCCAAAGGAAGGAGGTACTGCAATGGTTTGCTTAGTGCTACCATTTTTTGCCTAGTGCTGTCACTTGTTTGCCGAGTGTATGCACTAGGCAAAGAGGAAAAGTTTGCCGAGTGCATCGCACCAGGCAAAGAGTAAACTGTTTGCCAAGTGCCTGGCACTAGGCAAACAGAAAACTTTGCCTAGTGCCTGGCACTCGGCAAACAAAAACTTTGCCTAGTGTCAGGCACTCGGCAAAGTTTTATCTTTGCCTAGTGCGCAGCACTCGACAAACATTTTACTCTTTGCCTAGTGCGTGGCACTAGGCAAAGCTTTTGCTGAGTGCCCGCAATTTGGCACTCGGCAAACACGACTTTGCCGAGAGCCGCTTTACCGACGGTTCTTTGCCGAGTGCTACCCTCGACAAATCTTTTGCCGAGTGTTTTAGAGGGTTTGCCTAGTGTCCTGAACACTAGGCAAACTTTAAGTTTCCGATAGTGAAATCCCTCAGAGTAGGATTCAACTTGTTTAGATACCTTGCATCTTCAAAAGTTTCACTAAGGCTTAAGCCTTAGCTCAGTTCTAGGCTGGTCTCCGCCTCGGTGGTGGTGGTGTGGGCGTATTTGTGTGTCAAATAATCTTTTTTTAAGGCAAAGCTCGAAATGATGTATATTGGTGGATCGATACGTCAACTTGACCTATGAAAATAACCAATTAAGAGCTAAATTCATGCGGCCAAACCTGTATATTGTGTGCGTGCAGCATGGCAGAGGCAAAGAAAGCTACTTCCTGCGATAATCACAGATATGTGTGTATGGCGCCGTGCATGTCATGCATTGCACCGGAACACATGCGTGTGCAAAAGTTAAGTAAAAGTTGCCTATATATGCGTCCGTGAAAGCCAAAATTTTCAATAACGTTAGATGTTAATCTGTACGTCTTTATTTTTTTAAAAAAAATACGATGATATCACTACGAAGAAACCATTATTGGTTGAAGTGACAAAAACCATAGTAATTTCGGTTTGAGTTACATCCGGGACTAAAAGATGATGTCTAGTCTCGGTTTAAAAAGTCTACGGATTTCTAGGAACATTAGTCCCGGTTCGTGTCACGAATCGGGACTAAAGATCACATCTAGTCCCAGTTCAAATGTTATCAGAGCCTGTCAGAGCGTCGGGCACCTTTAGTCCCGGTTGGTAACACCAACCGGGACTAGAGATGCTATCTTTAGTCCCGGTTGGTGCTACCAACCGGGACTAAAGGTGCCCGACGCTCTGACATGCTCTGACAGCCTTTGACACCATCTTTAGTCCCGGTTGGTAACACCAACCGGAACTAGAGATGCTATTTTTTGTCCCGGTTGGTAACCGGGACAAAAGTGAATGTGCTTATTTTTTAACTGAACCTAATAAAAATATATAAATTTTGCTACATGATTTAAATGGCTAAAAATTAATTTAAGGGGATCTGTAATTTCAAAGAGTGTGGTGTTGTGTGGAGGTGGATGATTGAAGATAAAAGGAAGCTTTAATTTTGTTATTACATATCATCATATTGTTATTAACTAATGATTCTCAATATATAAATCTTTTGTAAAATTATTTTGGTGATAATATACGAATCAAAGGGATGTACAATATTGATAAGAACATTTAAACCCTGGCCATCACGTCTAGTTTATGCGCGTTTAACAAGTTTTACGCGCATTGTTTTCGTTTCGTCCTCTAACTCGGAGTCGGTTTTTAAAATGGCCATAACTTTCGCATACGCACTCTGATCGAGACGTTCCATATATGAAAATCGATGAGAAAAAAATTTGAATGTGTTTGTTCACTGATTTGCCGCGTTCGACGATTTTATTTTGCCCAAAAAGCCTCGAAGATTGCCTTTTCGAGCCCGGAAGCTTTTTTCCGATTTTGAGCGTGTCTTCCAAATTTTTCACAGGTCACGTCTTTTGCTTGTTTACACTCAAATTTTATGTGGTTACCTCTCGTGTGCTCCTAAGTCCATAAAAATATAAAAAATAAAAAAAGTAAAATTTTTCCTATCTTGCTCAACGCAGATGAAAATGAAGAAAACCGAGGGGCAAAAGAGGAACAATATCTAGAGGAGCACGTTAATGTACAGGATTATCTATATTTGATTTAATTTTAATATTATTGTTTTAAACCTATATTTAATGAATTTAATTTGGTCCTATTTTTAATTGTTAACCCTAGCTGGGACCAAACAAATTTGAAAAATTACGGAAAATTATCTTTAGTCCCGGTTGATGATACCAACCGGGACTAAAAATGAATTAAAAATAGCGGGAAATTATCTTTAGTCCCGGTTATTGCCACCAACTGGGACTAAAGATGAATTGGAAATAGCGAGAAATTATCTTTAGTCCCGGTTGGTGACACCAACCGGTATTAAAGATGAATTGGCTATATATATCTCCGGCTCGCATCGTCTTCTCCACCGATCCAATACTTAGCATATTTTTCAGATCTCTCTCCCTCTCCCTAGCTCTCTCCCTCTCCCTCTCCCTCTCCCCTCGGCAAGCAAGGGGAGGGAAGGAAATGGCGACGGAGTGGAGGAGGTGGCAGCAGCGGGGCGCCATCTTCTCACCAGCGGTGAGCGGGAACGAGAGCCGACGGCGAGCGGGAGCCGGCGGCAGCGGCGAGTCGAGTGAAAAATTGATGTTGTTATATTTTATTGTCTATAGTGGATTTTGTTGTATATATGTATGAACAAATTTGTGGACAATTTGTTATATACATGTTTAAATTTTGTTGTTGCATTTTACTGTATTCGATTTCGATGTTGTTTGCATATATATGTATGTTATGTGTGTTATATATGTGTGTGTTATGTAATTAGACATATATATGCAAATCTATATATGTATATATATATATATGTGTGTGTGTGTAAACAGGCAACAAGCTAACAACTGGAGGAGAAATTAAAAAAATAAAAAAAATCTTTAGTCCTGGTTGGTGGCTTCAACTGGGACTAAAGATGCATCTCTAGTCCCGGTTATTTAACCGGGACTAGAGATCATCCATCTCTAGTCCCGGATTCGTAATCCCGGTTTGACAACCGGGACTACTGAGGGTTACGAACCGGGACTAGTATGGCTTTCTCCAGTAGTGTATACTTTTTTAAACACAACACAAACATGTACCGTTTTAATTAACAGAAAGAAATCAAGTACGATGAGTACGTAGTACCGCTGCATTTGCATTTTATTATGGTACATGCTGTCCTCACCAGGGTTTTCAATTCCGTGAAAGCCGCCACGAAAGCCACGAAATTCGCCCGTTCCGCCAGGTAGCAAAACGGTAGGTGCGCGGTAGGATTTGAAAAATTTCGGGAAGATTTAAAAATTTTGAGAAAATTCATTGAAAAAAATCATGGTTGTAGAACAAGAATTTACAAGAATTATGGTAATTTTTACGCATGAAAATACACAAATTATGGGCGCTTAAAAAATTATTTATACTTTTGGAAAAAAGAAAAGGAAAAACCGCACTGTGCGCGTGTACTATTCATCAAGCCCATTGAAGCCCATCGCCATTTTCTTCTCAAAAAGACATGCTTCTTCCACCGTGAGAGATGCAGCCGATTCCCCTTTGTCATTGCGCCATCCTCTCCCTTGCAAGCCAACGCCGGAGCTACACAATCCACCACCAAGCGCGCATATCCCACGACGGCACGCGCGAAAACCGCGGCGAGACGCACGAAAACCGCGGCGAGACGCGCGAAAACCGCGGCGAGACGAGCGAAAGCCGCGGCTTTAGGTATGTCGTCCCCTCATTGCTTGGGCGCACGGTTTTTGTAGAGCTTAGCTATCTTTTTGTGTAGATCTGGGCGGTTTTCGCGGGTGATTAGCTAGCTTGCCGTGTCAGTAAGGGCGGCTTTCGCGTAGTATAAGGCGGCGAGGGGCGACACGGCATGGACGGCGTCTCGCGCGGAAGGAGGCGAAAACCGTGGCTATGACGCAAGCTTGCCACGCGAAATGCTTCGAAAACCGCCGCTACTCTGTTGTGTCCGAGTGGATTTTTGCACAAATTTTGAGAAGTTCACCATCTCTACTATAGCTTTCCGGTTGATTCCAAGAGAGATGAGAAATTTATTTTTACAAGCAATGTAAATGCAAAGTGTATCTATACATATATGCAACGGATGAATGGCGAATTGGCAATTTCAATATGGCAATAATATTTGTTGCTAGCTGATCCATCTTTTACAGCTAGCATCTTTTATTTCTTTGTGCATGTCAATGTCATGGAATATGTTGAGAAGTTCACCATAGGAATTTGTATGTATTCAATGGCCGATGTGTCATATGGAGATGGGACAAGATTGAACTAAGTTAACCTTTCTTGCTATTATGTTTTAAGCTAGAAAGTGCATGTCCAATTTAATACTTTGGACATAGGCAAGGAACATGTTCAATTTTCAATTTATATAGTGCATCGTACATGTTCAGTTTTCAATTGTAAATTTTGAAACAAATATATGTTTCTGTCTATATAGTGACATCGTACGTTACATGTTTATTTGTCCATTGTAGGTTCAAAATGGTAGACCAAGACATCATGTGGGAACATGGAGCAAGGCATGGTGGTGGTTTTCATTGCAAATATTGTGGTGTTAAGAGGAATGGGGGTGGAGCCACAAGATTTAAGTACCATTTGGCTCATCAAGGCGAAGGAGTGAAGTATTGCACCGCCGTTCCACCCGATGTTAGGGATTTCTTTAGGAGGCACCTGGATAGAATGGTCCAGGCTTCTGATGAACGAAAACTTGAGAAAGCAAGAAAGGATGATGCAGTTGTAAGAAGATATACTCATATAACTGCATATGCTGACGAGGAATAGCAGATGGAGGCAGCGTTGGCAGCATCGTGCAACGAGGCGGAATACAGAAGGGGTGTGGAAGAAAGAGGTGGTGTGTACGAACATGGAGGTGGAAGTGGAAGTTCAAGTGGCCGAGCCGCACCTTCCCGATCAACAAGGCAGTCATCTAGGGGTGGAAGTAACCCCATAACTGATTTTATGAGGCGATCGGCTTCGACTAGAGAAGTACCTTCGCAGCGTGTGGGAGATTATAACATTGCTGCTGCGAGATCAACGGTGCAGCCTAGGATTGACACAAGTTGATTGTCAAAGAAGGGAAAGTTAGCTAAGGACGCAATTGGAACGGCGTGGGCGAAGTTCTATTACACCGTCGGCATTGCTCCACGGCAAGCGGATAATCCATACTTTGTCAGGGCTGTTAAGGAAACACAGAAGTAGGGTGAGTAAATGTTTCGTACGTTTCATTTTTACCTACATTTACTTACTGTACGTGCGATGAAAAATTAAATCATCTATGCAATGTAGGAGAAGGGATCGTATCGCCAACTGGACGTGATATCGACGGCAAGTACCTTGATACAATTGTGGCAGACATGGAAAAGCAATTTGAAAAGTTCAAGGAGGATTGGACAATATATGGTGTGACCCTAATGTGCGATTCATGGATTGGACTTACTGGAATGGCAGTGATCAATTTTTTGATCTATTGTAATGGCACGATGTTTTTTCATAAGTTCGTGGATGCTACGTCATTCAACCAGGACGTCGTCAACTTACAAATCTTAAGCACCACATTACATCTACTAATGTTATGTCACAAAAATTGAAGAGTACTTACTTTATTATATTTATTGATGTAGGAGATAAGGAAGGTAGTTCGTGACATTGGCTCCGAGCATATTGTTCAAATTATTATGGACAACGGAGCAAACTACAAGAAGGCCTGCAAATTGGTAAAGCAAGAATATCCTCATATAGTTTGGCAGCCTTGTATGGCACACACATTAAATCTGGCATTAAAAGATATATGAAAAATTTCTGAGCATACGTCAGTAATTGAAAGTGACAGAAAGATATAGACAAATATTTGCAAAGGTCATGCCGAAATTTTCAACAAATTTCATACTTAGCCAAATTCATTGAGTACTTCAAATTTGTGTCAAAAATTGTTATTGATGCTGATATATTTCTATTTATGTGCCGGACTCGGGCGAAATATGTGTGCGCTCAGCCGCTCACCTCTTTGGTCATGAAGACTGCAACAACTAATGACGAAATATGTGGGTGCTTATTATCATGTTTATTTTCAATCTTGTTACGGGATATATTTGCAACTTTGTAACATATGCTAACTCGAATATTTCGTTCTCGTTTCATAATCTAATTATTTCGTGAAGTTGGCCAAACCAAGTTTATTATATCTCATTGCACAAAAGATTTTTATCAATCAAAATATACATGGTTATCACTATTTTTTGTTTTTTACTATATTTTAAACATCACATTGAGTATTCCCTCCCGGTAATTCATACAACCATACTTATATCAATATTATACATATTAGTATAATTTTTTCACACAAATATATTAGTGTAAATATCATATTTATGTATTCACTAATTTTAGTATTTATTCCTAATTTTTTGACACTATTTACACATTTTTCACGATGGTTCGACAATTTTCCGTACTAATCGACACGGTTTTCGCGCGGAATCCTCAAAATCCACGGTATGAACGAAATTCATCAAATTCAAATGTGGTTACTGTTCCTTGTCGACGGCTTTCGTAAATTTTGTACGAAATTCGTCGTGTCGTCGAGAGGCGGCACGGCATAAGCCGATGGAATTGAAAACCCTGGTCATCACATGTGTGCTATACTCTCTATAATTCACAGCAATACGCGTATTACAGTGACATGGTAGACTTTGAAACACGGGAATTTTTCTCGATTCTTGTGGAAACTAAACCATTTCCTAATATTTCTTCTGACAACTGAACGACAATCTAAAAAACTAGTTGATTTTACTAAATCCCGACAAAGATCAACCTGCAGCTTCCTGGCCCAGTGCTGTGTAATTAATCCATCAAAGACAAACTAATAGATACTATACCTCCATCATTATATATATATATGTATATATATATACATTGATTAGTTTAAAATTGAACTAACCCTCTTATACCATTACAGTAGAAATCCTTTATAGTTCCAGTTTGCAAACCATTTTAGTATCGGTTGCAAATCGAGATAACGAAAGCGCTATCTTTAGTCTTGGGTGAAATAACCGGGAGTAAAGATGGATCTTTAGTCCCAGTTGGTAACACCAATCAAAACTAAAGATATAGGTGTCACGTGGCTGGCGCCGTCATCCTTAGTCCCGGTTAGTGTTACCAATAGTAACAAAATGTCTTTTTATTTTTTCGTTGTTTTTTGATGCTTGCATATTGACATCCCCAAATCGAGTTGCTCCTGACATACCCAAATCTCATATCAAACTGACATCACGAATCAAATGAACATAGTATGTTTGACATCACAAATTCACATATCAAAAGTACATGACAGATTAAATTCTTACTCAAATGAACATCACAAAATTCTCAAAAAAGAATAAATATCACAGCGCTTGCCTCCCACCGGTTCCGACGGAGGGGACGCCGGATCCAGCGGAGGAGAGGGCTCTACCACCGCCCGCCGCTCCTGAAGAGGACGAGGACAGTTGGAGGAAGAGGAGGAGGAAAGGGAGGAGGCCCCGCCGCCACCTCCGAGCCACCACCATCTCCGAGCTGCTACCACTTCCCCTTCCACCGGATCTTGCAGAGGAAAGGGCGCCGCCGTCACCTCCGAGCCGCCGGGCCGCCGCCATCTCCTCCCATCCCACCGTCATCGCCGGAGAGAGAGCTGAGAGAGGGCGAGGGTAGACCTGGCCAAATGGGCCGCACGACACGGCTCCTATAGCGGACCGTCTCATGTCGGCCCACGTGCCGACCCCCAGCCCAAGCACGGCCACGGGTGGCCCGGCCATGCCATGCCGGTACGAGCACGCGAAAGGCCCACGTGCCGCCTCCCAACCTACAGGCCAACGGCCAGCCTGATCGACTACTGTGGCAACCAGAAAATTGAAAAAAAGACTGAAGAGACTATTCTTTGTCAAAAAAATAAAATTGAAAAATAAAAGTATTCCTCTTCCAAAAATTTTAAAAACTATTTTCATCCAAAAATTCAAAAAAATAATATATTCCTCGTCGTGAAAATAAGAATTGTCTCAATTAAAAAAATATTACAAAAGAATATGTTAAAAATAGTAATTACCTTTATATCATTATGTGATACAATGATACATGTTGTCTCGTTAAAAACTTTGTCATATAAAAATTCATTAGGAAATCTGAGAAAACCATGACAAATAAAAGAGTACAACTCAAAAGGTCAATACTACTTATAACAAAGTCTGAAGCTATTAGGGTTGGTCTTTATCAATGTAAAGGTTCTCGAATTGGGCGGTCAATTCTTGGTTGTCAGCAATGTATTGGGAATATTCTGCTACTAGCTTCTAGTCTGTAACGCTTAGTAGCATTTCAATGTGGGCGCTGCTCAGACTCATCATCCTGTCTTCGATAATTCTTGCGCACAAACTGAAGGCCAATTCGGAGGACACCGTTAACACGGGCTCCGTCAACACATCACGTTCTAGTCTTGATAGCACGGGATATGTCATCTTGTGATCATTCCACCATCCGAGGATGTTAAAGTCTTGTGCTTCATGCCTGATGGCGTCGTTGTCCAAATAGTTGGACAACTCTTCGGCTGCACCATGCGATCCAACGTCTCCACTTGCCGCCGACGAACTGCTACCACTATGGCTTGAAGATGAGCCACCCCAAATTATGCCCCACTGCAGCTTCTTCTTACCTGCTGCAAGGGTAGGTGGGGGTCTGTGATGGCGAACTTCCTGAAACTTTAGTTGATACTTTGCAAAAACTTCATACAATTTAGATCTAACCTTCCCATAATAGGGACTATATCTACCCCTACAGTATCTCCAATGAGTGATACAATATTGAAGAATCCCCTTAATTTACCTTTAGGATCTAGTATGAAATCAAAAGCAAACAACATAGGATATTTTTTTTCAATATTTTAAATATTTTTGTTTCATGTTAAAGACAAGTTGCATTAGAAGATCATCATTTTCATATTCTTTTAACAAAGTTTTAATTTCAAGAATATTATGAAAAATTAAATTTGCAGTTGGGTAATAAACTTATGGCAAAAGAAGAGTGCAGTCATAAAAGGTTTCAAGAAATTGATAAAACTTTTGAAAAATTTCTTCGGTTTGCTCAGTCAATATTGGCCCTCCGTCACTATTTCTTGGGCCATTACGTGACTGAAGAAAAATAGTTAGTAAATCGCTATAAGATAAAACAACCTTCGACATTAAATAAGTTGCATTCCACCGATGCTCCGCATCGGTTAAAAAGTTACGTGCTTTCTTACCGGATGCATGGCAAAACCTCTTCCATGCAGTAATCTGTGGGTTAGAAGCAGTTAACCACGCGATTGCTTGACGAATGGCATCGATTGAGCACCCACTCTTTTCAACCCAGATTTAACAATCAAATTAATTATATGATATGCACAACGCTGATACAATAGAAATGACTCAACATAAACAAAAAATAAAGGCTGCAATATTTTTATTGCCCTAGAATTAGCTTTAAATCTAGGATTATGCGAAGTTTGAATTTAGTTTTCGAAAGCAAGACTTTCACCAAAGTTCAAGGATAAATCTTGTCTAGCAATTAACCGGACAAGAGACTCCCGAGCTACTACGGGATCGTACTTCCAACTACGTACCGTACCGTCCGGATTTAGTAGAAGTTGCTGCTGCCGGAGTTGGATTCCTTGCTTTCTTGCACAAGCCTCCGCATGGTGCTTCAAGTGTCCTGTACCACCAGAAGATTTTGCAGATAGTTTACTCCTACATATTCTAAATCTAGCTACTTTTGCCTGCCTTTCGTCGGGGCCGGTCACGACCACCTCATCGAAGTGCTGCCAAACACCGGAAGTTCTCGATCTCTTCGAGCTGGTATCAACACACTACCGCTCACATTGCCGGAATATCCTTCAAGCCGCGCCGCCGCCCGAACCGGTACCTCCTTCACAACCGGTGGTGCCTGGAGCCGACCCCACCGAACTTTTTACTTTTTGGCCCTTTTTTGAAAAGATTATCACAAATAAATTCCTGATAGTTTTAATTCGGATAACGGACCCCAAGCTCGGCGCCATCGTTATTGGCTCCGAGCTCGGCGCCATGGATCTTGGCGCCGAGGTCAGCGCAGCACCTCAACTCCACCAAGTTGAGTGTTCATGTATTTCTCTAGCTATTCTTTGATGTAGTCACCTATTAGCTTTGTTGGCTATAATGTTGTGCTATTGACCTAGAGGTCATAGGTTCGAATCTTGCATGTAGCATGTTTTGCAAACTTTTTCTACATTAAGTTTTTATTCTTTTTAAATATATTTGCAAAAAAATAAAAATGATATATGAAAATTTCCTACTTTTTACATCCTAATTTTTTTGAATTTATTTCTTTTACATCCCTAATGTTTTGTAATTTTTGAATTTCTTTTTTCAATTTTTTTGGTACATCATAATGTTTTGCCTTTTTATTTATGTACAAAAATAAATAAAAAAGAATTAAAAAAAGACAAAACGTTAAGATGTACCCAAAAAAATTGAAAAAAGAAATTCAAAAAATTGCAAAGCATTAGGGATGTAAAAGAAATAAATTGAAATAAATTCTAAAAAAATTAGGATGTAAAAAATTAGGAAATTTTCGTATATCATTTTTTTTGCAAATATATTCTAAAAAGAATATGAAAACTAAATGTAGAAAAAAGTTTACAAAACTTGCCTTATGCAGGATTCAAACCTGTGTGACCTTTAGGTCAATAGCACAGCGCTATATCCAACTGAGCTAAGGTGCGACGTCGACCTCGGCGACAAGATCAACGGCGTCGTCCTCGGCGCCAAGCTCAGCATCAATAACAATGGCACCGAGATGTATAAGCTCGGCGCCAATAACGACGTCATCGAGCTTGGGGTCCATTTTTTGAATTAAAATTGACAAGGGCCTATTTGTGATAATTTTTTCAAAAAAGGATCAAAAAGTGAAAAAGATCGTCGACCGGAGGCATCGTCATCACCAGTTGGGAATGACCCCGATATGTAATTCGGGTCGAAATCACCCAACATGAACGACGATAAATGATATGGATAGTTTGGATGCATTCTGAAATTTTCAAATGAAATAAATAAATTTCAAAATAATTATTCACTTCACATAAAAATACAAATAATACATTAATATGAATATCACTTATATACTTTCCTACCACGTTGTCTTCACACCTCTGTGATTGCACTATTTTTCAACTCCGAAACTATTTTTAATTTTTCACAAAATTTGAGCAAATTTTGTCTAAATCAAAAAATCAAACCAAGATCACAAGAGAGCACTTGAGAGCACAAAATGAGATGGTTGGGGTGAGGAGAAATGGCTGGGGTGGGTGCCCTATTTATAGGATGAAATTCCTAATTTTTTGAAAAATTTTTCATTTTTTTGAATTTTTTTGTCCACCAACGGCTAATGTGAAAATCTAGCGGTTAGCACACGTGTCAGCTCGGGATTGGCTCGGGCGTGAGCCGTTACCGCGCGCTGACGACTGGCCGCCTCCCTCTTGCCACGCGTCGCGCCCTCATTGGTTGCCGCCGCTGCGTGTGTCGTGTCGGCCCGTGGGCCGTGCCGTGCTGGCCCATGGGCTCGACCGGCGGCCCAGGCACGACACGCATCTCTTCACGTGTCGTGTCGTGCCGTGTCAGTGAACAGTGCCGTCGTGCCCGGGCTGGCACGGCGTGGCCCGTCCCGTCTGGCCACCACTAGCTAGGAGAGGGGAGGAATCGGAATAAGTGTGTCGCGTCTAAGTGCGAGTGGATTATATACGTGCGCGTCTATCTTTAGTCCCAATTACTAAAAATGATCTTTAGTCTCAGTTGGTAATATCAACTGAGACTAAAAATAATTTTTAGTCTCGGTTAGTGTTACCAACCGAAACTAAAAATGATTTTTAGTCCCGATTGGTATTACCAACTGGGACTAAAGATCCCTAACAGCCTGACAAATTCTGACAAAAAATAAACTGGGACTAAAAATGATCTTTAGTTCTGGTTGGTACTATCAACTGAGACTGAAGATCATAAAGTCCCGCTATACTTTTTAGCCGGGACTAAAAAAATTTTAGTCCTGATTTTTGTTAAAACCAAAACTATTATGAAAATTGATAAATCGTCAGACCACTTCTCCCTTAGTGTTAATAAGGAGTATATATGAGTATTACAATCATTGGGGCTACAGATAACTCCAAGCATCCCATGCGATGTTAGCCGTCAATTTATTCTACATACACAATCTTGATCAGTTGATCTTGTCGCCCGTACAATGATAGGCCAAATAATTTGGTGGTGATGACGTGTCATGAATTGCACTAGTTTATGGGCCCAGGTGTACGTACTTGGCGTCATCAAGTCCACAAAAATCTCCTGCATACCATCGTGCATCAAATCTCTTAAACCTAACTTTGATTTGTTTGTATTGCGATATATAAGCACACATGCATTATTACGTTGCTGATTAGGATCGAAGTACTTTTTTTTCATCTACTGATTCTTGTACACGATATCATCAACGCATCGAGATCTAACTAAGAATGCACATGATTAATTTCTGGAGAAGATCAGGACGACGATGCTTCGAGAACTAAGCCAGGAAAGAGGCACATGCAGGACCAGTATTTAAAGTTTCGTTCAATTTGGACAGTTTCAGCCGTCGCTATATAAGTTTGTGTTTGCTGGAAAAGAATGCAAGTTGATTCACCGGACAGGTGCACGGTCTGTCATGCTCCGATGATGTCACCGTGATTTAGCCTATCATCCAAGTTTTTGAGACTTAGTAGGCTGACAAAATTAGGTAAGTTTACTCACCTAGCTTGATCTTCATATTCTCAACAGCCAAGTACTTGCCAATGGTTCCTTAGAATTTCCAGCCCTCTCAACCACAAGAAGGCTAACAGATAAATATGCATATGCGTGTGATTCCGATCGATGTCAAGTTAGGGTTCCGGGTGGGGTAGGTAAGAGGGGTTAAAGGGAGGAGGAGGTGAGATGATTTCTCATGTTTAGAGGGGTAGGGGAGGGGGGAGTGGCTAACTAGTAGTAGGTGTCGGCTATCTATAGCATCGTCAGTCATGGCTTGGTAGATTGTGGTGGACGAGATTTGAGCTAGGGAAAAGGATGTCGATCAA
Source organism: Oryza australiensis (assembly GCA_019925245.2). Lineage (NCBI taxonomy): Eukaryota > Viridiplantae > Streptophyta > Magnoliopsida > Poales > Poaceae > Oryza > Oryza australiensis. Next base: position 1,998,031 of record JAIFGZ020000342.1, read on the forward strand.
TTAGGTTGGGAATAGAAGGGTACGGTGATGGGTTAGGGAGTGACGAGGTGAATCGGCAGTGGCGCCACTGGCCATCAAAGGTGGGGGGTAAGGGAGGAGGGGGAAAACTAGGAAATAACTAAGTGGATAGCTAGAGGGAGCAGAAGTGAGGAAGAAGGTGATGAGCTCATCAGAGAGGATGTCATCTTAAACACCTCGACACATTTGTATCTTATAGTGTACTATGTAGTTGAGGCCCGTCTAGTTCAAAAGTGGTTGTAGTGGATGGTTTAGTAACCTTGAAAAATATAGGTAGCTCTACTACAGAAATGCACAAAGAGAACAACACTATAGGTGTCAAAAATGTTAAAACCAGCACATATAGATATTTTCCCATCTCCACGCGCTGAAAACATATACAACCGACACCTTTAAACAACTGTAGGTGTCGGTTCTAAAGAAAAACGGACACATATACTATAGGTGCTCGGGATCTCCCCTTTTTTAGCGCAAAGGGGGCCGAGAGGGGGGCTTATCTACTCACCCCCTCTAGCCCGTCTCTCTCTCTCTCTCTCTCTCTCGCCTCTCCTCCCCTCTTCAACGACGTCTCCCATAGTGGATCGGCATCGACGGCGGGCGGAGCAACGTCGGCGGCGGCTGCCGTGATGGATCCAGCATCTACGGCAGCTCCCACAGCGGATCAGGTGTCGGCGGCGAGCAGGGCGACGTCGACGGCTGCTCTCGCAACGGATACGGCGTCGACGGCTTCTCCCGCTAGTAGGGCGGTGTCGGTGGCGGCTCCTGCAATGGATCCGGTGTCGATGGCGTCTCCGTGGCGGATTTGGTGTCGGTGGCGGGCGGGGCAGCGGCGGTGGCTCCCGCGTGGATCGCGGCGGTGGCTCCCGCGGTGGATCGCGCGTTTGGGCTATGTGGTTTGGGGATTTTTTTGATCGATTTGTGCGGTGTGATTTGGGGATTTTGGATCGATTTGTGCTGTGATTTGGGGATTTTGGATCGATGGTGATATGGGTGTAATGAGAAACGGTTCGATGCATCAAGCTGACTTTTTTTCATTTCTGAAACCTCAAAGGTGCTGGTTCCTAAACCGACACCTTTGAGTCATCCTTAAAGGTATCGCCTGTTGGATACTGGTTGAAAAATCCGACACCTATAGCCGGTTCCCAACCGGCACCTATAACCTTTTTAGGTGAGGGTCCCTTAAAAGCCTTTACATTCCAATCATTGTATTTCTTGTTAACCTTTTCATACATATGAAATGAGGATAAAGTTATAAGCTGGTCACTGCGTGCTCATAGTCTGCTCAACAGACTAATGCAGATTTTAGAGGCAAAGAGTTACAATGTCATAGTGAAGCTTCAAGTTCATTGTACTCAATGAGAGAGACAAGAATACATAGTTGGAATGTTTTAATTTCTGAGAGTGGGACATGGGCTACCGCAACACGCATGTGGGTTAACAACACGTCCCTACACTAGTTGAATACCCACCTATTAAAGCCCCCCTCTCAATGAGAACCAGTGTTGAGCCACATAGATAGACATATGAATAATGATTTAGACAATTGCTAATTTCTCCTATAAAAATATATTATTCTTTTAATTTACTTTTCGAACTTTTGTTATTCATAAGTTTTAAAATAGATAGTTTGGAAATATAAAAGATGGGTACTAGCTACTTTTTCCTAATTTTTTAAAAATTAAGTTTATAAAAAAATATAGCAACATCTAAAACAGTTTCATTAAATCTAACCTTAAATATATTTTAATAATATATTTATTTTATGTTAAAAATGTTACTATATTTTTATAAACATAGTCAAGCTCAAACTTCGCTATGAAAAAATCTTATAAAGAGTAGCTAGATTTGTCTTAAAATCAAACGGGGAGTAGTAGATTTGATATACTTTCATAGAGAAATTCTGATAAAGATTATCGTCAAAATTTTATCTCGAAGACCTTAAAAATAATGAAAATGTAATGTGCCTGCACAAAGTTTCCATACCATATCAAAACCACCGATACGGTTTATCCAACATTTTGGACAAGCCATTATTTACTCTGTGTACTGATCTCAACTTTGTTGACCTCTTTGCTGCTGACTCATGCACACTCACAAGTTCACTTTAAGTGTGTTTAGACAGGCATATATACCTCGTCATCCCTTACACCTTTTAGTTCTACCTTTACAACACATACAAAATGATATCATCACTTTGATTCTAAGCCAGAAATTAATTTTGATATCAAACACCACTAACTGGGAAGAAATATTATACTCGTTCTCAAAGACTCAAACCTTCGATGCTTGTCTTTCCACCGGAAATCCTTTTTCTATATGATATGACTATCATAATGCATTAATGCTGCGTATTGCCAAATAGATATACTCTACAAGGTAAGATATAGATTAAAAATAGAAAAATATTATATATATATATATATATATATATTACAAATTGTACTACGTATGCTCAGTACATTTAATACATCGGTAACCACCTATATTTGCACACATATAAATATTAGCAAGCTTTCTTAAGAAAAAAACTTATAAACTACACACACGACGTTTACATGTATGAAGCTAACGCTTGCTTGGAAGGCCTGTAATTGATCCAATATTTTATTTGATCGTAAAAAACTAGGAAAAAACCCATAGTTACAAACCATTTTATAGAAAGAAAAGAAAAGAGTTTTAAGGATTAGTTGGAGGGAGAGAAAAACAAGCCTGGAAGAAATAGGCTCCACGAAGCGTGAAAGTGCGCTGGGGGTAATTGATCCAATATTATCTTGTAAGTATATTCCGGCCAGATCTTGAAAGTGCGCTGGAAGGACCGTATTACAATAAAATTACTCCCTTTTTCACTGAAATTACATCCATTTTTTTCTATGGAGGCCACACTACTTTTCCAACAAAACTTGGCCTCATTCAATCCACGTCCCTGCTCTCCATGGAGTCCACTCGAAGCCGCCATTGTTTCCATTCCACCGGTCTTGATGCCCATCTTCGATGACTTCGATGAAGCTAGCGAGCTAGCTTGGTGCCTACAGGGCCTTCTATTTTCGATAATGCTGATCCTCCGATCTGCCTTAGAACGAGTACATAAGATGATATAAGCCAGTTATATATGCTATTACATCATAGTTATGTTTATGGGGAGGAGAGAAGATAAAAAAGAAAAAATAAGCTAGATTTATAGCTAGCTACAACACGAGTTTTAACAAACTATGTAAAAGAAATATGGACTATGTATTAATGGTATGGTGTAGTATGTATTTACCATTAACTATTGTATGAGTGGGCTGTTAAGTTAGTCATAGATGATGTATCAATTTTTAAAGCTAGTAGTTGACTATTTTATTAAACTTGCTCTTAGTTTCAAGGTCAAATTTGATGTCTTGGTAGTGGAGAGAGGGTTTCCCTTACCGCCGGTAATCGCGCTTACCGTGGAGATACGATAAGGGTTACCAGCGGTAAGGTTTGCCGAATTTTGTCCGAATTTAAAATTTTGAAAAAAAACAAAAAAATCATGGAGATAGTTTTTGAATTTTCGTGCTAGATGGTGATGATTTTTTTTAAAAGGAACAACATAAAATCACTTTTGAGGACAAAATCGAGATTAGTTCACAAAATTGAAAAAAATTACAGTGATGGGCCTTATGTGCACTGTTCATCTGGCCCATTAAGGGCCAAATAATAAGAAAATATCTCTTGGGTCCTCCTCTCGTTCTCTCTATGTCGGCACGGGGTGAGGGTCCCTGAGAGAGGCGAGCTTACGTGTGAGAGGCAGCGGCAGCGCTAGATCTGTCGCATACGTGGCGGCGGCCGCGGTAACTGCACGATAGGCGACAGTAACCACGCGGTAGGAGGCGATGACCGCCTAGGAGGTGCACCAAAGGTAACCCCCTCCATAATTGCGGTTACCGCGCGGTTTATGGCGGTAACCACGCGATATCCTTCGGTTACACCGATATAGTAGTAGATGATAGCGTTTCTTAGCCGAGCGATAACCCTGAGGAACCGCGCGGTAACCGTGCTTCCTACCGCGGTTATCGCCGCCTAACCATGGCTTGATTGGTTGTATGTTGTGAAAATGTTGTGCGAATGAACGTTGAATGTTGTGCAAATGTTGAATGTTCTACAAGTTATAGTTTTCAAAGTTTTAGCGTACTTCCATTGTGAATGTTGTGCAAATGTTGAATGTTGTGCAAGTTATAGTTTTTAAAGTTTTAGAGTAGTTCTATTGGGAATAAAGTGCGGCGAAATAGATCAAATATGATTTTTGTAGTGAACCATTGATGTGGAAAATGGTATGTGTTATTTGTTATTATGTTACGCTATGTCGCCTTGGTAATTTCTTTCATAATGTTGTATTTTTCCCATATGATTCAGGGTGGAGATGGCAGATAGTAGGGACGTTGTGTGGGAGCACGGGGAGAACATACCACTAGGATTTTGTTGTAAGTATTGTCATCAAAAAAAGAGCGCCGGTGGGACAACCTGACTTAAAATTCACTTGGCTGAAAAAGGGAAGGAGACCACATACTGCAATTCAGTGCCTCCAGATGTTCATGATTACTTTAGACGCGAGCTAGACATGATTAAAGATTTAGGTGCCAAGCGTAAAAGTGATAGGTCAAGAACAGTTGAAGCGGCAAGGGTCCACTATTATGACCTAACAGGTGATGCCGACGAGGAGGAACAAATGGAAGCGGCCATGCAAGCCTCAAGGCAAGAGGAAAATTTAGGAGGGATATGGAGGAGCATGGTGGCACATATGAACATGGCGGTGGCAGTGGATCCACTCAGCCTGAGGTAGGAAGATGTAAAAGTAACCCAATTGCTAGTTTGCTTTGAAGGGATACATCTCAGAGGGAGTCACATGCTGTGAGAGATTATAATCTAGCAAGCACGAAGTCCCGTGTGCAGACACGCATTGACACTGGATTCTTCACAAAGAAGGGAAAGTAAGATAGGGAGGTCATTGGTGAGTCCTGGGCAAGGGTCTTCTTTACCTGAGGCATCCATGTAAGAAATGTCTATAATCCATATTTTGGCAGCGCTGTGAGAAAGACACAGAAGTGGGGTACGTATGCAGTTTATACGGATTCATATTTTATGCAAAGATTATAGACTAATTTCAGAATATGTTAATTGTAGGTGAAAACATATCTTCTCCAACTAGTAAAGAGATAGATGGCAAGTACCTTGATGCCACAAAGAAGGACGTAAAGAAGCAATTCGAGATGTTCAAGCTTGATTGGGATGAGTACGATGTTACTTTAATGTGTGATTCTTGCACTGGCCCGACGGGCATGGCTGTCATAAACTTTTTGATATATTGCAATGGAATAATGTTTTTTCACAAGTCCACTGATGTGATGGGCTACAGTCAGGATGCTAACTTCGTGCTGAAGGTGACGACTTTGATGCTACACCTTACACTTATATGTTATTATCAAGTTTAGGATGACAGGCTAATTTTTATATTGTGATGTACTAATGTATGAGATCAGGAAGGTGGTACACGAAGTAGGCCCTCAACATGTCGCGCATATTATCACTGTCAATGGGACAAACTACAAGAAGGATTACAAACTACAGCAACAAGAGTACCCACTATTGTGTGGCAACCTTGCGTGGCTCACACAATTAACTTGATGCTTAAGGAGATTGAAAAAAATGCCAGACCATGAAATGATGATTGTGAGTGGTAAGAAAATATGCAGATGGTTGTACAATCATTCCAAGCTGCATGCTATGATTGTCCACATAGGCTTCACTTAGATGGTGGGGTTATTGCTTCACTCACATGACTTGATGCTCATGTCCATACAGGAATACAACATGGCATATAATCAGTGGAACACCTAGATATACTCTATGTTAGTATGTGCTTGTATATTTCCTTCTTTTAAACTATAACTTCTATATTTCTCTCGCTTGCCATATGAACAATTATATATGTAGTTGTGGACATTATATTGTGGACTCTATTATTTCAGTTACATGTGGACATCATTATGCTTTAAAATGTGAGGTTTGTTGAAATGTTGTTGTTCAATTGTTATGTTATGAATTATTGAATTGCTTTGAAGTCCATAATATAAAAAAGGTCATGACAAGTATTCTACATCCACAAGTTAGGTTTGCAAGTATCCTATATATTCTTCTAATTATCCCGAATTTCTCCACACATTTAAGTGTTTTTCTATTTTTTAGCCTTAATTTTTTCTGCCAAACAACCCGCGGTAACTGCATCTCATATTGTGGTTACCACGCGAAACCATGCGGTAACCACGATCAAACCGTGCGGTTTGAATTCAAAATTTTGGAAACGAAATTCACATGGTTTTTGACGGTTACTGCGGTAACCGTCGAACCGCGGAGGAGGGGCGGTAACCCCTTCCAGATGGTAAGGAAAACCCTAGTGGAGAGCATACAAGGAATTGGCTTTGATTGAATTTTTCATTGATTTGTGTAGTGTTGGCCTGCTAGCCGGCAACGTGATGTTGTTTATCTGAACTTTTTGTTATCTCCTAAATGTCATGGTCATGTGCACAGTTCTTTCTACACTGATATTTTCTGAACTTCCTTTTCTTTTCTTCTGTTTTGTGCAATTGTAGCTCCGATCCAGTTTGGTGTTTTGATCTAAAATTTGAATGCATATTGTGTACCAAGCCCATGTCTTAACTAGTGAAATATGAATCCAATGATGCAACATTGGTTGAGCCACGGAAGCAACGCGCAAGTGCCGCCGCGTCCGATTCAGAAAGAAAAAATCACAACTTTTGGATGAAAGAGGTTGGGGAACGAAAGTAAGAACAATCCTCTAGGTTCTTCACGAGGCTTGCGGTGTTCCGGGGCAAGCCAATCGGGCAACCTTCCCATGCCTTTGGTTAGAACTAGAAAATAATCGTACAAGGAAAGAACACTAGATCGGAATAAAAGGGAAGGAGATAAAGAGCAAAACAAAATAGCCTTACATTTCACCCACGGCACATTTGTATCCAATCCATCCACCTTCGATTGATCAACACAATCGCTTTTTTCGTGCGGGCCGAAAGACATCATCCGTGCAGAAGGCCAACCCGCATGCCCGAGAAGGTCTGGAAAAATCAAATTTTTGCATGAGGGCGGCCTAACCGCATGGGAAGATATATTATTCCATGCGGTCGACTTAGAGCGACCGCACGGAAAGATCTATTATCCCATGCGGCCCACTTAATATGACCGCATGGGATAATAGATCTTCCCGTGTGGTCTCTTTAAGTTGATCGCACGAGAAGATAGATTTTCCCGTGTGACATTATATGTGTTTGTCGAGCTGTTTGGGAATATTTCGTCCTATATTAAAATTGAATTATTGAATGATACGCGTACTGCAAATTTCACATATATAATTTGACATCACAAATTTCACATTTATAATTTGACATCACAAATTTCATAAAAAAAATCACATCACAAATTTACAACCAATTTCACATATATAATTTGACATCACAAATTTCACAAAAATAATTTCACATCACATATATGCATTTCACATCACAAATTTCTCATCATACATTCATTTGAACACATTCAGTTCAACACATTCACTTGAACAAATTTGCAAAAAAAATAAAAGTAACCAGCAGTGGAGGAGGAGTCGGCGGCGGTCGGTGAGGAGCCGGTGGCGGTCAGCAAGGAGGAGGCGGTTGTAGTGGAGGAGGAGGCCGCGGTGGACGAGGCGGTCACGGTCGGTGGAGGCGACCGCGGAGGAGGCACCGACGGCGGTGGAGGCGATCGCGTGAATGCGACGGTGGCGATGGTCGGTGGGGCCGGCAACGGTTAGTGAGGAAGGCGGTAGATGGGCGACGGCGGTGGAGGCGGCGGAGTCGGTGGGAAAGGCGGCCGCGGGCGGTCGCTAGAATATTTGACAGCCTAAAGGCGCTCGAGACTTAGAAAAATTTGGAGCCCGCGTGCACCCTATATAGGCGGTCGGTGATCATCACGTGTGGGCGGCTTAAGGGCCCGCACGGAAAGATATCTTTCCGTGCGGGCGGCTTGCGGCCCGCACGGAAAGATAGTTTTCTCGTGCGGGCCCTTAAGTCGCCCGCACGCGATAATCGCCGCCCTTATATGGTTTGCTCAACTATAAAACTAAAAAATATCAATGCACATATTAATTTTATTAATTAATATAAATACTATTTTATTAATTAACATATTAATTATTCTATTTATTTTAATCAACCTTATGATTATTACTGAAAATACATTAATCATCCACACAAATATCATAAGTTTGATATAGAACCACACATTCACTCGTAACACCATAAGTTTGATACATTCGTTCGCAAAAATATATTGTAAACAAAAACAAACTAATGTTTCATAATTTTTGGATTAACATCCTTCCACAAGGATGAATACTTTGATTCATCGAGGACACTCTCAATGCGCTTGATCCGGATAGAAAGATATGTGAATAACGAAACAATGTCATTGTGTCCAATTTTACTTTGTTCAACATACGTAAATCCAAATTTATCTACCATGTTGTCTTTCACCCATTGGCATCTAAGAACATGGATCTGAATGTTTAAACCGTAGTCAAGTTCCCAGATTTCTTATAGATCGCCAATTTTATCTGAGAATAGTGATTCACCAGACGGTAGCTTTTTATCCTTCAGCCATTGGGAAAAACTATGCTTTGTTCTTTCGAAACCCAATCGGCGGATCACCCAGGATTGCATGCTCTGATCTCAAAAATGTGTTGCTCAATGTAGGGCTCAATGATGGCGAGTTGTTAAAGCACACTGCTGTGTGCATCTGATACCGCTTTGTAATCGTTGTCGTAGAAATAATTTCTTCCCACAGTACCCTTTCCAGATAACCTTCCATTATGTCAAGGCATTGGTATCCCAATGGGGTTGACATCTTTCATATAATCTAGGCAACACTCGACAACCTTCTCAGTTGTGTAACCCTCTATCATCGAGCCCTCCGAATGAGCACGATTACAAACATACCCTTTCAGAACAGTCATGTATCGCTCCTACGCCCACATTTGATGTAGGTATAGAGGACCAAGTTCAATAATTTAAGGGACAATATGAACAATGAGATGCTACATCATATCGAAGTACGATGGAGAAAAAACATCTCTAGTTGGCAAGCTGTCTCAGACTACAAATGTCTGAAAGGGTCCTAATTCTTCTGTATCAAAAACTTTCTGTGAAACTCGATTAAAAAAATAGCACAGCTTTGTTATCACTACCTTGGTGTGCATTGGCTTCACCGCCCTTATAGCGATAGGGAGAAATACCGTAAGCATCTTATGACAGTCGTGAGCATTGTATCCAATAAAAGTTTACAAAAACGGAAGCAAATAAAAGAGAAGATCAAGCATGTTACCTTTTATATTGATTGCAATCGAAAAATTTGAGTTGAAATCCTCCCCCTATTAATTGGCTCTTTTTGGAGTGAGAAACACCGAGTTGAATATGGCAATAGTTGGGTTGGGGTAGAATATATGGGCCCATCATTGCGTGCAACCCACTTAAGGGACCGCACGAAAAATGAATTATCCCGTGCGGTCGCTTAGGTCGACCGCACACGATGTTGCGACATTATCGCGTGTGGTCGCTTAAGTGGACCACATGGGATAATGTGTCTTCGTGTGTGGCCTACTTAAGGGATCGTACGCGATAATACCGCAACATCGCGTGCAGTCACTTAAGTCGACCGCATGTGATGTTGCTGCATTATCGCGTGCGGTCGCTTAAGTGGACCATACGGGATAATGCATCTTCGCGTGCGGTCCATCAACCGGCCCCGTGGGACCGATTTTTCTAAGCGTGTTCACTTATGACCCACCTGAAACCTACCGAGGGGGTCTCGTTTAGAAAAATAGTTTCTGTAGTAGTGCGATCCCAACACACCACTTTACATCTGCTCCGCTGCATCACGCATCGCTCCATATCACCTGTAAATAGATACCAGCTCCAGCATCATTCTTCTCTACCGCTTCATATCTGTGCTCTTTATTAAAAATGAATAGTGATGATGGTAGTTTTATCACCAACCTCGCTGTTAACTTCTAACCTTTTCTTTTAAAAAAATGATATGTGAGGTTAGAGAACCCACGTACTCATAAACTTTTTACTTTTTATGGAAAGAAAGAAATAGCGTGAAACTAAAAAGATCCGCATGTAAGTAATAAATATGTACAATAATTAAATATAATAATAATATATTAATAACAAATTTTGTTAATTAAAATCTCATTGCAAAGCACAAGCATGTAATCGCCACTGCCGCTTTGATCCACCGCAGCCTCTGCATGCTCCTCGACTACTGTTGAGCTCAGCGCGCAGAGACCGCCTTGAGCAGAAGGGTGTCGCTAGCAAGCTCGCCGCTAGCCCGTTGCCCTAATGATGATACCATCATCGTGAGTACGATTCTGGTAGCACGATGAAGGAAGGGGTGGCAGACAAAATAAAACAACCTCATTGGTTAATTGGCATAAATTTAAAAGAATTAATTATATTGTTAATTGTTAATATAAATCTAAAAGTACATATAAACATAATTAATATAGAGGTAGGTCATAGTCACGCGAGGGCATGACTTAGAAGACTAGTTGTGATGAATTGATGTTAATTTTTTTTCTCAAATCCTAGGTATAGTCCTCTCCCAAACATATGGATGTTTTTATTTATTTCACCAGTAAATTTGAGTTACATGTGCAAATATACCCGATGTTTCCAAACACGCCTAAAAGAGATATTTTCGAGCAGCCGTGGATATAGAGCTGAAATAATATTAGATTTAATGAAAATAATTTCCTATGAGTTATTTATCAACTATTACAAAAATGATAAATAGGATTATAAAAAACATAGTGTGAGAAGAATAAGACTTATTCCCTCTCACACACACCACAAACAGCACAAGAAGGTGAGACTCAAACCTAGGTGGATGAGTTCACAAGTATGTGTGCTCATCATTGCACCCCACGAGAGTTCTCTTTCGTAGGATTAAAATGCAAGGAATCATTGACCCCTACCTCAATTGAAAAGAATAAGACATGCATGTTTTGAAAAGTTAAATACGTGTAATTTTGACTAACCATGAAGAAAAAAACATGCATGTGGAATGACATACGAGTGGCATCGATGAATTTGTATTTGAAATTACTTTCTTATGATATTAATTTTGCAGTTATTGATAATATATATTACAAAAAAATTATTTTCAAGGCTTAAAATTGGAAATTATGTCAAAGACTAATACACCTTATATTTTTATATTTTTAAAGGGAGGGAGCAACATTGAAATCCTATTGCAATGTTTTTTCTTCAAGTAATCATAGTAAAGCTTACCACGCAAATTTCAATCAAGTCTAAATTCTAGATCCTCGCAAAAAAAATCAAAATTAATTGTAGCAACAAAATTATTACTGAAAGGAAAATCCCAGAATTGCATCAAGTAATAGTCCTTTTAAAGGTATTCATACTTTGAACTTGTTACATAATTACTTACATGTGTCATGTTCTTTTAAAAAGACTACATAACGGTATACCACTTATCCCCCATGCCACGTGCTCACGCGTCGCCTTCTCTCGAGTATGTCACATGCTGCTATGATTATAATGCGTGCTTGCGGTGTGTATCACCAACCTTTTTACTTTTTAATCTTTTTTAAAAGATTATCATAAATAGACTCTTCATAGTTTTAATTAAAAAATAGACCTCGAATTCGGCATCGTTGATATTAGCGTCGAGCTCTTAGTAACGTGAAGAACATCAAAGAACACTATGTACTGCGTAAGTTATTTGTTTTAGTATGGGTCAGCGCTAAGATCTATGGCGTCGAGCTCGGTACCAATAACAACGGTGTCGAGATGTGTAAGCTCGACGTCAATAACAATGGCGTCGAGCTTGGAGATCCATTTTTCGAATTAAAACTGTCAAGGGGCTATTTGTGATAATCTTTTTAAAAAAGAGTAAAAAGAAAAAAATCGGGATGTATCAATCTATGGTCGTATGGTCTTGTTCTGATAGGTAGCTAGTAGCATGCATACCAACACTACTGGAGAAAGCCACAACTGTCACGGTTCGTAACCCCCAGTAGTCCCGGTTGTCAAACCGGGACTACGAATCCGGGACTAGAGATGGGTGATCTCTAGTCCCGGTTAAATAACCGGGACTAAATATGCACTTTAGTCCGGTTGAAGCCACCAACCGGGACTAAAGATGGTGGAGCCACGTGGCGGCTGCGCATCTTTAGTCCCGGTTGGTGGCTTCAACGGACTAAAGAATTATTTATATTTTTAATTTTATTCTTTCTCCAACAGTGCTACATACTACATATTACACACATATTATTATTTTACACACATATATTTATAAATATATATTATATAATATATATTTATAAATATATAAATTACACACATATAAATGAACTTAAGAAAGAAAATATATACATATAATATATTACCAAAACATATACACATATGTACAATATTCATATATATTTCGTATGTTATAAAACATTGTCTATTTTGTGGATCCGGTGGTTAAGTTACTTAAATTAAAATAGAACTCCCCCGTGGGATAATTGATCTGCTTGTTTATAAATCCCATCAATTCTTCCGGAGCGGCTTGTATGAAAGTCTCGTGGGGGAGGTTGTCTCTTACTTGCATAAGCTGTCATTAATTCGATCAAACGAGAAATAAATATATGAAGTTAATAAGAAATCGGTACGTAATGTATGAATAGCTGTTATACGTACATCTATATCATCGATAGTTGTGACATCGGTCACAAAGCGGTGAATGTAGTCACAGACGTAGTATCCGCATAAGTTGATGCCCTGCGACTGTTTTGCACACTAAAGAACAAACGACGACAAGTTTAATATACATTTCATATTTTAGAACAAAGTAATAATTCAAAACAACTTTGGAGCATGTTACTCACTGGAAAGTTCATCCTCACGGAGAGCTTATCTTTCCAATTTCCGCGAACATTAGTCCGAAGCCGTTCCCATGCCCTACGTGCAGTTAAAAGTTAGCTAGTAAATATCAGAGAACCACATATATGCAATAGCTAGCAAGTAAGATGGCATTACCTATTTAGCAGTTCAAATATCTTTGTGTATGTGGACTCTAGTTTATCCATTGAGTCAAAGACATGGATCCGCGAGTTATCCATGTCAATTACTAATAGAACCCAGTGGAATTTGCAAAGTGGTTTAGATGACGCATATGAAAAATTTATGTATGCCCACGGAATTGAAATAGGTATGGAAGGAAGAAAATACTTACGCAGTGTTGTAGGGCAGAAGGATAAATGACCGATAGTGGTTTATCACCAGCGACTTGTAAATGTTGTCCAGTGTTGGATCAGGAAAATGATCAACCAATATGCCGTTGATTTTGCGTGGATCCATGAATCTATGTTTGCTACAGTCGTGCATGTTGCAGTATTGCATCGCCATTCTACAACGGTTAAAAAGAATTTTAGTCAGCTAAATACAAGCAGGTAAGAAACGAAATAACAGAACGAAACTTACAAAGCCCGCGTGGCTAAAAGTGAGACGTCGATGGCATCAAGCTGGTAGAGGTCGAATATGTCTTCGAATCGGATATAGAAGTCGTCACCTCCATCGACGAAATAGTACTGTGAATATTTGAACGTTACCATCTCTCCACCCTTGCTAGATTCTTGCATGTACCACTTGTGGAAGCGGTACATCTGTGTTGGTAGCTTTTTCACTTGATCCGGCTTTACAAGAGGCTTTCCAAGTTTGAACTTGTATTTTAGCGGAGCCTTCGCCAGGGGAGCACGGCCATGTAATTGATCCATTGAAATTCCAGCATATTCCATAAATTGTCTTAAGTCTGATCTGACATTTGGAACACTGAACTAGGGTACATCTTTGCCCGTTCTCTTCGCCTTGACAGCAGCCTTCCGAATAGTCCTGTCGTAGTCGGACTGCGGTTGAGGTTGCGGTTTAGGCTGTGGCGTTAGGTACGTCTTCTTGAAGAAGTCCTTGGTCTCCTGGGGGATTTCAGGAGGCTTCTCAGGAGACTTCTTTCTGAAGTGGGCCTTGACTTCAGCTTGGACGGCCTCGTGCAGCTCCTCTGGAGTCATGTCGTACGCCGTTTTCTTTAGGGCTGGTGGGAGCGGGTCAAGTTTAGGCCTCTTGCTTCTTGGTCCACTGCTGGTTGACCTTGACCGCGTGGCTCGAGATGTTGTCCGTTTAGGAGTCGGTGCTCGTTGTGGCGATGGAGGAGTCTGAGAAGGTGGTGGAGTTGGAGACGACCGTTTAGGAGTCGGTGCTTGTGGAGGCGACGCAGGAGGTGGAGGAGGCGGAGGCGGTGAAGGAGACGGAGGAGACGGCCCACGTGGAGGCGGAGGAGACGGCCCACGTGGAGACGGAGGAGACGGCCCACGTGGAGACGGAGGAGACGACCCACGTCCGGGGAATATTATGAAGATCTTCCTCCAGAGAAATATTCCGTTAGCTGTTTCTCCTAGCGTCGGCTCCCGTCTCCTCCGGCAATATCCAGCTCGAGATCTTCATAGCCTCGTTCCACTGTTCAATTTCAACTTTTGAGTACGCAGGTGGAACGGGTCGGGAGTGGTAGGTGTCGTCTCGTTCTACTGGAATGGCCATGCCCGACGCGACCTGTTCGAGAAGATTGTTTATTAGTTAGTAATGAACATTGATTGACAAGTTATTCAACGAAATATGCGTACAACATAAAAGTACGAACATACCTTTATTGTTATGTTCTTTAGCGGAATGTGCAGCTCACATGGTGTTCGTTGTGTGATGTCATCAACGGGGCATGGCGGACCCGGTTCAGCTTGTGGGGCTAAATCACCTTCATTTCAGTTGAAGCGCGCACGCTGCTTTCGTCGTAGTTGAGCTGGCCGTTGCCTGGAGCCAGTTGGCTAACCCAATGGCTCCGCTCCTCTCGCCAACCTTATGGCCAGCCTTTCATCCATAATCTGATCAATCTACGAGAGCCTCATTTCCATCTTAGCGAACCTCGCATCTTTATCTCGCTTTGACCTCATTCGGCTCTTATATGTGTCGACGTCAACTTGGAACCCGTATTTCCAGGGGACGACGCCTTTTCCTCGCGTTCGCCCCGGGTGCTCTGGGTTTTGGAGGGCGAGCGTTAGCTCGTCCTTCTCTCCGTCGGGCCTGAACGCGCCCGAGGAAGTGGCTGCGGCGCTTCCTCTAACCTCCGTCCGGCTTCTTGAATTTCATCACCAAAGATAAGCTGTGCCATTGACGGGATTAAGTGAGCCGCCGTGAGCATAAAACCGAGTGTTTTGCTCGTTCCGGCCAGGTGGTTGTGCCGGAACGATACCTCGCACTTCAAGGTCGGCTTCCATTTTCTCCCATTTCTCCATTGCTTTCTTATAGCCGCCTCGACCCAAGCTTGTGATGGTATTTCTTTTAGCTGCATTGGCCTTGTTCTTTTCTATGATAGCTTGTCCTTCTTCCCCAGTCTTATGTTCAACAAAAGCATCCCAATGATCTCGAGCTTCGGGAACTTGTCAAAGTCGGTCCGGCCCTTCAGGATATATTTCTTGTGTAACTCTTTCTTGTAGTTCCTGAAGAGCTCGCCATTTTCTTTAACGTCCATTCCTTGACCCTTGCTTGTTGTGAGTGCGGGATGGTGAACGTTTGCAGCATTGTAGTCCACGCATTTCTTTCTCGAGTCCGGGAGATAGCTCGCTCATCTCCTCCCGTCCTTGATCGCCTCTAGTTGGCAACGCTTACGGGCACGTGATCCCTCACCACCCATCCGCTGTGCGCCACAAACTTCCTTACGGCGTCCTCTGGGGCAATAGGGCGACCGTCAGATTCTACCTCCGTTATGACATGTCGACCCTCTATGCGCTTGTTGAGACCGCGTTGCCCGCGTGCCCTCTTCTGTCCAGCGGAGGCGTAGGCAGAGGCGAAGCCCTCATTCTCCTCATCGTTCCCCTGCACGTCCCCCTCCTCGTTGAGGTATTGATTTGTATCTTCATTCCCCTCCTCATTGTAAACCTCTGTTCCTCGTGCGATCTCATCATGGAGAAGCTGTTCCTCGTTACAATCCGCCATTTGATTGTTGTGGGTTGAGATCTTAATCAAAGAATTCTGAAAAAAAATTATTCGGTTATATCATTGGAGAGGAAATGAAAAATTGAGGAAAGGAGATGTCCGTTCGTCCACGTTCGTTCGTCCGTTCGCAAACGTCCGTCCGTCCACGACCGAACGAACGAACGAACACTCGTTCGTTCATTCGTTCGTCCGTTCGTTCGTTCACGACCATTTGTTGATTTTAGCGTTCTCGTTCGTTCAAAAATACAAAATTCACAATTCCCATAAACATTAAAATTTCATATGTAAATACATATTCAATATTCAAAATTCTCAAGAACTCTAATAACAGTCCATTTACATATAACAGTACATTTACATACAAAAATCATATATTCAAAATACCCATACATACAAAATTCATATATTCAAAATATACATATATTCAAAATACACATATACTCAAAATTCATTAACATTCACAGAGTGCGACGGCGGCGGCGTGGAGTGGAGGGCGCGGCGCGCGGCCGTTTAGGGTTTAGGGGCCGGCCGGCTCAGGGGGCCGTGGGGAGGGGGCGCAAGAGGACTGGGTGGCGTGGGGAGGGGCGGCGGCGACGGCGACCGCGACGATGGCCGCGATGGCGATGGCGTCGACGGCGGCCAAACCCTAGCGTATAATGTTGGGAAATCTTACGGGCGCGGCGGCGCTAACTGCGACGGCGACGAAGACGGCGCGGAGCGGAGGTCCTCCGGCGACGAAGACGGCGGAGACGGCGTCTGCGGCGTCGACACAGGGCTCGGCGACGGCGACGAAGACGATGCGTTCCGAAGTGCGAAACGGCTAAGTGTTGGATCCCCAGTAAGGCCCTTGCTATATATAGTCACGGCGTCATTTGTCCTGGTTGAATCCAACAACCGGTACAGAAGATCCTTTACTCCCGGTTGGTGGCTCCAACCGGGACAACAGATACAAACGTTAGTCCCGGTTGAAGCCACCAACCGGAAGCAAAGATGTCTGCCCCGGTTAGTGGCTTCAACCGGGAGTAAAGATCATATCTTTTGTCCCGGTTTAATCCACCAACCGGGACAAAAGATTGCAGGGCAGCCACGTGGCGCAGTCGGTTGACATCAATAGTCCCGGTTGATGGCTCAAACCGGGACTAAAGATGTTTTCCCGCCCAATGAAATTCACCTCTAGTCCCGGTTTTTAACAAACCGGGACTAATTATTATAATGCCCTATTCTATTGTATTTTATATTCATGTATAATTATAATGTTCATATGTTAATATATTTTATATTCATATATAATTAATATATGTTTATATATAATTAACATGGTGTTTCAAGAAAAGATCGTGTATTTATATATAATGCCCTATTCTATGGATAGTACGTACCAAGGTTCTTGATGTAATTATAGATCTTGAATAAGGTCAAGTGGAAGACAGGATAATATTCAATGATTCAATTTAATTTACATCGTCCATAAATAAATTTAGCTATGTAACATTTGTCCTCATATACTTTCTCCGCACAATTATTCCTTCGTTATGATCGTTGCGTGAGTAAGGGGTGTCATCAATTGATAGGAGGATACTCGGTCAACCGCCACCGTGAACGGAGGTTGCCCGTCAAACCGATCGTAATCTTCGTCGTTCTATCCTCGACTCCCACGATTTTCCTTTTGCCGGGAGAACCACGTGGCGCTTTGGCTCGTCGGACTCTTTCTCCTTCTTTGATTTGCTAGCCATGTCCTTGACATAGAAAACTTGTCGTACATCATTGGCAAGTATGAAAGGTTCGTCTGAGTATCCAACCTTGCTCAGGTCGACCGTTGTCATCCCACTTGCATCAATATGGTTACGCCTCCACCACCAAGCCTAACCCACTCGGCACCGAAACAGAGGGACCTTCGAGGTCCATAGTCCGGCTCCCATATGTCATCGATGCCGCGTAATATGTGCTAGCCGTACCGTCGTATCCCACGGCATCGATGCGGACCGTTCGATTCGTGCTCTTTAAGTCTTGGGCCCGTGTGTAAAATGTGTACCCATTGATTTCATATGTCTGGAATGTGGTGATCGAGCAAGATGGACCCCTCGCCAAGAAGGCTAGTTGTTGCTCAATGCTCGCGTTGCCCATGAGACGATGTCGCAGCCAAGTAGGGAATGCATCGATGTGATAGCGTGTAATCCAGGCATCCGTCTTACCGATGTTTTCCGAGCGAACAATCACCAAGTGCTCCTCGATGTAAGGAGCCACCAATGAAGATTGTTGCAGCACGGTCCAATGTGCTTTCCTGTACAAGTCATTGTCTATGTTCATTATTGCCTTCCTTCCAAGAGTTCCCTTCCCCCGTAGTCTACCTTCATGGCTTGATTCAGGCACCCCGATGGGACGGAGTGTTAGTGATATGCCCTAGAGGCAACATGGAGATGTTGGATATCACGTCAATGTTTATGTATAAATGAATAAAGTGTTATTCAGTTCTATGAAATAGACATCTTATATTGATCAATAAGTACGTGACTTATTTATGAGACTCTATATGTATGAATATATTTCTAAACGATCCCTGATCATATGTCATATTGTTGGAACAAATATGATTTTAAGATCGGCATGTTTATTGATTGATGATCATGTCTCATAGATCATGGGTATGGAGATACCAAATCAATAAACATGGACATATGTGTTGGAGAACACATTGTTGGATAGACCCACCATGAGACACTACAGGAATTAATGTGCCATTAGTTGGTCTCAGGTAGTGTTGGTACAAAGTCCATAGACCTGAGATCACCATGGATTCCAACATGTGTAGTAGCCTACTTTGGGACTACCAAACGCTATTCCGTAATTGGGTAGTTATAAAGGTAGTTTTCGGGTTTGCTATGAAACATGGAGTGGGATGTGAGTGATCAAGATGGAATTTGCCCCTCCTTTGGAGAGATATCTCCGGCCCCTCGCGGTAATTGATTATGGAAATGCATGGCCATGCTAAGTTGATTGAGGAGTCAATCAACGGACGATAATCCAATATGGTTCGAGTGAATGGTTAAGATATTGAAGGGATGGCACACATCTTGCCTATAGCTTAACCGGTATCGTGAGGCAAAGGGATTTGTGTACACATTACAGGTTCGAGCCGATATTATTCTTGTATACTATGGTGTCAATATGTGCTGCTAGGCGCCATTGTTGATGTGTCGGCTGAGTTAGACTCGGAGCCGACGATCGGCTAAGTTAGACTATAGCCGAAACCGAGTATACCTGAACCTACGTGGTCGCACGCTTAAGGGGATAAGAACGGCATTCGAGTTGGACTCGGATACGGCTCGATCGGATAGGGATCCGATCGGATAGAGTCCTATGGGCTTACGACGTGTGGGCGGCCAACTCTATGAGATACGGATGAGATCCGATTCAAAATAGAGTCCTAATCGGCCACTAGTCCCGTCGGCCAACTCTATATAAAGGAGGGAGGGGTGGAGAGCGCGTGACACGTCAATTGCATCGCGTGCAACGAAGTCGCCGAGATCAATCTCCACGGAAACCCTCCCCACTTTCGAGCCAAACCCTAGCCTTGCATCGCGTGCTAGCACACGGGTGTACGGCGTTCTGTCCCCGGACGTGTGGATACCGATAGAGGCGCTGCTACATTGCGCGCTGTTGATCGGCTTCGGATCGGCTGTAATCGGAGCGATCGGCTGTGGTGGAATCGGCTGCGGTTGGGCGCATCGGAGCGAGGCGTGAGAACGCGGCCGGACGACTCGAATCGGCTGATTGGCGAATCGGCTGTCTCCGGGAATCGGCTACACTGTTCCGGATCGGATTGCCCTGATTGGCTATTCCGCTGCACTCTACTCCAATCGGTAACGATCTATCGGCCCTTACTTGCAAGTGTTCCTGGTTTGCGCGGTAAAAAGTTTTCTTTTCGGCTAGCGTAGCCTCCGCGTAACCCTTTACGGAGGTCTTCAATAAAGTCGACGCAAAACTCAATCACCTTCTCTGTTCCATATCCATTGGCGATGCTGGCCTCCGGATGCGAACCGTTACGAACGTACTTCTTTAGAACGCCCATATACCTCTCGAAGGGGAACATGTTGTGTAGGAATACCGGACCGAGGATACGGATCTCTTTGACAAGGTGGCATAGGAGATATGTCATGATATTGAAGAAGGAAGGCGGAAAGATCATCTCAAAGCTGACAAGACAGTGGACCACATCATTTTGAAAGTCTTCTAGTTTGTCCGGATCGATGATCTTCTGTGAAATTGCGTTCAGGAAAGCACATAGCTTTGTTATTGTTGCCCGGACATTATCGGGAAGGATACCTCGAATTATAACGGGAAGCAGCTGTGTCATCAGCACGTGGCAGTCATGGGACTTTAGATTTGTGAACTTCTTGTCCTTCGTGCTTATTATTCCCTTTATATTCGAGGAGTATCCAAACGGTACCTTGATGCTCTCCAGGCATTCAAACATTATTTCCTTCTCCGCTCCGCTCGAGTGTAGCCGGCTAGACTTAGGTATTGGGCTCCTTTATCCTTTGGTTGCGGGTGAAGGCCGTCGCGTTGTGCCATATGTTTCGGATCGTTACGTGCCTCAAGTGTATCTTTTGATTTTCCGTATACACCTAGGAAGCCAAGCAAGTTTACGCAAAGGTTCTTGGTGAGGTGCATCATGTCGATTGCGTGGCGGACGTCCAAGACTTTCCAAGTAAGGCAACTCCCAAAAATTGACTTCTTCTTCCACATCGCCGCGTGACCACCTTCACTTGCTATAGATTGGTTGCTGGGTCCCTTTCCAAATACTACTTTGAGGTCTTTCACCATGGCAAACATGGCCTTTCCGTTGCGATGCTTTGGTTTAGAACAATGGTCCGTCTTTTGATCAAAATGTTTCCCTTTTCTCCGACAGGGTGGCTTGCAAGAAGAAAGCGACGATGGCCCATGTACACTACCTTCTTACAATGTTTCGGTACGTACACTCAGTCTCATCCATACGGTGGGTGCAAGTGTTGTACCCCTTGTTTGACTGTCCGGATAGGTTGCCAAGTGCAGCCAATCATTGATGGTAACAAACAAGCAACCCTCGTAGTTTAAACTGCCTCGTTTATCTTCATCCCACACGGGAACACCTTCTTTATTCCACGCAGCTTTAGATCTTCGATCAGCGGTGTCAGGTACACATCGATGTCGTTACCAGGTTGCTTCGGGCCTTGAATAATAACCGGCATCTGAATGTACTTTCGCTTCATGCATAGCCAAGGCGGGAGGTTGTAGATACAAAAATCATATATTCAAAATACCCATACATACAAAATTCATATATTCAAAATATATATATATTCAAAATACACATATACTCAAAATTCATTAACATTCACAGAGTGCGACGGCAAAAGGATTCATGCCGTCCGTGCTTAAGCCGAACCTTAGGTTTCGTGCATCCTCGCCGAAGTCTTCAAATGTTCGTCGATGTTTCGTCACTGTGACCCATCGGCGGGATGTCTCAGCATGCCGTCTTGTAGGCGTTCTTCCGCGTGCCAACGTATCATTCTTGCATGCTCCTTGTTCCTGAATAGACGCTTTAGCCGTGGTATTATAGGAAAATACCACAGCACCTTAGCATGAATCCTTTTCTTCGAGGGACGTCCGTCAACTTCGCCTGGATCATCTCGTCTGATCTTGTATCGAAGTGCTTTACAAACCGGACATGCTTCTAGGTTCTCGTACTCCTCACCGCGGTAGAGGATACAATCGTTAGGACATACGTCTATCTTTTGTACCTCCAGTCCTAGAGGGCAGACTAACTTTTTAGCCTCATACGTTGATTTCGGCAATTCGTTTCCCTCTGGAAGAATGTTCTTCACGAGTTTTATTAACTCGCCAAATGCCTTGTCACTGACACCATTTTTGGCCTTCCATTGTAAGAATTCCAGCGTGGTACCTAACTTTTTGTGCCCCTGTTCACAGCCAGGGTACAAGGACCTTTTGTGGTCCGCCAACATACGCTCCAATTTCTGCACTTCCTTTACGCCTTCGCAATCCCCCTGTATATCGCGCAACATCGACCAAGGTCATCGGCACCGTCGTTTTCTTCAGATCCCCGCCCGTCTCGCCCACCGTATTCTCTTCAAACCCACCGTATTGACCACGTCCGAATGTTGTCGTCGTCTTCTTCATCTTCTTCCATTGCAACCCCCACCTCTCCGTGCGATGTCCAAGAATTGTAGTGAGCCATGAATCCCGACGAAACAAGTGGGCATGAATAATTCTTGATGTAGAATACTCCTTCTCGTTTTTGCACTTTTTTACATGGACAACGTATGAAACCCTTATGCTTGTAGGCATCGGCCACACTCAAAAAATAATGGACACCTTAAATAAACTCTCTCGACCGTCGATCCGCGTTGTACATCCATTGTCTATCCATCTACATGGAATGCACAAAAATCGTAAGAAAATTCCACGAAATTCAAATCATTTCAATATAACATCAATACTTATATGTATATAATCGACAATTATTATATACTAATCCAATATACGTAATGTGTTGTTCTAAAAAAATAGAATTATTTTTAAAAGGTCTTTTAAAGTGATAAGCATAAAATTAATTAATTATTTTGCATCTATTTTAAAAGGTTCTTTGTCATCTATTTTATAACTTTTTCTCCAAAAGATTCTCTCTCATCATTTTCCATAAATATTTTTGAGATAAAATTGTACGGACTAAATTCCTATAACCGTGACGTGCTAAGCTTACTTTTCTTCCTCTTTATTTTTCCCAACTTTTTCTCAACACAATATAATGTGCTTAGCAAAATAATTAGTCCAAACAAATTTTCTCTCTCCTCATGTTTAAAAAAAATCTAGAGATGATTAAGTATAGAAAACAACCGTAAAATACAAAGTGCTAAGCATAGATCATAAGAGAAAGAAGTTGCTCACCTTGTAGATAGCAAAGATTTGTGTATTATCACCAAAACAAAATCACAAAAAATTTTGGCGCGCCTCCCTCTAGCTAGATAAAAACTTTGAAGACAAGTGTAGCAGGTGCTCGGCCGGAGGAGAAAGAAGGAGTATAAAAGGCAAACCATCTTTAGTCCCGGTTGGTTTTACCAACCGGCACTAAAGATCAAAATTATCTTTTAGCGCCGGTTGGTAAACTCAACCGGACAAAAATAACATCTTTAGTCCCGTTGGTGTTACCAACCGGACTAAAGATGGTGTCGAGGCTGTCGAGAATCGTCGAGCGCCAGGGCATATTTAGTCCCGGTTGGTATTACCAACCGGACTAAAGGTTCCCGGCACTCTGATAGGCTCTGACAACATTTGAACCGGGACTAGAGGTGATCTTTAGTCCCGGTTCGTGACACGAACCGAGACTAATGTTCTTAAAAATCCGTAGACTTTTAAACCGAGACTAGAGATCATCTCTAGTCCCGGGTACAACTCAAATCGGAACTACTATGATTTTTTTCACTTTAACCAATAATGATTTTTCCAGTAGTGCAAAGTCACTATAAAAGTACTATTAGATTGCTATATGCATGCTAAGTCGTAGTCCAGTGCCGTAGCTATGTACAAATGCCAGAGCTTAGAAGCCTAGCTACGTGTCAAAGATGGGTTGTATCTATTTGCATCTGCCCTATACCATGTATCGATTAGACGAGTCAAATAATACTTAGATTATATTCAAATACAATAGATTCTAACTAGATATACTATGTTGGGCTATTGGTTATTTATCTACTACTAGTATATACTCATATGTTGTAACGGATGTCATTTTATTTTATCATAATTATTTTAAAGTTAAAGTCTTATGTAATTTTAATTTATATTTTTTTCTTTATGTCTTTACCTGAGACCTATTTCAGCATTGGGACTGCAGGTTAATTTTATAAACACTTGAGGGGTTTTCTGCAAAATAGTCAGGCTGACTACGGGTCATTTTATTTTATCATAATTATTTCAAAGTTGAAGTCTCATGTAATTTTAATTTATATTTTTTCTTTATGTCTTCACCTGAGGCTTATTTCAGTATTGGTGGGTTAATTTTATAAACACTCAAGGAGTTTTCTGCAAAATAGCCAGGCAAACTACGGGTTAATTTTATAAACACTCAAGCGGTTTTCGTCAAAATAGCTCCGGCGGACTCGCAGTTAATTTTATAAACACTCAAGGAGTTTTCGCAAAATAGCCAAGCAGAAAAAATTTTGGATGTAAACACTACTTGCTTTATAGATAGTTAATAGATTAGTAGTAGCTTATACCACAAATAGGGATACAAATGGGCTGACATGCGAACCCACTTATAGACAAAATTAGCAGGTAACCCGCGGATTTACCTACTAGTTTGGCCTATAAGTGGGTTCACTGGTCAGTCCACTTGCATCCCTAGGTACAGCAAGCCGGGCTATGATATGGGAACCCATGGGTTATCAACTTATTTGACCTATAAGTTGGTTCGCGGGTTGGCTCATTTGCATACCTAACCACAAGTCTTAGAAACTCTAGTACTGTGATACATAGAAGCTAGAGTATCATATTTGATATCCAAGTAGTTGGTTGAGTACCGGGTCTGATATCCATTAGTATTGCATCTAATATCCATGAGTATCGAGTCTGATACCTAGTATCGGTCGGATACCTAGATACTGAGTATGATTGATATTTATATCAAATCTGATACCGAGTTATCGGGTTTAATACTTATGAGTACCGGGTCAAATACCCAAGTATCAAGTATGATACCTATGAGTACCAGATCCGATACCTAGATATCGGGTCTGATACATATTAATAGTGGATCTGATACCAAATATAGGATGTGATGGTATCAGTTTTTAAACGTGATATCACTAATTCTGATATTTATAGATATCAGGTTTGATATAGGCTGTCAAAAATTGAATGAAGCAAACAAAATTAATTTATAATTAAAAACGTTTATACTTTTGTTTCAAGTGAGTTAAAAGCTAATACGAGGAAATAAACTACCTTAAAAACATTAAAATTGGCTCTAAATTAAAATTTATGTCATGATTAATAAGTCAACAAGCCAATGATCGAGTTTTAGGTCTTATATATTCAACAATCAAATAAAAAATCAAATAAAAAGATGGACCAGGCATGGCTAGGCTAGAAAGTACAACCAAACTTGCTCACGTGCTGCTGACATGCATGGTCAGGCTCAGGCTACTATCTACTACTAATTCTAACTTTGCTAGTTGAAGTAGGTGTGGGACCCATATAAATCTAAAGAGATGTAGGAGTAGTATAGATGGCCAAACGGCCCGCCTGTCACGGCACAGGCTCAGTCATGCCCGGGTCAAGATTTGTCGGGTCGGCTGTCACGTCCAAAAATTTATCGTAAATTTTCAGACTATTTTATGTATTAAATCTCTGTTCAAGAATCAATTAGGGTACACAAAACGATAAATTAATACACAGATCCATACGTAAAATAAAGTGTAAAATAAAATCCTTACTGAAAAAGTACTTTGTCCTCACACGAAAAAACAACAGCAGAAAAGACGATCCTAGAAAAAATTCACCTTCACTTCACTTGCAAACTTAACTAGGGTCTAAGCCTTGATCTTCTAACACCATCTTTCACTCAGAAGCACTACACTTTTGAAAGAGAAAAAAATCGTAAGGCTGAGTACAACCACGGTACTCAACAAGCCACACCGAAGAAATGCAAATATGCAAGGGAAGACCAAGAGTGGCTTGGGCTATTTTGCATAAATACAGTTGTAAACCTTTAATGTTTAAAAACAGTAAAACAGTTGATTAAGTTGAGTCATATTTTATCCTTCACTGAAAAACGGTGTCCCACGTTGAACAGGCTCAACTGTCCACCTGAACTAACCAGTTCCATTAATTCTAATTATTAAGTAGTGTGTGACTAATCATAGTGAATCTGGTTGATCGCTCATAACCACAAGCATAGCTATTCGAATAGTTTTACTCTGATCAGAGGTGCACAACTTTATCCACAAGATACGATTCCACACATGATACCATGCCCCGAAGTATCACCGCGATACTGCAAAGGAGAAAATCATGACAAGACCTTTCGCATAACTCTCCCTAACCAATCGTACCACACCAAGGTTTCACCCTCACCCCTCGCAAGGCAGTGGGCAGCCCCTCCCCCTCCCCGCGTGTCGCGGTGAATTCGGCAGCCGATCAACCCTTTTAACCGGGGCCGACCAACTCCATCACGCCCACCCTCACTAGGGGACGTCAGTCAGAGGAAAGCTATACTACGAGTCAAGCAGTTGCTCATTCTTGCTTGTGGTAAGCACTGTAATTCTTTCAGGGTTTTTTATGAATTTGTCCTTAATTGCCATGGGTGTTACTATCCAAAACCATGCACCCACAGCACACCATTAAGTCATATTTTAGTTGAGACAATTATGACCAATAAGACATGGTCAAGTGTTTTGAGCTTGCAGCTTATCAGAGAGTAAAGTATATAGTGTAATTATCCCATTTAGTGAGCTAGTGACAATTAAGCATGGCTAAGCATATAATTCTAGCTAAAATCAACATCGTGATTAAAGCTAGTTAAATTAACACCCAAGGTTAACAAAGGACGGATAACAAGTAAATAAGACTCAAACAAACAGATAGGTAATCCATCATTTCATATAATTAGCAAAGCAATATAATTCTATTTGCAAATAGTAAAATATTTATAAACATAGGATCAATATGCTTCAAGGAAAGTGTGACTTTCCTTGCTTCTTCAAACAAACTGGACTCTTTTCCTCGCGAGCATGAACACCGAAAATGACGGAATCTACACGCTGACACGCAAAACAAGGAAAACCCTAATAAAAATAAAATAACAGTATATAAAAAATAAACAAACATGTAGAGCTCAATTTTAGATAAAATTTGCAATTTGAATGGTCCAATTTGGAGTTCGTACGGATTAGATATGAATTTTAGAAGTTTTGGACAATTTAAATGAATTTTGGAAAATAAAAAGATTTATTGCATAATTTTTAATTATTTTTCAAAGGAAAAAGGCTGATGCCGACGTTAGCCGAGGGCGACGTCGGCGGCACGGGCACGTGATGACGTCGAAAACCGAATACTGACATCAGCAGGAAGAGCAGACGTCAGCGGCTGACGCAAGCGAGGCCTGACGTCAGTCGCGGCGACGGCGACGCACGGGGTCCATGGTGGACCCGGTCCACGGTTCCACCACGTGGACGGCCCGGATCACCTCGAAGGGGATCGAGCGGCCACGGGGACCGATGGCCCAGATCCATCTGTCGGATGGATCCGATAGCTGGGAGGAGGGGCGTCGCGAGCGCGGTCGACGGCAATGCGGCGTGGTCACTGGCGGCGACGCTAGGCAGCGAACAGGGCCAAGAGGCCTCCGGCAAGCGGCGGAGGACGCGCGCGCGCAAGCGCGTGTGACGTGAGCGCGGCGAAGCGCAACACAACTTGGGAATGGTCGGAGAGAGAGGAAAACAAGGGGGAGAGTGGGGATTGCTCACCGGTGGCTGGAGTTGGAGGGGACGACGACGGCGGAGCAAATTGGCAGCGATCCGAGCGTGGGAAGAGATGGGCGGGGTGTAGCAGGATGCGGTGAAGGCGGCGGTGACTGGAACGATGGCGATTGCCAGCCGAAGGCGGCAAACGGCGGCGAGGTTCGGGATACATGACGGTGAGGTGGTTCCGGCGACTAGCAATGGGCGGGGAGGGGCTGCCGAGGTGCGGGGCGATGCAGCGAACACGGCGGTGAGCTCGGCGAGCGGTGGCAAGGCTTAGGGCGGTGGTGGCACACTGCCGGAGGACGGCGGCGTGCGGCGGAGCAAGGAGGGGCGCGGGGAGAGCGCTAGGGTTCATGGGGAGCTAGGGCAAATTAGGGAAAACACGGAGAAGCTCGGGAGGATACGATTTATAGGTGAAGTCCGGCTCGGATAGGCGGAGATAGGCGGCGGAAAAGGCGAGCGGGTGCATCGGCTTCGGCCGTTATGCGGGCGCGACGTGAGCGGGAAACGTGCGGCGATGAGGGTTAGGGTTTGGCGGCGTGGCTCGGATACGGGCGGTGCGGCGTGGGCTTGGGTGCGGGGTTGGCGCGAGGGCCGAGGTGGTGCGGGGACAAGCGACGGCGCGAGCACGGTGGCCGGCGGGTGGACGGAGGTCGAGGACGATCCCAATAGGTGGGGCCCACCTATCGGTGGCTCGGGGAGAGAGGAGAGGGGCTGGCAAGCAGGGTCCACTTGACGGTGGCTCTGGGGAAAATGGGACGGAAATGGACTTTGGCGCGGCGCGGAGGAGCCGGGCACACGGGCAGGCAAGAGAGGAGGAGAAAGAAGGACGGCGGCGTCGGCCGAGCTAGGCCACATGGGAGGCGAAGCGGACTTGGGCTGTTTACGGCCCAAATCGAGAGGGGATTTTTATTTTGTTTTCTATTAAATTAATCGGCTAAATGATCTTCTAATTTCTATAAATAATTTCAATGCTCAAATAATTCCACGAAAAATCCTAAAAATATATGAACACCCAAAGTATTTAATGAAAATATTACCAGCTCACTTAATGATAATTTACTTATTTAAATAATTATTAAAGTATTTTTTGTTTTATTAAAATTATTTTGAGCTCCAAAATTTCACAAAAAAATTTGAAGAATATTTTAGGGCATGGAGAATATTGCAAAAATATTTATAGCCATGATTTTTAAAGGAAAATTTTAATTTTCCTTATTTAATTCACTTAATTACTTTGTTTTTATTTTATTTAATTTCTAGAAGATTATTTGTTAAATGATTTTTAATCCCGAACGAAAATCGGGTTGTGGCACCGACACGGCCCACGTGCTCCACCTATGGCCCAGTGCGACCCAATAAGAGTCGGGCCATGCCGGGCCAGCCTGAAGTCACGGCAACCCATCGTGCCTTCTTTTTGAAATAAAAAAAAGTATATTCCCCTTCCTCCTGTTTGGGTTGTGAGATATATATATATATATAGCTAAAATAAATCTATTTTATGTCTGACATATAATAAATCTATTTTTTGTCTTTGCCTTATATATGATTAAAAATAAGTCTGTCCCGTGTCTGTGTCTGTGCTGGACCAAATTGTCGTGCCAGCCGGGCCGTCGGACCTCCGGCCATATGGCCATCTATAAAGAGTAGTCGTTAGTATTGGGGTATTATATAGCTGTTTTTATACTGTAGAAGAAAAAAGACCTCTCGTTAGTGCAGGCTGAGGTCATTCCCGTGAAAGAACAGCATACGTTCCGTCTCATAGTTTTTCAAAATAAAAAATCGGTGAGTAATCGATAAGTAGGATGTATAAACTATAACGTTCCGTCCCATAGTTTTTTTTCTCTTGTACTATGCATCGCAACGCCTTGGGCCTGGTGCCATGAACATGTTGGGCAAGAATTTACTAGTCCAACCTTACCTTTAGCACGGGCAGAAAGAATTTGATTTTTTAGCATTTTTAATTTTATTTTTTTAAAGATTTATAAAAATAATTTTTCGATTTGAAAATTTGTAAAATTAGTCGCCTTCCGTTCTCTGAAAAGGTGAGATTTAAAAATCATTCTCTCAAAGAACTTTTCACTGACGTGCAACGGCCGTTGGACCTCTCGCCGCGTTGTTGTTTTTTAAAAAAGTCATTCCCGTCCTTTGAAAGGGTTTTCTAACTATAGCACGAGGAGCCGCCTACAAAGGGTTGTCGTCCCGGCTTTTTGCGACAACCTCCTCGTGCTATATTTAAAAACGCCCTCCGAAAAGCGGGAAAGAGTCCGCCGCAAAACACCGGTGCTACGGTTAAAAACGTCCTTCCGAGGGCGGGAAGGGCTTCTTTTTGAGAAAACCAACGACACGGCAGACGGCGTCCAACGGCCATCTGCTACGTCGGCTAAAACGCCCTCGGGATGGCGATTTTTAAATCTCACCCTCCCGCAGGACGGAAGGCGACTAATTTTGCAAATTTTCAAATTGAAAAATTATTTTTGTAAATCTTAAAAAATAAAATTAAAAATGATAAAAATTCAAAAGAATTTTTGTTTGGGCCTTGTTTGGATTGTGACCTTAATCACGGTCCATCAACGTGCATAGGCCTAAAAATAAAACAAAAAATTCAGCCCGTCCACAAATCAGGATATTGGCCCATCCAAATGTGGTCTGGCCATGCTAATAAATTTTAACAGTACAACTTGTGAGCTTCACACCAGCAAGTAAATCGTATTCATCACCATGATACCATTCACCACACGCCTGTAATTGGTTTCTCCTACTTGACAATATATTGAGTTAGAAGTACATGCATCACCAATTTATTTTAAAAAACATATGTTAATTAGAGGACGTGCACGCACATATGTGTACGTGTATAGTGCGTCTCGAGTGTGTGCACCCAGGAGGACAAGAGCACCGTCAGGGTAGATCACATCATCTTCGGATTATTTTTTTCATCTTAAAACAAGTATTTTTAAATTATTTATTAAAGGTTAAGGTTAAGAAAATCGTGGATAACCCTTGAGATAGCTGAAGGTAGGATGAAAAAAATAAATAAAAGATGACTCATGAGATAAGTCCATTTAACCCCTCTCCTAACTATTCTGTTGTCAACAGGTATCTTGGGGTCCTTTCACAACCAATCTTAGCCCTTAAATATTTTTAACACAAAAATCCTCTAAATTTTAGTTCAACTTTTTTTACTCAACCCTCACATTTTGCAAGCCAAAAAATTTTGTAGGCTAAAAAATCTGGGCCTATTACCACCCTTACACACACCCAAATTCAAAATACAGATATTTAATATCCCTTAACTATCAAAACCATCTAATTTATCTCCTCACCTCATGGTAGTTTTCATCAAGCTAAAGTGGTTTTCGCATACGTAGCATGCACCAACAGCAAAACAAAAAACAGAAATATATGGAGCCCATCTATCAGTGTCCTCTTCTTCCTCCTTCCCTTTTGCTTTCTTTCCCTGCCATCCCTCTTGCCACGCCATCCGCCGCTGCCAGAATCCTCTCGACCCGAGGCCCGCCACCATCCAAAAGAGAGGAGGAATCACGCCGCCGGCGGTCCCCTCCTTGAGCGTCGGCCTAGCAGTGGAGGATGGCCAAGCAGAGCACAGAATCTCGGCGGCGCAACCGATGATATGGAAGGACATAGCTCAAGGGGACGCAACCCGGGTGGTAGCGGAGCACAGCGGACACCGGCCTCGTTCTAGATCTTGCGGTCAAAGCGAACAGCTCGTGGGGAGATGGCGCTGGAGGCTTTGAGCGAGCTTAGCTGCGAAGGCATCAAGTCCAGATCCCCGTGCCAATGACCTTCTGTGGAGACTATGCAACGGCCACTGTCGGAGGCAGAGATTCCTCCTTGTCTTAGAGCTTGTCGGCGTTAGCCTCTGAGTTAAGCCTTGCCCACCAACTGGCCGAAGAAGCTCAAAATCGAGGATGGGTCTGCCATGCTTGTCTATGTTGCACAGTACGAGAATACGGATATGACGATACGACGAAATGGAATTTTTGAAAAACAGCAATACAGAACGTAGGATACGTTAAGTTAAAATTTTAATTGTTATAGAATAGATAAATCAGATAAATAATCCTCATCGTATCCTGGTGTATCCCCGTATCTCCGTATCTCGCACGGGGACACGGCGGTGGAGCGACGTATCGGTGCAACCAAGATGCTCGTTGCAGGCTCACGGCTCACAGCTGCCTTGCAAGGGGGCAAGAGGGATGGAAAAGAAAGAAAGAAGAAGAGGCTATTATGAGGTGGCCTCCACATTTTTCGTTGAAAACCATCCAAGGGGTAAATTAGACGGTTTTGATAGTTGAGGAGTGTTAGATATTCGGTTTTAAACTTAGAGAGTATGTTTTACACAAACTCAATAGTTGAAGGAGGTAAAGTGGACTTATCCCTATGTTTTAATGGAAGGAGTACAAATCAGCATCAACACACCACATGGACACTAGACAAGACAAATTGAGTGATTTAATTTAGGGCACGTTCTAGTTAGCACATTGGGATTACGATTAGAGATCTTTTTATAGCGTTTGTATTTCAAAAATAGCAAAGATCTAACGCTCTACAACAAAAAGGTACCTCTTAAAAGATGTACTTAAGTATTGTTATAGGTATGTAGGTGCAAAGATTAAGATGATAAATTAGGTGGGAGAGAGAACAGTGTATAATAGTCCTGCAAATAGCATTAGCATAAGTACCACGTCGGTACAACTCCCATAGCGATTTTTTGGCGTGATTTTCTCTACTGGCATAATTTACGTGATTTTCTTTTCCTTTATTTTACATTATGTTCCAAGAAGAACGTAAAACTTAAGTTGGTTCTCTGTTATCTCATTCAATTATCTCATCCATTACATTATTTGTGTTCCAAGAGCATCATCACGATATTTGCGTGGTTCTTTGAAATTTTATTCTTTTTGAAAAGAAGATCATTGTCAGTTAAAATAACTCTAAGAAGAAGACCGTCCTGAATCAGACTCTTATCGACACTAACAGATAGCTTTTTTTACCACGTAAAATGAGTAACCAACTACATCGTTGATTAGGACAAAACTTACTGCCTCACACTTATGACCCAAGGCGGCACTTCTCCCTTACCATACATCATTCCGATAGAACATATCAAACTCTAGGTAGGAAATGAAGAAGAAGAATGGGGAAGAAGAATGAGTAACGAAGAACAAGGAGAAGAACGATAAAGGTGAGATTGATCGGATCGATCGCTTTTTTTTCCTCTACCATACAATACTAGAGAAGTATTGATCTAATATCAAATGTCCATAATTTACTTAGTTAATTAGTCTAACATCATCGGTTATGATAATTTATTCCATGCCTCGCTCCAGTCATGATCAACAGTCCATGTTGCTTCACCTTCTAATATCTCTATGTACCTTGTGTGCACCTCGCAAACACCATAAAAGATCTCTTAGGGTTATTGTACCACTCCTCTAAAGGTAAATCTATCTACATCAGCATTGCCTACATAACTTTTCCTAAGCTATTTTCATCCCTATAAGTAATTTTGGCTAATCTATCCTTTTAGTACTTTTGAGGACGGTTTAAATAGAGATATGGGATTGTTTCCCCCCCTCATTTCTCTTCAACTTGATTGAAGCATCCATGGTGGCATGGCTACATTGCCATGAGCATAAGCACATACCAAGATCCTATAAATCCAATCAGCCGATGTAAGTGCAAGTGCAACATTCAACACCCAAAAAGAGGTTAAACTAATCTCCTCTGTCAAAATCGAAACATGCCATCATTGTAATTTGTAAACAGTAAATTGGTTGCATATTCACATCCAATGCTCACCACCACCCATTTGCCACAACCTTGCTGACCCAGTCACTGTCTGCTTAATTTGTTATTAGGTAAATGGCAATCATATATCATGTGTCTGCATCAGGATTAGATTGTCAGTGCTTGTAAGCCTGTTGTTAGTTGGCATGCATCTCAGGGCAGATCTCTGACGAAACTGAAATTTCCTTGCACATCGGTCATCACATAGCAATTTTACACGAAAATTCAGGCACAAGGCAGTTTGAACTGTGAATGGAATGCAGATGAGATGGAGCAGGAGATTAAGGTCTGTAATGGCTAACAATTCAGATTTTGCTGTACAGACATACAGTAGGACAGTCTAAGTAGTTAAGCATTAGCATTATGTTCTATAACGTCAGTACAAATCACTACTTTGTGAACACTCCTCCTCTGAACTCTGAACTACTAACTCTGAATGTTTACAATACCAAACTAAGCACTCCTTTTCAAAAAAAAACCAAACTAAGCACACATTTCTACAGAATCAAGTAACACATATATACAAGATATATCATGATTATAGAAGTAGTAGAGCTACTTGATCAACCATAGGCAAGAAGAAGATGTGAAAATGATTGATCAATTAAGTAGAACAAGTAAATTATAATTATAATTAGCTAGCTAGAGATAATTAATTAAACAGGGTTGGTTAATCGTCTGAACTTAGAAGGAGAAGAAGGAGCGCTTGGAGGGCACCCTGCCAGCGGCCTTGCAGAAGTTGGCACGGTCGAGCACCTCTGCTGTCTTCGTCCCTCGCCGCGCCTCCGCCGACGCCCGTCGCTCCTCCGCCTTCCGCCGCGCCGCCGCAGCCTCGTTCCGAGCCTTCTCCGTCGCCTTCGCCCGCTCCTCCTCCAGCTTCCTCTGGCAGTCAATGGATCGGTCGAGCGTTAGCTGATGAGCTCTGCGGATCAAGTTCTTGGCCGGATCAATGGCGGCTGGGTGGGTGGGTGGGTGGGTGGGTTTACCTCGATCTTGGCGAGCCAGGCG
Source organism: Oryza australiensis (assembly GCA_019925245.2). Lineage (NCBI taxonomy): Eukaryota > Viridiplantae > Streptophyta > Magnoliopsida > Poales > Poaceae > Oryza > Oryza australiensis. The sequence continues at coordinate 2,032,502 of JAIFGZ020000342.1, forward strand.
GTGGCCTTCTCGACTTGCTGGCTCTCCCAGCCATTGATGACGACCTCCTCCCGCTTGAACTTGTTGTTGATCTTGGCTACCTCCTCCGCCTGCCACGCCGCCACCTTCGCCTCCACCTCCTCCTTCTTCAGCTGCTCCACCGGCGCCGGGAGAGCGCCGCCGCTGTCCGCCGGCACGACGGCGAGCGCGTTCGTCTCGGTCGCCGTCGCCGGAGGCGCCGGCTCGTGATCCCCGATGCGCGCCAGCTGCAGCAGGTTCAGGTCAACGGCGTCGCCGGGCACGTCGGGGTTGGCCGCGGACGACCCAGCCGCCACCATGGCGGTGAACTCGCGGCTCATGGTGGCGAACAGCTCGACGTCGCCTCCCCCGGCGCCGGAGGACGACAGCGACCGGTGGCTCGCGGCGTCCCACGATGGCTGCCTGAGCGGCGGCGGTAGCTGAGGAGGCGACGGTTCCGGGTGGATGTCCCGGAACGCCTCCACCTCCACGTCGTCTCCGTCGTGGTCGACATCGTCCGGCTCAGCGCGGGGAGCCGACGGCGCCGGGCGGTGCTCGAGCTGGTCCGAACCCAGCATAGCTGCTGATCAATATCGGATCAGTGGGCGGTGGCCATGGATGCGGGGTTCTTGGAGGTGGAGGAGAAGAGTGGAAGCAGAGGGGGAAGGGATATTGGGAGGAGGAAAAAGGAGGCGCGTGCACGGCTCGTGACCGGCATGCAGGGGGGACACGTCGCTCTCCAATTAACAGGGAGTTTATTAGTTTTCACCGGTGGCAGTAGTGTACTCCTATCTCCCTGCGGAAAGGTCTCGTTATAATTTTATAACTTTAATTACCAATTACTTTAAATATTCTAAAAATATTAAGTATAAAAACATTAAAACTACCAAGTATTATAATAAAAATAAAAATTATATATTTATTATATTATAATAAAAAATACATTCAAAAATATATATTATGAAGATTGTATTATTGTTTAAAACATTATAGAATACAAAATACCAATGGATGAGACATGGCTTCTTCCATGCTGTTTTTGGTTCGGAGGACTTGCCAAGTAATATTTCTAGTTCAAAGATTCCAAACACAAATTGTACAGAAATGCCATCAAATCTACTGCTCCCTCCGTTTTAAAATGTGACCCTCTAAAATAGTATCAAAATACAACAATTTAAAATAGCCATCAATTTTTTTAAAAAATAGATTAATATAAAATTTTATAAAAACACACCGTTTAGCATTTTAAAAATATTTACATGAAAAACGAGGAAGATGAGTTAAGAAAGATAAAAAACACAACCTAAGTGTTGTTTTGGTGGAGTTAGAGCATATTGTAGCAGTTGTATCGTTTTTTTATAATTTGTATCCTCTCAATGTAAATTGTCTAAATCAATATAACTCTTTTTATCTAAAAAGACGATGCCAAATGGCTGCATAAAGAAGGTTATGGTTGTGCGAAGTTGGGAGAATAAAAACAGTTCACCAATGCCTGGTTTTAGATGCAGAAATCATGCATGGCATCACATGTGTACTGGCGAGGATTGAATTTTGTCACATGAATCGTTGGAGAAAATAAGGCGAGGCATAATAAGACGTGACTTGGAGGTAACGATAGATTTAAGAGTACTGTACTTCATTTATCCTAAAATATAAATATAGGCTTATTGATTATTCTAATATGCCTAGGTCAAAGTTAAAATTTAATTTTAAAGTTGACTTTAAAATATTTTCAATGTGCTTTTTTCAACATTGACTTATATATATAACCTATAAATTAATTTTTATTTTCTAATGAATCGTTTTGGTTTATTAGAAAATATGGGTAACCGATGAGAGCCTTTACTAACTGGCTTTTTATATCTTAGAAATAATAAGACGTGTATGCATATATACAATTAACTAATTAGCATATCTCCTCCTCTAAATTTATCTTTTTAAAATCCTCTATCCTCAAGATATCTAATCTTGGTTCATAAATTGTATTTATTGAATGATTTTTAAAGTAATAATATTTTTTTATCTTTAAGTTAATAGTGGTTATGTATTCTATTTTAGGATAAAAAGAGTGACCAGAAGAGAAAATGTAGGATTGATATTTTGAGGTAGCTTTAGGCATTGAATCCAATAGAGTGAACAACTAGAAGCACATGCTACTAGGTGCTTCACGCTAACGACAATGTGTACTATTGGAGACACCATTAATCTTCTTCATGACACAATGCAATGATATCCTAAAATAATTGAATGAACCATCTAGAAATTAAACCCATGATGATGAACATCTCGTCTCAACTAGCTATATACTCCCTCCATCCAAAGGGATATTTTATTTTCTATTTCTTTTCTCAAATGAGATGGCATCCAAGATTTAAATAAAGTGATTGTTTTGTAATGTCAGATTAAATTGTTCATCGGAAAGCAGAGCAATCATCTTAGTACTCGTTGTTGCATGTATGTGTATAGTTTGTTAGTCTATGTTATATGTAGAATGAGTTTTTTTTACTTGGTGATAAAATAAATACGTTTAAAAAAGGAGTTATCTACTATCCACTGTTCATCCATGCATGTTTGGTTGCTATTTTCAACAAAGACAAAAAAAAAGCAACCCCTACAAATATAATACTGATATAATACAATTACTAAAAAAACGCCCAATAAATTATTCTCATTGGTTTAATTAGTGGGGAAAACGATAGATCAACGGGGTCCCTTTCATGTGGATGAGTTGGAATGGCACAGACATGGTTACAAGGTAAGGCATCACCCTCACTTTGACATGGACCGTCTACCTCTAAGCTTGTGACAGCCCAGTGCCAATACACTGATTACCTGCCTCCTTGCTGTGATTTTCTTCAGGGCCGTCGGATTAGGAAAAGAACGTCCTAAATTAATTCGGATTCTTTGTTCTTTCAAATTTCTACACTATCACATGTGGAACCCCCTTTCTGATTTCATTGCCACCTTGTACATATATATGTCTCTAGGATTAATTATGATATGATATGCTGATCTTACCCTAGGAGCAACGGAAGAAGACAAAAAAGGAACAGTACATCTCTGTAATTAAGGATGGTGATCTTGATTAATTTAAGCTCCATAGTAACTACTACTAATAATAATTGAGTACTGGATATAAGAAGCTAGAGTTTAACCCATGTGTTGTCCAAAAAACATTGATGGTTTAATTTTATTTCTCAGTTACTCCAGACAATGCCAGGGCATATGGAATCTGATGAAGAACAAGTTCAGTCACATGAGGTGGTTAGCAAACCAACCTTCATCTGAATAATTTATTTGCATGTTGCATTGTTTGGTTGAGATTTTTCTCTTCTCTTTGATAGGAGAACAAAATAACAAGAGGCAAGTCAATTATGCACATGAGTGATAGATCAGGTGCAGCAGCTGAGCTGTCCTATAGTTCATATTACTGCAATATCAGTTTGTTATTTGCACTAGAAAGTTGCCAACGCTGTTCAGAAATGCCCATCAATTAGTTAATTCACTACTAGCTAAGCATGCTTTAGTCTATTTTCTAGGCTGCATTAAGAATGCCCTATTCCATAAAGAGTAGGACTTTTTATTTGCTTGAATTAATGGAGGAATACCAAAACCAACACATCTTTGACCACTAAAACTGCTAAACTTGATTTGGGAATTTATGTTTTTTCATGGTAGTTTATATTTCAATATTGATTTTTAAGTCATCAATTTTATAAATTATTATTGTTTATTAAATATTACGGCTTACAATTAGATATTGGTAAAATGATAATCCATTATATTTGAAAAAAACTTGAGAAACCTTTAATATAAAAATGAAATCATGAAACCTAAGATTAACCGTTTTCCTTTCCAGAATGGACAGACGGACAGTGAGACAGGCACAGCCCTTTGTACCTCGGCTCTTGATTAACTGAAACTGACAGAAAGTTTCAGAAGCCCAAGGCAACACGTAACGGTTTCTCCGGAATTACGTAAATGCCCCTGGGGGGAGAGAGCCCAGCCAACAACCGCGCGGCCGGGCTGTCGGTGGCATCGAACAAAAAAATTAAAAAGGAAAAAAAAACAGATCCACACGCGCACACCACCTAACATGCAAAAAAACGAAAAGAAAAAAGAGAGAGAGAGAGGCGGACGTCACTTACAGGTGGGCCCGGCTCACTGTTGTGTCGGTCGTGGATGTTCTGCTAGTTGTGTGCAGCCCGGTGGCATTTCCTCCATTTTTCACGTATTTTAATTTCCTCCCTTGTTTTTTTTGTGTGTGTGTGTGCGAGAATGAGTTTCACATGGTAAAAATAATTTAATTCCGCATTCTTGAGGAAAGTGCTCACAGAGATGTTTGCATATCAAATGTAGTTCTCATCCTATATGATATTTGTCACGAATAGCATGAAAAACAATTTACATGTCGAAATTCTATACATGATTTTAATTATGGAACGACTAGTACGTGTCATAATCCCTGAGTTATTTAGATAATTATGAAATATTAGAGTAGATAATAGGGATGCACTTGTGATTGAAAATAATATTGGAAGGAGCCATGCTGGTAGTATGGTGCATAATATGATCCACTAAATATCTGCTAGCAACAACCACTGTGGAAATTTGATTGTTGTTCCATTGTTCCACTTTATAATCGGTTAGGCTAACTTTAGCTATAAATAAATAAAGTTGGGACACGATGGGGAGTACTAATTATAAACCTAATGGAAATTTTATTGGCTTGCCATAACAACATGAACAAACTTGTTTTTTCTAAACAATCCTCCGTAATAATCACAACATTTTCTAAAAAGAGAAGAAAGCATCGCTATGGACGTCACACAATTAAACCAAAATCCTGGAGTAAATAACAGTTACACACAAGGTAAGTCCACTATCATAGGTTCGTGAGTTTCGTAATACAACCTAGGGGATAAATTAAGAGCGTGCTTATTGCAATATTCTATTCCATACTTTTATATGGTAAAAAGTGTATGAGTAATTGTATCATTCACTTGTACAGAAGTGCCTGTGCCATCGAATATCATCTGTTTCTTTTTTACTCCTTCCATTTCAAATTACCTATACTTTAAAATATAACGTATGCCAAACAAAATATACCTTCAGGATAATAATAATCTCATGCTTACTTGAAAAAAACGTCTCATGTTTAGTAGCCAATAACATGCTATATTTATACTGGACCGTGTTCTTTTAAAATGGTAGGAACCTTTCCTTTCTCCCAGTTAAAAATTTAACAAATAAATTAATATTATTTTTAAAGTAATTTTTAATAGAAATATTTTTGCAAAGCACTGATGTAAAAAAAATGCATGCGTGGAAAACGATGAAGTAGAAGATGGAAAAGGGAGAAAATAACACCCTAATTGCGTGTGCACCTAGCGATTTCGTCGTCACAGCCGCGATCCATATGCCGGCACTGGGTCATTTCTTCTGTCGGTGGCCGACCGCCAACGCCCGCTGCCATGTGGGCCCCAAGCGGCCTCCAGCTCACCTTTCGTCTACCTCCGCCTCCCTCCCCTCTCGCGTCGTCGATTAAATTAACCCGCACCAAACGCTCACACATTAATCCGGTTAAATCCTCGGTAACCGCGATCGCCGCGAGATTTGTTTAATGGCTGGCTAATCTCTCCCAGGCGTAGAGAAAGCGACAGCCAAACCAACTCACCTCCATTGCTGTGGTGCGGTGCCCTGTCCTTTTCTCTCTCCTCCGCCATAGTTAAGCTCCCCACTACTAGTAGTAGCGCTGCCACCTCCACTGCCCTCCCGCTCCACTCCCGCGTCCTCTGGTGGAAGCCTTCTTCGCCGGGAGGATTCCTGGTAATGCCCGCCGCCGCCGCCGCTGCCAGTGGCTTCTTGGTTTTTGTCTCGGTTCTTGATCTGGATGTTTGGGCTTCTTGCAGCGCGGGATGCGGTGGTGCTGATCCAGTGCTCGGATCTTGGCGGACCGGGGGGCTCGGATTCGGTGTCCGTTGAGCTGAGCTGGTTGCTGCGGCGTGCGCCATGGACGGCGACGCGGATGCCGTGGTGAGTGCCCGCCACGAAATGCGGCCGCATCTCGGTGCTCGGATCGCGTGGATCTTGCGGAGGAAAGTCCAGATTTTGATTTGTTTTTGGTGATCTCTTCGCAGAAGTCGGGGAGGCATGGGAGCGGGCAGGCGTGCCAGATCTGCGGCGACGGCGTCGGCACCACGGCGGAGGGCGACGTCTTCGCCGCCTGCGACGTCTGCGGCTTCCCGGTGTGCCGCCCCTGCTACGAGTACGAGCGCAAGGACGGCACCCAGGCTTGCCCCCAATGCAAGACCAAGTACAAGCGCCACAAGGGTAATACTAGGATTTCTCTCTTCTCCCTCCTCTCCATTTTCCGCTGATCTCGCCGCCATCGACTCTGAATTCAGATCACCTCAGAAAAAGTTTGGATCTCTAGTTCAGAACAGTAGAAACAAGGATTACTCTTGGTGGATCCTGTTTCTTTCATGTCAGGAAGGTCATACAAGATCCAATGTTTGTTCTTTTTGGAAATTCAGAAAAAAAAGTTGAAATTTTGGTGTGAGCTGGGTTGAAATGTCGATTCGTAAACGATGTCGTGGTCTGTGGTTATGAAAAGCTAAGATGATTCGAGTTGTTTTGCTATGGCTTTGCTGAACTTTGTGTGGATTATTCAGGGAGCCCGGCGATCCGTGGGGAGGAAGGCGAGGATACTGATGCTGATGATGTCAGTGACTACAACTATCCTGCATCTGGAAGCGCTGACCAGAAGCAGAAGATTGCTGATAGGATGCGCAGTTGGCGCATGAATGCTGGGGGTGGTGGAGATGTTGGCCGTCCCAAGTATGACAGTGGCGAGATCGGGCTCACCAAGTATGACAGTGGCGAGATCCCTCGAGGATACATCCCTTCAGTCACTAACAGCCAGGTGAGTGCAAGGTTTTAACAGGTCGTGCTAACTATTGTCTAGGTATGCTCAAATGGTTAATACTGAATTGGGTTTTGCAGATCTCGGGAGAAATCCCCGGAGCTTCCCCTGATCATCATATGATGTCTCCTACTGGAAACATTGGCAAACGTGCTCCATTCCCCTATGTGAACCATTCACGTAAGTTTATTTCTTGATATGATGTCAGTGTTCATCATGTACATCTGCTTGAGATCTGAGATCGTATTTATTGTTTCTTGCTTCTTTCCAGCAAATCCATCAAGGGAATTCTCTGGCAGCATTGGAAATGTTGCCTGGAAAGAAAGAGTTGATGGCTGGAAACTGAAGCAGGACAAGGGAGCAATTCCCATGACCAATGGGACTAGCATTGCTCCTTCTGAAGGTCGGGGAGTTGGTGATATCGATGCATCTACTGATTACAACATGGAAGATGCCTTACTGTGAGTTCCGATATCTTCCTCTCAACGTACACATCTTTTACAAGATCATATGCTGATTGTTAGTCAAAAACTTTTATCAGAACATTTACAAATGTAGTATGCATGGATTCTACCTAAAGTACTGACTAACTGAAATTTACTATATGTTCACCATGGGCATCAAGATATAGCCGAACAAGTGGGTGATCTCAATGTATCGATGAGCTGCACCTTTTTTTTTTCCACTAATACCTTCAGATTTATTTTTTGGGCTAATGAATCGTTAAATTTCACAAAAGAGCTGTATGTCCTAAGTTCCTATTCAACTCTTTAGTGCAGTTGCCCTTAGGTGAATTGAGGCTTTTCCTTTCTCTGATAGAAGGAAACACAATATATTTGAAAGTTCACAAAGTGAAATACTTAGAGATTAAACCATAGATCATTTTTCCAGTTTTCTTAAATCAGTCTTTGACATTAATTTTTCCATTTTAATTACAGGAACGATGAAACTCGCCAGCCTCTCTCGAGAAAAGTTCCACTTCCTTCATCCAGAATAAATCCCTACAGAATGGTCATTGTTCTGCGTTTGGTTGTTCTAAGCATTTTCCTCCACTACCGTATTACGAATCCTGTACGCAATGCGTACCCGCTGTGGCTTTTATCTGTTATATGTGAGATTTGGTTCGCTTTGTCCTGGATATTGGATCAGTTCCCAAAGTGGTTTCCAATCAACCGTGAAACCTATCTTGATAGGCTGGCATTGAGGTTGATCTCCTTTTCAGTTCTGTTGTACTTAATCGAAACAAATGTCTTATTCGTATTGCTGATGCCATTACCATCTCATTTCTGCTAACAGGTATGATAGAGAAGGTGAACCATCTCAGTTGGCTGCTGTTGACATTTTTGTCAGTACAGTTGACCCCATGAAGGAACCTCCTCTTGTTACTGCCAATACTGTGCTATCCATTCTTGCTGTTGATTACCCAGTGGACAAGGTCTCTTGCTATGTATCTGACGATGGTGCTGCAATGCTGACTTTTGATGCATTGGCTGAGACTTCAGAGTTTGCTAGAAAATGGGTTCCATTTGTTAAGAAGTATAACATTGAGCCAAGAGCTCCTGAGTGGTACTTCTCCCAGAAAATTGATTACTTGAAAGACAAAGTCCACCCTTCATTTGTTAAAGACCGCCGTGCCATGAAGGTTAGTTTGCTTTATAAACATATGAATATTTATTTTGCTATCTTCTGGTCCAATGCTAACAGTTACCAAAAACAAACACTGTTACAGAGAGAATATGAAGAATTCAAAGTTAGGATAAATGGCCTTGTTGCTAAGGCACAGAAAGTCCCTGAGGAGGGATGGATCATGCAAGATGGCACACCATGGCCAGGAAACAATACTAGGGACCATCCTGGAATGATTCAGGTTAGTGTATTTCAAACAAAATCTACTATGACTATGGTTAATGTAGCTTCTTTTACTTGATGATTATTGCTTTGCTGATTGCTCTTTCTGATTTTTCTCAGGTTTTCCTTGGTCACAGTGGTGGCCTTGATACTGAGGGTAATGAGCTTCCCCGCCTGGTCTATGTATCTCGTGAGAAGCGTCCTGGGTTTCAGCACCACAAGAAGGCTGGTGCCATGAATGCTCTTGTGAGTACTCGAATATTTACAAAACTTACACTATCTAGTTCATTTTTACTTCTCTTCTAAAGTTCTAATGGAGGATTAATCTTTTTTTGCAGGTTCGTGTCTCAGCTGTGCTTACCAATGGACAATACATGTTGAATCTTGATTGTGATCACTACATCAACAACAGCAAGGCTCTGCGGGAAGCTATGTGCTTCCTTATGGATCCAAACCTAGGAAGGAGTGTCTGTTATGTTCAGTTCCCACAAAGGTTCGATGGTATTGATAGGAATGATCGATATGCAAACAGGAACACTGTGTTTTTCGATGTAAGTTGGCAATACCCCTTTAATATTCTCGCTCATCTGCAACTACTAGTGATAGTGTAATCGTATTTTAACAAATGATGCTAATATTTTTGGATGCACTAATTTTAAATTTCTAACCAATTCAATATTTTTTTTGGGATATTTCTGTCTTCTACAGATTAACTTGAGGGGTCTTGATGGCATCCAAGGACCAGTTTATGTGGGAACTGGTTGTGTTTTCAACAGAACTGCTCTATATGGTTATGAACCCCCAATTAAGCAGAAGAAGAAGGGAAGTTTCTTGTCATCACTATGTGGGGGCAGGAAGAAGGCAAGCAAGTCAAAGAAGAAGAGCTCGGACAAAAAGAAGTCGAACAAGCACGTGGACAGTGCTGTGCCAGTTTTCAATCTTGAAGATATAGAGGAGGGTGTTGAAGGTATCATCCATATGTTCCAGTTATTGCATAGTTTAGGATTATATGTTGTAACCAACATATATGCATCCTGACATGTCATCTATATGGCAGGTGCTGGTTTCGATGATGAGAAATCACTTCTTATGTCTCAAATGAGCTTGGAGAAGAGATTTGGCCAGTCTGCAGCATTTGTTGCCTCCACTCTCATGGAATATGGTGGCGTTCCTCAATCTGCAACCCCAGAATCTCTTTTGAAAGAAGCTATCCATGTGATAAGTTGTGGCTATGAGGACAAGACCGAATGGGGAACTGAGGTAACATGGGCTTTCTCACAACAACATTGCTTACATTCCTTTTTAGTAACTTGTGTAAATTTACAACGTGCTATGCAACTTGCAAATGGAATGTTAATGCTGACATATGTTGCAGATTGGGTGGATCTATGGTTCTGTGACAGAAGATATTCTCACTGGATTCAAGATGCATGCACGAGGCTGGAGGTCAATCTACTGCATGCCCAAGCGCCCAGCTTTCAAGGGGTCTGCTCCCATCAATCTTTCTGATCGTCTTAACCAAGTGCTTCGGTGGGCTCTTGGTTCTGTTGAAATTCTTTTCAGTCGCCATTGTCCCATATGGTACGGCTATGGAGGACGCCTTAAGTTCTTGGAGAGATTTGCCTACATCAACACCACTATTTATCCACTGACATCGATCCCGCTTCTCATATACTGTGTTTTGCCTGCTATCTGTTTGCTCACTGGGAAGTTCATCATCCCAGAGGTAAGTGATAATTGCATAATATCCTTCTATTATTGTTTGAAACAGCCACACTGACTGAATTAATTTTGGAATGCAGATTAGCAACTTTGCTAGTATTTGGTTCATCTCCCTCTTCATTTCAATTTTTGCCACCGGTATCCTTGAGATGAGATGGAGTGGTGTTGGTATCGACGAGTGGTGGAGGAACGAGCAGTTCTGGGTTATTGGAGGTATATCTGCACATCTGTTTGCTGTCTTCCAGGGTCTCCTCAAGGTGCTTGCTGGTATCGATACCAACTTCACTGTCACCTCAAAGGCTTCTGATGAAGATGGTGACTTTGCTGAGCTCTACATGTTCAAGTGGACAACGCTTCTCATCCCCCCGACAACCATCTTGATCATTAACCTGGTTGGTGTTGTTGCTGGTATCTCGTACGCGATCAACAGCGGTTACCAATCATGGGGGCCGCTCTTTGGCAAGCTCTTCTTCGCCTTCTGGGTGATTGTCCACTTGTACCCCTTCCTCAAGGGTCTTATGGGTCGGCAAAACCGCACTCCGACCATTGTTGTTGTCTGGGCAATCCTTCTGGCTTCGATCTTCTCGTTGCTGTGGGTTCGCATTGACCCGTTCACCACCCGTGTCACTGGCCCAGATACCCAAACGTGTGGCATCAACTGCTAAGAAAGCAGGGGATTGTAGAGACAGAAATACTGCCAGTTGTGTTTTTTCAGAATACAAAGTGCCACTGCCACCAATTGTGTTTTAAGTTATTAGGAGGTGGCTTTATTTACAGCTACGTACAGACCAGAAAATATTGCTCATCAGAAAGTTACTTGTGTCGATATGTATTCTTTTGTTGATAAGTTATATACTATTTTGATGAGAGTGGCTGACATTGTCAACGAGTTTTGTATCTTATGAAGGACACAATAAATTATTAGTTTTCATTCTTTAAACTTCCGTTCAGTTTTCTGTCTTTCAGCCTTAGATGTTGGCAATTAAACCGAATATTCTTTATTTACATAAGTAAGATTGTTAATTGGCTGGTTGATTGCTGTACAAGCATAGCTTACATAATGTATGTGCTAATATATTGTTTCGGGCTGCCAAAAAGATGACTGACAATAGTAACTGCAATTTAAAGAAAATCTTTCTTTCTTTTTTGCTTTGTTCTTTACATTACATCAAAGAACTTGGGGTACATTGGAAACTTTTTGATGAAATATGCTTGAAATTTATATCATACGATTAGAAGAGTAAATTGTGATTTTTGTAACAAGTTGTACATTTTTTTGTTGCTATCTATTTCTAATTTTTCATTAATCATGATATAGAATTTCAAAAACATCATTTGTGTATATGAAAGATGATGATAAACATAAGAAGGTTGTTTGCCTCATCTACATGACATAGATGGAAAAATTATGATCTAGGATCATTTACACTATCATTACTAGATGATATGGATCAGATAATTCTGATCTAGTAATTTGCTGTTGTATAACCTTTGTTTGTCTGTCTTCTCAATGTTATGGAAGGGATAACTGATGAGCTTGAAACATTGCATATAACCTATCTAACTGAATTTAACACATAATATTTCGATAATCATTTACTTCTCTACAATAGCAACACCTCATTCCAATAACTCAACAAAATTGGTTTCCTTCAAAGTCCCATCTATTTGTGTCAATAGTTAATCTCTCTCCACCTCAGTCTAACATCGTAGCTTCATAGCTCTCGATATTTCCCCATCAGATACAAAGGAACCAGTATTTGTTGAGATAGCATGTAATATTTCTTTCTTTGAGTAGTTTCTAAATGTGAGAGAAATGTTTCGGATGTAAGTTGCATCTTTTGTTGTCATGCAAGAAGTTTCTCTGAACATCAACTTAGGTGGACTCACATTACAAGTGTTTGGAGATGAGTACTGAAGGATGGTATGGATATTTACCATGAACATATTATTGAGCAGTCCCATCTTAAGGGTGGATAAGTTTACATGATCACAAAATGTACCCTTCTTTGGAGTTCTTTTTTTTTCCTTTTGAAATGATACTTCTCTGAATCCTGAATGAAAAATTACGAACATTTTTCCTGATGTATGCACAATTTCCATTCATGTAATCATGCTGTATCCGTGGACTATGGCTCAATATGATATGACAAACTATGGCTACTTATAAAAATATCATTTTGCTTCTATTCAAATTAGAATTGCCAAAAGATGCTACCGTGAAGGACTTTGGAAGAAAAATATTCAGATTTCTGATTTACAGAACACACCATTTGATTCATCGATTTTCTGCTTTTTATTAACTCCACCCACAGACCAGATAACCAGTTTTGCAATTTACGGTGGATAAAAGACTAAATTAGTTCTCAATCTCTCATCGTTCTTTTTTTTTTTGCAGAGAGATCTCTCGTATAGTTAATTGAAATTTCCATTGAGTCAGCGGCGGAGCTACCTCCCGGACAGGTCGGGCGACCATCCGGGCTCCGTCGCCGGTGTTGCTACTATCTCCATCAAGAACACATGTAAAAATTTAGCGATCGCTAGCAAATATTTTTTATCGCCCGGGCTTAACTATGCTGCTGGCTCCGCCACTGCATCAAGTATCAACTGCTGGATAGCTCCGCCGGATCCACATTCAGATTGTGGTTAAGAAAAGAATGTCCAACCTGCAGGAACATTTTGAAATTAAATCTTGCAAACAACATTGCTGAATACGCATGATCTAGTGCCTCATGTTCAGCTAGCATTTAACTTGCTTTTATTGTTCAGAAATGTCTGCTGTTGTTTGGCTGATCAATCCATAGGAGAACCAGACAGTTGTGACGTGTCTTGCTCGCTTGTTTTAAAATTTGGATCCGACAAAAACATCGCAGTGGTAATAAGCGGCAATAATCAAATTTCCCTTTGAAGAATAAGGTTCAATAATCCTTTGACTTGAGAATTAACGAATGCTAAGTACTCACAACAGATCACAAATTCAAGACCCAATCCAGGGATGCATCCATATGCTTTGCACATGCCTGAGAGACACCGATTCAGCACAGGATGCTCTGGTGAAGAACATAAATATGATCAATTACAGGTTGATCGAGCATCGTTTCTGAAGAGATGTTACCAATTCCAACTATTTCCGATCGTTTTTATCCCGTGTGACTCCATGTCTCATTCAAATATGAATTGAAAATACTTTTTTTCCAAGACGACCGAAGATAAAAGAATTAAAAAAAGTTTTTCATCGACAACCGGTTGTTGAGAAAGGATATGCATCATAGCACATGTCCTAAAACCACGCGTTAACCACACAAACACAAGCAACTAAGGGGATAGCCAAGCACCAAACTGGCTGCCACTATGTGAGAGGCTGGTGGCCACTGAGCCTATAACAACACCATAGAGCGGAAACTATAAAAAATAACGCATCCAGAAAGGTTACAACGTCAAAAGATGCCGCTGTCGCCCATCCAAACAAACTGGACAGGCATCTAACTTCATGCGAAGACATAACAACTACTCATACATGGTCGGTTGATAAGAACAAGTTGAGCATAATAGCTACTCAGATGATGATGTAAAATAGGAGCATGCAGTTTCAGGTGCCTGTCTATGGATTGTATTTACCAAATCAAATATAGCTTATTAGATTAACACTCACTTACAACTCAGATATATATACTAACTATACACATATTTTTGAAAAATAAGTAACTCACAATATCTACATTCCTAGACAAACAACAACGACGAAGACGAAGGAGAAGACGAAGGAGATAAATTACCATGTGAATAATAACTAGGAAGCAAATATATACAGAGTCCAAATGCTAGTAGCAAACAGCAACTATGAAGGATGATTACGAAGGTGATAAATTTCTAGGTAAATACTAACTAGGAAGTTAAAACAATGAGTACAATGAGAAAAATAGAATGAACCCTTCTGCTCTAAAAAAATAATGAAACTCTAGATACAATATATGCACAATACTGTGCAATGCATTGTGCCTAGAACTCACTAACTTCAGTTGCAGAATTGCAGCCTATACTAGTAATTCAACTACACTAATGAAATAAATTTGGTTTCTTCCAAAATCTCACTACCACTGCCTATATGCCAAGGGACAAATGTTCAAATTCATTTATCTCAATCATCCCAAAATATCGACACTACTTGTCTGCTTATATAGTTGAGATGTCACATATATGCAAGACAAGTAACATGCAGTATTTTCCCTTTCAAATAAATTTCTAAATACCGTACAAATTTCTGAAAGAGATAAAAAAGGCATGCGAGAGAGGATATTTGCATTTTTCACCTCATGCAACAAGCATTGATGAAATGCCGTATGCATTGCAAGAGCACCAAGTCTGTGACTCCCAGATAAAATTAAAATTACCCAAGGTTCACCACCAACAGATTGTGGCTCCTTATCTAGCTTTTCCATCTTGTCTTAGCTCTGCTTTGCTGTCTTGTGTTTCATTGTATCAATTTGCTCTTGATTTCTGCCATCGTTAACGGAATAGCATTTATCGTACTAACCAATTCTGAAGAATTGTCTGCCAGCAATATTTTGTTATCTAATTTAGTCACTAATTACTTTTATAATTTGAGCTGATTTTTTCAAATTTTGGGTAGATTTCTTTAATTTTTAGTAGAAAGTTTTAAAGTTTGAGTTGAAAGTTTCGATTTTTCATTAGAAAGTTTACTTCAAAGTTCAAACTTGAAACAAAACTATCTACTAAAATGTCTGTATTATTAAATTTTCCTAGAAATTTTAAAGTATTCAGAGACGACTACAAATTGATACAAAACTCAAAGCTGCACCGCCACACGGGCACATACTTGCAGCGCACACGTATTAGCTTTTTGGGCCTAAGTATTTGGAACTAATTGACAACACATTGTAATACTAGCAGTGTTCTATTGTGAGTCAATCTAACCATATATTTTTCCAACATGTGTTGACATTATTAACATAATCCATGAGACACATTTAACAATAAATACATACAGGGGCGGAAATAGACCTGGAGAAATTAGGACTTAAGCCCAAGGCCTAGCTCAATAATTCTTTTGAGATCACATCAAATTAACGTGAATTTTTTTTAAGGAATCAAAGAACAGCTAATACAACCCTAAGCGCCATCTGTTCACTACTAGAATCCTAAGATTTGCTCAATGTCCAAGAAAAATCCTACAAACGGTCATGAAGATTTATGTGACCGACCGTTGTACATTTCACCGAAGGTCAACAATTAATAGAATGCTTAGTTATGTAACCTGTGGCCAGCGTGATATTTATGTAACTAAAGGCTTTAAGATATATACCACTCAGAAATGGCCGATAGCACAACTACAGAATCGTTTTTTCTGGACGAGACTCACGATAGGTTCCAGACAGACCACAAGTGGTTGCGCCTAAAAAATCGGTCCTCTGAGACCGGTTGCATTATCCCGTGTGGTCCGCTTAAGAGACCGCACGCATGGGATAATGTGCATTATCCCGTGCGGTCCATTTAAATGAACCGCACGAGATATATCGCGTGCGGTCGCTTAAGTGGACCGCATGAGATAATACACATTATCGCGTGGAGTCCACATTAGCGACCGCACGTGATATATCCTGTGTAGTCCACTTAAGTGGACCGCACAGGATAATACACATTATCCCGTGCAGTCTCTTAAGTGGACCACACGGGATGATATGCCCAAATATTTTTTAAATAAATTTAGAGATGCAAGGTTTTAATTATCTATAAACATATTGAATTAAGTTACAGACCAAAAGCTATGGCAATGTTATAGATCAAAATTAAGTTGTCATGTCAATTTGTAGAATTTTCGACCAAATTTAGATATTGTTACAATTTTTGTAAACTAATTTAGAGATATTCGGTTTTAATTATCTATAGCAACCTATTAAATTCTTCATCTAATTCTTGAATATGGAATAGAATCAAATATAGGAGCACTTTTATATTTTAGTGTGTGTAACAAGTTTTACGCACATTGTTCTTCTTTTGTTCTCTAATTCAGAGTCGGTTTTTAAAACGATCATAACTTTCTCATACGGACTCCGATTGAGATGTTTCATATATGAAAATCAATCAGAAAAAAATTTCGGATGTGTTCATTCACTGCTTTGCCGCGTTTGGCAATTTTATTTTTCCCAAAAACAGCTCAGAAGATTGCCTTTTCGAGCTCGGAAGATTTTTTCTGATTCTGAGTGCGTTTTGTGAATTTTCCACCGGCCACGTCTTTCACTTGTTTAGGCTCAAATTTTTTGTTGTTACCTCTCGTGTGCTCCTAAGTCAAGAAAAAATATAAAAAAAGTCAAAAATTTCCAAAAAACAACAACAACTGTAGAAAAGGGAAAAATACAGGGGCAAAAGAGGAACTGCAATATAACTTCATATGTTATGATATTGAGTTAATGTTAAGGTTATGTACAGAATTGAGATGTATACAAGTCCCTAACTTCTTATAAGGTATATAAACTTGAAACTTAGGACTCATTTAGATCAAACTATAACAGAGGTGTAACTATTTATGAACAACATATAGTCTAACTTGATCAAAACTGATTGAATTTTTTATGATAGTGCTATGGATCAAAATTAAGTTGTTATATCAATTTATAGAATTTTCTAATCAAATTTAGATATTATTACAATTTTTGTAGTCCAATTTAGAGATGTAATGTTTTAATTATCTATAGCAACCCATTGAATTCTCCATCTAATTCTTGCATATGAGATAGAATCAAATATAAGAGCACATATATTTTTGTTTCTTTTTAACCTTATTTGGGGTACTCTCGGTTCAATTCAGAATTAATTTTGAAAAGCACGTAGAAATTCATTTAATTGCTAAAAAATAGTATATTACTTAAAAAGATATGAAATTCCTCCGGAACAACATATATACGGAGTCTAACCCATGTAAAAAGTTTATAGGAGTATGTAATAAAATATTTTTATAGGTTCATTCACAAGGGTCCTTAATGCAATTAGTTAGTTTTATGGATTTTCACGTGCGGCCGTATTAAGGGACCGCACGGAAAGACTATCTTTCCGTGCGGGCCGCTTAAGTCGCCCGCACGAAAAGATAGTCTTTCCGTGCAGGCTCTTAAGTCGCCCGCACGGGATGATCACCACCGCCTATATAGGGTGCGCACAGGCTCCAAAAATTTCTAACTTACGAAAATTTCTAACTTCCGATGATCCCGCCGCGACTTCCTCACCGACCCGTCGAGGGCCTCCTTCGCTGCCGGCCTCCACCGCCACCTCTATCGCCGTCTCCACCTACCGCGGCCGCCTCGTCCACCGCTCCACCGCCGCCTCCACTACCGCTGCCTCCACCGCCCCGGCCTCCATCGCTGCCTCCACCGACCACCGCCGCCTTGTCCACCGCTCCACCGCTGCCAGCCTCCACCGACCGTGGCCGCCTGTGGACCCCCGTTTTTGAGACGGAAATCTTTCATGTTCATAGTACCATTTCCCTGGATCGAGTAGTTTGCTACCCACGAAATACAGTACTGAATAATTAGGTGAAAATGCACGAATAGTCTTACATTAAGATTATTACAATAATAGGCCCGAAGGCAATATCCAACACATATAGGACCTCATGGTCCAGATACAACCAAAAATAGAAATTAGGTAAGACAGCGGAATGAAGGCAGCGGCTTGTCAATTGCCACAGACAACGACCGGAGACTAAGACCTAACAAGCGCCATCAGCTTCGCCCTCCGGGTAGTAGGCATATGGATCCTCCAAGTCTTCATTTCCACCATCTGAAGGTTTGTGCGTATAGCAAGGGTGAGTACCAACCGTACTCAGCAAGCCACACGGAAGTGATGCATATGATAGAGTCATTCAAGAATGGCTGGGGTTCTTTTGCATAAAGCCAGTTTTCACAAATCTTTTCACAAGCCTAACAACTAGCCAAGTCAAGTTTTAGTTCCATAGTTCATTAAGTCGGCGACGGTTCTGTCTACCATCCATCATGATTCCAAGAATGGCTTCCCGCCTCCGGTTCGTCATGGTTTTCTTGGGAGTCCACCCCTTCTCGCATCTCGAGAAGTTGATCCACCAGCGAATAAGAATCATCATGCAAACCCATCCCATCATTTTAAAGTTTAAAGTCTAGCCAAGCGAAAGTCTTGTCACGATGCTCAATATCCGCGAGCACGGCTATTCGAATAGATTGATTCATTCACACTGCAATGGATGTACACTTTACCCGTACTCCGCGACTGCTCAACAAATGAGCCTACATCCCAACACAGGAGACGGCCACGGCAAAGCCTTTCAATAACCTCACTTCGGCAGTACCCGCTCCATGAACTTAAGCCCTCATGCACTCTAGCCGTCCTTTTCTAGCAGTGAGAGGAGTTCTGGCGCACCCGGGGTAAGGGAAGACTTCATTCATCAAGTTATAATAAATTTCAATTTCCCCATCATCCCTTTCAAATCTCATCTCATACATAAGAACCACTATGCAAGGGTACCGCCTCCGCTCGGCTATCTACTCCGCTAGGTCTATACCCATTCGAGAAGTACGGTTGTACTGGCTCGTTTCCCGGCTATCTCATGGCTCGGTCCTTAATCGACCAGGGTCGGCACTAGCCTTTTCCAGAATCCACCCAAATCATCCAGCCCCCCAGTCTAAAACATTTGTTTAGAACTTTCAGTTTTCATCAAAACTCATGTTATCATTCTCATAGCAATGTGGCGCTCATGTCTCCACATGTCGTATCTCAACTACCTTCCCTAAGGTAGTTGCCCAAGCATAAAGCTCTTTATAAAATCATGAGTATGCATGAATCTAAAAATAGCATGGCTAAACATTTTACCGAAGATATTCTTCGGTTGTATCACATCGAGGGTTACAAGGAATAATTCTAAAGGTAATCAATAACAAGGCATGGCATGACAAGTATAGGTAATTCTCTGTGTATAGCATGCATGTTTGTCACAGCCCGATTTTCGTTCGGGATTAAAAATCATTTAATAAATCATTTCCTAAAAAATAAATAAAATGAAAAACAAAGTAAATCAAGTGAATCTATTAAGGAAATTAAATTTTCCATTAAAAATAATGGCTGGAAATATTTTTGAAATATTCTCCATGCCCTAAAATACTTCTCGAAATTTTTCGTGAAATTTTGGAGCTCAGAAATAATTTTAATAATACAAAGAACACTTCAATAATTATTTAAATAAATAAATTAAATTTTAAATGAGCTGGAGATATTTTTATTAAATACTTTGGATGTTCATATATTTTCAGGATTTTTCTTAAAATTATTTGGGCATTGTAAGTATTTATAAGAATTAAAGGATGTTTGGACCAAAAGTCTGTTTTCCTCCCTGCTACGAGCGTCTTCAACCTCCATTCGTGCGCAGGTCGAACAGACCAAAAGCGTGGCTTTGTTTCCTCCACCAAATCGGCCTAATCCTCTGCCCAAATCAAAAATTAGTTGCGGGAACGGATTCCTCTCGATCTCTCTACGTTTCCCCAAGAAATCCCCTCAATCCCGTGCTAAATCGCGCGAATTTCGCCCTCGTTCTTATCCCGACGAACTCGGGATAAACCCTAAAAATCCGGCGCCAAATCCTCTCTTCCCGGTGCGGGACTCTCCCTCCCAAGCCTATAAAAAGGACCCCTAGATCTCCTCCTCGGTTTCCCATTCTTCCCGAGTTTTTCCGTGCTCTAGCCACCTCCTCGAGATCAATCTCTATCCGTCGCCGGCCATCTTTTCAGCCACCCCTAGCCGCCGTCTCGGCCGTCCCCGGATAGCGCCGTCGCCTCCCTCGGAACCGCAAGGACTCAAGGAAGCCCGGCATCCATCTTCCTTGCGCCAAACACCACCGGAAGGCCCCCGTCGCCGTGGACCCGTGCGTCGCCGCCTCCGTTCGCACTTCGGCCGTGCCTCGTCGCCGTTCCCGTCGCTGTTAATCGTTGCCGCCTTCACCGTCGGCATCATAGCAGCAAGCCGAAGCCCGTCCTCCACCTCTCCTCCACCGAAAGCCACCGGAAAGCCGTCGTCGCCGTCAACCCGAGCTCGGCCGCCGCTTTCATCTCGTCGCCGACCGTCTCTCGCCGCTGCTCATCGTTGGGTAAGTAGTGGTAAGAGTCGTCTCACTGTCCTCTCTCCATTAGTGAACTCCGTTTCCGTCAGAGTGTCGTGGTCCGTCGTTGCCGCGTCGCACTTCATCGTCGCCGCTACCCATTCTGAACCGCCGACCGTCGTGCCTGTGTGGCTGCTTTCGTGGCCGCTACCTCAGCGCCGTGTGAGCTCCTTTGTACCATGTATCTTTTGATGTGTATCCATCCCAGCCCTAAACCCGTTAATCCAAGCCGTTCATCTTTATAGATTCATTCGGTTTAATTTGAGCCACTCATCCTTTGTTCCCAGTTTAATCCTAGCCTCCCAAATCTTTGTGAACCTGTGAACCGATCGGAGCTGATGTCTTAAACATCCTTTTCCAGCTCAAAATTAATTACAAATTGCGTAATAAATCATCTTAATTTCCAGAATTCATTTAAATGGTCCAAAACTTCTAAAATTCGTATCTAATTCATACGAACTCCAAATTGGACCATTCAAATTGCAAAATTTATCTAAAATTAAGCTCTACATGTTTGTTTACTTTTTATGTACTGTTATTTGGTTTTTATTAGGTTTTTCCTCATTTTGCGTGCCAGCGTGTAGATTTCGCAGTTTCCGGAGTTTGCGCTCGCGAGGGAAAGAGTCCAGAAGTTTGCTTGAAGACGCAAGGCAAGTCACACTTCCATTGAAGCATATTGATCCTATTTTTATAAATGTTTTACGTTTGCAAATAAAATTGCATTGCTTTGCTAATTACATGGAATGATGGATTACCTATCTGTTTGTTTGTGCCTTATTTACTTGTTATCCATCCTTTGTTAACCTTGGGTGTTATTTGACTAGCTTTAGTCACTGATGTTGATTCCAGCTAGAATTATATGCTTAGCCATGCTTAACTACCACTAGCTCACTAAATAGGATAATTACACTTTATTCTAATCTCGATGAGCCGCAAGCTCGATACACCGACCATGTCTTATTGGTCATAATTATCTCAACTAAAATATGACATAATGGTGGGTGTGGGTGCATGGTTTCGATGGTCGCACCCATGGCAATTAAGGACCGGTTCATGGGAAACCCCTGGAAGACATGCCGTGCAAACCACAAGCGAGAATGGGCAACGGTGGATCCGTAGTATAGCTTTCCTCGCCGACATACCCTAGTGAGGGTGGGCGTGATGGAGTTGGGTCGGCCCGGTTTTACGGGTTGATCGGTGCCGGATTCACCGTGGCACGAGGGGCTGCCCGCGCCCTGCGGGAGTGGGGGCGAAACCTTGGTGTGGTATCGCTTGGTTAGAGGGAGTTATGCGAAAGGTCTTGTCACGATTTCTCCCTTTGCAGTATCATGGTGGTTCTCCGGGGCATGGTAACATGTGTGGAATCGTGTCTTGTGGGTAAAGTTGCGCACCTCTGATCAGAGTAAAACTATTCAAATAGCCGTGCCCGCGGTTATGGGCGATTGACCAGATTCACTATGATTAGTCCCACTATTGAATAATTTGATTTAATGGAATTTGTTTAGTTCAGATGGAACGGTTGGGCCTGTTCAACGTGGGGATAACGTTGTTCAGTGAAAGATTAATATTGCCTTAATTACTCAACTGTTTTACTCTTTTTTAAATAATTAAATGTTTGTAAACCGCATTTATGCAAAATAGCCCAAGCCACTCTTGTCTCCCCTTGCACGTGCATTTCTCGGTGTGGCTTGTCGAGTACGGTGGTTGTACTCAGTATTGCGATTTTTCCCCCTTTCAGAAGTGTAGTGCTTCTGATGTGAAGATGGAGTTAGAAGACCAAGGCTCAGACCCCAGTTGAGTTTGCCTGTGGAGTGGAGCTGAAGCCCCGCTAGTGTCGTCTTTCTTTTCTGCAGTTTTTGGGTGTGAGGACTAAGTGCCTCTTTAGTAAGTATTTTTATGTTTACGCTTTATTTTACGTTCGGATCTGTGTATTAATTTGTCATTTTATGTACCTTGGTTGATTCCTGGACAGAGATTTAATACATAAAATAGTCAGGAAATTTGGGATAAATTTCCAGGCGTGACAAGTTGATGATGTAACATCCTGGCCCAGGGGTTAATAGGATTAATAGAATACTCATACCAACAAGTTGCAACTTCTTTTTCGGAAGCTCATCTCCAAAGAACTCTGAGGTTAAGCGTGCTTGGCCTGGGGCAATTTGGGGATGGGTGATCAACCGGGAAGTTCTTCTCGAGTGCGCATGAGTGAGGACAAAGTGCGCAGAAAAGACTGGTGTTGGTCTGTGAGGGCAGTCTAAGATCCTAGAGAGCTTCCAGATGTAGGCGGGCCCAGCCCGGGAAGGGTGGGACGTTACAATGTTTAAAGTTTAAACAACATTATTTCACAATTGGGGAAGGGTGGTACGTTACAATGTTTAAAGTTTAAACAACATTATTTCACAATTGGGATCGTTACAATGTTTAAAGTTTAAACAACATTATTTCACAATTGGGATCAATATGTTCAAAGAGTGTGATGACTTGCCTTGCTCGCACGCTTGTTGAGAGGGGTCATCAACGGAGTCGGGAGTCGATGCCTGCTTCTTCAGGTGCTATCCGTACGTGCGAAAGATCAATTGAATTCAATTAGAATTCAATAGAATGCCGAGAGATCGAAAAGAACCATAAAAATCACAAAAACAACTCCAAAATGCTTAGCCTAGAATTTTACTTGGGTTAGGACGAGGATTGCTAGGAAAAATCCGAGTTTTGAAATCGAGTCGATGCCCTAGGGTTTTCGCGAAACGACGATCGTAATTATTTGAGAAAAATAGATTTAGAAATATCAGAGGGACTTGTGCTCGAGGTTTTGAAGGTTCGAGCACAAAAGAGAAATATATTTAAATGGTGAGAAAGAATTAAACGAAATCCGGATTTAAAAATGACGCGAAACGAAATATCGGAAAAAGTCCGATTTCGATTTTCAAATTTTGCTCTGAGAAAATATACAAGAAAATAATTTATTTTTGCCCAAAAATTCACTCAAATCCTTTCAAAATATTTTTTCCTAATTTTCTATAATTTTTCCTATTTTTTTATCTATTTCTCTATTTCCCTTTTTTTCTTTTTCTTTTCTTTTCCTGTGCACACTATTCATTAGCCACAAGGTGTTCGGCCAGGGCGCCCTCTCTCTCTGCTCTCTCTGTTGCGGTCGGTGGCCGGCGCTAGCACGAGGGAAAGGGGCGGCGGCTCGGGCTTACCGGTGATGGCGATGCTTGGGGAGGGCGGTGGGGCTCGGCGATGGCGGCACACGGTGGCTAGGGCGCTCGGCGGCTTGCGGCGGTTTGCGGCGGCGGCGGCGCTCGGGAGAGGGAAGGGAGACCGGCGAGAAGGGGGAGGCTAGAGGCGGCGAGGTGGGGGAGAAATGGGGAGGGTTGTGCCCCCCTTTATAGCCGCGGTCGAGTGTGGGAGAAGATGGAAAGGGGGGACCCGGCGTGGCGGTGGTACGGCAAAACGCCACGCCGACGGTGTCGGGGCGGGGCGGCGCGGGCGCACGGGCGACGTGCGGCAGCGTGGGTGACGCGGCGCGGTGCGGGCGGTGCAGGGCGGCAACGCGTGGCGCGGGTCCGGCACGGAACGCGTGGCGGCGAGCGGCGCGGGCGCGGGGTGCGCGGGTAGCGGGGCGCGGCGCGGGCGCGGCGCGTGCGCGCGGCACGTGGCGCGCGCGGGCACGGGCGCGGTCGGCCGGGCGACGCACGGCGGGCACGCGGCCGGGGGCGTACGGCGTCAGCGGTTGATGAGAAATGAACAGTGCAGTTTCGATTTTTCCCGATTTTCAATTTCATTTTCCAATTCTAATTTTTCCTTCACTCTATAAATCCCAAATAAATATATGGTACTCCCAAAATTAATAAAAAATATATTTTCAAACTTTTCATCACCATTATTTATTCTAATATATATATATATTTCCATATTTAATTAGGTCCCTTTTTGCTAAATTCATAATTCACTATTTTTAATTCCAAAAATTTCCTAGATTTCATATAAATCCCTTAAAATATTTTATTGTCTATTTTATTTCCTAATTAATTTTCCGTAATCATCAATTAATATTTTATTTCTCAAATACATATCTTCATAAATCCGCATCCCTTTCCGATTTTATTTTAAAAAAAATTTCCTAACCCTAGACTTCGAGACTTTTCCCTCCAACGGAAATCCAAACCATTCGGTTTTTCATAAACACCAAGAGGAATTGTTTACAACTAAATTTATGCAAGCGAGTGGCAAATAAGAAGCAACAAACACGAGAAAAAGGCAACAAGCAAAAGTTTTTGCAAGTTCCGATTTTTAATTTCCGATTTTAAATTCCTCCGATTTTCAGGGTGTTACACCGCCTCGTCCACCGTTGCCTCCACCGACCGTGGCCGCCTCGTCCACCGCTGCCTCCACCGACGGCGCCGCCTCGTCCACCGCCGCTTCACCGACCGCGGCCGCCTCGTCCACCACCGTCTCGCTCCCACTGCATCTGTCTTCCTCATCGACACGACCACCTCCACCGCCGCCGGCAACACCGACCGCCATCTCTACCGCCGACGTTGCCGTCGGCATTAAAATTATACATGCGAAATTTATGGTAAAATTATGGTATCAATTGTAAATTTGTTGTATTATGCCGCCGTCGGCATTGAATTTTTTTCAATTTGTGATGTGATATTAGTTGTTGATATAATTCAATAATTCAATAATTATATATGTAATTTAGGAGAGATGTATCTTCTCGTGTGGGTCACTTAACACGTCCGCATGGGAAGATCTATTATCCCGTGCGGTCGACTTAAGTAGCTCGCATGGGATAATAGATCTTTCCGTGTGGGCCTCTTAAGCCGTCCGCACGAGATAATCGGTCTTCCTGTGCGGTTAGGCCGCCCACACGCGAAAATTTGATTTTTCCAGACCATCTCGCGGGTGCGGGCATATCTTCTGTACGGGAAGATGTCTTTTGGTCCGCATGTAAAAACCGATTCTTTAGTAGTGCAGAGCACATTTATAACCATGTGTTTTAATACACTTTTCAGAAATGGTTACAAGTGATTGCATGGTATATTAGTAAACGAGGGTTTCAATAGAACGCTCGTTTGGAAATGGTTATAAGTGCCCGAATGGGCATATAGTTTGCAAGGGCTAAGACGGAGACACTAGGTAACATGCAAACATTACCGAGAGGACACAAAGTCTGATTGGGCTAATCGTTCTAAAGTATTTGGATGGATTTGCATCTAGTTTATGATTTATGTATGTATGGGCATGCAGTTCTTTATGATTTATGTATGTATGGGCATGCAGTTCTTTCTGTACTTATGGTAAATTGTGCTATTATGTTGTAGAACAGATATACAATCTTAGCGTGACACCACAATAGATATGCATCCGATGCTAAGAAACCAGGAGGTTCCTTCTATGCATCTCAACATACCAATGCTGGATTTTCTAATTTGAGGATAGACCTAAATTTTCAAGGCAGGATCTGTCGGAATAATTATAGTCACTCGCACTCATCTCCTTATATGCACTAAATGAAATGTAGAAATAATATCGTTGCTGATATTATGTTTGTTAATATCAGCAAACTTTTGAACTGATGCTCACATGGTCCCACTCATTATTCAAGTGCTGCTTGCTGAAATTTAACCATATTCTCATATTCTTCCAAGAACTGTTCCTCACTTTTGCTTGCAACAAATTTACGGCGCTAGATGTGCTATGAAATGATCACTTAGAAGATAACTAGTATTTCTCTTTCTCTTTAATCAGCCAGAACGATCTGTACCATTTATAAAGCAATTACAAAGCAACATGTTTGTTCAAAATTACGGCAAAATTATTACTGTAATTGCTACATTTCTAACTTCAATAAAAAAAATTCTAATATGTACCAGAAAGACCATTTAAGTTGATTAATATGTTTGATTGCTTCCAGAATCTCATGTCTCAACATCATGCTCTATCTATAAATGTTTAATTGCTGCAAATGCAAATTCTAGAACATCATAAGTGGCCCCTTTTCTGATATCAACAATAGCCTTGCTTCTATAATGTCTGTTGAACTGTAATATATCAACTAATTAACCAATTTAATTTATTGATTTTTCATATTCTTTTCCTATGATGTGATGCTCCAAGAGAATGAGGAGAATAAGGTGAAACAAACAGTTCAAATATATGGAACTGGTCAGATGAAACATATACATAAGACATCGTGATGTCGCTATATATACACATATATACACATACATATTTATACATATATATATGTATATATATGTATGTATATATGTTGGTATTTGTTACGATCATAGATAAATTCGCAAACATACGGATATTGTTATAGCATTTTACTCGTGAGTATCAAGGTATCTTATTTTTTTCCACAGAGAAGGCGACGTTTTAAAATCAACTTTAAAGACCCACAAAAGGCTGAGATAGAAAGGCATGTGAGAGGAAGTTTGCATTTCTCCATCTCATGCAACAAACATTGGTGAATGCCATTCAGGTGTTGATCAACATTGGAAGATCATGATCTTTGTGCCTTCTAGATATAAAATTAATCAAGGTTCACACCAACAAAAAGTTGAGGTCTAATACTACTTGTGCATTTTTGCTTTACACTATATAAATTCTGGGTCGCTACGTTTAAGTAAAACATGTATAAAATCCATAAATTACAAACTTTAATTGAAGTAAGAAAACAGAACTAATGACCTCATTTTCCTGGCATGTAGAATAACTAAAAGTTAAGCTTCTTGAGCCCTCGTTGTCAAGCAGTTACTCAACTTAACTTACTTTGAAACACCCTACCTCTAATAACCGCATTAGTCTGTTTCTAATGGCTAAGATGGAGACACTCGGCAACATGCAAACATTACCAAGAGGACACAGTCATATTGGGCTAATTGTTCTAAAGTTTTTTTGGATGGATTTGAATCTAGTTTACGATTTATGTATGTATGCGCATGCAGTTCTTACGATTTATGTATGTATGCGCATGCAGTTCTTTCTATACTTATGATAAATTTTACTATTATATTGTAGGACAGATATACTTATGTTGGATTTTTTAATTTGAGGATAACATTAAATTTTCAAGGCAGGATCTGTCACAATAGTTATAGTCCCTCGTAGTCATCTCCTTATATGCACTAAATGAACTGTAGAAATAATATCATTGCTGATATTATTGATGTGTACGGGGTTCCCGATCTTCCGTCAGGGAGAGAGGTAACTATCACTCCGACGGAATATGACACCGATCCGTCTTCAGATCGAAAGATCCAACCCTGCAATCTCAGAACCACAACTCCTCTGTTTAAAAAGGCTAATCCGGATCCTTGCCTACGTAACAAAGAACACAAGCAAGAACAAGAAAGAAAACAATCAAATTGCAGATGAATAATTAATCTCACAAAATTGGGGGTCTCCTAAACCGATGAACAGCGAAACTATTCTTGATAGATTAATCTAAGCAAAATCCAAAACCTAAAGACAGCGGCGACGCATGATTATATAGGACTAGGGTCGTCGCATACGCTGGTCACGCCCCCCTAATAGGCTCAAGACGATACACGACCCATTGGGCCAAATACGGTGATGCAACAGCGGGATAGATTCTGGATGTTGACTTCTTTTGACGATTCCCATTGATTCTGTAGGAATTTTGATGTGGGACCACTTCCATTGTCTTTCTTATGAAATTATATTTCCATCCATATATGGATCATCGAAAACAGAGTCCAAACGCGTCCTCGACGACCAGTTTAAGGCAGACTAGTCATGCAGTCCGAGACAGACTCGAATTCATGTTGGACCGGCCCTCCGGCTGGTGTTGGACGTCCCGGCTGGTCTCCTTCTCTCCAACAACTCCTCCAAGCTCTTCATGATCCTCTCCACAGTTCTTAATCATAATATAATCATTAGATAGCAATCGATTCTCAAGATCATATAAAGAAGTGCTTAGGAACAAGCTCACCTCTAAATTCAACTGTCGTGCATGAGCTTTAGTGATTGGACCTTGCATGTCCGGAGAAATGTTGTGTGTATCTGATGGAGTGATGTCCTCATCATCCTCCTCCTCTTGAATTGGAGTCACCCTCGACTCAAAGTTATTTTCTCCCAAGTAAGGCTTCAAATTTGAAATATTAAAAGTGGAACTAACACTGAACTCGGGTGACAACTCAAGTTTGTGTACATTATCATTTATTTTCTCAATTATCTTATAAGGACCAGCAACTCTTGGCATTAATTTAGACTTACGCAGCTCTAGAAATCTATCCTTTCTCAAGTGTAATCAAACTAAATCACCTGGTTCAAACTTAACTTCTTTTCTACCTTTAGTACCAGCAATTCTATACTTCTCATTCATCTTTTCAATGTTGTCTTTAGTTGTCTCATGCATTTGCAAAATAAAATCAGCACGTTTCTTAGCATCACTATGAATACGCTCATTAGTAGGTAAAGTTAAAATATCAATAGAAGCACGAGGATTGAAACCATACACTACCTGAAAGGGACTTACCTTGGTGGTAGGATGTGTTGCCCGATTGTATGCAAACTCCACATGAGGCAAACATTCTTCCCACTCCTTTAAATGTTTCTTCTGAATAGCTCTCAACATGGTGCCCACCATGCGATTCACTACCTCTGTTTGTCCATCAGTTTGTGGGTGACATGTTGTAGAAAATAATAGCTTGGTACCCAACTTATTCCATAGAGTGCGCCAAAAGTGACTCAAAAATTTAGCATCACGATCTGAAACAATAGTGGATGGCATACCATGCAAACGAACAATCTCGTTGAAAAAGAGGTCAGCAATATGAACAACATCATCACATTTATGACATGGTATAAAGTGCACCATCTTATAAAAACGATCCACCACAACCAAAATGATATCCCTCCCCCTCTTAGTCCTAGGCAATCCCAAAATAAAATCCATAGAAATATCTGCCCAAGGAATAGAAGGAACAGGAAGTGGCATGTATAAACCATGTGCATTCAAGCGAGACTTAGCTTTTTGGCATGTGGTGCAACGAGCCATGAACCGCTCAACATCTCTCCTCATCTTTGGCCAAAAGAAATGTGAGGCCAAAACATCCTTCGTCTTCTTGGTTCCAAAATGACCCATCAATCCTCCTCCATGCGCTTCTGTTGTTGAATCAAGTGAGTTTGATTTATAGTTTATGTGATGAAACATTGGATTTGTGATTGGCCGGCACGGTCGACCGCCGTTGTATCGTGGTCTAACCGAGCCATGCCGCTCGGCCGATCATGGTTTACCTACGGTCGACCGGCGGCCTCGACCGATTGGTCAGTGTCTGTCTGACCGAGCTCCTTGAACCAAGACCCGATTTTTGCTATCGTCGTTTCGCAAAAGCAATTTCACTTTTCTTTTTCTGTTTACGGGCAAGTCTAAAACAAAATCCAACCAAATGTCCATCTTTTCCACAAAAAGAACAAGTGTATTTCTCACGATGATTAGAAGCACAAGTAGAAACAGATGGTTTAGCAACAGAAGTAGCAACAAGAGGTTTTTCAATCACAGGATTGGTTTTAGAAGATGATGCATTTAAAGAAGTCATGATACCAGCAGATTTAAACACAATATTCTTAGATTCAGGTTTAATTAAAATTTCTCCACTTCTAGCACCAACACCTAGAACAAGAGGAGGATGTCTAGTATGATGAGCATAAGGATCAAAACCTAAACCACGATTATCTATGTTAATTCTTGATTTGTCTAAGATCATGTTGAGGTTCTTTTTACCATCGAAAAACGTTGCAAAGAACTTTTTAAGTAAGAAACCTCTTGAGTCAAAACAACACAATTTTTGTAATTATCCAAAAGACCTTTCGTTTTCTACAAGTTTGACAAGAAAGCACTTCATCTTGCTTAACAGTTTCTTCCATATGCCTAACACGATCTAAGGCATCCTTTAATTTCAATTCATTAGCAAGACATGATAAGCAAGGTTTTGCACTAGATTGTTTTAACCTTTTAGCGCTAATTGCATTAAATATAGAGCTAGCAAACAAGGCAACTTGACATTTCTTTAAAGCTCCTTTTGTTAAAAACAATTCATCAGTCAATTTAGTGTTCATGGAAAAGCTAAGAGCAAGACAAGATTCAAATTTTCGAGTTTTCTTAGATTCAATATCAAGCTTCTTGGCGTAAACATCTCTAATTGACTTAATTTCAGCAAATAAAACCTCACAAGATTTACAGTCATCATTATCAGAAGCAAGAGATCTTAATCTATTATTTTCAGCTTTAAGAGAACCAATAACTACTTCATGTTGATTAATCTTCTTTTCAAATTTAAAAATCTTGTAACCAAGTCTAGCAATAACATCTTGAAGATATTCAACACTAGGAGCAGGAGTTACCTCATTATCATCTTTAGAATCTTCATCAATGCTACGGCCATGAAACAAACCCAAGCAATGTTCTTCTCCTTGTCATCATCTTCATCACTTTCAAAATCAACATCACTTGATTCTTGAATCGCATCATATCTTTGCATCAATTGCCTTTTGGTAGAACTTCTTCATCTTCATATTTTTCGTCTGCTTCTTGCTCTGCTTAGCGTCTTTGGTGCCATCTCGAGCTTTTACCTCCTCCTGTGTCCCTTTTCTAGCCTTGGGACATTGAGAGCGGATATGTCCTGGTTGTCCACATCCAAAGCACCGGATTGGTCCTCCTCTTCTCCTGGTCCTGACATTACTCATAGCTCTAGAAATTCTGTTAGCAAGAGATACCAAGTCCTCCTCACTGATTTCCTCTAGTTGATCATCGGACATGGCAGAAAAAGAAGCAAAAATCGACTGTGAGGAAGAATCATAAGAGGCAGAAGAAGACACCAAAGCAGTAGATTTTGAATCAGCTCTTTTAGAAAGAATGTTCATCTCATAGGTTTTTAATTTAGTGTAAAGAACATCCAAAGTCAAGGTATTCATATCGACTGATTCTTGAATTGAGATAACCTTAACTTCCCAAACTTTCATATCAAGACCATTCAAAAAATGCCGAGCAACCTCAGATTGAGAATAATTAGCATTGTAAGAAGAATCAACAGATCTAAGATTGCTCAAAATTTTGTTAAAACGACCCAAATAGTCATCCAAAGACTCCCCATGTGTCATCTCAAATTTTATGTACTCCTTTTTGAAAACATCTTTCGCAATTCTTTAATGTTTGAAGATCCAGTATGAAAATCATTCAAAGCTTTCCAAATTTCATTAGCAGTTGAAAGATGCGAAACACAATCAAAATCGGAGCGAGAAATTGCATTAAGAATGATGTTCCTAGCTTTGCAATTATTTTCATAATCTAATTTGAGAGTAGGAGTATCAATGCGTTCAGGAATCTCATAAGATTAAGAAACTTTTAGCCAAATATCATAACCTTGAGATGTGATATAAGATTCCATTTTTTTCTTCTAATAGTCAAAGTCGGTTCCATTGAAAACATGAGGTTTGTTTGAAAACTTTTCAGCCATGGCAAAAGATCAGAAAAGCAAATAAAGAACGAGGCTCTGATACCACTTGTAGGATCGAATAAGACCAAACAAACCTACCAGAGACGGCCGGTCAGACCGTACCGGCCAATCACAAGTCCAATGTTTCATCACATAAACTATAAATCAAACTCACTTGATTCAACAATCTCCCCCTTGATGAAACCATTGGCAAACCCAACAAAAATCAATTAGTTTGTGATGTTTTGTAAAGCAACCCAAAAAGCATTTTCGAATGCAAGAAAATTCATCTTTGAAAAATGAATGCACAATTGCATAAATTTTGATGCACAATTTTGTTTCTTTGTTAGCCAGGCTCGGTTAGACCGCAGATACAACGGCGGTCAGACCGACCACGGGGTAGTTTTGTGCATAATTCAAATTAGACTTTTGTGAAACGACAAGGTAAGGTTTTAGGTAAGTCTGGTTCTGATTTTGTATGTGCATATGTACCTACTGGTTCTACTGGTCATGTGACTCAGTGTTGGATTCCAAAATTTCTTATTTATAACCCCAGCACGGAGGCCTTGACATCTTCTTGTTTGTAGGTATTTTGATGGCATACTCCCCATGTGTGTGCAATGTAGAGACAACGATTGCTTTTCAAGGTAACATCAAGGTAAATTTGGATTGATATAATTTTGTTCTACTCTCTTGATTATTAGCTTTTCATATGCTAGTGTTAGAGGCAGTAGTTTTTTAGTACAAGTGGATATATGTCAATTTATGAGAATCTTGGTGATATCTTTGGCAATTGGATGGTTTCTTCAAAAATCCTTGATTTCTTCTTGATTTTTCTTTTGAGAAAATTGGAGGTTAATTTGAGGGGAAGTTTATGTTTTTCTCTAAGGGATCATGTTGAAAAGGGGGACATTGAATTGAAATTTGTGGATACAAAGTTGCAACTTGCAGATATTTTCACCAAACCTTTGGATTCTTCTCGCTTTGCTTTTCTTAGGGGAGAATTAGGTGTTATTCATCCTTTTGGCATCAATTGAGGGGGAGAGTTATTGGCTCTTTGTTGTATGCATATTTTCCTTCTTCTTTTGCATTCATTTTTTAATTCATGCATGGTGTGATAGAAAAGAAAATAAAAGGTGGATGAGCTATGTCTTATATCTTTAGTATATTCTAGTGCTTGCTAGCAATGCTTGTTAGATAAATTGATTACTATATTAGCTTGTGTGTATTTTAGTAATTACTTGAACTTTTGATATTGCTTTTAAGAGATATGATACATGACACATAATTCTTTTACTTGAATTAATGAAATATGCAATGTTGAAGCAAGTGCTTAGGTTGAATGATTAATGCTTTTGTATATGCTTTATGAGTTGTTATTCCTCATATTAATCCTTTTGTTCCAATCACCGCAAGAGTACATAAATGCTTATTTATATGAGAGAAAAAAATGAATCCTTGGAAACAGTCTTGACGACAAGGACGTATTCGCGGTGAGATAAAAAAAGGGGTACCGAATCCTTGGAAACAGTCTTGACGACAAGGACGTACCCGCAATAATTGAGAGAAAAGTAAAAAAAAGAGTTTCAAAAGAATGAGCTAAAAGTTCTCTCAGTTATTTTTGGAGAAGGCATTAATTTGAGAAAGAGTATCAATGTCATAAGTATATATACTTGAGTTTTTCTTTCAGTCTTTGCACTTGTGAATATGTTGCATGTTAAATCGTTGAAATCATGAATCATTAATGTTGACTTGATCTTAATTGTGATATTTTAGATTCATGTCTTTACTCTAGTGTATGCTTGTTAATTAGCTAGTCACTTTTTCTACCTTGTTGTTGCAAAACATGTACTTGAGATACTTTTGATATAATACAAAGCTCTTCCATGCTTCCTATAATTGATGAACTCATTGTCAAAAGGGGGAGAACAAAGAAACAAAATTGCGCATCAAAATTTATGCAATTGTGCATTCATTTTTCAAAGATGAATTTTCAATGAATTTTCTTGCATTCGAAAATGCTTTTTGGGTTGCTTTACAAAACATCACAAACTAATTGATTTTTGTTGGGTTTGCCAATGGTTTCATCAAGGGGGAGATTGTTGAATCAAGTGAGTTTGATTTATAGTTTATGTGATGAAACATTGGACTTGTGATTGGCCGGCACGGTCTGACCGGCCGTCTCTGGTAGGTTTGTTTGGTCTTGTTCGATCCTATACCTGTAACAACAAAAGTCAAACGGGACCAACTGGAATGCATAGACGGTTAGTTCTAAATAAGAGCCACCATTAATCACAAATTTGTTCCATGTCTGCCCCTCTCTACAATTCAGTCACACATCTTTAAAATTAGGATCGAGTGCATATTGTTCTTTGATTGATTCTAATCCAAAAATCCGACAATCAAGTTGAGACAACAAAGTATATCATCTAGACAAAGCATCAGCAATCACTTTATCCTTCCCTTTCTTGTGTTTGATAATGTAAGAAAAGGATTCAATAAATTCAACCCACTTAGCATGTCTACGATTCAGATTATTTTGAGAGCGAAGATACTTAAGCGATTCATGATTAGAATGAACAACAAATTCTTTAGGCCACAAATAATGACGCCACGTCTCTAAAGAACGTACAAGAGCATACAATTTCTTGTCATATGTGGAATAATTAAGAACAGGTCCATGCAATTTTTCACTAAAGTAAGCAACGGGTTTACCATCTTGCATCAAAACACCACCAATGCCCATGCCACTAGCATCACATTCTAGCTCAAAAGTTTTACCAAAATTTGGAAGTTGCAGCAATGGCGTGTGCGTAAGCTTGTCTTTCAAAATACCAAAGATTCCTCATGTTCCTTGCTGCAATGAAACACCACTCCTTTCTTCGTCAACTCATGTGATGGAACAACAATGGTGCTGAAATCTTTGACAAAACGACGATAGAAATCTGCAAGACCAAGAAAACTCCTGACCTGTGTGATGGTTTGGGGCACTGGCTAGCTCTTAATGGCTTCAATTTTCATCTCATCCACCTCAATTCCCTATGGAGTAACAACATAGCCAAGAAAAGAGACTCGATCCATTCAAAAGATGCACTTTTCAAGATTAGCAAACAAACGTGCAGCTCGTAAGGCATTAAAAATAGCACGTTAATGATCCGTATGTTCATCCAAAGACTTGTTGTAAATCAATATATCATCAAAATAAACCGCCACAAATCTACCAAATAAAAGCTCTTAAAACCTCATCATTAAGCGCAAAAGTACTAGGTGCATTAGTTAAACCAAAAGACATTACTAACCACTCATACAACCCGAATTTAGTTTTGAAAGTTGTTTTCCATTCATCTTCAAGTTTCACTCTAATTTGGTGGTAGCCACTACGCAAGTCAATCTTTGTGAAAATTATAGAACCACATAACTTATCAAGCATATCATCTAGACTAGGAATAAGATGATGATACAAATAGTAATATTATTAATGGCTCTATAATCAACACACATTCGCCAAGATCCATTTTTTTGGAACCAAAAGAACAGGAACAACACAAGGACTAAGGCTTTCACGTACATACCCACGGTCCAAAAGTTCTTGGACCTGTCATTGGATTTTCTTAGTCTTCTCGGGGTTGGTTCAATAAGCTGCACGGTTTGGCAAGGTTGCTCCTGGAATTAAGTCAATTTGATGCTCTATCCCTCTCATAGGTGGCAGCCTCGTGGGTATCTCATCTGGAAAAATGTCCTTATACTCTTGCAAAAGGTTAGTGGCAGCAGGAGGCAACGAGCTAACAATATCATCAAGCGAAAACAGAACTCGTTTGCATATCAAAGCATAGCAAGTATCAGCATCCAAAATTTCAGCAAGATCACAATTTGTTGTAAGCATAACACCACCATTCAATTTAATTCCCTCTGTCTTAGAAGTAGGTATAGACTTATCCTTTTTAGGTGGAAAAACAGAATTTGCAATTTGCTGATTTTCAGATTTAGCATCATTCAAACTAATGGCTCTTTCCCTATCAACTTGTACAATCTCAGCAGGGGTCAAAGGTAACAAGGTAATTTTTCTTCTCTCTATGCATAAAAGTGTATTTATTACTTCTACTATTATGCATAGCATCATTATCATGTTCCCAAGGACGACCCAATAATAGTGAACAAGCTTGCATTGATACCACATCACAATCAACAAAATCAACATAAGCACCGATGGAAAAAGAAACTCTGCATGTTTGTGTTACTTAGCTTTTCCAGAGTCATTGAGCCATTCAATATGGTAAGGATGTGGATGTGGTCCTGTGGTCAATTCAAGCTTCTTGACCGAATCAGAACTCACCAAATTGTTGCAGCTTCCTCCATCAATGATAACTCGTGCTCGTCGGTTCTTGATGACGAAGAAAATCTGAAATAAATTATGACGTTGGAGCTTCTCAGGTTGCTGAATTTGTGTGTTGAGCGCTTGCTGAACAATGATGTTCAGGTAACTCGAAGAGTCAACGCCTCCAAGGACATGGCCATCACCGTCGTCATCGGTGGCATCACCATCCATCACCATCACCATCATCCTCGACATCGAAGGTACTGATGTATCCTCCCATCTTCTGTCACGACATATGTCTGCTTACTTGTGCAATCTTTCTGCACATGTCCAAGACCTTGGCAGCGGTGACACCGAATGCCAGAAGTGCGACCTGTCGAAGCGACGGATGAGGCACTCTTGGCGAGAACCTGCAAGGAATTTTTACCTGAATCTGAAGGCCGTATAGGAGGTGGTTTCGATGCTGTAGAAACACCACTGGTGGAAGCAGAAGGGCGTTTGCCCGCTAGTGAGGACGCTCGGAAAGGCGGAGGCTTGGGTAGCCCCGAAGACGGCGCCGATGCACGTGGTGTGTAGGAGGCATGATTCCTATTCTGTTGTTCACGTCCCTGCATTTTTTTCTCTGCAAGCATAGCAAACTAGAAGAACTGGTTGACAGTATGAAATTCCTTATAATCAACAAATGTCCTGAATTTCACGCCTCAAACCCGAATAAAAGCGAACAATGGAGTCCTTGTTTCCATCCACAATACTACAACGCATCAAACCCTTTTGGAGCTCACCATAGTAATCCTGTACAAATTTATCTCCTTGTTCTATTCGCATCCATTGTACAAGTTTCTTATGTAAGTCTCTATGATAAGAAGGGGAAACAAACCGATCACGCATAGCTACCTTAAGTTCTTCCCATGTACTAGGTAAAACATCATGTGCAGCTAGCTCATTCCACCAAATAATGGCAAAGTCCTTAAACTCACTAGAATCTTGTCGAACTCTATGTTGCTCAGGCACAAGGTGGGCACTAAACTTCTGCTCGACTATCATCTCCCAATCAAGATATCCCTCAACATCATAATGACCCAAAAAAGATGGTATTGTAAACTTGATCTTAGCATAAGGATCATCAGGAGCATGGTGATGGTGCTGGTTACCTCCCATACCTATCGTGTTATGACGAAGACGTCGTCATAGTCGTGCTTGACGGTCATCGTTGCTGCTGGAGTCATCATTGTTGGGCACTGCTACAAAGGTTTCCAACTCGGTAACCTTGTCGGTTAGCATGAAAATCCATTTGTCCAGCCTCTCCATGTTGTTGCCAATGTTGAGGTCAATGAGTGCATCAGTGACGGCCCTCCTTATGGCATCATTCATCCCTTTTTTGGCACTCTCTACATCGGCTTGCAGTTGAACTTGACTGACACAATCACTGAAATCCTTCGAGGTGTTTTCTCCACTCTGATCACTTCCTACCATTGCAAACACCAAAATAGGAACAAACAGTGAAAGTTATCCCTACCAAAAAGCCTACGTGGTTGCAGTGGTGCCTCTCTGTTAACAACAAATGGAAGTTTCTTACCAGGCTCTTACGAGATTCTTACCAACGCGAGCAAAGGATGGCAACCGACGACGGCTAGGTTGTGATACCTGTGAAGAAGTGACACCTCGATTGCAGGATCTTTTCTGTATTGATCTGAAGAATATGTGGAGCTTGGAAGGCTCACAAAGAGGGAAAAAATATGTATATGTGGCACACAAGTCAGTACCAGATACTACTGCTGAATTATAGCCCCAATTACTTGTTCTCGTTGCTGGCCTAACGTGTCTCAAGTACCAGGTCTGTGAGTGTCAACATGTATGGAGAAACAAGTATGAAGGGTAGCAAGAGCAACAGGAATAAGGATCAAGACAACACACTTTAACACAACTCAATAAGGCCTTCTCTATGTGCTCCTCTAGATATTGTTTCTCTTTTGCCCCTCTCTTTTTTTTCCTTTTTTTGGGCTGTTGTTGTTTTTTCTTGGAAAAATTTGACTTTTTATTTTCTTTTTTTATATTTTTTCTGACTTAGGAGCACACGAGAGGTAACCACAGAAAATTCGAGCTTAAACAAGTGAAAGACGTGACATGTGAAAAATTTAGAAGATGTGCTCAAAATTGAGAAAAAGCTTCCGTGCTCGATAAGGCAAACTTGCGGCCTGTTTTTGGAAAAAATAAAATCGCCAAACCGACAAAGCAGGGGATGAACGGATTTGAATTTTTTTGATCAATTTGGATATATGGAACGTCTGAATCGGAGTTTGTATGCAAAAGTTATGACTATTTTAAAATCTGACTCTGAATTAGAGGACGAAACGGGAACAATGCATGCAACAGTGGTCGCGGCAACTAGGGTTTGAAGGAAACAAAGATGAAAAGCACATGAACTAGACTCTAACACGATCTAACCAGCAACAAGACCTCGACCAGGACACAAACTCAACACTACAGACTCTGAAATTGAAATATGCAAAGGCTATGGCGCGGCTAGGGTTCTAGGACAGGAAAAATGAATTTGGCACTGGACTATGGGACAATGCGAAACACTAAAATAAACTAGGTATTAAAAGTAAACCTGACAGTAAACCTTAGCTCTGATACCAACTGATGTTACGGGGTTCCCGATCTTCCATCAGGGAGAGAGGTAACTATCGCTGTGGCGGAGTATGACACATCGATCCGGCTTCAGATTGAAAGATCCAACCCTGCAATCTTAGCACCACAACTTCTCTGGTTATCAACCGAGTCACCGATCCGGTTGACCTCGCCAAGAAGGCTAATCCTTGCCTGCGCAACGAAGAACACAAGAATGAATGATTAATCTCACAAAGTTACGGTCTCACAAACAGATGAACGACGAAACTGTTCTTGACAGATTAATCTAAGCAAAACCCAAAACCTAAAGACGGTGGCGACACATGATTATATAGGACTTAGGGTCGTCACATACCCTGGTCGCACCCCCCTAATAGGCTCAAGACGATACACGTCCCATTGGGCCCAATACGGTGATGCAACACTGAGACAGATTCTAGATGCTGACTTCTTTTGACGATTCCCATTGATTCTTTATGTGGGACCACTTCTGTTGGCTTCCTTTTGAAATTATCTTTCCATCTATATATGGATCATCAAAAATAGAGTCCGAACGCGTCCTGGGCGACCAGTTTAAGGCAGACTGGTCATGCAGTCCGAGACAGACTCGAATTCATGTTGGACCGACCCTCCGGCTGGTGTTGGACGTCCCGGCTGGTCTCCTTGGCCTCTAACAACTCCTCCAAGCTCTTCATGATCCTCTTCACAGTTCCTAATCATAATATAATCATTAGGTAGCAATCAATTCTCAAGATCGTATAAAAAGTACTTAGGAATGAGTTCACCTTTAAATTCAACTATCATACACAAGCTCTAGTGATTGGACCATGTCCAGGGAAGGAATGTTGTGTGTATCCGATGGTGTGAAGTCCTCATCAATTATTTTGCTTAATATCAGCAAACTTTTGAACTGATGCTCACATAGTCCCACTCGTTTTTCAATTGCTGCTTGCTGACATTTAACCCGTTCTCTTGGAGCATCACATCATAGGAAAAGAGTATGAAAAATCAATAAATTGAATCAACTTTAACGCTCTATCAACAAGATTAAACCCAACAGGCGGCCCCTTTTCTGATATCAACAATACCCTCACTTCTATAATATCTGCTGAACTGTAATATATCAACTAATTATTCAATTTCATTTATTGATTTTTCATACTCTTTTTCTATGATGTGATGCTCCAAGAGAACGAGGAGAATAAGGTGAAACACAAAGTTTAATTATATGGAACAGGTCAGATGAAACATATATACAGTGGCAGATCCATAAACTTAGTTCATTGTGTCATAATGTGTCTCTATCGATGTTATAGTATGCTAATTATACTTAGATCGTAATGTTATAATATACGGACAAACAGTTTAATCATAGATTTTGTCAAAAGTCGTCGATGTCGCCTGACACCAGTGATTACACTATAGATCCGCCCCTGCATATATACATGATATCGTGATGTCGCTACCACTCCCTACATGCAAAGGTTCCAACATCCAAAAGCATTGGAGAATGTGTATATGTTTCTCCATCTCATGCAATAAGCATTGGTAAATGCCATTCAGGTGTTCATCAACATTGCAAGAGCATGACCTCTGTACCCTCCAGATACAAAATTAATCATGGTTCACTACCAACAAAAAGTTTTTGGTCCAATAGTACTTTTGCATTATTTTTAACACTATATAAATTCTGCGTCTCCACGTTTAAACAAAACATGTATAGAACCCATAAATTACATGTTGAGCGGGCCTATGTTCACATAGTACCCCACTGTTCCTTTT
This sequence comes from Oryza australiensis, assembly GCA_019925245.2. Lineage (NCBI taxonomy): Eukaryota > Viridiplantae > Streptophyta > Magnoliopsida > Poales > Poaceae > Oryza > Oryza australiensis. The sequence continues at coordinate 2,073,328 of JAIFGZ020000342.1, forward strand.
TTCGTATAAAAGAGTTAACCTGGGTTAGCATGGTTGGCGCACCAAGACTTATAAGCCATAGGGCCTTCACGGAAAATTCTATGGCACTATGTGAAACTCTGAACGGGGCCTAAACTTAAGTTAGCTTGCAAACTAGAACAATGAAACACTAGATCAACTGATCCATATAGAGGAAACATAATGCTTGGACTTGGAGTTTGTACCGGAAGGCTGAAGCTTTGTCCCTGCCACTGCCAATCGCCCACCTGTCTGTGAGGCAGCTGCCGCTGCAGCAGCAACTTGCTTTTGCTTGTATATGCGCTGGTTGCAGTCTATAGGCTCCAAGAAATTAATAGCAGTTATGGCAACCACGAGTGCTCAATGCTGCTGCTGGGATACTTACTAATCGGCCTAACACAATGAGCAAAGGAGAAGCAACCCTAAAGGCAGCGACCAGCGAGCGAGGTAGGAGAACACATAGATTAGGAGACCAGGAGGGTTGGAGAGAGATTAGGTCAATCATGAGAACTCAACTGAACTGGAAAAATAATAAAAACAAAGCCCGCTACAACATTATATATCTAGGGTACTTAATATAACTTGGGAGCCCTTAGGATTTAGGGGGCATGTGTGGTCACATGGCCCACATGGTCCTAGGGACGGCCCTGATAAGCAGGCCTCAGCCTGCCAAACTTCAAGGTGGTAGTAAACCACCAGCACAATGTCACACCTGAGCTATTTTGGCCCAAACCACAACTACTACAGGCTTCAAATATGCTGGGGTGTTACATTATTAGGTGGGCATTCGGTTAAAACCGACACTTCGGTTCGGTTTTTTCTTATACAAAGTTTGGTTTAACACGAGGTAAAAACCAATCGGTTGGTTCTCGTAAGTACTATAAACCGTAAAATTTAGATTCGGGTTTTTCGGTTTGGTTTTCGTTTATTATCAAAAAAAACCGAACAGGTTAGAGGCGACACGCCGGGGTGGAGGCGACACGCTGTGCCGAAGCGGCGGAGGCGGTGCGATGACGGTCGGGGCAGAGCGGAGGCAGAGAGGCGGCGGCTGGGGCGGAGCGGAGGCGGCACGACGGCGTGCCGGGACAGGCACTCTCAAAATGTGGATATTTATTGTTGGATACCATACTCATTAAAATATATATTCTTGGTTAAATAAGAGAGATAAACAATATGAGAGGTCATAATTAAATACCCATGTCCCCACATGTCAATCCCTCATCTCTCTTCTCTCTTTCTCCCTTTCCCCTTTCCTCCCCACAACGATGTCGGTTCCACCAACCCTGTTGTGGTTGCGGCAGCACGACACAACCTTCGCTGTGCTCCAATGCAGGACGATACCATGGCAATGGCTCTGGGACAAGCTTCACAAACCTCCTCCACGACTGCGCCTCGCACCCCACTCGCCCATGGTGATGCGCCCTGGCCTACACCCAGCCCCGCCGCGCGGCACTGCCCATGCCAACGCTGACCTGGCCTCCGCCCGGCCTTGTCACACGGCGTCGCCCACACTCGTGTTGGCCACCATGTGATCTGGCGCTGTCACGCAAAGCCTCATGCACTTGCCTCCGCCCGCGCAGCCACAATCTCCACCCAGACCCGTCGCACGGAGCAGCCTGCGTTGGTCTTTGCGCGTGTTGCCACGGCCTTAGCCTCGTCCCGGTCTCGCCACACGGCGCCTGCTCCGACCACCATGCGGCCTGGCCCCATCGCATAGAGTCCCCCATCTCTCTTCTCTCATTTTCCCTATCCCCTCCCCTCCCTCACCACACTTGGCGCCGGTCAGTCAGCAGTCCAGCACCATGGTGCAGCACTTCTTGCCACACGTCCCTCCTCTCTCTCTCACCGTGCTGCATGCGCCGAGTACACACGTCGCACTGGGCCCTGCCAAAGCGACCCGAGCGTGACAGAGAAATGAGAAGGCCGACGGAGAGGACTCATTAGCTGCGTGGTTGGTGATAGGGTCGACATAGAGTGACCATGGGTAGAGAGTAGGGAGCAAGAGGAAGAATATGGCAGGTGGATCCAAGAGTATTTTTGAAGTTGCACACTATTTCTCTATCCTATTCTATCAAAAATATATATTTTAATGATCGTGGTGTCCGATAGCAAATAAACATATTTTAAAAGTGTCTTCCCCAAAGATTATTTTTTGATGTGTCCAATATCTCAAAACAGTGTCCTGTAGCAAAATTTGTCTTGTTTAAATATCGTCAGAGTCACATTTGCAACATTTGCAGCTAATAGATTTCATGTGATGCTGATTTTTATGATGAAAGTAAGAGTGATAGACATTCGTAACTCTGTTTCGGCTATCAAATCAGTATACAAGGTGAATAAGTCTGGTTTCTTCCACAATCTCAATGCTACATCTATATAAAAGGTTCCAACATCGAAACAAATGGTTGATTATGTGTCCCGATATACAAAATTATGATTTTTCAATCATCCCAAAGTAACTGGACTGCTTGTCTGCTTATATAGTTGATATGGCACATGTATGCATGTTCATGCAATATTTTCCTATCGAAAGATTTCAAAAGACACTACAACATGCTTTGAGAGGAAATTTGCATTTTTCATCTCATGCAACAAGCATTGGTGACGGCCATTCATGTTCTTTGCAAGAGCTTCCTCATCATCACAAACTCGACACCAATTCAAAGGAACGAATTATGCATCCATATTTTACATACAGAGCTCAAAGACACCAACTATACTTTGCATGGGTGAAACACATGGATGATGTTCAGTGCAAAAGGTGCTGTTGTGTTTACTAATATCTAGTGATGGACGTGGTATGTACTTGTGCTATTTCTGGTGTTACGATTGTTGGACATGGTACTTCTCAATGTCAATAGTACTCTTTGACTTTCTGTGAGAATAGACCACACTACAACGGGAATCCTCATCTCAATCGGACGACAACCCTCATTTGTGTCGGGTATGACGTCCGTCACGACGCAAAGATCAGTGATGTGAGAAGTCATCTCTATCGGTCAAAAGTCCGACACCGATACACTTATCTTTGTCAGGCCTAAGCTAAAGCACGTCACCGATAGGTTTGACCCAGAAGCCCAGTCAATCAAGGGCCCGTCACCGATGAAATAATCTCAAACGAGTCCCAATTAATGTTTGTCACAAATGACTAACATCGGTCACGAGCTTTAACTTAAGCCCGTCACCAATGAGTATTTCCCAAACAAAAAAATAAATTCTGTTTTTTGGCTAGCCTCAGGCCTTTGCTAGCCATGCCCGCTGAAAAATTAGAGAAACAGAGATATATATTATCATTCCCAGCATCCCCATTCATATATACAATTATTTATAAGAAACCTAATTCAGAACTCACATATAACATTAACATATTTCACACATCCATTCATATATATAATTTATTTTTGAAATGGAGGAGAATATATACATGTCCCATTATACAACCAAAACAAAAATGACATTATCTCAGATCTATACATGTCTCATTAACAGTGACCAATATACAACCAATACATGGCATGACATTCATCTCAGATTCAGTATACATGACATTCATCTAAGATATATACATGAGGGAGCACGACAACACATGATAGAGATGAACTTACCTGGAGCATGGTGGCGCTCGGTGGCCGGGCTCGAGGACAGCGACGCTCAATGGCGGTGAGGGAGAACGACGACGCCGGGTTTGGGAGGGCGCAAGGGACGGTGGCGACGGGCTCCGAGAGACGGCAGCGGTGCTAGGGTATGCAATGTGAGGACTTAGAAAATTTTTGTGCTCATGTGTAGATCTAAATCGGTGCTCGGGCTAGGTTAAATGATTTTGAAGCATATCTATGACAGGCTTAAGTTTAAGCTTGATAGAGATGACATCAGCTCAATCGGGCCTAAGTAAAAGCCCGTCATCGATGACGGGCCTAATTGTTATCTCAATTGGGCCTCAGGTTAGAGCTCGTCACCGATGAGTGCTCAATTGGATCTTAGGTTGGTGCCCGTCACCGATGAGTGTCATCGGTGACGGGCTTCTGTTTGGACCCGACAAAGATATTGTAGGTTATCCTTGTATGGCCATGATTTGAGCCCATCGCCGATAGATATCATCCGTGACGGGTTTGAGTTTTATGCATATTTAACATGTCTGTGCGAGTATATTTTTGTCGGCCTCTTTTTAGGCCCGTTTAAGATGACTTCGTTGTCACGGCCCGCAAAACCCAGACATGTAAGAGACCATCATAGATGAGAAGATCTGTACTAGTGCTAGTGTATGTGGTTTTCTCTTTTTTCCGACATCATCAACTATAGCGACGTTGGTGCGCTTGCTTTCTTTAGGCTGTCATGGCTTTTGGCCGGAGATACGTGTTTTCTATATTCTGATGGAATTGATGCAGTGACGAATCTAGGAATATTTCATAGAATGGGCTAAAGTTATCTTCTTCTATCTTTAACCTTTTCTTACAACACATATAAACCTAAAAGTTGATGGATGAACTAAGGAGGGCTCTACTGCTTCGACAGGATAGGAGGGCTATGGGCTTTAGCCCCCAGCCCACCGCTAGATCCGTCCCTGAATTGATGGTTTGTCATCCCTGAATTGATGGTCTGTGTTTTGTTCACTACTGGAGAAACCATTTTCGGTTGAAGTGCCAAAATTCACAATAGTCCCGGTTTGAATAGTACCCGAAACTAAAAAATATTTCTAGTCCCGGTTTAAAAAGTCTACGGATTTCTAGGAACATTAGTCCCGGTTCGTGACACGAACCAGGACTAAAGATCATCTTTATTTCCAGTTCAAATAATGTCAGAGGTTGTCAGAGCGACGGACATCTTTAGTCCTGGTTGGTAACACCAACTAGGACTAAAGATGTTATTTTTTGTCCCGGTTGGTGTTACCAACCGAGACTAAAAATGCCCGGCGCTCTGACAAGTTCTAACAACCTCTGACAGCCTCTTTAGTCCCGGTTTATAGCATCAACCGGGACTAAAGATCCCATTTTTATCTCGGTTGGTGTTATGAATGATCTTTAGTCCCAGTTTGTAACACCAACCGGGACAAAAGTGAATGTGCTTATTTTTAATTGAACCTAATAAAAATATACAAATTTTCTACATGATTTAAATGACCTAAAATTAATTTGAGGGGATCTATAATTTCAAAGAGTGTGGTGTTGTGTGGAGGTGGGTGATTGAAGATAGAAGGTAACTTTAATTTAATCATTACATTGTAATTGCATATCATCATATTGTTATTAACTAATGATTCTCAATATATAAAATCTTTTGTAAAATTATTTTGGTGAAAATATATAAATCGAAGGGATAACTATGTATTAATAAGAATATTCAAACCCTGGCCATCGCGTCCAGTTTGTGTGCGTGTAACAAGTTTTACGCACATTGTTCCTGTTTCGTCCTCTAATTTGGAGTCGGTTTTTAAAACGGCCATAAATTTCGCATACGGACTCCGATTGAGACGTTCCATATATGAAAATCGATGAGAAAAAATTTTGGATGCGTTCGTCCGTCGCTTTGCCACATTCGGCGATTTTATTTTGCCCAAAAAAGCCTCAGAAGGTTGCCTTTTCAAGCCCGGAAGTTTTTTTCCGATTATGAGCGTATCTTTTGAATTTTCCACAGGCCACGTCTTTTGCTTGTTTATGCTCAAATTTTCTATGGTTACCTCTCGTGTGCTCCTAAGTCCATAAAAAATATAAAACAAAAAAGTCTAATTTTTCCAAAAAAACAACAACTTTAGATGAAAAGAAAAATAGAGAGGGCAAAAGAGAAACAGTATCTAGAAGAGCACATTAATGTCTAAGATTATCTATGTTTGATTAAATTTTAATATTATTGTTTTAAACCTATTTACTAATTATTTAATTGTTAACCCTAGCCGGGACCAAATAAATTTGAAAAATAATGGGAAATTATCATTAGTCCGGTTGGTGGCACCAACCGGGACTAAAGATGAATTAGAAATAGCGAGAAATTATCTTTAGTCCGGTTGGTGCCACCAACCGGACTAAAGATGAATTGAAAATAGCGGGAAATTATCTTTAGTCCCGGACTAAAAATTCGGGCTATATATATCCCCGGCGCGCATCGTCTTCTCCACTGATCCAACACTTAGCATATTTTTCAGATCTCTCTCCCTTTCCTCTCAGCTCTCTCCCTCTTCCTCTCCCTCTTCCTCTCTCCTCGGCAAGCAAGGGGAGGAGATGGCGGCGGCGGGGTAGGAGGTGGCGGCAGCGGGACGCCATCTTCTCACCGGCGGTGAGCGCGACAAAGGCGGCAGCGGCGAGCGGGAGCCGGCGGCAGCGGCGAGCCAGAGCCGGCAGCGACGAGCGAGAGCCGGCGGCAACAGTGAGCAAAAAATACTTGTTGTTGTTGTTTTTTGTTGTATATATAGTGTGGACGATTTTGTGGACAAATTTATGGATAATTTGTTGTATATATGTGTGAATTTTGTTGTTGCATTTTGTTGTATTCGATCGTTAAAAAATAATTTCGATGTTGTTTGCATATATATGTATGTGATGTGTTATATATATATGTGTGCGTGTTATGTATTTACACATATATATATATATATGCATATTTGCATATATATGTATAAATATATATATGTGTGTTTAAACAAGCAGCAACAAGCTAAGAGCAGGTGAAAATTAACAAAAATTAAAAAAAAACTTTAGTCCCGATTGAAGCCACCAACCGGGACTAAAGATGACGGAGCCAGCCACGTGGCGCTGCTATCTTTAGTCCTGGTTGGTGGCTCTAACCGGGACTAAAGATGCATCTTTAGTTCTGATTATTTGAACCGAGACTAAAGATAGCGATCTTTAGTCCCGGATTCATAGTCCCGGTTTAACAACCGGGACTACAAGGAGTTATCAATCGAGACAAATGTGCTATTCTCCTCAGCAGTGGTTGCATGCGAAAGAATAAAAGTATAGGAAACTAGTGGTGTGCCAACTAGTCAAATGTGGCCGGTATATTGGAGCCAACATGTCGAGTGGCATCGAGACAATAGGTTATAGCTATGATCTAGGTATACCACTCATTCCCAGGTAGGCTCACGGTGGTGCGTCGCGTACTGTATTAACGTTGATTAATATCAATGCTCCTGCATGCATAGCAATTGCGGCATAGTATATTGGAAATCAAATAGATAAACGGACAAATCATCGTACTGATTTGTTTTTGAAATATAAGATAATTTAGTAAACATAAAGAAATGCAATGTGAACCTCAACAGATAAGTTAAGAGCTAAACAACAATCGGTATTGATTAGACTACGACAGAAACACGAATCTATACACTCAACACAAATACCCTACTTTATGAACAGGAGAGCAAATCGAATCCGGGGACAGAACAATGCAAATGATTCTGCTATTTGGTTCTATGCACGGTCTCTATAAAATAGTAATTTCAGTTGCAGAATTGCAATGTATACCAATAATTCAATCAAACTAGATGAATAAATTTGGTTTCTTCCAAAATCTCATTCGCCATATACTGTATATGCAAAGCCCCCAGTTTCTTGATCACCCAAAAAGTAATTGGGCATGAATGCTCATATAGTTGAGATGGAACATATATACATGATAATAGCATGCAATATGTTCCTGTTGAATTAATTTCTATAGACCGTACACAAGTGTTATAAGAGTTAGTCGATATAGTGGAACGATGACTAACTTTCTCGATCGCTTCAGATATTGATCACTCAAGACATGCCAGATGACGATAAGAAACACACGATATTTGTTAACGAAGTTTAGCCGAAGCCTACATCTTCAGGGCTTTGACTATGGACGCTTCTCCCCAATCAACATAGCACCTAGCCGCTACGAGTCCATGGCCACATCGCGATAATCTCCCTGCATGTCTATGTTACACTGTAGTCATCATGGTTACATTATGGTGCCCCCTCTCCTTATAAAGGGTTGCCAGGTTATATAGTCCGACTCTAACTCCACCCTCTACCACCTATTACAAATTTCCAACTATAACCAGATAGGACTAGTATATTCGACACCTATTCTAACAAACTCCACCTTGACTAATAGGCACATGCTTGACTATTTGAAGAACATCTTCACCTCCATCTTCCATCTTGGTTTTGACTTCACCTACTACCACGGCCGGCTAACTCGTGTCATCGTCCAAGTAGACAAAACCAAACTCACCAGACTTGTATGAAGACAACCACTCCTTCCTTGGTGTCACATGAAATGAGCTACCCAAATCCAGTATCCACGCTTTCGCATCCTAGACTATGCACTTGACATTGTGATAAGATCACCACCATCGCTATCTGAGTCACTTGAAGAATTTATTGTATTAGCCTTAGCTTTTCCCTTCAGTGTGGGACACTCTTTGCTTATATGCCCCCACCCATCACATTTGAAGCACTACATCATCCTTTTCTTTTTGTTCTTCTTTACCTTGCACCCAGCATGCTCTTCTTTGACCAACAAACCCTCCGCTTGAGATGTTTCACCCTCTTTGTTCTTTCTCATCTGATCACGAGCCAACAACGCAGAAGTGATATCTTTAGTTTTGATGGTCTCCTTGTCGTACGTCAAAGTAGTCACCACATGCTCATATGACTTAGGTAACAAACACAAAAGAATTATGGCCTTGTCCTCATCCGGTCAACTTCCACATCCATCTTCACATGATCTTTGACCAATTGATTGAAGACGTTCACATGCGTTGTCAAATCCGTCCCTTCCTGCATCTTCAGCCCATACAACTTCTGCTTTAGATACAGCTTATTGGTCAGAGTCTTGGACATAAACTGAGTTTCCAACTTTTCCCAAATTATCTTTGGTGAGGTCTCCTCCATCACATGATACATGACCTGATATGAGAGACATAGCCTTATTGTCATAGCCGCCTGCAACTGCATCTCCTCCCAATTGTCATCCTCCATCTTGGCCGGTTTGACACCCTTCGAAGCCTTTGAAACTCTTTCTTGAGCTAACGAATCTTTGACTTTGGTCCGCCATAAGCCAAAATTTTCGGAGCCTTCAAACCTCACCAAATCAAATTTCATACATGTCGGCACCATCTTGCCAACCCGCGACCTGACTGGCCTATTGCCACCAAAATACTCGTCCTTCTATTCAGGATCGTCTGTGTTCGTATTCACAATCTTGTCTTGTCATCCAATCTCAAACATCAACTAGTAGACCACCAGTCCACCGCCGCACTGGTCCAACCAATATATGCTTCATGGTTGGTTGGATATTGCCATTCTAAATGAACTGGGGGAGGGGGTAGTTTGGTTCATTTCCTGTGCGCATTGATAGCAATGGAATTTAAAGAGTGCTAGAGAAATAATTGTAAAATCAAAGTGTGTTTGATTATTTATTTGTGATGAACAATTGGTATTTGTGATTATTGGTTTTGATATTTGAAGTCTGTGGTGAAGTGGTTTTAGAGATATTTGATTTTCAGATGATGAATAGTGATCTGACGGTGAACAATGTTTTTCGGCCATGTGGTCCAGTCAGATCGGGCATGTGCTGCCGGTCATACCGGCCAGCCCAACGGTTTGACCAGCCAACACTGTGTCGGTTTTGGTTTTGGGTTGTTTCTTTGGATACTCGTGATTAATCTATGTTTATGACTTGTAGGTAGATATTATGCGTATGTAACACTATTTTGTGCTAATGTTGAGTCAAGTTGGAGAAGAACTTGTGCTCGAATATGGTTTCTTGTTTGAGTCATGTGTAGGTGTGTCTTGATGCCTCGGGAGAGTATTGCGGTGAAGGATCGGTAGTCAACTCAGGGGAAGATGACATCTGGATGATCGGGATACCATGCGGGATGCTTAGGGTAAAGAACAATGCACGTGATTAGTGAAGATTCCATATGGCATATGATGGAGATATTGTGTGTGTATGGGATGTGGAGTCGAATTTGGAAGGAGTCCAATTTTTGGATAATTGGATTTTGTAAAGTTTGTTTCTTGTACGGGAAGGTTACCTAGGGGATTAGGACTTCTCGTACAAGTTGGATTCGTGGCTTTAGGTTATCTATCTATGGATATAAATAGTGAGGGAGGTTGAGGCCTCTCGGTATCGATTTTGTGAGAGTTGAGTTTAGAGAAAAGTTAGGGTTTCGAGTTTAGTCGAGATTTTTGAGAGGAGTGTTGTTGTTGCACTTTATAAACACAAATAGAAGCAAAAAAGTTCAATCTACTTTTGAGAGATCTTCTATTTGTGTTTTCTCGGGTGTGGCGGTCCAACCGACAAAACATCGGCGGTAAGACCGATGGCATTATACCGGTTAGACCGGTGGCAGCGAGAGGTGATGGCGGCATATCAGGCGGTTAGACTGGAGCGATTACACCAGTCAGACCGGAGGTATCCGTGTGGTCAGACCGACACATCTACTCCGGTCAGACCGATCTCCATCGGCTATGAGGGTAACTTTTAATTTCGCTAAAAGTTTTTGGTCTTTAGGTACTCCAACCATTCATCCCTCTCTGGTTGACTTAGTTCTCGCTGTTTGATTCTTACAATATTAGTGAGCTTAAAACTACCTAATGGGAAAAAATGAGCTAAATATATACAGTGACATATCTGAGGTGGTATTGTATCGAAGCCTACTCTAAGAAGTTGTTCCTAATATTTTTTCTTGTGCCAATAGAATTCACGAGTTGGCCGGATTAGCTAGTCATATAGTTGTTGTCTCATGCCACCACCCTGAGCTCCTCCACCTCTGCAGGTTTTGCCAACAGCCAGTATCTATTTTCAACAATCGTCACATAAACCATAATATTGTGCCCAATAGTGTTGTTGTAAAAAGCATCACGAATAGCGCTCTCATATTACTAAGTGGTATATCCACAATATACCACACCCGGGTGAAAGTGGGAATTCCCCCAAAGTAATTGGTAAGAAAAAATTCTCTGGAATATACCAGTAATTGGGGGGGGGAGAGCCTCATTTTAGTTTTCCATTTCTCAGAAATTTATCACCATGATGAACCACCCTGGTGAAAATGGGAATTTCCCAAAAGTATTGGTCGAGAAAAGTATTTTGTCAAAAATATACTAGCATGGTGAGAAGTAGTACATTCTAAGAGACTTCCTAATTCCATGAAACTTAAATGGCATAGGAACACTATAAACCCTCTATATTCAACTTTATAGTGACATCAACTAATGTCACTTTTATTATAATAACTCTATAAACTATGTATAGGTAATATTGACATAAACCAATATCGGATGTACAATAGGTGAATTTCCTTTCCGATATTTAGGTATTCTGATAAATTATAGGAAATTAAGGCCCTGTTTGTTTCAGCTTTTTGGGTAGCTTTCCAGCTTTTCAGAAGCTGGAAAGCTAAAACAAACAACTAACTTTCCGAGCTGGCTTTCGAAAAGCTAGAAAGCTAGTTTCTGAGAAAATAAATGGAAAGCTGGAAAGCTGGCTGAAATGAGCTTTTGCTGGCTTTTGGTGTGCTGAGAAGATAAAAATTTATTACAAAAGCTAATAGTAAAATATCATCAGTCAGTAAGCTAGCTTTTCAGAAAGCTAGCTTTTCAGAAAAGCTGAAAAACAGAAGCTCAAATAAACACAGCCTAACAAATTCAAATTGGATAGGAGTGATTGAACGCAGTTTGAGAAAGGGAAAGGGAAACTTCTATCACTTGGGAAATGACTCACACTATTTAATTCAATACTTAGCAGTCTCCCAATGTATATAATGTCTTTCTTTGCCATACCTAGTGAAGTTCTTAAGAAGCTTGACTACTTTCGCTCTAGATTTTACTGGCAGAGCAACAGTCATAAGAAGAAGTATCAACTTGCTAGATAGGATATTATATATGTTCCATCCTAAAGATCAAGGGGGGTTGGGAATTCATGATTTGAAAGTAAAAAACATAACTTTACTTAGCAAATGGTTGCATAAGTTGCTTACAACTGAGGGCATGTGGCAACAATTGATACAACAAATATATCACAACCTTTATCACAAGCCCAATGGAAAGATGGAGATTCACATTTTTGGGCTAGTCTTATGAAGGCCAAAAAGGATTATCTCCGTTATGGGTCCTTCACAATTGAGGATGGCTCTCAAATCAAATTTTGGGGACAAATGGTTGGACAATGCAACCGTGCGAGATCAATATCCTTGCCTACACAATATTGTTAGGCACAAACATGCAACCATTTCAAACATTTTCCAAACAAATCCTCTCAACTTTTCATGGAGATGGGATCTTATTGGCTCAAAATAAGTGGCGTGGAATAACATGTTGCCTTGCATCGCTAATATTGTGTTAACATAGGAGCAATATAAATTTAGTTGGAATCTAACCCCAAATGAGGAATTGTTGGTTAAATCTCATTATCTTGCTCTAGTTAATAGTAGTGTTCCCAATATAAATAAACGACTTTGAAATTTAAAGGCTCCTCTAAAAGTCAAGATCTTTCTTTGGTACTTATGCCGTGGTGTAGTGCTAACGAATGATAATCTTTCCAAGCATAATTGGCAAGGTAGCAAGATATGATATTTTTATCTAGCTTATTCCAATGTTGTCTAGCATAATTGGCAACGAAGAGATGATTATACATTTATTCTTCCAATGCCATCTAGTTCATTTGATTTGGTCTTTGATCCAAACTGTTTCAAACCTACCTCCACCCTATAGTGTTTCACATATGTTTGGGAGTTGGATTTCATGTTTATCTAAAGATCTGAGACCTTTAGTCCATTATGGCTATGCAGGAATGATATGGTTTTTTTGATAACAGAAAGATTGATTCTCATTTGCATGTTATCTCATTGATTACTTATTGGCTTTGTTTCTAGGCTATCCTTTAAAGGTCGGATTCACAAAATTTTATTGATGTGACATGTACAACAATTGGAGCGGGTGATCAGGGAGTTTTTTACCCAGTAGTGTGGGTAGGCGATCTAGTCTAACAGATTGATGTCCCTTAATCATTCCTATCTTTTGATTATTTTTTTCAAATCTAGTTTGGGTGTGTGTCTAGATTGTGTGCATCTTAGTTGTGCAGATGTCGGATGTGTTCTCAGAACGGTTGTAATCTCGATGTAATTGACTGAGTTTAATAAAACTTTTATTATCTTAAAAAACAATATAATTTTTATTATGAGTTGGAATGTTATATAACGAGCATTTCATTACTATGGAAAATAATGATAACAAAATTCTTGTTTGATCATATGGTTCTCTCCAGTTTGGGATCGGGAAAACAATATTGGTTGACTTATTCGGTCGAAATAGAATAATGAATTGCATGTTGTTTACTATGCTTGTGGCGACACAACATTATTTCCACATCCATTCAAAGTAAGCTCGGTGTCTCACCACAGGATTGGTTTCCTACATAGTCACGTCCTATTGTCAGTGTAGCTAAAAAGCCAGCTAGGATGCTAAGCGCTAATTGATATCCCATTGCCAGTGCAGGAACTGGTTATAACTGGTTATAGGGGAATTTAACTATATACCATTATAGCAGCTGCAACTATGCCGAGAGACACCTTAGCGGATGCAATACAGAGATTGCCACGAAGTGATAAAAGATACTAAAAAATTACCATAAAATCGCGAGCGAGGCATGCCATGTAGGCACTTCACCCCGAGCCCTCACACCTTTAACGGATTTAGTTACCCACTTCCGTTACCCCATCTTCCCCACTCTTGCACGACACGCTGGTGGTCGATGTTGTGGCCGCAGCCGGTGGCGGCGGAACGGCCTCGCTCCGGGACAAGGGCGGCGGCAGCGACCACTCGATGGGAAAGAACGGCCGGTGGACCGAGCAACTCTCGCCAACACCGGTCGCTGCCTCCACCCAACCCCTCCCCTTCTCTCCCCCATGGCTGAAGATGCCGCGGCGGCCACCATGGTCACGACCTCCCTCTCCGACGACCTGGAGCCCGCTACCATCCGCACTCGCATCCGATCCATCCTGGCCGATGGCGCCGCACGCGCCAGCGAGTGCGTCATCGTGGGCGGGTGGGTCAAGACCGGCCGGGAGCAGGGGAAGGGCTCCGCCGCCGACCTCGTCCGCGCCTCCTGCAACGCCGCCTTCCTTCACGCCGCCAGCAATGCCGCCTTCCTCCGCCGCTTCCGCAGTCTCCATGGCCCGCTTCTCCGCCGCCACGCACGCTCGGCTGCTGCCACTGCCGACGATGCCAAGCACTGCATCAAGCGCGACTTCCTCCACCTCTCTGCATCCAAGCGTGGGGATCCATCGGGCGCGACTCTCCTTCCCTGCCATCCCCGTCATAGTCGTGGCCCTTCATCTCTCTCTCCCTCTCCTTCCCCGCCACCCCCCGCCGTAGCCGTGGTCTCCACCGAGCTCGCCGGAGCCCTCCCCCAACCTCGTCGCCTCCGTGGATCCGAATCGCGCGGGGAGAAGGACCGGATGGCCGGGCGACGTGGCAGGCTTGCTTGTGCGCGGCGCGGAGGCCAGCGCCGCTCCCCACTCCTGCCTCTTCTGTCGCACCGCCGTCGACACGCCGCCGGCATGTTCTTCCTAGCCATGGGGAAGACGGGGTAACGGGAGGGGTCACAACCGTCGTTAAAAGGCATGAGGGCTCGGGGTGAAGTGCCTATGTGTCATGCCTCGCTGGCGATTTTATGGTAATTTCGTAGGATCTTTTATCACTTCGTGACACTATCTGTATTGCATCCGCTATGGTGTTTCCCGGTATAGTCGCAGCTGCTATAATGGTATATAGTTAAATCCCCCTGGTTATATAGACACATTGCACATAGTTGAGAGGATGAATCAGATGTCAGATGCATGACTGCCTGCAATATTTTCCTTTCTTCAAAGCAGTTCCTCAACAGGTTTTCACATAGAGGAGGAGGAAATGAATGAGGTAAACTAAAACAAAATATCTAGGAATCATGCAAGATGTACTGCTGAAGTGATGAACAATCAAGTAGCATTACTGTGAGATGGCAATTCCAGCATTACTTTCATCTTTCGATTCTAGAAAGATCTCTTGTATAATTAAAAAATAATAATCATACTTATGAATTGAAGAAAATTCAATATACAATTATTCATAATTACAGCTATTTTTACTCATGTACTATATATGCCTACATAATGAGATTCTCCTTTCATTTAACTATACACTTGTACATAATCAATTCCAATTCAAATCCTCCTCCTGTTTGATTAATTACTGAAAGCACAGGGCTGTGGAATGACTGTCCCTGATTTCCTCCATTTTGCGTTTTGGCAAGTGCTTTTCGCATCACCACCACCTCCCTTGACAGTGAGCTTGACATCCTTCAAGGTTATGCCTTGGCAGGGAAAATTTCTGCTGCAGTCCAGCTTGATGCCTTCCTTGGAAGCACTTGTGCCCCTGATGTTCTTGAAGATCACATTGCTTACCTGAACTGCGGATGTCTGAGACAAACACAGTAAATTATAAGCATCCATATTATTGACACAAATCGATGACTGAATAACACAGAAGCTATCACTAAGAATTGTACCTGTTTCTTGCATGGTGTTGCAGAGTCACAGTAGTTCTGGTCGATAATGATGGGGTTCCAAACATTTTCTATGATCATGTTCTGGAACATGATGTTCTTCGCGTAGCCCCGACCTCCCTGCCATGTCTTGATGCGAGCCCGTTGGTTGTACCATATAGCTTGACAGTGTCGACGGTGACATTGTTGACATGAGCTTCAGAGTTGTGATCGCCTAAGCTCCCGATGCTGATGCCGTGTCCCGGTCCGCACACCATGTTCTTTGACATGTACGTTCTCGGTCCCATCCTCGATCGACATGCAGTCATCCCCGGTCTTGATTGTGCAGCCTGTCACTTGTACATTTTTACTTCTGGTGATGTGGATGCCGTCAGTGTTTGGGCTAGTGCCTGGTGCTGTGATTGTCAGGCCAGAGATCGTAACATCTGTGCAATCCTCCACTAACATGTGGATTTGTTGGCTGTTTAGTAGCTTTAAGTTCTCAACTTTCAGATTTGAACAGGATTAGAATGTCAAGGCCTGTCAGCTTAAAAAATGTCAGACTTTCTGAGAACAAAATAACCAAAAGTTTTCTGAATTTGGATGTTCTAGAAGATGGGAAAGCAAACTCACTGTTGGAGCTTCAGTGCATGCCTGAAAAAAAACAAAAGAAAAGGTTTCACATCAGATAGCTTCAAAAATAAAATGGAAGAGTGTAAACATACATAAATTCAGAGCACTTACAAGTTTCGCATTCGTTTTGCAGGAATTTTGCCACCAAATCTTGCCATTTCCATCGACGGTACCACTGCCAGCCACAGTAAGACCATTTACACCATTGAACATAATCCAGTGCCTAATAGTTTCCTTGCTCCAATCTGACCTTCTTGGAGGTGTTGCTTGTAATCCTTTGCTTGCTGTTTACATATTCTGTTTTTCATTCTGTTGAATAAGCTCGCCATGTTAGAAAGGGCTGAGCGATCAGTCTGTTGGAGTTTGTTGCGCGCGGCATGGACGCCGGACGTGGGATGGCACGGCCATTGAGCTTCATGCCGCGCATGTAGGAATCACGACGAGTTCGTGGGTGTGGGATGGCGCACCCGTTATACGACTGGCCAGGATTGTAGTGAGTTAGTTGCTAACATGTAATCGATATATTCTCATTCAATTAAATCAGAAAAGCTGCAAGTTTTACGCAGCACCAAAACTACTTGTGTTCAGAGTGTTCTTCGCGTGAGTTGTTCTTGTGAGTGCTATTGGCAACATTTGGTATCAGAGCCGTGTTTGGTAGGGGCTGGACTCGATCGCGGCGCGACATCGCCGTTGGAATCGGGACGAAGCAATCCGCTACGCACTCATGGCCGGCAACGACGACGAGAATACGCCTCCATCCTCATCTGGCAAGGACGTCCGTGGGAAGAGCATTGTCACCGGCGGCAGCGGCAAGGAGGAGACCATCCGAGTCGTCAGGGAGATCGGCGGACCGGCCAACTAGCCGATGCTCACGAAAACTAACTACACGCAGTGGTCACTTTTGATGAAGATAAAGATGCAGGCTAGGAATCTCTGGGAAGCGATTGAGCCGGGCGGCGTCCCGTTGCAAGAATATCGCATGGCGCTCGATGCTATAACAAGTGTTGTGCCCCGGAGATGGTGGTTTCCCGGCCGCAAAAGACACCTGTGCTTGGAGGCGTGGAAGGCGATCAAGGATCGGCGTATCGGCAGCGACGCAGTGCAGAAGACAAAGGCACAAAGGCTGCGTCAAGAATTCGAAATGATCCGGTTCAATGACGGCGAGAGCGTGGACGACTTCACGATGCGGCTCCAAAACCTCATCGCCGCATTGGAGACTATCGGGGAGGAGATCGAGTCGACGAAGGTCGTCGAGAAACTGTTGCGAGTTGTCCCCAAACACTTGTCGCAGGTGGCCGTCGCCATTTTAGTCATGGCGAATCTATCTACGCTCACTCTGGAGGATGCGAGTGGGCGATTGCACGCGGCGGAAGATCGCGCAGCCGAGGATGATGCACCGACATCGCGCAGCGACGGTAAACTCTACCTTACACAGGAGCAGTGGATGGCTAGGATGCGGCAAGGAGAAACAGGAGATGGACATGGCGGACATGGCGGCGGGAGCAGCAGCGGCCAAACCAAGTGTGGGCGTGGACGTGGACGACGTGGTACGAGCGCTGGGAGGAAGCCAGGCGGTTTCAAGCCGCCGTCCGGCGCCTGCGACAACCTCGCGCCGGATCAATGTCGCCGCTGCAAGAAGACGAGCCACTGGGCTCGTGAGTGCCCCTCGAAGCCCAAGAAAGTTGAGGCCCACTTGGCCCAAGGCAAAGAGGAGGAGGGGCCAGCTCTATTCCTCTGCGCCGTTGCGGGGGTCAACAATGGCGCAGATGCGCCACCCGCCGTCGTTCATCTGGTGGAAGAAAAAGTGTTGGCGCAGCTCGACGGAGAAGGGAAACGAGACGCCGGGCTCTGGTATTTGGATACCGGGGCTACCAATCACATGACGGGTTCGCGCGAGGCCTTCACCGAGCTCAACACTGGCGTCCGGGGGCATGGTACGATTTGGGGATGGATCTGTGGTCGCCATTGAAGGCCGCGGAAGCATCTTGTTTCGAGGCGAAGATCGGCGAGCATCAGAAGCTGAGGGACGTCTACTACATTCCGTGGCTCAGCGAATATCGTGAGCCTTGGGCAGCTAGATGAGGGAGGCTGTCCGGTCCACATCGACAATGGGGTCCTGCGGATCTGGGACCAACGACGGTGGCTAGTGGCGAAGGTGTGGCGCTCCCCGGCGAGACTGTACCTACTGTGCACGACGCCGATGAAGCCGGTATTCCTTGTGGCGCGTCGCGGCGAGGAAGCATGGCGCTGGCATGAGAGGTATGGCCACCTCCACTTCGACGCGCTGCGGATGTTGGCGCGAGACGGCATGGTGCACGGGCTGCGCAGCATCGACCACGTCGAGCAGCTCTGTGACTGCTGCGTGGCCACGAAGCACAGGAGGACCTCATTCCCGACGACGGCGAAGTACCGAGCGACGGAGCAACTTGAGCTGGTTCACGGCGACTTATGCGGGCCAATTACTCCGGCGACACCAGGCGGGCGGCGTCATTTCTCCCTGCTTGTTGACGATTATTCTCGGTATATGTGGCTGTTTCTGCTCCGTAGCAAGGATGAAGCTCCGGCAACCATGATGCGCATGTTTGGCTGCATCGTGCACGTGAGGAACATGAGCCACACCTAAAGAAGATGGAGGACAGGAGCAAGAAAATGGGAAAATGGTCCTGCTCGGCTATGAGCCGGGGGCCAAGGCTTACAGGGTGTTCGACCCGACGGCGCGGCGAGTGCATGTCCCGCGCGATGTCGTTTTCGACGAGGCGGCGCAGTGGTACTGGACGCGTGGAACAATGACGAGGAGGCCGGCGACGTCAACAACACCTTCGCCGGCACGTTCGTGGAGGAGGGAGAGGACGTACCAAACGGTGGTGAGCAAGCGGGGAAGCCCTGCAGTGGCAACACCGACCACGACGCCGAGCGCGTCATCAAGCGCGACACCGACCACGACACCGAGCACGTCACCAAGCGCGACACCGAGCGCAACACCAGGAAGGCAGGAGACGGCCGCGACGCCCATGTCGCCCGAGCTGGTCGCGACACCCATGTCGCCCGAGCTGGTCGCGACACCCATGTCGCCCGAGCTAGTCGCGACACCCATGTCACCCGAGCCGGTGGAATTAGCCTCACCACCAACTAATGTGCAGGAGATGGTGGATGCAGACTATGATGAGGAGGCACCGGTACGATTTCGACTGATGGAGAATGTGTTGGGGCCAAGCACGCCACCGGGGCTGGCAACTCGGGACCTAGATAATGGGGAGCTAATGTTCACTAGTGCGGAGGAGCCATCAACATTCAGGGAGGCTGAACAACATGCGTGCTGGCAGCAAGCCATGAAGTAGGAGATGAAGTCCATCGAAGAAAACAAAACTTGGAGCCTCGTCGACCTTCCAGCCGGTCACAAACCGATCGGGTTGAAGTGGGTATTCAAAATCAAGAGAGATGAGCACGGCATCATTGTGAAGCACAAGGCACGACTGGTCGCCAAAGGGTATGTGCAACGTCCTGGCATTGATTTTGAAGAAGTTTTTGCTCCGGTTGCTAGGCTAGAATCTGTGAGATTATTGCTAGCTGTTGCTGCTCAATAAGGATGGGAAGTGCATCACATGGATGTAAAAAGTGCATTCTTGAATGGAGATTTGAGTGAGGAGGTATATGTTGCACAACCATAAGGATTTGTCATTACAGGTGCAGAACATAAGTGTTAAAGCTGAAGAAAGCATTATATGGGCTCAGGCAGGCACCTAGAGCTTGGAATACTAAGCTTGACAGCAGCCTTTTGTCGCTTGGGTTCAAGAAATGCACAGCAGAGCATGGTGTATACACTAGAGGAGTTGGCGGTGCACGGCTCATAGTTGGAGTATATGTGGATGACTTGATTATCACTGGAGGTGTTGGCATTAAGAAGTTCAAGGCTGAAATGATAGAGCTGTACAAGATGAGTGACCTTGGTCTGTTATCATACTACTTGGGATTAGAAGTGAAGCAGACGGAGAAGGGGATCAGCATTGGGCAAGCCGCCTATGCTGCAAAACTTGTGGAGAAAGCAGGGCTAGCTGGATGCAACCCTTGTGCAGCACCATTGGAATGCAGGTTCAAGCTGAGCAAGGTTAGTGAAGCTCCTTTGGTTGATGCCATTGAATATCGAAGTGTTGTTGGAAGTCTTCGGTATTTAGTAAACACACGTCCTGATATTGCATTTGCGGTTGGGTTTGTGGGACGTTTCTTGGAGCAGCCGCATGAAGATCACATGGGAGTGGTGAAGCACATTCTTAGGTATGTAGCTGGAACTTTGCAACATGGGCTGTTTTACAGAAGAGCAGAGAAAGGAGAGGGTAGTGTTCAGCTGAATGGATTCAGTGATAGTGATTATGCTGGAGATGTGGATGCCAGGAGGAGTACAAGTGGTGTGTTGTACTGCTTGGGACACAATCCTATCACCTGGCAGTCCAACAAACAAAAGGTGGTTGCACTTTCGTCGTGTGAAGCAGAATATATAGCAGCGGCAAGTGCAGCATGTCAAGGAGTATGGCTTGCTCGCCTACTGAAGGACTTGATGGGTTCAGAGGTTGGAGCACCTGTGCTAAGAATTGACAACAAGTCGGCGATTGATCTTTGCCGAAATTCCTGTACATCATGACAGAAGCAAGCACATCGAGACCAAATATCATTACATCAGGGACTGTGGAGAAAGGGAAGATCATGGTTGAACAGATCTCTACGAAAGACCAGTTGGCAGATGCACTGACGAAGCCACTTGGTCGTGTTCTGTTCCAGGAGCAAAGGGACCGAATCGGCGTCGTTGAGCTCAAAGTACAGCAGCAGGATTAGGAGGAGAATTGCTTGCTGTTTACATATTCTGTTTTTCATTCTGTTGAATAAGCTCGCCATGTTAGAAAGGGCTGAATGATCAGTCTGTTGGAGTTTGTTGCGCGCGGCATGGACGCCCGGACGTGGGATGGCACGGCCATTGAGCTTCATGCCGCGCATGTAGGAATCACGATGAGTTCGTGGGTGTGGGATGGCGCACCCGTTATACGACTGGCCAGGATTGTAGTGAGTTAGTTGCTAACATGTAATCGATATATTCTCATTCAATTAAATCAGAAAAGCTGCAAGTTTTACGCAGCACCAAAACTACTTGTGTTCAGAGTGTTGAGTGCTATTGGCAACAGGAGGAGCCACCAAAGTACCCTCTATCTGAAAATTTTCAGGAACATAAGATTTTTGAGTAATTGAATTTCACATGAAAATAAATGTAAGTGCACGGGTGCATCTTTCTCACCATTAACGAGATGCTAGATTTGCATGGACCAGACAGTATAATGTGCTTGGTGAGGTATCTCTTGCCCTTTGGGATGAGAACAACTGAAGGTTGCGAAGAGGAGCAAGCTGCAGGCCATGCCTTCGCCAATGCCTGCGAAAACGGTAGTAGTTCAGTTTTGCTATTCGTCAGTCGCCTGTTAATAAAACAGAGACATTATATGGTGTCGCATTGTACCTTTGTATCATCATGTTGTCCATCTCCGTAAGCGCCATGTTTACGCACATCGAACACAACCTTCTTCGACTCTAGAGACCTGCCTCTGAGACTATCATCTCCATTAGTCAAAGAGGATGCATTCATGTTGACCTTGGCATGAACACTAGACAAGAAGAACGACATGACGACGACATATGCAGAGAAAACGAGCAGATTGCAAGACATCTTTCCAGGTGTAAAATATTTACTACAATTCAGACCAAAGCACTATGCAGAGATGCTTGAAAGTTTGTAGTTTCAGTCTTGTGGGATGTGTAACACACCATGTGTTGCTGAATGTGGTGATCGATGGAGACCAAGGATTTAATCAGGGGGGTCTATTTATATGCGTCGAAACCGGTTAGATATCTTTGGATCTTCACAACTGAGGTTACTTGTTGTTGATCAGCTAGGTTGGTTCAGATATTTGGAGCCTAGTATCACTAGATTCTGTCAGCATGGGAACTGAGATAAATGTGCATGAATCCTCACTCTTGTTGCTTCACTACCTGGTCTACTTGTATGGCTAATTTGTAATTGCTTCCAAGTGAGCTAATCCTGCTAGTGACAGTTCAGCACTAAATGCAAAATCAAGGACACTTGGAGCTTTCATGGGTATAGACAATCAGCTCAAATCCTACACATTTCGTTAACGCTGCACTCTTGACTCTTGAGAACCACTAACACTAAGCTTACATGAAAACTGAACCCTGACAGATGTACGATCCGCAGGCTTCCATTTGTAGTTTTACAGGTCATTATGCGCCTAATTAATGGCTTTGCTAATGACAAGCTATTAAGAAAAAAAAAGGCATGTGTATGTGAATGTCAACGTGGTATAATCTAGATGCAGCAGCTTGATCATGTTCAGATCACTCGTCTCTGAATCTAGAAGCATAAAATTTCAGGTAGAATATGTCAAGCTCTTAGCTCAGAGAGGAAAAGTATGGGACTCCAAGGGAGCTATGAAGCGGAAAACCATGCAGATTTCAGCAGATTTCTCACAGATATCTTAATGAATGTATGGGGAACACATGGAGTAATCAGATGGACAACCTGCTTCCAAGAATGGGGAAGAACAGAAAAAAGATTGATATATAGATTGCTGGAAACAGTCTGCAACTTCTTCAGGCCCATACTGTGTATGGAATGTCTTACAGCTCTGAAACTACCATTCTCAAGCTTATTCAGGTTTCCTATACCAATGAGTTTCGATTGTCTTAATTGGTTGCCAAATCCTTTCCTCTAGCCTCCTAATTTCTGTTACAAAAAGGCCATTATTTGGCCATTATTTGATCTCATCAATAGCATCAAAGACAGCCATCAAAAGGATTTTGAATCTTTTATAACAGCCATATTTAAGGACATAAATCATCCTTATTGCTATATTGATGTAATTCACTAATGCCTAGAATCCTAGGCTTGTAATCTCTCTATATAATGGGTCATTGAGATCAATAAGAGATTAGTGAGAATTCACATTTTCATTGTTCATCCTTTTGTTTTGCAACACGTTATCAGCAGCTCTACCAAGCAAGAATAGTGAAAAGACTCACCGGCACGTGCAGGATAAGAATGGCTCGTCCTGTTCCTCTCACTGCCGACTCCTCCCTTCCACGCAACCTCCGTGCATGCCACCTTCGTCATCTCTTGCAGCAGCTTGAGAGGATCTTACGGGCTCCGGCACGTCGTCCTCGACGTGGTAGGGGCAGTGGTGCCGGCATTGCCGGTCGTGGTCCCCCGTCTCCTCCTCCTGGCTTCGCCAGATGTGGAGGACGATGCCACGACAACGGCGTCGTTTCCCGCAGGAACACGAGAGCCGGCAGCACCGTCTTGAGCATCCTCGCAACTCGCCGAGGGTCTCCGGTGATGCCGGACATGTGCACAACACCAAAACAAATTTTGGTGAAGGCACCGCACCACTGTGAGACCCATGGGTGGACTGCACGGGTACGGAAGCAACAAGAGATGCCAGATGTGGTGACGGCTTTTTGCCCGAACCATGGCTGGACACATCATCTTCGCTGCATCATTTCTACACCACCATCGCCTGACTACACACCGGAGACGCCGCTGCATACATCGACACCAGCCAATCCACCGGAGTTCCTCCTTAGAGGAACCCTCGCTGCACGCCGCGGAGCCCCGCCATTCTACATGGCAGCAGGGGGCAACGGCGAGAGCTCCGCCCCCCACCAACCCCTCTATTCCTCGGACCCCGCCGTGTCACCAAGACCGGGCATGTCCCGGCCAAGACTATCGGCGGCGGCAAGCCTAGCCATCCCCACCCTCGGGTGAGGGGAGGCTTGAGCACAAAGGGAAACAAGGTCCAGGAGGGGGTGTAGGGCGGCGGCGGCGCTCGGCGGCGGCATCACGGCGTCGCGGCGGCGGCGGGCGTAGGGCGCCACCAACGCGCCGGCTTCTCGTGGCGGCGACGGCGATGCCCGGCCAGCCTCTCCCGTCGGCGGCGGCGCGCCCGGCGGGCGGCGGCGCCGGCCGCCATCTCGGTGGCGGCGGCGACGGCGCCGGCAGAAGAGGCGGCGCCGGCCGGCCTCTCCGTCGTCGGCGGCGGCGCCGAGGCGGAGACGGTGGCGCCAGGCAGGAGACGGTGGCGCCCAGCCGTCATCTCAGTGGCAGGCGGCGGCAGCAGTGGAGGGGGAGGTTAGGGTTTTTGCCCTAACCACACCCCCTCCCTCCCTTATGTCGGCTGGGCTAGGCCACGCTAATGGGCCGCCACCCCTCCCGTGCCAGCCACTGGGCCAGGCCTCGCCCACGCCACCCCCATGGACCTACAATGGTGGTGGGCCAAAATACTCATTATTTCGGCCCACCACCCAAATTATCTTAATTTTTTTGCATTTACGCTATAAGTTGTTAGACCTTCGGTCATTTTAATTTTAGCATATAAGCAGAGACTTTACATTTGCCATCAGCACTTTGTAACTCTCTGTCATTGTAAATATATATGGGTTTGTTTCAGCATTTCCATGTCCTTTGTTATACATTTACTTTGCAAATTTACTCTTCTCGCCCTACTTTATTTTCCGTTGCAAATGTGCCATAATTTCTAAAAATTTTGGCTACACAGGTGAGATGGCAACCAAAGAGTTCGATATTCTCGCTCTCGATGGTTCCAATTTCCCTGCTTGGGCGATGGATGTCAAAGTCAATCTGTCGACTAATGGACTATACAGATGTATAGATGAAACAACAGATGGGAGTGTTCCCCCCTCAAACATGTCTAAATTCTCCGCCTTAAAAGTTATAAGGAATCATATCCATTAGGATTTGAAAATTGAGTACATGTACGAGGAGGACCCACGCGCTTTGTAGACTGCTCTTAAAAATCGATATGAACAACATAAAGCTATCCTCCTCCCGGAGGCAACGCATGAGTGGAACCAATTACGCCTACAGAATTTCAAAACTATAGATGAGTTCAACCATGTTGTTCATAAGATATGCTCTAAGCTCCAGTTTTGTGAGAAAGAACCTTCTGAAGAGGAGAAAATTGAGAAGACTCTGTCTACAATGCTCCCATCCGAACGGATCATCACTCAACAATACTGTGAGAAGAATTTCACTGTCTACTCTTCACTCATTCAGACATTGAAACAGGCAGAAAAGAACCATGAGCTCACTGTATGGAACTCAAACCAGCCCCTTTGGGCACTGCACCATTGCCTAAAGTACATGCGAACGAGAAGAAACAAGTTCCAAATAGGAACACACAGACTGGAAATTCCTCAGGAAAGGGTAAACGCAAGAGAGCCAAAAAGCAACGTGGGAACACTAAAAAGGGAAAATGTAATTCTAAGCATAATAATGATAGTGGCAACAAAACCGCCTGCTATAGATGTGGCTGCTACAATCATATTGCTAAGAAATGCAGAACCCCTAAACATCTTGTAGATCTATACATGAAGTCTATGGGTCGTACACAGACCACCAGAAGCACGAAGCATACTTCGCCTCTCAAGTGCTGGAGACTGGAGCTATGGACCCTATTCCTCAAGGAGCGGGACCAAGCAAAACCAAGACTCCGTCAAATGAAGAGGAAGGCTCTTTGGACATCGACGACATGCTCATGGAATATGCTTTCAACGACATTTATGTAGATCTTAATTAGGCACCACTACTCTAATGTTTAATTTTTTGCAAAAGTAACCGTTGTAATAAAGACATGATGTTGCTACCCCTATTTACAATTGTAATAATCACACATGCTATCTTAATATATTCCTATGTGGTTTTCTATATTTTGTTCTTACGAATTTACATTACACATTATATAGATTATTACGAGAATCAGTCCGATGGAAGAAGAGATGTGCCTCGTGGACAGTTGTACCACTAACACTATACTTAGAAAAGTCAAAATTTTCCAAACTCTCACAAAGAGGGAAGGACAAGTTTTGACCATTGCGGGACGCGATGCTATGATTGTCGGTTCCGGTAGGGCCACTATCATACTTCCAATGGGTACACAAATAAACATCGAGGAGGCATTATTGTATCCTGATTCAACACGTACCCTACTAAGTTATAGAGATATCCTGAAAAATGGTATTCATGTGAAAACATATGAAGAAAACAATGAGGAGTTTCTCCTCTTGACCAAAGATACTGGATATGGCAAACAAACAATTGAAAAGGTGCCTTCTCTTCCATCTGGATTGTACTACACATACATCAAACCTGTACCATATGTTGCATACAAAGTGATTTTTCAAAATGTGGATGCATTTAAAACTTGGCATATTCAAGTGGACATGGTATGAGCAATAGAAAATTCCAGGATCCTCAGATTCTGTGTGCACCTCATGTGCAACTGGGAAATTAATTTTGAGACCCTCACATCATAAAATAATGGCTGAACCACTAATGTTTCTTGAACGCATTCAAGGAGACATTTGTGGCCCCATTCAACCATTGTCTGGGCCATTCAGGTATTTCATGGTTCTAATAGACGCATCCACAAGATGGTCCCATGTGTGTCTCTTATTGACACAGAACCATGCCTTTGCAAAATTGATTGCACAAGTCATCAAACTTAGAGCAAGTCAACCTGAACACCAGATAAAATCAATCAGATTAGACAACGTTGCAGAATTTTCTTCCAAAGCTTTCAATGATTATTGTATGGCTTTAGGAATTGAAGTTCAACATTCTATACCGTATGTTCACACACAGAATGGTTTAGCCGAATCTCTTATCAAGAGAATAAAACTCATAGCCAGACCATTATTGCAAAATTGTAACCTACCAACCTCATGTTGGGGTCACGCAGTCTTACACGCTGGTGACTTAGTACAATTGCGCCCAACTGTATACCATACAACCTCCCCACTGCAATTGGTTCATGGTGATCGTCCTAGTATATCCCATATGCAAAAATTCGGTTGCGCTGTATACGTACCGATCTCACCACCAAAGCGTACATCAATGGGCCCTCACAGGAAAATGGGGATCTACGTGGGATATTTATCTCCGTCGATTATTAAATACCTGGAGCCCCATACAGGGCATTTACTCATGGCCTGGTACGCTGATTGTTTCTTCATGAAGAACATTTTCCGGCATTAGGGGAGAATTTAAGTACCACACTGAATGCCCGGAAATAAATTGGGATGCCATAGACACCCTAAAGGAGGATCCCCTTACAGGGGATTTACTCATGGCCTGGTATGCTGATTGTATCTTCATGAAGAACATTTTCCGGCATTAGGGGATAATTTAAGTACCACACTGAATGCCCGGAAATAAATTGGGATGCCATAGACACCCTAAAGGAGGATCCTCGTACCACAGAATCTGACCTTCAGGTTAAAAGGATCATTGATTTGCACGTTGCTGCAAACAATTTTCCAGACTCATTTACTGTGAGTAAAAGTGTCACAAAATCATACATTCCTGCAAGGAATGTGCCAGAAAGAATAGATGTACCAAATAAAACTATTTAACTCCCTTTCTCAAAAGAGAGTGGGAGAAGTACGGCAAATCCTCGCAAGCGCACGAGGAAACAGAGGAAAGAATCCTCTGACATAGTAAATGAAACTCAACCTCAAGTTGAGAGACACCAAGTAAATTCATCCAATTCACTTCCCACATCAACAGTGCACTCAATTTCTAATGATGGGACATTGGAACGCCCCGACGCGGTCATATTGGGAAATACTGAGCCATCAACTGGGTAAATGAAATTTCCGTAAACTATGTTGAGTCTGGAGAATCATTCAACCGTAAGACTACAATTGTCGACATATACTTTGCCTCATCAGTTCCAGAAACCATCCAAAATTATCCAGATCCAAATCCATGGTAGAGTGCAAAAAACGCTCGGACTGGAACAAATGGAAGGAAGCAATTGAAGCTGAGTTAGCCTCCCTCAATAAAAAAGAGGTATTCTCACAAGTAATACCTACACCTCCAAAAACCTTCCCCGTGGGTTTTAAATGGGTTTTCATCCGGAAGCGAAATGAGAACAATGAGGTGGTGAGATATAAAGCGAGGCTTGTAGCACAAGGGTTAACGCAGAGACCCGGCATTGATTTCAATGAAACATATTCTCCAGTCATGAGCGGAATTATGTTCCGATATTTGATATCACTGGCATACAGAAGCGTCTATCTATGCAGTTGATGGATGTCGTGACAGCATATTTATATGGGTCACTAGATTCGGACATATATATGAAGGTCCCCGATGGGATATCTATACCGAATGGAAGCGCAAATCAAAAAATGTATTGTGTAAAGCTCAAAAGATCACTTTATGGTCTCAAACAGTCGGGTAGAATGTGTTACAACCGACTGAGTGAGTACCTTCTGCAGAAAGGTTACTCCAACAATGATGATTGTCCATGCATATTCATCAAAAGATCCTCAAAGGATTTTGCATTATATCAGTGTATGTAGATGATTTGAACATTATTGGCAACACACAAGAATTAATAAAGTCCGCCACCATCTTAAGGCGGAATTTGAGATGAAGGATTTCGGTGAAACCAGATTTTGCTTAGGTTTGCAAATCGAGCACCTTCACTTAGAAATTTTCGTGCATCAATCTGTCTATATTCAGAAATTATTGGAGAAATTCAATATGGACAAAGCACATCCAAATAAAACTCCGATGGTTGTTCGATCTCTCGATAAAGAAAAGGACATTTTCTGACCACGGGAGGAAGGAGAGGAGATATTAGGACCAGAATATCCCTATCTTAGTCTCATTGGAGCACTTATGTATCTTGCAAACAATATCAGGCCAGATATTGCATTTGTGGTAAATCTATTGGCAAGACATAGTGTTGCCCCAACTAAGCGTCATTGGACCGGAGGAGAACAAATCCTCCGGTACCTTAATGGCACTAAGGATCTTGGCTTGTTCTTTCAGAAAACTGCTGATCCTAGCTTGGTTGGGTACACTGATGCTGGCTATATGTCTGATCCCCACAACGCCAGATCACAAACAGGTTTGTATTCCTCCATGAAGGAACGACCATATCGTGGAGGTCATCTAAACAAACATTAGTGGCTACCTCCACAAATCATTCTGAAATCATCGCACTGTTTGAGGCATCATGTGAATGTGTCTGGTTTCGCAGGATGATAAACCACATTGAACAATCTTGTGGTATTGGTTCCTTAGAATCACCTACCATTATCTATGAAAACAATGTTGCTTGTATTACACAGATGTAAACAAGCTACATCAAGAGCAATATCACCAAGCATATTGCCCCTAAGTTGTTTTATCCCCATGAGCTTCAGCAAAATGGAGAAATAAACATCTTACCGACAAAGTCTTGTGATAATCTGACAGATCTCTTCACAAAATCCCTACCCACTTCCTCGTTCGAGAGATGTGTTAAGGGAATTGGTATGAGACTACTCAGAGACTTGCAAGCTTTAGGGGAAGACTCTCTGAATGATGGACCATATTAAAACGCTTACATTGTAATCTTTTTTCTTTTATAAGTTTTTACCATCCAGATTTTCTCATATAAAGTTTTTAATGAGACAATGATAGATGCAAGCTTATGCCTTGTCTCATGTTTTCTCCCACAGGAGATTTACTAGAGATAAAACATGACATGGATTACTCCTTTAACCTTGCAGGTTGATGATAGAGCAATCACCAGTTATATTATTCCTATTTTTTCCCACAGGGTTTTTCGAAGGAATTAAAGAATATGTTGATCTCAAAATGGACTCAATTAAAAGGGGGAGTGTTACAAAAATGTCATTATTTGGCCATTATTTGATCTCGTCAATAGCATCAAAGGCAGCCATCAAAAGGATTTTGAATCTTTTGTAACAACCATATTTAAGGGCATAAATCATCCTTATTGTTATATTGATGTAATTCACTAATGCCTAGAATCCTAGGCTTGTAATCTCCCTATATAATGGGTCATTGAGATCAATAAGAGATTAATGAGAATTCACATTTTCATTGTTCATCCTTTTCGTTTTGCAACAATTTCCTTGCAAAAAGAAGTACCTCCTAATTTTACATAGGAATTCTTGTCTTGATTGGTCTATTTTTATATTAAATGTTCTTTGGACACTAAAACAATTAACGACCCCATCTATAGGTGGTAATTGAGATAAATACAAGAGTTGCTGTGAAACCATGGATTACAACCCGACCTCGACACCAACAAGGATGTACATGACCAAAATTCCAAACTAGAGTACATAGACTCATTCCCCTTACAAGCAGGTACACAACCATCAAGATAAAATCATTTAAATAACAAAGTAAACCACACCGACTAAAGGAGAAAAGAAACTACGCTTCAATTTTCTTTCTCACCTTCCAACCAAACTTGGAAAAGAACACCAAAACTCTAGGTTCCAATAAGTTGCAGCATTCCTTCAGCTCGTTGCCATCATCCTCTTTAAGTAGCAGCGACCAATGTTACACCCAAAATGTCCCCCTTGAAGATCACCTGTAATACATCATTTCTATTTAACCATATCACCCAACACAATGCCACTATACCAACAAAGATTCGATATTTTTGCCCTAGGTTGAACATCATTTAGCCACTATAGATGAGTAGGTGGATTGGAAGAATGTTCTGGATGATGTCCAATCACATAGAATCTAAAGTTTTTCAACAATACTGGTAGTAGACGCCTGACACTTGTCGATAGATTGGACAAAACACCTCAACAACATAACATGTTCCAAACTAAGCCTAACAATACAATTTCCTTCTGGCTCATACTGCTATCATCCTCAATTTCTCCTCCAATCCTCACCCCTTTGTCTCTCTTCCACTGTTTGCTTTGCACCGGAGGTCCAACGAGGAAACTCCTCTACCGGTCATGGTTTACAATTTCTGTGAGTACAAATCTATCGGGGAATTGAAATATTTCGAAATGAAAAATTAAAACTAACATCAATTTTTGACCAAATTTTAATATTTTTTATAAATTCACAAAAAATAAACAAAACTTTTAGATGAAATAGTTTCATGCCGAGGGTAGGGGTCGAAATTTCGAATCAAAATTGTAAACACTGCTACTGGTTAGCTGCAGCTTTTGTTCCTCCTAGTTGCTCAGCATCAGAGAAGGTTCAGTGAGGAATCTCCTCTTCTAGTGAACTCCAACCTTTGTTACTTCCCCTATTGCTTGGCATCAGCATCCTCAGGAGCTTGTCTACTCCCCCTATATGGAGCACGAAACAATGAACTTATATAGAGGTCTCCGGTTTGGAGAATACCTGCTGCTCAGTGGATCTATCTGATGGTTTTATGACTGAAAATCACCAAA
The DNA here is from genome assembly GCA_019925245.2 of Oryza australiensis. Taxonomy (NCBI): domain Eukaryota; kingdom Viridiplantae; phylum Streptophyta; class Magnoliopsida; order Poales; family Poaceae; genus Oryza; species Oryza australiensis. The sequence continues at coordinate 2,104,744 of JAIFGZ020000342.1, forward strand.
TTTTGATGGGAGACAATGCTACAGTAGATGACACTAATTAAGGGTGAATGGGGTATTGGAGGTCCACATGCACCAGAAGGGAGCCTAGATCTGACAACCAAATAGAAGAAAAAAGGAAAATATAGGCCGGTAAGTTCTTGTTGCATATATTTCTATCGCTTTGTTGTAGTCTTGTTTCTATCTTGTTGTACTTGTTGTATGTGAATGTTGTTTGAATGCTGCAACGATTATTTTGTGTTGCAAGGGATCTTTTTAGTGGTGTTGTTTGAATGTTTTGCTGGTTCATTTATGAACGTTGCACGTAGTGTTCTTAGATCGATGTTTCAATAATTATTTTGTGATCTTGCAGCTTGTATATTGAATTTATTTCTTATTTTGAAAAATAATGTTTTAGTGCTTTCATAATTTGTTTTATTCCATTTTTGTGAATCTTTCATCTTTGATCAACTGAAATAGTTAAGTGCCCGATAGTTTCACTCAGATAGACATCCGATGCCTAGCCTTTTCCATAGTTTCTAGGATGGAGCTAATAATAGATACACATACAGTCCAACAGTATCTAATGGCGTGTGTCGCTGCGTTCTACTTTAGCTATTCAATGTGAGATCCAACAGATCATGAGCAAACCCACTTCCACAGTACTACAACATTGCTAGCAGTGTACACTCTGAGGTGTGATCCCTGTTCGTGGGGGACCCATTTGCGTTCTCTGTTTCTCATCCTTCACACTGTCTCCTATCCATAGTTGTAACACCCCGCTTTTCGTGTAGCCGATAAAAAATATTTTAGCTAAAATCTTATGTTCAAATTTGGTTATTTGAGTGTATATAGGTTTGTGTGCCAAAGATCTCAATTGACTCAATCCATGTGACCTCAATATCTTGACCAAGATATTTTCTTCTAAATTAAATTCCTCTTAGGATTCGAATTTTGAGGTTCGAGTCCCCCTCTTAAACCGTTCTAAAAACTTATTCAAAATTCTCATGTATAAAAAATTCACTCAAATCAGGATGTCTCCTTCGCACCTTGGAGATTGTCAACATTTTCCAATATTAAATTAAATTCAAATATCCCTTCCTTTCTTACTTTTTTCCAAATTTATTTGAATAAGTCCAAATACCAAACCATCTTAAAAATTAATTGAAATTATCCTATTTCGTTCTCATCTAAACCCTTTCCTTAAATCTACTAAAAATACATTTGAAAAACCACAAAATCTCCTTGATCACCCTCCCCTGAAAATTTACAAAATTAATCCAAATAATCACCTACATTTAGTCCATTATATATAAAAATTCCTTTGACTTTTGTTCCAAAGAAAATATTAAATATTTGCAAATAAAATCCTTCCTTGAAAGTTTTCTTGAATTTATTCACAATTCATCCCGATCGAGTCCATGAAATTATCTAAAAATGTTAGCCTTTCCAATTCACACAAACCTCGCATGATACCGTGCAAAATTGTGAATTTGAATATCAAATTTAAATTCAAATGCCAAGCCAAATCCACCAAATACCCTTTCAAATAATTATCTAGAAAATTCACAAAAGTTACTATTCATTTGGGTCATCCTACTGTTCAAATAGTTCTCCCTAACCGGCTCATCTCCCCCTCTCAGCCTAGCCCAACACTAAGTCCATTCTTCCTCTCTCTTCTCCCTTCCTCATGCATGCCCGCAGTAGTAGCCGCCGTGCGCACGCCCGTCAGATTAGTGCCAGGCTAGGCCCACTCGTCATCCACACGCTATGCGACAGCCGTTCGCCCGCGTCGACCACACACGATCATCTTCCTCCTCGCATCCCCCTTTCACCATTGGTCCGAAGGCCACCCCCACTGGCTGTCATTGGACAACGTCGATCACCCCATCGCTTCACTACCGCTCATGCCACATTCCTACGCTAGAGATGTTGGCCTCGTCGCCCAAGTCGGCACCCTATGTCGTCGTGCCATACCGATTACACCGGCCACTGTCCTTGCCGTGCTCATCGCAACACTGCGCCCATGCTGGTGATGCCAAGCCACAAATTCCGTGTCCTTGCCTACTTTTTTGAGAAGGCTTGAAGGACGATGCCCATGCTCGACTCTGTCCTCATCATGCCGTCCTTTTTTCACCGGTTCGAAGAACGCATGCCACCGATGCCTCCTTCGAACCTCCCCACCGCGCAGCAGAATCCCATCCACCGCAGCCCCTTTTTGTGCGTCGACTGCCCGACTCATGAGTCCACACTGATAGGGTGAGACGTGTCCACCTCGCTGCCGCAGACTTCCATGCCTCATCCTGTGGCTGACGACGTCAACACGCCATGCCGGCTGTTGATGCTCCTTAACTGCTAAAATCCGATCGTCAAATCCTGCATAGATGAATAAACAATGAACATCAAAGTAGTGGTAGGGTTATTTACTAATCCTTTCCACAAATGTTGGTGATTATTTATATGCAGGTAAATAATACATCGAAATGAAGTGAAAGCACGCTTTTGTGGCGTTGAGACACAACTCCAACCAATCGACACTCGCCATGCCAGCATTCACGGAACGAAGGGCCCATAAGTCAGATGAAACCGACTTAAAGTGGGGCCAAACACCTGGGAACCGACCAGGGGGCCCACCTGTCATCTTCTGGCCAAAGTTGGTGGCCATAGACGGTGGAGCTGGTTAAGCTGAACCAGAGATGGTGGCTTCGGCTTCCTCCTCACACGTGGCAGCTCCTCATTGGTCCCTAATGGCGGTTATGTGAGTTTGGAGGTTACAAACCGACTCTACAACTGCCATTGGAGGCTAGAAAAGGAGAAAGCTTCACTTCATTCAACACACAACATAAGAAGATCAAAGCTTCATTCTAAAGACGTATCCCTAGTTCTCTAGTGCTTAGAAAATACGGTAGAGAGTGAGGGGTAGTCTGGAGGAGTGCCTGAAAGGGTTACACGGAGGTTACGCTAGCCGAAAATAAAACTTTTTACCGCGCAAACCAGGAACACTTGCAAGTAAGGGCTGATAGATCGTTACCGATTGGAGTATGCAGCGGAAATAGCCAATCAGGGCTATCCGATCCGGAACAGTGTAGCCGATTCTCGCAAGCCGACAGCCGATACCCGGGGACAGCCGATTCGCCAATCAGCCGATTCGCAGATGCCGCAGCCGATCCGAGTCGTCCGACTGTGTTCTCGCGCCTCGCTCGGATGCGCTCGACCGCAGCCGATTCCTCCACAGCCGATCAACAGCCGATCAACAACGTGCAACGTAGCAGCGCCTCTACCGGTATCCATGAAGGGTTACGCGGAAGCTACGCTAGCCGAAAACAAAAATTTTCTACCGCGCAAACCAGGAACACTTGCAAGTAAGGGCCGATAGATCGTTACCGATTGGAGGTGTGCAGTGGAAACACCAATCGGGCTATCCGATCCAACAAGTGTAGCCGATTCTCGCAAGCCGACACCGATACACGGGGACAGCCGATTCGCCAATCAGCCGATTCGCACGCCGTAGCCGATCCGAAGCCGATCAACGCGCGCAACGTAGCAGCGCCTCTACCGGTATCCACACGTCCGGGGACAAAACGCCGTACACCCGTGTGCTAGCACGCGATGCAAGGCTAGGGTTTGGCTCGAAAGTGGGGAGGGTTTCCGTGGAGATTGATCTCGGCGACTTACGTTGCACGCGATGCAATTGACGTGTCATAGCTCTCCACCCTCCCTCATTTATATAGAGTTGGCCGACTAGGACTAGTGGCTGATTAGGACTCTATTTTGAATCAGATCTCATCCGTATCTCATAGAGTTGGCCGCCCATACGTCGTAAGCCCATAGGACTCTATCCGATCGGATCCCTATCCGATCGAGCCGTATTCGAGTCCAACTCGAATGCCTGTTCTTATCCCCTTAAGTGTGCGACCCGTAGGTTCAGGTATACTCGGTTTCGGCTATAGTCTAACTTAGCCGACCGTCGGCTCGAGTCAAACTCGGCCGCACATCCAGCACGGCGCCTAGCGGCACATATTGACACCATAGTATACAAGAATATAATATCGGCTCGAACCTGTAATGTGTACACAAATCCCTTTGCCTCACAATACCGGTTAAGCTATAGGCAAGATGTGTGCCATCCCTTCAATAGCTTAACCATTCACTCGAACCGTATTGGATTATCCGTCCGTTGATTGACTCCTCAATCAACTTAGCATGGCCATGCATTTCCATAATCCATTACCTCGAGGGGCCCGAGATATCTCTCCAAAGGAGGGGCAAATTCCATCTTGATCACTCACATCCCACTCCATGTTTCATAGCAAACCCGAAAACTACCTTTATAACTACCCGATTACGAATAGCGTTTGGTAGTCCCAAAGTAGGCTACTACACATGTTGGAATCCATGGTGATCTCAGGTCTTGAGACCAACTAATGGCACATTAATTCTGTAGTGTCTCATGGTGGGTCTATCCAACAATGTGTTCTCCAACACATATGTCCATGTTTATTGATTTGGTATCTTCATACCCATGATCTATGAGACATGATCATCAATCAATAAACATGCCGATCTTAGAATCATATTTGTTCCAACAATATGACATATGATCGAGGATCGTTTAGAAATAGATTCATACATAAAGAGTCTCATAAATAAGTCACGTACTTATTGATCAATACAAGATGTCTATTTAATGGAACTGAATAACACTTTATTCATAAATACATAAACATTGACGTGATATCCAACATCTCCATGTTGCCTCTAGGGCATATCACTAACAATCTCCCACTTGCACTAGAGTCAATCATGTAAGTATCTAATACCCATTGCTCTTGTGTGCGCCTCATGCTTCGGCGAGGGAGTGGTTTTGTCGCGGATCGGCTATGTTGAGATCCGTGTGCACTTTGCATATCTTGACATCACCTCTGTCCACAATCTCGCGGATGAGATGATATCGCCGAAGTATGTGTTTGGACTTCGATGTGACCTCGGCTCCTTGGCTTGCGCAATGGCTCCACTATTGTCACAATAGAGAGACATTGGACCATCGTACTAGTCATCACACCAAGCTCGAAACGAATTTCTTGATCCAAACGGCCTCCTTTGCGCTTCCGAAAGCAATGTACTCGGCCTCCGTTGTAGAATCGCAACGTATCCGCTTGGAACTCTTCCAGTGCGCGCCTCCGTTCAGGCGAACACGAACCGCATTGCGATCTATAATCATCCTTGTCTGTTTGGAAGCTAGCATCGGTGTAACCACTTACAACGAGCTCTTCTTCACCTCCATAGACTAGGAACATATCCTTAGTTCTTCTCAAGTACTTAAGGATATTCTTTACGGCATCCAGTGACCTTCACCTGGATCGGATCGGTATCTGCTCGTAGCACTCAAAGCGTACGAGACATCCGGGCGTGTACAAAGCATGGCATACATGATGGATCTAATTGCCGAAGCATATGGAACCATACCCATCTTATTCTCGCTCATCATGTGTCCGAGGACACCGATTCTTGCTAAGATTAATGCCATGTGACATGGGCAAGAAACCTTTCTTGGAATCATGCATGTTGAACCTTTTCAACACCTTGTCAATGTATGTACTTTGGCTTAATCCAATTAGCCTCTTGGATCTATCTCTATAGATCCGAATGCCTAATATATATTTGCCTCCCTAAGTCTTTCATGGAAAAACTATTTTTCAATGAAGACTTGACGGATTCAAGCATAGGGATATCATTTCCAATCGTAATATGTCATCCACATATAAGATTAGAAATACAATTGCGCTCCCACCGACCTTTTTGTAAACACAGGCCTCTTCTTCATTTTTGATGAAACCAAACCCTTTGATTACTTCATCAAAACGAATATTCCAACTCCGAGATGCTTGCTTCAATCCATAAATGGATTTCGTAGCTTGCATATCTTTCCAGCGATTCGGATCGACAAAACCCCGAGGTTGTATCATGTATACATCCTCGCTTAGGTTTCCATTTAGGAAAGCCGTTTTGACATCCATCCGCCATATCTCATAATCGAAATATGCAGCAATCGCTAGGATAATCCGAATAGATTTAAGCATTGCGACGGGCGAGAAGGTTTCATCATAATCAACTCCTTGAATCTGTTTAAAACCTTTCGCCACCAATCGCGCCTTATAGATGTGAACATTTCCATCCATATCGGCCTTTTCTTAAAAACCCATTTACACTCAATGGTTTTGACACCATCAGTGGATCAACCAAGTTCCAAACTTGATTGTCGTACATGGATTCTATTTCGGATTTCATGGCTCCAAGCCACTTGTTGGAATCGGGTCCCACCATCGCTTCCTCATAGGTCTTAGGTTCATCGTTGTCCAACAACAATATATCACGTTGTTCCGCACTTGTGTACTGTCGGCGCACGACGTGATCTTTCGGACCTCCGTGGGCTGGTGTATCTACAACCGGTGGCGCAACACTTTGCTCCTCTGTTGTGGTCCGTGGTCGCGAAACGTTTTCGGTGTTTCTTGAACTTCTTCAAGATGCACCCTGCTCCCACTAACCCTTCTTGAAAGAAACTCTTTCTCCAAGAAGACACCATGTCGGGCGACAAACACTTTGCCTTGTTCCCGATTATAAAAGTAATATCCCTTAGTTTCCTTAGGATATCCCACAAAGAAGCACTTGTCGATTTGGGTGTGAGCTTGTCGATTGTAAACGTTTTACATAAGCCTCACATCCCCAAATTTTGAGAAAAGACAAACTAGGGGTTGCCCTGTCCATATCTCATATGGTGTCTTTTCAACCGACTTAGATGGAACTCTATTTAGTGTGAGCGCATTGTTTCAAGAGCATATCCCCGAAGGATAACGGAAGATCACTTTGGCTTATCATCGACCGCACCATGTCCGCAACAAGGTGCGATTTTTCCGTTCGGACACTCCGTTCCATTGTGGAGTTCTGGCGGAGTCAACGTGGAACAATTCCACAATCTTTCGGATGATTACCAAACTCTTGGCTCAAGTATTCCCTCCACGATCGATCGTAGAAACTTGATTGTTTTCCCTAAATGATTCAGTACTTCATTCCGGAATTCTTTGAACTTTTCAAAGGATTCGGACTTATGCCTCATTAAGTAGATATAGCCATATCTACTAAAGTCATCGTAAAGGTAATGAAGTGCGATAACCACCTCGGCCGTTGAGCTCATTGGTCCACATACATCGGTATGTACGAGTGCCAACAAGTCACTTGTTCTCACACTGTGCCCGTGAAAGGTGCCTTTGTCATCTTACCAAGTAAACAAGACTCACATGTCTCAAATGATTCAAAATCAAAAGAGTGAAGCAATCCATCCTTATGGAGCTTCTCCATGCGTTTCTTATTTATATGGCCTAAGCGACAATGCCGATAAACGTGGGGTTTATATCATTAGAGAGTTGCCTTTCGTATTAATGTTATAGATGGGAGACGCTTCAAGATTCAAAACGTATAATCCATTCACCAATGGAGCATGAAAATAGAACATATCTACGAGATATATTGAACAACCATTGTCCATTGATCTAAAATCATATCCTTCCGCTTGCAAACATGAAGCGGAAATAACGTTTTGATATAGTGTTGGAACACAATAACAATTATTCAATTCCAAAACTAATCCCGATGGTAAATGAAGTGGTACTGTGCCGACAAGCAAGCGTAGCAACGCTTGCTCCATTGCCGACGCGCAGTTCACCTCGCCCCTTCTCAATCCTCTACTTCTTCTCATTCCCCGCAACGATTTGCAAATATGAGCTCGATCCGGTATCAAATACCCAAGAGTCGAGTAGGTGATGTAGCAAGATTAATGTCTATAACATTAATACCTGGCGAAGTCGTACTTTGCTTCTTTTTGAGATCCTCCATGTACTTCTTGCAGTTCCTCTTCCGTGGCTGTCTCCTTGCAATAGAAGCAAACGGCATCGATGCCGCCGACCCCTTCTTGCCCTTCTTTGCATTAGAGGCACTCGCGATCTCATCGGGAGTTAACTTCCTCTTGGTGCAAAGTTTCTTGACAGTGGTTTGCGCTTAGCCTTCGCATCATCATCACATGATGACCGTTTTTCGGATACTCTCCTCACTGTCTTTAGCATCCCATGCAATTCAGCCAAGGTCCTATCCATATTGTTCATGTGATAATTCAATATGAATGGCTCGAAGCTCGGAGGGAGCGACGGAGAATCACATCGTAGCCAACTCTTGGCTAAGGGAAAACCTAGTTTTTCCGGACTCTCGATATAGCCAATCATCTTTATCACATGTGGACTGACGGGATTCCCCTCAACAAGCTCGCACGCAAACAAGGACTTTGAGGTGTTGAACCTCTCGGCCCGAGCTTGGTTCTCAAACATGCCACGCAGTCCCGAATAATAGTGTGAGCATCGCTGCTCTCATATTGCTTCGAAGCTCGGGGACATTGTAGCAAGCATGAGACAGCTTATATCTAGGGCATCATTAGTGTGCTTCTCGTAAGCCCTTCGTGCAGTTGCAGTGGCATTATTTGGCAAATCCTCGGGATAGGGTACTTCAAGAACGTACTCCTTACGCTCTTGCTTGAGAACAATTCTCAAGTTGCGATACCAATCCATAAAGTTTGTTCCGTTTAATTTTTTCTTTTCGAGAATAGATCGCAAATTAAAGGTACTGGGTGTAGTATTAGCCGCCATTTATTCTACAACGAAAAAACAAAGTTTAGCACAATGTTTATGCTATGTCTTTTGTTAAACAATTTAACATAAGACTCCCATTACGTATTTTTCACCTTTCCTCTAGGTTACGTATTGGGTCAAGATCCACATGTTAATTAATTTTCAGTGAGCTTTGGCATCACCGCTAGAATATTAATAACATCGGTAAGCAACTCCTTGCTAATCACATCTCTATGTGACTCCGTTGTTGGTGTGGCATCTCCATGCCTCGGCCCCAACCTATGCCCCAAGGCCCAAAACTGTTTTGATAGCCTTGTTAAGTAAACCAAATGCTCCCGCCGTATATGTCGACATATACCCCTCGTGTTATGATAGAGAATGGCACTCTGCTTTGGCGGACCCACCATTGACGAGCATAACGGTGGACGGGTGCAACATTTGGAAGGGCATCATTACCACTTAATTTTGTGAGGGATGCTATCCTATCAAACAAACATATCACATATATGAAAGTATGTAGAATAGTATATAATGAAATAGTATGGCCCCCTTCACATGGTGATCTCCATCTCCATGTCGGCGCTGAGGATCTCCATCTTCGGCACCATCTTCCAATGTGCATGATGCTTGATGTCTTCAAACTAAGCTACTACTATAGAAGCTCTAATTAAAGATTACATCGACTCGCAGGTAGTGAAAGAATATTACAAGCATTGCATGTATGAAAGAATATTACAGGGATTGCACATATGAAAGAATATTACATGCATCACATACATACAATAGGGCCATATCATCTCAAAGCATTCTCTGCAAAAACAAGTTAGGCGTAGAACGTTTTCTACCTATTGTAGAGAAACAGCATCGAGACGACCTTAAAGGGGGTACGCACACGGCCGTCCCGATACACTATCAAGGGAGATGGTTTGCGTAGGCGCGAGGCAGCTAACAAGATCGGACTACGAGATAGCTTCGGCATAATCACATTATACCGTTTCGATACACTATCAAGGAACGCTATCTCGAAGCCGACTCAAACCGAGTTCTATGGATATTGCTTCGACGTAATCACATTACGTCGTTCCGATACACTATCAAGGAACGCAATTACCATTAACTCTCCTCAACAGATCCCGTAAAACCGATTGATCTAATCAACCCGTGTGCAAAACTTGTTCCAGATCCAATCTAAAACCCGAACTAAGCAAGATTAGCTCGATACCACTGAAAGGGTTACGCGGAGGCTACACTAGCCGAAAACAAAACTTTTACCGCGCAAACCAGAGCACTTGCAAGTAAGGGCCGATAGATCGTTACCGATTGGAGTATGCGGAAATAGCCAATCGGGCTATCCGATCCGGAACAGTGTAGCCGATTCCCACAAGCCGACACCGATACCCGGGGACGCCGATTCGCCAATCAGCCGATTCGCAGATGCCGCAGCCGATCCGAGTCGTCCGATCGTGTTCTCGCGCCTCGCTCCGATGCGCTCGACCGCAGCCGATTCCTCCACAGCCGATCAACGGCGCGCAACGTAGCAACGCCTCTATCGGTATCCACACGTCCGGGGACGAACGCCGAACACCCGTGTGCTAGCACGCGATGCAAGGCTAGGGTTTGGCTCGAAAGTGGGAGGGTTTCCGTGGAGATTGATCTCGGCGACTTCGCTTGGATTCGGTTCAATGCGATGCAATTGACGTGTCGCAGCTCTCCACCCCTCCCTCCTTTATATAGAGTTGGCCGACCGGGACTAGTGGCCAATCAGGACTCTATTTTGAATCGGATCCTATCCGAATCTCACGAGTTGGCCGCCCATACGTCGTAAGCCTATATGACTCTATCCGATCGGATCCCTATCCGATCGAGCCGTATCCGAGTCCAACTCGAATATCTATTCTATCCCCTTAAGCGTGCGACCCCGTAGGTTCAGGTATACTTGGTTTCGGCTATAGTCTAACTTAGCCGATCGTCGGCTCGAGTCCAACTCACCGACACACAAGATGGCGCCTAGCTGCACATATTGACACCATAGTATACAAGAATATAATATCGGCTCGAACTGTAATGTGTACACAAATCCCTTTGCCTTACGATACCGGTTAAGCTATAGGCAAGATGTGTGCCATCCCTTTAATAGCTTAACCATTCACTCGAACCGTATTGGATTATCATGCGTTGATTGACTCCTCAATCAACTTAGCATGGCCATGCATTTCCATAATCCATTACGTCGAGGGGCCCAGAGATATCTCTCCAAAGGAGGGGCAAATTACATCTTGATCACTCACATCCTACTCCATGTTTCATAGCAAACCCGAAAACTACCTTTATAACTACCCGATTACGGAATAGCGTTTGGTAGTCCCAAAGTAGGCTACTACACATGTTGGAATCCATGGTGATCTCAGGTCTAAGGACTTTGTACCAACACTACCTCGAGACCAACTAATGGCACATTAATTCTGTAGTGTCTCATGGTGGGTCTATCCAACAATGTGTTCTCCAACACATGTGTTCATGTTTATTGATTTGGTATCTCCATACCCATGATTTATGAGACATGATCATCAATCAATAAACATGCCGATCTTATAATCATATTTGTTCGAACAATATGACATATGATCGAGGATCGTTTAGAAATAGATTCATACTTATCGAGTCTCATAAATAAGTCACGTACTTATTGATCAATACAAGATATCTATTTCATGGAACTGAATAACACTTTATTCATAAATACATAAACATTGACGTGATATCCAACATCTCCATGTTGTCTCTAAGGCATATCACTAACAGTGCCGGATATCTCGGCACCGACCTCCGATCTTGTATCTCGATGATGCGTATTCAAATCAAATAAGTATTCGTGATTTACTATGGTTGTTTTCCTTTACTTAGAGTAATTACTTTATTGCATTTACTTACAGGATTATCGTCCATTCATGGGTGCTCTAGTCTAAGACCCCTGATGAAGATGGGTGTTCTTGGCCAACATTAGAGTAGTAATCATTAACGTAGACGTGGTATCTAGGCTGAAGTTTACCTTTGTTTGTCGTACTCCACGGGTTGTAGAGGTAGGTGGTAGGTGGTGATAGCCCTATCCGTCCTTTGTAATCCTCCACGTTTGGGTATGTCGTAGAGCTTGTAGGTCGGAGTCACTCGGCAGACCGAGTGTAAGCCGGCGCCCTAAGTAAGTAATTAAAGTAAGGAAATTACCATCTATCTAGAGCCACAACCATAGAAATCCTCTCTATACCCTCACCTACATATTCTTGGTGTCCTTGGATAATCCTGACCCTTAGATAATCCACACATATTCCCTGTGAAATTTGATACCTTGGAATACTCCCGGGTGAAGTGCTACAACGGTATTCCGTGGGCTTGCGGATTAATCTGTGGTCGTAAGAAATACCAACAAGTATTTCTGGCGCCGTTGCCAGGGAACGATTGTTGTTTATCTTAGAGCCTAGGTCATCCCCATATCTTTTTTTCTTTTGATTATGGAGCAATCTATCCACAACCTATCCGCTCCGAAGAGCGAGTTCTATGAGCCACCATCATCTTCAAAGCCAATTCTTTCATCTAGCTATGAACTCTGCCCTGGCTTTATAGCCATGGTTCGAGAGCAATCCTTCTCTGGTCGCAAAAATAAAAATTCATATCATTGATGATTTCAGGAATGACGCAAGAAACTTTAAAGTGGAAGTTATTCCCCTTTTCTCTTACAGAAAGGGCGAAGCAATGGTACACTATTACCGTAGGGAATATGAATGGTGAGTGGAAAAAACTTAGAGATAGATTCTGTCTTGCTTTCTTCCTGCTAACCCGCATCACATCCCTGCGGGTAGAAGTTCTCAACTTTTGGCAGAATGAGAAGGAGACCATAGGTGCAACCTGGGCTAGGTTCTTAACGCTAATCCAATCCGGCCCTGACTTGCCCTTACCTGACCATGTGTTGTTACAACATTTTTGGCCAGGTCTTGGCAAGGAATATGCCCTATACCTTGACATCTCAGCTGGCAGTTCTTTCTCACATAAAACTCTGACGGAATGAACACAAATCCTAAGTCATATCTTAGAAAACTCTTCCTTTGTCGAAGATTATCGTGAGCCTCCAACCGGAGAAGTCAAGGCAAGTGACGAGGGCTCATCGCAAGCCGAATCCGATTCTTTACCTTATACATCTCTAGGTTCGGCTGTTGAATCCTCGTCCGAACTACAAAGACCAAAGGAGGATGAAATTCAACCTTTGGGGTTTCCTTTCATATTCGAGGATGATCTTTTTGAAGATTATGGAAACACCTCGAATTTCTTTTGCAAAAAGAGACCACCAGTTCCACTTGCTCCTCCTGTGCTCTTAAGGATAAATTCGTTAGGGAGACCGTGAAGGAATTAACGTCCATTATGAGCCATGAATGGTTCAAAGAGTGTGAGCTTTCATCCAAAGCAATTCGGATTAGTTCACCTTTGTCAACCATTCATTGTGACATAAGAGAAACTCTGGTAGAGGTCCTTTACAATCCTATCGTCGAGACAGATATCATTTCTAATTCCTTTGCGTTCACACTTCTGGGTGACGAACCATTGACCCTGACCAACAAAACTTTCAAAACTCCTTCTGGAGATCTTTTAGAAAGTTATGGCATTTTGCAAAACATGACCTTAAGGCACAAAAACCTTGAGGTCATTCTAGATTTTCATGTGTTCTAAGCCTTAGACTTCGACATTCTAATCGGGTATCAGTTTGAAAAGCTTCTCTTAGATGCACCGACACTAGGAAACCTCGACATTAATCTCAGAAGAGAGGCGTATTCCATTCTTATCTCTAGAGCTATGAACATTAAGCTAGATCGGATGATTTTTTCTCAGATTTTTCAGACTTTTTTCCTAATTTTTAACACATGACATGTTTATAGTGCTTGAAAATAATAGGGCCATTGATTTAAGTGGAAACTATTTTATTTTTTTAAAGTTTCTAAGATTTTCTTTTTAGTTTTAAAAAATGACACATGCTAACTTAATAGCACTCTAAAAGAACGTTCGATTAATCTTTATTGCATAGAATGATTTAAGATGATATCAATTCTTTTGATGTTTCGTGGTTGTTTGGTTGTTGCTTGTATGTTCTAATTATGTATTTTAACTTTTATATAGCAAAATAAGATTAATATAGATGTTGATTTACTTAATTAATTATAAATAAAATTATTGTTCAAATAAATTAAAAATTGAATGATGTTTGGTTGCCCTTTAAAGGATAGGATCTGATGTATTTTAGTCTTTATATAGTAAAATATGGGTGATATGGATTTTAAATTTTATTGGTTGTTTTTATTAAATAGATTAGTTAAAAAATTGAAGAGTAGGGAGAGGGTGGAGGGAGGAAAACGTGCGTACGTCTGGAGGGGTAGGAGGAGAGTTTGTTTTCTTTTGATAGATTTAATTAGTTTTGTGTTATCTATAGATCTAATGACATAAATAATGGATCTATTGATTTAAGTGAAAATTTTAGAATTTTAGAACTTTTATAATTAATTAAAATGTCACATGACTGCTTGAGATTCAAACATGTTTGTAGGATGTCCATGTGACGGTTTGAGAGTGTTTCTAGGATATTTAATAAATTTTTAATATAAAAGAGATTGTGTTAATAGGTACTTAGCAACCACAAGTAATTTCCACTTAGGTTGATTTTTATATGCCTTATTTTATAGCATGTACGTGCCCCGTGTTTTGAATTTGCACTTGTTCGCATTTACAAAAATTCGAAAGATATATGGACATGTAGATTAGCTACTCCATCGCACACACAAGATTGTACCAAAAAATATATATGACTATATATGTATCTTTCATGATCCATATATATGACAAGAAAATTATTTTTCCTTGGCCTTTGGAATTTGCTTCAAATCTTGGTTGAATGTTGAAACATCAAGAAATTGTTGTTAGATGCTATTCTTTTCAAAATAATGACAAAATTAAAGAGCAGGATACTCTGAATCTGAATCCTCAAAAGACAGAATACAAGGAATATGGTTTTTTATCCGCCAAACTTTACCTCTCAAAAGCAACACAAATAGTCTTTGTCAGCATAGAGTATATTGATATATACCGCTCTATAAAATTTCAATTCTAAACTCAATCTACAGAGTAAGGAACAATAGGACAAATATTGTGGTGAATAGTGTGTACTGTTCAAACTGTAGATTTATGTTTTTTTTCTCTGCGTTGATCGAATAACTTTAAATAGATATACTTCCATCGGTCATCAAATATGTTTAGGGTAAAATTTGATCAAACTTTTGATAATTTTACGATCAATTTTATTTTAAAAATGTTCATTATCTTTTACATTCACTAACAGTTAACAGTTACTGATGGTTATATCTATAAGTTCACGAAACCATTCCAATATCTAAGAGCAGGGCCAATAATAAGGTGTATCTCAGACAGTTTTCTTTAATCAAGAAGTTTTTATGATATGTACTGCACAAGAGAAAACGTTGAAAAATATCTATAACTTTGCTAGGTGCTCTATAGCGTCATAACTATTTTTTCTCATTTTACCCCTTTACTTGTTAATAATATTTCTCTCTTCCTTTCTATGTAATTTGTATTGTAAGCTGAAATTTTTTAAGTCATAAATGACACCATTCTCATATGTCAAAAGTATTTTCATTTTTTTCATGATGGTTTGCTTGAAATTTAAAATTCTGACATTTAATTTAAATCAGTCTGAGGTGTTTTCAACCTATGTAAACAATGAGAAAAAATAAAAATAATAAGACCTTTGTCATAATGCATGTATCTTCCTATCAGAATTTCAGTGTAAAATATGACATTGATAGAAGAAAGAGAAATACTATTTGGGAAGTAAATTGAACTGGGCATAAAATGAGTCAAATAATAATTTACAAGGTTGAGTGCTCCTCTGAAATAGTTTGTTGTTGTAAAATGGACTTTTTCACTAAAATGAGATACTCCTTTGGTCTTAAAAAAGTCATTTTGGACTTTTCAAAGTCACGACTTTGACTATCAAATAAAATGCTTACAAAATTGCAATATTACGAGAGCTCTTGTTACTATAAACTCGAATATATCATTCTTTTGTATATCAAAAACATATATTTTAAATGATGGATAATTTTGTCATCGTTGGAAACATATCGAAAGGTATCACATTATGTATTATAAAATTTGGTACTTCCATGTACTGATATCAAAATTTTTAAGTATAAAATCTTGGTACCTTTAGGTACTTTCTTAATAGTTGTAAAATTTATGATCTAGGTTAACTTTAGTGTTGAACATACTAAAACCAAAGGGAGTAACTATATATTCTATTTGATCATTTCATTCTCCATAAAATCAGAACACATTAAAAAATCAAAAAGGACTTATTTATAATAAAAATATTACAAATAGGTACGCGCGCGATAGTATCATTGCCACTAAAGACCTATTCGTAAGGAAAAATATTTATGTTTTAGTCTTTTTGATTATTTTTATAACTAGGTCCTTGGCTCTAGTGTCATTGGCACCGACTCTCTTCACACCAGTGACTTAGCTTTTGGGGTGAGGGGAGTAGTCAATGTCATTGTCGCTGTCACGTTGGATCATGGCATCACAAAAAAGATTTATTTCTAACATAAGTTTTTTCATAGATCTATTTGTAAAATAAGTTTTTAAAATTTCTAAATTGAAGAAAGTCCAGAAAAAATAACTCCAATAGCCTCTAAACTACAGAAGTACTGCCTCCTTGATTGGATCAGTTGTCATAGTATAATAACATTTGAAAATCCTAGAAAATTCATAAACATTGTAGAGAATTTACAATGGTACAAGTTACAACCAATAATCTCAAAGGCAACTCCTTCCTTGTAGACCTCGCTGTCGTGATACAAGAACTCCAGAAGTTGCTCCTCCATCCATCTATTTTTTTTTCTTTCAGGGCCTCTCTGTGTATCATTTGGCCAATCCCAGCGATCCAATCGAAGTTTCCACTACATATTTTCTATCCTATTCTACATATATTCTTCTGTAAAGATCTATTCCTCTACATCCTCCACTTGGCCTGATGTTCCAAGCTGCTCCAGATCAGTTCCTGAAACCACATGGCTGAGGATTGACACTCCCAGATTTCTTCCATTCTGCATTCTGGCAGGTGCTCTTGGCATCACTGCTACCTTCCTTCACAGTGAGCTCGACGTTCTCCAAGATTATGCTATGGCAAGGCACACTGCTGCTGCAATGCAGCATGATGGCCTCCTCTGATTCACTCGTGCCCCTAATGTTTTTGAACAGCACATTGCTCACCTCCACCGCAGATTTCTGCAACAAAAAGATATATATGATGTTAAGCTTAACCGCACAGATGAATTAACAATAGGTGAAAAAAATTCAAGTTGGTAATGGTAATTTTATGTCAAAAGTTAAGTTTAACTTTGTGTACCTGTTGCTTGCAGGGTATAGAGGAGTCGCAGTAATTTTGGTCGATGATGATGGGGTTCCAGACATTGTCCATGACCATGTTCTGGAACACGATGTTCTTCGCCGAACCCTTTCCTCCCTGCCACGTCTTGATGCGAGCTCCGTTCGTTGTGCCATACAGCCTGACATTGTCGACGGTGACATTGTTCACATGAGCTTCAGAGTTGTGATCACCCAAGCTCCCGATGCTGATGCCGTGTCCCGGCCCACAAACCATGTTCTTGACATGCAGGTTCTCGGTTCCATCCTCGATCGACATGCAGTCATCCCCGGTCTTGATCGTGCAGTCTGTCACCTCAACATCTCGGCTGCGTGTGATGTGGATGCCATCGGTGTTTGGGCTAGTTTCTGGTGCTGTGATCGATAGGCGAGACATCTTCACATCGGTGCAATCCTCCACTGAAATCTGGATTTGCTGGCTGTTCACCACCTTCAGGTTCTCCACTTTCAGATTCTTGCAGGAGTGGAATGTCAATGCCTGTCAAATTAGACAAAAAGAAGGCAGAGTTTGTGAGATAAAATGTCGTCAAGGTCGGTTGCTGGATTGGGATTTAAGCATATACGTACCGTTGGAGCTTCTGTGCATGGCAGCTTTGAGTTGGTTTTGCATGAGTTTTGCCACCAAATCTTGCCATTTCCATCTATGGCCCCACCACCAGTGACAGTAAGATCAGTGACACCACTGATCAGAATCCAGTGCCTTATGGTCTCCTTGCTCCAGTCTGATCTCTCTGGAGAAGCCACCAAACTACCCTTCACCTGAAGATTTTGCACGAAAATGAAAAGGAAATTCAGATTCTTTTCTTAAGAAGAAATGTATATACATATGTATATAAACTTATGCATTTATGATAAATCATGTCTCACCATCAACATGATGCTGGATTTGCATGGACCAGACAGTGTTGTGTGCTTGGTGAGGTATTTCTTGCCCTTGGGGATGAGCACAACTGCAGGTTTCGCAGAAGAGCAAGCTGCAGCCCAGGCATCTACCAATGCCTATACAATGTTACACACAAAAACAACAGTGGTTAGGTTTTAGAAACTATGATTTGCTAGTAAATAGAGCAATTATGTTATTGCGTTGTACTTACCTTGGTGTCATCATGGCGTCCATCTCCATGAGCCCCATAGCTCTGGATGCTGAACACGTTTCTGCCAACATCTGCATTGGCACAACCTAAGAAGAAGAACAGTGCAAGGAGAGATGCAGAGAAAACGAGCACTGTGGAGGCCATTTCTCAGAATTTCTTTGTCACAAGTCAGAGAGAATCAGAGAAAGGAACAGTTCTGTTCTTTGTAGGATGTGATGCTGCTGGATGTGGTGATTGATGGAGACCATGGGTTTGATCAGGGAGCTATTTATATGCGCCGATACGCGTTGGAAATCTTTGGATGTTTTCTTCTCAGGTTGCTTGTGGTTGATTAGCTAGTTTGGTGTAGATTTTTGGGGTGTAGTATCAGAAGATTCTGTCAGCATGGGAACCGAGATAAATGTGCCTCAATCTCGCGTTCCAGTTTTGCTTCAGCAAGAGGTCTACTTTTAAGGACAATTCCTTATTTCCTTGAAGATTGCCCATTTATGCTCTTAAATTTCACCATTAGGAGAGAAAATTAGGACATTAGGAGTTTTATCTCACCTATTAGTAAAGATGTTCGATTGAAACAATAAAATTTCATTACTACTGCTGCACTTCAGAATTCAGACCCACCAGGCTTACATGAAAACTGAACCCCTGACAGATGTGCTTAGATGCCATACCTGGTCTCAGATATTGTTTAATTACATGGCCTAATTATCCTTGAAAGTGGTATGGTGTTACAAAACATGTGAGTCAATATGATGACATATGCTTATGTCTGATCATGCATATGTGAAAAATATGTTGTCTACATTGTTTTTTTAAAAAAAAGAGCTGTCTAGATACTTCAGATTATTAAGGGAAAGGAAACACTTGGGGCTCAAAGGGAACTTATTAAGTGAAAGGTTGCCTACCTGGAAATATTTGCATGGCCAAAACATTGATCATGGATATCTTATTGAAAGTATGGGGAATGCATTGAGTGAGCCAGTGAACAACCTTAGTTGAATGGGAGAAGGAACAACAAGTACTACTTAATTTGGTTTCTGGAAATTAAAACCGTTTAGGACAGACACAGCTGACAAGTAGTAGTATGTATTAATTCAGTTTATTTTGTTCTTTCAGTTCATCCATTTTGGTTATAGTAGTAACACTGAAACTATGTATTACCACTGAAGATTTATAGTCATGCTAATTATTTCCTGAACAAAAATCTTGAAACTGGCAACCACAAGTAATTTCCACTTGGGATTGTTTTTTCTATGCCTTATTTTATAGCACGTGTGTATGCCACGTGTTTTGAATTTGCACGTTCGAAATTTACAAAAAAATCTGAAAAGATATATGGACGTGTAGATTAGCTATAACAAACGCACACACAAGATCGTGCCGAATTATATATATGACTATATATGTATTAACAAATAGTATAATTATTTTTCCTTGGCCGTTCGCATTTGCTTCAAATCTTGGTTGAAAGTTAAAACATGTCAAACATCAAGAAATTGTTGCTGGATGCTTTTCTGTTCCAAACAATGACAAGGGCAGGCGACTCTGAATCTGAATCGGCGAAGCCACAGGACTCGTTACCAACCTTCAGAAATCCCAGGTCGCGGCCATCAGATGCGACGATATAAACTTGGATGAGATTTTAGATGGTGTTCCCGCTGTAAGGGAAAACTTTCATATCAAATACCTAGGCCTTCCCCTGATCCTGAGGAGATTGCGGAAATCGGATCTGCAGCCTGCTGTAATAACATGATGATATAGCAATGTAATAACCAATCACATGATGAAATAGATATTGATTTAAAGATTAAAGTACACATCGGTTAGAAGTCCGATGTCATAAAATCCAAATGATCGAATATTCAATGAAGCCTCTGCTGCAATCTGCTAGATCCAACTTGTGTACAATCCTTGCAGGCCGATGCAATATCCAGATAACTCACCGGCTGAAACCCCGATGAAACCCTTAGTGGCAGTCAACAGACAGGCTAGAGATTACGGTTCTAATCACGACTTAGTAGATCAAACTGATGCAACACTAAGTATGAAAAGAAAAGCAATATCTAGACAATCAAGCCCTTGGCTGATTTTCAGGGTGGTAGATGCCTAAGCTGATCTAATCTAATATAACAATTTAGCCGGTATCGACAGAAACCCTAAAACGAGAGACAGCCGATAGAGCCAAATCGAGATACTAAAATTAGATTCAACAGAGACATATGATAAATAATCAGGCAAAGATATCAACCGAATCGAAGCAATCCAAGAGGTCAAATGTACTGATGCAGCCTTGGACGACGCCAACGTAGCCAATACGATTGCCTGAGCCGGCAGGACCTTGGACTTACCCCTTCGCCGGAGATCAAAACCGATGCAGCCCCGCGTCAGGTGCCAAGTTCTGCCGGATGACAAAGTAGAACAGATAAAAGAAAGGTGGCGATGCGCCGAGTTGTATTGATCGAGAGATATACTTTACATGAACCCCGGTCTTACATATTTATACCTGTGGGATGACAAAGATCCTAACAGATTACAAAACAAACTTTCCTAAAGATAAAATAGGAAACTAAAAACCTCTTCCTAATTAATAGATACAAGCCGTATCCTCCCTGGACTCGGTTTCTTCTGGATAAAATCTTCTCAAACCGAATCTAACAAGAATCCGACTGCTGAAAATATGGACCCTCCATCGGCTGTCGCAAAACTCTCAGCTGATTCTGCTTTGAGCCGATACTAACCCTTAGCCGATAAGGACTTCAGGGCTTACCAAATTTTGGCATTAACACATGCCCCTCAGTTTTGGAGTATGAGAAGTCATGCTTCAAAATTGTCCTTGTCTTGATCGCCCCAAAACTGATTCTTTTCTTCTTCTTCACACCGGCTTTCGTAAGCCGATACCTTCTATAATAGCTGAGCCAGGCTGTCGAACTCATGGATGAAAAACCTGCCTCGGTTAGCTGCCGACAACCCTTGGAATGCAAGATTTGCTATCTGCTCATCACTTAGGCTCAAACTATAACATCGGCTGTGGACATTACGGAACCTTTGAATGTATTCCTTAGCCGATTCCCCTTCTTACTGTTTAACTGATATCAAATCTGCAAGCCTCAACTCGCTAACCCCAGCAAAGAGTACATGTGAAACTGCTTTCCAAGATCGGTCCAACTTTTGATGGAATTCGGTGGCAAGGATGAAAACCATGTAAAAGCCGATCCAGTCAAAGACAATGAAAAAGCCTAACTTTCAGAGCTTCTTCAGCCGATGCTTCCCCACATTGAGCTAAGAATCGGCTGATATGTTCCATTGTGGATATACCATCTTGCCCTGAAAACATGGAGAAATCTGGAACCTTGTATCGGCTTGGAAGTGGAACCCCATCAAACCACTCAGGATATGGTGGCCGATACACAGAAATTTGAGTTTTACGTATGGGCGGGTACGGGGGACATCACTGGCGGGAAGTGTAAAGTCAATGGGCAAAGACATGCCAGCCTGCTAAGCATGGAGGTCTAGGAGTCCTAAACTTGGAAAAGTTCACAAGAACTTTTGAGGCTACGATGGCTGTGACATGAGTGCAAAGACCCAACAAAGCCATGGGTAGGCTTGGAAACGCCGAGTGATGGAATTGATAAGAACTTATTTGTGGTGGCCACAAAAATAACTATTGGCGATGGAAGCACGATGCGATTCTGGGATTCTGCTTGGATGGAGGGTGGTCGAAGACCAAAGGATGTGATGCCTCTGGTCTTTGCAATTTCCAAAAATAAAGGCAAGTCACAACGTCAAGGAAAGGAGAACGATGCATGGGTACATGACTTGGATCTCCAAACAAACCGCCCCATAACGGTGGACCTCGTTATCAAGCTAGTCGCCTTGTGGGAAGCGGTCCGAGAAGTCCACCTAAACAATGCGGAAAGGAACCAAATTCAGTGGAAATTCACAAGTCATGGGACCTATACGGCATCCTCGGCCTACCAGGCACAGTGCTGTGGGACAACCAACACAAGTTTCGAGTCCTTAATTTGGAAAGCATGGGCGCCAGGGAAATGCAAGCTCCATGCATGGCTCATTAACAGAACAGAGTCTGGACTTCAGGCCGATTAGCAGCCAGAGGATGGCAGAACAATGGTCAGTGCCCCCTTGTCGATGGAAACCTGAGCCTGCCTTGCACATGATCGCAGAGTGCAGATACACGAGAAGGATATGGCACCTGGTAACGGACTGGATAGGCTCTTGGCACGCAGAACCAAATCGGTAGGCCCAGGCTGACTCAGTACAACAATGGTGGGAGAACCTCGCAAATGCGGCTGGCGTACCAAAGAAAGGGTTGTGATCCCTAATTCTGCTTATCGTTTGGGAGATATGAAGGAAAGAAATAGGAGAATCATCGATCATAAAGAGGCTTCAACGACATATCTTCTCACCAAAATCAAAGAGGAGGCTAGGCTGTGGTGTTTGGCGGGGAATAAGCGCCAAAGCGATTTACTACCTTATATTGTATACTCGTAAAGCTTTATACGTCTTTTTCTTTGTTGCCTTAGGGATGTAATTTTCTCCTGCTTTATCCAATGAAAAGGCTCTCTCGTGCCATTTTTCCGTTCAAAAAAATACAGAATACAAGGAACATTGTTTTTTATCTGCCGACCTTTACCTATCAAATGCAATACAAATAGTCATGAAAATTTTGTCTGCATAAAGTATATTGCAAGAGTCGGTAAAAGTTATATTACATAAGTTTACAAGATTCGGCACAAAAGTTTACAAGTGTTCGAATTCTAAGCCTTATTACATGAATCGTCTCAGCCAGATATGAATTTATTGATTGTCGATATCGCTCTTCGCCGAATTCGGTCAATCTCCTCGATGGCTTTAATGTCGGTTGCATCATTCCCAGGGATCACCTTCAAGGCTTTAGTAAGATCTGACAAATTTCTCATCGAAGCCTTCAACTTGGATTTCTGCTCTGATATTATCCTTGGGAGATCGGCAATCCTTTGTTCTTCAGATGCTATATCAGCATCACACTTGGAAAGTTCGGCCAGCAGCTCCTCTCTTCGTTTGCGCAACCGATCAAGATTGGAAGTTGGCTCAGCTGTCATCTCATCTAGTTTAGCTTTATCTTCAATTATGGATTGCCGATTGGCTTCAATTGTAGCTTCGAGAGCTGTTCTTTCTCGTCGATCGGCTATCCGTTGTTTGGCCCTTTCAAATTTATGCCGATGCTGTTCGAGATATACGCCTTGGGAGATGGCGTCGGCTATGTGATCTGGGAGCTGATCTTGAATTTCTTCGAATCTGGCTCTGATTGCTCCACAGTCAGTGACTAAGAAGTCGAGAGAACTTTCTAGCCGACGAGCCGATCTTGCAATGAAGTCTTCAAGTCATCGGCAGAATTTTTGGTTAGAGTTTTTTCAGTGGTGTCTTCCTCGTCATCCATGAATCTTTGATGTCAAAAGGGAACATGTCGGCTAAAGACTGCAAGAAGGGAACATTGAGATTATTAAATGTCAACAATTTTGAAGATAGCTGACATGGAGTTAAGAGAAAGGACTTACAGGGATGACGGGAGCCGATGTTGTTTCTGCCTCAACATTATGGCTGCCCCTAGCCGATGGAGTTCGTTCACTTTATTCTTGAGGGGTTGGCATTGGAGAGCGAGGAGGTTGTGCACAAATAAAGACAAGATTGATTAAGCATCGGTTAATTGAAAATTAAGAAAAGTTTGAGGGCAAGATTACCGATGGAGCTAGAGCCGATTTCTTCCTTGAGGCCAACTTCTTCTTCTGCAAGACAAAGAACTTAATGAGTAATTAAATGAAAGAATTTGAAGGAGGAGGATTTTGGAAGAATGCGTACTGCCTGAGGTCGAGGTCGGGGTTGAGGTTGATGTCTTGGAGGATTTGGTGTTTTCTGAGCCTGGTCATCGGCTGGCGGCGTCTGCATAGTTGCTCTTGGCTCGTTTGTTTCAGCAGTAGCTTCATCAATGGCTTCTCTTCTTGATTCAAGAATGTGTCCAAGTCTGGATCCAGGCCCGATAGATCATCGGCTGTGGTGGTTTTTTGTTTCTTTGAAGCTTTCTTCTCCACAGCCGATGGATCGACATCCGATGGTTTGGCCCGTTTCTTTCGTTGGAGTGGCTCGCGGGTGTGGCCATGGAGTAAAGATGATGTCTTTGGGGCGTTATAGTCGATTCTTGATGGGGCCAGCCCACCACTATTGGGAAGGATGTCGATGGCATAATTGATGGCCACCCCGGTATTGCTGACGTGTGGGGAGATGAATCGGTAGTCTGCAAGCAAGGAAAAAGAGTTAGTTAAATATTGAAGAAAGAAAATCGATAATAAATGATAGGAGGGAGAAGTGATTACTTCTAGGATCAACTCCGGGTATATGTTGGTGAGGTACGTTGAAGCCGATTGGTGAAACAAGTGTTATTTGATTCATTCCATCATCGGCTGAAGGTTGCAGTCCTCGTTATTGCCAGTTCGATGTTGTTTATACTGCCTAGTGGGGGGCCTTCGATACTTAGCAGCCTATCCATCATAAGGCCTGAGTCGATTTCGCCTCTGGTTTGAATCTTATCAGCAAAATACAAACCAATCGGCAGCTGTCCCATGCCCAGTTGTCTGGCAGCGCTCATAGGATGATAAAACTCATATGAGACTTGTACATTCGTGCCTTGATGGATGTCGACTGGGAGGATGCAAGGGGAGATAGCTGATGTGAAGACTTTCCTGGACTTCTCAAATTTCTCAGAGTTTATTTCATCAAATCTAAAGTCACTAGGGAGTTCAAAGTCCTCGGAGTTCTCATATGCGAATCAGATCCTTGAAGCTATAGGGAATCCATCTTAAAAATTGCCGAATCAATCCTTGAAGAGATCGGCTGAGAGTTTAGATCCGGAGTATGTAGACGCTGCCTCTTCAAAGGACATACATCGGCGTGTTAAGACTTCATCTCCATCCTCGTCTGTCGTCGGTTGCGCTAATGCGAAGCTTGCTTCAATTAAGTCTGGCCTCTGAACAACTTTGTATGTGTGCAAATTCAACCATATCTGCAACAGCCACTATGGACCTCCAGTGTCGATGGCCGAATTTGTAGCATTTTTAGCTGATGCATTATTCAACATTTGATAGAGATACCCTAGCATATATTTTCCCAAAGGAATATGTCTTTTCTCTACTAGGGCTTTGGCTATATGTTGTCAGTTGGTTGTGGGGCCGCAGCTTGAACCACAAAACAAGAATTTCTCTAGCCACATGAGGAGGAAGGCTGCATGTTCTCTGGGGTCTACTGGGCCAGTTCCCATGTTCTGGCTTATGAATCCATTCCAGCCTCCCGATGGCTCTAGTCTTGAAGGAATACTGGCACTTGGTGTTCAGGCTGACAGGATTGACCGATGATGTGATGTCTAGACCCGTAATCATGATTATATCCAAAAGGGTGGGGGTCATCGGTCCTTGGTTGAGTAAAAAAGCGTTCAGAGTGTTGGACCAAAAATAGCTGGCAGCCGATAGCAGGGGTTCATCTTTAGGCATGTCGGCTATGGTTACGGCTAAGCACCGTGCTATCCCTAGTTCTTTCCAATGGCTCTGTTTGATGGCCGACAACCTATTGTACCATGTTGGCCAGGTCTTATTGGTTGATGGCCATGATTTAAAAGTCCCAGTCCAATGTGCTAGGTTAGGGTTTGACAGCCTAAAAGGGATCCTGTTGGTCTCATCATTGATGAATTCTGAGGGGTCTAGGTTGTCGATCGGCCCTAAGAGGGATTGGTTTGTATGGATGAGATTGGGAATCACAATTTGGTGCGAGAGGTGCTACAATGAAGAAGAAAGAAAAAGGGCGAATTACAAAGGGCAAACGCCAAATTGCGGTAAAAGAAGGGAGTTAAAGCCGATAAAGCTTACCTTTGGGAACTCGGCCGACGGCGCCATGGAGGGGTGGTCGAGGTCGACATCGCTGGGAGTAAGTACGTCGCCACGCGGAGGTCGCTTACAAGATCGCCGAGAGCTCCGAGGAAGTCGCCGGTGCAGATTGAAAATGTTTTATGGCTAAGGCGGTGAAAGCAAAAGTGACGGCGTGAAAAACTCTAAGGCGGTGGTTGTTATTTAAGGAAGCGCAATGACGACCGCAATGGAAAGCCCTAAAATATCTCTAAGATAAGATTCGCCAAATCCACGACATTAACAATATTGCGGACTTGGGGGGCATGTGTTAACGACCAAATTTGGTAAGCAAATTATCAGGTTTGGAACTAAGGCCGAAGCCGATTTGGAAGGAATCAGGTTTTTCCGGAAACAGAGTACGCGCCAAGTGCAGACCAGATCGGCTGAGGAGGTCGTCGGCTATTAACCGAATCGACTAAGGTGATCGTCGACCGACACCGAATCGGACAAGATAAGCCGATTTTGATAAGGATAGCTGATGTAGCTGATCTCGGTAAAAGACGTTGGAATTAGCATCGATTTGGTTTAAAGTGCTTCATGAGGATTGCCATACATGGATAGAGTCCAGGAAAGGCAATTGTATCGGTTAATTAGGATATTTTAAATATTTTTCTTATAGATAATGTCGGCAAGAGTTTGTTTTAGGCATTTATCTATAATTTGAATTGTAATAGGGATAGGAGACGTGTCCATCAATGACTTATCTTGTATCTGGGTATAAATATGACCCAGTACCTTGTAAATCAACAACAATTAAGTTCAATACAATCTCGGCGCATCGCCACCTTTTCCTTTTAATAGCTTCGACGAGTTCTTGCTTCTAGTTGGGCCGCATCAAGTTCGATCTCCGACAAAAGGTAAAAGCTTGTTATGACAGCTTGTGCTCTCAGGATTAGTGTTTACATCATTATGATACTCTAATCCTGTTTATGTAAATTGTCAAGTTATCATATATGCCATATAACCTAGATCGATAGTGCGATCTAACCCTAATCGGCTAGTCTTTGTTATCAGATAACAACCCGATAGGGTTAGATATCATCGTCGATTTAGATTATATGGTGTATCCACCTTCTCGAAAGGTTTTCATAGATTTGTTTAGATCTTATGCTTCTTTTTACACTTGATGCTGTAGCGGTTAAGTCTGGCCTATTAAGTAATACTTAGAATCATAATGTCTATCTTATCTCATGATCACTATTAGAGATAGTATTGGAGTTTTAGCCGATCTTACCTGTTTTAGCTATCTTGTCTATTTTATGTTTACTTGATATGCTAAAGCTGTCTTTTATATTGAGATCTCACTGTAAGTAAATATGTTAAGCTTGTTATCGATTTGTTAGGCTATCTTAACACTTGATCGGTTCATGTTTAATATATTTAGTCTGCAATGATATCTTAGTATAAAGTAGTATCGGAGGACTAGCCGATACAAATTAAATCTATGACATCGGCTATGCTATAAATATATATAATCTGCATATTAAGGTACTTTTGGACTTAAGTGATTTATACTATCTTGGTACACTACCGATCTATCTCAATTACTTAGTTTAAACATACTTTGGTATTTAGATTATGTATTATGAATATCTACAACAGATGGGAGTGTTCCCTCCTCAAACATGTCTAAATTCTCTGCCTTAAAAGTTATAAGGAATCATATCCATCAGGATTTAAAAATGGAGTACATGTATGAGGAGGACCCATGCGCTTTGTGGACTTCTCTTAAAAATCGATATGAACAACATAAAGCTATCCTCCTCCCGGAGGCAACGCATGAGTGAAACCACTTACGCCTACAGGATTTCAAAACTGTAGACGAGTTCAACCATGTTGTTCATAAGATATGCTCTAAGCTCCGGTTTAGTGAGAAAGAACCTTCTAAAGAGGAGAAAATTCAGAAGACTCTGTCTACAATGCTCCCATTAGAATGGATCATCACTCAACAATACCGTGAGAAGAATTTCACTGTCTACTCTTCACTCATTCAGACATTGAAACAGGCAGAAAAGAACCATGAGCTCACTGTATGGAACTCAAACCAGCGCCCTTTGGGCACTGCACCATTGCCTGAAGTACATGCGAATGAGAAGAAACAAACCATTGCCTGAAGTACATGCGAATGAGAAGAAACAAGTTCCAAATGGGAACACACAGACTGGAAATTCCTCAGGAAAGGGTAAACACAAGAGGGCCAAAAAGAAACGTGGGAACACTAAAAAGGGAAAATGCAATTCTAAGCATAATAATGATAGTGGCAACAAAACCGCCTGCTATAGATGTGGCTGCTACAATCATATTGCTAAGAAATGCAGGACCCCTAAACATCTTGTTGATCTATACATGAAGTCTATGGGTCGTACACAGACCAACTAGAAGCACGAAGCACACTTCGCCTCTCAAGTGCTGGAGACTGGAGCTATGGAACCTATTCCTCAAGGAGCGGGACCAAGCAAAACCAAGACTCCGCCAAATGAAGAGGAAGGCTCTTTGGACATCGACGACATGCTCGTGGAATATGCTTCCAACGACATTTATGGAGATCTTAATTAGGCACCATTACTCTAATGTTTAATTTTTTGCAAAAGTAACCGTTGTAGTAAAGACATGATGTTGTTACCCCTATTTACAATTGTAATAATCACACATGCTATCTTAATATATTCCTATGTGGTTTTCTATATTTTGTTCTTACGAATTTACATTATACATTATATAGATTATTACGGGAATCAGTCTGATGGAAGAAGAGATGTGCCTCGTAGACAGTTGTACCACTAACACTATACTTAGGGAAGTCAAATTTTTCCAAACTCTCACAAAGAGGGATGGACAAGTTTTGACCATTACGGGACGCGATGCTATGATTGTCGGTTCCGGTAGGGCCACTATCATACTTCCAATGGGTACACAAATAAACATCGAGGAGGCATTATTGTATCCTAATTCAACACGTACCCTACTAAGTTATAGAGATATCCGGAAAAATGGTATTCATGTAGAAACATATGAAGAAAACAAAGAGGAGTTTCTCCTCTTGACCAAAGATACTGGATATGGCAAACAAACAATTGAAAAGGTGCCTTCTCTCCCGTCTGGATTGTACTACACATACATCAAACCTGTACCATATGTTGCATACAAAGTGATTTTTCAAAATGTGGATGCATTTAAAACTTGGCATATTCAAGTGGACATGGTATGAGCAATAGAAAATTCCAGAATCCTCAGATTTTGTGTGCACCTCATGTGCAACTGGGAAATTAATTTTGAGACCCTCACATCTTAAAATAATGGCTGAACCACTAAATTTTCTTGAACGCATTCAAGGAGACATTTGTGGCCCCATTCAACCATTGTTTGGGCCATTCAGGTATTTCATGGTTCTAATAGACGCATCCACAAGATGGTCCCATGTGTGTCTCTTATCGACACGGAACCATGCCTTTGCAAAATTGATTGCACAAGTCATCAAACTTAGAGCAAGTCAACCTGAACACCAGATAAAATCAATGAGATTAGACAACGCTGCAGAATTTTCTTCCAAAGCTTTCAATGATTATTGTATGGCTTTAGGAATTGAAGTTCAACATTCTGTACTGTATGTTCACACATAGAATGGTTTTGCCGAATCTCTTATCAAGAGAATAAAACTCATAGCCAGACCATTATTGCAAAATTGTAACCTACCAACCTCATGTTGGGGTCACGTAGTCTTACACGCTGGTGACTTTGTACAATTGCGCCCAACTGCATACCATACAACCTCCCCACTGGAATTGGTTCGTGGTGATCCTCCTAGTATATCCCATCTGCGAAAATTCGGTTGCACTGTATACGTACCGATCTCACCACCAAAGTGTACATCAATGGGCCCTCACAAGAAAATGGGGATCTACATGGGATATTTATCTCCGTCGATTATTAAATACCTAGAGCCCCTTACAGGGGATTTACTCATGGCCCGGTACGCTGATTGTATCTTCAATGAAAAACATTTTGTGGCATTAGGGGAGAATTTAAGTATCACACTGAATGCCCGGAAATAAATTGGGATGCCATAGACACCCTAAAGGAGGATCCTCGTACCACAGAATCTGACCTTCAGGTTAAAAAGATCATTGATTTGTAGGTTTCTGCAAACAATTTGCCAGACTCATTTACTGTGAGTCAAAGTGTCACAAAATCATACATTCCTGCAAGGAATGTGCCGGAAAGAATAGATGTACCAAATAAAACTATTTAACTCCCTTTCTCAAAAGAAAGTGGGAGAAGTACAGAAAATCCTCGCAAGCACACGAGGAAACAGAGGAAAGAATCCTCTGACACAGGAAATGAAACTCAACCTCAAGTTGAGAGACACCAAGTGAATTCATCCAATTCACTTCCCACATCAATAGTGCACTCAATTTCTAATGATGGGACACTGAAACGCCTCGACGCGGTCATATTGGGAAATACCGAGCCGTCAACTGGGGTAAATGAAATTTTCGTAAACTATGTTGAGTCTCGGAGAATCATTCAACCGTAAGACTACAATTGTCGACATATACTTTGCCTCATCAGTTGTAGAAACCATCCAAAATGATCCAGATCCAAAATCCATGGTAGAGTGCAAAAAGCGCTCGGACTGGAACAAATGGAAGGAGGCAATTGAAGTTGAGTTAGCCTCCCTCAATAAAAGAGAGGTATTCTCACAAGTAATACCTACACCTCCAAAAACCTTCCCCATGGGTTTTAAATGGGTTTTTATCCGGAAGCAAAATGAGAACAATGAGATGGTGAGATATAAAGCGAGGCTTGTAGCGCAAGGGTTCACGGAGAGACCCGACATTGATTTCAATGAAACATATTCTCCAGTCATGGGCGGAATTACGTTCTGACATTTGATATCACTGGCAATACAAAAACATCTATCTATGCAGTTGATGGATGTCGTGACAGCATATTTATATGGGTCACTAGATTCGGACATATATATGAAGGTCCCCGATGGGATATCTATACCGAATGGAAGTGCAAATCGAAAAATGTATTGTGTAAAGCTCAAAAGATCACTTTATGGTCTCAAACAGTCGGGTAGAATGTGGTACAACCGAGTGAGTGAGTACCTTCTGTAGAAAGGTTAATCCAACAATGATGATTGTCCATGCATATTCATCAAAAGATCCTCCATAGGATTTTGCATTATATCAGTGTATGTAGATGATTTGAATATCATTGGCAACACACAAGATATTAATGAATCCCGCCACCATCTTAAGGCGGAATTTGAGATGAAGGATTTGGGTGAAACCAGATTTTGCTTAGGTTTGCAAATCGAGCACCTTCACTTAGGAATTTTAGTGCATCAATCTGTCTATATTCAGAAATTATTGGAGAAATTCAATATGGACAAAGCACATCCAAATAAAACTCCCATGGTTGTTCGATCTCTCAATAAAGAAAAGGACATTTTCCGACCACGGGAGGAAGGAGAGGAGATATTAGGACCAGAATATCCCTATCTTAGTCTCATTGGAGCACTTATGTATCTTGCAAACAATATCAGGCCAGATATTGCATTTGTGGTAAATCTATTGGCAAGACATAGTGTTGCCCCAACTAAGCGTCATTGGACCGGACGAAAACAAATCCTCAGGTACCTAAATGGCACTAAGGATCTTGGCTTGTTCTTTCAGAAAACTGCTGATCCTAGCTTGGTTGGGTACACTGATGCTGGCTATATGTCTGATCCCCACAACGCCAGATCACAAACAGGTTTTGTATTCCTCCATGGAGGAACGGCCATATCATGGAGGTCATCTAAACAAACATTAGTGGCTACCTCCACAAATCATTCTGAAATCATCACACTGTTTGAGGCATCACGTGAATGCATGTGGCTTCGCAGGATGATAAACCACATTGAACAATCTTGTGGTATTGGTTCCTGTCGACCCCCGTTTTTGGAATGGGAATCATTCGTGTTCATAGTACCATTTCCCTGGATCGAGTAGTTTGGTACTCACGAATACAGTACTGAATTATCAGGTGCAAAGTGCACGAATAGTCTTACACCAAAAGTATTACAATAATAGGCCCGAAGGCAATAACGTACATGCAAGACCTACTGGTCCGGATACAACCAAAATCAGAGATTAGATAAGATAGCGAACGGAAGGCAGCGGCATGTCAATTGCCACAGGCAACGACCGGGGACTAAGACCTAGTAGGCACCTTCTTCTTCTTCACCCACCTGGCAGTAAGTATAGGGGTCCTCCAGTTCTTCGTTTCCACCATCTGAAGGTTTGTGTGTATAGCAAGGGTGAGTACCCAACGTACTCAGCAAGCCAACACGAAATGATGCACATGATAGGGTCATTCAAAGGATGGCTATGGTTTATTTGCACAAAGCCAATTTTCATAAATCTTTTCAGAAGCCTACATCTAGCCAAGTCAAGCTTTAGTTCCAGAGTATATTAAATCGGGATGGTTCTATCTACCATCCATCATGATACCAAGGATGGCTTCCCGCCTCCGAATCGTTATGGTCTTTCTGGGAAGTCTACCCCTTCTCATAGGTCGAGAAGTTGAGTCCACCAACACACAAAATTATTATGCATACCAACCCATCATTTTAAAATTTATTAGTCTAGCCACGGGAGAAACTTGTCATGCCGCTCATTATCCGCGAGCACGACTATTCGAATAGATTGATTTACTCACACTGCAGTGGATGTACACTTTACTCGCACCTCAACTGCTCATTGAATGAGCTTTCATCCCTTCATATGGGATGGTCACAGCAAAGCTTTTCGATAACCTTACTTTGGCAATACCCGCTCCATGAACTTAATTTCTCTTGCACTCTAGCTGTCCTTTCCTAGCAGTGAGAGGAGTTCTGGCGCTCCCGGGGTAGGGGAACTCTTTCAGTCTTTAAGTTGTAATTAATTTCGATTTGATTCATCACTTCAGTATATGGGCAGCAGCCTCATCTCAACATCACAAACCACTTCTCATCATAAGAACCACTATGCAGGGATACCGCCTCCGCTCGGCTATCTACTCTGCTAGGTCTATACTCATTCGATAAGTACGGTTGTACTGGCTTATTCCAGGTTATAAGTCTCATGGCTAGGTCCTTAATCGACCAGGGACGGTACTTGCCTTTGCCGGAATCCACCCAAATCCATCCATCCGCCCCAGTCTAAAAACATTGGTTTTGTACTTCCATTTTTCCATCAAAACTATTTTCATCATGTTCAAGGCAATGTGGCGCTCATGTCTCCACATGCCGTATCTCAACTACCTTCCCTAAGGTAGTTGCCCAAGCATATAGCTTTTGTAAAAATATGAGTATGCAAGATTCTAGAATAAGCATGACTAAGCATTTTACCGAAGATATCCTTCGGGTATGTCACATCGAGGGTTACAAAGATTATATCTAAGGGCAAACAATGTCAAGGTATGGCATATCAAGCATAGGTACTAGTTTGTGTATATAGCATGCATATTTGATGTTTAAAACAATATCGTTTCACAATTGGGATGAAAATGTTCAAGGAGGTGTGATTACTTGCCTTGCTCGCACGCTTGTTGGACGGGGTCTTCGTATAGTCGCACTTGCTCCTCGGATGCTAACCGTACGTGTGAAAAATCAATTGAATTCGGTTAGAATTCAATAAAAATACCAAGAGATCAAAAAGAACCATGAAAACGACTCCAAATATTTAGCCCAAGATTTTTAATTAAGTTTGGACGTGAGTTTTGGGTGAAAACCGAATTAAAATGCGAGTTGTAGAAATTAGGTTTTTGCGATATACCGATTTAATTTACAAAGGCGACAAATTCCCAAATTGATGTTATCTTCAAAAGATTTGAATTTTAAATTTTAGAAGATCCAAATGTTAGAATAATATTTAGTGGCAAGCTAAACATAAATAAACTCCTAGATGAATAAATTATGCGACGATGAAATTTTTCCGGATTCCTATTTTTGAAATCCAAATTTGTTTCTGAGAATATATATATATTTGTCTAGAAATTTTCCCAAATATTCTCCAAAAATTTTTCCTAAATTCTCTGAAATTTTCTAAATTTCCCTATTTTATTTTTATTATTTTTTTCTTTTTCTTTTTCTTTTTTTCCTTCCCTTCTTCCTTTCTTTTATCCTCTGTTCCTCGCCCTATCTCTGTTTCGGCCGGCAGTCGGTGCAGGGCACAAGGGGAGGGGAGAAGGGAGAGAAGGAGGGTTGGCTCACCGGCGACGTGGCGGTGACGGCAGCGACGGCGGCGCGAGGTGAGGCAACGGTGCGGCGGCGGGTCCCGAGAGGACGGCGGTGCGGTTTCGGCGCGAGGCGGCGCAAGGCGAGGCGACGGCGTGGCGAGGGGAAGAGGGAACGGGAGAGGTGTGAGGGGAAAATGGAGGGCTCGCCCCCATTTTATAGCTGACCGGCGAGGGGAGAGAAGAGGGGGGTCCGGCGCAGTGAGGGCGGGCACGGCGCGACGGCATGCGGGTGGGGGGCCGGTACGGCACGGTAACGCGTGGCGCAAGGCGCGGGGGTACGTGCGCGGCGGCGCGCGGCATGGCCGACGCGCAGCGCACGCACGCGCGGCAGGGCCGCATGCGGCGTGGACACGGCGAGGGAAAAGGGGGTCGGCGCGGGCATCGCGGGCGCGCGTGCGCGGGGTGCGAGCAGGTGGGGACGGCGCGCGCGGCGCGCGGCGGCGAGGGTGTGTCCGGGCCCCGTGACGGCGTCGAGCGTTGGTGACGGATGAATAGTGTCATTTCATATTTTCCGGTTTATTTTCTATTTTCTCCCATTTCTTTTTCCTTTCACATTTAAAATTAAAATTTGACCTAACCCATTCAAAAATTAATTTTTATCCTACATTTCCAACCTTTTGCTCATTTTTATTATATTATATTTTATTACATATATTTTATTTATTTTCTTTCCTTTTTTTCCAAAAATATGATTTTTGGTTCAAAATAAATTTTCTTCAACTTTCCCATTTATATTTTTTTTATAATTTTTATTTTCAAACCTTTATTTTGAAATTTCCTTTCCTTTGGGATTTTTTTAATTATTTGATTTTTCTCAATCCTTTAGATAAACTTCACTTTATTAATTTCACGCAACAAAGGTGGCAAATAGGAGTCAATAAACACGGCGAGATGCAAAAAATACCAAAAGTTTTTGTAAGCTCCGATCTTTAATTCCCGATTTTAAATTATCCAATTTTTAGGGTGTTACAGTTCCTCAGATCACCTAGCATTATCTATGAAGACAATGCTGCTTGTATTACACAGATGCAAACAAGCTACATCAAGAGCAATATCACCAAGCACATTGCCCCTAAGTTGTTTTATCCCCATAAGCTTCAACAAAATGGAGAAATAAACATTTTACTGATAAAGTCTTGTGATAATCTAGCAGATCTCTTCACAAAATTCCTACTCACTTCTCCGTTCGAGAGATGTGTTAAGGGAATTGGTATGAGACTACTCAGAGACTTGCAAGCTTCAGGGGGAGACTCTCTGAATGATGGACCCTGTTAAAACGCTTCACATTGTAAACTTTTTCCTTTTGTAAGTTTTTACCATCCAGATTTTCTCATATAAACTTTTTAATGAGACAATGATAGATGCAAGCTTATGCCTTATCTCATGTTTTCTCCCACAGGAGTTTTTCTAGAGATAAAAGACGGCATGGATTACTCCTTTAACCTTGCAGGTTGATCATAGAGCAATCACCAGTTATATTATTCCTATTTTTTCCCACAGGGTTTTTCGAAGGAATTAAAGAATATGTTGATCTCAAAATGGACTCAATTAAAAGGGGGAGTGTTACAAAAATGCCATTATTTGGCCATTATTTGATCTCATCAATAGCATCAAAGGCAGCCATCAAGAGGATTTTGAATCTTTTATAACAGCCATATTTAAGGGCATAAATCATCCTTATTGTTATATTGATGTAATTCACTAATGCCTAGAATCCTAGGCTTGTAATCTCCCTATATAATGGGTCATTGAGATCAATAAGAGATTAGTGAGAATTCACATTTTCATTGTTCATCCTTTCCGTTTTGCAACAATTTCCTTGCAAAAAGAAGTACCTCCTAATTTTACACAGGAATTCTTGTCTTGATTGGTCTATTTTTATATTAAATGTTCTTTGGACACTAAAACAATTAACAACCCCATTTATAGGTGGTAATTGAGATAAATACAAGAGTTGCTCTGAAACCATGGATTACAACCTGGCCTCTACACCAACAAGGATGTACATGGCCAAAATTCCAAACAAGAGTACATAGACTCATTCCCCTTACAAGCAGGTACACAACCATCAAGATAAAATCATTTAAATAACAAAGTAAACCACACCGACTAAAGGAGAAAAGAAACTACGCTTCAATTTTCTTTCTCACCTTCCAACCAAACTTGGAAAAGAACACCAAAACTCTAGGTTCCAATAAGTTGCAGCATTCCTTCAGCTCGTTGCCATCATCCTCTTTAAGTAGCAGCGAACAATGTTACACCCAAAATGTCCCCCTTGAAGATCACCTGTAATACATCATTTCTATTTAACCATATCACCCAACACAATGCCGCTATACCAACAAAGATTCGATATTTTCGCCCTAGGTTGAACATCATTTAGCCACTATAGATGAGTAGGTGGATTGGAAGAATGTTCTGGATGATGTCCAATCACATAGAATCTAAAGTTTTTCAACAATACTGGTAGTAGACGCCTGACACTTGTCGATAGATTGGACAAAACACCTCAACAACATAACATGTTCCAAACTAAGCCTAACAATACAACTTCCTTTTGGCTCATACTGCTATCATCCTCAATTTCTCCTCCAATCCTCACCCCTTTGTCTCTCTTCCACTGTTTGCTTTGCATCGGAGGTCCAACGAGGAAACTCCTCTACCGGTCATGGTTTACAATTTCTGTGAGTACAAATCTATCAGGGGAATTGAAATATTTCGGAATGAAAAATTAAAACTAACATCAATTTTTGACCAAATTTTAATATTTTTTATAAATTCACAAAAAAATAAATGAAACTTTTAGATGAAATAGTTTCATGCCGAGGGGTAGGGGTCAGAAATTTCGAATCAAAATTGTAAACACTGCTACTGGTTAGCTGCAGCTTTTGTTCCTTCTAGTTGCTCAGCATCAGAGAAGGTTCAGTGAGGAATCTCCTCTTCTAGTGAACTCCAACCTTTGTAACTTCCCTATTGTTTGGCATCAGCATCCTCGGGAGCTTGTCTACTCCCCTATATGGAGCACAAAACAATGAACTTATATAGAGGTCTCTGTTTGGAGAATACCTCGCTCGGTGGATCTATTTGATGGTTTTATGACTGAAAATCACCAAATTTTGATGGGAGACAATGCTACAGTAGATGACACTAATTAAGGGTGAATGGGGTATTGGAGGTCCACATGCACCAGAAGAGAGCCTAGATCTGACAACCAAATAGAAGAAAAAAGGAAAATATAGGCCGGTAAGTTCTTGTTGCATATTTTTCTATCGCTTTGTTGCAGTCTTGTTTCTACCTTGTTGCACTTGTTGTATGTGAATGTTGTTTGAATGCTGCAACGATTATTTTGTGTTGCAAGGGATCTTTTTAGTGGTGTTGTTTGAATGTTTTGTTGGTTCATTTATGAACGTTGCACGTAGTGTTCTTAGGATGTTTCAATAATTATTTTGTGATCTTGCAGCTTGTATATTGAATTTATTTCTTATTTTGAAAAATAATGTTTCAGTGCTTTCATAATTTGTTTTATTCCATTTCTGTGAATCTTTCATCTCTGATCAACTGAAATAGTTAAGTGCCCGATAGTTTAACTCAAATAGACATCCGACGCCTAGCCTTTTCCATAGTTTCTAGGATGGAGCTAATAATAGATACAGTCCAACAGTATCTAATGGTGTGTGTTGCTGCGTTCTACTTTAGCTGTTCAATGTGAGATCCAACAGATCATGAGCCAACCCACTTCCACAGTACTACAACATTGCTAGCAGCGTACACTCTCAGGTGTGATCCCTGTTCGTGGGGGACCCATTTGCGTTCTGTGTTTCTCGTCCTTCACAGTGTCTCCTATCCATAGTTGTAACACCCCGCTTTCCGTGTAGCCGATAAAAATTATTTTAGCTAAAATCTTATGTTCAAATTTGGTTATTTGAGTGTATATAGGTTTGTGTGCCAAAGATCTCAATTGACTCAATCCATGTGACCTCAATATCTTGACCAAAATATTTTCTTCTAAATTAAATTCTTCTTAGGATTTGAATTTTGAGGTTTGAGTCCCCCTCTTAAACCGTTCTAAAAACTTATTCAAAATTCTCATGTATAAAAAATTCACTCAAATCAGGATGTCTCCTTCGCACCTTGGAGATTGTCAACATTTTCCAATATTAAATTAAATTCAAATATCCCTTCCTTTCTTACCTTTTTCCAAATTTATTCGAATAAGTCCAAATACCAAACCATCTTAAAAATTCCTTGAAATTCTTCTATTTCGTTCTCATCTAACCCCTTTCCTTAA
Organism: Oryza australiensis; assembly: GCA_019925245.2. Classification (NCBI taxonomy): domain Eukaryota; kingdom Viridiplantae; phylum Streptophyta; class Magnoliopsida; order Poales; family Poaceae; genus Oryza; species Oryza australiensis. Next base: position 2,143,490 of record JAIFGZ020000342.1, read on the forward strand.
ATCTACTAAAAATACATTTCAAAAACCACAAAATCTCCTTGATCACCCTCCCCGAAAATTTACAAAATTAATCCAAATAATCACCTACATTTAGTCCAAGAAATCAAACATCATTTCAAACATTATAAATGCTAGTAACTTGTCTCCTCCAAATATTCCTCCTATTTTTGTTTCCACTATTATATATAAAAATTCCTTTGACTTTTGTTCCAAAGAAAATATTTAAATATTTGCAAATAAAATCCTTCCTTGAAAGTTTTCTTGAATTTATTCAAAAGTCATCCCGACTCAGTCCATCAAATTATCTAAAAATGTTAGCCTTTCCAATTCACACAAACCTCACATGATACCGTGCAAAATTGTGAATTTGAATATCAAATTTAAATTCAAATGCCAAGCCAAATCCACCAAATACCCTTTCAAATAATTATCTGGAAAATTCACAAAAGTTACTATTCATTTTGGTCATCCTACTCTTCAAATAGTTCTCCCTAACCGGCTCATCTCCCCCTCTCCGCCTAGCCCAACCCTAAGTCCATTCTTCCTCCCTCTTCTCCCTTCCTCATGCATGCCCGCAGCAGTAGCCGCCATGCGCACGCCCATCAGATTAGTGCCAGGCTGGGCCCACTCGTCATCCACACGCTATGCGACAACCGTTCGCCCGTGTTGACCGCACACGGTCATCTCCCTCCTCGCGTCCCCCTTTCACCATCAATTCGAAGGCCACCCCCACTGGCTGTCATCGGAGAACGTCGACCTCCCCATCGCTTCACTACCGCTCATGCCCCATTCCCACACGAGAGATGCTGGCCTCGTCGCCCAAGTCGGCACCCTATGTCGTCGTGCCATACCGATTACACCCACCACCGTCCTTGTCGTGCTCATCGCAACAATGCGCCCATGCTGGTGATGCCAAGCCACAAATTTCGTGTCCTTGCTTACTTTTTTGAGAAGGCTTGAAGGACGATGCCATGCCCGACTCTGTCCTCATCACGCCGTCCTTTTTTCATCGGTTCGAAGAACGCATGCCACCGATGCCTCCTTCGAACCTCCCCACCGCACAGCAGAACCCCATCCACCGTAGCCCCTTTTCGTGCGTCGACTGCCCGAGTCATGAGTCCACACCGAAAGGGTGAGATGTGTCCACCTCGCTGCCGCAGACTTCCATGCCTCATCCTGTGGCTGACGACGTCAACACGCCATGCCGGCTGTTGACGGTCCTTAACTGCTAAAATCCGATCGTCAAATCCTGCATAGATGAATAAACGATGAACATCAAAGTAGTCGTAGGGTTATTTACTAATCCTTTCCACAAATGTTGGTGATTATTTATATGCAGGTAAATAATACATTGAAATGAAGTGAAAGCACGCTTTTGTGGCGTCGAGACACAACTCCAACCAATCGACACTCGTCACGCCAGCATCCACGGATCGAAGGGCCCATAAGTCAGATGAAACCGAGTTAAAGCGGGGCCAAACACCTGGAAACCGACCAAGGGGCCCACCTGTCATCTTTTGGCCAAAGTTGGTGGCCAGAGACGGTGGAGCTGGTTCAGCTGAACCAGAGATGGCGGCTCCGGCTTCCTCCTCACACGTGGCAGCACCCCATTGTCCCTAATGGCGGTTATGTGAGTTTGGAGGTTATAAACCGACTCTACAACTCCCATTGGAGGCTAGAAAAGGAGAAAGATTCACTTCATTCAACACACAACATAAGAAGATCAAAGCTTCATTCTAAAGACGTAGCCCTAGTTCTCTAGTGCTTAGAAAATAGGGTAGAGAGTGAGGGGTAGTCTAGAGGAGTGCCGGGTATCTCGGCACCGACCTCCGATATTGTACCTCGATGATGCTTATTCAAATCAAATAAGTATTCGTGATTTACTATGGTTGCTTTCCTTTACTTAGAGTAATTACTTTATTGCATTTACTTATGGGATTATCGTCCATTCATGGGTGCTCTAGTCTAAGACTCCTGATGAAGATGGGTGTTCTTGGCCAAGATTAGAGTAGTAATCATTAACGTAAACGTGGTATCTAGGCTGAAGTTTACCTTTGTTTGTCGTACTCCACGGGTTGTAGAGGTAGGTGGTAGGTGGTGATAGCCTTATCCGTCCTTTGTAATCCTCCACGTTTGGGTACGTCGTAGAGCTTGTAGGTCGGAGTCACTCGGTAGACCGAGTGTAAGCCGACGCCCTAAGTAAGTAATTAAAGTAAGGAAATTATCATCTATCTAGGGCCACAACCATAGAAATCCTCTCTATACCCTCACCTACATATTCTTGGTGTCCTTGGATGAACCTAACCCTTAGATAATCCACGCATATTCCCTGTGAAATTTGAAACCTTGGAATACTCCCAGGTGAAGTGTTACAACAGTATTCCGTGCGCTTGCGGATTAATCTGTGGTCGTAAGAAATACCAACAAGTATTTCTAGCGCCGTTGTCGGGGAACGGTTGTTGTTTATCTTAGAGCCTAGGTCATTCTCATATCTTATTTTCTTTTGATTATGGAGCAATCTATCCACAACCTATCCGCTCCGAAGAGCGAGTTCTATGAGCCACCATCATCTTCAAAGCCAATTCTTTCATCTAGCTATGAACTCTGCCCTGGCTTTCTAGCCATGGTTCGAGAGCAATCCTTCTCTAGTTGCGAAAATAAAAATTCATACCATCATCTACGAGAGGTTGAGCAATTGTGTTCATGCTTGATGATTTCAGGAATGACGCAAGAAACATTAAAGTGGAAGTTATTCCCCTTTTCTCTTACAGAAAGGGCGAAGCAATGGTACACTATTACCGTAGGGAATATGAATGGTGAGTGGGAAAAACTTAGAGATAGATTTTGTCTTGATTTCTTCCTGCTAACCCGCATCACATCCTTGGAGTAGAAGTTCTCAACTTTCGGAAGAATGAGAAGGAGACCATAGGTGCAGCCTGGGATAGGTTCTTAACGCTAATCCAATCCGGCCCTGACTTGCCCTTACCTGACCATGTGTTGTTACAACATTTTTGGCCAGGTCTTGGCAAGGAATCTGCCCTATACCTTGACATCTCAGCTGGCAGTTCTTTCTCACATAAAACTCTGACGGAAGGAACACAAATCCTAAGTCATATCTTAGAAAACTCTTCCTTTGTCAAAGATTATCGTGAGCCTCCAACCAAAGAAGTCAAGGCAAGCGACGAGGACTCATCGCAAGCCGAATCTGATTCTTTACCTTATACATCACTAGATCTGGTTGTTGAATCCTCGTCCGAACCACAAAGACCGAAGGAAGAAGAAATTCAACCTTTGGGGTTTCCTTTCATATTCGAGGATGATCTTTTTGAAGATTATGGAAACACCTCGAATTTCTTTTGCAAAAAGAGACCACCAGTTCCACTTGCTCCTTCTGTGCTCTCGAGGATAAATTCGTTAGGGAGACCGTGAAGGAATTAACGTCCATTATGAGCCATGAATGGTTCAAAGAGTGTGAGCTTTCATCCAAAGCAATTCGGATTAGTTCACCTTCGTCAACCATTCATTGTGACATAAGAGAAACTCTGGTAGAGGTCCTTTACAATCCTATCGTCGAGACAGATATCATTTCTAATTCCTTTACGTTCACACTTCTGAGTGACGAACCATTGACCCCGACCAACAAAACTTTCAAAACTCCTTCTGGAGATCTTTTAGAAAGTTATGGCATTTTGCAAAACATGACCTTAAGGCACAAAAACCTTGAGGCCATTCTAGATTTTCATGTGTTCGAAGCCTTAGACTTTGACATTCTAATCGGGTATCAATTTGAAAAGCTTCTCTTAGTTGCACCGACAATAGGAAACCTCGACATTAAACTCAGAAGAGAGGCGTATTCCATTCTTATCTCTAGAGCTATGAACATTAAGCTAGATCGGATGATTTTTTTCTCAAATTTCTCAGACTTTTTTCCTAATTTTAAGACATGACATGTTTATAGTGCTTGAAAATAATAGGGCCATCGATTTAAGTGGAAACTGTTTTGTTTTTTAAAAGTTTCTAAGATTTTCTTTCTAGTTTTAAAAAATGACACACATGCTAACTTAATAGCACTCCAAAGAACGTTCGATGAATCTTTATTGCGTAGAATGATTTAAGATGATATCAATTCTTTTAATGTTTCGTGGCAGTTTGGTTGTTGCTTGTATGTTCTAATGATGTATTTTAACTTTTAGCAAAATAAGAGTAATATAGATGTTGATTTACTTAATTAATTATAAATAAAATTATTGTTCAAATAAATTAAAAATTGGATGATGTTTTGTTGCCCTTTAAAGGATAGGATCTGATGTATTTTAGTCTTTTATATAGTAAAATATGGGTCATATGGATTTTAAATTTTACTGGTTGTTTTTTATTAAATAGATTGTTAAAAAAATTGAAGAGTAGGGAGAAGGTGGAGGGAGGAAAACGTGCGTACGTCTGGAGGGGTAGGAGGAGAGTTTGTTTTCTTTCGATAGATTTAATTAGTTTTGTGTTATCTATAGATCGAATGACATAAATAATGGGTCCATTGATTTAAGTGAAAATTTTGGAATTTTAGAACTTTTATAATTAATTAAAATGTCACATGACTGCTTGAGATTCAAACATGTTTGTAGGATGTCCATGTGGCGGTTTGAGAGTGTTTGTAGGATATTTAATAAATTTTTAATATAAAAGAGATTGTGTTAATAGGTACTTAGCAACCACAAGTAATTTCCACTTAGGTTGATTTTTATATGCCTTATTTTATAACATGTACGTGCTCCGTGTTTTGAATTTGCACTTGTTCGCATTTACAAAAATTCGAAAGATATATGGACATGTAGAATAGCTACTCCATCGCACACACAATGATAAAAAAATAAAAATAATAAGACCTTTTTCATAATGCATGTATCTTCCTATCAGAATTTCAGTGCAAAATATGACATACATTGATAGAAGAAAGAGAAATACTATTTGGGAAGTAAATTGAACGGGACATAAAATGAGTCAAACAATAATTTTACAAGGTTGAATGCTCCTCTGAAATAGTTTGGGGGTTGTAAAATGGACTTTTTCACTAAAATGAGATACTCCTTTGGTCTTAAAAAAGTCATTTTGGACTTTTCAAAGTCACGACTTTGACTATCAAATAAAATGCTTACAAAATTGCAATATTACGAGAGCTCTTGTTACTATAAACTCGAATATATCTATATCAAAAACATATATTTTAAATGATGGATAATTTTGTCATCGTTGAAAACATATCGAAAGGTATCACATTATGTAATATAAAATTTGGTACTTCCATGTACTGATATCAAAATTTTTAAGTATAAAATCTTGGTACCTTTAGGTACTTTCTTAATGGTTGTAAAATTTATGATCTAGGTTAACTTTAGTGTTGAACATACTAAAACCAAAGGGAGTAACTATATATTCTATTTGATCATTTCATTCTCCATAAAATCAGAACACATTAAAAAATCAAAAAGGACTTATTTATAATAAAAATATTACAAATAGGTACGCGCGCGATAGTATCATTGCCACTAAAGACCTATTTGTAAGGAAAAATATTTATGTTTTAGTTTTTTTTGATTATTTTTATAACTAGGTCCTTGGCTCTAGTCTCATTGGCACCGACTCTCTTCACACCAGTGACTTAGCTTTTGGGGTGAGGGGAGTAGTCAATGTCATTGTCGCTGTCATGTTGGATCATGGCATCACAAAAAAGATTTATTTCTAACATAAGTTTTTTCATAGATCTATTTGTAAAATAAGTTTTTAAAATTTCTAAATTGAAGAAAGTCCAGAAAAAAATAACTCCAATAGCCTCTAAACTACAGAAGTACTGCCTCCTTGATTGGATCAGTTGTCATAGTATAATAACATTTGAAAATCCTAGAAAATTCATAAACATTGTAGAGAATTTACAATGGTACAAGTTACAACCAATAATCTCAAAGGCAACTCCTTCCTTGTACACCTCGCTGTCGTGATACAAGAACTCCAGAAGTTGCTCCTCCATCCATCTATTTTTTTCTTTCAGGGCCTCTCTGTGTATCATTTGGCCAATCCCAGCGATCCAATCGAAGTTTCCACTACATATTTTCTATCCTATTCTACATATATTCTTCTGTAAAGATCTATTCCTCTACATCCTCCACTTGGCCTGATGTTCCAAGCTGCTCCAGATCAGTTCCTGAAACCACATGGCTGAGGATTGACACTCCCAGATTTCTTCCATTCTGCATTCTGGCAGGTGCTCTTGGCATCTCTGCTACCTTCCTTCACAGTGAGCTCGACGTTCTCCAAGGTTATGCTATGGCAAGGCACACTGCTGCTGCAATGCAGCATGATGGCCTCCTCTGATGCACTCGTGCCCCTAATGTTTTTGAACAGCACATTGCTCACCTCCACCGCAGATTTCTGCAACAAAAAGATATATATGATGTTAAGCTTAACCCACAGATGAATTAACAATAGGTGAAAAAAATTCAAGTTGGTAATGGTAATTTTATGTCAAAAGTTAAGTTTAACTTTGTGTACCTGTTGCTTGCAGGGTATAGAGGAGTCGCAGTAATTTTGGTCGATGATGATGGGGTTCCAGACATTGTCCATGACCATGTTCTGGAACACGATGTTCTTCGCCGAACCCTTTCCTCCCTGCCACGTCTTGATGCGAGCTCCGTTCGTTGTGCCATACAGCCTGACATTGTCGACGGTGACATTGTTCACATGAGCTTCAGAGTTGTGATCACCCAAGCTCCCGATGCTGATGCCGTGTCCCGGCCCACAAACCATGTTCTTGACATGCAGGTTCTCGGTTCCATCCTCGATCGACATGCAGTCATCCCCGGTCTTGATCGTGCAGTCTGTCACCTCAACATCTCGGCTGCGTGTGATGTGGATGCCATCGGTGTTTGGGCTAGTTTCTGGTGCTGTGATCGATAGGCGAGACATCTTCACATCGGTGCAATCCTCCACTGAAATCTGGATTTGCTGGCTGTTCACCACCTTCAGGTTCTCCACTTTCAGATTCTTGCAGGAGTGGAATGTCAATGCCTGTCAAATTAGACAAAAAGAAGGCAGAGTTTGTGAGATAAAATGTCGTCAAGGTCGGTTGCTGGATTGGGATTTAAGCATATACGTACCGTTGGAGCTTCTGTGCATGGCAGCTTTGAGTTGGTTTTGCATGAGTTTTGCCACCAAATCTTGCCATTTCCATCTATGGCCCCACCACCAGTGACAGTAAGATCAGTGACACCACTGATCAGAATCCAGTGCCTTATGGTCTCCTTGCTCCAGTCTGATCTCTCTGGAGAAGCCACCAAACTACCCTTCACCTGAAGATTTTGCACGAAAATGAAAAGGAAATTCAGATTCTTTTCTTAAGAAGAAATGTATATACATATGTATATAAACTTATGCATTTATGATAAATCATGTCTCACCATCAACATGATGCTGGATTTGCATGGACCAGACAGTGTTGTGTGCTTGGTGAGGTATTTCTTGCCCTTGGGGATGAGCACAACTGCAGGTTTCGCAGAAGAGCAAGCTGCAGCCCAGGCATCTACCAATGCCTATACAATGTTACACACAAAAACAACAGTGGTTAGGTTTTAGAAACTATGATTTGCTAGTAAATAGAGCAATTATGTTATTGCGTTGTACTTACCTTGGTGTCATCATGGCGTCCATCTCCATGAGCCCCATAGCTCTGGATGCTGAACACGTTTCTGCCAACATCTGCATTGGCACAACCTAAGAAGAAGAACAGTGCAAGGAGAGATGCAGAGAAAACGAGCACTGTGGAGGCCATTTCTCAGAATTTCTTTGTCACAAGTCAGAGAGAATCAGAGAAAGGAACAGTTCTGTTCTTTGTAGGATGTGATGCTGCTGGATGTGGTGATTGATGGAGACCATGGGTTTGATCAGGGAGCTATTTATATGCGCCGATACGCGTTGGAAATCTTTGGATGTTTTCTTCTCAGGTTGCTTGTGGTTGATTAGCTAGTTTGGTGTAGATTTTTGGGGTGTAGTATCAGAAGATTCTGTCAGCATGGGAACCGAGATAAATGTGCCTCAATCTCGCGTTCCAGTTTTGCTTCAGCAAGAGGTCTACTTTTAAGGACAATTCCTTATTTCCTTGAAGATTGCCCATTTATGCTCTTAAATTTCACCATTAGGAGAGAAAATTAGGACATTAGGAGTTTTATCTCACCTATTAGTAAAGATGTTCGATTGAAACAATAAAATTTCATTACTACTGCTGCACTTCAGAATTCAGACCCACCAGGCTTACATGAAAACTGAACCCCTGACAGATGTGCTTAGATGCCATACCTGGTCTCAGATATTGTTTAATTACATGGCCTAATTATCCTTGAAAGTGGTATGGTGTTACAAAACATGTGAGTCAATATGATGACATATGCTTATGTCTGATCATGCATATGTGAAAAATATGTTGTCTACATTGTTTTTTTAAAAAAAGAGCTGTCTAGATACTTCAGATTATTAAGGGAAAGGAAACACTTGGGGCTCAAAGGGAACTTATTAAGTGAAAGGTTGCCTACCTGGAAATATTTGCATGGCCAAAACATTGATCATGGATATCTTATTGAAAGTATGGGGAATGCATTGAGTGAGCCAGTGAACAACCTTAGTTGAATGGGAGAAGGAACAACAAGTACTACTTAATTTGGTTTCTGGAAATTAAAACCGTTTAGGACAGACACAGCTGACAAGTAGTAGTATGTATTAATTCAGTTTATTTTGTTCTTTCAGTTCATCCATTTTGGTTATAGTAGTAACACTGAAACTATGTATTACCACTGAAGATTTATAGTCATGCTAATTATTTCCTGAACAAAAATCTTGAAACTGGCAACCACAAGTAATTTCCACTTGGGATTGTTTTTTCTATGCCTTATTTTATAGCACGTGTGTATGCCACGTGTTTTGAATTTGCACGTTCGAAATTTACAAAAAAATCTGAAAAGATATATGGACGTGTAGATTAGCTATAACAAACGCACACACAAGATCGTGCCGAATTATATATATGACTATATATGTATTAACAAATAGTATAATTATTTTTCCTTGGCCGTTCGCATTTGCTTCCAATCTTGGTTGAAAGTTAAAACATGTCAAACATCAAGAAATTGTTGCTGGATGCTTTTCTGTTCCAAACAATGACAAGGGCAGGCGACTCTGAATCTGAATCGGCGAAGCCACGGACTCGTTACCAACCTTCAGAAATCCCAGGTCGCGGCCATCAGATGCGACGATATAAACTTGGATGAGATTTTAGATGGTGTTCCCGCTGTAAGGGAAAACTTTCATATCAAATACCTAGGCCTTTCCCTGATCCTGAGGAGATTGCGGAAATCGGATCTGCAGCCTGCCTTTGACAAATCCTCAGGAAGAGTAGAAAGCTGGAGGGGGAAGAACATGGGGCTAGCCAGGAGAGCAACCCTAGTCAAATCAGTGTTGACGGCACAACCAATTTATCTGCTTACCGCTTTGCAAGTAACTAAAGAATCCCTGGAGCAGCTAGACAAGCAGCGTCGCCGCTTCCAATGGGCGGGTACGGGGGACATCACTGGCGAGAAGTGTAAAGTCAATGGGCAAAGACATGCCAGCCTGCTAAGCATGGAGGTCTGGGAGTCCTAAACTTGGAAAAGTTCACAAGAGCTTTTGAGGCTACGATGGCTGTGACATGAGTGGAAAGACCCAACAAAGCCATGGGTAGGCTTGGAAACGCCGAGTGATGGAATTGATAAGAACTTATTTGCGGCGGCCACAAAAATAACTATTGGCGATGGAAGCACGATGCGATTCTGGGATTCCGCTTGGATGGAGGGTGGTCGAAGACCAAAGGACGTGATGCCTCTGGTCTTTGCAATTTCCAAAAATAAAGGCAAGTCACAACGTCAAGGAAAGGAGAACGATGCATGGGTACAGGACTTGGATCTCCAAACAAACCACCCTATAACGGTGGACCTCGTTATCAAGCTAGTCGCCTTGTGGGAAGTGGTCCGAGAAGTCCACCTAAACAATGCGAAAAGGGACCAAATTCAGTGGAAATTCACAAGTCATGGGACCTATACAGCATCCTCGGCCTACCAGGCACAGTGCTGCGGGACAACCAACACAAGTTTCGAGTCCTTAATTTGGAAAGCATGGGCGCCAGGGAAATGCAAGCTCCACGCATGGCTCATTATACAGAACAGAGTCTGGACTTCAGGCCGATTAGCAGCCAGAGGATGGCAGAACAATGGTCAGTGCCCCCTTGTCGATGGAAACCTGAGCCTGCCTTGCGCATGGTCGCAGAGTGCAGATACATGAGAAGGATATGGCACCTGGTAACGGCCTGGATAGGCTCTTGGCACGCAGAACCAAATTGGTGGGCCTAGGCTGACTCAGTACAATGGGAGAATCTCGCAAATGCGGCTGGCGTACCAAAGAAAGGGTTGTGATCCCTAATTCTGCTTATCGTTTGGGAGATATGAAGGAAAGAAATAGGAGAATCATCGATCATAAAGAGGCTTCAACGACATATCTTCTCACCAAAATCAAAGAGGAGGCTAGGCTGTGGTGTTTGGCGGGGAATAAGCGCCAAAGCGATTTACTACCTTATATTATATAGTCAGTAAAGCTTTATACGTCTTTTTCTTTGCTGCCTTAGGGCTGTAATTTTCTCCTGCTTTATCCAATGAAAAGGCTCTCTCGTGCCATTTTTCCGTTCAAAAAAATACAGAATACAAGGAACATTGTTTTTTATCTGCCGACCTTTACCTATCAAATGCAATACAAATAGTCATGAAAATTTTGTCTGCATAAAGTATATTGCAAGAGTCGGTAAAAGTTATATTACAGAAGTTTACAAGATTCGGCACAAAAGTTTACAAGTGTTCGAATTCTAAGCCTTATTACATGAATCGTCTCAGCCAGATATGAATTTATTGATGGTCGATATCGCTCTTCGCCGAATTCGGTCAATCTCCTCGATGGCTTTAATGTCGGTTGCATCATTCCCAGGGATCACCTTCAAGGCTTTAGTAAGATCTGACAAATTTCTCATCGAAGCCTTCAACTTGGATTTCTGCTCTGATATTATCCTTGGGAGATCGGCAATCCTTTGTTCTTCAGATGCTATATCAACATCACACTTGGCAAGTTCGGCCAGCAGCTCCTCTCTTCGTTTGTGCAACCGATCAAGATTGGAAGTTGGCTCAGCTATCATCTCATCCAGTTTAGCTTTATCTTCAATTATAGATTGCCGATTGGCTTCAATTGTAGCTTCGAGAGCTGTTCTTTCTCATCGATCGGCTATCCGTTGTTTGGCCCTTTCAAATTTATGCCGATGCTGTTCGAGATATACGCCTTGGGAGATGGCATCGGCTATGTGATCTGGGAGCTGATCTTGAATTTCTTTGAATCTGGCTCTGATTGCTCCACAGTCAGTGACTAAGAAGTCGAGAGAACTTTCTAGCCGACGAGCCAGATCTTGCAATGAAGTCTTCAAGTCATCGGCAGCAGAATTTTTGGTTAGAGTTTTTTCAGTGGTGTCTTCCTCGTCATCCATGAATCTTTGATGTCGAAAGGGAACATGTTGGCTAAAGACTGCAAGAAGGGAACATTGAGATTATTAAATGTCAACAATTTTGAAGATAGCTGACATGGAGTTAAGAGAAAGGACTTACAGGGATGACGGGAGCCGATGTTGTTTCTGCCTCAACATTATGGCTGCCCCTAGCCGATGGAGTTCGTTCACTTTATTCTTGGGGGTTTGGCATTGGAGAGCGAGGAGGCTGTGCACAAATAAAGACAAGATTGATTAAGCATCGGTTAATTGAAAATTAAGAAAAGTTTGAGGGCAAGATTACCGATGGAGCTAGAGCCGATTTCTTCCTTGAGGCCAACTTCTTCTTCTGCAAGACAAAGAACTTAATGAGTAATTAAATGAAAGAATTTGAAGGAGGAGGATTTTGGAAGAATGCGTACTGCCTGAGGTCGAGGTCGGGGTTGAGGTTGATGTCTTGGAGGATTTGGTGTTTTTTGAGCTTGGTCATCAGCTGGCGGCGTCTGCATAGTTGCTCTTGGCTCATTTGTTTCAGCAGTAGCTTCATCAATGGCTTCTCTTCTTGATTCAAGAATGCCTCCAAGTCTGGATCCAGGCCCGATAGATCATCGGCTGGGGTGGTTTTTTGTTTCTTTGAAGCTTTCTTCTGCACAGCCGATGGATCGACATCTGATGGTTTGGCCCGTTTCTTTTGTTGGAGTGGCTCGCGGGTGTGGCCATGGAGTAAAGATGATGTCTTTGGGGCGTTATAGCCGATTCTTGATGGGGCCAGCCCACCACTATTGGGAAGGATGTCGATGGCATAATTGATGGCCACCCCGGTATTGCTGACATGTGGGGAGATGAATCGGTAGTCTGCAAGCAAGGAAAAAGAGTTAGTTAAATATTGAAGAAAGACAATCGATAATAAATGATAGGAGGGAGAAGTGATTACTTCTGGGATCAACTCCGGGTATATGTTGGTGAGGTACGTTGAAGTCGATTGGTGAAACAAGTGTTTTTTTCATTCATTCCACCATCGGCTAAAGGCTGCAGTCCTTGTTATTGCCAGTTCGATGTTGTTTATACTGCCTAGTGGGGGGCCTTCGATACTTAGCAGCCTATCCATCATAAGGCCTGAGCTGATTTCGCCTCTGGTTTGAATCTTATCAGCAAAATACAAACCAATCGGCAGCTGTCCCATGCCCAGTTGTCTGGCAGCGCTCATAGGATGATAAAACTCATATGAGACTTGTACATTCGTGCCTTGATGGATGCCGACTAGGAGGGTGCAAGGGGAGATAGCTGATGTGAAGACTTTCCTGGACTTCTCAATTTTCTCAGAGTTTATTTCATCAAATCTAAAGTCACTAGGGAGTTCAAAGTCCTCGAAGTTCTCATATGCGAATCAGATCCTTGAAGCTATAGGGAATCCATCATAAAAATTGCCAAACCAATCCTTGAAGAGATCGGTGAGAGTTTAGATCCGGAGTATGTAGACGCTGCCTCTTCGAAGGACATACATCGGCGTGTTAAGACTTCATCTCCATCCTCGTCTGTCGTCGGTTGTGAAGGGTTACGTGGAGGCTACGCTAGCCGAAAACAAAACTTTCTACCGCGCAAACCAGGAACACTTGCAAGTAAGGGCCGATAGATCATTACCGATTGGAGTATGCAGCGAAAATAGCCAATCAGGACTATCCGATCCGAAACAGTGTAGCCGATTCCCGCAAGCCGACAGCCGATTCCTGGGGACAGCCGATTCACAAATCAGCCGATTCGCGGATGTAGCCGATTCGCCGAGTCGTCTGACCGCGTTCTCGCGCCTCGCTCCGATGCGCTCGACCGCAGCCAATCTGCCGCAGCCGCCTTGCTCCGAAGTACCACAGCCGATGAACAGTGCGCAACGTAGCAGCGCCTCTACCGGTATCCACACGTCCGGGGACAGAACGCCGAACACCCGTGTGCTAGCACGCGATACAAGGCTAGGGTTTGGCTCGAAAGTGGGGAGGGTTTCCGTGGAGATTGATCTCGGCGACTTCTATTGCGGATTCGGTTCAATACGATGCAATTGACGTGCTGCAGCTCTCCACCCCTCCCTCCTTTATATAGAGTTGGTCGATCAGGACTCTATTTGAAATCGGATCCCATCCGAATCTCACAGAGTTGGCCGCCCATACGTCGTAAGCCCATAGGACTCTATCCGATCGGATCCCTATCCGATCGAGCCGTATCCGAGTCCAACTCGAATATCTATTCTATCCCCTTAAGCGTGCGACCCAGTAGGTTCAGGTATACTCGGTTTCGGCTATAGTCTAACTTAGCCGATCGTCGGCTCGAGTCCAAATCAGTCGACACTGTCAACGCGGCGCCTAACAAAGACATATTGACACCATAGTATACAAGAATATAATATCGGCTCGAACCCGTAATGTGTACACAAATCCCTTTGCCTCACGATACCAATTAAGCTATAGGCAAGATGTGTGTCATCCCTTTAATAGCTTAACCATTCACTCGAACCGTATTGGATTATCCGTCCGTTGATTGACTCCTCAATCAACTTAGCATGTCCATGCATTTCCATAATCCATTACCTCGAGGGCCCAGAGATCTCTCCCAAAGGAGGGGCAAATTCCATCTTGATCACTCACATCCCACTCCATGTTTCATAGCAAACTCGAAAACTACCTTTATAACTACCCGATTACGGAATAGCGTTTGGTAGTCCCAAAGTAGGCTACTACACATGTTGGAATCCATGGTGATCTCAGGTCTAAGGACTTTGTACCAACACTACCCGAGACCAACTAATGACACATTAATTCTGTAGTGTCTCATGGTGGGTCTATCCAACAATGTGTTCTCCAACACATGTGTCCATGTTTATTGATTTGGTATCTCTATACCCATGATCTATGAGACATGATCATCAATCAATAAACATGCCGATCTTAGAATCATATTTGTTCCAACAATATGACATATGATCGAGGATCGTTTAGAAATAGATTCATACATAAAGAGTCTCATAAATAAGTCACATACTTATTGATCAATACAAGATGTCTATTTCAGAACCGAATAACATTTTATTCATAAATACATAAACATTGACATGATATCCAACATCTCCATGTTGCCTCTAGGGCATATCACTAACAATCTCCCACTTGCACTAGAGTCAATCATGTAAGTATCTAATACTCATTGCTCTTGTGTGCGCCTCATGCTTGGGCCGAGGGAGAGGTTTTGTCGCGGATCGGCTATGTTGAGATTCGTGTGCACTTTGCATATCTTGACATCATCTCTCGTCCACTATCTCGCGGATGAGATGATATCGCCGAAGTATGTGTTTGGACTTCGATGTGACCTCGGCTCCTTGGCTTGCGCAATGGCTCCACTATTATCACAATAGAGAGACATTGGACCGTTTACTCGGTCATCACACCAAGCTCGAAACGAATTTCTTGATCCAAATGCCTCCTTTGCAGCTTACAAGCAATGTACTCGGCCTCCGTTGTAGAGTCGCAACGTATCCCGCTTGGAACTCTTCCACTGACGCGCCTCCGTTCGGCGAACACGAACCCGCATTGCGATCTATAATCATCCTTGTCCGTTTGGAAGCTAGCATCGGTGTACCACTCACAACGAGCTCTTCTTCACCTCCATAGACTAGGAACATATCCTTAGTTCTTCTCAAGTACTTAAGGATATTCTTTATGGCGATCCAGTGACCTTCACCTAGATCTCGCGGTATCTCGCTTGTAGCACTCAAAGCGTACGAGACATCGGGCATGTACATAGCATGGCATACATGATGGATCCAATTGCCGAAGCATATGGAACCATACCCATCTTATTTCGCTCATCATGTGTCCGAGGACACCGATTCTTGCTAAGATTAATGCCATGTGACATGGGCAAGAAACCTTTCTTGGAATCATGCATGTTGAACTTTTCAACACCTTGTCAATGTATGTACTTTGGCTTAATCCAATTAGCCTCTTGGATCTATCTCTATAGATCCGAATGCCCAATATGTATGTCTGCCTCCCTAAGTCTTTCATTGAAAAACTATTTTTCAATGAAGACTTGACGATTCTAGCATAGGGATATCATTTCCAATCAACAATATGTCATCCACATATAAGATTAGAAATACAATTGTGCTCCCATCGACCTTTTTGTAAACACAAGCCTCCTCTTCGTTTTTGATGAAACCAAACCCTTTGATTACTTCATCAAAATGAATATTCCAACTCCGAGATGCTTGCTTCAATCCATAAATGGATTTCGTAGCTTGCATATCTTTCCAGCGATTGTGGATTGACAAAACCCCGAGGTTGTATCATGTATACATCCTCGCTTAGGTTTCCATTTAGGAAAGCCGTTTTGACATCCATCCGCCATATCTCATAATCGAAATATGCAGCAATCGCTAGGATAATCCGAATAGATTTAAGCATTGCAACGGGCGAGAAGGTTTCCTCATAATCAACTCCTTGAATATGTTTAAAACCTTTCGCCACCAATCACGCCTTATAGATGTGAACATTTCCATCCATATCGGCCTTTTTCTTAAAAACTCATTTACACTCAATGGTTTTGACACCATCAGGTGGATCAACCAAGTTCCAAACTTGATTGTCGTACATGGCTGCAAGCCACTTGTTGGAATCGGGTCTCACCATCGCTTCCTCATAGGTCATAGGCTAATCGTTGTCCAACAACAATATATCACGTTGTTCCGCACTGTGCCATCGGGCGCACGACGTGATCTTTTAGACCTCCGTGGGGCTGGTGTATCTACAACTGGTGGCGCAACACTTTGTTCCTCCTGTTGTGGTTCTGTGGTCGCTGAAATATTTTCTGGTGTTTCTTGAACTTCTTTAAGATGCACCCTGCTCCCACTAACCCTTCTTGAAAGAAACTCTTTCTCCAAGAAGACATCGTGTCGGGCGACAAACACTTCGCCTTGTTCCCGATTATAAAAGTAATGTCCCTTAGTTTCCTTAGGATATCCCAAAAAGAAGCACTTATCGATTTGGGTGTGAGCTTGTCGGTAAACGTTTTACATAAGCTTCGCATCCCCAAATTTTGAGAAAAGACAAACTAGGGGTTGCCCTGTCCATATCTCATATGGTGTTTTTTCAACCGACTTAGATGGAACTCTATTTAGTGTGAGCGCATGTGTTTCAAGAGCATATCCCCGAAGGATAACGAAAGATTACTTTGGCTCCGTTAACGGAAGGATAACGGAAGATTACCGCACCATGTCCAACAAGGTGCGATTTCTCCGTTCGGACACTCCGTTCCATTGTGGAGTTCCTGGCGGAATCACGTGGAACAATTCCACAATCTTTCGATGATCACCAAACTCTTGGCTCAAGTATTCCCTCCACGATCCGATCGTAGAAACTTGATTGTTTTCCCTAAATGATTCTCGTACTTCATTCTGGAATTCTTTGAACTTTTCAAAGGATTCGGACTTATGCCTCATTAAGTAGATATAACCATATCTATAAAGTCATCGGTAAAGGTAATGAAGTACGATAACCACCTCGGCCGTTGAGCTCATTGGTCCACATACATCGGTATGTACGAGTGCCAACAAGTCACTTGCTCTTTCACCGTGTCCCGTGAAAGGTGCCTTTGTCATCTTACCAAGTAAACAAGACTCACATGTCTCAAATGATTCAAAATCAAAAGAGTTAAGCAATCCATCCTTATGGAGCTTCTCCATGCGTTTCTTATTTATATGGCCTAAGCGACAATGCCGGATAAACGTGGGGTTTGTATCATTATAGAGTTGCCTTTCCGTATTAATGTTATAGATGGGAGACGCTTCAAGATTCAAAACGTATAATCCATTCACCAATGGAGCATGAAAATAGAACATATCTCGAGATATATTGAACAACCATTGTTCATTGATCTAAAATCATATCCTTCCGCTTGCAAACATGAAGCGGAAATAACGTTTTGACATAGTGTTGGAACACAATAACAATTATTTAATTCCAAAACTAATCCGAAGGTAGATGAAGTGGTATCGTGCCGACAAGAATCGTAGCAACGCTTGCTCCATTGCCGACGCGCAGTTCACCTCGCCCCTTCTTAAGCCTCTACTTCTTCTCATTCCCGCAACGATTTGCAAATATGAGCTACCGATCCGGTATCAAATACCCAAGAGTCGTAGGTGAAGTAGCAAGATTAATGTCTATAACATTAATACCTGGCGAAGTCGTACTTTGCTTCTTTTTGAGATCCTCCATGTACTTCTTGCAGTTTCTTTTCGGTGGCTGTCTCCTTGGAGTAGAAGCAAACAAGATCGATGCCGCCGACCCCTTCTTGCCCTTCTTTGCATTGGAGGCACTCGCGATCTCATCGGGAGTTAACTTCCTCTTGGTGCAAAGTTTCTTGACAGTGGTTTGCACTTAGCCTTCGCATCATCATCACATGATGACCGTTTTTCTCGGATACTCTCCTCACTGTCTTTAGCATCCCATGCAATTCATCCAAGGTTCTATCCATATTGTTCATGTGATAATTTAATATGAATGGCTCGAAGCTCGGAGGGAGCGACTAGAGAATCACGTCCGTGCGAACTCTTGGCTAAGAGGGAAACCTAGTTTCTCAAGACTCTTGATATAGCCAATCATCTTTATCACATGCGGACCGACGGGATTCCCCTCAACAAGCTCGCACGCAAACAAGGACTTTGAGGTGTTGAACCTCTCGGCCCGAGCTTGGTTCTCAAACATACGACGCAGCCCCCGAATAATAGTGTGAGCATCGTTGCTCTCATATTGCTTCGAAGCTCGGGGGACATTGTAGCAAGCATGAGACAGCTTATATCTAGGGCATCATTAGTGTACTTCTCGTAAGCTCTCCGTGCGTTGCAAAGTGGCATTATTAGGCAAATCCTCGGGATAGGGTACTTCAAGAACGTACTCCTTACGCTCTTGCTTGAGAATAATTCTCAAGTTGCGATACCAATCCATAAAGTTTGTTCCATTTAATTTTTCGTTTTTGAGAATAGATCGCAAATTAAAAGCACCGGGTGTAGTATTAGCCGCCATTTATTCTACAATGAAAAGAAAAGTTTAGCACAATGTTTATGCTATGTCTATTGTTAAACAATTTAACATTAGACTCCCATTACGTATTTTACACCTTCCCTCTAGGTTACGTATTGGGTCAAGATCCACATGTTAGTTAATTTCTAGTGAGCTTTGGCATCACCGCTAGAAGATTAATAACATCGGTAAGCAACTCCTTGCTAATCACATCTCTATGTGACTCTTGTTGTTGGTGTGGCATCTCCATGCCCCGGCCCCAACCTATGCCCCAAGGCCCAAAACTGTTTTGATAGCCTTGTTAAGTAAACTAAATGCTCCCGCGTATATGTCCGACATATACCCCTCGTGTTATGATAGAGAATGGCACTCTGCTTTGCGACCCACCATTGACGAGCATAACGGTGACAGTGCAACATTTGGAAGGGCATCATTACTACTTAATTTTGAGAGGGATGCTATCCTATCAAACAAACATATAACATATATGAAAGCGGTAGAATAGCATATAATGAAATAGTATGGCCCCCTTCACATGGTGATCTCCATCTCCATGTCGACGCTGAGGATCTCCATCTTCGGCACCATCTTCCAATGTGCATGATGCTTGATTTCTTCAAACTAAGCTACTACCATAGAAGCTCTAATTGAAGATTACATCAACTCGTAGGTCGTGAAAGAATATTACAAGCATTGCATGTATGAAAGAATATTACATGCATCACATGCATCTCATACATACAATAGGGCCATACCATCTCAAAGCATTCTCTGCAAAAACAAGTTAGGCGTAGAAACGTTTTCTACCTATCGCAGAGATTCGGCATCGAGACGACCTATAAGGGGTACGCAACTAACAAGATCGGACTACGAGATAGCTTTGGCATAATCACATTATACCGTTCTGATACACTATCAAGGAACGCTATCTCGAAGCCAACTCAAACCGAGTTCTATGGATATTGCTTCGACGTAATTACATTACGTCGTTCCGATACACTATCAAGGAACGCAATTACCATCAACTCTCCTCAACAGATCCCATAAAACCGATTGATCTAATCAACACGTGCAAAAAACTTGTTCCAGATCCAATCTAAAACCTGAACTAAGAAAGATTACCTCTGATACCACTGAAGGGTAACGCGGAGGCTACGCTAGCCGAAAACAAAACTTTTCTACCGCGCAAACCAGGAACACTTGCAAGTAAGGGCTGATAGATCGTTACCGATTGGAGTATGCAGCGGAAATAGCAATTCAGGACTATCCGATCCGGAACAGTGTAGCCGATTCCTGGAGACAGCTGATTCACCAATCAGCCTGTTCGCCGATGTAGCCGATTCGTCGAGTCGTCTGACCGCGTTCTCACGCCTCGCTCTGACGCGCTCGACCGCAGACGATTCCACATGAGGAGGAAGGTTGCATGTTCTCTAGGGTCTACTGGGCCAGTTCCCATGTTCTGGCTTATGAATCCATTCCAACCTCCCGATGGCTCTAGTCTTGAAGGAATACTGGCACTTGGTGTTCAGGCTGACAGGATTGACCGATGGTGTGATGTCTAGACCCGTAATCATGATTATATCCAAAAGGGTGGGGGTCATCGGTCCTTGGTTGAATAAAAAAGCGTTCAGAGTGTTGGACCAAAAATAGCTGGCAGCCGATAGCAGGGGTTCATCTTTAGGCATGTCGACTATGGTTACGGCTAAGCACTGTGCTATCCCTAGTTCTTTCCAATGGCTCTATTTGATCGCCGACACCCTATTGTACCATGTTGGCCAGGTCTTATCGGTTGATGGCAATGATTTAAAAGTCCCAGTCCAATGTGCCAGGTTAGGGTTTGACAGCCTAAAAGGGATCCTGTTGGTCTCAGCATTGATGAATTCTGAGGGGTCTAGGTTGTCGATCGGCCCTAAGAGGAATTGGTTTGTATGGATGAGATTGGGGATCACAATTTGGTGCGAGAGGTGCTACAATGAAGAAGAAAGAAAAAGGGCGAATTACAAAGGGCAAACGCCAAATTGCGGTAAAAGAAGGGAGTTAAAGCCGATAAAGCTTACCTCTGGGAACTCGGCCGACGGCGCCATGGAGGGGGTGGTCGAGGTCGACATCGCTGGGAGTAAGTTCGTCGCCACGCGGAGGTCGCTTACGAGATCGCCGAGAGCTCCGAGGAAGTCGCCAGTGCAGATTGAAGATGTTTTATGGCTAAGGTGGTGAAAGCAAAAGTGATGGCGTGAAAAACTCTAAGGCGGTGGTTGTTATTTAAGGAAGCGCGATGACGACCGCAATGGAAAGCCCTAAAATATCTCTAAGATAAGATTCGCCAAATCCGCGACATTAACAATATTGCGGACTTGGGGGCATGTGTTAACGACCAAATTTGGTAAGCAAATTATCAGGTTTGGAACTAAGGCCGAAGCCGATTTGGAAGGAATCAGGTTTTTTGGAAACAGAGTACGTGCCAAGTGCAGACCAGATCGGCTGAGGAGGTCGTCGGCTATTAACTGAATCGGCTAAGATGATCGTCGACCGATACCGAATCGGACAAGATAAGCCGATTTTGATAAGGATAGCTGATGCAGCTGATCTCGGTAAAAGACGTTGGAATTAGCATCGATTTGGTTTAAAGTGCTTCATGAGGATTGCCATACATGGATAGAGTCCAGGAAAGACAATTGTATCTGTTAATTAGGATATTTTAAATATTTTCATTATAGATAATGTCGGTAAGAGTTTGTTTTAGGCATTTATCTATAATTTGAATTGTAATAGGGATAGGAGACGTGTCCATCAGTGACTTATCTTGTCTCTGGGTATAAATATGACCCAGGACCTTGTAAATCAACAACAATTAAGTTCAATACAACTCGGCGCATTGCCACCTTTTCCTTTTAATAGCTTCGACGAGTTCTTGCTTCTAGTTGGGCCGCATCGAGTTCGATCTCCGACAAAAGGTAAAAGCTTGTTATGGCAGCTTGCGCTCTCGGGATTAGTGTTTCCATCATTATGATACTCTATCCTGTTTATGTAAATCCTCAAGTTATCATATATGCCATATAACCTAGATCGATAGTGCGATCTAACCCTAATCAGCTAGTCTTTGTTATCAGATAACAACCCGATAGGGTTAGATATCATTGTCGATTTAGATTATATGGTGTATCCACCTTCTCGAAAAGGTTTTCATAGATTTGTTTAGATCTTATGCTTCTTTTTACACTTAATGTTGTAGCGGTTAAGTCTGACCTATTAAGTAATACTTAGAATCATAATATCAATCATAATATCTATCTTATCTTATGATCACTATTGGAGATAGTATCGGGATTTTAGCCGATCTTACCTGTTTTAGCTATCTTGTCTATTTTATGTTTACTTGATATGCTAAAGCTGCCTTTTATATTGAGATCTCACTGTAAGTAAATATGTTAAGCTTGTTATCGATTTGTTAGGCTATCTTAACACTTGATAGGTTCATGTTTAATATATTTAGTCTGCAGTGATATCTTAGTATAAAGTAGTATTGGAGGACTAGCCGATACACATTATATCTATGACATCGGCTATGCTATAAATATATATATATATAATCTGCATATTAAGGTACTTTTGGACTTCAGTGATTTATACTGTCTTGGTACGCTACCGATCTATCCCAATTAGTGAGTTTAAACGTATTTTGGTATTTAGATTATGTATTATGAATATCTACAGCCGATCAATTAGGTTTAATTTCCCCTAGCCGACTCAGTGCATACCGCATCGGCTTAACACCGAACGATACATCATCGGCCATCAGCCGATCGACTATCGTTTACAGACTAATACTTGCTTTCTTTCTTTGTTCTTGTCGGTTGCAGGATCAAACCAACTGGCACGCCTACGAAGCTAAGAAGCAATATTTTGGACATGCACTAGAGTAAAGCAAACCTCTCAGGCCAGCGCGTGATTTTCCAAGTCAACACACTTTCTGTATGATTTGGGATCAACAATGTCATGCCCCGATTTTTGTTCGGGATTAAAAATAATTTAATAAATAATTTTCTAAAAATTAAATAGAAGGCAAAAGGAAATTATCAAGTGAAATTATTAAGGAAAAGAAATTTCCTTTAAAAATCATGGCAGGAAATATTTTTGAAATATTCTCCATGCCCTAAAGTATTCTCCGAAATTTTTCGTGAAATTTTGGAGATCCGTAAATAATTTTAATAATACAAAGAGCATGTCAGTAATTATTTAAATAAATAATTTTATCAATAAATGATCTGGATATATTTTTATTAAATACTTTGAGTGTCCATCTATTTTCAAGATTTTTCTTGGAATTATTTGAGCACTGGAAATATTTATGAAAATACAAAGATCATTTATGTGATTAAATAAATTGAAAAACAAATTGAAATCCCTTTCCGTGCTTGGGCCTCTTTCGGCCCAGCACTTCGCAAAAAGTCCGCTCTTCCTCCTCGTGGCCTTTTCCTCCTCGTCGCCTTTTCCTCTTTCCTCCTCGCCCGCCCGCTTGCGAAGCCCCGAAGTCTATTTTGCCTCCCGGCTCGATTTATCTCCTTCTCGCCGACAGTGGGACCGGGCCCCACCTGTGCGCCCCTTTCTCCTCCTCCCGAGCCACCGACAGTGGGTGGGCCCCACCTGCTCGTGTCGTCTCCAACCTCCGGCCGATTTCCCCAGGTCGCCACTGCCACGTCCCCGCGCCTCTGGCCATCCCGCGGGCTCCCGCACCGCCCTCGCATCACCCCACACCTCGTGCACATGCACAAAACAGCCAAACGGTCAGATCCAATTTTCGCGGCCACCCGCCATTCCTGTCGCCCTCAAGCCGCTGCAAAATCCGCCGCACCCCGGCCAAATTTGCCCCTCCCCGCGCCCCTATAAAGACCGGCCACACCCTCTCACTGTTTCCCCTTTTCCGCCCAAACTCGCCGCGCCCTCTAGCGCTCTCCCCGCGCTTTTTCCTTGCTTCGCCGCTCGTCGCAGAGCTCCGACCGTGCGCCACTACCGCTTCAAGCACCGCAGCCGCACGCCGAGTCCATCCCGGCTTCACCGCACCGCCCCGCGCCTCGGCCACAGCTTCCCGCGCACGGATCGTCGCCAAAACACGGTGTTCGTCGTGCGCCCTAAGTTGCCGCCACGACCGCCGCCCTCCGGCCGCCTTTTCGGTCGCCGCGCCACTCAACAAGTCGTGTCGCCTCCTCTTTCGGCTTCACCGCAGCAAGCCGATCCTCGGCACCTTTCCGTCGTTGCCAGTCACGACCAGATCGCCATCCGCACCGTCGTCCCGAGCATCGGCCATCCTCCTTGTCATCGTCCTACGCGTCGTCCTTCCGTGCGTGCCTGGTAAAGCCCCTTCTCCCTTCCTCCGTCCTCCTCCGCCGCTTCCCGTGCGCGCCGCCACACCGATGGCCGCCGTCAGCGATCATCGGGGCGTGCGCGCCATCGCCGCGCCGCCCCTTTCCCCTAGGCCGTCCGATCTGCCGCTCAACAGATAGGGGCCATCCATCTGGCTATCCACGTGGCTACCGCATGGCTGCCGTGTCGGCGCGACGTGGCGCGCCGGACCTATGGACCGCCGTGGACTTGGTCCACGGTGGACCAGTGCCGTGGACTGGCGCCGCGACGGCCGACGCGCCTCGCCCGCCGACGTCGCCGGCCGCCGACGTCATACCACCTCTTTTTCCTTTGAAAAATAATTAAAAATTGTGCAATAAATAGAATTAATTTCCAGAATTCATTAATGGTCCAAAACTTCTAAAATTCATATCTAATCCATACGAACTCCAAATTGGGCCATTCAAATTGAAAAGTTTATCTAAAATTGAGCTCTATATATTTGTTTACTTTTCATGTACTGTTTATTTGGTTTTATTAGGGTTTTTCTTTGTTTTGCATGCCAACGTGTAGACTCCACCGTTTCGGAGGTTCGAGCTCGCGAGGAAAACAGTTCAGAAGATTGTTTGAAGAAGCAAAGCAAGTCACACCTCCCTTGAAGCATATTGAACATATTTTTATAAATGTTTTATGTTTACAAATAAAGTGTATGTTTTGCTAATTACATGGGATGATGGAATTATTTATCTGCTTGCTTGTGCCATGTTATTTGATATCCTTTTCTTTGTCAAACTTGAGTGATAATTTGACTAGCTTTAGTCACTGATGTTGACTTTTGCTAGAATTATATGCTTAGCCATGCTTAATTACCACTAGCTTACTAAATGGGATAATTACACCATGTACACTTAGTCTTTGTTGAGCTGCAAGCTCGAAACACCTGGCCCTATCTTATTGGTCACAATTATTCGAACTAAAATATGACTTAATGGTGGGTTGTGGGTGCATGGTTTTGATTGTCGCACCCATGGTAATTAAGGATCGGTTCTCAAGATACCCTAGAATACTAACAGTGCTTACCACAAGCAAGAATGGGCAACTGCTGGACTTGTAGTGTAGCTCTTCCCTAGCTGACGTTCCCAAGCGAGGGTGGGCGTGATAGAGTTGGGTCGGCCAGGGTTTACTGGTTGATCGGCTGCCGGATTCACCTCGACACGAGGGGGCTGCCAACTGCCTTTCGAGGGGTGGGGGCGAAACCCGAGGTGTGGTGCACTTGGTTAGGTGGAGCTATGCGAAGGGTCTTGTCACGATTTCCCCCTTCGCAGTATCATGATAATACTTCAGGGCATGGCAACATGTGTAGAATCGTGTCTTATGGGTAAAGTTGCGCACCCCTGATCGGAGTAAAACTATTCGAATAGCCATGCCCGTAGTTACGTCCGATCGACCAGATTCACCGTGATTTCCCACACTACTAAATAAATTGGCTTAATAATTTGATTTGGATCAGGTGGAATGGTTGGGCCTGTTCAACGTGGTTTTAGCATTGTTTAGTGGAGGATAAAAACTTGACTAAACTAATTAATTGTTTTCCCATTTTAAACTAAAAAGGTTTTTCACCGCTCTTCTGCAAAATAGCTGCAAGCTCCCTTTGTCTTCCCTTGCACGTTTGTATTCCTTGGTGTGGCTTGTTGAGTACGGTGGTTGTACTCAACCTTGTAATTTCTTCCCTCTTTCAGAAGTGTAGTGCTTCTGAGTTGAAGATGGAGTTAGAGGACCAAGGCTCAAACCCTAATTGAGTTTGCCTATGGAGTGGAGCTAAAGCCCCGATAGGATCGCCTTCTTCCGTTGTTGCTGTTTTCGTTTGGGTGTGAGGACTAAGTGTCTCTGCTATAAGTATTTTTACGCTTTATTATATGTTTAGATCTGTGTATTAATTTGTCATTTTGTGTACCCTAGTTGATTCCTGGATAGGGATTTAATACACAAAATAGTCTAAAAATTTGGGATAAATTTTCGGGCATGACAGTATATTAATATACCACTCCATAAAAATTCAATTTTAAAATCAATCTAGAAAGAATGGAGCAAATAGGACAAATATTGTGGTCAATACTGAATAGTGTGTACATGTATTGTAGATTTATATTTTTTCTCTATATGTTGGTCGAATAACTTCAAATTTTATGGGATAGTAGATATACTCCCTTCTGTCACAAATATTATTTAGAGTGAAGTATATGAGCAGTCCCTAAACTTATGTGAGTGTGTCATCTAGGTTCCTAAACTATTTTCAGATCTCCAAACTTGTCTTGGATGATATATAGGTCCAAACGGGCGCTAACCCACTTCGTGTGCTGATGTGACATACCACAGTAGCGTCTGCGTGTTAGTGGGACCCATATGTGACATATTTTCTCTTCTCTATCTTAAATTTTTAAATAATATATATGTGTATATATATTGATTTTATTGTTTCACCTCTCTACCTAAGAGGAGAAAATATGATTTTATTTCTCTCATGTGACTGGCATGTGGGTCCCACTGACACATAGACGTCAGTGTGGCATGCTACGTCAGTGTATAGAGCGGATTGGAGCACGTTTGAACTTATATAACACGTAAGACAAGTTTAGATATCTAAAAATACATTTTAAGAGTTAAGGGGCCTAGATGACATACGTGCATAAGTCTAAGTACCATTCACGCACTTCACTCTAAATATTCAATATTTAGGATAAAATTAGGTTAAACTTACGAGAATTTTACAATCAATTTTATAATAAAAAAATGTTTGTTTCGTTTTACATTATGCAACTTTGACTATATATATAATTATTTAGCCTAAAATAAAAGGCTTATACAATTGAAATATTATGAGAGCTCTTGTTATGATAAACTTGAATACTTTTTTAATACCCAAAATGTATATCTTAAATTAAATACTTGAATATATCATTTGTATATACCCAAAATGTATATCTTAAATTAAATGATTGTTATGATCCAAGTTTACTAGTGTTGACTACACTTGTTTTAAAATGACTTGTATTTGAGACTGGAGGACTAACTAGCATTTCATTATCTAACAAAACATGAACCAATTAAAAACCATTAGAAACATTTGAATACATTAACAAAGACACCACCTAATTGCGCTTAGGATTTAATCAGTTTCAGTGTCCGAATAGGTTGGAGGGTCAAATACTCGGAATTTCTCATCTCTTTGATCGGACATGGATTTATCCGAGATGTCCCTTCGTTGTTTGCATATCATCTAAGTAGTTATAAAAAAATTAAAAAACTTTAATAACATAGATTAATATGAAATATATCACTTCACAAACATACTGGGCCATAATCGACTTCTACAAGTTAAAGAACAAATTAAAGTGCAAATGGTTATCGTATTGTTGTTTTTGTTACAATTTGTACAAGTTAAATTTTAACTTATATATTTGTAAAATGATATATTTTATATTATCTATCTTTGTTAATTTTTTAAAAAATGTTATGACTATTTAGGAGTGGATATGCTCTCGAATTAATACATTTTCCCGTGTGTGATCTACAATATATTAATATATTAAGATAAACTCCACTTATGAAGAAACCCTAGCACGCCGTCAGTGATGGCGCCTTCGCCGCTGAGAAGCCTATGAGTTGACGGTGGCAATTATCCTCTCGGTCGCAACCTCCAACGACAGCGTCCTATCAGTCGACCTGCTCCATGACATCTTGCTCCGCCGCCCGGTGAGGCCGGCCAGCCGCCTTCGTGCCGTGTGCCGGCTGTGGCGCGCCCTGCTGTCCAACCTGCGGTTCAACACCGACAGGATCCGAGCTGGTGGACGTCTACCTCATGGACGAGTCTGGCGACGTAGCCAAGCGGGTGTGCGCCGGGAGGTGCGACCCGGACGAGGTGTCGTTGAGGTTGAACGTCGCGATCAATGGTATGGCGAAGCCGAACACGTAGCGCAGCGACAACTGACAACTAGTAACGACCGTTGGCTCTCCTCGTTGGCAACGACCGGCGGCTCCACATGCTCAACACGGCGTCCGGCGCTGTCTCCCCCGTCCCCGACGACGAGCACCACCCCACCAATGTTGGAGCTTAAACCTCGATCAAACACCTTGTATCTAGGATTTAGTTTCTTTCCCGCATTTCTAGTTTTTCTATTGCACCCCTATTTTGGCACCAAGAGTCGAGCCCATCGCACGTCTGTGGCATGGGCGCGTTTGTAGGCTTCGTGTGATACTGGCAACGGTCATGGGATGGTGTGGCCCGGTCGATGCGCAACGATCGCACGTTCTAACCTCTGTTTTCTATAAATTGTGATCGAGTAAAGGAAAATCGCTGCTGATTTTGGAGCGGCACCAAATTCTCTGTGTTCGTCTGTGTTCTTCGTGTTCCAGTGAAATTCAAGTGTGTTTCAGGGTTCAGAAAATCGATCTCCGGTGAGTGTTTGTCCGGTTGATCGACGACAATTGGTATCAGAGCTAACCGATCTCTGGGCCATGTCGGTTAACTCTACGTCCACCACCAACGGGTGATCGCCATCACTGCCTACACGTTGACGCCTGTGCCTCTCCGTCTCGCCTCCGCCACGCTGTGGTTGTCGCACCGGCGGTGTCGTCGTCGAGCGTGCCATCAAGGAGAGCGGCGGTGGTAGCGTCACCTACCCGATGCTCACCCACGTCAACTATCAGGAGTGGGCGCTCCTGATGCAAGTTAATCTCCAAGCCTAGGGCCTCTGGCACGCCATCGAGCCGGAGGAGGGCAAAGAAGCAGAGTACCGCAAGGATAGCCTCGCGCTCAAGGCCATCCTGTGAGCAGTGCCGTCGGAGATGCTCGGCTCTCTAGCGTGCATGCGCACGGCACAGTCCGCCTGGGAAGCGGTGAAGACCGTGTGCTTCGGCGTCCAGTGGGTGCGTGAGTCGAATGCCGCCCAGCTGAAGAAGGAGTTCGGTGACATCTCCTTCAACGACGGTGAGACCGTTGATGATTTTGCCCTGCGCATCGTTGCCCTCGCCAACCGCATCCGCACTCTCAGCTACACCGTCACCAACGCTGAGACTAACAAGCGATTGCTACAAGTAGTCCCTGACCACCTTTCTCAGATCGCCATTGAGACCTTTCTCGACATCAAGGATACACCGGTGGAGGAGGTGGTGGGCCGTCTTCGCTAGGTGGAGGAGCGCACACTAAGGAAAAATAAGTCTCAAGCCCCTGCCGCCGGCAAGGCCGTCTATGACAAGCAGGGCCGTCTGTTGCTCTACAAAGAGGAGTGGAGGGCCAAGCTCAAGATTAGCGACGGCATCAGCTCCGGCAGCCTCGATGACAAGAGGCGGGGAAGACAGCAGCGCGGCTGCGGCGGCAGTGCTCCCTGCAACCCGAACAAGCCGCTAAAAACCCCCTATTTCAGGTGTGACAAGGTTGGTCATTGGGCCAGGGACTGCCCGAACAAGCCGAAGAAGGCCCTGGCTCACAGCGTCGAGGAAGAGGATGTGCAAGCCACCCTCATGATGGCCCGGGTGGAAATCGCGTCGGGCGAGACAAAAACTTCCCCTTTCAATTCGTCGTCGCCTCCCTCCTCTGTTCCGCTGCTGTCCCGTCGTCGGGTCAAAATCAACGAGCCCAAGGTCTTCGCGCAACTTGGTCCTCATGCCGCCGCGGAGCCCCACCGCTGGGTTCTAGACACGGGGGCCACGAACCACATGACTAGGAATCATTCCGTCTTCATCGAGCTCAGCCGCGACATCTGCGGCACCGTGCGGTTTGGAGATGGCTCTGCCGCAGACATCGAAGGTTGCGGCTCCGTCATCTTCAACTGCAAGAATGGGGGAGCATCACCAACTAACCGGGGTCTACTATCTTCCCCGCCTCACTGCCAACATCATCAGCATTGGGCAGCTCGACGAGGTGGGGTGTCATACGACATCGAGCACGGCGTCCTTCGCATTTTTGAACAGGGGCGCAAGCTACTGATCCACGTCAACCGCGCGCGCGTCGCACCTGTACACCGTCGACCTACAAATCTAGCGGCCGGTGTGTCTCACTGCCCATAGCACCGAGGTGGTGTGGCGGTGGCACGCCCAATACGGCCACATCGGCTTCTAGTCTTTACGTCGGCTCGCCAATCACGACATGGTGCGCGGATTGCCACCGCTGGAGCAAGTCGAGCAGGTGTGCGACGCCTGCCTCACCAACAAGCACCGTCGAGCTCCGTTCCCTGACCAAGCTCAAGGACGTGCGCACGGCATCCTCGACCTCGTCCACGGCGATCTCTACGGCCCCCTCTCACCAACGACGCCAAGCGGTAACAAATAGTTTTTGCTGCTCGTTGATGACCTCAGCCGCTACATGTGGCTAGTATTGTTGCCTAGCAAGGACCACGTGGCCTCGGCGATCAAAAATTTTCAGGCCGGCGTGGAGGTGGAGACGGGGCACAAGCTGAAGGCCCTCCACACTGACCGTGGGGGGGGGAGGAATTCACCTCCATCGAATTTGGGTGCCACTGTACGGAGCGCGTCGTCCACCGGCAGCTCACCGCCCCCTATTCCCCATAGCAAAACGGGGTGGTGGAGCGCCGGAACCAGAGCATCGTCACCATGGCGCGATGCATGCTCAAGGCAAAGAAGCTTCTGGGGTATTTCTGGGGCGAGGCAGTCAACACCGTAGTTCACATCCTCAATCGCGTGCCAACGCGCACCCTCAACGGGGTGACGTCGTACCAAGCCTGGCATGGAAAGCAGCCACTCATGCACTACTTCAAGACGTTCGAGTGTGTCGCCCACGTGAAGAACACATGCCCCAGCCTGAAGAAGCTCGAGGATCGCGACACTCCAATGATCTTCGTCGGCTACAAATACAGCTCCAAAGCGTATCGCTTCTTCGACCCAAACACCGAGCGCGTCGTCATCTCCACCCGGGGAGTGGAACTGGGACAAACAGACCAGGAGCGACGCCGACCCCGAGCCGTTCATCGTCGAGTACTCTGAGGAGGTGGTCACCAGCGCACCAACTGCACGCGCGGCTTCATCACCGACCCCAACACCGTCGCCCTCGCCGGTCCAGCACATCTCACCATCGTCGGCTGAAGACCTAGACCTCGACGATGACCACGACGACAAAGCACAGCTGCGATTCTACGCCATCGAAGACATCATCGGGGTGGCCTCAACACCAGGACTGGCGCAGCGCGTCCTCGACAACAAGCTCCATTTCACGTCCGCGGAAGAGCCACCGTCGTTCTCCGCCGTGGAATGCGAGAAGTGCTGGCGGGCGGCCATGATTGAGGAGATGGACGCCATCACTGACAACGCCACTTGGGAACTCGTGGATCTGCCGCCTGGCCACCATGCAATTGGACTCAAGTGGGTCTACAAGGTGAAGCGCGACGAGCTGGGCAACGTGGTTAGACACAAGGCGCGGTTGGTGGTGAAGGGATCGTCCAGCGCGCCGGTATTGACTATGACGAGGTGTTTGCGCCGGTAGCACTCATGGAATCCGTGCGGCTCATGCTCGCGCTCGCCGTGCACCGAGGCTGGGAGGTCCATCATATGGACGTGAAGAGTGCCTTCCTCAATGGCGAGCTCAAGGAGGAGGTGTATGTCGAGCAGCCCGCCGGCTTCATCGGTGGCGGCGCGCTGTATGGGTTGAAGCAGGCACCCAGGCCTGGAATGCCAAGTTTGATGTGACGATCGTGTCACTTGGTTTCCAGAGGAGCAGCTCGGAGCACGGCGTGTAAATGCGCACCAGGTGGGCGTCGCGACTCATCATCAGCGTGTATGTCGATGACCTCATCATCACCGGCCATGACAACGATGACATCGCCGCGTTCAAGGACGAGATGAAGACGGCGTTCCGCATGAGCGACCTCGGGCTACTCTCCTACTACCTCGGCATCGAGGTGACACATGGGCACCGACGGGATCATGCTCCGGCAAGCGGCGTACGCGGAGTAGCTTCTGGAACGCACCGGCCTCAAGGACTACAACCCCACGTAGGCACCCATGGAGCCATGGCTCAAATTGAGCAAGGTGAGCACTACACCTACCACCGATCCCACTGAGTATCGGCAAATCATCGGAGGATTGTGGTACTTGGTGCACACCCGGCCGGACATCGCGTTCGCCGTGGGGTTCCTGAGTCGTTTCATGAGGCGCCGCAAGAAGAACACCTGACGACGGTGAAGCGCGTGCTACGGTACGTCGCTAGAACACGCAGTCATGGTCTACACTACACCAGAGGAGAAAAGAAGGAGGTGGAGCTGCTGGGCTACAACGATGCCGATCACACCGATGACATTGACACTCGGAAGAGCACTACCGACATCGTCTTCTTCCTCGGCGGGAGCCCAATCACTTGGCAATCAGCCAAGTAAAAGGTTGTTGATCTGTCTTCCTGCGAGGGAGAGTACATCGCCACAGCCACCGCGGCATGCCAGGGTGTCTGGCTAGCTCGTCTCCTAGCCGATCTCACCGGCGACGAGATAGGAGCGCCGGAATTGCTGGTGGACAACCAGTCCGCCATCGCCTCACCAAGAACCCCGTCTTCCATGACCGTTCGAAGCACATCGACGTCAAGTACCACTACATTCGGGAGTGCGTCGACGGGGGCAGGACCGTCATCGGTTTCATCTCCACGGAGAAACAGATCGCGGACATCCTCACAAAGACGCTCGGGCATGCATGTTTCCATGAGCTGCGTGTGATGATCGGCGTCAAGAACTTCCCAGGTGAATCGATCAAGGCTTAGGGGGGGGAAATTGTTGGAGCTTAAACCTCGATCGAACACCTTGTATCTAGGATTTAGTTTCTTTCCCGCGTTTCCAGTTTTTCTGTTGAGCCCCTGTTTTGGCGCCAAGAGTCGAGCCCGTTGCACGTCCATGGCATGGGCGCGTTTGTAGGCTTCATGTGATACCGGCGACGGTCATGGGATGGCGTGGCCCGGTAGATGCGCAAGGATCGCACGTTCTAACCTCTGTTTTCTATAAATTGTGATCGAGTAAAGGAAAATCGCTGCTGATTTTGGAGCGGCACCAAATTCTCTGTGTTCATCTGTGTTCTTCGTGTTCCAATGAAATTCGAGTGCGTTTCAGGGTTCAGCAAATCGATCTCCGGTGAGTGTTCGTCCGGTTGATCGACGACAACCAACTACTCGTTCACGCTCGGCAGGGCCGCGCCGTCGGGAGAGCACAAGGTGCTGCGCATCAGCACGGGCGAGACGCATGTCTGCGCCGTGCTCACCCTCGCCGGCGGCGGCGATGACGGCCGTCACAGCGCGCGGTGGAGGGAGGCGCTGAGCCCACTGCACGCCGTCAGAACGCGGTGCGGGCACGTGGCCGTCGCCGACGGGCCGGGTCGCCTACTTGTCGGTTGTCGCTGCGCTACGTGTTCGGCTTCTCCACGGCATTGATCGCGGCGTTCGACCTCGAGGAGGAGCAATGGCGGCTCGTCGTCGGCTCGCCCTCCGCCGCGTGGCGCCTGACCGACCGAGACCGGCCGCGACCACCTCCGCGTCACCCTGGCCGAGCCGAGAGGCTCACTGGTGGTGGCCATCGACGACCATGGAGCTGCCACCCTGGACTTGTGGTTCCTCCTCGCCGGCTCCGACGACAGCGAGGACGAGGTGGGGCAGCAACAGCATTGGTCGAAGCAGTACGCGATCACCATGTCGTACCACGGGCGGCCTTGGCGGTGGGACGGAGAGAGCGCGGAGCCGGTGGTGGTGCTCCACGACGGGAGGATCGTCTTCTCTGGGTGTGGTCCAACGTCAGCTCACGCCACGGCGGCGGCGTGATGCGGGTGTACGATCCGATCACCGGCGGCCACACGGACGTGGCGACGGCGGCGAGGTGCGCCCATGTCAGCGTGTGCACGGGGAGGTTGCTGCCGCTAGTGTAGTACTAGTGACTAGTGAGCTCTCTTCTCTGATGAAGAGGTGCACTAGCTTAATATTACTATACTTTGTGGTGAATGCTGCAATGTAGGTTCAAATTTCAATTCATTTTTTTCTTTAGTTTTGAGGTCAATTTAGCTTGAATTCAATAGCCACAGCAAACTAAGGCTGCGTTCTAAACTGATTTTGACAACGGTTACTTGTTCTTTATTAGCACGTTTTCGTGAACTGCTAAATGACATGTTTTGTGAAAAAGTTTTCTATAGAGGTTTCTTTAAAAAAATCAAATAAATTTATTTTTAAACTTTATAATAATTAATACTCAATTAACTATACGTTAATGACTTGTCTATTTTTACGTGTCACTGAAAAGCAGTCCGATAGCACTCGCGAACCAAGCCTAAGTCCTAATACTTATAACAAAAACTTCAATTTTCAACTACTACTCCCTCCATACTAAAAAAAGAACATATAGAGTTTTTACGGAGAGATTGAGGTTGACGTGAGGGATAATTGTGATTGATTGAGCTGAAAAATATGTGAATAAATTAAAATAACAAATTATGGTTGTGATTGGTTGATATGAAAAGGTAACTATGCCCTTATATTATTGGAAAATTTTAATATCTAGATTTCCTTATATTTTGTTATTTATGAAGAAAATCCAAGTATCCCCTTCCCCATAAGTCACTAGTCTTACCAATTTTCCGGTACAACTTAATTTTGTGCAAAACACTCCTCACAAGCCTATTTTTTTCTTCCAACTTTCCACTTTATCCAGTTTTGAGCGATTTTTCACTCCTCATGAGCCTCCATTGTGGTGAGCAAAGTTGCCCCTTTTCCATCAAAGGTACGTGTGTACCTCGGCTTCGTTCCACATTTTGCTTTTGCAAATTTTAATTCCACCAGCGGTATTGTGGTAAAACACGATGATGATTGCATCCTATAGAAAAGTTGTATTAAATCCCATACCCAACAAGAGAAAGCATAAGGTGCAACTACGCTCATCATGCTGGAGAGATCCACATGATCAAGTTAAAAAATCGTTGAGGGAGACAAGAAATCAATGAAAGCTAGACCAAGCTGTGAAGTTGGAAGAGAAAATGAACTTGTGAGGAGTGTTGCATGAAATTAAGTTGCAGAGGGAGATTGAAAAGACCAATGATTTGTTGAGGTTATTTGGATCTTTCCCTATCTTTATTTCTGAACAGAGGGAGTACGTCTTCTGTTTATTTGATAAACATCAATTGTCTCTAGAATCATGAACTTTCGGTGCTATTGAACCATTTCTCTAAAAAAACCTTACAAATGGAACTATTTTATCATGATAATTAATATATTCACATATTAAATGTTTTATTTTGTTTAAAATTCTGATTATTGACAACACAATAACTCTCTCCAAGAAAGCTTCAGTAAACATGTAGAAAAAGATTAGGAGTATCAAGCTAGTACACATCTCCTAAGCATAGGTGCTTCGTGGCAAGAAAATGTTACTTCTTTTATACAATCTTCATTTTAACTTTTTCCCTAACCTTAATAAAAAATATGGTCGACCGGTCTAATCTTCTCGGCAAAAAAGTACTTTTCACATAAATTGGGTTAATGGGTACTCAGCAATGAGGTTGTTTTTCTTTAGAGGAATGCCTTATTTTAATCAAAAATTGTGTGCCCCAAGTTTTTTAATTTGCAGCTGTTCAATTTGCAAAAATTAATTTTCGAAAGACATATGTACCTGTAGATTAGACACAGTATATGCACACAAGATCATGCATAAAATATATGATTATACATATACTAGCAAAATACACATGCGTTGCAACGGAATGACGATGCGGGGAGAGAAGCAGGCGGAGGACGAAGGTCCAGGCGATGGCGCGGAAGCTCCGAGCAACGACGGGAGGAGGGGCACGGGCGCGACGCGGATGGGGGCGAAGAGAGGGACGCAGGAGGTTTTTTTCATCCAAGCCCTCTCTTTCTTTTCAACATTAGGACTGCAGTTAATTTTATAAATAATCAAAGGGGTTTTTACAAAATAACCCTTTTTTTCTTTTTAATTGGATTTTTTTAAAATAGTTAGACGGATCAGATTAATTTTGAAAAAAAACAAGGAGTTTTCTGCAAAATAGCCAAGCAAAACAAATTTTTACTTGTTTTATATATAACTAGCAATTGTGCCCGTGCATTGCAACGGGTAAAGTTGAGGCGCGACACGGATGGGGACGACACAGAGGACGCGCGCGCACCACATATAGCAACAGCATTGAAAAGTGTGATCATATGTCTAATCTTAGTTTTGCTTATTGATTCCGCCACCTTTTTTTTTCAGCCACCTTCAGTAATCATCATCGACTTTTACTTGTAACATAAGTGCAGCTAAGTTATGTTTCAAAGAGATATATTCCATCCTCATAATAAGCTTTATCAAGCAAATGAATACTCCTGGTTTTTAGAACGCAAGCCAAATCCCCATCTGGAACATTCTTTCAACTGACTAAATATGGAGCCAAGACGGGAATAGCATAGATAGGCATAGGCTAAAGATGGTCATGGGTGGAAACTGGGCGGTGTTTACTGTAGAATATAAATGAATAGCAGAACTGTAAAAACTAACCACAGTGCTAACAACAATGGATGCTGAGAAAAAAGAAACAAAATTTGAACATATATGGAACTCAATAAAGGAGTGAATTGCAGACCGGTTACAAATATCTCGAAGACACATTCTCATCCGTCGAACAGCATGTTGGTTCTGCTTCTGCTTTCGCTTTTAGCTCTGAAAGTTTGGGACCATCCACTTCCTTTGGTGCTTTGGGAAGATCAACAGAAGACTTCTGGTCTTTCGACTTACTCCTAGACTCTTCCATTTGGAATGAGAGCAATGACTCAAACAGTGCATGCAGGTATCTCATTCTGTCATCATCACTTGGTTAATCCACTTCATATCTATCAAACAAACAGATTTTCTCGATGAAAGACAAGACCAATATTGGAGGATAATTTAGACCTTGACCATTGAGAAGAACCAAGTCATAAACAAAACAGTACATCTGACCAGGAACTTACACATTGCGAGAAGAAAATATGGAAGCACACTCTTCTTCAAGGTCACCAAAGGCCACTGACGAGGTTCCTAGCAACAAAACTGGAAGGTTGGATGGCAGCTCATTCAACAGAGTCAATAGCACAGCCCTAAGCTGTTCATGTGCCTGTTACATCAAAGATGAAGGATATAAAATCAATTATTCAATATTTACCAACAATCATTTCAACACTAAATTATATACAGATTGGATAACAAGCCTACTAACCGTATCCCACCAAAGATGAAACTGAGGCAAGTAGAGTATGGACGGGGTTGTTCTCCTAGCTTCCCCAAAAATGTGTACAAGAGCTTCTTCAGGTGTCTTTGCACTTGGATCAGACAGAAGAGACGCTGTTTTTTGGATCAAACAAGCCGTGATTAGTAAGGCAAAGTGAGAGAGAATCCTCCAGATCTATCTATCTACGAGACAGAGACAGCAAAAGAGGGATTTGGGAGAGGATCCTGGACGCTATAGATAAATAGGTAGGGTTAGCTCACCGGCGGCGAGGATGCAGCAGGGGGCGGCGCCACCGCTACTCGCTCGCGGGACGGGCGGAGATCGGTGCAGGCGGCGGACGGGCGGGCGGGCGAGGCCGAGCAGAGGAGACGACGGGGAGAGATCGCAAACGACGCAACGAGCCAGAGGCAGTGCCAGGAGGAGGGCGCACGTCTTGCCGGTGGTGGCGCCGCCATGAAGCATCAAGGGAAGGGCGGCGCCGGTGCGAGGGGCCGAAGGAGGATTTGGGCGAAGAGGTCGGTGATGCGAGGGCAGAGGGGAGGGAGGCGGACACGGAGGAGCGGGTGGTGCGGCGAGGTGTGACGGGTGGGACATAGCTAATTTCGAAAAAGTTTAAGGGTTTTTTGTAAAATTGATAGGCAGAACAAAATTTGGGTGGAAACACTACTTGCTTTATAAATAGGTATAGATAATAAGTATACACACTACTTGCTTTATATATAGTATAGATTAAAATAGGTATAGATAATAAGTATAAACACTACTTGCTTTATATATAGTATAGATTATAAAAGACTAGGAGTTTGTGTTTCTTGGACAGTTGACTTTTCTTCAAATCTTGGTTGAAAGTTGAATCAAATCCTTCATTAAAACTTGCCCCCTACAATACAGTTGGAACTTGGAAGCAACTTTTTTCCCACTCACAAGTTGAACATTTGACTGAAATCGACTTCATTTTCGAGCTGTAAATGAACAAAGCTAAGCATTTTTTACTAACCGAAATCAACTTCATTTTTGGGTTGTAAATTAATCAAGCTATGCATTTTTCTATTAACAATATTTTAGTAGAAAGATTGATGGCGGAGTTATATAATAGGTGGAGTAGAAAAGGATGGCAATGTGTAGCTAAGGAGACTAGCCTGCCATATCCATTGCACATTGGGTTCCTTAGATTCTGAGAATGCCAATTTGGTATTTTGCTTGTTACCCAAATAATTTTACCAAAATTCGATAAAAACCAGAATCTGTACAACAAAAGCATAAGATGTTCAGTAGGAGCAACAAAAGCAAACGAAATTAGTTCCTTGAAATTTGTCCAAAACCGTTATTTGGATTTAAATTTGCACCTGTTAGATTTACGAAAATTCTGAAAAGATGTATGGACATGTAGATTAGTTACAGAATATGCATGCACAAGATCATACCAAAAGACTACTATAAAAGATATTATTTAGCAGTGGTGGTGGTCAATCATCACTACTTTTATATTTTTTAAATTAGTTTTTGATATTTTTCTGATATTATACAATAGTCTAATAACTATTTCGTTTGAATGAAGTAAATATCATGTAATCAAATAATCAAACATGTCCTAAAAAAATAATCAAACATGTCTATGACATATTATTATATATTTTATTTTGCTCATAGCAAACCATGAGTATTTTGCTACTGATTATATATCTTTTGCTACTGATTATATATGTTCCATAAAAGGTTAGGAGTTTGTTTCTCTGACAGTTGACATTTGCTTCGATCTTGCTTGAAAGTTGAAACATCGAGAGATCGTTGCTGGATGTTTTTTCTCCCCCCAAACAATGACAAAATGAAAGATAAGGGACTGTGGATATGAATCCTCAAATGCTAGAACACAAGGGACATGGTTTTTTATATCTCCGGAGAGGATGTCCCATCGTGTATCTGTACCTATCAAATATAATACAAACAGTTAGAAGAAATTTGTTAATATAGTATATTAACATGATCTTTTCCAATGATATTTACTGTATTACTCATTGGTAATTGTATCGCTAGGCATGATCTTTTTCACTCAAAATGTTAACTTCAAATAATTAAAACTTAATTAATCATATCTTAATTAATGTCTTAATCTGCGCACTTAATCTTCATTCGAAATACAGCCTCTAACGGACCTAAGTATGTACTACTTGTGGTGAATGATGCAATGTGGTTCAAATTTCAATCCATTTTTTCCTGTTGATGAAGTCGATTAAATATGAAAATTCAATCGCCACAATAATAATAAATTAAGTTCTAGTAAGTAAAACTTCAATTTTCCACTGCTACGTATTATGGTTCATTTATTTGATGTTTTGGACATCAAATCAATGGTATAGACCCATTTGTCTGAAAAAACAGAACTTACAAATGTAACTACATGATTGATTGCGTATTTAGTGACAAATCAATTAAAATCATCTTTAAAAACTACATTATATTTTGTTTTAAATTTAAGGACTGACTACAAACGTTTTAGGACAGTACTGTCTTCACCACATAGACTAGCCAATTTGCCACATTAATCGTGCAGTTCAGGCAGAACTGCAAAGCAAGATATCAAGACAACAGAAATAGCTCCAAGAAAGTTCAGTAATTTGTAGTAAAAGATTAGGAGTATCAAAAAGGCAGGCACGCATCATGCAAGATTCTGAGCCATCAGACGATGGAGAAAAGTACAGCAGCTCACTCAGTCGCCAAGCAAAATTAAAACATATTGGGGGGCAATTCAGACATAGGGGACAATAATCTTAACAAGTTTCCAGACTCCCACTACTAACAAAGCTCTTCTTGCTAACACCTGAGAGAAAATCTTCCATGTGAGATGAATTCTCTAGTAGAAAAACCCAAGCACCTTGCCTCCAACGTTCTTCCGCCTCGCTTCTTCGTGGTCCATGATTCCGGCAGAGGTGGTGAGGACAATGTACCCAAACTACAGAAGAACATAGCATAGTAAAGTCAGAGGACATTTCATAAAAGATAAAAATAGCTGAAGCTACGTGATGAAATAATTCTCAAACGATTGAATGTTTCTAGGCAAGTTGGTGGTCTCGTTTTGTGAACTAACCTGACGGGAGGGCAGGAGCCTCGCAGTCCATGATTCGATTTCCTTGACACCAACATCGAAGCGCGGACTGATGACACCACACTTGTTAAGGCGTCCATTCAGCTCAACCACGATCTTGCCAGACCGGTGGTCATCAACAAACTCAAACTCCCCAATGTAACCTGCAGCCAGAAATGCAACAGTATTATCATGTATGCACAATCAATCATAGCTTCATGTCTACTTGTTAACAGGTAGAGGTTGTTCATGTTGAGAGAATACTTACCATGCTTCTGCATGACGATGAGGAACTTGATGATCACCTTTGACGAGGGCCGGATCAGAACTTGTCGCTTACCACGCTTCTCAGCATTGTACATGGTTTTCAGCGCATCATTGAGGACACTGACTCTCACCATCTTGTCTGCAAAATATGAGAAAAGAAAATTGCATTACTTATCTATTTTATAAATAACAAGCCTCAAAGCAGTGAAACTACCAAATGTTTTCCACTTTATTTCCCACAGATAGAAAACAGTCTAGAAATCAGTGATCAATTAAGCTCAAAATGTCAGACATCATTATAGAAAAAAGAACACAAACACATGCATGTACTGTGATGAGCAATAATTAAATATACATGAGCAAACATATAATCAAGGACCTACAACATATGAATTAACAATTGAAGAATTGCCCGAAATAAATTGCCTAATGGAAAGGACCAGCATTTTACATCATAATTGTTATCAAATGAAGTGCAACTATCTATCATGGGCTTCTTCAGAAGTAATCGCAAATATCTATCATGGGCTTCTTCAGACTAAGCAATAGAACATAAGCCCAAGAAAAAAAAAACCAACCAATCTGCTAACCTGACGATGAGAAACAAAATAGCTACCTTACTGGTTTGTGAACAATATGAAAACGAAAACTACCACTGAAACTACAACCACTCCATCTAACAGCATTGTACCAAACATTTTTTGTTAAAAAAAGGTTCTCTTCGTTCAAGAACTGAACGAAGACGCTCTACTGCCTAGATTGTACATCGACCCAACAAAAAAATATCAGGTTTTAGCTGCGAGACATTTCAAACTGAAAGGACTCGACGTTTTCTACCTAGATTCAAAAACAAAATTAACAAATCTGCCTCACTAGCCTAACACATCAATAATTCATGCGGAATAAAAAAGATATGACCAAACACTTCCCGAATTCTAGTTCCATCCAAATACCACCGAGCGCACTCTCACTCTCGTCATCTACCTAGTTGGTAGGAATCGCTACGGTTTAACCCGGCAGCAAATCAGACCCACATAAAGAACTAAGACGCGCTCGCTCAGCTTGGCAAAACAAATCTCCACAAGGAAAGGGAGCCCCCGGATCACGCGAAAGGGACGTCCTCGAGTGCGATCGATCACAGGGGTGATGTAAACCCACGCACACGAGGAACGCCTCGCTCGCTAAAGCTGAGGTGGGAAGGCAGGGAGGGTAGGGGAGATCCTCCTCACCTGGCGGCGGCCGGAGACGGAGAGAGCGCGGTCGAAGGTGGCGGCTTCTCTGCTCGGGCGGCGGCGGCTGAGGGTTTTGCGTCGAGAGCGTGGTGCGCTCCTCTTATAGCGCGATCCCGTTGATCTGGACGGTCCGATCGGGCACTCGCGTCATCTGGGCCTTACGACTTTACGAGGAGTAGTTTATTAGTGGGCCGGGCTGGAATCTTTGGTGGGCCGAATTTTCGGAGAGGGAGAAGAAATGAACACACACACGCACGCACGCACGTACAAAAAAAAAAAAAACGACCACCGCCGCGGCGAGTCCCCACGGCGGCGCCGCTGCGCGAACGGCGAGAGGCGGCGCGCGTCCCCTTCCGTCCTCGTCGCCGCTGGCGTGTCGTGCCCGTGTTCGTTGTGATTCCCCCGTGCTCTACGACGAGTCTGCCCGGCGGCCGGCGCGCCGTGTCCATGTGCGCTCCTCGGTGGAGGACGCCGCCACCGATGATGTTGGGCACTGC
This sequence comes from Oryza australiensis, assembly GCA_019925245.2. Taxonomy (NCBI): domain Eukaryota; kingdom Viridiplantae; phylum Streptophyta; class Magnoliopsida; order Poales; family Poaceae; genus Oryza; species Oryza australiensis. The sequence goes on from JAIFGZ020000342.1 coordinate 2,185,777, forward strand.
ATCCAGCGGGCACGGGGGTTACCGCCCGTGTCGACTCTACGGAAACAGCGGTGACCGAGGAGACGGAGGCGGTGGCGGCCGGGAGGAGGGATGGCGGTTGCGCGGCTAATAGCTTCTCCATGGCGCGGCCAGCTCGCTCAGCAGTTTCTAGCTCCACCCCCCACGAGCGGCAACTTCCATTGACTGGATTGCAGCAACTGCAACCTCCTGGCTTGACTGATTGGAGAAGAAGGCGGTGGTGAGTACGTGGTGAAGCTCCATGGCAACAAAGCAAGGTGCATATGCGTCGTCCTTCTCATTCTTCCCTTCCTCTTGATCTGCTCTTCCATTCTCACCAACAGAGCTAGACAAGCCAGTTCAGCTTCTAATTTTCGATTTTTTGTGGATTAGACGTAAGAAAAAGGGGGAGGAGCAGGCAAGATCGCGGCAGCAATATCACTAGGTGGTGCACTTGTTTTGCCCCTTTTGGTTACTCTCATTGGTTTACTTAGAGTAAAGAAAAAAAATTGAACTCTAATTTCCTTTCTCAGGTTTTCGTACAGTTGTATGGTTTCTCTTTATGAGAAAACTGGTATTTTTGTTATGGTCATGTTTGAATAATCTGCCTATTATGCCTTGTTAGGTTCCTTCTGAAATAATTGAAGTTTGTTCAGAGAAGGGGGACATGTTAACAAAGACCAAGAAAAATGTAATTGTCTGATTGCTATGTAAATGGTGATTTGAATGTCCTGTGTATGATCTGCAAGTAACCTTTATTTCCAGCATTTCAAGCCCGGCGCTGTGTAATCATCATGATACAGTAAAGATTTATATACAAGTCACCATGATACAGTAGTTTTATATACAAGTCACCATGATACAATATTGAAGTCTTACAAAGTATTAATTGTGAAAATTTTGAAAGCAGCAGCGATTGCCAATATCAATTCCTGTACATGCCTGCGTTTCTAAGTACATAAGGCAGCCCTTTATTCTTAGGTTTAATTAGATTATATCATAGTCCAGTTGGATATCTACCTCAAAACGTACAACAGTTATCTGATAAGAGCAATTGATATTTCTTTATTTCATTAATGATAGCAGATTGCTACCTCAAATAGATTAGACTACACGGGGAATAAACCAGTTCCCCTCACAAATCTTGGAATCATTCATCAATCCAGCCTCTGGCAGGTCTCTGTTTTTTTTAAGATAAACTTTGTAGGTTTTCAGTTCTCTTGGTGAAGACTATTAGTCCTTGATGTTCCAGAAACTAAAAAAGTACTTGATGTTCCTTCCCCATTCAACTAAGGTTGTTCACCTGCTTACTCAATTCATTCTCCATACTTTCAATAAGATATCCATGATCAATCTTTGGCCATGCAAATATCCCAAGATAGGTATTCTGTCCCTGAATAAGCTCCATTTGTGCCTCTAGTGTTTCCTTTCTCAGCTAAGAGCTTACATCTGGAGTTTCTAGACAGCAGATTCAGAGATGCACAATCAAAGATGACCTTATCTTATCGTAGGCCCCTGTTATTTTGACACACATGTTTTCTAAGGACATGTCACATTCATAGGTTAACTAGGCTAAGTAACTGAACTATATTTGGAGATCAGCTATGGTTCTACATCTGTCAGGGGTTCAGCTTTCCATGTAAGCCTAGTGGGTCTCAAGCGCAGCAGTACTGATGAAATTTTGTTGACTCAATTGAGCATCTTTGCTAATAGGTGAAATTATCCTTGCTAATAGTTGGCCATGTCCTTTTTATCTCCTAGTGGTGAAATTTAAGAGCATAAATGGCTAATGTGGAAGGAATGGTCCTTAGAATTAGACCTTTTGCTCAGGCAAAAGAAAAACTCAGGATTCAGGCACATTTATCTCGGTTCCCATTCATGACAGAATCTTCTGATACTACACCCAAAATATCTACACCAAACTAGCTAATCAACCACAAGCAACCTGAGTAGAAAACATCCAAATATTTCCAACGCGTATCAGCGCATATAAATAGCCCCCCTGCTCAAACCTTGCTCTCCATCAATCACTGCATTCAGCAGTAGCACATCCTACAAGACCAGAACTAGCACTGTACTTCCTCTCTGAATTGTAACAAATTGTCAAATTCAGTCTGAGAAATGGCCTCCACAGTTCTCATTTTCTCTGCATCTCTCCTTGTGCTGCCGTTCTTCTTGCATAGTGCTGATGCAGAGATTGGTAGCAGTAATGTGTTCAGCATGCAGAGCTACGGGGCTCACGGAGATGGACTCCATGATGACACCAAGGTAGATACATACAATGCAATGACATCAGAATACATTAACTGTTGATTTCTTCAGGAACAAATCATAGTTTCGAAAAGCCTAATCAGTGTTGTTGATTTGTGCGCAACCTTGTAGGCATTGGGAGATGCCTGGGCTGCAGCTTGCTCCTCTGCGAAACCTGCAGTTTTGCTCATTCCCAAGGGCAAGAAATACCTCACCAAGCACACAGTACTGTCTGGTCCATGCAAATCCAGCATCTTGTTGATGGTGAGACAGATACAAATGCATTAATATACATGCATTTATGTATTTTTCGTAACAAAAGAATCTGAATTTCCTTTTCATTTTCGTGCAAAATCTTCAGGTCAAGGGTAGTTTGGTGGCTTCTTCAGACAGGTCAGACTGGAGTAAGGAGACCATAAGGCACTGGATTCTATTCAGTGGTGTCACTGGTCTTACTGTCACTGGTGGTGGTACCATAGATGGAAATGGCAAGATTTGGTGGCAAAATTCATGCAAAACTAACTCAAAGCTGCCATGCACAGAAGCTCCAACGGTATGTATGTTTGACCATCTGCTTACCATAACATTCCAATGCAGCAACCATGATGACAATTTATCTCACAAACTCTTCCTTCTTTTTATTTAATTTGACAGGCCTTGACATTCTACTCCTGCAAGAATCTGAAAGTGGAGAACCTGAAGGTGGTGAACAGCCAGCAAATCCAGATTTCAGTGGAGGATTGCACCGATGTGAAGATGTCTCGCCTATCGATCACAGCACCAGAAACTAGCCCAAACACCGATGGCATCCACATCACACGCAGCCGAGATGTTGAGGTGACAGACTGCACGATCAAGACCGGGGATGACTGCATGTCGATCGAGGATGGAACCGAGAACCTGCATGTCAAGAACATGGTTTGTGGGCCGGGACACGGCATCAGCATCGGGAGCTTGGGCGATCACAACTCTGAAGCTTATGTCAACAATGTCACCGTCGACAGTGTCAGGCTGTATGGCACAACGAATGGAGCTCGCATCAAGACGTGGCAGGGAGGAAAGGGTTCTGCAAAGAACATCGTGTTCCAGAACATGGTCATGGACAATGTCTGGAACCCCATCATCATCGACCAAAACTACTGCGACTCCTCTACACCCTGCAAGCAACAGGTATATCAATTATACAAATCTAAACTAAATTTCATATGAAACTATGATGATCAAGTTGAATTTCTTCACCTATTAACTCATTTGCGCAGTTAAGCTTAACTTCAGATATATACAAATGTGTTGCAGAAATCTGCGGTGGAGGTGAGCAACGTGCTGTTCAAGAACATCAGGGGCACGAGTGCATCAGAGGAGGCTATAATGCTGCATTGCAGCAGCAGTGTACCTTGCCATGGCATAACCTTGGATAACGTCAAGCTCACTGTCATGGGAGGCAGCAGTGATGCGAAGAGTACCTGTCATAATGCAGAATGGAAGAAATCTGGGAGCATCAGTCCACAGCCATGTAGTTTCAGAAATTGATCTGAAACAGGATTTTTTTAAGTGGAAGATGTAGAGGAATAGATCTTTATAGAAGAATATATATATATAGAATAGAATGGAAAAATATGTAGTCGAAAACAACTTAAGTGAAACTTTGGTGGGATCACTGGGATTGGCCAAATGATGTAGAGGCTGCATTGATTTTCATTACTGGAAATCCCAAAAAAGAAGTTGGGATCACTGGGATATATGGTGAGAGTGACTTGGAGGTGTGCAAGCAGTTGATTATTGGTTGTAACTTATAGCATTGTAAATTCTCTATAATGTTTATGAATTTTCTAGGATTTCAAATGTTGTACATTGGAGTCATGTTTTTTTAAAGCAGGACCATGACTATAAGTCCATCTGCAACAGCCATAAAACGACACGAAAGGTGTCGCGCCTGTCCCTTAAGGGTTTCAGATCAGAGCTTTACACGAAGAGAACAAACCAGAAAACTACCTCTGAAACTTCCTACATAGGGCGCTAGGCCCGATTCTCAGTTGTTTATGTGAAAAAAGATTTCTGCCTCGTGCCAAACGGCAATTCAATCATTGATCAGTTCTGCAAGTGCAGTAGCTGTTCTCGCCTTGTTTTGGAAGATTCTATTGTTTCTTCCTTCCATATCTGCCAACACACAAGCTGGAAAAGGCAGTCAAAATTGCTCCCGTAGCGTTTACGTAAACGGCCCCGCTGCGCTAACCACAACTCCCCCAGGTTGGATCCGAATTGGGTCGGTGTCGCAAATTGTTCATTGCACCAGAGGCGCAGCTGCTGCCAAATAGTTTCCGAGTAAGTGCAATCCACAAAAAGATGTTGGCATGTTTCCTCGCTTGACTGGCACAACGGGTAGGAGGTAGGGTGCGGCCAATTTCTCTTAGCTAAATTCTCGGCTGTTCGACATTTCTTTTGCAAGAGAAGCCAAGTGAAGAATCTGACCTTGGCCGGTGCCCGTGATTTCCAAATGAGTCCCCAGAACTCTGAATTTTCAGTTGCAACGAAGAAAAGATCATATGCTGATATTGTGCTAAATAAGCCGTTTGCCATGTGCTTCCAAATCACTTTGTCCTCCTCTTGCCTCAAGCTGATGTTGTGTACCTCATCCCAAAGTTCAAAATATTGAGCCATTGCCTCGTTCGACAAGGAGCCCTGCAACCTCCGAACCCATTGGTTTTGATTCAGGGCTGCTTGCACTGTTAGCTTCCTTCCTGAAGTGAAAGTAAAAAGGGATAGGCCATCGCGTCGCCGGGCTTGCATCCCCTGTCCAATTGTGTGTCCAAAATTGTGTGCTTGCACCGTCGCCGAGAATATATGTCGTTCTTGCTCGGTGCAAGTCCTCAACCTCCCGGCCAAGGATGAGGTCAGTATTACTCCATGGTCTGTCTTTTTGCTCTATGAGATTCACTGGCCATCTTGTACAGAGTGCTTGCCCAAAGTTATTCAGGTTCTTGATGCCTAAGCATCCTTTCTTGATGGGGGAGCAAACCTTGCGCCACGATACAAGGCAATGCCCTATGCTAACCTCCTCCTGGCCCTTCCAAAGAAATCCTCGGCATTTCCTGTCGAATTCTTTGATCGCCCATTTAGGGAGTTGCATTACCGACATAAGATGGACAGGCAGTGCTGAAATTGTCGAATTGATCAAAGAAAGGCCGCCGTCAATGGTGAGCATCTTCGGTTTCCATCCGGCCATTCTCTTAGCAAGCTTATCAAACATTGTCTGGAGCTCTGTCTTTGTGGGTTTTCTTCGTGAGAGAGGCAGCCCTAGATAGGTAATTGGGAAATCTTCTGTATGGCATTGAAGCATTTCTTCCATAAGCTGTCGTTGCTCTGTTGAGCACCTGATTGGGGTTAAAGCACTTTTCGCAAAGTTTACCTTCAGCCCTGACACATCTCCGAATAGAGCTAGGATTTCCTTCACCGCCCTTGTCTCTCCTTCTGGCCTGAAGAAAATGATAACATCATCGACGTATAAAGATACCGCTGGTAGCCGCCGTCGTGGTTCCAGTGGAGGCAGTAGGTTGGCACTGCGCGCTTGAGCAAGCATGGCCTGTAAAACATCCATAGCTATCACGAACAAAAGTGGCGAAAGAGGATCGCCCTGTCTTAGCCCTCGAGCCGGCTTGATTGTTGGTGTCATCTCCCCATTTATAAGGATCTTTGTTCTTGCTATGTTGAAAATTGAAGCTAGCCAACGTCGCCATTGTGGGCTGAAACCTCGGAAGTGCATCAGTGAAAGTAGGAAGCTCCAAGATATCGTGTCAAATGCCTTTGTAATATCTAGTTTGAGGAGGATTGCTGATTTCTTCTGCCTATGCAAACGTTGCACCAAGCCCTTTACAAAGATGAAATTTTCATGAAGGCTACGGATTTTGATGAAAGATGTCTGAACCGGTGGCATAGCAACTACATCTTCGGTGTCAGGCGGTTCGCCAGGACTTTCGTGATCAGCTTGGAGAAGCTATGGATGAGGCTAATAGGCCTGAAATCTTTTAGCTGAGAAGGGTTTTCTTTCTAAGGGACCAAAACTGTAACACCCTGAGGTGTTTTTCCCTTTTTAAAAATCCAAAAGAAAATCGTAAAAGAAAAACGCTAAAATTAACTGGAGAGAACAAATATTTTTAAAAGCCAAATTCTAAATGGAAATGACATGGTAGGATTTTTCTTAAATTCTACATGTCAAAATACACTAACAGATTTTTAGTGGAATTTTCGAGCACTAGAAATAATTTTTAACCAATTAAAATCAAAATCGGAATTAATAAATCCTGGGAAATTCTTTTTCTCTCTCCTCCCGTACGTTTTCCCGCTCTTTTCCGCCCGTAGGCCGCCGGCCCGAGCCGACGGCCCATCCCTCTCCGCGCGCCCACCGTGATCGGGCCATCCCCAGCCCGACACGCGCCTCTCCTCCCTCTCTCCTCGCGGGCCGGCCAAAGGCCACGACCCGTTTAACCCTTGCGCCATGAATAAGTCCATTTCGCCTCCCCTTCACCCCGGGACGCCGACAGGTGGGGCCCGCCTGTCAGGCCATCGTCCCCTACCTCCGGCCACCCCGGCGCCATTTTCGCGCCCCTCTCCGCGCGGATCTCGCCGACCGCTCTCCCGCACGCCGGATCTCGCCGCCTTTACTCCTCCGCGTCCGTCGATCTTTAAAGCCCCCGCCGCCTCTCCCGTGCCCCTTAATGGCCGGAATTGATCGTCGGCCATCAATTCCCTATTCCCCTCTTCCCATTCACTCCGGCGAGTAATTCCGCCCTTATCCGGTCGCCGCCGACCTCCCCGCGACCTATTTAAGCATCCCCGCACCCTCGTCGTCCTCCCCACACCTTCACTCAAGCCGATCTCGCTCTCGTTTGCCCTCGCATCGTGCGCCCTTGCTTCGGAGCTCGCCGTTGGACTTTGGCCGCGATTTCCCGCCGCCCGAGTCGTTCCGACCTTCACCGCCGCCTCCCTCTCCGTCGTCGGCGTCCGTCCTCCCTCGGCCGCCTTCCCCGCGAGCTCCCACCGGCTCCCTCGCCACCGTCGCCGTTGTCTCCCTCAACTCCAGCAATTCCCGCGGTGAGCCGCCTCTCTCCCTTCGCTCTCGGCTGCTCGTGCCACCCTCTCGGGTGCGCGCGGCTCCGCCCGCGCGTGAGCCGCGGCACTCCGCCGCCCTGCGTCGCCGCCCGAATGGCACCAGCCGACCTCCGGCCACCGCCGCTGGCCGACCACGTCCTGCGCCCTTCCTCTCGGCCGTCCAATCGGCTTCGGCCGATCGGCACCATCCGTTCCCGCTCGCCCGTGTGGCACGCCACGCGGTCGCCACCTCGGTGCCATGTGTGCACCACGTGGTGCACCGCCCGTCCGGCCCGTGGACCCGGTCCACCGTGGACCGACGCTCCGCCGGACCGGCGACGCGCCCTCGGCCGCGACGCCCTAGCCGTTGACGCCTCCCGAGCTTTATTGCCCAATAAATCAATTAAGGATTTTTCTGTTTTAGTAAAAAAACCCAGAAAACTTTTAAAAATCATATCTTTTCAATCCGACCTCCGTTTTAGCCCATTCAAATTTCATTAAATTCATAAAAATGCCAAGAATCCATTAAAAATAGTTTTGTTCCCTGTTTGGTTGAATTGCTTGTTTGCCGTGTAGATCCTGGTAGTTTCGTCGTTCCGGTTTACTTCGAAGTCGTTCAAGTCGTTGCTGAAGTCCCCCAAGTCAAAGAGCAAGGAGAGTCATACTATATTATTGATCATATTGCTCTGATTTTGCTAAAACACCTATTTTACTCTATTAAATTGCATGTATTTTACAATGTCATTTCATGGGAAATAGTACACCACATATTTACGGTATGCCTTAGGTTTGACACTCCAAACCCTTTGATTAAACTTGGGAAAATAATATGATTAGATACAGGACTAGGTTATGCTTAGCCTGGCTTAGATTCACTAGCTCACTAAATGGGTCATTCTCACTTAATATGTGTCTCGTGGACATCTGTTCGGAAGATTAATAATTAGAGATTTAGGGAAACAAGATTAATAACTAAAATATGACAAATGGTGGGCTGTGGGTGCTATGGTTTTGGTTAGCGACGCCCATGGCAATTAAGGACCGGTTCACGGGACCCCTCGGGAGAATGACCGTGCAAACCACAAGCCGAAATGGGTAAGGTAGGTCCCATAGTGTAGTCTCTCCTAGCTGACGAGCCCATCGGCAAGGGTGAGCGGGATGGAGTTTCAGTCGGCCCCGGTATAAGGGTTGCTGGGCTGCCGGGTTCACCGAGGCACTCGGGGGGGCTGCCCACATCCCATGGTTCGGGAGTGGGGGCAAAACCTTGGTGGGGTTCGTTTGGTTAGTGAGGGGTTATACAAAAGGTCCTATCACAGTTTCCTTTCCGGGGTACCATGGTGGTATTCCAGCGCACGGGAGACCGTGTCGTGGGGCTGTGTCTTGTGGGGACAGTTGTACACCTCTGATCAGAGTAAAACTATTCGAATAGTCGTGCCCGCGGTAATGGGGCGATCAACCGAGCTCACCGTGATTAGTCTCACACTATTACACCCTGATTAATGGAACATGACTAGTATAGGTGGATGGGCTGGGCCTGTCGCAACGTGGGAATAACGTTGGACAGTGGTGGTTTCAAAATGCCTCAATTACTTAAATTATTGTTGTTTTGACTGTGGTTCAAAATCCTTATTGTTTGAAAAACCCTTGTTGTTTGCGCAAAAGCAAACCTTAGCCAAACCCTTATCTTCCCTGCATTCATTTCTCTCCCCCTTCCGGTGTGACTTGCTGGGTACGTGGAAGTACTCATCCTTGCCTCTTCACCAGAACCTGAGCAAGAAGCTGAAGAAGAAGACGAAGTGGAGTAGGCTTTGTCCTACACTCTGGAAGTTGCCTGTGGAGTGGTCGAAGCCACGTGGCCAGCGTCAAGCTTTGGCTTAGGCCCCTTTTCTTTTTTTCGTTGCTCTTTTGTAATCTTTGTGTAATGTTTCTCAGACGTGGAACTGTAATATCAACAATTGTCGTATGTGTACCCTGGTTGGTCCTGGACAGGGATCTTAATACACATATAGCTTTGGAAATTCGGGTGTGAATTTCTGGGCGTGACAAGTTGGTATCAGAGCCAAATTCCTGACGGTAGGAAAAGCCAAATGGAAAAACCTTAGGAGCCCTCTGAACCTTTTTCATATGCATAAGTCCTGGCTTTTGGAGTCATTTCGGGAAAATGGGTATTGTTTCCTCGAGATTGGGAAGAATTTTGAGTCTCTTTCAAAACGGAGAATTTTGAAAACCAGGTTAGTCTAAGTGATAGGATTTCGAAGCTAAATTTTGAAAAAAAAACATCTGCACTCTTTATTCGACCGTCAGTCGGGATTTTCTTAGGGATCAAAGTCCTAAGTCGAGATAGGAGGGAATGGTAGCCGATTTTATATTATAACTAAGCATCTATTTTTAAGCATTATTGCATCATTTAGGGGATGTCGTTAGAAGCTTTACTTAGCCTCATGAAAATGTTTCTCAAAAACCCTCTTTTTCTCGTTTACTTTACTTGAGTCCTTTACCGTTTATGTAACTTGGGTTTGAGCATGCATTGATCCCCTACCTTGTCTTCTCTAGATGGCAGGCCGTCTAGTCACCCACAATGATCAGGGCTTGAAGGGTTTCGTCGCAGAGCTGGCGAGGATGGCCTTGGCAGTAGGCTATCCGGATGCTCCCGAGTACACTGTCGTCTCACCGTTATGCAGTGAGTTGCCCCACCAAGTCCGCCTGGAGATGCACGGGTTCGTCGGCACCAACATCCCGAACATGGTGGTCACTGCTTCGGGAGGAACGGATGAGCATGCTTGCCAAGAGGCTGCATATCTGATGCTGGCCTGGATGAGGGAGATGCAAGACTATCATCTCCACCACTCTGCCTATCGGTACCATTCCCGGTGTGGAAGTTCATCAGTAGTCAACTCCTTTCAATCTGCCGAAGGGGAGAACGATAACACCACCTTCTCTCACATGAGGACTGTGATTGAAGGGTTGGATAAGATGCACGCAGATCTCCACATGGCAGCAAAGGTCCTGAACGACCAGAAGATCCTAAGGATCAAGAGCTTGAAGGATGAAGTGGATCGTCTCAAGAGAGAAATCGCCAGTCTGAAGGGACTTGCACCTCCCAACATCCTTCGGATCAGGATCACGCCGCGGAAGAACACCAAGGCCCCGGTGCGGATGCAGCTGGCGTCCAGGGTTCCCCTTCCTGCACCGCCACCTTTCCCAGTTCCGGCCCCAGTGCTAGATCCTACTCCTGCTCTGGTCCCTACCCGGAGCAGAGGAGGAGGATGGATCTCTGTGTCTAGCAGCAGCAAAGGTAGTAGCAGCGGCAACTCCAAGAGCCCCGGGAGAAAAGAAGAGTTAATAAGCTCTTGGAGCCGCTCGAAGAAAAAGGAAGACGGGAACTCCCAAAGGAGTGGTTTCGACTCCTCCGACCGCGGAAGCCGCTCCGACCCCTAGAGTGTCGCCACCCTTAGTTTACCGTTTTCCTAGTTTTCCTGTTTGCTTAGTTGTTGTGTGTTAGGAGTGTTATGCGTGGGTAATGGTCAACCTGTATCAAGTGTGGGTATGGGTTGCCCAATTAAGGATGTTGAGTGTGTTTTAGTGTTTTAAATAAAGAACATATTAAAACAAGTAATAAAGATCAGCTTCCCTGTCCAATCTGTTTTACTCCTCCCGCCTTGTTGTTTCCACTCCTTCAGATGGTGAACACCAGGAACGGTAGTGCCAACACCAGCACTGAGTCAGCTGAGAACAACACCATAACCAATGCTAACAACCCACCTCCTCCACCCGAGAACATCACTTTGGCTCAAGTCTTAGCCAACCAGACCCAGATGATGGCTACAATGATGCAGCAAATGCAACAACAGCATCAACAGATGCAGTTGCAAATGATGCAACAATTTCAACAGTAGAACCAGAATCAACACGACCATTTCGTACCACCACCTCCCCCACAAAATAAACTGTCAGAGTTTCTTCGGGTCCGACCCCCAACTTTCTCCAGCACCACCAACCCCATGGAGGCTAATGATTGGATCATCACCATAGAGAAGAAGTTGGAACTTCTCCAATGCATGGACCAAGAACGGGTGTCCTTCGCCACCCACCAACTCCAAGGCCCCGCCTCAGCCTGGTGAGACAACTTCTTGGTTATCCGTCGGGCGGATGCACTGCGGTTACTTGGGCGAGTTACGCCACCAATTCCGGAAGGTGCACATCCCCGGGGAAAAGAGTCGAGAAAAGAGGGAGTTCAGATCCCTGGAGCAAGGCACTCGGACGGTCACCGAGTATCTGCACGAGTTTAATCGCTTAGCGCGATACGCTCTAGAGGACGTACGCACTGACGCCGAGCGTCAAGAAAAGTTCTTGGCCGGGCTGGACGATGAATTAACGGACAAACTCATCTCCGGAGAATATCTCGACTTCGAGAAGTTAGTCGACAAAGCCATCCGTCAAGAAGATCAACGCAATAAAATGCTCAAAAAACGAAAGGCTACTCAGTTTAGGCCACAACCTCAGTAGGGGAATCCCCAACGGCCGCGTTTCACCCCGTGTGGTCAAAGTGGACCTACCACTATGATCGTCCATCAACATCGCCCATACCATCCCGGGAATTTCCAACCCAGTGGAAGTCGTCCCGGACAGCTGCAGCGGAACCCGGCTCTGCGTCCGCCAACGGTGCAGCCGCCGCCTCAAATCAAGCCAGTACCACCAAAGGACTCGGGATTCAAACCGGGCAACTGTTTCAACTGTGGAGAACCTGGACATTTCACAGACAAGTGTTCAAGACCAAAACACGTGCCCCGGTTCATCCAGGCAAGAGTGAATCATGCTTCGGCAGAGGAGGCATAGGACGCACTGGATGTCATACTGGGTATGTTCCCTGTGAACTCCTTTAATGCATCAGTCCTGTTTGATTCGGGTGCAACCCATTCTTTCATATCAAAAGCATTTGTGGGGACACATGGGTTGTCGGTGTTAAAACTTAAGATACCCATGCGGGTTCAAACTCCCGGGAAACATTTGGACACCGCCCACTTTTGCCCTTCAGTGGCAATAGAAATCCAAGGATCCCCCTTTCTAGCCAATCTTATCCTTCTAGAATCAAAAGGCCTGGATGTCATCCTTGGGATGGACTGGTTGATCCGTCATAAAGGTCTGATCGATTGCACAAGCCGCACGATCTCCTTGACCAATGACGAAGGAAAGAAAGTGATTTACCGCTCCCCTAAACCATTGAGGGTAGTGGCAAGTCTGAATCGGATCTCGGCTAAGAAGAAACCCGAAGAGAAAGGAAAGGACAAGGTGAAGTTAGAAGATATTCCCGTGGTTTGTGAGTATCCAGAAGTCTTCCCGGAAGACCTAACCATGATGCCACCTGAAAGAGAAATAGAGTTTCGGATTGACCTAGTCCCTGGCACTGCTCCGATCCACAAGAGACCCTATAGAATGGGAACCAATGATTTGGCAGAGGTCAAGAAGCAAGTAGATGAACAGATTCTGAAGGGTTATATCTGCGCGAGCACATCGCCCGGGTGCTCCAGTATATTTGTGGAGAAAAAGGATAAGACCAAGAGGATGTGCGTCGACTATCGTGCACTCAACGAGGTCACTATCAAGAACAAGTACCCTCTCCCTAGGATCGACGATCTGTTCGATCAATTAAAAGGAGCAAAGGTGTTCTCAAAGATAGACCTGCAGTCAGGCTATCACCAGCTAAGAATTCGAGAGGAGGACATTCCCAAGACCACCTTCATCACTCGGTACGGTCTGTACGAGTGCACGGTCATGTCCTTCGGACTTACCAATGCCCCAGCCTTTTTCATGAACTTGATGAACAAAGTGTTCATGAAATTCCTAGACAAGTTCATCGTAGTGTTCATCAACGACATCTTGATCTAATCCCAGTTGGAAGAGGAACACGAGCACCATCTCCGGTTGGTACTTGAAAAGTTAAGAGACCACTAGCTCTATGCTAAGTTTAGCAAATGTGCCTTCTGGTTGAAGGAAGTGCAATTCCTCGGACATATCGTGAATGCCCAAGGAGTTGCAGTGGACCCTTCCAATGTGGAAGCAGTAACCAAATGGACTTCACCCAAAACCGTCACCCAGATCAGAAGTTTTCTAGGACTTGCGGGATATTACCGTCGGTTCATCAAGAACTTCTCAAAGATTGCCAAGCCTTTGATGCAGTTGTTAAAGAAGGATGAAAATTTTATATAGACTGCCGAGCGCAACCAGAGTTTTGAAACTCTCAAGAGAAAACTGGTGTCCGCACCCGTACTGATCTTGCCAGATCAAACCAAGGATTTCCAAGTCTATTGCGATGCATCTCACCAAGGGTTAGGTTGTGTGTTGATGCAAGAAGGAAAAGTGGTCGCTTATGTTTCCCGCCAATTGAGACCTCATGAGTCTAACTACCCAACGCATGACTTGGAACTAGCAGCAGTCGTCCATGCTTTGAAAATATGGCGACATTACCTCGTCGGTAATCGATGTGAAATATATACGGATCATAAGAGCCTGAAATACATTTTCACCCAACCGGATTTGAACCTCCGTCAGCGAAGGTGGTTGGAGTTGATCAAGAATTATGATCTAAGTATACACTATCACCCTGGCAAAGCTAACGTGGTAGCTGATGCTTTGAGCCGAAAGAGTTACTGCAACTCTATTCACATAGAAGGGAAATGTGAACAGTTACAACAGGACCTAGAGCGCCTAAACCTGGGAATTGTCGAACCCGGATTTGTGGCCGCTCTTGAAGCCCAACCTACACTCTTAGACCAAATTCGCATAGCTCAAGCCTCGGATCCGGACATAACTGAGCTTAAGAAGAACATGAGGGTTGGAAAAGCTCGTGACTTCACGGAAGATGAGCACGGAACCATATGGATGGGCAACAGGATATGTGTGCCAGAAGATAAGGAATTGAAGAAGTTAATCCTTACTGAAGCTCATCAGAGTCGGTATTCTATCCACCCGGGAAGTACCAAGATGTACCAGGACCTTAAGGAGAAATTTTGGTGGGTTAGCATGAAAAGAGAAATAGCAAAGTTCGTGGCACTATGCGACGTATGCCAGTGAGTGAAGGCAGAACACCAGAGGCCTGTTGGATTACTACAGCCACTCCAAATCCTGGAATGGAAGTGGGAGGAAATTGGGATGGATTTCATCACCGGTTTACTTCGGACATCGTCAGGACATGATTCTATCTGGGTTATCATCGACCGCCTCACTAAAGTGGCTCATTTTATCCCAGTGCTTACCACCTATACGGGCAGAAGGTTAGCGGAATTGTACCTTGCAAGGATTGTGTGTCTTCATGGGGTACCCAAGAAGATAGTGTCTGATCGTGATAGTCAGTTCACCTCCAAGTTTTGGCAGAAGCTACAAGAGGAACTTGGCACCCGGTTGAATTTTAGCACAACCTATCACCCACAAACTGATGGTCAGACAGAGCGTGTAAACTAGGTTTTGGAAGATATGTTGTGAGCTTGTGCTCTGGATTTCGGAGGAGCTTGGGATAAGAGCCTGCCCTATGCAGAGTTCTCCTATAACAACAGTTATCAAGCCAGTTTACAGATGGCACCTTTCGAAGCGCTTTATGGACGAAAGTGTCGTACCCCGCTTTTCTGGGATCAGACCGGCGAACGTCAGTTGTTTGGGACTGAAGTGTTAAGTGATGCCGAAGAGAAAGTCATAATCATAAGAGAAAGGCTGAAAGTTGCACAGTCTCGTCAGAAGAGTTATGCAGACAACCGCCACAGAGAGCTAGTTTTCAAAGTCGGAGACTATGTATATCTTCGTGTCACCCCACTTCGGGGAGTACACCGATTCCAAACCAAGGGCAAGTTGGCACCACGCTATGTGGGACCATATCGGATTCAAGAGCGACGAGGTGAAGTAGCCTACCAACTCGAACTGCCACCCACCATGGCGGGAATCCATGACGTTTTCCACGTCTCCCAACTCAAGAAGTGTCTGAGAGTTCCGGAAGAACAGGCCAGTTCAGATCAGATCGAAATCCAAGAAGATCTGACTTATATGGAGAAACCAGCACGTATCCTCGAAACCAGTGAGCGGAGAACCTGGAACAAGGTTATCAGGTTCTGCCGAGTTCAATGGACTCATCACTCCGAAGAAGAAGCCACTGGGAAAGGGAAGATGAGCTAAAGGCCGCTCATCCCTATTTGTTCGCTACACCTCCGAATCTCGGGTCGAGATTCCGTTTAAGGGGGTAGGTTTGCAACACCCGAGGTGTTTTTCCTTTTAAAAATCCAAAAAAACCATAAAAGAAAAAGCTGGAATTAATCGGAGAACAAATAATTTTAAAAGCCAAATTCTAAATGGAAATGTCATGGTAGAATTTTTCTTAAATTCTACATGTCAAAATACACTAACAGGATTTTTAGTGGAATTTTCGAGCACTAGAAATAATTTTTAACCAATTAAAATCAAAATACAAATTAATAAATCCCAGGAAATTCTTTTCTCTCTCCTCCCGTACGTTTTCCCGCTTCTTTTCCGGCCAGTGGGCCGCCGGCCGAGCCGCGGCCCATCCCTCCCACGCGCGCCCGGCCGGCGGCCGTCCCCACCGATGCGCGCCTCTCCTCCCTCTCTCCCTCGCGGGCCGGCCAAAGGCCGCGTCCCGTTTAACCCTTGCACCGCGAATAAGTCCATTTCGCCTCCCCTTCACCCCGGGACACCGACAGGCCGTCGTCCCCTACCTCCGGCCGTCCCGGCGCCATTTTCGCCGCCCCTCTCCACACGGATCTCGGCTGACCGCCTCTCCCGCACGCCCGGATCTCGCCGTCTTTACTCCCCTCCTCGTCCGCCGACCTTTAAAGCCATCGGCCGCCTCTCTCATGCCCCTTAATGGCCAGAATTGATCGCGGGCCATCAATTCTCTATTCCCCTCTCCCCATTCACTCCGGCGAGTAATTCCGCCCTTATCCGGTCGCCGCCGACCTCCCCGTGACCTATTTAAGCATCCTTGCACCCTCGGCGTCCTCCCACACCTTCACTCAAGCCGATCTCGCTCTCGTTTGCCCCCACACCGTGCGCCCTTGCTTCGGAGCTCGCCGTCAGACTTTGGCCGCGATTTCCCGCCGCCCGAGTCGTTCCGACCTTCACCGCCGTCTCCCTCTCCATCGTCGGCGTCCGTCCTTCCTCGGCCGCCCTTCCCCGCGAGCTTCCACCGGCTCCCTCGCCGCCGTCGTCGTCGTCTCCCTCAACTCCAGCAATTCCCGCGGTGAACCGCCTCTCTCCCTCCGCTCTTGGCCGCTCGTGCCGCCCTCTCGGGTGCGCGCGGCTCCGCCCGCGCGTGAGCCGCGACACTCCGCAGCCCCGCGCCGCCGCCCGAATGGCACCAGCCGACCTCCGGCCACCGGCAGCCGCCGCCGGTCGACCGCGCCCCGTGCCCTTCCTCTCGGCCGTCCGATCGGCTTCGACCGATCGGCACCGTCCGTTCCCGCTCGCCCGCGTGGCACGCCACATGGTCGCCACCTCGGCACCACGTGTGCGTCACGTGGTGCACCGCCCGTCTGGCCCGTGGACCTCGTCCACCATGGACTGGCGCTCCCACGGACTGCTCACGTCAGCCCTCGGCTGCTGACGTCAGCTCTAGCCGCTGACGCCTCCCCCGGGCTTTATTGTGCAATAAATCAATTAAGGATTTTTCTGTTTTAGTAAAAAACCCAGAAAACTTTTAAAAATCATATCTTTTCAATCCGACCTCCGTTTTAGCCCATTCAAATTTCATTAAATTCATAAAAATGCCAAGAATTCATTAAAAATAGTTTTGTTCCCTGTTTCAGTAGCTTTTTAGCCTGTTTTGTTGAATTGCTTGTTTGCCATGTAGATCCCGGTAGTTCCACCGTTCCGGTTTACTTTGAAATCATTGTGGAAGTCCCCCAAGTCGAAGAGCAAGGCAAGTCGTACTATATTATTGATCATATTGCTCCCATTTTGCTAAAACACATGTTTTACTCTATTAAATTGCATGTATTTTACAATGTCATTTCATGGGAAATTGTACACCACATATTTAGTTTATGCCTTAGGTTTGACACTCCAAACCCTTTGATTAAACTTGGGAAAATAATATGATTAGATACAGGACTAGGTTATGCTTAGCCTGGCTTAGATTCACTAGCTCACTAAATGGGTCATTCTCACTTAATATGTGTCTCCTGGACATCTGTTCGGAAGATTAATAATTAGAGATTTAGGGTAACCGGATTAATAACTAAAATATGACAAATGATGGGCTATGGGCGCTATGGTTTTGGTTAGCGGTGCCCATGGCAATTAAGGACCGGTTCACGGGACCCCTCGGAAGAATGACCGTGCAAACCACAAGCCGAAATGGGTAAGGTAGGTCCCGAATGTAGCCTCTCCTAGCTGACGAGCCCATCGGCAAGGGTGAGCGGGATGGAGTTTCAGTCGGCCCCGGTATAAGGGTTGCTGGGCTACCGGATTCACCGAGGCACTCGGGGGGGCTGCCCACATCCCAGGGTCCGGGAGTGGGGGCGAAACCTTGGTAGGGTTCGCTTGGTTAGTGGGGTGTTGTACGAAAGGTCCTATCGCAGTTTTCTCCGGGGTACCATGGTGGTATTCTAGCGCACGGGAGACCGTGTCATGGGGCTGTGTCTTATGGGGACAGTTGTACACCTCTGATCAGAGTAAAACTATTCGAATAGTCGTGCCCGCGGTAATGGGGCGATCAACCGAGGTCACCATGATTAGTCTCACACTATTACACCCTGATTAATGGAACATGACTAGTATAGGTGGATGGGTTGGGTCTGTCGTAACGTGGGAATAACGTTGGACAGTGGTGGTTTCAAAATGCCTCAATTACTTAAATTACTGTTGTTTTGACTGTGTTCAAAATCCTTATTGTTTGGAAAACCCTTGCTGTTTGTGCAAAAGCAAACCTTAGCCAAACCCTTGTCTTCCCTGCATTCATTTCTCTCCTCCCTTCCGGTGTGACTTGCTGGGTACGTGGAAGTACTCATCCTTGCCTCTTCACCAGAACCTGAGCAAGAAGCTGAAGAAGAAGACGAAGTGGAGTAGGCTTTGTCCTACACTCTGAAAGTTGCCTGTGGAGTGGTCGAAACCACGTGGCCAGCGTCAAGCTTAGGCTTAGGCCCCTTTTCTTTTTTTCGCTGCTCTTTTATAATCTTTTTTAATGTTTCTAAGACGTGGAACTGTAATTTCAACAATTGTCGTATGTGTACCCTGGCTGGTCCTGGACAGGGATTTTAATACACATATAGCTTCGAGAATTCAGGTCTGAATTTGGGCGTGACAAGAACTATTATTGTTGAGTTCAACAAGTGCAGATTGATTGTTGCTAGAAGCGAACTTGTTTATGGCATTTAAAACATCTTGCTTAATGGTCTCCCAGCAGAGCTTGTAGAACATGCCCGTGAATCCGTCCGGCCCCTGGAGATTTCGAAGGATTTCACTGACCTCACAAACCTCTTTCTCGGTAAAGTTATCTTCTAAGGAGGCCAGATCTGCTGGAGCAATCCCTATTTTATCAAAGTGCAGGCGCTTTGATGTAGTACCCTCTGGCTGTAGGAGGTTCTGGAAGAAGTTGGCAGCATAAGCTTTAGGTCTGGTTGAGTTGAGGCAATTATCCCATCATGTTCTAGCCTCAGGACCAGCAGTTTTCTTCTTGAGTTAATTTTAAGATGGAAGAAAGCAAATCCTGCATCACCTTCTCTCAGAGTAAACACCTTTGCTCGTTGACGCGGTCGAATTCGCTCCAATGAGGCCAGGGCAAGGCAACGTCCTTTACAAATTGCCCTAAGCTTTCTCTCCTGTTCTGACAGCTGCCTGGAGTCTTGTGCTGAATCAAACCGGAAAATGATTTCATTGGCTACTTGTAGTTGTAACCTGAAGTTGCTAAGCCTTCTCTGACCCCAAGATGCCAGCGTTTTGCTCAATCTTTTCAATTTCACGTGTAGGACAACATAAGGATCTGACTCCACCACAGGTTCCATCCAACTTTGGTGTACAACTTCGGCAAAGCCCTCAAGTTTAGCCCAGAAAGATTCAAAAGCAAATCTTTTTGGTCTTGTACCTTTTTCCCCACAAGTTAGCGGTAGAGGGGTGTGGTCCGAAACCGAAGAACTCAATGCTTGCAAAAATGTCTGCTGGAATTCCTCTTCCCACTGTGTGCAAACAAGTACCCTGTCAAGCTTCACCAGAGTTGGCTGCCGCTGTTCGTTGCTCCATGTGTATCGCCTGCCGTAGAGATAGAGCTCTCGAAGCTCTAGCTCATTCAATTTGTTTCGGAAAGCATTCATCATTCTTCGGTTGATCCTGCTGTTGTTTTTGTCCTGGGCCGAGGCTATCAAGTTGAAATCGCCAGCAATTACCCAAGGTCCCTGAGTATTAGCTCTGATCTGTGATAACTCCTCCAAGAAAAGTAACTTGTCAGAGTCTAACTGTGGCCCATATACTGAAGTAAGTGTCCAAGGTCTGTCTGCCAGAGGCCAATTCAACACCACAGAGATTGACCATAACCCCCTATGTACAAGGTTGCCCTGAAGAATATTTCCTTTCCAGGCCACTATAATCCCCCCTCGAGTGCCTTGAGCCTGCAGGCTGACAAAACAATCAAATTCTGCCCCACAGGTTTCAAAGATTGTGAAAGCAGAAACATCATCTAGCTTTGATTCTTGCAAACATACAACGAAAACTCCACTGGACCTTACTAAGTCCTTCACAACTCCTCTCTTGACCGGGGCGTTAAGTCCCCTTACATTCCAACAAAGTAGACTAAAACAGAAATAGTTCGACGACTTTACAAAGAATGCTTCTTCTTCAGCAGCAGGCAGGGCTTGACAGCTGGGGCACTGGAAGAGTGATGTCCACCTCCAGCTGCAACCTCGCCGGGGCAGCAGCAATCTGCACATCAAGCAACGTCGCAAGTGCTTCGACATGTTCCGAGGAAAGCTGCCTTTGAAAGAGAGAATCATAAGCTTCAAATGCTTCTGTTGTGACCTCGGTCTCTTACAGGGAGAGTGAAAAGTACTTCGATTGCTTGCACATGTTTCACATGTTTCACGATTTTTGTTCTGGAAATACTTAGCATAACCACAGTGCCATAGCTACTAAGCTACCACTATAATCAAAAGGATGAATTGAAAGAACAAAATAAACTGAACTAATGCATATAGATGTCAGCTGAGTCTGTCCTAAAAGGCATCCATAAACCAAATTAAGTAGTAGTTGTTGTTCCTTCCCACATTCAACTAAGGTTGTTCACTGGCTCACTCAATGCATTCCCCATACTTTCAACAAGATATCCATGATCAATGTTTTGGCCATGCAAATATTTCCAGGTAGGCAACCTTTCACTTAATAAGTTCCCTTTGAGCCCCAAGTGTTTCCTTTCCCTTAATAATCTGAAGTATCTAGACAGCTCTTTTTTTTTAAAAAAAACAATGTAGACAACAGATTTTTCACATATGCATGATCAGACATAAGCATATGTCATCATATTGACTCACATGTTTTGTAACACCATACCACTTTCAAGGATAATTAGGCCATGTAATTAAACAATATCTGAGACCAGGTATGGCATCTAAGCACATCTGTCAGGGGTTCAGTTTTCATGTAAGCCTGGTGGGTCTGAATTCTGAAGTGCAGCAGTAGTAATGAAATTTTATTGTTTCAATCGAACATCTTTACTAATAGGTGAGATAAAACTCCTAATGTCCTAATTTTCTCTCCTAATGGTGAAATTTAAGAGCATAAATGGGCAATCTTCAAGGAAATAAGGAATTGTCCTTAAAAGTAGACCTCTTGCTGAAGCAAAACTGGAACGCGAGATTGAGGCACATTTATCTCGGTTCCCATGCTGACAGAATCTTCTGATACTACACCCCAAAAATCTACACCAAACTAGCTAATCAACCACAAGCAACCTGAGAAGAAAACATCCAAAGATTTCCAACGCGTATCGAAGCATATAAATAGCTCCCCTGATCAAACCCATGGTCTCCATCAATCACCACATCCAGCAGCATCACATCCTACAAAGAACAGAACTGTTCCTTTCTCTGATTCTCTCTGACTTGTGACAAAGAAATTCTGAGAAATGGCCTCCACAGTGCTCGTTTTCTCTGCATCTCTCCTTGCACTGTTCTTCTTCTTAGGTTGTGCCAATGCAGATGTTGGCAGAAACGTGTTCAGCATCCAGAGCTATGGGGCTCATGGAGATGGACGCCATGATGACACCAAGGTAAGTACAACGCAATAACATAATTGCTCTATTTACTAGCAAATCATAGTTTCTAAAACCTAACCACTGTTGTTTTTGTGTGTCACATTGTATAGGCATTGGTAGATGCCTGGGCTGCAGCTTGCTCTTCTGCGAAACCTGCAGTTGTGCTCATCCCCAAGGGCAAGAAATACCTCACCAAGCACACAACACTGTCTGGTCCATGCAAATCCAGCATCATGTTGATGGTGAGACATGATTTATCATAAATGCATAAGTTTATATACATATGTATATACATTTCTTCTTAAGAAAAGAATCTGAATTTCCTTTTCATTTTCGTGCAAAATCTTCAGGTGAAGGGTAGTTTGGTGGCTTCTCCAGAGAGATCAGACTGGAGCAAGGAGACCATAAGGCACTGGATTCTGATCAGTGGTGTCACTGATCTTACTGTCACTGGTGGTGGGGCCATAGATGGAAATGGCAAGATTTGGTGGCAAAACTCATGCAAAACCAACTCAAAGCTGCCATGCACAGAAGCTCCAACGGTACGTATATGCTTAAATCCCAATCCAGCAACCGACCTTGATGACATTTTATCTCACAAACTCTGCCTTCTTTTTGTCTAATTTGACAGGCATTGACATTCCACTCCTGCAAGAATCTGAAAGTGGAGAACCTGAAGGTGGTGAACAGCCAGCAAATCCAGATTTCAGTGGAGGATTGCACCGATGTGAAGATGTCTCGCCTATCGATCACAGCACCAGAAACTAGCCCAAACACCGATGGCATCCACATCACACGCAGCCGAGATGTTGAGGTGACAGACTGCACGATCAAGACCGGGGATGACTGCATGTCGATCGAGGATGGAACCGAGAACCTGCATGTCAAGAACATGGTTTGTGGGCCGGGACACGGCATCAGCATCGGGAGCTTGGGTGATCACAACTCTGAAGCTCATGTGAACAATGTCACCGTCGACAATGTCAGGCTGTATGGCACAACGAACGGAGCTCGCATCAAGACGTGGCACGGAGGAAAGGGTTCGGCGAAGAACATCGTGTTCCAGAACATGGTCATGGACAATGTCTGGAACCCCATCATCATCGACCAAAATTACTGCGACTCCTTATACCCTGCAAGCAACAGGTACACAAAGTTAAACTTAACTTTTGACATAAAATTACCATTACCAACTTGAATTTTTTTTCTCCTATTGTTAATTCATCTGTGCGGTTAAGCTTAACATCATATATATCTTTTTGTTGCAGAAATCTGCGGTGGAGGTGAGCAATGTGCTGTTCAAAAACATTAGGGGCACGAGTGCATCAGAGGAGGCCATCATGCTGCATTGCAGCAGCAGTGTGCCTTGCCATAGCATAACCTTGGAGAACGTCGAGCTCACTGTGAAGGAAGGTAGCAGTGATGCCAAGAGCACCTGCCAGAATGCAGAATGGAAGAAATCTGGGAGTGTCAGTCCTCAGCCATGTGGTTTCAGGAACTGATTTGGAGCAGCTTGGAACATCCTTGGAGGATTATAAAGAAGTATTCGGTGATGGTGATGATTCACCACTGGCATGTGGGACCACTGAAAGGGAACTTTTATCTATTCCCTTATTCCCTCCACAACCTGCTAGCAAGCTACTAGCTTTTTTTTTACTATTTGTCTTTTCGGTTTACTAAAAGGATAAGAGAACGTTTTGATGAGTCTTAGATTACGTTACATGGATCAAATACAATTTTCATATAGGTAATTTATATTGTTTGGTTGTTTTATCGGTTGGAGCAACTATGGTTGGACATATGTGTAAAAAATAATATCAACGATGACCATAGATTGAAGAGTGGAAATATTTTTTTCCTACCGTGTATGATTGGTTATTTTTTAAAATCCTGTTGCAACGCACGGACATTTAATAGATAATGAAGCTAAAGATACAGAAGTATATATACAGAAGAACATGTACAGTAGGAATACATGACGTTTTCAGAAGTTCATATGCACATAAGTGTATAATAATTTGCAATTGAGATTATCTATTGTAGCTTATACCATTCTAAATCATGGGAGAATGCAATCATCAATGTTGACCATCAGATGTGATATGTGCTGCTGAGATTGAGGAGCATATTTGTAATTTACTGTTTGCAAGTTTTTTTTCTCCTCTTTTTTCTCTAGTGTAATTAAAATCAAATGTTGTAGAATTGCTGTAATGTTTATATTGACACCGAACTGAGAAAATCGACTGCATCTGATAATATGAAAAGCACACAAATCAGTCTGCTTCAAAAAGGACACTTACGGCATTCAGATATCAAAGGAAAGAACAAGTAACTACAGGAATACAGCATCTGGGAAATAAAACTCCAGAGTTGCATGAAATTTACAGCTTCTCCACAACTGAATAACAGAGGGCACAGATGATGGCAACTCCAGAGTTGCATGAAATTTACAAATACGATTACAACCAGAGCAGTCCTCCACAGTACCATTAAGTAAAAAAACACATCTCGTTGGGAAATAAGACTGTCATCACAAGCGGAAATTGGTAAATAATTTCTGGAGACATGCACAAAAGTACACCACTTTTCACCCCTTTTCCCATTTTGTTTGGGCAGAAGAAATATAAGATAGCAGAACAACCATGACAGGTATCACATATTAAACTGAGGATAGGTCAAAAAGTTGAAAACCGACGATTTCAGCTACCTGACCGATTGTCCAGATGTTAAGTAGCATGCAGTCTAAACAGCATTCACAATCACAGAACAACACATTTTTGAACAATTTTATCTGCATTGCTGGAAAGTTCGCCACCATGAACCTAGTAACCTTGATTAGCCATACATGGGATCCCCAAATTCTTCCAGTACGAACTTACATCTGGAGAACATTGTACATGGCGGTTCAAAAGACATACAAGATTTGCAACATGGGGGGATCCTGATACACTACAGCCTACACTCTACAGAATCACCACACCAGCCCTTCTGCATTTATCGAAATTATCACCTAAACACAGTCATATTCCAAACCAAAAGTGGATCAGATTTGCAGATCCATTGGAAGAGATGATGCGGTCGCTACCTTCTCACGGAGGTTGAACTTCCTGGCTATATATGGTCGAACATCCTCAACGCCAACCAAGCTTTCCAAGAATGGGAGCAGTTTCAACAACTCCTGATCATTAGGATCATCAAACCAGCTTTCTATAGGAATGCCATTATCTAACTGGAATCCAAAAGCCTGTAAGCAGGACATCAGTACATTATTCATGTCCCCATAAGCATAACAATAATAATTGACAGGGATCTACAAATATGGAGCTGAATAAAATGCATAATTTCAGAACTAAAAGGTACATGCTACTGCTAAATATAATTACTTAGTTAGAGTTCCTGAAAAGAGCCCTATGCCCTTTAAGTCTAAAGGTGTGAGCCTAAGTGTCTATGAACTACCAGTGAAAGCCAATAGCAAGGATTTTGCTTTGTAATTTATATTACTACAAAACTAACTCTAGTTGCAAAAACATGGTACCAATTTTGAACAATGTTATTGTCTAAAAAATGTTAGTTTCATGATGAAAATGGCATGAGCAAATATATGATATTAGCCAAGGTCGACTCTTGAGGTTGAAAAGTAAAAAGAATATATATAATTTACTTTTTTTACTGGAGATAGTGAAATTTTGGATAATCTTGAAGAGACCATGCAAGTAATAAGGAAACTATATGTCACAAGTCACAACAATGGGCAAGTTACTAGAGACACCTAGCATAGTTAACAGCTTCGATCACAACCCCTGGTAACTGATACATGCACACCTATATTTGCAGTCACCGACCACTATAACACAATGTATATCCACCAACGAACAAATAGGCTTTTCAGTGCAAATATAAACCACTAAAACCAGGATAAAGTTAACATAGATTGAACAGAAGTTGTCAAACAGAAATTGAGATGGCTAAGTGCATACCTGTGGAGAGTTATCAACAATCATTATACGAGTTAAGTCACGTCCAAGAACTGTTAGATCCTTTAAGTAGTTTCCCTCCACATAAACACAAGAATCACGGTAAACACGATGACGGAACAACTTTCTTTTAGGATCGAGAACATTGAGAAGCTGTTCTGCATAAATGCTTTGACTTGCAGTGAAAATGATCGTCTCAAACAAGCTGGCAACCCTCTCCAAGAACTCTTTGAGATAGGGACGGCATCTGACATATATCGTGTGTTCTCTGAAGTTAAAATAAACTGGAAATGCGAAGTCAGCATCCTCACATGGTTCAAGAGTTGAATGCACGAGAGTTTCTGCATTGTTTAGGGTAACACAAAATGAACATCAAAGGAGCAAGGAAAGACAATTCCAAAAAAAAGTCTAGTTGGCTGTAAAAGAGCACACATAGACCAAACAGAAATGAACAAAAAAAAGGATGAAGCAAAGTGAAGGCCTGTTTGTGGGGAAGGTAATAACTGCTATGTCCAGGATTACTGTGCCACAGCAGGCAAAGATCAAACACCAACATCAAATCTATGTTGAATATTAATATGGTCATGCCAATAAAGGTATAGTAATAATATAATCATGATGCATATGAAAGTCCATCAGTGGCTCCGGTTTACCAGTTTCCAGCCTTTAGGTAGCGTTATTCGAATTCATATTTGTATCATTAACACCAATTCATAGCTGAAGGAGAAAATGATGAAGTTAATGTAACAGTAAACAGATGTAGCTAACTTCATCCATTCACTAATAACTACTATTACATAAATAGACTCCTGCTTGAAAGTAGTTGGGAGTTAATCACAGAAATGGATCAGAAGGCTCCTTAATGTAGTAGTGAACACAAGTGCTCAGATAGGAAGTATATATATTACCATCCAGATCAAGTACCAGGGTAGTTGTGGGGCAACTCCGAGTTTGCTTGGGGAGTAGGACAGGGCGAAACTTGGGGACCACTAGAGATAAATCAGGCAAATCCTTGATAAAAGCATATGGATCAAAATCATCATACTCCTCAGTGTCCTCAGGATCAACATAACCTTCTGTTGAGATTGAATCTTGACTATGTTCATCAATGCACTCCAACTTGGACTGCTGCATGGCAAGATATATTGCTGATACTTCTGAAGAAAGGTTTCCGAGTTCACTGAATTCATCCTCTTCAAGCGGTGTGTTACAAAAAGCTGATTGCGCATTTAGTGTATGGTGATCACTCCCAACACAAGTTTTAACTGCATGGCTAGTGGATTCAGATCTGATGGTAGTAACTCCTTGTCTACCTTGAGCATGTGTTGTCCTTTCTTCTACTGAGCCAACCGAACCCAATGTATCACCTTTATGTTCTAAGCCTGCATGATTAACACTTCAAGAATCAACTACTGGAGCAACATGGTATGGAGAGCAAAATGAGCACAATGAAGTCACATAGAAACAGCATGCACGATGAATAAATTATCAACATTTATACCTCAGACAGGTGTAAGTAAAACAAGTCATACAGAAACATACAAATCTCAAGTAATCATGCAAGACATGTACTAATATTAGGGCACAGGTTCCAACAATAGATGACAACAAACTAATTTGATAATCAGAAAGGAACCCTTTGTTGACAGATAAACCATCTTGTTAAATTGAAAAATCCACCTGTGAGCAAATTAAATGCAAAACTTTCATTGAAATCAATCAGAGTACAGAATTCCTAGTGCTAATGCTGGAGCTCATAATATTTATATAATAACCCCTAAAAGTCATAAATTCTCATAGACATCACCTAAGACAATGCAGAAGTGAATATTTCATTTCATTCTCACGCAAACAGGACACACAATAGTGTATAACAAACATCAGTGATTTACTCATCATAATATGAAGTTATCGTACTATAAAAAAATAATCTAACAAAATATATTTTCCACTCACAAAACTAGTAAAATCGTTCAAGAATTTGACTGCAGCATGTATCAGGGCAGGATCATCTTGTTGGAGTTTTTTATTTCTTTTGCAAGGACGCATTGCTGAATGTTGATAGCAGTTAGTACATCTTTATATCCAGAAATTTATATAATGTTATGGTTCAAAGATGTTTAAAGCATCCTAGTCCAAAACTTAACAGTGACGACACCAAAAAGATGAATTCAAAATATTACAATTATATACCTTTGGCAAAGTTACTCACACCACACTCTTTCTGAAGGTGGTATGCAGGAGAAAATATGGAATTACATGGCCTCCCATCAACATTGTCATCTGACCGCTGCCCAAGTAGTAGAAATAAATGCATAAGTAGTTAAGCATGCATAACAATTATACCAATAAATAATATAGGAAAAAGAAGTTCCAAATTTCGTTGTGAAAACTTTGTAGTGAAGCAACACCGCACATGCCAATGCACGATTGTCAGGTGTTACAAAAAGGCTAAGCATTACAGGTGATCTAAAACAACCAAACGAAAAGAGTAACACATTTTTCAAATGTTAATTTGGTAGTTCAATAATAAAAAAGTGTAACAATCATGTGCCAAAACAGGCATTAAGTAGTTAATGTACTGTACCCCCTTTCTCTCTTCTTTTTGGACGAAATTTACTCTATAGTGGTCAAAAGAAAAGTAGCCAAGAAGTTCATTTTGGTCATAAAATATTTTACCTTCTCATCGTGTGGTATACCAGAGACCACCTGAGAAACTTCATTTTCAGCATTAGCTGCATCACATGCGGAGATCAACTTCCTTCCACCTTTAGAAGCTCGGTTTTTCTTGGAAGGGGCTCCAACTGCATGGCAAGCAAATGTTTAAAATGCAAAGAACCAAATACAGCCATTGCTACATCCTAATCAGTATCATAACTTCACCAGATATACAATTAAATAGTAATTGAGAAACAGTTTGCATATAAAGTATGTTGTTTGGCTCTTTTCGCAATAAGAGGTGGAAGAATTAAGCTCAAAGTGAAAATCTACTCCTTAAAAGCAAGAGTTGGTTGACAGTGATCTTGTGCTTTATGCTTATCGTCTGTGGATGGATCCATGTAGACGTGT
The DNA here is from genome assembly GCA_019925245.2 of Oryza australiensis. Taxonomy (NCBI): domain Eukaryota; kingdom Viridiplantae; phylum Streptophyta; class Magnoliopsida; order Poales; family Poaceae; genus Oryza; species Oryza australiensis. The sequence goes on from JAIFGZ020000342.1 coordinate 2,214,388, forward strand.
GTGCATTATTTGTAGGATTTTTTTAAAGAAAAATATATCATGTTTACCTGTATATATGTCAATAGCTGGCTGGTAGATTTTATTTAGTTTATATTTTAAATATTTGTTTTGGAATTTCAAGATTAGAAAATCACATAAATTTATTTCAAAACTGTTCCAGCAGATGGGCACTACGCTAACAGTAAATTAAACAAACAATTTACATGTAGTAATAGATTAATAGTCAACCACTTTAACAAGGACAAAATGTATTTATTTATTCTAGAAGCATGTATCATTTCAAAATTGTTATTGCAAGTTTCGAACCATGAAAATACATCTTAGTAGTTAAAGAAAAGCTTCTATAAATTATCCTATACATCATATGAGTAAGTTTTGTCAGTTTATTTGAATAAATGAAAGTCAAACAACCATTAAGCATGCTTGTACGAATAATTTGGTTTAGAAGAAATTGATTTGGCATTAACATACACATAATATACACTTGAAAAGTAGAACTTTACCAGACTTCTTCTTCTTGGCAGAAGAAGTAATGAGATCATTCACTTTCTTTTCAGAAGCTGCAGCCTGAGCTGCTCTTCTGGGTTGCCTACTAGTTTTAGTATTGGCAGGATCCCCAAGTGCATTTTTTGTAGCACCCTTTTTCCGTGTCTGCATTGTTGATTACACTGAATATCTCCAAACCATCTGGGTCATACGTAGAATGCTGATAGCAACCGACCAATCTATTCAGATTAACCGTGCAACTTCCTTCAGAATGAAAATAGCACTGCAAAAGCTAAAATAAGTGAACGTGAGGAATTAGTTCACAGGCAATGCAAAGAATGCAGCTCAAACTTAACTGTAGACAGCCCTAACATTGGAAATTTCAAATTTCAGATGATAACAGTTGACAACAATAACATAAGAAAGCACATAATCAGATGCCGAGCCGTATCTAGGTCATGTCAAGACAAAACCTTTATGTCACCAAATTACAGAAAGAGTTTAGTACATCAATGTACCTCGAAGAAATCCACCAAAAGCACAAGACTAAATAAACGTAACTAAGCTTCATAATATGTTGCATCGTATGGTGAAGGCATGGAGCTTATTTAGACACAATAGTAATGTGTATGGGGCTCATACACACACTTCAGATTTAGTACTAGCACTCAATCTATTTTTTTCCATCTACCCACGAACCAAAACCCCCCAACTTTTTACCAGGAACATGATTTCGAAAACCCCAAAATTTTACCATTTCGAAAAACCCCTTTGCTCTTCCTGTTTACATTTCAAAAATCTCAAGCAGTGGCGCTCGACTTTGGGATTCACTCCCCCCATGCGACACAGAACAGATGACGGATCCACGCGAAGGAGAAATCAGTCAGAAGGACCGCGCCCAATCATCCAGGAGGATACGCCAAGCAAAAACCCCCCACGTAGCAACCAGTGGCACGCGCGGCCAAGCAAGCCAAAAATCCACACTCCACAGTGAGAATAAGGAAAACCACTACCTCAGCGCGCGATGCGCTCCCGGTCCCCCCACGGTGCTCAGCCCGCCGAGATCTAGAAGAGAAAACCCTAGCCGAGTGAGAGAGAGCAGTGTGAGGGGGGAGAGGAATAGGAGGAAGGAGAAGGAGCGCGGGGGGGCACCGCCTACCGGAGATGGCGCGGGAAGCGCGGTGCGGCCGAGGAAGGCGGTGGAGCGAGGGCGAGCGCCGCCGAGGTCGCCGTCGCCGTCGCCGTCGCCGTCGCCGCCGTCAGGTCGCGAGAGTGGAGAGAGGTGGTGGTGGGGGGAGCGGAGCGTGAGGAGGCGGAATCCCAAGCCCGAGGAGTAATCTCCCCCGTGGGAATGGGATCCGACGGGAATGGGAGTGGGAGGGGGCCCGGGTTTGGGAATCCCGTGTTCCCAAACGGAGAGGAGACTGGTGGGTGGGCCCGGATGTTGGCTTGCCGGATGGGAGCGGCGCGGTGGCGCATTGTACGAGGGGAGCCAAATGGACGGCCGGATCTGACGCATCCGACGGCTGGGGAGCTCAGGGACGTTGGAGGTTGGACTCGCTCCGTTGGCGAGGTGTGCTTTGCCGGCTTATTTATTAAGCAAGTCAAAATTTGAATGTCCCTTTCAAAAAAATAAATGCAAAACTTAATTAGTTAATTTTATGGAATTTTTTATTTTAATCTGTTTTTAGTCTTGGCTGTTGAACAGCTAATAATGAAAATATAAAACTATTTCCTATAAATTGTTTTTCTTCATCCTACGACCTCAACATACCAATCAGTAAAGTTTTTTAAAAAAATTGTCGGAAAATATTCATATTCAAGTTCAAGATTTCACTATTTTTATTTTAGCAATAAATTCATTAATATGAAAAATATCATATTATCTAAATTCATTGCAAATTTTTGTTTTACAATTACATAAAATACCCAAATGCGCAAACGCTACGTTAAGTAAACACGAATTTGGGTATTTTAAAAAGAAGAAGAAGCATCTTACAACAAATTGTTTGGCATTAGCTCGTTGAGTGCCAAAAGAAAAAAAGTGGTGCGCAAAAAAAATATAAATTACTTACATCTGGTTCAATACTTTACTTTCTGAAATTGGATGGCATAATAAGCATACAATTTTCAGACCAAAAGAGTTTCAGAGTTGTCCCTCTTTTCAAAAAAAATTTATATATAGGGTCCGTTTGGTAGGGCTTCTGATTCTATGATTCTCTGATTCTAGATTTTGATTCTCCTGAATCAAATTCTAGAGAAAATCAGAATCGGTATAATAAAGTAATAGTTAGAACAATATTTTAGGTGATTTTCTGGTAATTCTTGGCAGAAACTGGTTTCAGGTGATTCTGAGGATAAACTGCTTTTTAGGTGATTCTCACTCTCTATGTAAAACTGCTGAATCACTTGAAGTGATTCTTTTGAAATCGCCATACAAAATAATCCGTTTGGCGGAGATTCTACCGATTACGTTGAGAATCGGGAGGAGAATCCCTACCAAGCGGGGCCATAGTTTTAGAGTTGTCAGGCAAACCTGTGTATTAATTGACAGCACAAACTGGGCTAAGCAACATTGCATACTTTATAAACACAAAATTGTTTAACTGACCTAAATCCTCTATTAATAAAATCATATAGCATCTGTAAGCACTGGAATGGGTGCTTGGAAACCACAACAGAGTCTGCTCACTAGAATTTTCTGCACCTCTTCCCCATGCTTGTAAGCCACAAACAACAGAGGTTGTTCATCTGCTTACTCCATGAATTCTCCATACTTTCAATAAGATATATATGTGAGAAATCCCCTGAAATCTGCATTGTTTCCCTCTTCATGGCTCCCTTGGAGCCCCCTACTTTGTATCTGAATTTTGAACTTCACAAGATTCAGAAACCTATGTGAAACATGATTATGCTGCAGCATCTGTAGAATATACCACGTTGGAATTCACATACACATGACTTTGATTCCCTAATGACTTGTCATTAGTACTGATTAATTAAGTGCATAATAACACAGAAAATCAAATAACATTACGCATGAGGAATTGGAAGACCTGTGGCTCGTATATCTGTCAAGAGTTCAGTTTTTATGTCAGCACTGATGAAATGCCTAGGATTTTAGCTGATTATCTGTACTCAGCTTGTGTTCCATGTATCCTTGCTTTTGCTTCCAATGCTGAACTTTCAATAGCAGGATTAGCTTAGTTGTAAGTAATTAGCCATACAAGTAGAGCAGGTAGAGAAGCAACAAAGAGTCGATTCAGGCACATTTATCTCAATTCTCATAACTCGTATACTTATATATTCATATTACAACATTTGGCCCAATTAAAATTTAACTTGTGTGACCCATGAAAGCTCTATGCGTATATTTAATATCTTAGTAATGATGAAACCAACTTATAAGAGCTTGTTTCTCCAACAATATCATTTTTGGGACCCTTTTACATGAATCAAGGACAGAAATATAAGTGGAGTGATATATGTAAGTGGACTCATCCATCGGATGGGTTGGGTTGCGTAATTCTGGAGGACGAGCCATTACAAATGGTTCAGAGCCGACCCTCGCAGTTGTGCATGTGGGCTCTGTGTGAGGCACATGACAATGGCATATGGCACTGATAGTGGATGTGTGCTAAAAGGGGTTGTGTTCTTGGACATTTGCCTATATGTCTATGTGGCTATGTGGATGAGTCAGACCTACAGGGACGTGGGTCCTTTTGAGGTTGTGTTCCTGGACATTTGACTATAAGCCTGTGTGGCTATGCGGGTGAGTCAGACTGACGGAGACTTCGAGTCTTTTTGAGGAAGGATGTGTGACATCCTGACCCAATAAAAATATGGTTTGTGTGGTCCATGAAAACTATACGCGTATGTTTTTTCAAACAAAAGGTATTTAAATTCAATTATACAAACAACTTAATTTCCTAAAAATTTTTCATGAGATATAGGTGTTGATGAGAAATTTCTCTCACGCGCTGGTCTGGGAGATCTGCTTAGCTCCAGTGCAGGTCCTTCTCGGCTGCCTATGCAGTACAGGACGTGCCAGTTGGTTTGATCTGTTAACCAACCAGAAAAATAAAGACATATGTGTTAAGGGTTAAGTTAGATCCTACTGGATCGACTGTGAGAGTCAATTTACATATATATGCTATCCCAAAGTGCATTTAAACTAAGTGATTAGAATAGATCGGCTACGCCGAGATAGTATTAACCACTTAATCCAAATATACAATGGGATAATAAATATATGCCTTAACAGCCTAGCCGATACCGTAAGTCTAACTGTGAATCGGCTAGTACTCCGACTCATCTTATGAAAAGATATTGATCTAAGCTAAATGCGCTAAACCTAGATCAGTCGGTTGTCGGTTGTGGCTGATAGGCTGATAGGCTGATTCTGGCTTAGGGCATTTAACTAGAGCAAAATCTTAATATAAGAGACATCATTAATAAACCTGATAATAAATATACCAAAAGGATATTAAAACAGATAGGGCCGGCTGAAACCCCGGCACTGTCTCTAAACATATACATCTAGCCGAATAGATCATAAAAGCTCTAAAAACGACTTAATATGTCAGATTGATGCAACATTAAGTATAAATAGAACAATCAGATCCACTATAGTTGATGTAAAACCCCTCGAGACGGTGGATATCGCATATAATCTAGGCCAACCCTTAGATCTAGCTCTGTCGGCTACTGATTCCTGATAGAAACAGGCCGATGTCAAGACAGATCTAAACATTGTTCTAGATTATATGTGATATATGATAACTAGCGCAGCATATATCATTGAATGTAGAGTATCATAGCGATAGAAACACTAAATTCGACGATATACACCACTAATGACAAACATTTACCTTAATTCGGGGATCGAAACGATGTACCCGAAGCCGGATCAAGTGTTCGTCTGAAGAAAATAGGAGGCGATGCGCCGAAAGTTGTATTGATTTTGTGTGTGTGTTTTTTACAGGGGTCTCGGGTCCTATTTATACCCAAGAATAACATTATCCGTACGAACCTTGGTTTCTATCTAATCTACTATTTAAAATACGACAACATCCCGGGATATGGTCCCATGCCGCATTACAATAGAAAAACTATAAATCCCTATTTTACATATACAATTGCCGTTACAGGACTCTATCCATATATGGCAATACCTTTTAATGCGTAATTTGGGAACCGAATCTTCTATTTATCTTTAAGCACTTTCATCGGGACTGGTCCCACTTCACCCTGACCCAGAATCGGTTATCGGCTGTCTTAATCCGATTCGCTCTCAGCCGACGGGCTCCGTAGTCGATTCGGACTTAGCCGATTCTGATTCCGTCTCTTCTCAGATCACGTCTCTTCTCCAATTCCGCTTAAATCTCTGCTTCAAACCCGGGAGTTAGGTTACCAAATTTGGTCGTTAACACATGCCCCCCAAGTCCGCGATATGCAAAGTTGTGGATTTTAAGCGATTCAAATCCAAGGCGCAATCCTAGCACGACTCTGTTTCGGTCGTTTGTAAAACTCTTTAAATACCGCCCCTGCGGCCGTCACACGTGTCACGCCGTCACAAACACGCAGCCACCTCAGCAACCTTCGAGTTCTCCGGCGACCCGTACAGCTCTCAAGACTCGCACCGACGGTTCCTCTCCCCAGCGATCTCCGCTCACACAATGGCCTCTTCCGCCGCCGCCGCTGCATTGGTCGCCGCACCTATCGAGTTCCCTGAGGTACGCCTTAATTGGCTCAAAACTCTTTCTTTTCAGCCTGAACTTATAGATTTGCATTCTAGGGTTCTTGATTTATGAAGCTGTTCTTCTTTCTGATTGTAATCAGATAGCCATCCCCAGCCTTGTTCAGCAAAACAGATATTTCCTAGGGCCTATCGGCAACAAGGACCCCACCGAGATAATCATAGCCGAAACCGATAGGATGCCCTACAATATGAAGAAACTTTCTCTGAGCCACTGGTCTGGAACTTTTAAGTCTTGGCCATCCATGGACAAATCCTGGCCTGAATGGTATAAGAGGATGCAATCGGCCAAGCAAACTCACTGGGAAGAGGTAGGAATAACTCCATGTGTATCTCTGTCAATAGCCGATATGCAAAAAGACGAACCACTGATGTCGGCTGCAACCTACTTCTGGAATGACACCCTCAATGCCTTCATGTTTCAACAAGGCCCAATGACAGTCACCCTGGTCGACGTAGTCATGACCACTGGGCTAGATATCTGTCGTCGGCCAACCCTGAAGAACTGTCTAGGAAAGGCCAACACCAATTCAAAACAAAGGCCATAAGAGGATGGAGCGGCTATGTGTCCATGAACATGAAGGAAGACCAGTCGGCCGGGAACACGCCGCATTTCTCATGATGTGGTTAGAAAAATTCCTGTTCTGCGGCTTGAGCTGTGGGCCGACTGCCAATTGGCAGATCGTAGCCGAGGCCTTGGTAGAGAAAAGAAAAATCCCTTTGGGCAAGTATCTCCTCGACTACCTATATCAAACCCTCCATCAAGCAGTCGCTAAGATAGTTGCCAATGCCTCTGTCAACACCGGAGGTCCCTGGTGGTTCCTTCAGATCTAGCTGGTCTTGATGACCCAAAAAATAGACGGTCGGCCACATTTGATCGAAGCACGCTTCCCACGTTCAGAGCCGATCGAAGATGATGAGGGAAATGAGGTCACCACCACCAGGTGTCTAAGTTATGGAGAAGCGCACCATGCACGCCGGGTCAAAGCAATCGGCTGAACTGCTAGCCGAGTGGTTTGTATCCTTCTATGACGGGTTTGCAAAGAACAACCGCATCTGGTACTTCTACATGGATCGGCCACTCTTCGAGCTCCCTATTGAATTCAACCTGGAAGAGATCAACTCGGATGACTACCCCAAGTGCAGGGATTTGTTCACCACTGCTATCAGTCCTTGCATCCTGTCGACTGGGATCCACCAGGGCCGATCAGTGACCCAGAGTTATGAGTTTTATTACCCTATGTCGGTTGTCCAGCAGTTAGGACTTGGGCAACTGCCCATCGGCTGTTATTATGCCGATAAGATTGAGACAAGGGGAATAGTTGACCAGGCCCCAATCATGAGCAAATTGATGAACATAGCCGGTCCCCTTGGCAGTATTGGTGACATGGTGCTAGCATACAAGAAGAGCGCAGCTTATGACCGTTGGTGGGTTGAGATCAAACACCACATCTTTCACGAGAGATCTTCCCACTTCATCACTCTGCTGATGCCGGATGAAATCTCTTCAGTAAGTCTCGCACTTCAAGTTACTCTTACTTTCAGATTATCAGCTGTCGATGTCGGAGATCGACACGCGGGAATCCGGAGGACCCCCTTTTTGGTTCGGCACAGGGGAGCGGTGAATCTGGGTTCAAACTCGCGGTGAAGCAGGATGAAAATGGGAAGATGGAGGAAAAGTCACGATCACAAGAGACACAAAGCAGTTTATACAGGTTCAGGCCGTCAGGGAGACGTAATACCCTACTCCTGTTTTGCGTTATGTGGTGGATGAACTACCAGGATTGATTGTTCTTCCCAAAGGAAGCTGGAGCTGATGACTGAGGTGGGATGCTTGGAACCCAAGACTGAAGATCCCAACAGGCAGGACCTCGGAGCTAATTTCCAAAACAGTGGAGGCACCTCCTTTTTTCAGCAGAACCTAGCACCAGAACCAACACCCTCTCTATGATGGACTTGGACCTCCTTTTATAGTGTAAGGGGACACCACAGTAGTCCTGATTTTCTCTACTCCGCTCCACGTGGTGGAGCGGTTCTTGCCCTGTCTTGTCGAAGAAGCTACCCCTATCTTTGTTCCTGTTGCCGCGTCATGGGAGTTGGTGGAGAAAAACGGGCATCGTGGTCGTCATGCTGCTGACGTGGGGATGGGTCAACCTACCTACTCCAGTGGGGCCTACCGGTCAGCGGCCTCTCACCTGGAGAGGCGTCTACGCGACACCCCCAGCGCTCATGTTCTCTCTCCCACGCGGCCGCCCAACGTATTTAATGTGACTGGACGGGGCGTGGAGGGAGGCGTGCGTGGAATGACCGTGCAGTCATACCACGGTCGCCGTCAAAGACTTTATACTCTCTTTGCCTCGAGACGGGCAAAAAGGGTGATGATGAGAGTGGCTGACAGACGTGCCTCATATTGCAATAAATGCGACGGGGCAGGCGTCTAGCCTCTCTCCAGACATTAAATGTGGTGGTTGGTCGTTGGCGGTTGAACTCACCCCTTCCTCGAGGAGGTGCGGGGTGAATGACGGGGGGTCCGGGTGATCCCGGACCCTGCCGCCTGGGAGAGCGGTGGCCTTCGGGCAGCCCCCGAGCCAAGCCCCCTTTGGGGGTGGCCACGTGGCCGCCCGTGTCCCGGTCCCGCTTGAGCTATCCAAGACATATCTTTGGCACGCCTTGGTGAGCGAAGGCGTCTTCCTTCCTCGGATATCACACCCTCGACATACCCCCGGGCCCATATCACCGACATCAGCCGATTTAATTTGCTAACACTTGAAAAAATCCTCTTTTATTTTCTCGCAGGTGACTGAAACCGAACGGTTGACGGTGAGCAACTCAGGCATCCTCATTGAATACCGCCCAGGCGTTCTGCCGAACAGGTGTGGGTTAGCTCCATCGGCCATCAGCTGGGACGCGCCCAAACTGAAGACCTTGCTACATGGACAGACGCGCCAGCCGCTGGCCCGGCAAAAAAAAGCTGCTCCAAGCACAAAGCCATCAGCTGCATCGGCCAAGAAGCAAAAGAAGAAGCAACCGATCGCACCAGCCGACAGCCTCCCGTCAGTAGACCCCAGTGTCGACCAAGTCCTGAACGAGGAGGTCGCAGATGAAGAGATGTCAGCAGCTATCGGAGAGGCAACCGAATCGAGCAATTCGAGCCACAACTTGCTCAATCCTCCAGCCGACAGCCCGCCAGCTCCAAGCCCTCCTGCGAAGAAACAATCGGTAATCCTTTGTCTTGTTATATTCGGTTTTTAACATAACACTTTCTTGTACTCAGCCAAATGTATCTTGCACAGGTCAAAAAGTTGGCTCGCTCCGCGCCGCGCCTCAACGGTAACCATCTCCCTCAGCTTACATTTTAACTTTCTGACCCCAGTCGACTTGACACCTAACACTTGTCTCTTGCAGCATTGTCCACCTCCATCGGCTGCCCCCCAGGCGTCGAGCGAACACACGACGTCGGCCGTAGGTGGCCAAGAGGCTGGGGACATCACAGAGCCGGCCGACAAACAAGCTGGTGCAGCAACTCCAATCAGCAGCCCTACTGAAGAAGACACCGCTCTCTTCAACCCGACCGAAGCTGAAAAAGAAGCCGACCTAATGCCTGCAGCAAGAGTAAGTTGATCCCTATTGTCGAAACTTGGTTTCGGCAATAGAAATTTGGGGGTGCAGCCAAGATCGCCAAGCACAATGGGTTAGGTGGAAAACAAGGTTTAGACAGGTTCAGGCCCTCTCGTGAGGTAACACCCTACTCCTGTTTCGGGGATTTGATCCGCCGAGTGTTTATTGATCTCAAGATCTGTTGCTCATGTGTCTCCTGAATCTAAAGCTGATAGCTCATGAATCTGATCTCTTGCTCCTAAAGCTCATATATGATTCTAAAGTCGATATCTCATATCTGATATCCCTCAAGGGACGCCCCTTACCCCCCTTATATAGTCTTGGAGGGCGGGCTTACAAGTCAGAAACCCTATCATACTCTAAGTCGATTTCCTCAATCTTACCAAACTGTGACTATGAGTCGTTGCCTTATCTAATCGGCAACGTAATACCCAAGTCATAGCCGGTTTACATAATTAGAGGGCGTAACCTATCCCTATCTCCAGTCGGATAAGCTTGCCATGTGGGTATACGATTGCCATAATCTCCACAGTAGCCCCCGAGTCCTTCGCAGTCGACAAGATAACTTTGCCTTGAACCAAGATAACTCACAGCCAAACAACCCTTTGGTCGAGTGCTTCTGGTGCCGGGTGGTTCCATCATCTCTGCCCGAATCTCTCGAGTCTCCAAAGACTGTGAAGGGCTGAAAAATATCCCTAAAAAATTTTCAAAAATAAATATCTAGGTGCATTTCCTGATGCACCTAATTAGATGTAGCCCTCGACTATGTGGTTAGTCAAAAACAGACTAAGCATATAGTCAAGAACTATAAAAAATCATTCTTATATAAATGCTTAGCTTAAGCTTAAAACAAATATAAAAAATCTCATCACTCGGCAAGCTCACGCTTATCCGAGTGGATTTACCTGAGTCATCTCAGAACAAATAACTCAATCAACCCTCGTGGGTGAAAAGCACTCGGTAAGCTCACGTTTATCTGAGTGGATCTACCCGAGTCATCTCGGAACAATTATTTTAATCATCCCTCATGGGTAAACAAGTTTTTCAGTCATCTGAAAAATATGACCAAAATATTAAATAGCTCCTGCCATAATATTGGTCTCAATCTAAAAATATCTTCACCAAAGTGGAAAAATAGCATTGATTTAATCATTTAATCAAATGCTCAAAAACCAAACAGTTCCTGTCATCAAGGCAGCCATGAAAAGCTTAACTATTTGTCACCTTTCAAATTGCATCGTGCCAACCTCTCATGAAGTTGCGCAAACCGCGGTATGAAAGGATTTTTAAAGGTACTGGGCAATTAGACACGTGCATATTGCCAAAGGCAAATCTGCTTAAGTCTATCCACTTAAGTCCCTAAGGACACGCGTCAGGCCACACCTTAGCTGGGCCGCAAGTCTCTCATGGGCTCGGCCCAATCGTGAGATGACTCAGCGAAACCCTCAAATCTTCTACAAAGCCTCGAGGTCATCCCGCCACTTCGTCTTCCCAGAAAAATTTCCCCTTTCACAACACTATTCACCAGCTTGCTGCAGAAAACCCTAGGCTCGCGCGCTCACCCAAATCCGTCGATCCAGGAGCTCGCGCTTCCCCACAAGCTAGCCTCCGCATCCAGCTCCAAAAATCCCCATCTCAAATCTCCATCTCCCGAGCTAGATCCACTTCCCCCAAAACCACATCCATGGCGGGAGAGAAGGAGATCCCTTTCGAGCAATGAGCGACCTCGGATGTCAAGGAGTCAACTCTCAAGGAGATGGTGAAGAACGGAGTTCTCCCTCCTAAGGAGATCGTCAGCTGGTGTCCGGCGGCCGGTGAGGATTTCCCCACTCCGAACACCGGTGAGCTCGTCGTCTTTACTTCCTTCTTTTACTGTGGCTTCGGCCTCCCCACCTCCGAGTTCTTTAGGGGTCTTCTTGATTATTACGGCCTTCAACTCTACCACTTGAACCCCAACTCCATGCTCCAAATTGCTCTCTTTATCCATGTTTGCGAAGCTTTTCTCGGCATTCTTTCCCATTTCCAACTTTTTCGGCGCATGTTCTATCTCAAGCCGCATCCGAACAAGGATGAGCCATGCGTTGTTGGTGGAGCCAGCTTCCAGCTCCGCGGATCCCTCCGTCGAGACTATTTCTCTCTTCCCTTGAAATCCTCTAACAAGGGTTGGCATGCAAACTGGTTCTACATTGTAAACCTCGAACCCAGTCTGCCCAACTTCGTTGGCCTTCCTCCTGTGCCAAGGTCCAACTGAAGCACTGTGCCAGTAGACAAAGATTGGGATGAAGCCAACAAGCTTCTGGCAAACATCTTGGAAATGAAGAAGAAGGGCCTTCGGGGTGAACAGATTACTCGACATTTCATCAGGAACCGATTGGCGCCGATTAAGGAGAGGTCCAAACCCGCCTTCGAGTACGAGGGCGAGAGGGATTCCAATCGGGAAGACCACGACTCCCTCAGCTTTGAGACCTTGAAGACCCACATGTACAAGATATTTTCGACTGGAATTGCAGTCGAGCGCAGCCTTATGCTGTCGGTCCTCCCATACAGCTTATATCGTCCTCCTCCTCCGGTAAGTTGACTCAGCTTCTTTATTGCCTTTCAATCTTGATGTCGCACTTCTTAGTGTAGAAAGTATCTCCCTTGCAGGAAAACGCCTCCATTATCTCGAAGCCATATAAAGTGCATCACGATGATGTGCCGGCTGGCCTGCCAAGAAACCAGCTGGCGGCGTCAAAATCCAGAGTGACCCAATCGGCAAGAGGGCCGCTGCCAGCGAGGACATCAGCAAGCGGGCGAGTAAGAGGAGGCTGGTGATTGACGACTCGGACGACGATATCCCAGCCCCTCAAGCTGAAGTGACCCCTCCAAGGCCATCACCAAAAACTGCGCCCAAGATTCACCGTTCGACCAGGTACGTCTCATGACTGAAATTGTGCTCTTGTTGAAAACATCTCTGCCTTCATCCCGATTGCTCCTGTCTTTCTCTTTGCAGGAGGCCTCAGAATATAGACCCCACTGGGCAGAGTGAGGGCCCTATGCCATCTGTAGCAGCTGAGGCGACAAAGCCTGCAGAACCACAACCCCGGAGCCCCCTCCCGAGTGAGAGCGCTCCGAGTGAGAAGCCCACTCCTCCCAGTGAGGATATCCCAAGAGAAGAGCCCCCGACCGCCAGCCGGGAAGCCACGACTGGAAACCAATCGGCCACAGAAGAGACCCCGGTTGCCGCTCAAAGGACCCCGACTGAGAATCAGTCGGGTAAGAACGAAGAAGGGAAAAGCAGCCGGGAAATACCAGTCAAGGATTCGGCCACCGAAGCTAGTAAGCCTCGAAGCAATCTTCCATCTTTTAATCTCCAGTCCATTTTTTCCGTGTCTTCATTCACTCCTTCTGAATCGATCAGCCAAAGTGGAGGAGATCCCCAGGTTGTAGTCCTCTGAGACCTGGGTCCCTCCAATCAAGATTGAGTGGCGCGACTCCAAGGGCCTGAAGCAGGGCATCATCCTGAACAAGCAAAAGGAGAATGAAGAAAGAGATATGCTTGTAGACAGCCTGAACGAAGCTACTCAGCTGCTAAACGTAAGTTTTGCTCCTTTTCTGTTGTAGCTTTGTGATTGCTTTTCATTCAACCAACTTCAGAACTCGCACGCAGAGGGTGTATTGCCGGTCGATGGCCAAATCCGATGCACTCGAGAAGCTGGTCCCGCACTTGAACTCCCTAGAGAACATCCAGCAGGAGCTAAAGGCCACTCGAGAAGAAGCTGCATCGAGAGAAGCGGCTCTGAGGAGAGAGATAGCCGCGCTCCGGGAGGAGAACCTCGACCTCCGGTGTTCAGTCGGGAGTAAGCTTGATCTCCTTAGTCTTTTTGTGCCTTTGTTTGCAGTCTGTTTTGATCTTGGCGTTGACAACTTTTCTTGTTGCAGAGAACTCGTCACAAGTCCATACACTCCAGACCCAGCTGGATAAAGCCAACGCAGCAAAGTCGAGCTGGAGTCTGAGTTTGAAGGTGAGCTCTTTCAAAACAACATTCTTTATTTTGCCTCTTCTTCGAATGTTTGTGTGATCGTATGTCTTTGACAGCTTATAAGATCAAGACCCGAGCCCAATATGATGTCTTTGTTGAAAGGGTCAAAAAGGCCGAAAGCGTAAGGGACGATGTTGCTAACGCGGCGACACCGATTCTCTAGTCGCTGTTCCATCATGGGCTCGGGACTAGTTTGCTGGACACCGTCGAGGTCTTTGACAAGCTCAGGAGGGCTCCGGATCAATATATTGTCAATATCTCGGAAGCGGCCACCATGGGAGCGAACTTTGCTCTTGCACAGGGCCAAGTCACTCTATCCTCAGATAGAGGTCGACTCAGTCGTGGAGGGCTTCGCCGATGGTACTTCAGACGAGCGGGCTCTGGAGTTAATTGATGAAGCTCAGGAGTCGGCCAAGAAAGTGGTTGTTGATGTAGTGAACAATTTCCGGTCCTAACTATTTTGCGAACATTTGTATGTAACTTTCTGATGTAGGCTTGTAAATACTCAGCTTATTTATGTTAATGTCTTGATCCGAGTCTTTATGCCAAATTTCTTAAGTAATTTTCGTTCGACTGTCACCAAGCGTAAGCTTGATTAGGTCATCAAAAAATTCTCAGTCCTTATTCATTGAACTCGAATTGAGGAATATTAAACAATGATAAACCAAATATGCACAAGTTGCCGAAGAAAATGATGCTTTATTGACACGTATGTAGCCCCCGACTGCTAACTCAAGAAGTCGTCTTGCTTGAGGTTGGCAGTCGAGAATAACATGCAACTTGAGGCAATTTAAGCATAGTATCATCGAAGATGTTCGATGTTCCAGGAGTTCTCCACCATGGATCCGTCTTTGCGCTTTAGTAGATATGCTCCTGGCCGAGTCACCTCAGCGATTATGTATGGTCCTTCCCATAGTGGAGATAATTTGTGACGGTCCTTGGTGGTCTGAATCTTGCGTAGAACCAAATCGCCAACAATGAAAGCTCGCGTCCGAACATTGCGATTATGGTATCATCTAAGTCCTTGAAGATATTTTGCCGACTGAATCAGGGCTGCCTCTCGGGCTTCTTCTAGTTGGGTCAGATCGTCCACTCGGTCTTGATCGTAGCGCTCGTCATTGAAGCTACAGACTCGCAGAGATTCATACTCCATTTCATTCGGCAACATGACTTCTGCTCCATAAACCAGAAAGAAAGGAGTTTGGCCGGTAGCCCGACTGGGCGTACTCCGTAGAGACCATAGAACCGAGGGGAGCTCTTGAACCCATTTGCCGGCATAAGGATTTAGCCGGTCAAACACTCGAGCCTTAATGCCTTGAAGAACCATGCCGTTGGCATGCTCAACTTGTCCATTGCTTTTGGGATGTGCGACCGATGTATAGCAGATTTTTATGCCGAATCTTCATAGAATTCCTTAAAAATGTCTCCAGTGAATTGGGTCCCGTTATCGGTTATAATTCTATTTGGGACGCCAAACCGATGTACGATGTTGAGGATGAAGTCTCGTGCCTTGTCAGCGGTGATCGTAGCAACTGGCTTAGCCTCGATCCACTTGGAAAACTTGTCAATTGCGACGAACAAATGCGTGAATCCTTCTGGGGCCTTCTTGAAAAGATCGACCATGTCCAAGCCCCATACCGCAAATGGCCAGGATAATGGAATCGTTTGTAGCTCTTGGGCTGGGACATGGCTCTGCCGAGCGAAGAACTAGCAACCTTCACATGTTCGGACCACTTTGTCAGCGTCGGAGATCGTCGTAAGCCAGAAGAAACCTTGTCTGTAGGCTTTGCCCACCAAGGGGTGTGTGCTGCCGCGTGACTTCCGCAACCCGAGTGGATATCTTGGAGTAGTTGTCATCCTTCCTCGGGCGTGATGCATCTCATTAGGACTCCAGAAGGGCTCCTCTTGTATAAATCAGAATCCACCATGACATAAGCTTGACAACGGCGTCGGACGCGTTCCGCCTCATCCCGGTCTTCCAGCAGCTCTTGCTGAGTTAAAAATTTGATGAGCGGTGTCCTCCAGTCGGCGTCGATCATGGCAACTTGGCTTGCAGCTTGCTCGTTGGGGGTTGGTTTTGTTGCAACAGTCGGCTCATAGAGATGCTCTACGAAAACGTCTGTTGGTGCAGTTTCTCGCTTGGACCCGAATTGCGCCAACTCGTCAGCTGCCTCGTTGTTATGTCTTAGGACATGGGACAGCTCTAGTCCGTCAAACCTGTCTTCAAGTTTGCGGACTTCTTGCCGATAGGCCTCCATGGTGTCGTTTAAACAGGACTAGTCTTTCATCACTTGGTTGACAACCAGCTGGGAATCTCCTTTCACAACCAATCATCGTATCCCGAGTGAAACAGCAAGTCGCAGGCCATGCAGCAGGGCTTCGTACTTAGCCTTTTCCCAGTTGGGGAGATCAGCACGACTCCTGCTCCCAAGCCGGTGATCCTCTTGGATCCGTCAAAGTGCATGGTCCGGTATTGTAGGTCTTCTCGAGGTACATCTTCTTGTTGTTTGGTCCACTCGGCCAGGAAATCCGCCAGGGCTTGTGACTTTACAGACGTCCTCGCCTTGAAAGTTAAGTACAGCAGCATCAGTTCCAGGGCCCACTTCGCGATGCGCCCTGTCGCCTTCCGGTTGTGGATTTCATCGCCGAGTGCAAAGGAAGTGACGATGGTGACCGAGTGACCCTGAAAGTAGTGCGCCAATTTCCTCGTGATTATCAGAACACCATATAGCAATTTTTGTACCTGAGGGTAGCGAATTTTGGCTCCTGCCAGTACTTCGCTAACGAAGTAGATTGGCCTCTGAATCTTCTGGATGCGTCCCTCTTCTTCGCGCTCAACAACAAGAACCGTGCTGACCACTTGGTGAGTCGCTGAGACATACAGTAGCAGGGGCTCCTGAGGCTGAGGTGAGGCTAGGACGGGCGGTGTCGTGAGAAATTATTTAAAATCTTCAAAGGCCTTCGGGCTTCCGTAGTCCACTAGAAGTCGTCGGTTTTCTTTGATAACTGAAGAAAATCATGCCACGTTCGCCGAGTCGGGAGATAAATCGGCTTAGCGCCGCCATGCAGCCAGTAAGCTTCTGGACATCTTTCTGGTTACTCGGGGGCTTCATATTCAGGATAGCGTTGATTTTCTCTGGATTAGCTTCAATGCCGCGATGGGACACCATGAAGCCGAGCAGTTTGCCTGATGGCACGCCGAACGTGCACTTCTCCAGGTTTAACTTCATTCTAAAGGCCTGAATGTTTGCGAAGGTTTCTTCTAAGTCGGCAATCAGGTCTTTCTTCTGCTTGGTCTTGATGACGACATCGTCGACATAAGCTTTCACGTTCTTCCCGATCTGTGTTTGAAAGCATCTTTGAACCATGCGTTGGTATGTGGCTCCGGCGTTCTTCAGACCAAAGGGCATCGTGACGTAGCAGTAAGCTCCAAACGGGGTGATGAACGATGTTTTCAGGCAGTCGGATTCCTTCAAGCTGATTTGGTGGTAGCCCGAGTAACAATCCAGAAAACTCAGAAGTTGGCAACCGGCTGTTGAGTCCACGACTTGGTCGATGCGAGGCAATCCGAATGGATCTTTAGGGCAGGCTTTGTTGAGGTTGGTGTAGTCGACGCACATGCGCCATTGCCCTGTCTTCTTCCGGACCAGGACCGGGTTAGCCAACCAGTCGGGATGGAGAACTTCTTTAATAAAACCGGCGGCTAAGAGTTTTGTGAGTTCTTTCTTGATGGCATCTTTTCGGTCCTGAGCGAAACGGTGTAATCGTTGTTTGATAGGTTTCACATCATCTTTGACGTGTAAAGAGTGCTCGATCACCTCCCTAGGAATTCCAGGCATATCAGATGGTTTCCAAGCAAAAACATCTTTATTATTTTAGAGGAAGGTGACGAGCGCGCTTTCCTATTTGGGATCTAGCTCAGCGCTGATTACAGCGGTTTTGGAAGGATCCGATGGATCAAGGGAGATTTTCTTCGTTTTGGCGTCGCCTTGTCCCGACTTGGCTATCTTCTTCGCGGGGATTTCACCCTCTCCAGAAGTTGATGCAGCCAATTGGATTTCTTCCTGGCCACACGATCTCTCACGAGATTGGGCCATGTCACAGCTTTCCTTGTCGCAGGTGAAGGCTTGTTTGACGTCGCTGCGAAGGGTGATGACGCCGTTGGGGCCAGGCATCTTCATGCAGAGGTAGGTATAGTGAGGTATCGCCATGAACTTGGCGAGTGCAGGCCTTCCGATGATTGCGTGGTAGGTCGTCTCGAAGTTGGCCACCTCGAAAGTGATGTTCTCTGTCCAGAAGTTCTCCCGAACTCCGAAGGTGACTGGAAGGGCAATGTGCCCGAGTGGCATGGACGACAGCCCCGGGATAACTCCGTGGAAGGGGGCTGAGCTTGCCTTCAATTCGGCTCTCGGGATTTGCATCTCGTCCAGGGTCTTGGCGAACAAGATATTGAGGGCGCTGCCCCAATCGATGAGGACGCGCTTTAACTTGATGTTCCGAACCACTGGGTCTAGTACCAGGGGATACCGCCCCGGGTGAACCACTCGGTCAGGGTGATCCGAGCGGTCGAACGTGATGGCCACCTCCAACCACCGTAGATATTGTGGGACCTCAGGTTGTGCCGCGTTGACCTCGCGGTCGGTTAGCTTTTGCTTTCTCTTGGACTCATAAGCTTGCGGCCCCCCGAAGATGTGATTCAGCTCGCCTACGGGGTCTTGAAAGGTCTCTGTATTTCCAGTCGGGTTATTCTTCTTGGTTCCCGATGGGCCTGAAGGGTTACGCGGAGGCTACACTAGCCAAAAACAAAAACTTTTACCGTGCAAACCAGGAACACTTGCAAGTAAGGGCCGATAGATCGTTACCGATTGGAGTAGAGTGCGGCGGAATAACCAATCGGGGCAATCCGATCCGGAACGGTGTAGCCGATTCCGGAGACGGCCGATTCGCCAATCGGCCGATTCGAGTCGTCCGGCCGTGTTCTCACGCCTCGCTCCGATGCGCCCGCCGCGGCCGATTCCACCACGCCGATCGCTCCGATTGCGCCGATCCGGCCGATCAACGCGCGCAACGTAGCGGCGCCCTCTACCGGTATCCACACGTCCGGGACGAACGCCGTACACCCGTGTGCTAGCACGCGATGCAAGGCTAGGGTTTGGCTCGAAAGTGGGGAGGGTTTCCGTGGAGATTGATCTCGGCGACTTGTTGCACGCGATGCAATTGATGTCTCTTCGCTCTCTCCACCCCTCCCTCCTTTATATAGAGTTGGCCGGCGGGACTAGTGGCCGATTAGGACTCTATTTTGAATCGGATCTCATCCGTATCTCATAGAGTTGGCCGCCCATACGTCGTAAGCCCATAGGACTCTATCCGATCGGATCCCTATCCGATCGAGCCGTATCCGAGTCCAACTCGAATATCTATTCTATCCCCTTAAGCGTGCGACCACGTAGGTTCGGGTATACTCGGTTTCGGCTATAGTCTAACTTAGCCGATCGTCGGCTCGAGTCCAACTCGGCCGGCACATCAATAGCGGCGCCTAGGCAGCACATATTGACACCATAGTATACAAGAATATAATATCGGCTCGAACCTGTAATGTGTACACAAATCCCTTTGCCTCACGATACCGGTTAAGCTATAGGCAAGATGTGTGCCATCCCTTCAATAGCTTAACCATTCACTCGAACCGTATTGGATTATCGTCCATTGATTGACTCCTCTATCAACTTAGCATGGCCATGCATTTCCATAATCCATTACCTCGAGGGCCCGAGATATCTCTCCAAAGGAGGGCAAATTCCATCTTGATCACTCCCATCCCACTCCATGTTTCATAGCAAACCCGAAAACTACCTTTATAACTATTCGATTACGGAATAGCGTTTGGTAGTCCCAAAGTAGGCTACTACACATGTTGGAATCCATGGTGATCTCGGGCTACCGAGACCAACTAATGGCACATTAATTCTGTAGTGTCTCATGGTGGGTCTATCCAACAATGTGTTCTCTAACACATATGTCCATGTTTATTGATTTGGTATCTCCATACCCATGATCTATGAGACATGATCATCAATCAATAAACATGCCGATCTTAGAATCATATTTGTTCCAACAATATGACATATGATCAGGATCGTTTAGAAATAGATTCATACATATCGAGTCTCATAAATAAGTCACGTACTTATTGATCAATACAAGATGTCTATTTCATGGAACCGAATAACACTTTATTCATTTATACATAAACATTGACGTGATATCCAACATCTCCATGTTGCCTCTAGGGCATATCACTAACAGGGCCGGCTTCGTCAGTCGGCTTCTTGTTAAGCTGTGCCGCGTATTGCTCGGCGAATTGCTTATAAATGAAGCAGTCCTTGGCCACATGCTTGTGGTTTGGATGATGCGTGCACTGAGCGTTCATGATCGCGTCGTAGGCTGCGACTCGGGGACGGCGTTGGGAATTGGACGTCGTGGCGACCAGGTCCTCAGGCCGGCGCTTGCGATCCTTCTGGCCCTGGTTGTTGTTGCCATTATCCTTCTTAGGATGTTGGCTTCCTCCCGACTGCTTGTCGTCCCTTCTGTCAGGTCGGTCTTGCCGCGCCGCCTTGATCGCATCGCTGGACTTGGCGTAGGAGTTCGCCGTCTCAAACATTTGCTTCACCGTCTTCGGTGGCTTACGCCCAAACTTTCTGATCAACAGTTCATCACGGACTCCCTTCTGGAAGGCGGCGGTGATGATGTCGTCGGTGATGTTGGGGATCTTCTTGTGTTTTTTTGAGAAGCACCGGATGTAGTCCTTCAATGGCTCGTCTGGCTTCTGGATGACATTGTAGAGGTCGAAGTGGGTCCCAGGCCTTTCAAAGGTGCCCTCGAAGTTGGTGATGAAGTGATCCCGTAGCTCACTCCACGAGCCGATCGAGCCTCTTGGCAAGCTCGTGAGCCAGTTCCTGGCCGAGTTGGCGAGGGCGACAGGTAAGTAATTGGCCATGGCCTTGTTGTCTCCTCCTGCTGCACAGATGGTGAGGGTGTACACGGTTAGCCACGACTTGGGGTCGGTCGTTTCGTCATACATCTCGATTCCTGTCGGCTGAAAACCATTCGGCCAATGCAACTCGGCGCAGGTCCCGAGTGAACGCAGGTACTCCATCGTCGTTGCTGTCGGGCGATGCCCTCCGGTCTTTGCGGGAGCGCTGATCTCGTTCTTGCTAGCGCCGGTCAAGGACTTCCCGCAGATCACTCCGCAGGGTCCTTGGCAGGCTGCTTCGGTAGTCGGAGTTGTTGCTACGGTGGACCGGGTCGTGGACGGGTGGTCGTCCATGCCGCTTCTCGCGGGAGTCGGCCGATTGCTCTTGATGCTTCCGCGTGGCCTCATGGTGGGGGTTTCTTGACCTAGTGGCCATCCGATCTTGTCCAGGCCTCCTGTAATCCTTCGACTGCAGCGGCGGAAGTCGGCTTCTGTCGGGCGTTTCTGCCACGGACTCAGTCGGCCTTCGTGTTGAGGTGGAGGAAGAGCAGTTGGCTGTAGCCGCGACGATGATCTTGATCTTGTCCAGGATTGACGTCACGTTTGCAGGCGCCGTTGCTGTCGTCGGGGCTCGCCGTCGCTGCTCGCCGGGCCTCGCCGTCGGTACTACCGATACCGAGTGAGCTGTGGCTAAATCCGAATATATGGATGGAGGCAGACAGCTATGTTGCACTGTATTAGTATTAGTAGACAGTACTGTCATTTTTTTAATTGTTATAGTTATTTTGTTAATTTTTAGTACTATTCATTTATTTTAATTTTTTAATGAATGATCTGCTACAAGTTATGAATGAACAATTAATTAGAACCGAGTTACTTCTATTTATGAAAATAACTAGTTATAAATGATTATGTATATAGTTTATAATTATTATGTTTTTCTTTTGTTTTTTAAGTAGTTATTTTTATTTTTAGTAGACAGTACACAGTAGTTATCATCTGTTACTATTTGAAAGAGAGATTGTAAAAGAGGAAAAATGAGATATTTAGTTATTATATGTCACTATTTTTATTATTAAAATATATCATCAACTATTTATCTTATTTATCTATTCTATGATAATTAAATTTTTAGCTCAATGTATCCTATATATTCTCGTATTGTTGTTTTGCTAAAATTTTGTATCGCCGTATCCCCGTATCCATATCCTTGTATCATGCAACATAGGTAATTGTAGATTCTTCAAATATGAAGAAAGAAAAATATTACATCTCTTTCTAAGAAACATAGAGCGAAGAAGAGTACTGCTCATAGTATTGATTCTACAGTTGGCAACGGTAAGTGTCGATTAAATATTTTTTGCTATAAATTTTATAAAAGTAAGTTGAGAAATAAGATGAGTGGTGGTATTTTGAACGATTGTCGAGATATATTCATTGAGCATGATATTTTTTTAAGTGAATGAAGAAGATATAATGGACAATTTTATAGCCATTAGAAAGCGTAAACTCTAGTATGTTAATCTTTCAGTCGTATAAGCTTTTTAAAGTCAAATTAATTTAATTGTTGATTTTAATGCGTTTTTAATATATATTTAATATATCATGATCACTTTTGGCCAATTATGTTATGTATATATTTGTTGTTTAAAAAAATTTGTAAGTCGAATCACCCACACCCCAAATTCTAGATACGCCACTAATGATAGAGGAGGATATAAGTGATCTCTAGAGATTGTACATGTTGCATGATTTCTAGATATTCAGTTATAATTTACCTCCCACATGCAGTTACTCATCCCTCTCTGTGAAACCTGTCTATAGAAACTGATTTGAAGGCAAAAATTGCATGCAGTATGCCATTCATCTTCTCAGCTGTGTGTGTATACAATCAGCAGCTCCTACGCTGGCAAATGGAATATCAGTAAGCTGCTGGCCAGCTACATTGCAATAGGATTACCAGAATGTGTTCTTTCCAAGGTGTTATAGGAGTTCGACCAACCAATCTAGAAGATAGAGAGCTAACACACTGATGCATAGGATATGACTTTGGAGGAAACCAATAATATTACCAGACTTACTCCTTACTTTGAATGGAAGTTGAAAGAATGTTGTGTCGTCACAGCCGTAGCAAACGTCTCCGGTCTCTTACTATAGTTTGAGTTTTTGAATGGATAAGTTGGCTAATGCTGACTTTCCATTCAAATAATGGGATGTTTGTCATTGTCGTTGTTTAAAGGATGTGTAACAGCCTTCCGTTCAACCTCCTTATGACTTTTTTCTAAATAAAAAAAGATATTATTATGATTTTTTCTTCTAAAATGAAAGAAAGAGTATATTATTATACGATAAGTATGATCCATCCTAATTTCACTATTTATCATTTTTTCCATGGAAATAGTTCTAACTCGACTCAATTTGCTAGTGAGATATTAGCTCGGCTCTAAACCAAAGTTTACCGAAACCATTTAAGTTCATTAAAGTTGAAAATATATCCTCAATTCTCTTTATTGATCCAAAATGTACCGTTTTTAAATTTCTTCATTGTTTTCACCAGGGTGGTAAATTTCAGTGAAGTTCCTGAAGTGTTGAAGCTAGTCTACATAACCCCGAAGTATGAAAACCGGTATTCTACCCTCTAAAGTATCAAAATCAGTTCAAATAACCTCCTAGAGTGGTTTTATAGGTGGTTTTGTTGTACACACAATAACATGGTGATGGTTTTGGTCTCTTGGACTATAGAGGAGACAATTGAAGTAGGCTAAGAATTTTATTCACAGATGAAATGGGCTGAGAATGATATAAATTAGTGTTATTATGTATAATTTTAGGCTTGTCGATCTTTGTACCATGCAAATTAATACTGCTGCCACATAATCATCTACATGACAAAACCACTTTACGAGTTATTTGAACCAGTTTTTTATTCTAAGGGTAGAATATCTGGTCTCATACTTAACGGGTTAAGTAGATCAACCCCAAATACTTTAAGGATGAAATAGACTTGTTCCTAAAAAAGAATCTATCCATATGTTTTTTTATGTTTTGAATTAATTTTTTGAGAGCTATCATATAACAGGAGCAAAGTTTTAAAAGTTTGACAAAATATAAATGCATGTTCATGGAAAAAAGGAAAGAAAAGAATATCAATATGTGTGGACAGGGACATGGCAACAGCATTGGGGACTTACGCGATCACAGCTCGTATCACCATCAACGAGACAGATGGTGTGCAGATAAAAGAAAGGAGAACATGTAGGCATAGTAAATAAGGAGAAATAGCTGTAATAGCAAATGTAAATTGGATTTTCTTCAATTCATAATTATGATTAGCAAAAAAGCTTCAAAAATATTATATTAATCCTTTGGGATTGTTGCCACCTGTAGTGTTGTATAGTGCTTATATATCAATCAAAGAAGAGGCTCGGTTATGGGTCTGGCAGACGCTAAATTTTTTTCTTTCTCGAGGTGTATTTTCTCTTCCTATATTCAATAAAAAGGCACAATCATGCGTTTTTGTTGAAGAAAATGTCAGGGCTAAGAGGAAAACTATGGTACAGCAACTTCTGATAAAATACAAATTAAAACCATTCTATATTTACCAGGTCCTTCTGTGAAGGTTTGATGACCAGGCTGCCGCACTACCAGTCCACAGAACTTTTCATAAGAAAATCATTTTTTCAACATTAAGAGAGACACTTTTCATAAAAAGGTTATTTTTCTAACATTAAGAGACGCACACCAGTCCTTTTAATGTTCTATAAAAAATTTATTTTTTTAACATTGAGAGATAGATTTCGACTATAAACATGCACTGACAGGAGGACCATAATAAAATAAAGTCCACATATCAATGACACAACTGTAAATAACTCAAGGTAGAAGATCTATTTCCTCAACATTGTATTGTTGTTTCATTCACAACAACTTGCTACACCACCTAGGAAATGGCAATACGCCTCCTCGCACACTGCAGATCCTCCCAACATCCAGCGGTGGACTGGTCTCCAATTGAACTCGCAAAGTTGGGAATTTTGTGCCTCCATATAGGAATGGTGTTGTCGCCTCTTGCATACACCAAATAACCCGGTGAAGACACTAAAACATATGGTGATCCTCATCTCTGGTGTGAGCGTAACGTCAGAATCTTCCGACACATCAACACACCCCTGACTACTCCCATAGCAAAAATAAAGGAGGAAGCAGCCTCTTGGGTGATGACGAGGGCAACACGCCTGTTTTGGGAGGAGTTGCTTAGTTCTCATGTTTTTGCAAGCTGTGAGCATAGCCCTGTAAAGTATTTTTAAACGGTTGCCCATCTGCTCTATCAATATATCGAGACAAAGCTTTTGCTTTTTAAAAAAAAAAGGACAACTGCACTTGCTCCTTCAAAAAAAGCACTCTCTGTTTTGCATGATGCAATCGTTTTGGATATAGGTACTTGATCAGTTGGTTATTCATCACTTCAGCAGTACATCTTGCATGATTCCTACACATATATTTGGTTTTAATTGACCTTATGCTTTGAAGGTAGGCAAAAATTGCATGCAGTCATGCATCTGGCATATGATTCATCTTCCCACCTATGTGCGATGTGTGTGTGTGTCTATATATATAGAGAGAGATGGGCTACTGTGTGGCGCGTCGCACGGCCTCATCTGTGGCACGCCGCCTGGCCTCATGTGTGGCATGGCCGAATCTCTAATTTAAAAACTCAAATTGAAAATCCGAACCGTTCAAATTGTTCTACATATTAATATCGCCTTGTATACCAAATTTTATATTTTTTGAATTTTTTTACTATTTTATCGAGATAGGTCAAAGATGCAATAATTAGATACTTCAGAAATCGTTGGATTAATACATCTTTGACTTATCTGATAAAATAGTAAAAAATTTAAAAAAAATGTAAAATTTGGTATACAAGGCGATATTAATATATAGAACAATTTGAACGGTTCAGATTTTTAATTTGAGTTTTCAAATTAGAGATTCGGTCATGCCACATGATGGTGCCGTGCGGCGTGCCCCACAAAGCCCAACTATATATATATATATATATATATAAAGAGAGAGATGAGCTCTTGTGTGGCGCGCCGCACGGCCCCATCCGTATGGCATGGCCGAATCTTTAATTTGAAAACTCAAATTGAAAATCGAACCGTTCAAATTGTTCTACATATTAATATCGCCTTGTAGACCAAATTGTACATTTTTTTGAAATTTATTACTATTTTAACGGATAGGTCAAAAATACATTAATCCAACGATTTCTGGATTGCATATTTGACCTATCTGATAAAATAGTAAAAAAATTTTGAAAATGTAAATTTTAGTCTATAAGGAGATATTAATATGTAGAACAATTTGAACGATTCGGATTTTCAATTTGAGTTTTCAAATTAGAGATTCGGCCATGCCACACTGGATGGGCTTTCAGTGCGCTACGCACACATCATAGCCCAACTATATATATATACATATATATATATAACTAGGTAAACCCCGCGTGTTGTTGTGGAAGTTTAGTATGATAATAAATAAAAATAATATATAAGATAGCTAGACGACATAAGCTTATATAAGTTGATATAAGTTGATGTGATTTGTAGTAATCTAAATAGTATATAGAATGATGATTCAACTGTAAAAGTAAGGTGACTTGGCTTTATGAGAGAAAAAGGAGAGATAGTTTGGACCATAGATTAATCATCTAAGAGCTAGAAACAATTGAGATGATATGACTTAATGAGAGAAGAGATAAATAACATTAACTAAGTGGGGATGGACTATATAGATATATAGGATATTGTAAAAAATAATGGAGATATATATTGAAATATTATGTGAATTATGTCGGATGATAATTTAAATGCTTGCATTTTAAAGCTCTAAAATTTAATAAATTATATAGATGATATAACATGCATGAGGTTTAAGATGTAGTAATTGTTAATGGATGATGATGTGGCATTTTAGAATGTATTGAGTGTATATAGAATCATTTCATGTTCTGATATTGGATATCAATTAGCAGCCGAGCTAAAGCAATGGATGTGTTCTTGTGACAATATGTCAAGGATACACTGGTATATCTAGGATGTGACTTTGGAGGAAACCAACAGTGTTAGAATAAATCTTGTGAATTACTTTAGTGTCGGTTTTTTGTTTGGTTCACTTTATTCCTTCTCCTGTTTTTCTGTTTTCCTCCATAGGTTATGTTAAGTTTATTGAGGTCAAGTGCGAGTGGAGCTCTAACATGCGTCGTATAAGACCATATTATTTAATCACATCTCATGACAACCACATTATATTGTAAAGTGATCATCCTTGAACTTATAAAGATAACTTATATATTGTAAAGACAATAGAATGAGTCACCTTTATGTATAATTTATGTATAAGGACTAGCCATAAGAAATAAAATAAGATTATCTCTCTCCTTCACACTCTTGCTAGTGGGCTCATGTCCAAAGTCCATCATGGTTCATCACTGTAGCAATAGAAATAACTAAAGACTATTTACATGAGATCCATGATCTTTTTCATATACATTGCTCTTGCCCTCAGGCTTTTAAGATGGCACTTGTCGTGAGTCATGCCCGAGCATGTCGTGGTTACAAATTGTCCCGACGTTTTCCTTTCTCTTGCAAAGTATACTTAAGAAGCAATGGAATCAAAAAAACGGCCAGTTGTACACAGCACTAAAACACTTGTGCCTCAGTGTTTCTTCATTCCTCTCTAGCATACACGGTCGTTGGAGCTCTTGCAGGTTTCGCTACAGTTTTTAAACATGGGGATGGGAGGAATGGAGTCATGAGGCATTGAGTTGATTAGGGACTGGAGCGGCTATGGTGGGTGGCACTGGTGACTGGTGAAGTGGTGAGTAAGCGAGCTCGGCTTGCTTCACTGTGGCTGGCTGGAGAGCCAAATTTTATAAGATCGCGGGTGGCACAAGACGATGGCTAACTAAGAACTAAGGCAGTGGAGCACAGGGCGTGGCTGGCCGACGGGACAAGACGAGGAATTAGGGATGCGAATCTGGAGCTCCGGCCAGCTTTTGACTGGGACACTCATCATGTCTCGTGGCTACTGGTGGAGCAGGTTTCTCGCCGAGCTGTCGAGGACGTGTACGGAACTTCGCTGGAAGAAAACGAGAGGGATCGAGAGAAGAGAGAGCAAAGGGGGCACTGTAAGCTGGAAGAAAGAGGACGAGACGACGAGGAGAAGAAGGCACCTGACAGGTGGGCCCTCGCATGTTCTCACTTACCGCCCGAGCGAGGGAGGGAGACAGAGTGAGAGGAGGGAAAGAAGGGGACTAGTGGGCCGGGGGAGCCATGCGAATATCACTGCTTGGAATTTTTTTCCAGGAATTTGATTGGAGGAATTTTCGAAGGATTTGAATGGATATTTTGAGTTCAATTCATTGAGTTGTGATCCAAAATTCATTAGATAGATATAAAAAAGCCGTTTTGGATGAAGCGAAACAGAGAGCCGTCGTCGGAGGCTTGGGCCGGAGAGAAGCGGCCCATTAAGGTCCACTTCCGTACTCAGAAACCCCCGGTACGGATTGTCGCTTTTTAAGGTTTTATCTACATATACTTATATACTTTTTTTAAGCTGTCGTTCAGGATATAAGATCGAGATCATTGTAAATCTTCGTCATTTGTAACCTCATCTAATATAGTGAAGATTTGCTCGCTGACGCCCGTGGTTTTTTTTCTTCATGCCTTAGGATGGTTTTCCATATTAAATCTCGTGTCTCATATGATTGATATGTTGTTCTTCATCGTTATAATCGTTTTATAACACAATTCACAAGAATCTGGGGGTTTCCAAACTAGAAGCTTTTGAAAGGAGAAGATTTTTATAGTCAATCAATAGACAATTCATATAATAGATACGTATTAAAATATATAATATATCATTAATACCTGACCACACCTCTCATACACACATAATATCTTAGAGTTCGTGCTGCAGCTAAACACCTCTCATACACACATAATATCTTAGAGTTCGTGAACACCTCTCATACACACATAATATCTTAGAGTTCGTGCTGCAGCTGAACACCTCTCATACACACATAATATCTTAGAGTTCGTGAACACCTCTCATACACACATAATATCTTAGAGTTCGTGCTGCAGCTGACTATAAATTTGTAGCCCGTTTCTCTTCTCTCTCCTCTTTTATCTCCTCCACGTATGTTTCTAGTTGATGGGCTTATAGTCTGTTATTATACTTGCTCTAATATAATAGCTTTTAGGCTTTGATTAGTTCAAGCCGTAAAGTTGTTGGTTGTCCTTATATAGAGGTGTTATATGGGATATTCGGATACTAATAAAAAATTACAAAAATCTATCTGTAAACGGTGAGACGAATTTATTAAGCCTAATTAATCTATTATTAGCACAAGTGATACTGTAACATTTAATTAGGCTTTAAAGATTCGTCTTGTAAAAATACATGTAATCTATATATTTATTTATTTATTTAGTTTATATTTAATACTTTATATATTACATCTAAATTTTCGATACGATCAGCTGTAAAAAATTTGGATGAAAAGTGTTAATGGCTAAAAACTCGAGGCGTTACACAGTCGTGGTGCCAACGGGAGGTCCGGAGGTGGCAAGCATAGCAGTAGCAGTGTGCATAGAAGTGGCAGCGCGGCTGGTACCACACCAACTGCGTAGGACCTTGGCTGTGGATCTGGACCAACTACCACCACTGCCCAGTGCCCAGTGGCTTGTCCCGCTGTCATGTCCAAGACGGCTGGTAGGCACCTACGGCGGGAGCTAGGGGTGGGTGCTCGGTTTTATTTTCAGTTTGTTGAATTTTCAGTTCATGAATAAGACCAGCCAAAATTTTACTATCAATATTACTAAAACCGAGTCGAGGTTTTACTTTTGAATAGACGAAGTTATAAACTAAAAAACCCATGGCATACGTTACAATACTTTATTTAATTGTGACGAACTTATATGAATTTTAGAGAGGTTTGGATTTGTTGGGAAGATGATTTCTTAGGGCTCAAAATAAAACTCATATGCAACTTTGACAAATTCGTAGGTGATCGAGTTGAATTGTTGAACATGGGTTACTAAGTTGTTCAGTGTGAGTTTCCAACACACCTCGCTCGCTTGTTTTCCACACGTACGTTTTTCAAACTACTAAACAATGCGTTTAAGAAAATTCTATACGAAAGTTACTTTATCAAATCATATTAATTAGTTACTATGTAATTAATCATATGTTAATGAGTATCATTTTACGTGCACGAAGGATTAGTTCCTACCACAGCCTTATAATGCTTACAACCATTGATTTTGGGTCAAATAGGCTCATTGATTTGGTGTCAAATAGGCTCGATGACTGATGAGGCCCGACTTCGGTTTGCACCGCGTGTATTCCGTTTCCCGGAAGTAAAAACCGGAGGAAAAGCCGAAGACTGAGCAATCACAAAAATATAACAGAGAAAACCAAAAATACAACAAAGAAAACCAAAGACAGATTATTCAGTTCGGGTAAACCAGCCTAGCGTGAGGTTTCATTATAGCGGGCCAAACAGGCGGCCCGGCCTAGCATAGCACTGACACGGCCTAGCACAGCACTGACACGTCACTGACACGGTCCGCTAGGTATGGCTCCTGTAACTGACCGTGTCGTGCCGTCCCCCAGGCTCATAAACGGTCTAAGGGGAGGTCGTGTCGTGCCGTATCGACACGGACCCCTCAATGACCCATGGGCTGAGGTCGACGCCGAGCCGCCTCCGTCCTTCATGTCGCTGCCCCGCCTTCACCACGCGCTGTGCCGTGTCAGCCCACGAGCTGCGGCACTGGCCCAAGCACAGCCCACATGCTGGCGTGCCATGGCACCCTATAGTGCATGCGTGTCTGGACCGAAACGAGATTGCCCAGCCCATCTGGCCACGAGAATGCTATAGTGCATACGTGTCTGGACCGAAACGAGAATGCCCAGCCCATCTGGCCACGAGAATGCCCAGCCCATCTGGCCACGTATAGGTTTATGCTCGCAGACACGTTGCCCAGCTAAACCAATCATCAATACATTAATTGGGCTGCTCAACAATCAGATTCCTTCTGAATAATAATTCATTATAGACCTTCAATAAGGATTGGTAAAACAACTCATGGCGAATGAAGTTTGGGCACATTTTAACACGACAGAGGAAAACCGGCAAAATTGCACCAATACTGTACGCGTCCATATGGCAATCGCAAACACAAAGAGAAATCTAATCATTCTGGAGCACATGAATTAAGGTTCAACAATTCAAAATTTGGATTTTCAAGACATAGGTTGAGGACAAGACAGCAGTTCTTGCCGCCAAAATGCAAAATTCTCTCAGCACTTTCCTACAAAATTTCTAAGCTTCTAGATTCTCAGCAGGTGCCTCGATCACGAGCCCCTTTGTTGGCTTAGCCAAGAGGTCCGTGTACTTCTGGAACGGCGTCTCGATAAACCTTGTCTCCCTCCAGAAGTCAGGAGTCAGGAAGCCGTAGGTCTTCATGAGACAATCGAAGGTGGCCTGTCAAGAACAAAAATTTCAGGTTATATCGATTGAGGGAGGCACTATTCTTGACATGTAAACTAAAATAAAGTTATAACTCATAGCATCCAACCACCTTTGAATATATGATGTACATGACATATAAGAAATTAGAATGTCTAAGAGCCCCTAGGATTCACTAGTTGAAATGTTTATAACATGTAAAGTGGAAACACTATCATGTTTGATTGCTGCAAGTATTAAAGCTATTTTCAGCTAGCTACTGCATGTACATTGGAACCAAGGGCATGTAGAGTACAACACATGAAGCGAAACAGTAACAACATTTAAAACAACAAGCAGAAAACCTCAGCAGAATTTATGACTAACAACGAGCATCAAAATTAAACCAGTACACAATTTGCACACAATGCAATGACAATTTGATCAACCATCTTTCTACTGATGCAGAACATGAACATCCAACAGAAAAGTGATGTTATGACAAAACCCTAAATCCCTAAAAGACTATCACGTAGTCAACATCACTTGACAAAGGATGTATACCAGTACTTAAACAAACAGGACTCTGCACTTAAAATTACAATCGAAACGCATAGCAACAATAAGCACAACAGTCCAGATGTCAAACAACCATACTTAGCACAACTGAATTGTGTGGTATAGGTCAGAAATGTCAAAATACTGCTCAATGGTGAAAATGACTATTTAGCTACACACATGTCCACAATCATGATCAGTCAAGTCATTTTCTGTTAGATTCAATTCAATTTAGATATCAGCTAGTATAATTTTCCATGAGCACAGAAAGAATTCAATATAAGCGAACATTTCATAGGAGCATAGAGGAATTCAAGATACCTTGACGAAGTTGCCGAGGGTCTTGGTGGAGCCGCGAGACGAGGTGAAGACGTCCTCGATGCCGGCGAACTGGAGCACCTTCTTGGGCACGCGCGCCGCCACGATCCCGGATCCCCTGGGCGCCGGCACCATGCGCACGGTGACGGAGCCGCACTTGCCGGTGACCTTGCACGGCACGGTGTGGGCCTTCCCGATCTTGTTCCCCCAGTATCCCCTCCTGACCGGCACGACGGAGAGCTTGGCGAGGATGATGGCGCCGCGGATCGCCGTGGCCACCTCCTTTGCGCACTTGACGCCGAGCCCGACGTGGCCGTCCCCGTCGCCGACGACCACGAACGCCTTGAACCTCGTGCGCTGCCCGGCGCGGGTCTGCTTCTGCACTGGCGTGATCTTCATCACCTCGTCCTTGAGCCCCGGGACGAGCAGCTCCACGATCTGGTGCTCCTTGACGGGGAGGGAGTGGAGGTAGATCTCCTCGATCTTCTGGATCCTGTTCTCCTTCACGAGGCGGCCCAGCTTTGTCACGGGCACCCACTTCTCCTCCTCCTGGCGGGGGCCGCGCCGGCCGCCGCGCCCTCCCCTGCCGCGGTCGCCACGCCCGCCGCGCCCGAACCCCCGCCCGAACCCGCCGCGCTCGCCGCCCTCTCCTCCGCCGCCGCCGCGCTCTGCCATGCTGGGCTACGGCTTACCTGCCTAGCTCGCGGGATGGTGGTGGCTGCGGCGCTCGGATTGCCGGGGCGTGGAGTTGCGGCGGCGCGAAGGGTGGGAGAGCGGAGGGGAGGAGGGCGGCGGCGGCGGCGGCTTTTATATAAGGTAGCCGTGGAGAGACGACGGGGTTAGGGTTTTCGCTGAGTAGTTGGGCCGAGTCGTGGGCCTAATTGGGCTTTTAGTTTTTGGGCTCACAGGTAGATGGTTATGGCCCTAAAGTGAGATGTTTTACAAAGTTCTCCATGCAGCCTTCTGACAAATCAGACCATGATGAACTTCGAATGTTTGGTACTTTCAATTTTTTAATTAAAAGATTTTTAAAACTAATTTTACTTTTAGAAAATTACAAAAATATACTCCTTCCATCCTCTAGGAGGGAGAAATTTTAAAATTGTCCTCTCAAGAGTGATTTTGCTGACGTGGCATACGGTTGTTGGCCGTCGTCTGCTCGTCGGCTGCAATTATGCAAATAAGTCCTTTGTCGCTCTCGGCGAGGGTGATTTTTGCATTGTTGAAGTAGGGGGTCACCTGCAAAAGGGCGGCCGGTATGAAAAATTTGCAGGCGGCCCCCTTGCCGACCTTGCAGAGGACATTTTTGAGGAAATCTCGCTCTTTGCAAGGGCGATTTTTGGCTGGCAAGGTATAAAAGCCCAATGCCCTCTGAAACTCCTCATTTGAAACACGCTAAATTCTAGAAAAAAAGAGGTGAGGAAGAAGGACGAGAGCGACGAAGCCCTGTTGGAGTGCTTACTCGATCGTAGGTAAATACAATATCCCGATCTATGTTTATATTATTTATTTTGTGTAGAATAATAGTCCACATAGCATGTATTTGTAATATTTGAATAAATACACTCATATCTAGAGCACAGTGAAAATATTTTATAAATTAAGGCATGATTTATTTTAGGGAATTGCACATAGGACATAGCGGACAGAGAGGGTAGATCTAGATGAACAAACCGATTTTGTAGATTTTAAGATGTAGAATAGAGAACACATTTTTAGAGACTTTAACTTAGCCCGAATTATAGATTGATCTAGGCAACATATTGGTAGCATGAAATAAAATCAGTTTCAATCTGTTTATCAAGCATAGTGACAAGTAAGGTCATATTTCAGATAGTTCACGGTCAAAGCAATGTTAGATTTAGTCCAGATAGTGTTGATCTGTCTGATTTTAGGATGACATTGAAGGGCATCGATAGGCCTGCCGAGAGAACATTTGAGTCAATTCATAGTTGGTTGCTACATGGATTTAAAGTGAATACAAAAGTGAACACAATGACACTGTCCTTTGTTGGGAGTCATGCAACAGAAGGATGTTTTTGGGAACTAATGCCTATAGATAACACTGATTCCTGGAGATGTTATGTGGAAATGGCTTTTGAAAGGTCATGGCCCCTTGTTATTTTTGTGGCATTGCATGAAATCGATAGCAGTATTAGTTCAGTACTTACTACAATTACTAGTTCTCATAACTATTGTGTAACATTGTACATCTCCAGCAGGGTATTCGGCGGGGATTTTTCGTGCAAGCGCCTCTTTGTCATAGGCAGGTGGGTCAGGTGGTGGCGACGACTTCGACGATCTGGAGGACCGAGAGCAGGACATCATCGAAGCCTCACAGCTTGGTGGAGCACCTCCTTCACAGAGCCAGGACCAGCAACCGGTGACGCCTGCACCTGATGTACGGGCTGGTCGTGTCGTACCCCCCGACCGGCTCACATACTCCCAGGGGCGCGTTAGGGTGCGGGGTAGGAGGGAGAGGGGTAAGAGGCCTCAACACTAGTATCTCTGTGCTACTTGTTTGTATATATTTAACCTTAGTAACTTTGTGCTACTTTTTGTATATATTTCCTGATGCAGTAGTTTGTAGTGAGTTTTAAGCGTGTTGGGTCGTCCTACTTACATGTCACAACCACCTTTTACGCATTCGTACTCGCATGTGATCTGCTCGTTCGTACGGTTCACATCCTACGCAACATCTACTCAACCAAACGACGAAAAACTTTCGGCGTGTGAGAGTCGTGTATGTTAGGTCACTATCAGCTTTCGGCGCGTGAGCGACGTGTCCTTTATGTCGCTATCATCTTTCCGCGCGTTCGAGCTGTCACACTCAGCTTTTGGCGTTGCTTTCTATGATTAAATGAAGCTTTTTGTGTTGGCACGTGGACGTGTTGTCACATCCATTGAATGAATTAACTCCTGTTAGGTTGAGATGTGCCTCTGGTTGCTCCACTATATATTACACCACCCGAATACGAGCTCTTCATATCTTCGTTCAATTTCCTACACATCTTGGTAGAATGGCGCATCCATTTTCTGAGCGTCTCAACTGGCGAAGCCATCCCTCCGGCGGTTGGATTCCACCATGGTGTGATCGTCTGTTGTGCCATTGTGGGGATGGCTACATACTTATGTCATCCCTCAACGTAGAAACTCGAGGGAGGAGATTCTTCCAATGCGCCAACATGGATCAGGTATAACTAATCTCCTCTGAGTTGTAATACCTATACTTAATACATAAAACACTAACTTCTTTGAGTGGATAGATACAGAGAACCCATGAGCCGATGGAACACGTTTCTATCCAGTTAGCGAAACAAGGTCGGACTACCTTCGACGGAAGGCTGAGTATCAACGTTGAATTGCTGCGGAAGCTTTGGATTGTTATGTAGATCCGCTGGGACTACCCACATGGTGGGAACATTCAGAATGTCATTGTGGTCTCCGTTGTCAGGTGATAAGGTCCACTAGACAAGCAACTCGAGGACAAAGACGCTTCGTGTGTCCTGCGATTGTCGATGACGATTTTGTCATGAGTTTCAATTTTTTTTGGATAAATCTAATCACTTGTTTCATTGTCTAACCTCTTCTGCAACAAATGTACAAACCGGAGGATGTACGATAGTGTGGATTTGAACAGTGGATCGATACGGTGAGACCTACTTCCTTTGGTCCAACGATAACGCAGCCTGAACCAACCAAACAATTCATCCAGGCATGGATGGAGTACGAACGTCGGACAAAAATCGCAAGCTTAGATTGGAGGAACAATCAATTAGGTTACCCTGAATGGTCTAAGCATCTCAGGTGTGGTTGTAGGGATCGTTGCCAGATGGCTACCTCCTTTGAACCAGAAACATATGGCAGGAGATATTTCGTTTGCCCCAACTTAGATGACGACTTCGTTGTACGTCTTACGTTTTTTCAATTCTTCTAACGTCTTCATAATATTGTCACTCTAACTGACTACCTACGTTTCTTTCTCAGGGCATTTCAAGGAGGTGTGGATTCAATTTGTGGATCGACAATGTCAATCCACAATATAATGGCCAAAAGATAACTGAGTGCAAAACACAAGCAGAGTACAAGCGATTGAAGGACTACGAAAATGCAAGACACGTTGCACGCCGTAGAAGGGGTCCGTAGGAAAGCTGAGACTTGATTCGTCGTCGGGTTGGACTATTTTGTATCATAATTTGTACCATGTATCCATTGCTCAATTATGAGAACATAATGTTATGAAACATATGTCATAGTTTGTACCACCAATGAAATCTGAGTTATGCATGTATTATGCACGTTGCCTACCTGTGAATTGCTTAAATTTTGAATGTTAAATTTGGGTTCAAAATGTTTGTATTTTGATTAAAGATAAGTTTTTAACTTTGCCTTCAAATGTATTTATATCTTTCTAATTCATATTTTCTAAATTTTTTCATTGTTTACTATTTACTTTTATTTTTTAGAGTTATATATTACTTTAAAAGAATTGCAAAAACTCTATTTTTGTTTTTTAAAAGTTATATATTTCTTTAAAAGAATTACAAAAACTCTACTTTTATTTCTTTAAAGTTATTCTTTAAAAGAATTGTAAATTATTTTTTGGGGGCCCAGCCGGCCAAAAATTGTCCTTGCGAGAGCGAGATTTGCAAAAACCGTCCTCTCGCAAGGGAGGCAAGGCCGCCCGCAAATTTCTGCCGCCGTCGTTTTGCAAGCGGCCCCCTACTTCAACAGTGAAAAATCGCCCTTGTCGAGGACGGCAAGGGGTTTTTCACAAAAATAACGCGACGCGGGACGGCGCCAACGACCATCTGCGCGTCGGCAAAATCGCTCTCGGGAGAGCGATTTTAAAATTTTGTCCTCCCAAAGAGCGGCGGAAATCTATTTTTGCAATTTTTCGAAAAATAAAATTAGTTTTAAAAATCTTTTAATAAAATAACTAAAAGTACCAAAAATTCGATGAACTTCAAAGGGAATGAGGCCAATGGTTATCTTTCACCACTCCCTCTAGGGCCCATCTTTAGGTAGTATCTAAAGGCTTTCTGAACATATTAAATTCATGTTGTAGGAACCAATTCATCTCCATAGGAATAAGAAAAAAACTATGCATTAAATACAGTAAGTAATATAAGTAGACGTTGTCATATCAGATTTGTGTTGAGTTGTTGGAAACATAAAATGAGAATTAAGAAATGTGCTATACATCTATAGTCAGTTGCATCATTAGCTTCAACAAATTTCGTGAGAGAAATACGTGGCATAGTTGTTAATATTGCTAGTTTGTATTTATATATAACTATTAACTATTATACGGGGGAACTGCTAAAATGGTTGTAGATAATGCATCAATTATTATAGCTAACAGTTGTCTGTACCATTGAACATGCTCTAAATGGGAGTCTAGAGGCACAACATTCACATTCCGTCGTTGTATTCATACAAAAGGATTGTCTCACTTTGACCATGTGCTGGGCTCCTTCAGAACATATGAGAATTTCACGGTGAGTTATTTTTTCTCAAAATTCTCGTGATATTCCTTTATTTCAAACGAGTCGTAATATGTAAAGTGACCAGTTGCATGCACATCTCATATTTTAAAACAAATGGACTATCTAGCTGTCGACCCAATAGAGTTTACACAAACACTCATCCAAATTTTTTAAGCTTGTGAAGACAATGTTTTGATATAGACAAGTGGTCAACAAAAGGGTATATATACCTTGGAAAAAATACAATAAAAAATCCCATGCAAAAGGTAATCCATTTGTTCTTTGGCCTAACTTCTCATAATATTTTGTGTTTCGCTTTTAGAATTGCTTGGTCTCCACAGGACAAAAATTTCCCTGTTTCAAGGGGTGACAAACATGGGCAGCTCCAGCTAGCTACCACTCCATGGAACTAAAAGCAATTAATGGGATCAAACTAAAAACAATTAAAGGGAGCAAGGTAATTAATAAGCTATCGATCTGTTTTTTTCTTTTGAGAACTAACCTTATTGAATGCACCTTCACAAACCTAGCATCAAGTATTCAAGTGCTTCCGTGGCTCCAAGGTTGTACAACAGGAGGGACATAGTACAAAGTATGTGCAACATTAACACATTACATCGGACAATCTACAATACTACAGTAGCATGTAATAATCAGTAATTAGATAATTAAAGAAGTAGGTTTTCCATATTTCTCATGCATCCCATGCATATTATCTTAAACATATGTTAAAAAATACACTCACGAATGTGTATGACTTATGCGTGTCAGTGATGTAATATATTTTTCACATTCGAAGAAAAATAAGTACTGGTGTTGAGAAAAAGGTATAAATACGTAAAAAAAGTAAAAAAGAAATAAGTATGGGTGTTTAAAAGGTAGATATATACGATAAGGAATGGGGCAACGTGAAAAATTTATGGATCAAATGGTCTACCATAATTTCTTTAAATGTAGCCTCAAATTATGAACAGATTACGACCAAATGATGCATGACAGAGCACATGCACCATCAATGACTTGTGAATTCAATACTAGAGTCTTCATATGCATTGACATCACTAATACACAAAAGAAACCTTTTTATTGTTAGGCCTAACCTCTAGAAAGGGAGAATAATTTCTTCTCCTTTTATTGAGAGCTAGCATGCAAAAGATGCCATCATGTTTTCAGCCTACCAGTGTGTTCAATTGGTCTTGCAAAAATATCATTGTAATTATGATGGTTAGTGGCTGTCATTTAGAAGCACAAAGGATGTGTCACACAGGGAATCGATTCAGCTGCAAAGCTGATGAAATAGTCCAGAAAGGGAGATAAAAATAAGAGGAATCAAATTATGACTTATGAGGATGTAGTTATCTACTCCTTTCGTTATAAATATAAAATTATTTTATCATCTTAATTTAAAGTATCTTTTGGTTAAAATTTTTTATATTTTAGGACGAAAAAATGCCAACATCTTAATTTTTTATGTTTTAGGACGAAAAAAATTGCCAAATCCCTTGTCACAGAGAGTAATGGACAGAGAAAATGTTAATTAAGAGAGTAACCATCATGATTACGTCAG
Organism: Oryza australiensis; assembly: GCA_019925245.2. Taxonomy (NCBI): domain Eukaryota; kingdom Viridiplantae; phylum Streptophyta; class Magnoliopsida; order Poales; family Poaceae; genus Oryza; species Oryza australiensis. Next base: position 2,253,699 of record JAIFGZ020000342.1, read on the forward strand.
CATCATGCTCAGGACAAAGGCACCCTTAATGTCAGTAGAATTAAGACAATCCGTACGCCTTAATCAGAATACTTAATTGGCTGGCTGTGACTGTTTTGGATCAAATCAAGGTAGGGAAAGGAACAGAGCACAAAGATTCACCGGCTCAACAGTCGAGAAATTCACTATGTCCGTCCACAAAATGCTATGTGCACCGGGGATATTTGAGTTTTTTCACCCAGTGAGTGTAAACACGACCATTCAGGCCTAGCCAGTCTAATCCATCCTACTATTAATATTTAATTTAAAAAATAATTTTTATTGGAAATGTTTCGAAGCCTGTGATTCGACGCTGCCACAAACAGCATCCTAAAGCACAAAATAATAGCGACTGTAGCTGGACTGTTGTTGCATGCCTTGCCGAACAACCCTATAGTGATAAAAGGAGGTTGATTTTTTTCTTTTTCATGCATAATATTAATACCATATAGTAAGTTAATAAAATGTTTCTTTTAGAAAACAATAAAACTCTTAAATAATAATATTATCACATTGAGATTTTGTGTGATATTTTTTCAAGAAGACATTTATTTAAGGATATTTGGACATGAGAATTTTATATAGGGTTTTCTTAGAATGTAGTCACTTCTTTTAAAATTCATTTAAAATCCTTCCGTTCCAATGGAGACATCAGGAATGAAAAATGATAGTCTCCTAACTTGAATCAATTTACTATGATGGCAATTGATGTGATTTATCGACTAAGCCAACAAAGCTTTGTCGCTATCACTTTAATATATGCAAAGGGAATCTTATTCCACAATATGATAAATTATCCCTTCATGACTTAAGATTCCAAATTTCACAACAAGCACATATGAGCATATAACTTTTACAAGACAAACGTAAAAGTAAAATGTTAGTATCTTGAATTATTTTTAGATTAAGTCAGATCGGTCTAACCACCCCATTTTACATCATTTGCATTTTCAATTAATCATATTATACTTAATATATAAACCAGACGACACGTTAAAAATAATAATTCTAACCATCATTCCACACGAAACTAACCATATAAACTTTTTTTTGGCTTCAATGGTTCCAGTGTACAATCCCATGTGTTGCCATAGCGTCAATCGCACAAACAGTGCCCCTACCCCTCCCCCCTGTTTGAGGACCCACAGTGGAATTCAACCCAACCCCCCCTCCTCCTCTTTCCCTCCCCCTCTCCCCTCCTCTCCTTTCTCTCTCTAAAAACTCCCAAGAGAGAGAGAGAGAGAGAGTGTGTGTGTGTGTGTGAGTGACTGTGTGAGGCTGTGTGCGAGCTAGGCAGGCGGCAGCTGCTGTGCTGCAGCTGCAGCAGCGGCCACAGCTCCTGTCTCCTCCTTCTCCACACGAGAAAAGTGGAGACGCGGGGGAGGTCGGGGGATTGGTTGGTCGACGGAGTGAGTACTTGAGTAGAGCAAGCACATCGGCGGAGGCTGCAGCACCAAGAACCACCGGTGATGCCGCCTGCTGCGTTCTTGTTCTTGGCCTGCGTTCTTGGCGCCGCGTGGCTCGCCGCCGGCGGCGGAGCGGATGGGGAGGGGGACGCAATGCGGGAGCTGCGGCGTGCGCTGGCGCCGCCGGACTGGGGGGAGGATGAGGACAAGGGCGACTACTGCGCGTGGCGGGGTGTCACGTGCGGCGGCGGCGGCGCGGTGGTGGCGATCGACCTGCCGCGGCGGGGGCTGAGGGGGGACTTCTCGGCGGTGGCGGGGCTCCGGGCGCTGGCGCGGCTGGACCTGTCGTTCAACGCGCTGCGGGGCGGCGTGCCCGGGGAGGCGCTGGGTCGGCTCCCCCGCCTCGAGTTCCTCGACCTGTCGATGAACCACCTCTCCGGCGGCGTCCCGGCCTCCCTCGGCGGCGCCGTCGGGCTCAGGTTCCTCAACCTCTCCAACAACGCGCTCTCCGGCGGCATCCCCGACGAGCTCAGGGCGCTCAGGGCTCTCCAGGAGCTCCAGATTTCCGGCAACAACCTCACCGGCGCCATCCCGGGCTGGCTCGCCGGGCTCCCCGGCCTCCGCGTGCTCTCCGCCTACGAGAACTCCCTCTCCGGCCCGATCCCCTCCGGCCTTGGCCTCTCCTCCAAGCTCCAGGTGCTCAACCTCCACTCCAATGCCCTCGAGGGGAGCATCCCGAGCAGCCTCTTCGATCTCGGCAACCTCCAGGTGCTCATCCTCACCGTGAACCGGCTCAACGGCACCATCCCGGACAGCATCGGCCGATGCGCCGGCCTCTCCAACGTGCGCATCGGCAACAACCGCCTCGCCGGCGCCATCCCGGCGTCCATCGGCGACGCCACCAGCCTCACCTACTTCGAGGCCGACAGCAACGAGCTCACCGGCAGGATCCCCGCGCAGTTCGCGCGCTGCGCCAACCTGACGCTGCTCAATCTGGCCTACAACCGCCTCGCTGGCGAGGTCCCCGACGTGCTCGGTGAGCTCAGGAACCTGCAGGAGCTCATCGTCTCCAGCAACGGCCTCTCCGGCGAGTTCCCGAAGTCGATCCTGAGGTGCCGGAACCTGAGCAAACTCGACCTGAGCTACAACGCGTTCCGTGGCGGCTTGCCGGAGAGCATCTGTAACGGGTCGAGGATGCAGTTCCTTTTGCTCGATCACAATGAGTTCTCCGGTGGCATTCCAGTCGGCATCGGCGGCTGTGGAAGGCTGCTTGAGCTGCAACTTGGCAACAACAATCTCACCGGTGAGATACCAGCTGAAATTGGCAGGGTCAAGAGCTTGCAGATTGCTCTGAATCTTAGCTTCAACCACCTTGTCGGGCCGCTGCCCCGTGAACTTGGGCGGCTTGATAAGCTCGTTGCGCTGGACTTGTCAAGCAATGAGATATCCGGAGAGATACCAGGTGATATGAGAGGGATGCTGAGCTTGATTGAGGTCAATTTGTCGAACAACCGGCTAAGTGGCGCCATCCCTGTGTTTGCTCCATTCCAGAAGAGCGCGGCGTCCAGCTTTTCCGGCAACACCAAGCTGTGTGGCGACCCTCTGGTTGTAGACTGCGGGCCAATTTATGGATCCAACTATGGGATGGAGCACAGGAAGATATCTTACAGGGTGGCTTTGGCAGTTGTGGGGTCCTGCGTGCTCATCTTCTCTGTGGTGTCTTTGGTGGTGGCGTTGTTCATGTGGCGGGAGAGGCAGGAGAAGGAGGCTGAAGCGAAGATGGCTGAGGCTGGGGAGGTTGTAGTGGCAGCGCCGCAGGTCATGGCCTCAAACATGTTCATCGATAGCTTGCAGCAGGCTATCGACTTCCAGAGTTGTGTCAAGGCAACATTCAAGGATGCCAATGTTGTGAGCAATGGGACATTCAGCATAACCTACAAGGCCGTCATGCCGTCCGGTATGCTAGTCTGTGTCAAGAAGCTGAAGTCAGTTGATCGTGCAGTTATCCATCACCAGACAAAGATGATTCGGGAGCTCGAGTGCCTTTCGCACATCAACCACCCAAACCTTGTACGTCCCATTGGATATGTCATCTACGAGGACGTCGCATTGCTGCTGCACCATCACATGCCGAATGGAACCTTGCTTCAGCTGCTGCACCATGTCAACAACCCTGACGGTGACAACCAGAAGCCTGACTGGCCAAGGCTGTTGTCAATTGCCATTGATGTCGCCGAAGGGTTGGCGTTCCTCCATCATGTGGCCACCATTCACCTGGACATCTCTTCGGGGAACGTCTTCCTCGACTCTCACTACAATGCGCTTCTTGGTGAAGTGGAAATCTCCAAGCTTCTGGACCCTTCGAAGGGAACTGCTAGCATCAGTGCAGTTGCCGGCTCGTTTGGTTACATACCTCCAGGTTTGAAGTCCAAACTTTGTTCCACATCTGGCCACTAGAGGAGTTCTTTTTGTTCATTAACATAACAATGTGTTGCTGTTGCAATTCTTCCTTTTCAGAGTATGCCTACACAATGCAAGTGACGGTGCCGGGCAACGTGTACAGCTTCGGGGTAGTGCTGCTGGAGATCCTAACATCAAAGCTGCCAGTGGATGAGGAGTTCGGGGAGGGTGTGGACCTTGTCAAATGGGTGCACTCCGCCCCAGCGAGGGGTGAGACACCGGAGCAGATCATGGACCCAAAGCTGAGCACCGTGTCATTCGCGTGGCGCAAGCAGATGCTCGCCGTGCTCAAGGTCGCGATGCTGTGCACCGAGCACGCCCCGGCGAAGCGGCCCAAGATGAAGAAGGTGGTGGAGATGCTGCAAGAGGCCAAGAACAGCTGAGGACCTGGGACGGCATTGCCCCTTCAGAGATGAAATGAGAAGCGTAAACAACAATGCCCGCGCAGTAAATTTTTGGCGACCGGTCGATCGATCAATCCTGGTATAGAAATCCAGCGATGCCGTCTTCTTCGGTGTACATAACCTCCATTTGGGGGGTATCCCAACCAAACAGTATGTATCATAGATTTGAGCACAGTGGCTGCTGTACTGCTAGCAACGTGCAGAGTGGAGAATGTTTGGTACATTACAAATCTGGTCGGAATCCTTGAAAAATTCAGGCATCCTGTTGCTCCCATTCCATGCTGAGCTTTTGGTTGAGGTGGTTGTGCTTGTGCTTGTGCACCTATGACCTATTCTCTCATTCCACAGATAGTGTAGAGTGGTCTCCTCTTCTGTAAAGTTTTCTTCACTATCAATGCCTGAGGAGATCCCTGGCCCATTTGGCTGTGGACCTGATGATGAGTGATCTGGTCTCATCTCTATGTGTTTGTATGTACGGCTCTGAATCCAATGGTCCCTTTCGTGACAGCTTGGGTTTGAAACTTTTGGACGAAACAATGACGGATTTTGAGCTGGGACAAGTTGCTGCTTGATTGGAGAAATCTGACAACAATGCACTTGTGAAATTCAACCATGTTTCGTAGACATTCTTGCATGATAGTTGCTGAGATGATAGCTTAACAAGGCGATGACCAGTCGGTTGCTCAGTAGTTGTTCCTTAGCAGGGTTTGCCTTACCATGCTCAGTAGTTGTTCCTTAGCAGGGTTTGCCTTACCACCGGTAACTGTCCTTACCGTCGGGGTATCGTAAGGGTTAACCGGCGTCCTTACTGCCAGGATACCCTAAGGATTATCGGTGGTAAGGTTTGAGCAAATTTCATCAAATTCAAATTTTTGGAAAAAATTGAAAAATCAAAAAAATTCGTGGAGGTAATGCTTGAATTATAGTGCTAGATGGTGAAGAATTTTTTTGAAAATGAACGAGATAAAATCACTTTTTAGATTTAAACCAAGATTAGGTCACTTGGCCCACTAGAAGAAAACCCTAAAATCCCCTAACTACCCACACCCAGTCGGCACTTGTGACATCCTAAAAATCGGAGAATCAAAATCGGAACGTAAAAATCGGAACTTTCAAAACCGTGGCCTATTGCTTCTTCTCGGGTTTTGTTGCTTCTTATTTGCCACGGCTCGTTGCATAAATTGTTACGTGATCAATCCCCTTTTCGGAGTTTTGGAGGTTTCGGAGTTGTCAAACGGTGATGCGAAAGCCGCATCGGATTTTAAAAAGGAATCGGGAAAAGTGTGGATTTGTGAAAACGCATTTCGAGTAATATAAAATAAAAATTTTGGTTGGGAGAAGATAAATTAAAACACAAAATAAATAATAAAATTCTCGGGAGGCGTACTCGAAATTTGGGAATTTTATTTTATTAAAAATGGGTGAATTATGAAAATTAGGAAAAAGAATTTAAATAATATGAAAAATAAATGTGAAAAAAAAATGAAAGTCAAGAAAAAGTTTAAAATATAAAGTTAAAAATTATTTTAGAATATTGGGATTTATTTTGGAATTTTTAGAAGGAAAGAAAATAGAAAATGGGAAAAGAAAATAGAAAATCGGGAAATTAACAAGTCGCACTGTTCATCGGTCACCACTGTTCGACGTCGCACGGCCGGCAGGCCGGCATGCTGCCGCTCGGCCAGCCAGGCCCAGCGCGCGCGCACGCCGCGCCGCCCCGCGCCGCCCCGCCCCCGCCGCGCGCGCCGCCAGCGCGCGGCACGCGCCCGCGCCGCGCGCCGCGCGCCGCGCGCGCGCCAGCGCGCGAGCCGGACCCGCGCGCCCGCGCCGCCGCGCCGCGCGCCGCGCCCCGCCCGTCAAGCCCCCCGCGCGCGCGCGCCGCCACGCGGGCGAAGCCACGCTCCGGCCCACCTTGCTGCGCGCACGCCGCTCGGACCCCGCCGCGCGTGCGCCCTCGCCGCCGCTTCGCCGGCCGTACCCGGCCCCAGCTGCGCCGCGTGTCGCACCGCGCGCGCGCACGCCCGAGCCGTCCCTCTCTCTCGCGCCGCGCCGCGCCACGCCTATAAAAGGGCCGCGCCGCGCCACATTTCACCGCACCGCCGCCGCTCCTCTCCCCGTTCCCGAGCGCCGCCGTCAAGAGCCGCCGCCGCAAGTCGAGCGCCGCCGTGCGCAAGGCCTCCCGCGCCCTCCGCACTCCCGAGGCCGTCGTCGCCGGTGAGCCCCTCCTTGCGCCGCCCTTTTCTTCGCCGCCACCGCCCTGTTTTAGGGCGCCTGGCCGAACACCTTGTGGCAAATGAATAGTGCGAGCGAGAAAAAAAAAAAAAAAAAAAAAGAAAAAGAAAAAAAAAAAAAAAAAAGAAAATAGGGAAAAATTTTGGGAAAATTTTGGAAAATTTGGAAAAATATTTTGGGAAGTCTTGAGTAAAATTTTGGGCAAAAATAAATTATTTTCTCGCATGTTTTCTCGGTGCAATGTTTGAAAATCGGAATCGGGCGTTTTCCAAAATTTCCATTCGCATCGTTTTTCAATCCGGATTCCGTTTAATTCTTTCCCGCCATCGAAATAGGTTTCGCTTTTGTACCCAAACCCTCAAATTTCGAGCATGAATTTTCTTCGCTGATATTTTCAAACGTAATTTCCAAATTTATTACGATCGCCGACTTTGCGAAAACCCTAGGTCATCAACTCGATTCAAAACCCGGATTTTTCCTCGCAACCCTTGTTCTAACTCGAGTAGAATTTTCGGCAAAACTCTTTGAAGTGGTTTTCATGGCTTTTGTGGTTCTTTTCGATCTCTCGGTGTTTAGTTGAATTCTAACTGAATTCAATTGATCTCTCGCACGTACGGGTAGCGTCCGAAGAAACCGGCATCGACACCGCCGAAGATCCCACCCTCAAGTGCGCGAGCAAGGCAAGTCTTCACACCCTTTGAACATATTGATCCCCTTTGCGAAATGATGTTATTTTAAACTCTAAACATGCATGCTTTACCGGTTGCCTATACTTGTTATGCCATACCTTGCTATTGTTTACCTTTAGAATTACTCCTTGTAACTCGCAATGTGATACAAATAACCGAAGCATAACTTCGTAAACCGCTTAGCCCGCTAAACTTAGACCATGCATACTCATGACTTTATGAAAAAGCTTTGTGCTTGGGCAACTACCTTAGGGAAGGTAGTTGAGATTCGGCATGTGGAGACATGAGCGCCACATGGCCATGATGAACTAAGTTTGGTGGAAATTGAAAGTGCTATACAAATGTTTTAGACTCGGGGCGGCGGATGATTTGGGTGGATTCCGGAAAAGGCAAGTGCCGACCCTGGTCAATTAAGGACCGAGCCATGAGATAGCCGGAAACGAGCCGTACAACCGTACTTCTCGAATGGGTATAGACCTAGCCGACTAGGTAGCCGAGCGGAGGCGTATCCTTGCATAGATGGTTCTCTATGATGTGGTTATGGGATGAGAATGAGGCTGCGGCCTTTGTTATAAATGGTGAAATTAAACTACCGTTAATTAAACTTAAAGATTGGAAATGTCTTCCCTTACCCCGGTGCGCCGAACTCCTCTCACTGCTAGAAAAGGACGGCTAGAGTGCATGAGGGCATAAGTTCATGGAGCGGTACGCCAAAGTGAGGTTATCGAAAGGCTTTGCCGTGGCCGTCTCATGTGTTGAGACGTAGGCTCATTTGTTGGGTGTCGCGGAGTACGGGTAAAGTGTACATCCACTGCAGCGTGTGAATGAATCAATCTATTCGAATAGCCGTGCTCGCGGATATTGAGCATCGTGACAAGACTTTCGCTTGGCTAGACTTTGAACTTAAAAATACGGGATGGGTTTGCATGATGGTTTCATTTCTTTGGTGGATCAACTTCTCGAGAATGCGAGAAGGGGTGGACTCCCAGAAAATCATGACGAATCGGAGACGGGAAGCCATCCTTGGAATCACGATGGATGGTAGACAGAACCGTCGCCGGATTAATGAACTATGAAATTAAAACTTGGTTTTTGGCTAGTCGGTAGGCTTGTGAAAAGAATTGTGAAAACCGGCCTTACGCAAAAATAACTCTAGCCGTGTTCTTTGAATAACCCTATCATATGCATCAATTTCGTGTTGACTTGCCGAGTACGGTTGGTACTCACCCTTGCTATACGCACAAACCTCCGTGATGGAAATGAAGAGCCGAAGACCCCTACGCGTACTACCGGGAGGGCGAAGGAACCGACGGCGCATATTAGACCTTAGTCCCGGTCGTTGCTCGTGGCAATGGACAAGCCGCCGCCTCTTTCCGCGCCTTATCTAAACTCGTTTTTATGTTGTATTCGGACCCTAAGGTCCTGTGGGATGAACAATGCCTTCGGGCCTATTTATGTAATAATGGTATTGTAAGACTATTCGTGCATGTGCACTTGATTATCAAGATCGCATTCGTGGGTACCAACTACTTGATCCAGGAAATGGTACTATGAACACGAAAGGTTCCCGACTCAAAATCGGGGTCCACAGAGCGGTATCGAGCCATGCGACCGTAGGCTAAGACCAAATGGCGCCCTACCCCTAACTAGATGGCTAAAGGGAAATATCCCTACGTAGGATCAGTTTTAAACTATTATTTCCGAAAATGCAAATATATCTTTTCTACATCCGTATTTCTTTTTACCGGATGATTATGATAGCTCCCTCTCGCTAACCCTAAGTTGCCCGTAAAAGCAGATGTCAAACCACGACGGAACCGGGAAGTCACTATCCCGCGAGACGAGGGGTTCGTGGTACAACTCCAGCCTCTACTATGGTGCTTGAGATACCGGAACCGCCCACTTATCACACCAAGAGACATGGCTCGAGATGTATCCAGCACTGGGAGGCAGCCGTATCCATAGAAGCCCGCATGGGGAGTGAAACATCCTACGCTTCCACACTCGCTACCACGGGACCTAGCGAAGGCTATTCGAGATGCGGCTCGCGAGGCCTTCCTTCGCCTTAATGCGGAACACCGTGCCGAACTCACAATGACGAGTTCGTGCATCATCCTTACCGCGAAGAGGGCAACCCGTCTCGCACCGTGGAAGCTACCCCCTGCTGCTACAACCCGATGGTCACGCGTTTATCGCGTTGGGCGAGACGAAGCAGACGACTGTTACGAGGAGGCCCCGCTCGAAATCAACGATCGCAGCCACGCCTCAATGATCGGTCGACACCACCAAGGTCGTGGAGACCAGATAAGCATCTTGCACAGAACACAGCCAATGGTGCTCGTATGAGCAACTCTCGGACCGCTATATGGCCCGAGGAGGCTCGTGGAGCTGGAAGAGCGCTCGGGAAAAGCAAGCGACAGATCAACCGGCTAGAGGAACATTGCGCACTCGTCCCGTCTACGCCGCAGTACTTCCACCGAGCCCGTACCATCACATCCCGCCCCCGTGCCCGACCACTATTACCACATGACTCCAGCAAGCTTTGATACTTTTCAAGCTATGATGGGGCAAGCTTTCATGTTGAGCACGAGCCCGCACCCTACCCGGTCGACCCCACTCGCTTGCTACATCCATGGGACCCACCCGGAGCTCCGTACCGCACCATCCGAGCGGATCGGGAGAGGTAACCCCATCCAGATCCGCACCGATACGGAGTCCGAGGCGAGCCCATGGAGATCAAATGGGAGTCTAGCGACACCGACTCAATGGAGGAGGAAGTTCCCCTCGTCGCTTGACTCACACGGAGGCCCCTCACCCGCCGAGCGCTCGCAAGAGTACGCGGCCACCGAGTCGGAAGATTCGGCGTGACTCCAAGGCCACCACCTCCGAGCCGTGGGGACTTCGGTTTGCTTGGCGCGACCACCCACTTCCGGCGCCCGGCTCTTGCGGATGGTTGGATGACTAGGCGGAAGGACCTTCCACCCAAGCAAGACTTCCTATTTACCCTTAATTAGTTGATCTAGTTGAACGATATAATTATTATCGCCATCTCGGCATGGAGGACTCTGTGTGTGTACGTCCATGTACCCCTTTATGTAATATGATGAACCTAGGCATCGCCTTGAGACGTATTGATTCGTATGCTTATTATTTCACCCCGTCTCGTTGATGGAAGATCATTCGAAGGAGCTTGAAGAAAAATTCCCCGTGTACTATGACATAAACTAGTCCGATCTCTTGATTCATCTCTCTTCTTCGATGGCACATCGCCGAAGGGCCGCAGACAACCCACGAGAACCCGCTGAACCTAACCCCTCCACCCCGGCGGAGGTCATGGCTATGCGGACACAACTACTCCAAGCGATTGCCAATAATCAAGGAGGTCGAGGAGGATCGAGTGCGGGAGAATTCATGAGAGCTAAGCCGCCCACTTTTTCCACGACCGAGGAACCTATGGACGCCGAAGATTGGCTAAGAGTGATAGAGAAGAAGCTAACCCTCGTCGAGTCCGAGAAGCGGATAGAGTTGTCTTCGCTACTAACCGGTTGGAGGGTCCCGCGAGTGACGGTGGGACACTTACAAGGAGACACGAGCTGAAGACGCGGCGAGCCAACATGGGAGGAATTCACGGCTGCGTTCCGTGAGAATTTCGTGCCATGCAGAATGAGGATGAAGAAGAACGAGTTCCGCAGATCAGCGTCAAGGGAACACCTCGGTACAGAGTATCCGAACAAGTTTACCCAGCTTGCCGTTACGCCACCGACGTGACTGCGACGAAGAAGAAAAGATAGACAAATTCATTGAGGGACTAAATGACGAACCGAGGGGACCAATGATCGGGCGGGATCACATCGTTCCAAAGCCTCATCAACAAGGTCGTCCGACTTGAGCATGACCAAAAGGTGGTAGACAATAACCGCAAGAGGAGGCTCGCTATGGCTCGCCCATTTCGGGAACGCCACAACGCCCCAAGGGAGCCACCCCGTCCGGATGGAAGCCAAACGTCCCGGCAATTGGACGTCCTCTCGCTTCCGACCATGTCAACAGTCGGCCTACACCACGCTTCGTACACCCACACCAACCCTAGCCGCTCCGGAAGAAGGAATGTGAGTCGTTTCAAGCTGCGGAGAATACGGGCATTACTCCAATAGCTGCCCAAAACCACGCAACACCCCGTTCGCACTAGCGCCAATGCAACACCCGTCCGAGGAACCCCACCCGGCGGGGACGAGGTCCTCTCAGACCCCGCTACCCAACGAGGCCGCCACCGGGTTTCGACGTGGCCAAGTGAATCATGTGAGGGCGAAGAAGCACGGGAGGACCGGAGCGTATTGATGGGTATGTTCTCTATCAACTCTACACCGTTAAAGTTTTATTCGATCTCGGAGCCTCGCATTCATTCATATCTTCCCAAGTAAGCAAACAACACCACCTACACCAAGTAGCACTTAAGAGGCCTATGTTGGTACACTCACCGGGGAGACATAACCGTACCCCATGCCCGCATTAATGTGCCCATATGGATTAGAGACGTGGTGTTTCTCTCAAACCTTATGGTGTTATCGCCCCAAACCATAGATGTCATACTCGGAATGGATTGGTTGACCAAAAATAATGGAATCATAGACTGCAGTCGAAGGGAAGTCACGGTATCCACCCCGTGGGATCACCGATGAGCATAACTATGGATCAAAACCCAAAGCTATGCGAACAAGCTGCGGGAGTGTTCACCATGCTACCTCTAGGCGGAATGCCGTAGTACAAGAATACCCGGACGTGTTCCCGAGGAATTGCCCGAATGCCCCGGATCGCGACATAGAGTTTATCATCGATCTAATGCCCGGCACGCCCCCATATCCAAGAGGCCTTATCGAATGCCACCAATGAGTTGGAGGAGCTCAAGAAGCAAATAAAGGAACTACAAGAGAAGGGATTCGTTCGCCCCCGGCTCTTCTCCCGGGAGCTCCGGTGCTCTTCGTCAAGAAGAAGGATGGGAGCATGAGAATGTGTGTGGACTACCGATCGCGAACGAAGTCACTATCAAGAACAAGTACCCGCTACCTCGAATCGATGACCTATTCGATCAACTTAAGGGTGCGCAGTGTTCTCCAAGATTGATCTACGGTCGGGATATCATCGTTGAAGATTAGAGCCGGAGATATTCCTAAGACGGCATTCTCTACACGATACGGCTTATACGAGTTCACAGTGATGTCCTTTGGATTGACCAATGCCCCTGCGTACTTTATGAACCCGATGAACAAGGTATTCATGGAGTACTGGACAAATTCGTAGTGGTGTTCATCGACGATATACTTATCTACTCCAAGAACGATGAGGAACACGCGAGCATCTACGACGTACCGGAAAAGCTACGAGAGCACCGGTGTATGCCAAGTTCAGCAAATGCGAGTTCGGCTCAAGGAAGTCGCTTTTCTCGGCCACGTGGTTTCAGCCGGAGGAGTAGCAGAGACCCCGCCAAGGTCGAAGCCGTTATGGAATGGAAGGCACCCAAGTCGTTGACGGAAGTTCGGAGTTTTTGGGCTTGGCCGGTTATTACCGACGGTTTATCGAAGGGTTTTCAACCGTAGCCCGACCTATGACTCAACTTCGAAGAAGGAAAAGAAGTTTGAATGGAATGAGAAGTGCCAAAAAGCCTTCGACCAATTAAAAGAAAAGTTAACCACCGCCCCAATCTTGACCTTACCCGACAACCGGAAGGACTTCGTGATGTACCGTGATGCATCCCGCAAGGATTGGGAGGAGTATTGATGCAGATGGAAAGGTCGTAGCGTATGCCTCTCGCGATTACGACCCCACGAAGAGAATTACCCCACACATGACCTGGAATTAGCCGCGGTGGTACACGCATTGAAGATCTGGAGACACTATCTGATCGGGAACCACTGTGATGTGTATACCGATCACAAGAGCTTAAAATACTTCTTTACTCAGCCTGATCTTAACCTACGACAGAGGCGATGGCTGGAGTTGATCAAGGATTACGATCTAGGAATCCACTATCATCCCGGCAAGGCAAATGTAGTGGCCGATGCGCTGAGTCGCAAAGCCCAATGCAACCACATGGGATTGGGAGATATGGCCAGCGAACTTCAAGAAGAAATGGCTAAACTCAATCTGCACCTGATCCCTCACGGAGAAGTGAACTCACTGGAAATCCAGCCCCTACTGAGAACTCAAATAGAGGAAGCCCAAAGAGGGAATGAGGAAACCCGGGGAATCAAGGAACGCATGGCGCGGACGCGCTCGGGAGTTTTCGTAGATGACAAGGGAATCTTGTGGTACAAGAAAAGAATCTGTGCCGAACGAGGCGGTTTGAGGGGATTGATCTTAAAGGAAGCCCACGAATCGGCATATTCGTTGCATCCTGAGCACAAAAATGTACCAGGATTTGAAAGGAGAATACCGGTGGCCTAATATGAAGAGGGATGTAGCCGAATACGTAGCCGTGTGCGATGTGTGCCAAAGGGTGAAAGCCGAACATCAACGCCCACTGCTTGCTGCAGCCACTCAAGATTCCGAATGGAAATGGGACGAGATAGGCATGGATTTCATAGTAGGACTACCTAAGACTGCCGGTTACGATTCCATTTGGGTAATAGTAGATCGGCTCACCAAGACTCCGCGATTTATTCCCGTGAAAACTAACTACAACAAGCCAAGCTAGCGGAATTATATATGAGTAGGATTGTGTGTCTCCACGGTGTACCAAAAAGGATTATATCGGATCGTGGTACCCAATTTACATCTCATTTCTGGAGCAAGGTTCACGAAGCACTCGGCAGTCACCTTGCCTTTAGTACCGCTTACCACCCGCAGACTGACGGGCAGACTGAGAGGACAAATCAAGTGCTAGAAGACATGCTGAGAGCCTGTGCGTTGGATTTCACCAAGGATTGGGAGAAATGTTTGCCGTACGCCGAGTTCTCCTACAACAATAGCTACCAAGCCGCTTGAAGATGTCGCCAAACGAAGCTTTATTTGGTCGCCGATGTCGAACCCCACTAATGTGGTCGAAACCGGTGAACGAACCGTATTCGGGCCCGACATAATCAAGGAGGCGGAGGAAAAGGTTCGCCCGATCCGGACCGACTACAAGCGGCTCAATCACGACAAAAGAGCTACGCGGACACCCGTCGAAGAGAATTGGAATTTAAAGAAGGTGACTACGTGTATCTAAAAGTCTCACCACTACGGGGAACTCGAGATTCAAAGTCAAGGGGAAACTCGCACCACGATACGTGGGCCCATTCTTGATAAGCGCTAGGAGAGGAGAAGTGGCTTACCAATTGAACCGCCCGAGAATCTCTCCGATGTCCACCCAGTGTTCCACGTATCGCACTGAAGAAATGTTTGCGGGTACCGAAGAGCAAGCTCCTTTAGAAGCCATCCATGTCCACAAGTGATCTTACCTACCCGAACATCCAATCAAGGTACTAGACGAGGCGGAAAAGAAGACACGGACCAAGTCATGGCGCATGTACAAGGTACAATGGAGCAATCACACGGAAGAAGAGGCTACCTGGAAAGCGAAGAGTTCCCGAGGACGAATACCCACACCTACTCAGCAATGTAAGAAATCTCGGGGACGAGATTTATTGTTAGGGGGTAGGTTTGTGACATCCTAAAAATCGGAGAATCAAAATCGGAACGTAAAATCGGAACTTTCAAAAACCGTGGCCTATTGCTTCTTCTCGTTTTGTTGCTTCTTATTTGCCCTCGGTTGCATAAATTGTTACGTGATCAATCCCCTTTTCGGAGTTTTTGGAGGTTTGAGTTGTCAAAACGGTGATGCGAAAGCCGCATCGGGATTTTAAAAAGGAATCCGGGAAAAGTGTGGATTTGTGAAAACGCATTTCGAGTAATATAAAATAAAAATTTTGGTTGGGAGAAGATAAATTAAAACACAAAATAAATAATAAAATTCTCGGAGGCGTACTCGAAATTTGGGAATTTTATTTTATTAAAAATGGGTGAATTATGAAAATTAGGAAAAAGAATTTAAATAAGTATGAAAAATAATTGTGAAAAAAAATGAAAGTCAAGAAAAAGTTTAAAATATAAAGTTAAAAATTATTTTAGAATATTGGGATTTATTTTGGAATTTTTAGAAGGAAAGAAAATAGAAAATGGGAAAAGAAAATAGAAAATCGGGAAATTAACAAGTCGCACTGTTCATCGGTCACCACTGCTCGACGCCGTACGCCCCGGCCGCGCCGCGCCGCTGCCGCCGGCCAGACGGCTAAGGCCACAAGACGCTGCTGCGCCACGCGCGCGCCGCGCCCAACCGCGCTGCCTCACCCCCGCGCAAGCGCCACGCGCCGCGGCACGCGCGCCGCGCCAGCGCACGCCACGCGCGCGAAGGCCGCGCCGAGCCGGACCCGCGCGCCCGCGCGCCGCGCCCGCTCGCCCGCGCGCCCGCCCGCACGGCACCCTCGCGCGCGCGCGCTGCTGCCACGCGGCCGAAGCCACGCTCCGGCCCCTACCTTGCGCGCACACCGCTCCGGACTCCCGCCCGCGCGTGCGCCTCCGCCGCAGTTGGCCGGCCGTACCGCCCCGAGCCGCGCGCGTGTCGCACCGCGCCGCGCACGCCCGAGCCGCCCCCCTCTCTCTCGCGCCGCGCCGCGCCACGCCTATAAAAGGGGCCGCGCCCGCGCCACATTTCACCGCACCGCCGCCGCTCCTCTCCCCGCTCCCGAGCGCCGCCGTCAAGAGCCGCCGCCGCAAGTCGAGCGCCGCCGTGCGCAAGGCCTCCCGCGCCCCTCCGCACCTCCCGAGGCCGTCGTCGCCGGTGAGCCCTCCTTGCGCCGCCTTTTTCTTCGCCGCCACCGCCTGTTTTAGGGCGCCCTGCCGAACACCTTGTGGCAAATGAATAGTGCCGCGAGAAAAAAAAAAAAAAAAAAAAAAAAGAAAAAAAAAAAAAAAAAAGAAAATAGGGAAAAATTTTGGGAAAATTTTGGAAAATTTGGAAAAATATTTTGGGAAGTCTTGAGTAAAATTTTGGGCAAAAATAAATTATTTTCTCGCATGTTTTCTCGTGCAATGTTTGAAAATCGGAATCGGGCGTTTTCCAAAATTTCCATTCGCATCGTTTTTCAATCCGGATTCCGTTTAATTCTTTCCCGCCATCGAAATAGGTTTCGCTTTTGTACCCAAACCCTCAAATTTCGAGCATGAATTTTCTTCGCTGATATTTTCAAACGTAATTTCCAAATTTATTACGATCGCCGACTTTGCGAAAACCCTAGGTCATCAACTCGATTCCAAAACCCGGATTTTTCCTCGCAACCCTTGTTCTAACTCGAGTAGAATTTTCGCAAAACTCTTTGAAGTGGTTTTCATGGCTTTTGTGGTTCTTTTCGATCTCTCGGTGTTTAGTTGAATTCTAACTGAATTCAATTGATCTCTCGCACGTACGGGTAGCGTCCGAAGAAACCGGCATCGACACCGCGAAGATCCCACCCCTCAAGTGCGCGAGCAAGGCAAGTCTTCACACCCTTTGAACATATTGATCCCCTTTGCGAAATGATGTTATTTTAAACTCTAAACATGCATGCTTTACCGGGTTGCCTATACTTGTTATGCCATACCTTGCTATTGTTTACCTTTAGAATTACTCCTTGTAACTCGCAATGTGATACAAATAACCGAAGCATAACTTCGGTAAACCGCTTAGCCCCGCTAAACTTAGACCATGCATACTCATGACTTTATGAAAAAGCTTTGTGCTTGGGCAACTACCTTAGGGAAGGTAGTTGAGATTCGGCATGTGGAGACATGAGCGCCACATGGCCATGATGAACTAAGTTTGGTGGAAATTGAAAGTGCTATACAAATGTTTTAGACTCGGGCGGCCGGATGATTTGGATGGATTCCGGAAAAGGCAAGTGCCGACCCTGGTCAATTAAGGACCGAGCCATGAGATAGCGGAAACGAGCCGCATACAACCGTACTTCTCGAATGGGTATAGACCTAGCCGACTAGGTAGCCGAGCGGAGGCGTATCCTTGCATAGATGGTTCTCTATGATGTGGTTATGGGATGAGAATGAGGCTGCGGCCTTTGTTATAAATGGTGAAATTAAACTACGTTAATTAAACTTAAAGATTGGAAATGTCTTCCCTTACCCGGTGCGCTGAACTCCTCTCACCGCTAGAAAAGGACGGCTAGAGTGCATGAGGGCATAAGTTCATGGAGCGGCGCCAAAGTGAGGTTATCGAAAGGCTTTGCCGTGGCCGTCTCATGTGTTGAGACGTAGGCTCATTTGTTGGCGTCGCGGAGTACGGGTAAAGTGTACATCCACCGCAAGTGTGAATGAATCAATCTATTCGAATAGCCGTGCTCGCGGATATTGAGCATCGTGACAAGACTTTCGCTTGGCTAGACTTTGAACTTAAAAATACTGGGATGGGTTTGCATGATGGTTTCATTTGTTGGTGGATCAACTTCTCGAGAATGCGAGAAGGGGTGGACTCCAGAAAATCATGACGAATCGGAGACGGAAGCCATCCTTGGAATCACGATGGATGGTAGACGAACCGTCGCCGGATTAATGAACTATGAAATTAAAACTTGGTTTTTGGCTAGTCGGTAGGCTTGTGAAAAGAATTGTGAAAACGGCCTTACGCAAAAATAACTCTAGCCGTGTTCTTTGAATAACCCTATCATATGCATCAATTTCGTGTTGACTTGCCGAGTACGGTTGGTACTCACCCTTGCTATACGCACAAACCTCCGTGATGGAAATGAAGAGCCGAAGACCCCTACGCGTACTACCCGGAGGGCGAAGGAACCTGACGGCGCATATTAGACCTTAGTCCCGGTCGTTGCTCGTGGCAATGGACAAGCCGCCGCCTCTTTCGCCGCCTTATCTAAACTCGTTTTTATGTTGTATTCGGACCCTAAGGTCCTGTGGATGAACAATGCCTTCGGGCCTATTTATGTAATAATGGTATTGTAAGACTATTCGTGCATGTGCACTTGATTATCCAGTACTGCATTCGTGGGTACCAACTACTTGATCCAGGGAAATGGTACTATGAACACGAAAGGTTCCCGACTCAAAATCGGGGGTCCACAGCACTGCATCCCCCTGATCCCGATTCTCCTCCCCCCACACGCACGCGTCGCCGCCTGCCTCATTGGCCACACAACGACGCCAACGTCGACGCGTCGACGCCACCGACCGCCCCATCCCGTGCACTCCACTCGCCACCGCCAGCAGTCGAGGTTGCGCCGGCTGTTTGCCACGCCAAGGCCAAGGCCGTGTCGGCCGTACGCCCGTGCTGCCCCATCCCGTTCCTGCGCCAGGCGCTAACCCGCCCGTCATCCCTTCCTCCGTTCCTCGTCATCCCCTCGTCGGCTCGTCATCACTCATGTCATGGAGAAGACAAGTGAGCAGGAGGAGAATACCTCACGACTGGCGCCATCAAGTACCTCATCATCACATAATATTGATATGGCTCGCGAGCTAAACGAGCTGGCTATCGAGCCGAGCCAGCCTTCTAGCTCGTTAGTACAATGAGCCAAGCCGAGCCAACTCGTTATGCTAACGAGCCAGAGCGAGCTGAGCCGAGCCGAGCCGAGCTGGCTCACTATCCACCCCTATGAACTGGTACCATAGGCACTTTGACAGCAGAAGAGGCGAAAAAAGCAATCCATAGAAGGATTTGGCGCCACTCACTAAATTTCATGGTTAATAAAATTTGTAAATTGGTGGTTCCTGTTTGGAGAAGAATCAACAAATAGCTAATAGCGTAACAACTGATCCAAGTAAGTATATAGGAAAAACTAATATGCCTGCCTTATTATTTCTTTGTCTTGAACCCCATACCCCTATAATGATGGTAGAGTCAGGGGTGGCCCCAAAGTAGAATTGATCGGTGGTGGTTGGTCGAAGCTCCAGTGGGTAGCCACTTCCTTCTCAGGGAACCATACATGAGACTTCCGCTCATACGGCTTCATCCCGAACTTCTGTCGTTGGCCTTTGTCATTAGACCACTATGCTTGTCTTTTCTGCTTTGACTCTCGAATCTTTTGCTTCTTGGGTGGTGGCGAACCATGCTACTTGTGTAGTGGGAGATGCCCGCCCGTCGGGCCTGGCCTGCATCCTACCCGAAAGAAGGCTAGCCGGACTAGTGGTAGGGTCGTCAAAAACCCTACCTTTCGAACCCATCCGTTCATTATATCTAACGATAGAGAGATCCGTGAAAGTCATTGCCTTATGTTATGGTAGCCCCCCGACTGACGACCTTTACGCAACTTCGACTACTGTGATGTGAGAGGTTCTATTGGTTTGATCTTTCCGGCCTCCACTTGTACGAAGATGCATGCATAAAGGGACCCGCCCCTTTATTTATCTTGATTTTATTTATTAGGACAGGACCCTACCCTATTCTTGAACCCTCCATCGAGCTCTACCCTATCCGCATTTATTTCGAAGGGGGCCAAAGAAATGTCTCCACCTCCTGCCAACAGTCTTTCTTCGGAATTCTACTGAACGGGTCGATCCTCCTCCCCCCATTTGTTTTAGCAACTTATCATAAGGTCTCTTCGCCAATAACTCTTCGGCAACAACAGAGGAACTAACCTGCCTGCTGTGGCAGGGCGGCTTTTTTTAAACAATAAGACCTGGACGATTATCCCTACCCTCGGTAGCTTACGAGTTTACGTCCATCCCTGGTTAGGTACAGTTTCCTTTATCACTTTCACTTAGGCCCATGCCAAGTCAGTGGGGGGACCCTATTGGGCTCCTTTCCCCTAAAACAAACTTTACATGGGAGTTTCCCTTCATACGGCTTGAATCATTCTCAGATGCCACGAGAGGCATCTTTCCTTATGATTTGGTGGTTCACACGCGTGCAAACGAGCACCAATCGCAACAGCAAGGAACTATGACCAATAGAGTCAGACACAGCGTCATACTTATTTATCTTGTAATGGTTGAGGAGTTTCTTTCTCAGAGGGTGTGGGACGCTTGCGGAGTCCGTGCCTTCCATACCACCACAGGTCTTTCTTGGGTTGACCCCGCTCCTAAACATAAGGGAGGGATAGGGGAAAGGAGGGCCTATCATATAAATAGGGTGTAGAAAGACCACGTATTTTCATTCGACGTTCCGGGGATTCAATTAACGAATTTGGCACGCTGATCTGCTTTGATCCAGGAGAAAGCCCGGTCAGCCACCTTTTCGATGCAAGTAACGTGACCTACAGCTCGACCTTCGCTTTTTGAGACTTCCTCTACCACATCTCTATGTGCTCGCAACACTTACATATGGGGAAAGATGGGCTTACCATGTTCCATCAATTGCACCTAAACTATGCCAATTTTGGCGGACTGTGCTCCACCCTGGTGAACTCATGCGGTTCCGACGTGCCCAGAGGCCAGAGGCGAATCCATTCACGGTCCGTAGGACCAACACCATTCGAAGGGTTGATGGCCCACCTCGCCTAGAATAGGAATCCTTCACTGGGCTTACACACATTTGCTCACTTACGCTGTCCCCCCTCAGCTTACCCCAGCTCCGGGTATGTCGTCTTCAAGGCTTCACACAAAATCTTCACTGACAACATATGCATGCTTTTGTAGGGTCAGGCAGAACCGTTGTTGCCTGATGGGAACTTCCCCCATATTGCTATCAATGTCTTCATGTCGCATGACCTCTTAACATTACACCACTGAATCCCCAATCCTTTGCTTGCTGTGCAGTGACAGTACCAATATCCACTAATCGTTGTTTTCAGATACGGTTGCCGGTTGATATCTCTTCTAATTCGTCAATACGAGAAGCAGATTGTTGTGTTGAGGAATCAATATCTTGACATAAGCCAAGAGGCAGATATTGTCGTAGTGAGCGGGGTGTGTTGACAGCTTTCACACGGGCAGGACTACATGTTAAAGTCAATGGCGAAGAAGACAAGCTTATCGGGAAGAATTGCTAATTTTTTCAGATCAAATATAGTTTGAACTAGTTCATTAGGTCTCATATGTAGGAGTTCACTCCAACTATTATTGAAGGGTTCTTTCACATAATAAACTTCAATCGAACTGTAATGCTGGCATTATTTGAAATATATTTATGATATTTGCTTATAAAGCAGCTAGTAGATTGTATCATGTCTACACTAGTTTGTTCTAGGTTCATTATCAAATGTGAAACTTGATAAAGGAAGGGGTTATGAAATATATTACTGCTATATTCGATCTGAGGTATATCAAGGGGGTTATGGTTAAACCATAGCATAAAATCCATTGTTTAAAGTATATATAAGGATTCTCCAGCCAAGAGTATAACTTACTATAAGTACATCACTGATTTAAAAGCTCTTTATTCTTACCAAAGAATCCCATAAAACTTCATCAAGACCACAACTAGATGTTTCAACAGTAGATTTATGTATATATCTACCATGTTTCTTAATAAAGTCCTGCACTTCAGCCGGTAAAACTTTCTTATAAATTGCTACTGGTTTATATTTCAAAGCTGGAATACTATTGTTGAACCAAGCTGATTTACTATTTATTAATATACTAAATTTTTTTGGTCAAGTATGCTGAACATTGTGCTTCTTTTTCTTCATTTTGTATGTACTGGATTTTTACAAAACTAAGTCACTAACCAGTGGTTCGATTGTGTTTTATCTTCGATGACCAACTCACGTTGTGGTAACGTGAGAATGACTCAGACTCTTGGATAAACTCTTATCCACATATTACTAAAGGGGGACTTTTATTGGTTATGGGTTGAATTTTAGGAAAGCTGAAGAAGAAACCGATGGTGAAAATAATAGATGCTGCCATCAGTGTATAATCGATAAATGACTCGGACCATTCTTTTCAATTAAAAACCTAAAAGTGCTGATTGGAAAGAAGAGATTTGACTTACATTTCATCTTATTAGCTGCCTCCGAACTTATCTTGCTCCACTAAGAACCCCGCTAGGATCTTCGTAACTCTACCTTAGCCTACATTTAGAGTAGAGGCTACGCTATGGACCTTTAGAAAGAACTTTCATATCTCTCTTACAACTTTCGGTAAAGCTATTCAAATTATCATACATAGAGAGATAACGATAGTCCAAAGTTAGCTATCATTTTCGCTCACTCCTTCGTTAGCTCATAAAAAGTAGTCCGTACTGCTAATGCTAGGGATGATAGCTTAACAGTGTCCCATGAGGGCAGTTTATTTTTAGGATGTGTTTCCTACTAAATAGAATCCAAATACCAGGAAGACAATCAAAATAAGCGCATTTGTGAGCAAATATAGCGACCATTAATGAGAGTCAGGCTCAAACAATTCAAGTATTGTAAATACCATAACAGCAAAGTAGAATACACCAAATCGAGCCTATTACCAGTTCCAGGAAGAGCACATCAAATGAAAGAAACTATTACTCAAAAAGCGAATCACATCTGCCTTTGTTATTCCATTCCCAGTGAAACGTCAACCTGTTTAACAACAACTTGCTGAATTCTAAATGAAGCAACCTTATTTTCAAGTGACAGGCAATATCCATTTCAACCAATCATGACAGATAAATGGGCTACTGCACAGCTAATTGAATCGAGGTTGAGTTCATCTTAAAACCACATTTGCTTCCTAATTAAACTGAGACTAAATCCGAATATTAATATTAAAGAAAGAAAGACTCCACAGAACATGAATGAATTCAGGTACATCACTTTTTTGATATGTGCCGGTATCATACCTGTTTCATTCAAGATTCTTGCTAAGCCCTTCATGTGGCAACATATCCAGTTTCTTCTAAGGTTTATTGAATTGCTCAAGTTCCTGCTCAAGGCTTCTTGTCTAGCTCCAGTCATATATGATTTTCTTTTTAAAAAATAAATACTCATATCATTATCTTAGGATTTTAAAATACAAACCTTATTATAATTTATAGTCTTTAAAAATCATATCAGCCACCACCCTTTCCTTCCCTTCGTTGTCGCCCATTTACTTATTGCCCGGTCCGTCATTGCTTCTATTCATTTTCTTTGGGAGCTTGTCTCGTAGGGTTTTATTTTTATATTTTTAGAAGTCATATCAAACGGTGTGATGCTACTCATTTGCAGCACGCCCGCTACCTATAAATCATTAGATTTTAAAAATCAAACTTCATCATCATAGTTATTTTTTAGTTTAAAGTCCTGTCAACCGACGTCACTCTACTTCTTAGTAAACATGTCCACCATTCCTTCTCTTTATAGTCATTAGAATTTTAAAAGTCGAAACTAATGGTACCATTGAGGTTTTATTTTATAGTTTTTAAGATGTTATTGGACTCATTTTTATGGTTTTAATGCATGATAATTTAGATAATTTTAATTATAATTTAAGTTTTTTAAAAATCATATTAAATCCAAATTTGATGTTTATTTTATTTTTTATTTCGAATTTCAATCAATCTCATGTTGTGTTATATGTGGACTCTGTTTTCAATATTCTTTATTCTCTACCTTAAATTTTAGTTATTTATAAATTATATTTCTGTTTTAACTTTTTTTCTCTCACTAATATGAGAATTTCTAGTCGTAGTAAAAAATTTGATGTCTTCTGTCTTTATAATATTAATAGGTAGATATCTTTTTAATGCTCAAGTAGATAGATTAGTTATAACAGTTACTAGCTTCTACTAATAAACTCTAGTTTTATTTTTAACCAAGTGAAGTCCTAGTTGGTAGTGTACGATGAGGGGGGTGACCGTAAAAAAAGCAACGACAGATTATGCGTGTCAAAATCGCGTCGGTCAATGATTCGTGCGGGGCTCCTATCTTTGATGAATCCTTCTCCCATTGGGCGCCACAAAAGCGACTGCGACTTTCCGCGGCAGCGATGATTGAGGGCGTCTCCTCGATTTGAAATGTGCGGATTTCATCTGGATTTGGTTGGAAATGAATGTCTACTAGGCATGCAGCATGATGATTTATTTGGTCACAATCATTTTTTTTAAAATTTTAGAATTAAAATTAGGGTTTTTTTCATGTGTTTTTTCGTCCATCGTTACCTTCCACCATTTAAGATTTAAGAGTAAAAACATAAAAGATCCTATTATAATTTTTTTCCATAGCTTCGGTTAGATGTCTTCATATTATAAGCCACACCTAAACAATATCTTCAAATTCAGACTATAAGCCATGCATAGCACAAATAGTTACTTCCAAGATTTCCTAAATCCCTCCAAAATTCACCCTCATTTGGAAACAGATGAGCCTTGCAGAAACTAAACTGATCAGTGAATTTCATAAAACCAGATATTTTGATTAAATTATTTTTGAAACTATATATTTAAAGTCATCACACAGCCACAGATTTAGTCACTACGGAAATCCTTTTGCCGAGTGCAGGACACTCGCGAAGCTGTTTTACACTCGGCGAAAATGTCGCCGAGAGTTGCACTCGGCATAGGTCACACGGTGTGAACTTTGGATCGGTAAAGAGCTCTTTGCCGAGAGTTTTTCATCGGGCACTCGGCGAAATCTTCGCCGAGTGCCGTTTCGACACTCGGCAAAAAAAGTACACGTTAGGTTGGGTATACGGTGACGGAAAAGTTTGCCGAGAGCCGTAAAAACACTCGGCGAAGTTTTCAAGTTCGCCGAGTGCCGGGAAGAAAACACTCGGCGAACGCCCATACTTCGCCGAGTGTTTTCTTCCCGCACTCGGCGAACTTGAAACTTTGCCGAGTGCTTTGGCAAAAGCGCTCGGCGAAAGTGGTCATTTCGCCGAGTGCTTTTGTCACACCCTCGGCGAGTTTGTGCACTCGGCAAAGAGGGTACCCGAACCCCGGTTACCCTCTTTGCCGAGTGTTTTGGTCATTGCACTCGGCGAAGGCGCTCTTTGCCGAGTGTTGCACTCGGCAAAGTGAAAATTTTAACCCTCTTTTATTTGTTCAATCGCATATTTCACAAATTTTCAATATATACATCACATTTACAATCCCAATCATTCCACAACCCCATAAGCATCATTCCACATCCCATAAGCATCATTCACAATCCACAAAACATAAACATTCACAATCTCAATCATTCCACAACCCCATAAGCATCATTTCACATCGTATAAGCATCATTCACAATCCACAAGACATATAATTCATATTCGTAGTCACAGTCACAATCCACAAAATATAAACATAGTAGTTCATAGTACATAGTCCACAATTCGCAAACGAAATTCGAAGTCACAGTAGATACTCCAGAATTACAATTGTTCAAAAGGGATTTACCGAGATGGCCACGGCGCCCAACCGTCGTGGTCATTATTGGGGGGTTATTTGATGCCGCTGACTGAGAATGCACAAAAGGAAAATAGAATAGTATAGGTTGTCAAGATAGTAACATTCGCAAATAAGAAAATTAAATGCGAGGTTAAGTGACTCACCGGAGTGCCTACAAAAGGATGTGGAGGAGTGAATACCACATGCTGTGGTGGCGGTACGACAGGAAGTCCCATGTTTTGACTGATTGATTGCACGTAGCTGTACATCTCAATCTCCCGCCGTTTCCTTCTCTCCTCTTCCAACTCGTCCTACAATATTTCATTTCAATTTTACAAAGTGAAGCAAACAATCAGTAAATATTAATGAATTGAGAAAAAAAGAATTTTCTAACCCGTCGTTTCCTTCTCTCCTCTTCCAACTCGTCCTACAATATTCCATCCCAATGTTACAAAACGAAGCAAACAATCGTAAATATTAATTAATTGAGCACAAAACCAAAAATTTCTCACCCGGAGTTGCTGCACTTCGGTCTGTGAAGCGGTCGGCCGTGTGCGTAAGGCCGGGCTTTCGCTCGTGCTCCTTGCTCGAAGCTGGGACAGAGTGGGTGTACTGGCTGTGTCGAGAAGGTTGTCGCCAATCCAGTACCGCCCATGCCTCTTGCCTCCTCCCACCCTCATGACGACTTCTCCATCAACATCCTGGGTAGTAGGATCGAAATCCTCCCCATGGAGCTCCCTTGCCATCGTAGTGTACTGACTGAGGCGGCTGTGGACAGTCGCGTTGGTGTATGCCGAGGGCCCGTCCTCTGGGTTGTAGTCGACGTCGGACGTCGCCTTGCCCTTGTGGGCCAAAGCCCATGCCTTGAACTGGGAGATAGGTTGCCCATCATACGATGCCGACGGCGAACAAAACAATAGTATGGTGAAGAACTATTGAGCATTGGTCGTTGAAATGAAAAATAGAATTCACGTACCCATCTAGCTGCATACTGGTTGAGGCTAAGGCTGCCTTGGTGGTGTGGTGCACCTGGCATCATCAAACGCCGCTCTCGGCAAGCGGCGTGCGTCTCCTGCCACTCGGCAGCGCACCACCTATCCACCATGCGCTCCAAGCAATCGAGAAGCTGGCCGCACCACCAAACAGGCACCTACACGTCATCAAGTATAAGAGATATACCTAGATCAAATCAAATGTATTTAATCGTTCAAAAATCCGATGTTATATTTACCAACATGTATTGTTCCTTTGTCAGAGTCATGGTTCTTGTTTCGGTTTTGGTGACCTTCAGGTTGTTGTATGCAGCGTTGTATGCAATGATGGCTTGGATGCGCGCCTCATAATGCATGTCAGTCACGAGTTTGCGACAGGATTTGTCAGCCACCGCAGCCGCTTTTGCCTCGTATCCTGTCTGGCATCTAAAAAAATCCTGCATAAACACATTATGTATTAAGCCATTGTTTCAATAATGTGCAATGAATGTGATGTATTGAGGGACGTAGTTTGACAAAAGACTTACCCACAACTCGGCCTTCACCCGCTCCACCCTGTTGTTGAAGATCCTTCCATCTCGATCAGAAAAATCGGGACGGCGACGTAGTGGTCAAACGTGTAGGCAGGCTCCGACCTTCCGCGTCGAACGGGGCCGGAAAGTGTACTGCACGAAGACCCGGGATGCCGTTGACTTGGCGTTTGTGATCACCTCTCTCGATCACAGTCCAACACCCGATAAGTGAAAATGCAATGAATTATTAGTTTTAATTATAATTTTTAACAAATCAAATGAAAAAATATTGACAACATCCAAAGTTACTTACCGAGTCCCTTGAGGCTGAATCAGCGGGCGTCTCTCGAAAGTATCGGTCGCCGTGGGAGGGTCGAGGGACCTCGCAACCAAACGGTCGAGGCACCCCGCGGAAGCGTAACCGCACCCCCACCGAGCTAGACCCCCAGCCTCCCGCTCCTCCTCCTCCTCACTAGAGCTACTAGACCCCTCGGCCTTCTCCTCCTCCCCGCTCCGCCGCTCCACCCGCTCCTCCTGCTCCTCGTCACTAGAGGACGGTACAGGGGAGGGTATCCTCCCTCGACCCCTGCCAGCACACACCTTGCGGCGACCCCTGCCGCGACTCCTACCAGACCCCTCAGCTGCATCGGCACCTCGAATGACATCTTTGGCTCTTCTGAACACCGACGCGCACTTTCTCAAACCACCCACCATCTTTGTTGAATCACCTGCACGTAGAAAAAGAAAACCAATTAGCACACATATAAAAAAATACGAAGAGAGAGATACAAAATAAATAGATAAAGAATGTATGCCTCTGCAATGGAAGCTTCAATCTTGCATTTATTTTTACATTTCGTTCTAATAACCTTCAAACATCTCTCAATTACATAGCACCAACGGCACTGCACAGGCCCCCCCATTCGGCACTCGTGTGGGAGATGCAGAATCAAATGCTGCATCGGATTGAAGAAGCTGGGAGGAAAGATCTTCTCTAACTTACATAGCAAAACAGGTACCATTCTTTCCATTTCGTCAATCACAGTCGGAGATAACTCCTTAGCACACAGCTGACGGAAGAAATTGCTCAACTCTGCAAGGACTAGCCAGACATGCTCAGGGACATAGCCACGAACCATCACCGGGAGAAGCCGCTCAATTCATATGTGGTAGTCATGACTCTTGAGCCCGTTGATTCGCATGGTAGATAAGTTTACTTCCCTCTTCAAATTGGCTGCATACCCATTAGGGAACATCAACGTTTGGAACCATTCGAGTACTTCCCTCCTTTGGGCCCTCGTCAGAACAAAATCGGCCTTAGGCTTTCTCCATGACTTGCCACCTCTGGGAGGTGCCATGTCTAGCTTTGGTCTATTGCATAACATAGTTTGATCCACTCGAGCTTTTACGTTGTCTTTTGTCTTATCAGGAATGTCCATGATTGTACAAAAAAGTGCCTCGACGACATTCTTTTCGGTGTGCATCACATCAATGTTATGTGGAAGAAGGAGATCTTGAAAATATGGGAGCCTCCACAAGGCAGATTTTTGAGTCTAGGCATGTTGCTCACCATATCCCAGAAAACAACGTCTTCTTCATTGATCTTAAGAGCTTCTAACTGAGCACGAACCTCGGCACCTGTCATCATCTGCGGTGCAGCCTCGGTAATTATTACATCTTTTGTAAAGTTCTTGATGTCCCGCCTGAATGGATGGTCAGGAGGGAGGAATTGTCGATGTTTGTCAAAAGAAGAATATTTACCACCCTTCACCAACCAGATGAACTTCAGAGCGGCCTTGCATACCAGAGTGAACACACCATCCGCAGAATAACCCATATGCCGGCAAGTCATGCAGGGAGTTATGGTACCAAATATGCATTTTGAAGTTTGTCTTTGTAGCTCGGTCATATGTCCATACCCCTTCCTCCCAAGTATGGACCAAATCATCAATCAAAGGCTCCATGTACACACTCATATTCTTCCCCGGATGTCCAGGAATTATCAACGACAAGAATATATTTGATTGTTGGAAGATGACGCCGGGGGGGGGGAGATTGAGGGGAATAACGAACATGGGCCAACATGTGTATGGGGCAGCCGCCATTCCATAAGGGTTGAACCCATCCGTTGCCAACGCAACCCGTACATTACGAGCCTCTAGAGCTTTCTCAGAATGAATCACATCAAACCTTCTCCAAGCTTCACCATCGGATGGATGTACAAGCTTCTCAGATTGTATCGACGTCCAAGCTTGTGCCATGTCATCTGTTTTGCGGATTCCTCGGTCATGTAAAGCCGTTGGATCCTCGGACGAACGGAAGGTACCGTAAGATCTTCATGGGGATAGCGAGCTACCTCTTATGCCCATCACCGAGTCTACCTCTACGAACCTAGAGGATCTACACTTTGCACAGTATTTTGCTTCCGCATGCTCTTTCCTAAATAGGATGCATCCATTTGGACAAGCATGTATCTGCTCATATGGCATCTTAAGTGCACGAAGGAGTTTTTGTGCCTCATACATGCTCTTTGGCAGAAGGTGACCATTCGGAAGCAGGCTCCCAACAACTGTCAACATAACATCAAAGGTCTCTCCACTCCAGCTAAACTGGGACTTTACCGCCATTAGCCGTGCAATGGCATCCAGTTGAGAAACTTTTGTATGCCCATGAAGGGGTTGCTGTGCTGCATACAACATGTCGTAATACGCCTTTGCGGTAGGCTCCGGCTCCTCCTCTCTACATCCTTCATCGAAGTGTGCTTCTTCATAGTCATTTAACATGTCTCCTACCCCGGCATCAGAATCAAACTCCTCGATGCGTTGTCGGACGACCTCGTCTCTCCCACGATAGGCTTCACCATGGAACGTCCACCGGGTATAATCAGCTGTAAAACCATTCTTGCAAAGGTGTTTGCCCATGATCTCTTTTGTTTGTCGCTTCATGTTACCACATTTGCTACAGGGACACCATGTGTTTCGTGCTCCTTTAACCTTGGCAAATGCAAGTTCCAAGAAAGCATCGGTCTTCTCGATCCATTCATCGATCAACGAACCGTGACTTGAGCGGCCCGTATACATCCACTCACGGTCATCCATCCTCTATCATATCGAATAATCATATAAATATTATTTCCATCTACCGAGTGCCTCTAATGTCTAATAGGTAAAGATAGGTCCTAATCCCACCGAGGATGTGTAGATGAGTTTACTTCCCATGCTCTAGTACTCCGCTCCGAGACAATTTCGACAAGACCTTCCCGCCGTTCTCCAAATACACGTCCCGACAGGGAGATTGTGTATCCGGAAAACAACTGGGAGATACTACCAAAATTCTGAGTCGGACCAGAATACTAGACCATGAAAAGTAAACTCATCTACACATTCTCAGGCTGTCCAAAAAACATGGACAATTCGAAAAGATACGGTTAAAAATATGCAAGAAGACACATATTTTCATCTCGTATCTCTTTTGAACAGGAGACGCCTAAGGTTACGTTATACACGAGACAAACTACAGTAAAGACAGCGGCACCTGCAAAATAGGGAAGCATGACTCGATGGCCGGCACACAAGCGACGACATGGCTGCGCGATGCGACTCCATTCATACGGGTATATATACACTAATCTGTTAAATATATACGTGCATACAATACATATCATTCCTTTTACCATTGATTTGATTATAATAAATACCTAAATTTGTTTCTTTTTGCCATTAATTTGTTTCTAATGTTCCACATGGTATTAATCGATTTCTAATGCAAACAATTTCAAATCTATTAACAAAATCTCACAAAAACATTCTAATGTATGTAAAATTTGACAAAAAATTACCAAGGGAGGGGCCGGGCGGGGCGCGGCCGGGGCGGGGCCAAGGGAGGCGTCGGCCGGGAGGGGCGGCCGGGGCGGCGGCCGGGAGGCGGCGCGGGGCTCGGCCGGGGAGGGCGGCGGGGGCGGCGAGCGCAGGGATGCGGCGGCGACGTGTATTTTCGCTAAGTCACAAAGTGAATGGCGCCGAGAACAGAAGACCATATAAGCGATATTTGCCGAGTGCCTCACTTTGCCGAGTGCCACCGATCGGGGCACTCGGCAAAATAGATCTTTGCCGAGAGCCGATCGAGGTACTCAGTAAACACGTATTTCACCGAGTGCCTAGGGTTAGCACTCGGCAAACGCGTATTTCGCCGAGTGCCTAGGGTTAGTCCTCGGCAAAGCATGCGATGATGATATTTTTGAACCATTTTGCCGTGTGTCAAATTTGTGCGAGAGCTACGCTCGACAAACAATTTTATTATTTTTTTGCTTCTAATAATTTAGAAATTATCAAACGGACTCAAAAATTTACAAAATTTTTGCATAAACCCATATATGCTATTTATTTCCTAGGAAAAATATTTAAAATCAAACGACAATTCGGCCGTCACTTTCTCTCCAAATCTAACCAATCTTTCTCAACACTTATAATCTACTCGGAGAATCTTCGGTTTTGTGAGCGTCGTACTGATAAAATATTCGAAACCTTCTCAATTTTTTACCCCAGCCTCGACGTATGATATCATGACATCCTAACAAATTTTATGAATTTCGACTTCGTTTGCTATTTTTACAATTTTGAAATCATTCGGTCAATACGTTCCTAACCATGTTGCATGAAGAAAAACATCTCAATTTCCCTTCATTTACCACATATTGACTCAAAAGGGTCTAAATAACATGAATATAATTTTTGCACTAACTTTTTTTCTATTTTTTTAACCACTTGTAGTTCTAATTTGAGACTTGCAAAAAAAATTCACGAAAATACAATAAATCAAAGAAATATAGCAAAACCATTTGAAAAATTACCAAATTTGATAATTAGGGATTACATGTTGTATTTACATAATAGAAAAAGTTTGGAGGATGGATGAGGAAAAATTTTGACATGTTTGCCGAGAGCCGTAAAGACACTCGCAAAGGTGGTTTTTGCCGAGTGCCTAGCCCCGGCACTCGGCAAAGGTTGTCTTTTGCCGAGAGCCTAGCCCTGGCACTCGGCAAAGTTGGTTTTTTGCCGAGAGCCTAGCCACGGCACTCGGCAAAGATGGTACTAAACGGTGATTAGTTGACGGCGGTTAGTGTTTTGCCGAGTGTCCCATATTGGCACTCGGCAAAATGTACTTTTGTCGAGGGCCGTGTGGAGGCACTCGGCAAAAGGACTGTTTGCCGAGTGTTTTTGTTCGCGAGGGCAAACACTCGGCAAAATGCCATTTTTGCCGAGAGTTTTTTTGCCGAGAGCCCTCTCGGCAAATATATTTTTCGCCGAGTGCCCGACATAAAGCTCTCGGCAAAAATTATACACTCAGCAAATATGGGCTTTCCCGTAGTGAATGTTGTATTTATAGCAACTAAATATTTAAGGTATTGAATTGAAAGACTACATGATGGTATTGAATTGCAAAACTACATGATTTATGAGTCTAACAGAACAACGGTGTTAGAAAACTAAACTCTAAAATCTATATCTTTTTATAACATCATTACTAATTTTTAGTTTTATAAGAGCATTCCCAACAAGATCTTATAAAATAGTTTTAAAAAAAAGTATATAGAAAATTTTTCAAATATTTAGAGCATGAAATAATAATTGTACACGACATATTCTCTATAAACAACCCTATTTAATAACTAACTGGATCCCATAATAAAGGCTCCCTTTCAGTTTTAGACAAGCTCTCTTTCTTCATACTATAATGGTACGTGTTATATTGTGATATGTGTTTATAATGTGACTCTGGATGACCAGATTATTTGTTCAACACACATTCACATGTCGGTGAACACTTATAACAAGCATGGATGGATAAATTAGAAAATTCATTTGTTAGGTCAATGGTTTCCAACTAAACATTAGTTGCTGACTCTGACCAAACATCTATGGACAGTTGATATGCGTGCGCTGTGGAAGAAAAAAGCGATTTTTGGAACGGATCAGCTCTTCTCAGTTTTGAAAATGAAAAAGCAATTTTTTAAACCTCTTTATTTAGGAATCTATATAAAAACTCTATTGGAACAAATGTTTTTAATAAAATCTTAAAAAACAAATTTAGGGAACTCCTACTAGGGATGCTGTAATACTCCACATTATATCTATAGTTTTGGGGTAAATGATGCTAAATCTCTAGTTTTGTGCCTTCTTTAAAATTTAAATATGTAGTTTGTGATAGTTTGATCGAAATATCTATAATTTTATACTATTTATGGCCCGTTTGGTAGGGCTCCTGATTCTATTATTCTCTGATTCTCCAGAATTAGATTCTGGAGAGAATCAGAATCGATATAATAAAGTAATAATTAGAACAATATTTTAGGTGATTTTCAGGTGATTCTTGGGAGAAACTGGTTTCAGGTGATTCTGGGGAGAAACTGGTTTTTATGTGATTCTCACTCCCTATGTAAAATTGTTGAATCACTTGAAATGATTCTTCTCAAAATCAGTTACAAAATAACCCGTTTGGCAAGAATTCTACTGATTCTGTTGTGAATCAGGAAGGAGAATCCCTATCAAATAGGGCCTTAGTCAAACCTGATTCATATAAAAATCTAAAAAATTCTTATGCCCATTAGAATTAAAATAAAAGTATAAAGCTGAGGAATTTCACGGTTTTCTAATTTTGGAGAACACTAGTAACCAAAATCAGCTATGTTTTGTGTCTCTGTGAGCTCCCAAACCCGAACAGTATTTTGTTTGTACCGTAGCCAATTTGACTAGTAAAAACAAAACACTGATAAAATAGTTTGCAATTTGTTTGTCCGTGAATCGTGATACGTTCAAAGGATTTGCAATATTGTGCTGTTACCATACAGTTATCTTGTGAGATAACTTCATAAGTTTTTCAAGCCTCGTTGTTTTCCGCTCTAACCTCACGGTTTTTATGATAGCCATGATAACTAATCGTTGTATCGTCGGATAGTGGTAACCTTTTCAAAGCGACAAGAGAAATCCTTTACATTCATGCACTTCTCTTATCATTGACACCAGCCCAGAATACGTAGAGGTTTGATGCAAGAAGGTCATTTGTGCCAAAAATGGGTGGCTGAGTACTTTGCTACGAAAATATTGGATTTTCTCATATACCGTAACCTACTATGGGCCGATTTTTTCCCTTATTTTCCTTCACGAGTTTAGATCCATGTGGCCCAAACAATAAGAAGGCCCAAAACTCGCCCAGTATAATCTACCGAGTACGCGAAATAGATTTACTAGCAAACGTAGTTCTTTTTTCCACGAACTACAAAACCATTTCATACTGAAATGTGAATACAGCTTCCAAATGACATGCAAGACCGCTAATCTCGTTGCGCATTTGCACTCATTTCAATCCATGGCAACAGTAAAAACCACAAATTTTTTTCTAAAAATATATAGATAAAAAACGCAACACATGCAAGATTACGACGAGGTGAGTAGTGACGACAGCTTAAGTTAGGCCTTCGTCATCAATGGCTGCACCTTGACCTGGTCCAGCACCGGTCCGCACAGCGACACGCCGTCGCCGGCACATGACAGCTGTAGAACGTCACCCTGCCTCGCCGCTCGCTCGCCACAAACCTCAGGCTGGCCTGCCTGGCGCCGCCGCCGACGTCGCGTTGCCGCCGCCGCCACCGGCGACGATGGCGTGCACTAGCATGGCGCCCTCGCAGCCGTCCCTGGCGTCCCCGACGGCGAAGGAGAGGTTGTAGGCGCGCCCTAGCTCCGTGCGGATCACCTGCGCGATCGCGCCCTGTCGAAACTTGGTTTCGGCAATTTAATTTCTGGGGTCGCAGTCAAGATTGCCAAGCACGATGGGTTAGAAGGAAAAGAGGATTTAGACAGGTTCAGGCCCTCTCGTGAGGTAATACCCTACTCCTGTTTCGGTGGATTCGATCCGCCGAGTGTCTTTATTGATCTCGTGATCTAAGGCTCAAAGCTAAAAGCTGATCTTCTATCGAAATTATCGATATCTCTCAAGGGACGTCCCTTACCCCCTTATATAGTATTGGGAGGCGGGCTTACGGATCGCGAAACCCTATCTTACTCTAAGTCGGTTTCCTCAATCTTACCAAACCGTGACTATGGGTCGTTGCCTTATCTCTATCGGCAACGTAACACCCAAGTCATGTTTGGTTTACAGATATGGCGCGCAACCTATCCCTACCTCCAGTCGGATAAGCTTGCCATGTAGATACCCGATTGTCATAATCTCCACAGTAGCCCCAGTCCTTTTCGGTCGCGAGACAACTCGGCTTCAAACCAAAACAGTACAGACCAAAAATCTCTTTGGCCGAGTACTTCGGCGCCGAGTGATTCCATCATCTCTGCCCGAATCTTCCCGAGTGGCTCCAAAGGCGAGAAGGGCTGGAAAATATCTAAAAAATTCTCAAAAATAAATATCTAGGTGCATCTCCTGATGCACCTAATTAGGTGTAGCCCCCGACTATGTGGTTAGTCAAAAACATACTAAGCATATAGTCAAGAACTATAAAAATTATCCTCATGTAATGCTTAGCTCATGCTAAAGCAATCATAAAAATCTTATTACTCGGCAAGTTCATACTCATCCGAGTGGATTTGCCCGAGTCATCTCAGAACAAATAATCCAACCAACCCTCTGGGTAGAAAAGCACTCGGCAAGCTCGTGCTTATCCGAGTGGGTCTGCCCGAGTCATCTCGGAAAAAATATTTTAATCGTCCCTCATGGAAAAACGAGTTTTTCAATCATATTAAAAATATGACCAAGTTATTAAATAGCTCTTGCCATAACATAGGTCTTAATTTATAAAGATCTTCATCAAGGTGGAACAATAGCATCGATATAATCACTTAATCAAATGCTAAAAATCAAACAGCCCTTGTCATCAAGACAGCTATAAAAAGCTTAACCGTTGGTCACCTTCCAAGTTGCATCGTGCCAGCTTCTCATGAAGTGAAGCAAACCACGGTATGAAAGGATTTCCAAAGGTACAAGGCATTCGGACACGTGCATATTGCCAGGGCAAATCTGCTTAAGCTCATCCGCTTAAGTCCCTAAGGACATGCGTCGGGCCACACCTTAACTGGGCCGCAGATTCTCTCATGGGCTCGGCCCAATCACGAGAAAACCTAGCGCAACCCTCAAATCTTTCTATAAAGCCTCGAGGTCGTCCCCGCCTCTTCGTCTTCCAAAAAATTTCTCTTTTAACAGCACTGTTCACCAGTTCCCTGCGAAGAACCCTAGACTCGCGCGCACCCAAATCCATCCATCCAGGAGCTCGCTTCTTGCCACAAACCAGCTTCCGCAGCCAATCTCCCAAGACCCCCTGCTCAAATCTCCATCCTTTCCGACCAGATCCACTTCCCATCCAAACCACACTCATGGCGGAGGAAAAGAGAATCCCCTTTGACCAATGGGCCACATCGGATATGAGGGAATCCACCCTCAAGGAGATGGTGAAGCACGACGTGCTTCCTCCTAAGGAGATCGTGGGCTGGCACCCGGCGGCGGGTGAGGATTTTCCATCCCCGAACACCGGTGAGCTTGTTGTATTCACCTCTTTCTTTTATTGCGGGTTCAGCCTCCCCACTTCTGAGTTCTTCCGGGGGCTTTTAGATTACTATGGTCTCCAGCTCTTCCATCTGAACCCCAACTCCATGCTTCACATCGCTCTTTTCATTCATGTATGTGAAGCGTTCCTTGGCATCCTCCCCGACTTCTAACTGTTCCGCCGCATGTTTTATCTTAAACCGCATCCGAATAAAGACCACCCATGCGTCGTTGGTGGGGCGGGTTTTCAACTCCGCGGATCTCTCCGCAAGGAGTACTTTTCTCTTCCCTTGAAATCTTCCAATAAGGGATGGAATGCGGGCTGGTTCTATATCAGCAATCTCGAACCCAGCCTGCCAGCCTTTGTCGGCCTTCCCCCTGTCCCCAGGCTAACTTGGAGCACTGTTCCAGTGGCTCAAGATTGAGATGAGGCCAACAAATTGCTAGCGAAGATCCTAGCGATTAAGCACAGAGGTCTTCGCGGCGAACAGATCACTCGACACTTCATCAGTGCCGACGACTCCAATCAAAGAGCGGTCAAAGCCAGCCTTTGAGTACGAAGGCGGGAAGGACCCCAATTGGGAAGATCAAGATCCACTCAGTTACGAGATCCTGAAGATCCGGATGTATAAGATCTTCTCGACTGGAATTGCAGTCGAGCGCGCCCTCATTCTGCCGGTTCTTCCCTTTAACATCCATCGACCTCCTCCTCTGGTAAGTCGACTGACTGCTTCATATTGTTTTGCGACCTTGATGTCACGCTCTTAATACTGTGAGAATTTCTCTTGCAGGAAAATGCTTCTGTTATCTCCAAACCGTACAAGGTGCTTCACGATGACGTGCCGCATCGCCCTGCCAAGAAGCCGACTGGCGGGATAAAAATTCAAGGCGATCCGGTCGGGAAGCGGGCGGCCCCGAGTGAGGACACCAACAAACGGGCAAGCAAGAGGAGGCTCGTTATTGATGATTCAGATGACGACGTCCCGGCTCCTCCAGTCGAGACGCCCCCTCCAAAGCCGTCACCGAAGGCGACACCGAAGATCTGCCGGTCGTCCAGGTATGCTTCATGACTGAAGTCCGGTCTTTTTGTTGAAAATTCCCTTGTCTTTATTCCAGCTGTATTCGTTGTTGCAGGAGGCCCCAGGACATAGATCCTGTCGGGAAGGGTGAGGGGCCTACTCCAGCTGCTGCTCCCGAGGCATTCAAGCCTGCAGAGCCAAGACCCCGGGGCCCGCTTTCGAGTGAGAGTGCTCCGGGCAGAAAACCCTCGCCTCCTAAGAAGGATGTCCCGAGGAAAGAGCCCCCGACCGCCAGCCGGGACGTCCCGACTGGAAGCCAATCGGTAGCTGGGAAACCTTAGGCTGCGGCTCGGTCAGCCCCGACTGAGGATCAGTCGGCGAAAAGCCAGAGGAAGGAGGCCAGCCGGGCTGCTCCACCCAAGAGTGCAGCCACTGAAGCCGGTAAGTCTCGAATCAAAGTCTTGTCTTTACTCTTTAATTTGAATCTTTTGTGTCTTCATCGGTTCTTCCTATCTCGCCACCACGTGGAGGAAATCCCTGTGTTACAGTCTTCGAAACCGGGTTCCCCGATCAAGATCGAGTGGCGGGACCGGAAGGCCGAGGCGGGCATCGTCTTAGACAAGCAAGCCGAAAGCGAAGAAAGGGATACCCTTGTCAACAGCCTAAATGAGGCGACACGGCTACTCAATGTAAGCCCAGATCTTCTCTTTGTCTTGTATCATTTTTCTTCAGTCGGTCAATCCTTGGAGCTTGCGTGCAGAAGGAGTATTGCCGCTCTCCGGCCAAGTCGGAGGCGCTGGAGAAGCTGGTCCCGCACTTAAACTCCCTGTAGGATATCCAGATGAAGCTGAAGACCACTCGGGAGGAGGCTACGTCGAGGGAGGCGGCCCTGAGGAGGGAGATAGCGGAGCTCCGGGAGGAGAACCTCGACCTCCGAGGATCAGTCGGGAGTAAGCTCATCTCTCCGAGTTTCTTCATGATTCTCATGTTGATCCTGGTTACTGATGACCTTCTTTGCTTGTAGAAAATTCGTCGGAGGTCCACTCGCCCCAGGTCTAGCTGGAGGCAGTCAGCCTCGACAAGGCCGAATTGGAGGCCGAGTTTGAAGTTAAGCTTCCTCGGAGTAACATTCTTTGTGCCGCTTTACTTCCGAGTGCTCTGTGTGATCAGATTGTTTTTGGCAGCTTACAAAGTCAAGACCCGAGCTCAATATGACGTCTTGCTTGAGCGGGTCAAACGAGCCGGAGAGGTCCGGGAAGAGGTCGCCAACGCGGCTGCGCCAATCTTGCTGTCCTTGTTTCACCAAGGGGTTGGGGTCAGTTCGCTGGAGCCGCTGGAAATCTTTGATAAGCTGCGGAGGGCCCCTGACCAATATCTGGCGAACATCACCGAAGCCGCCAACATGGGGGCTGGTCTGGCTCTTGCACAGACCAAGTCTCTCTACCCCGAGTGGATATCAACTCGGCCGGGGAGGGCTTCGCTGACGGGACCACGGATGAGCAGGCCTTGGACATGCTGAGTGAAGCGCAGGAGTCGGCGAAGAAGATTTCTGTCGATGTAGTGAATAACTTCCGGATTTGATTTATCTTTTGAACATTGTCTTGTAAATATCGTATGATTATGATGCTCTGATGCAGACTTGTGATATATTTAGTTTATTTATGTTAATGCCTTGATCCGAGTTTTTGTGTGAAATTTCTTAAGTAATTTTTGTCCGACTGTCACCGAGCCTAGGCTCGATTAGGCCATCAGAAAACTCTCAGTCCTTAAACACTGAACTCGAATCGAGGAACATTAAACAATGATAAACCAAACTATGCACAAAAGTTGATGAGAAAAACTTATGCTTTATTGACATATGTACAGCCCCCGACTGCTTAACTCAAGAAGTCATCTTGCTTGAGGTTGGCAGTCAAGGAAAACATGGAACTTTAGTCAAATTAAGCATGAAATCGTCAAAGATGCTCGATGTTCCAGGAGTTCTCCACCATAGAACCGTCTTCACGCTTTAGTCGGTATGCACCGGGCCGAGTCACCTCGGCGATTATGTATGGTCCTTCCCATAAGGGGGATAACTTGTGACGATCTTTGGTGGTTTGAATCTTGTGTAGAACCAAGTCGCCAACGATGAAAGCTCGTGCTCGAATGTTGCGACTGTGGTATCGTCTTAGCCCTTGAAGATATTTGGCCGACTGGATGAGGGTTGCCTCTCGGGCCTCTTTCAGTCGGGTGAGGTCGTCCACTCGGTCGGGGTCGTAACGTTCATCGTTGAAGCTGCGGACTCGGAGGGATTCATACTCCTTCTCGTTTGGCAACATGGCTTCTGCGTCGTAGACCAAAAAGAAGGGAGTTTGGCCGGTAGCCCGACTGGATGTGGTCCGCAGAGACCATAGGACCGAGGGAAGCTCTTGGACCCACTTGCCTGCGTAAGGGTTTAGACGGTCGAACACGCGGGCCTTGATGCCTTGAAGGACCATGCCGTTGGCCCGTTCGACCTGTCCATTGCTTTTGGGATGGGCAACGGA
Source organism: Oryza australiensis (assembly GCA_019925245.2). Classification (NCBI taxonomy): domain Eukaryota; kingdom Viridiplantae; phylum Streptophyta; class Magnoliopsida; order Poales; family Poaceae; genus Oryza; species Oryza australiensis. The sequence goes on from JAIFGZ020000342.1 coordinate 2,293,737, forward strand.
CGCATAGCAAATCTTGATTCCGAAGTCTTCGCAGAATTCCTTGAAGATGCCTCCCGTGAATTGAGTCCCATTGTCGGTTATGATTCTGTTTGGGACGCCGAAGCGGTGCACGATGCTGAGAAAGAAATCTCGTGCCTTGTCAGCAGTAATTGTGGTGACCAGTTTGGCTTCAATCCACTTGGAGAACTTGTCGATTGCGACAAAGAGGTGTGTAAATCCTCCTGGAGCTTTCTTGAAAGGGCCGACCATGTCCAAGCCCCATACCGCAAACGGCCAGGATAGTGGAATTGTTTGTAGCTCCTGGGCTGAGACATGGCTTTATCGGGCGAAAAATTGGCAGCCTTCACAGGTTCGTACGACTTTGTCCGCATCAGAGACCGCGGTAAGCCAGAAGAAACCTTGTCTGTAAGCTTTGCCCACCAGAGTGCGTGCTGTCGCGTGGCTTCCGCATATGCCCGAGTGGATGTCTTGGAGTAGCTGTCTCCCTTCCTCGGGTGTGATGCATCTCATTAGGATTCCGGAGGGGCTTCTCTTGTATAAGTCGGAGTCAACCATGACATATGCTTGGCAACGACGTCGGACACGTTCTGCCTCATCCCGGTCTTCCGGCAGCTCTTGCTGAATTAAGAATTTGATGAGCGGCGTCCTCCAGTCGGCATCAGTCATGGCGACTTCGTTTGCAGCTTGTTCGTTGGAAGTTGTCTTTGCCGTGATGGTTGGTTCATAGAGGTGCTCGACAAAAACGTCTGTTGGGGCAGCTTCGCGCTTGGACCCGAACTGTGCCAATTCATCAGCTGCTTCGTTGTTATGTCTCAAGACATGTGAAAGCTCGAGTCCGTCAAACTTGTCTTCAAGTTTGCGGACCTCTTGTCGCACGCCTCCATGGTGTCGTTTAGACAGGACCGATCCTTCATCACTTGGTTGACGACCACTGGGAGTCGCCTTTCACGATGAGCCGACGTATCCCGAGTGAAACTGCGAGGCGCGATCCATGTAGCAGGGCTTCGTACTCGACAACATTGTGTGAGGCGGAGAAGTGGAGGTGAAGGACGTATCTTAGCCTTTCCCCAGTCGGGGAGATCAGCACAACTCCTGCTCCCAAGCCGGTGATCCTCTTGGATCCGTCGAAGTGCATGGTCCAGTGTTGGAGGTCTTCCCGAGGTACGTTCTCTTGTCGCTCGTCCACTCGGCCGGCCAGAAATCGCGGGCTTGTGACTTTATGGACGTCCTCACCTTAAAAGTCAAGTCCGGTGGCATCGGCTCTAGAGCCCACTTAGCGATGCGCCCGGTCGCCTCCCGGTTGTGGATGACATCGCCGAGTGGAAAGGAGGTGACGACGGTGACCGAGTGACCCTGAAAATAGTGTGCCAATTTCCTCGCGGTTATTAGAACACCATAGAGCAATTTTTATACCTGAGGGTAGCGAATTTTGGCTCCTGCTAATACTTCGCTGACGAAGTAGATTGGCCTCGAATTTTCGAGCCCGTCCTTCTTCTTCGCGCTCGACCACGAGGACCGTACTAACCACTTGGTGAGTGGTGAAACGCATGCAAGCAAAGGTTCTTGGGGCTGAGGCGAGGCCAGGACAGGCGGCGTCGTAAGGAACTCTTTGAAATCTTCAAAGGCCTTGTCGGCTTCCGCGGTCCACTGGAAGTCGTCTATTTTCTTTAACAATCTAAAGAATGGCATGCCTCGTTCGCCGAGTCAAGAGATGAAGCGGCTTAGCGCCGCCATGCAGCCAGTGAGCTTCTGGACGTCTTTCTGGTTACTCGGGGGCTTCATGCTCAGGATAGCGTTGATCTTCTCTCGGATTGGCTTCAATGCCGCGATGTGACACCATGAAGCCGAGCGTGTTCGATGGGACGCCGAAAGTGCACTTCTCCGGGTTCAACTTTATTCGAAGGCCCGGATGTTTGCAAAGGTTTCTTTTAGGTCAGCGATCAGGTCATCTTTCTGCTTGGTCTTGATGACAACGTTGTCGACATAAGCTTCCACATTCTTGCCGATCTGCGTCTGGAAACACCTTTGGATCATGCGTTGGTATGTGACGCCGGCGTTTTTCAGGCCGAAAGGCATGGTGATGTAGCAGTAGGCCCCAAACAGCGTGATGAACGATGTCTTCAGGCAGTCGAATTCTTTCAAACTGATCTGGTGATAGTCCGAGTAACAATCCAAGAAGCTCGGGAGTTGGCGGCCACTGTTGAGTCTACGACTTGGTCGATGCGAGGCAGCCCTAATGGATCTTTGGGACAGCTTTGTTGAGGTCGGTATAGTCAACGCACATGCGTCATTGCCCCGTCTTCTTGCGGACCAGATCGGGTTGGCTAACCGTCGGGATGTAGGACTTCTTTGATGAAGCCGGCAGCCAAGAGCTTTGCGAGCTCTTCCTTGATAGCGTCTTTTTGGTCCTGCGCGAATCTGCGTAATCGTTGTTTTATCGGTTTGGCGTCATCTTTGACGTGCAAAGAGTGCTCGATCACCTCCCTAGGAATTCCAGGCATATCAGAAGGTTTCCAAGCAAAAACATCTTTATTATTTTGGAGGAAGGTGACGATCGCGCTTTCCTATTTGGGATCTAGTTCAGCGCCGATTACAGCAGTTTTCGAGGGATCCGATGGATCAAGGGAGATCTTCTTGGTCTTGGCGTCGCCGGATCCCGATTTGGCTATCTTCTTCGCGGGGACTTCGCCCTCTGCCGAAGTCGATGCAGCCAATCGGACTTCTTGCTGGCCACGCGATCTCTCGCGAGATTGGGCCATGTCACAGCTCTCCTTATCGCAGGTGAAGGCTTGCTTCACATCGCTGCGAAGAGTGATGACGCCGTTGGGACCCGACATCTTCATGCAGAGGTAGGTGTAATGTGGGATCGCCATAAATTTGGCAAGCGCAGGTCTTCCGATGATGGCATGGTATGCTGTCTCGAAGTCGGCCACCTCAAAAGTGACGTTCTCCGTTCGGAAGTTCTCTCGAGCCCCGAAGGTGACTGGGATGGCGATGTGCCCGAGTGGTGTAGATGATAGCCCCGGGATGACTCCGTGGAAGGGGGCTGAGCTTGCCTTCAATTCGGCCCTCGGGATCTGCATCTCATCCATGGTCTTGGCGAATAGGATGTTGAGGGTGCTGCCCCCATCGATGAGGACGCGCTTGAGCCTGATGTTGCGGACCACGGGATCCAGGACGAGTGGATAGCGCCCCGGGTGAACCACTCGGTCAGGGTGATCCGAGCGGTCAAAAGTGATGGCCACTTCCGACCATCACAGGTACTGAGGGACTTCGGGTTGAGCCGCGTTGACCTCTCGGTCGGTTAGCTTCTGTTTCCTCTTGGATTCATAGGCTAGCGGTCCTCCGAAGATGTGATTGAGCTCTCCCACGGGGTCTTGGAAAGGTTCGGCATTCTCGCCGCATTATTTTTCTTGGCGCTCGATGGACCCCTCATCGTCGGCTTCTTGTTGAGTCGTGCTTGCACGCTGGCGAACTGTTTGTAGATGAAGCAGTCCTTAGCCGCGTGCTTGTGATTGGGATGATGAGTGCATTGGGCGTTCATGATGGCGTCGTAGGCGGCGACTCGGGGGCGGCGTTGAGTGTTGGAGGTTGCGGCCACTAGATCCTCAGATCGGCGCTTGCGGTCTTTTTGGCCCTGGTTGTTGCTGTTGCCGTTATCCTTCTTAGGCCCTGTTTGGGACTGCTCCACGAACTCTGCTCCACAAACTCCACCGTGGAGCAGCTCCACAAAAAACTGGAGTTTGTGGAGTACCTCTTTAGGTGCTCTCACAACTCTCCTTTTTTTTCTGGAGCTGTGTGTGTGGAGCTGAACCCGTTTGGCTAAAAACCATGGAGCAGAGCTAAAAAAACAGAGAGCGGAGCAGTCCCAAACAGGCCCTTAGGATTCCGGCTTCCTCCCGCCTGCTTGTCTTCCCTCCTATCGGGCCGGTCTTGACGGGCTGCCTTGATGGCGTCGTTGGATTTGGCGTAGGAGTTTGCCGTCTCGAACATCTGTTTCACCGTCTTCGGTGGCTTGCGCCCGAACTTCCCGATTAACAGCTCATCACGGACTCCCTTCTGGAAGGCGGCGATGATGATGTCATCTGTGATGTTGGGGATCTTGTTGCGCTTCTCGGAGAAACGGCGGATGTAAACCTTCAGAGGTTCGTCCGGCTTCTGGATGACGTTATATAGATCGAAGTGTGTGCCGGGCCTCTCGAAGGTGCCCTGGAAGTTGGCAATGAAGTGGTCCCTCAGCTCGCTCCACGAGCCGATTGAGCCTCTTGGCAGGCTCGTGAGCCAGTTTCTGGCCGAGTTAGCGAGGGCCACGGGGAGATAGTTGGCCATAGCCTTGTTGTCGTCGCCTGCTGCGCGGATGGCGAGAGTATAGACGGTAAGCCACGACTCGGGGTCGGTCTTGCCGTCATACTTCTCTATTCCAGTTGGCTTGAAACCATTCGGCCAATACACTCGGCGAAGCTCCCAAGTGAAAGCCGGCACTCCGTCGTCGCTGCTATCGGGTGATCCCCTCCGATCTTCCCGGGTGCGTCGGTCACGCTCCTGGTAGCGGCGATCAAGGACTTCCCGCAGATCACTCGGCGGGGTCTTCGGTTGGCTGGTTGGGTAGCTGGAGCTGTTGTTGCGGCGGACGCGGTGGTGGACGGGTGGACGTCCGTGTCGTTTGTCGCGGGAGTCGGCCGTTTGCTCTTGGTACTTCTGTGTAGACTCACGGCGTGGGCCTCCTGGCCTTGTCGTCGACCGGTCTGGCTCGAGCCTCTTATAGTCTCCTGACCTTAGAGGCGGGAGTCGGCTTTGTCTGGCGTTTCAGCCACGGACTCAGTCGGCCTTCGTGCCGAGGTGGTGGGGTGGCCGTTGGCTGTGGCTGCGACGATGGTCTTGATCTTGTCAAGTATTGGAGTCACGTTGGCGGGTGCCGTCTCCATGACGGTGTCCAAGAGCGTGAGCGCGGCAACAGCGTTCTGCTGTGGTGTCTGGAAGATGTTGGTGTTGCGGACCCGCGTTTGAAGGATGGCCTCCTAGGCGGATCGTCCGGCTGCGCGTAGATCTTGTTTTCTCTTGTCAGCCTCTTCCCTGCATTGCTTCTCCTCCTCGGCCATCTTGCGCTCCTGCTCGATCTTGGCTCGCTCTTCCTCGGCGAGCTGCGGGCCATGGTGAGTCGGACTCGTCCGGCTCAGCCATGAGGACATCAAGCACTTCGGCTGTAGTACTTGTGGCGGTCGGAGTCGTCGGCTTTGTCGAGGGGATGCCATAGAGGTCGTCGGCGGCGGAGCCGAGGTATTCGTTGAGCTCCGAAAATGAGCATGAGCCGAATGACGGAAGGATGACGGTGACCTCCCTTAGCCCTGGGTAGCCCGGGTCTGGATCGTTCCAGTCCGAGTCAGAGCATGGGGAAGCGGGATCCTCCGAGTGGGTCCACCTCGACTCGGGGGAGAGGAGTTTGCCGTAGATCTCGTCGGTGTTTGGTAACCCAAACGGCACCGAGAGGTCTTCTTCCGAGTAGATCGTCTCCGTCGGGGAGACGAGAAGATCGGTGCCGAGTGAAGTCATTCGTTGGAGCGAGTGGATTGCATCTTGGACTTGAAGATGTCGTCGAAGATCTCGGCGCTATTGGGGAGCCCGAATGGCGCCGAGTGGGTTTCTCCCTCCGACTGGTTCGAATCCGAGTCGAAGGAGGAGTGCTCGTCGAAGTTGTCGGCGGAGAAGTCGCCGAATCCTGAAGGAGATCCCATCACGCTTGTCGGCGAGATTGTTGAAGAAGTCTCGACGCGCGGTCCCCTACTCCGGCGCGCCAACCGTCGAAACTTGGTTTCGCAATGTAATTTCGGGGTCGCATCAAGATTGCCAAGCACGATGGGTTAGAAGGAAAGAGGATTTAGACAGTTCGAGGCCCTCTCGTGAGGTAATACCCTACTCTGTTTCGGTGGATTCGATCCGCCAAGTGTCTTTATTGATCTCGTGATCTAAGGCTCAAAGCTAAAAGCTGATCTTCTATCGGAATTACCTGATATCTCTCAAGGGACGCCCCTTACCCCCTTATATAGTCTTAGGAGGCGGGCTTACAGATCAGAAACCCTATCTTACTCTAAGTCGGTTTCCTCAATCTTACCAAACCGTGACTATGGGCCGTTGCCTTATCTCTATCGGCAACGTAATACCCAAGTCATGTTTGGTTTACAGATATGACAGGCGCAACCTATCCTTACCTTCAGTCAGATAAGCTTGCCATATAGATATCCGGTTGCCATAATCTCCACACGCCCTCCCTCCCGGCGACGAGTTCCACGGCGCGGTTGCCCTGGGAGCACCACGAAGTGCGGCGCGTCGATGAGGCGGACGGGGCGGAGCGACTCGATGATCCACCACGGCAACGGCGACGTCGCGTCCTTCCGCTTCGGGGGCAGCATCTCGCCGGCGGTGGAGTTCGGGATCACCGCCGCCCCGGCCTCGAAGTCTCCGTTCCGGATCAGGTTGTCTGCAGCAATGGCGTCGTCAAATCCAAGAAGAGGTTATCTTCCATGGATGCCATGGCGTTGGGTTTACCTTTGGATGGCATTGGCACTGGGAGCTCCTTGATGGCGACCGCGGCGAGGAGCGGGCCGCAGGAGGCCATCGTCGGCGGGGTTACTGAACACGACCTGGGCATCCCTCTCGGCGGCGCGGAACCCCCACGCCCAGGCATCGGCGGCGCCGGCGCCGTAGAGCGTGCGCACGGGGACGTCACACGGCGCGGAGAACGACGGCGACACGGCGACGCGCAGCGCCTCCTCGTACTCGTGGCGCACGCAGGTGCGCGTGGCCGCGAACGTGAGCGCGTACGCCGCACCGGGGCGCACCGCCACCGCCTGCGCCGCCGAGGCGCGCGCCCCCAGGCGGAGCGCGTGGACGCCCGGCGGGGCGGCGAAGTACATCCCGCAAGGCTGCGGCCCGCCGGAGACGTACTCGACGTGGCCACGCAGCGCTCACCCCGGCAGCGAGTCCCTCCAGACGATCACCGATGTCGTTCATCTTCCGGGGGCTCATCGCGAAGTTGCCATTCACCAGCACGCCTGAAATGCGTTGTCCATACATTCTCAAAAATGACAACCACGACAGTAATTAATTATCTCATGAAGAAGGAAGACTCAGCAGCAGGCGCCATTACCATCGGCGGTTTGAGTGTGAGCTCGAGGAGGCGGCGCCGGAGCTGGCGGGGTGACGGCGGTGGCCGTGGAGGAGGAGAGGGGTAGGAGAAGAAGCAGGAACACTTTAACCATGAGCTCCATTGTATTGTATCAAAGGTTTAAGGTTTTGAGTTTAGTTTGACAATGTAATTGGAGCGGTGTTGCCGTGTATATATACAGGATGGCAGATGAAACGGCATTATGTACTTAGGCCGGCTAAAGCTGCTTTAGAGCTAGTAATTTACTCTAATTAATAACTCATCCACCCAAAAATACTGACCACTAACAAAGAAAAAGGTAGTGTACAGTAACTCCAGTCTCAAAGAGGTCTTGTGCCTCAGATACGTACTGAATGCCACTTTGGAGCTAGTAGCTTAAAAAAACGAGATTTGAAGGAGAAACATCTTTTTAGATTTTCTTTTAAAAAAATTAAGATTTAAAGGATCTTTTTAAACATTTTTTAAAAGAAATTATAAACATCTAAAAATTGAAACCACACATTCTTTACCACTACAGCATCTCCTCCAACCAACCAGCTTAAATAGCTTGCTAAAGCAGGATAATTACTACTAATTAACAGTACATTACGCATACGTACGTGCAAAAAAAGCAGCAGTGAGTCAGTGACGCCGCCGTGCATTGATCTCTCGCCGCCCGTGTCCTTCGCGGGAGCGCAGAACGACGAGGAGGTATATGTCGCCGGCGGCGAGCCAGAATTTTGCCTGATGGGCCGTCGCCGTCGACCCGGCCCGGCCCATCTAATGTCCCGAAAGGTTTCGTCTCCCCCACTCCTAGTCACCCACGTGGCTCCCTCCCATTGGACAACACGAGCATCAAGCCTCCTCGTCGTCTTCTTCTCACCACTTGTGACTCGTCCCCGTCTCGCAACCGCAACTCCGGCGATGGCGTCCGGATCGGCGGCGTACGGCGACGGCGACGGGGAGAAGCCCTCGGCGCACCTCGGCCAGCCCCTCCTCCCGCCGCCCGTGCAGCCCTACTACGCCTTCCCCGCGGCGGCCTACGCGCCGCCGCCGCCGCCACCGCCGCCGACGCTCGTTTTCGTCCCGGTCTCCTCCCCCGTCCTCGTGCGCCTCCGCCGCCTCCGCCCACGCCGCGTCCCCTGCCTCCGCGTCTTCTCCGCCCGCACGCTCCCGCTCCTTCTCTTCCTCGCGCTGCTCGCCGGCGTCGCCTTCCTCCTCTACCCCTCCGCGCCCGTCGCCCGCGTCGAGGGGCTCCGCCTCGACCGCTTCCGCGTCAACCCGCCCCCGCTCCCGGCCGTCGATCTCGACCTCGCGCTCCGCCTCCGCGTCCGCAACCCGGGCCTCGTCCTCCCGCTCCGGTACCGCGCGGTGTCCGCCGCCGTCTCCTACCGCGGCCACCTCCTCGGCTCCGCCGCCGCGCGCCCCGGATCCGGCGAGCTGGATGCCAGAGGGACGACGTACGCTGACGCCGAGGTGTGGGTGGACGCCGGGAGTGTTCTGGATGACGTCATCGACCTAATCGGGGACCTCGCCGCGGGGTCTCTGCCGCTGGAGATCGTCACCGAGGTCGTCGGCTCGGTCAGGATCTTCCGCTTCGACATCCCTGTGAAGGTATTGCATTTTCTTGTCATAGGTTTTACGAATTATTACATTGATTCGTCAGAAGTGTCATGGCATCATGGATACTGTTTGGAGAAAAAATGGGGCTTTTGAATCTACTTAGAGAGATTGTTAGGCTAAAGCGTATTAGGTTATTAGCGCAGAGACAAACTGTTCTGCTCTTATTACACATTTCGGTTCATATGATGTACTAGATCACCAGGTTATTTGATATACTTGATTAGCTAAAGGGCATAACTGATTCTTGAACCTGTAATTCCTCGTTGGTTTAGACAACAAACTAAAACTTAATGTGATAACTTTTTTTTCTCAATCTACATGCTTCCAATGTTCTTTGGGGGACAAGTCCTTTGTTTGTTAGGATATGCTATAGCACTTGTCTGGACAGAACTATCGTACTTGGTGTAGGGATAAGATTTGCTTGCTGCTAATATGGTTTTTCCATTTCCATGTTGGCAAAGTTCAGGGGCTATGTTTTCCTCCTTTTTCTTTCATAGTGGTAACGCATATCAATAGAAAAGATACACCCATATCTGCAAAAAGTATAGTGGTTGGTCAAATAGAACACTGTAAAATACAGCCTTATATTAGTAGTGCAATAAGTGAGCTAATAAATTTCATAGGCTGTCTATGAGATAAGGGTAGATAAGTTGAATATACTGATGATAAGACCATCTGCATCATACGAGTAGAATTTATTGGAACCAGGAAGTGTAGATCTGGCTTCTACTTGAATCTGGCCTTGAACTATCTTGGTCCAAAATGTCCAAATTGCCATCTCATTCAGAATGAGCGGATTCCATTTTCTTTCAAACATGGACACACCTTTTCCAAAGATAAAGAACAGATAAATTCAATTGAAAGACTGCTGGGCATGCAAAATATTGTTGCTTTTGATTGTAACTTGTAAGCAATAATAATATTGTAAAACTAGCTATAGAAAAACTGGAGTAAGAGTTACAAAAGTGTGAGGACACTAGCAAAAGGTTTTGAGTCTGTGGAGTGGATGAATTCTGGCCACAGGGTTTACCGGTTGAGTGAGAACCTTTTATAGTTTTTAGAGCCTCAAAGCTAGTGGGCACTGGAGGGGTGATAAAGGAAGGGCGCAGGAAGAGGTATAGAAGGGAGGGTGCAGAGTGCAGGTTAACCGTCGCACACGAGACTGAATCGTTATCAAACTAACCCTGCAATGGAGGGTGGAAGTGGTATAATAGATGAAGGGAGGGCTGAAGTTGGAGACTGGAAGTGGTATAATATATGAAGGGAGGGCTGAAGGTATACTTAAATGGAAGGTGCTTGGAGCATTGAAGGGACATAATTAGAGGTTACAGATTTTAGGTCATTTCTTCTTAGGATTTTATGCATAACTGAGCATAGGCTTGCAGACCCTTGTTTCAATCTGCTTAGAAAACAAAATGAGTTGAAAATTAATTTTATAGTAGTTTTCCTTCCAGCTGCAGATCATAAGCATTTCCTTAGTGGTCGGTTATTGGCCAACCCCTGGTGAAATACTTAAGCCAGACATGATAATAATCCACGTCATCATAAAATAATAACCTTCTAATCAAAGAAATTAGAGAATGGCCTTTGGATCATTAAAGCATTCCACTTTGAAGACGCACATAGAAAGGTGTTTGCTCTTGGATTCGTACAATTGCTTTTGCAGATGGAAGGGTGCATGATATTAACTACATTGCAGTTGGAAGAGACAATTCTGTCAGGTGATTCATTGAAAGGATACACGGACATATTAATAACTGCTTGCTTGTAGTTGGAAGACATGATTTTGTGACAACCGAATGCCATTTCCATGTGTGTTTTTAAAGTGAAATTTGCTTTTATGATCCAAAGGCTATTATTTCCTTATGTTATTTGATCGGAAGGTTATTATCATCTGATGATGTGGTTTAATAGGGAGTCTTGGTGTGTAGCAAAAAAATAAACGAGAGATATTTTCTTTTTAGAAAAATAAAACACAGAGAGCTGTACATTTTGATTTAAGAGGAGAAAATGCTAGCTATAGACGCAGGAGAGCTCAATTGATGGCTTATTCGTAGTAATCTTGTGCGCATCATGTTTGTAAAACTAGTTCTGCTTGTTTAACTTTGGATTCGTTTTCATGCATGTAGTGGCTGGGAAGTAGCTGAACTTATATTTAGTCCTAACCGCTTTTTCAGTTTTTTTCAGTTTCGTAGCGACCGAGTAGAGAATGAGTCATGGGATATCACAACGATCTGATCTAGCGTCTTATTTGGTCAATAATGCATGTACTAACTCCCTGCGCTGAGGAGAATAAATAGAAGAGAAACCAAAAAGCTGCAAGAGTTTCGCAGCATAAAAACTCTATCTATTCTGCATTTCGTTTCTAGGAAACCCTATTCTTTAGAAAACATTTAGATTACTATAGCTCATCCTATAATCATCAGTTAGCGATTTTTTTCCCGAGCGTGCGAGAGAGATAGCGTGTGATTTTTGCTGACATTTGGTATCAGAGCTTCGGCTATGCTTCGAGGTTGATGCGCATTAGCAGGTTTCAATGAGGACAATTGGTCCGTGCGGTTGCATCGGCGTCCTTGACGACGTTACGAATGGCATCTGGGTGCCATCTGCACTGCCACCCATCTGGTTGTCGCTGCTGCCAGTTGCGCCACCGCTTGCACCACCTCATCTCGGTGGCGGAGTGTATTGACCTTGGTCTCCTGATGACATCGCTGACGGATCAAGCTGAAGCTCTGATACCAAATGTCAGCAAAAATCACTCGATCTCTCTCGAAAAATCGCTAACTGACGATTGTAGGACGAGCTATAGTAGTATGAATGTTTTCTTAAGAACAAGGTTTTTGAGGAACAAAATGCAGAACAGACTTTTTGTGCTGCGAACCTCTTGCAGCTTTTGTTTTCTCTTCTATTTATTCTCCTCAACGCAAGGAGTTTGTTACATGCATCATTGACCGAATAAAACACTAGATCAGGTCGTCGCACCATCCCATGAATTCTCTAGCTTGGTCTTTGTGAAACTGAAAATATGGCTAGGACTGAAGACAAGTTCAGCTACTTCCCAGGCACTACATGCATGAAAATGATTCCAAAGCTAAACATGCAGAACTACTTTAACAAATGATGTGCACAAAATTACTACGAATAAGCCATCAAACCGAGACAGGAATCTGTCCAGAGCTAGTGCAGAAATAGATTTAACTAAAGTTTTGGAAATGTGCTCCACAAAAGAATGTTTTTATGGTGTTTCTCTGAGTGTGAACAATATGGTGCAAAAGGTAGCACAAGAAGGTTAGCTATGGATCGCCGCTAGCGCCGAAAACCTCGTGAATGTAGCAGCTGCTAGTGCTGGTTAGTGAGGCTCTGGTAGTGGGTCGTTTTATTTTCCTTTCCTCTATGGGCGCAAATGTTTTGATATTTTGAGTGCGTAGGTGTCGGGTGTTTAAGCTTTTTTTAAACCTTTTTTTCTTTCTTAAATGAAATGATACGCAGCTCTCCTGCTCGTTTGAGAAAAAAAAGATTGTTTTTTCTATGCTGTATTTATCTTTTCTGACTGATGTACTTAAAATTTGGTTAAACCATGTGAATTTTTTGTGGGTATGGTTAAACCATGTGATTTTCCGTTGCCCACTTGTGCTCGTCGGCAACTCGTAAATTAGATTTATTTGGGTGAAGTTTTATGGTTGTCAGAGAGGTACTGCCAAGTATCAGCACTTCTATTTTCTAAGACAGCAATCGAATTAGCTCTTGCTTTTAGTATGTGTAGGATTTGTAATGCATAGTCTCAAGTCTTGACAAATTCTGGAATCCATTTTGCCCTACATAAACAAATCTTTATCCTCATTCTTCAGCACCAGATAAAGTGCTTAATCTGCTAGATCAAAAGTAGTGGCACAGCAGCTATACTAAAATTGAGACCAGCTGTTTGCTTAAAACCAGAAAATAAGAGTACACTAATCTGTTAAGCTAAACTTAAGAACTTCGTCAACTTTCAGTGAACAATTTTGTCTCTAGTTTTGTATGAAATTGTTAGCAAGGGCAGAGCCACAGTGGTGCTGTGGCTGACCAATGCTACCTTAACACACCGACAACTAGATGATGTGGGCGAGATTGGGATCATATGGGATGGAAGGCTCCAGGATGCCAAAGGACCAAGGAGTAACTGGATCCTCTGGCTGCTGCCATATGCCATCTGATCTGTGCTCTTTAGGTTTTTGGTGAACAATATTGTGTTCGGCAACAAAAGAGATGGGGCTGTGATCCATCAGTTGGATCTACCCCTTCACCTTGTGTTCCACTGTTTTGACCATATATCAGTTGGTGATAGATCACACAGTACTAGTAGGTGCTCAGATGTCTTAACAGAATCTGCATGGGTTGGATGGCTGAGGATTTTTTTTAATACTTTTTGCAAGAGTTGCCGCCATAACAAGTGAACCCCACAAAACAATAGCAATGCCTTCTTAGCATTGCCCATATCTCAACTCTCAATTGGATAGATAAGTCGGAATACCAACCCTAAGTGCTAAAACTGTACTCTAGACTTGTCTCAATAACAGCAGGATTGAGCTATCACTTCTCTTAATGGAGAAACATGTCATCCCATCATTTCTCAATAAATATTGCCATGCACTTCTTTAGTAGTGGTGGTGTACATTGCATTATTTTATCTATCGTTACAGGCTGGATACATTTGCATCTATTTTGTATTGAACCACTAACGTTTTTACTGATCCAGGGGCTCATATCATGCTCGGTGAATGTCAGCCCAGATACTCAGAGAATCATAAGTCAGGATTGCTATTGAGGTAATGCCCTGATCTTCTCTTTTATAGTTTGCATCGCATGAGTTTTTAAAGCAGGTTGTGAGTATTATGATTGTATAATCACTGTTGTATCTTTTCTCCAGTGACGATGCATTTGGGCCTCCGATGTGGTGTGTTTGCACAATCCATTCCTGTAGCTTTCAGCTATTATCAAGTTGCAGGGCCTGCTCTATGAAACTACTTGAATATGTGTATGTAAATAGTTTGTAGTATGTTGTTCTGTAAGACATGAATAAGAATTATACGATACCATCGAATTTGACCACTCTCTGTTTTAACCTATTCAACCACTAAAGAATTTTTATAGCTTTGTATAAGGTGCTATATCTGTATTGGTAAATACCACCTTACTGAATATGTAACATAACCAATAGGCCAGTCATGGTGTACGATTTCACTTGAACATGTATGGTGTGGTTGTAACTTAGTAATCTAAGATATGCATAACTTGAATTTAAGCTTGACGGTCAATTCACAGTCGATGTTTGCTCCTCAGATTTCAACATCTGATCCAGTCTAATAGTCTGTATATATGTCTTTTCATGCACTCTATTAAAAGTTTGAAAGTCCTCTAGCTGCCACGTTTTGTAGTGGTATTGTGTGCTATGCACGTCAGTATCAAATTGAGAATGAGAAGTCAACCTTTTCCCTGCAGCTGGAGGTTTAGAACCACCATACTAATAATTTCGACCTGTCCAGAAGGTCAGGAGGACCAGGAAAAGATGGTGTTCTTTTATGTAACAATTTCATTCTGATTTGTTTTAGAATTTAGAAAGAACTTATTTAATGTTTAGTTTGAAATTTTACAAACCTGTTGAACAATGGACTGATTCGCGAATGTTGGCTGGAATGGCAAGGTTCATTTTGCATTGTGGAGTGGTGGGGTTGTAAGAATTGTTCATGTCCAGAAATAAGTTTGCAGGTGATCTTTCTTCTAAGAAAGATAAAGGAAAAGATTATTCAGAAACAAAATGAAAAGGAGAGTAAAGTTGTATGAGTAATTTTTGTTATTTTTAATTTTATTTGTTAAAATATTTACAAAAGTAATTTTTCGTTTGAAAATGTACAAATCTAGTCGCCCATCGTTCGAAGAGCAATTTTGTCCCTTCGAGGGCGATTTATCCGACATAGCAGATCACCGTTGGCCATCGCCTAACGGCTGGCCCTCCTTTGAAGGGGCATTTTGCATGTGACCCCTTTAGTTCTCTAGGAGGGCTTTTTTTTACTGTATGGGAGCTGCCCGCAAAAGGTCGGTTTGTTTTTTAGGCGACTATATTTGTAAATTTTTCAAATGGAAATTATTTTTATAAATATTTTGATAAATAAAATTAAAAATAACAAAAATTCGTTGTATGAGCTTATGGGCAGTCAGCTAAGGCCCCGTTCAAAAGTAATGTTTGGGCTTAGTTGTAGTGTTGTACTATTAGACTGGTTATACATTGTAGTAGCCCATGTTCAGAAGACTACGTGAATGTCCGTTTCTCATATTGCTTGACATGGTCACTGGCCATAACGACTACCTAACTTGATGTCGTCGTTTACTATCTAACTTAATGTTATCGTTTACTGCTCCAATTTATTGGTCGGTACTGTAGCGGCGGCGACCGTCTGTTTCACGCGCTCATACCATAAGCGACGACGCAACAAATGTGTTGGATGCCGTCACCGACCGCTGTCCGAGCCAGTACTGCCGCCGTTCGTCCCTACCTAACGTCTCATCCACTAGCCAATTTCATGTGTATTATAGTTTTGACCATGTAAATTTTGATAAAAACATCCATATTACAACGGACCCTAAGTCTCTCTCTCTCACTCACACTGTTTGCAATAACGAGTGGCTCAGGATGGGCTGCTTTGATTGCCTTCTTCTGAAGAAACATGGTGCTGGCTGGTAAAATGTGTGTAGTATTATGAGTTTCTAGCCATCAACCCGTACGTTGCACTGGCTATTTATCATCATCATAAATATTAAAAGTTTAATAATATGTTGGCTATTTTATGGATTACGGTGAATTGGATTAATAGAGGGTATACGTCAATTGCTACTCTTAATTTCGAAATGAAATTAACAAAATACTTATAAGAGTGTAAGATAGGAATAACTTTATATTTATTAATTCTGGATTTAGAAAGTAATAGGTTTTGGAAAAACACTAAAACCTAAAGAGTCCACGGTATATTATATTGTTTGTAAGGCTTTAGGAACCGAACTATTGGTTCGATTAATGGCTCTTAATTAAAAAATAGTAATTGTAAAATGTGTAGTTTGAATTATTCTTTTAAATTATATTATAAGACATATAAATTTTTTACACGATCTTCAGTAATATATTTTTTACACGGTCTTCACTGATATATGATTAATTTATTTTATATTATTTTATTTCATATTATGTTATCAATAACCTTAAAAAATCACGAATCTAATAATATAACATACATAATACTTAACATAATATTATTAATATAATCGTCAAAAAAATAATACTTAACATAATATTATTAATATAATCGTAAAAAATATCAAATCTGATTTTCCTTAAAACAAGGATGTCCTTAGACGGAGGGTATAGTATTTTCATTATTTATTAATTGTGATGCTCATAATTAAAATCAATAATTATTGAGTTCTACTCGTCATTGAGTCCAAATTTATTATTTTTAATAAATATGAATTTGTAAATCTTTATGATTTTAGACAATTGTAATATGTGAGTTGTACGTACACGTACTCTTGTTTTAATCTATTCAATTGCAATTGATTTTTTCTGAATTTCAGTTATTTATATTATTGTTGGGATGTACTTTTTTTACTCTAAATCTTTATTATTTTACTCCTTATTTTTAGAGAGACTAATTAGTACAGATAGATAATTTAGACTTGTGGAACTCTACGCTCTGTAGCCAAAGTGATACCAAGAAAAAAATTGCCTCTCTGTGACGAGTGATTAACGCAAAGATCTAGCCCGCAGTATAAAAAAGAATCATTATTTTTTTTCTCACAATACAGCTAAAGAATGCTATGGTGCATGATTGTTCCAGTAAAAAGATTAGGTGATAGCTACTCGATCTGGTTTATGACAACAGTGATTCCAAAAACGGAATTACTAAAAAATATTGCAAGTATTTTTAGAAAAACTTTTAAAATATGATTGTAACTATAATATAATTACTTATAATTACAATATAGTTACGTTATAACTATAGTTATAATGTACATTGTAACTATACACTATAACAACAATGTAACTACATTGTAATATTTATCAATAGGTTATACCCAAAGACGGTATTTGGAGGATAGTGGATGTTGAAATCAGGATATATACGAGATTGAGGTAAAAAGACAAGATACATGGATTTTTATATAGGTTCGGGCCTCTTACCTGATAAGTAATAGTACTACTCTTGTTGACTGAAGCCGATATTGTCTTTATATATCAATATCACACAAGTACAATATTTGATATGATCTATTCTAGTCTCTACTTTCTCAAATATGAACTCGACGAGATTGAACATAGCTCTAGACCCTTCACGTCGGTCTTTGTGGCTCCGTATTGAGTTTGTCTAGACTTGTATTGACTTGTGTTGATCTGTCTTGGCATGTCTTCCCTCCTCCTGAGATCTTGTATTTATACCCTTGGTTGTCCCTAACCAAGTATGGATACGATCTGAGTAGTCCTTGTAGCGTCTAAGTAGGACTTTGTTTCTCCTTCCTTATCCGAAACACCTTCTGTACATGAGGCACGATCCATATAAAACTTGGTATATGGTGGGTCTCGCTAAGCCTAACACCGAAGTATTAGGTATGACTTATCTATAATATTAATACTAGCCTCTGACCTCAATACAAATGATCAGACATAGCGTTCTTGATCGTGTAGCCTGAAGATACATCATTGTCAAAATCACTCAGCCGTTCTCGAAATACCGAGTAAGCATGAAAATCCCGACAAGTCATCTTTTCTGACCATGATAGAGAACGTGACCATTGTTTGAATTTGAATTGAGGTCAAAAAATATCATCTCTACGGGTAAACCATCGCTTTGCAATATTCCTTTCTCCTTACATAGGTTCTCACATCTATACAAGATATACGACCATGCTATAACGTTGTCGTTTTGAGTTTTTTTATAGTCGGCACAAAGTGCGACCACCAGACAACTCTTCAACTCTAATTTGTCATGAGACCTCTTATTATATGTACTGATATTTGAAATCACTAATTCGACATTCATCTAGTTAGAAATAAATTCCAATTTCTATATGCATTATGACCAGTATATGTCTTTTAGTCGAATACAAGAATTGTCGGTTTGAGTTTTATTTAGTCAAGACAAGATGTCGACTACTATAAAGCCTCCAACTAGTCTTTTTTATTCGAGAAGACCAACTGCTCTGATATCTGATTTTCCTAACATCAATTCTTACAACAAATTATGAGACATTAAAGCCTCTAAGCGAATGCTTAGGAAAAACATGATATAAATTAAAAATATTGATAATAAAAGATATCCATGTGTGATAATAAATGAGTACTCTCGTCAGAGCTGATCTCAGCTGAATAGAGTTACATACTCCATAACCCCAGCTAGTTTTGTGGAAATTTTTTCATAAAAGTAGCTTGAATATGAAAACAAACTATGCTGAGGTAGCGAATTTCTAGCTCCCAGCCGTGAAATTGGAAAAACAAATTTCCGATTACGCAGCTAGTTAATATGTTGCATTGGGGTACTTTGGCATGACCAATTGTGACATGGTTGTTTGACCCTTAGCACCTGACTAATTCAATAGTACGAGGAATCCTCGGTCAAGGTTCTGAGACCCGATGATTAGTTAGACTTAACATAATATGACGATAAGAAACGACTTCGACTAGTAGCTATATGAGAACAGAGGATCAACGGATAAATATTGCACATTTGATACGTATAAAAACTTACATAGATTTATGCATGAAGATGATAGAATTGCTACAGAATGGCCAAGCGAGGACTAGGTGTGTAGTCGAGCCTCGACCACTCGTAGAGGTAGTGGAAGGATCATTACCACGTTGATCGAGGATCAGATATAGTCGTATCTCGACCACTCATAGAGGTGGTGGGATCACTACCACGCTGATCGAGGATCAGGTGTAATCGTACCTCTACTACTCATAGAGGTGGTGGAAGGATCGCTACAACGCTGGTTGAGGACCAGGTGTGGTCATACCTCGATCACTCGTGGTGGGATTGCTACCACGCTGGTCGAGGATCAGGTGTGTAATTGTACCTCGACCACTCGTAGAGGTGGTGAAAATATCATTACCACGTTGATCAAGTACAAGGTGTAGTCGTACCTTGATTATTCATAGAGGTAGTGGGATCGCTACCGTGCTGATCAAGGATTAGACGTGTAGTTGTACCTCAACCACTCGTAGAGATGATGATATAGCTACCACGCTGGTCGAGGACCAAGTGTAATCATACGTTGACCACTCATAGACGTAGAAATAGTGGGATCGTTACCACGCTGATCGAGAACTAGGTATAGTCGTACATCGACCACTCGTGAATATACACACTGTCTTTTTCACCACCCATCCATTCTATAATACTCCGTCGTTCCAAAATATAAAAGATTTTGGTTAGATGAAATATATCATAACACTATGAATCTGAACATGTTTTCTGTCCATCCAAATTCATAGTTTCATAGGATTAGGATATGTTTCATCCAACCAAAATCCTTTATATTTTAAATTTTTATTTAATTAAAATTTTTTATATTTTGACATGAAAAGAGTAGTATACGACAGAGAGTAGTACACGACACATCAGGAAGAGAAAACAGCAGAGAGCCAAAGCCAATGCACGTGCTTCCTGCATGGCTGCATCCTGCACCTCATTGGATCACCAGTGACACAACCACTTGGAATAGCACTCACATGTGAGCTGTTTTCTCTGACAATGCCTTGGCCCAAACGACCACTTGTATATGTGTAACATTCACATGTGCAAGTCCCTCTGTTTGTATTGTATCCATGCCAAGACAAACTTAGGCCTGTTCTAATTTACAACTTTCTCATTAACGACTTAGGCCTGTTCTAATTAATTTACAACTTTCTCGTTTTTCATTAATTTTTTTCAAACGATTAAACTAATGTATTTCTAAAAAAATTCTATATAAAAGTTTTTTAAAAAATCAAAATAAATCTATTTTATATGTTTGTAATAATTAATATTCGATTAATCATGCGTTAATGATTTATCTTGTTTCGTGTGCCGTAAAAGTCCACCTTCTTATACGACAAAGAGTCTTTGCATTAGAGGATTAGCAAAAGATTTTTGAAGGAATGAATATATGATCTTTTCTATAGGCTTTGATTCATAGGAAGAAGATGGAAACATTATCACAGAATTATATTCCTATGATCAATTCTATAGGAAAATAAGTAAAAGATAAAACTTCTTGGGAACTTTCATTTGGTTCAATCTTTTATGTGGTGCAACCAAATTATCAAAAGGCTTCTCCTTCACGTTTCATGTTTTTTCAAATCATGCTACTTCAATTTCTGCATTTTTCCTATCTTGTGTTTCAAATGGGCAGAAGAGTATGCTGTTGTAGCCAAGTTTTGCAACCCTATCTATTGATAACCACTATCAAAGACGATCTTAGGCAATTGATTTATATGTTCTTCCATCAGTAGAAACAATTATACCGTATTAATTCTTTCAATTAGATCAGAAAAAGATGGATGGTCTAAATCATTTGAACTATCAACCACAAAAAAAGTTCTCAACAAATTAATAGTTATCACGCATTAGAAGTTCTGAAAGAATGGCTATCTGCCTTGATGTAGATAGGATCCCGGTCCCTGTGGTAGAGGCATTGTTGCCATTTTCTAGTTGAACTAATATGGCATGCCATGCCAGTGCCACATGTACGCACCGTGCCAAAATCCAAACAGTATGGGCAAAGAAAAAATGGGATAGTTGCAGCTAGATCTCCAAGAAAATAATAAAAAAGAAGCTAAAAAATGTATATCAACTGGTCTGATGTCTATCCTAGTTGTGTATTTGATCATTTGTATAGCTAAGGAGATTTCCTTTTTGGTATGTTTATCAAGCAAATATTAATTCCAAAAAATAGCAAACGAGATGAACCAAAATAATCTCAAACTTGCCTAACTTGGACGATAATGAATCGTGCCATCTGTCCATACCTATAGCTCTGTATTTAAATATACGACAGTGTCGTGTGTATTCTATCTTTTAGTGTGTAACTTTAATCATTATTTTTCTCTTAAAACATAATGATAATATCTAATGAAATTATAATAATATAAAAGTACATAAAAATTCTATTCATATGATTTTTTATATTTACAAACTAAATTTATTTTAAAAATTATTGATAGTCAAGTTTTAAAATTTTAATCGAATAGTCTCTTTCAATCAATAATAAATTTATTTTAAAAGTTATTGATAGTTGAAGTTCTACAAATTTGATCGAATAATATATCCCTCAATCAATCAGCTAGAGGAGAAGAATCCCCTCCTCGAAATTATTGCCTCTTTGATCTGCTGGAGCTGCAGTTCCCCCTTCTTAAAGTTGGAGTTTCCCTATACGCCTCTACTAATTAAATAATTTGTTGGTTACTAGGAATTGCACTGTCACTGCCCATCCCTGGAACCTAATCAGTGAACAGTTAGCATGTTACGGCACTCCGTGATTTATATTTTCATTAAATGAGACACCATCTATATAAAATGGTGACATGACAGTGTAATTAATAAGAAAAAATAGAAAAACACAAAACAGTTTTCTTCAGAAAAAACCAAGTCTTCCCTTACAACGATGCAAGAGGAAATGATAATTTCGGCATTGGGAGGAACTGGTATTTTCTATGCATGTGGGGCCCATGATTGAACGTCGTCATCGTCCCTGGAGCTGTCGTGCTCGGTGCCGGTGCTGCCACGCTTGCCTGTTTGCGCCGCGTGTTCTCGTCCCTGCCACTACGCTTGCTCGCTAGAGCCGTGCACTCGCGTGCTGGCTACCGCATGAGCTCGACGGTGCCACCACGCTAGCCGTCGGCGCCGCCGCGCTAGCCCGTCGGCGCCGCGTACACTCGTCTCCATCACCACGCTTGCTCGTTGGAGCCGTGCACTCGCGTGCTGGCTGTTGTATGGGCTTGCCGATGCTGCCGCGCTAGTCCGTCGGCGTCGCGTGCGCTCGTTTTCACCACCGTGCTCGTCCATTGGAGCCACACACTCGTGTGCTGACTGTCGCATGAGCTCGTTGGTGCCTCCGCACTAGCCCGCCAGCGCCGCATCGCTCGTCCCTGCCACCGTGCTCGCGTGCTCGCTGTCATCCGCCCCTTGCCACACCCGACCAGGAATCTCCTCTCTCCCTCTCATTTGTTGTCCTTCTGGTTTCTGATGAAGAAGAGAAGTAGTAGTCAGAGAAAAAAAGATGAAGTTAGGAGAGAGAAAAAGAAAAGAAAGACGATATTTATTACGAAAAAAATCTATGTGAGGTAGTTTCTAGGATGGTTCCATGCTGATATGGCTGTTAAGAAAACCATGCCTAGTTTTATACATTGGAACTGCCCTTAACGATCAAACACTAAATACTACAATTAGTCCCATAAGGACAGCCATGATACTTTCTGAAGAGAAGATTGCTACTGTAGTAGTAGCTAGCATAGTTTGCTTTTCTGATATATGGAACACTTTGGTGTGTTAATTAGCAGCTTGATTATGATTTTTTAACCCTGTCTGCCACAATTTTTTACTTAGGCTCATGAGATTTCATGCACATTACTTAATTACTATGACACGTATGATTATTTAATGACATGACATAAATTTTTTTAAAAAAGAGAACCATTTTTATCTTAATAAAATCTGTATACATAAATACCAAATCTCCATGAGTCATGAAATTAAATATGATTTTGATCCTATAAAACCATGATATAAAATTATATATTGGGAATAGTAATTTCAAATACTATTTTATTTTATTTATGTTTATGTGATTGTCATGAAATATTAAGATACAATTTTTTATTTATTGAGATTAGCACAATAGCCTTATTATACAAAGATACGCAGATTGATCAGTAGGAGAAGTCAGTGGAAGTCAAGCTTCTGCTTTGCTTCAAGAACCCACTAGCCAGCCTTCGTGTACAAACTCTTGAGGTAGCTTTCAAGAAGTTCTAAGATGGTAACACCAAACAGTCCGATTTCTGGCATATGGTTAACTATGCTATCCTATGGACAAAGGTTGTGCCACATGCCGAAACATACATTGTATCCGGCTAGCAGTATAAAAGCACAGCGTTGAACTGCATTTACGATATATTTGTATGAGTAAAGTGTACTGTCAATCTCTAAACTTGTTTGTTTGTGTCACACCCTTAAAATACATTTTCAGGTCTAGAACTTATTAAAATGTGTTATTTTGATCCAAATTTTCATGACTCCTCCAGGATCTTACGTGACGCTTACGTGACGTTTACATGACATGTCACACGAAAACTAAAGTGACAGGCCACACGGATATTTTGGTCTATTTTTTTCTTTTTCTTTCGCTCTACGTTTTTCTCTCTTTTCTCACACTAATAGGAAAGAACAAAAGAAAAAAGGGGAGAAAACGATAAAAAAATGAGTCAATGCCCGTGTGGCCTGCTACGGAAAATCCCGGAGAGGTCATGATGATTTGGGACAGAGTGATACAATTTGACAAATTCGAAGACTTGAAGATACATTTTAAAATTTCAGAGACTTGAATAATATGAACAAACAAGTTTGAGGATCGGTGGCGCACTTTTATCTATTTCTAACATGGAAGATGATGCAGCTAGCTAGCACTAGCAGCCATGCACAGATATGCAGGCCATTTGTTGGTTTCCCTTGTAGTAGTATTATAGTCATGCATAGCTATAGCCAGTGACGGAACAGGGGACCAGCTGGCACCTCGGCCAGCTGGCACCACGCCCCATGAATAAATTTTTTTTAGATCCTCTAGCTTCCAAATAAAATAAAAGATAATTTCTATGCTATGAAAATACGTAAAATGATGTTCAAATAAAAAAATAAGTTTCTTTTATTATTTTTAGAATATCATTTATATGTGTTGTCACAAAAGATTATGATTATATGTATGTTTATATTATATATTGTTAGTCTTTGTATTTTATCTGATCACACGCACTCTTTGTTTCTCTCGTTTTGTTGGTTCCGTCGATCTGATCTGCCTGTAGTAGTATTATACAACTCCTACGTAGGAAATTGTCCTGTCTGACACCAGCTGCGGTCAGTATATACCATACCATGATGCCAACATCCATGGCCCATTTCTACAAGACTAGTAGCACAACATGGGCTTCGTCGTATGCTTCAGCTATATCTTCCTCGTTTTGAACGGCAACGTATGGCTTCTTCTTTGATCTACTGCAATGTTTGGGGAGATCTTGAAGATCCATGTTTAGTTTGTTGAATAATGTTGTTATCACAATTGGCCAAAGAGCAGCGACAATTTTATGAGACGTTTTCGGAGGAGAGGAGGTTTACTGGCTTAAACGATAAGGATTGTAGAGAATAACTTGTCACAACTTATCTACTTATTATAATGATAAATCAAATATTCGATAAACAAACTTAACAAATAATTTAAAACAAGTGTTCTATATAATATAATAAAAACAATTTTTTTATAAAAAACATTTTAGTGTGCATCAGATAATCTATTGTAATAATCCGATTAATAATCAGAAAAGAAATACGAGACGCCGTACGGTAATACCGTCATCACAGTAAGGATTTGATGTGTTTTAGTAGGAGTTATTTTTTTTTCAAGCTAATAAGAAGGTATGGGTTATGAGAATGCTTTCTTTCAACTAGAAAGGAAGCCCACATGGTACTAAAAGAAGTCATATCTTATCATCTTTGCTCTAAAAACCTTTGATTAACTTATAATCGTAAAATAAATATTTATATTGTTAATAGATCATAGCCTTTGATATACTAAATGATAATGTCTATCACATTCAAACAAAAATCACTTTGTACCGGTTATTTATAAACTCGTCTACCACCATCTTTCACAAACATAATATGGTTTCTGTTTTTTCTTTTATTATACATCTAATTCACCTACTCCCTCCAATTCTGTAATTTTTGATGTTTTTGATGTTTTGGATAGGATTGAGGTTGAACTTTTATAAATTTGACTATCAATACAAAATATTTAGTTTAAAGACAGTAAAATAGATTTGTTTTATAAGGTACCATATAAATTTTTTATCTGTTATATATATTATAATAAAAAACATAGTAAAAATATATTTTGGAGATCCTATCAATGTCCAAAATGTCAAAAATTAGACAACCGGACGGAGGGAGCATGCATGTTCCTGGGTAATATACAAAGCAATATAAAAATACTTTATATTGTAAACTTATTTGTGCTAATTGTTAATACTATTTACATGAGAACATCATAATTAAAAAGTATATAATATGGTTCCATATGATATTTTTTTCATGTTTTTGATTGTACGTACGTACTGTACGTATGTATATATGCATGTTTTAGTGAACAGTAATCTCTCGTATAATGATTATCTAAATATGAATTGATTCTGGGACAAACGCAAGAGATAAAAAATGATATTATTCTGAGAAAAAAAAAATTATTGTGGGTACGTTTCTAAACCACTAAACGATACAATTTTTAAAAAACTTTTTATATAAAAATGCTTAAAACATGTAAACAAATTTATTTTTAAATGTTAATACTTAATTAATTATGCTATTTTATTTTTAAATGTTAATACTTAATTAAAAATCAATCGACTAATCAGCCAAACCTTTGAAAAGAAACATGGCCTTGGAATTAGATGGTGTTGATGGGCTGTATTTTGAACAATCCGGTATACGCGAGATTAAGATAAAAACGACGAAAGACATGAATTTTTATAAAGGTTCTAGCTCCTTAACTGATAGATAATAACTTTACTCATGTTGGCCGAAGCCGGTGTTGTCTTTATATTCAGAATCACATGAGTGTAATGTTTGGGTGACCTAATCTAGTCAAAATCGGCTTGGCGACAAACCCTCACACATAGTTGATGACTAGTGTAATTTTCTTTCTCGAATATGAACTCAAGGAGATTGATTGAATATTAGTTCTAGATCCCTCATGTTAGCTTTATAGCTCTATATTAGGTTTAGGTTTGTCTAGGCTTGTAGAGAACTAAAACATGATATGAACTAAAGAAACATTGTCTTTTTCGAATATGATTAGGACACCTTCTATTTCGAGAAGACAATTTTCTTCTATATCTGTCGTATTTTTATCAAAATATATTTTTATATCTTTAGATATATGATATTATCGTATATCACGAATTATGTTTTATCTTATATCATAGATGGAGCTAATGTCCTATAGTGCATATATCTTTGTGTTTGCTCAGCTGAGACTTTTTTTAGGGTGTGTGTGATTTATAAGCCGTGAGTCCATGACAAGTGACCAAAACAACGGAATATAAATTTAGGATAAATCTTTATATTTTCACTCTTGATAGTTAAATTTAGGATATTTCCTTAGTCGTAAAGATAGTAAGTGCACTTTTAATATAATTTTAATAAGGTTAGAAATTATATCTCTAGTCTCTTTCAGCTTATACTAGGACACATATCTGTTCTTGTGAAGTGTGTACATGTCTTATGTGTGACCGAAATACAAACAATATATTCGAAACTAGATTAACTAGCCACAAAGCTGTTTCAGTTCATATATTGCAGTGTGCATCCTAGTTGGTTCATTGACAGGACGTGATACTTTCGTTATCTTATTTCATAAAAAATCGTTTTTATATATTTACTGACAAATGAAAATTTATAAATATAGGACAAACATAATGTAATTATGTTGTAACTTTTATATAATTTTAAAATGTTAGATTTATTGTATGATTCGTGAAGCAAGAAAGAATAAATCACACCACAGATTCGATCTTATGACCTCCATTTTACACAAATAACATGTCATCGAACGATTTTAAGTTACATATATGTCTATAATATAATTACATCATAATTATACTATATTTTTATCTATCAAATAAAGTTACATATATATATATAATATAATTACATTATAATTATACTATATTATATCTGCTGTCAGATATAATATAATTACATCACAATTATACTATATTTATATCTACTAAATATTTGAAGATAATTTTTTAATAAATATATAGGTAGTCCAAAAAATTAACTAGACTAGAGTAAATGAGATTAATTTCCCTTATTTTTCTCATTAAATTTGATATTTTATATTTTTAAAATAAAAAATATCGAAGCCTATACTGGCCAAACGGTCGTGCCAAACCAAGGCGGTCCAAACATGATAGCATTATAGCTCGGTCTGGCACGACACGACATGTCGACCTGTGGACCGTGCTGGCACGACCTGTTTGTCCATGTTGTGTCTGTGCCGACGTCTCAGCTCGTGGGCCGACACGATACGACCCGTTTATTGTAGCGGGCCAAGAAGACATGACATGACCCACGAGCACGGCACGACATGGGAGCGTGGCGTGTGCGGGCGTGACGCGTGGCGTGGCGTGGGGATGGGCACATAGCGGGCTGACGGTCAACGACTAGTGCTACAACGAATCAGAGAGCAACACGTGTTCTCTAACAGCTAGTTCCAATAACTATTTTTTTCATTTGAACCTTCCTTCAACCGGTTTCCTGAGCCAACCATGCCAACATGTGACCTTAGCCCATGGGCCATTGACAGGTCTGTACCAATATGATATGACACGACCTTCCTTGATTGAGTCATGTTTGAGCTGAAAGGACGGCACGTTAGTCGACACGGCATGGCTTAGCCATGTCTAATGGATCGTGTCATCGACGTATCCGTGTCGTGCTGGGCCGGGCCGCCCAGGTAGAAGCGGAGGCGGACAGTCGGGGATAAAACCCCGATAAAACCCGCCCGTGAGAAGCCACGCCAAAAGCCTCCCCATCCCCCCTCGTCCTCGCTGGCCGGAGAGATCGTCGCCGGCGACCGCCCGCCTGCCGCCGCCGCCGCCGCCTTCCCCGTCCGGTAGGCGCCTCCTCCTCTCCCTCCCGTTCCTCGCTCGCGGGCGTACATGCATCGCACATTACACACACTCTCTCGGGTCGGCTCGGCTCCCTCGCGATCCCGAGTTCCAGACCCACACCCCCGGGGAGAGAGGGAGGAACGCCGTATCGCCACGGGATCTCGCGGCCCTTGCTCGCCGTGCGCCTGCCTCCTCCTCCTCCATGGCCTGATCCGAGAACGCGGCGGCTGATTGGTGCTCCGCGTTTGCGGCCTGGGTGATTGGCTACTTTTCGCTAAAAAATTCTCTCTTTTGTTTGGGGTGGAAAGAAAAGAGAAGAGAAGAGAGGAAAGGGACGGAGAAAAGCGAGGGAAAAGGAAGCATATCCATCCCTGTCGCCATCAAATTTCCATTTTGGAATGTATATATATGTGTGTGCGGTTAGATGAGATTTGTGTAGAAACTTTGGGTGAAGGTGAGGTGGAGCTCTGATCTCCGTGAGGAACCTTCTCGCTGCTGCTGCCGTTGATTGCAGGTGGAGCGCTGATTGATCGTCGCCGCGATGTCGAGGTCTGGAGCCTTGGATCTTGCATCTGGCCTCGGGGGAAAATCACCAAGGATGAGGTCAAGTCGGCTGTCGATGAGTAAGCATCTGCTCTTTGTTTCTCTGCGTTGATTGATTATTTTCTCTCTTTTTTTTGTGGCATTTAGATTTAGATTTGCAGATTTGCAGGTTTGATTCTTGTGCTTTACTGTACTTGCATGTCTGCCGTGCTGTACTTAAATGCATCTCTTCAGACTTCAGACTTCAGACTTCAGTTTGTATGACTGAGATTAAACAAGGAAAACACTTCAATTCACAATCTCATAACTTTCCTAGCCTCGTAGGATTATCGTGCGCTGATTTCGTAACATCTAACTGTTGTTTGCTCGACCGGTTCATTCTGCATCCTGAAATTTTGTTCTTGCCCATCTCCAGAGTTTATAGCAGTTCTTGACATCTGAAAACTCCTGATGCTGTGCACTTATGTCATCTTATTAGAATATTTAGTTTCTTGTTATGTGCATTGAATGTGATGCTTTATGGTCGCCCATGAAACCATCACTATGTAGGTCTACTCCAACCCATGCCAACTTGTCCATTAATATTGCAAAGACCCAGCAGTAAATATAAGAATTGAGCTTTTTCTACCATGCCTATATCTTTTACTCCATCTCATTTGCTTTTATTTGTTACTACCACAAAGTATGGTCGCTCATCTTTCTGAATCAATAATGAAGTGCACCCAAGTCATTTCTTCTAATACCTTACCTTTGTCACCTCAATCCTCGATTCCTTTTGCAAGGTCAAACTATGCTCTATAGTTAATCAAGGAAAGGAGTACATACTACAAACTGTGGCACCATTACAGAATTATCAAAACAAGCTTATCCACTTTTAAGCTCTCTCTATCTATGCCAGTTTTATTACATTCTTTTAAGGATTTGTCAATATATTCAATATTCCCTCTCTTTAAAAAACATATAAACTGCTTAGCAGGAATTTTATTGACACTCAGAAACGGATTCTTTTTGTTCAGAGCTTTCCCTCATTTTTCTATTTTACTATTCTTTTATTTTAAACAAATTGATTTTGCAAGGTATGAGAAATACCATGGATACTACGGAGGAAAAGAAGAAGCAAGAAAGTCCAACTACACTGACATGGTAATAATCATCTCAGTCTCTCAGAAGGCAGAACTATTATATTTTCGTGCATATTTTTTTCTGTAAATTTGTTGCTTTCTTACTCAAGTTATTTTCTAGACGTTCAGTTATTAAAAGGATTGTATCTGCATAATTTACTTCAACTTTTTTTTATCGTAATTTGCTTTAAGTTTTGCATGATAAAAAGTAGTTAATCTCCAGTTCTCCTTGACTAGATTATAGATTTAAGTGAGCACGACTGTTTGAAAGAGATATCTAAGATAACTCAAATGTTGTACTTTTTGAATTGTCATGTTGAGGGTTGAGTACACATTCTAAGGTTCTGTTCTTTATGCTATATGCCAATTGTATTTTAAAATTGTAGGCAGATTTTTCTAATTGGTCCCTCTTTATTCTGTTTAAAAGAAGGAAACCTTCAAATTTAGAGTTTGGGACAATTGTTTCTTTGCTGCACCACCAATTAACCCCATGCTAATGAGAGATAATTTTGGCTTTTTAATGTTTTTTATATTAGCAGCTAATAGTACATTAATGCTTTATCAGGTTAATAAATACTATGATCTTGCCACCAGCTTCTATGAGTATGGTTGGGGTGAATCCTTCCACTTTGCTCACAGGTGAGGATTTTAGAGAAGATCATCTGCGCTCATTTTAATAAAATATGAGAACGTAATTGTTTTGCATATTACCTGACTTCTAGTGACAGAAACTTGTCATGTTCCTGAATGTTTTAGATGGAATGGAGAATCCCTACGTGAAAGCATCAAGCGGCATGAACACTTTCTTGCCCTTCAGCTTGGACTGAAACCAGGAATGAAGGTTAATTTTCCTGTTGAAATTTACCTATGTCATAAAGATTTCTTGCTGGCTCTATACTACAACATTAGAGTGAAATATAATTTGACTTAAGAGTGTTTACTTCACTTTCTTACTGTAGGTTTTGGATGTCGGTTGTGGAATAGGCGGACCACTAAGAGAAATTGCCAAATTTAGGTTTGATTCATGGGCCAGATTTTTTTCTGCTCACTTGCTTGTAATGTGTTTGGGCCAGACACTTTGATATGCATCATCAATATTTAACATTTAAAAATTAAACACGTGGTAAATTGATCTTGGAGAATGGTGCCAGGAAAATGTCATTAACTATCAACCCTGTACTTCCTCATGATGTGTTTTTCCTGGTGAAGATGGCATTGAGCTCAATGTTTACTTAGGGCACTTGTTTTTCCCAAATATCAGTGTTGATGATCCATTTTCTGCTGAAATACTGTCTTCAACAGTGTTGAAACTTTTCTCTTTTTACCCCCACTATGGATTATGCAGAGATGACTAATATGGCCATGATCTGCTCTTTCCTGCAGCTTGACTTCAGTTACTGGATTGAACAACAATGAGTACCAGATAACTAGGGGAAAGGTTAATTGATTTTCAAGAACTTCAGTTTAGTAAACAGTTTTCAGTGGTTATTTTTCATCACATAAGATTTTTATTTTAATATCCAGGAGCTTAATCGGTTAGCAGGAGTTAGTGGAACTTGCAATTTCGTGAAGGTATTTTTAGCTAAAATAGATATTCTTTTCGGCTCTTTCCCTCTTTCCCCCACCTTTTAGTAGGCAAACATCTATTTGCAGCTGCTACTCTGTGCAAATGTTATTTGTCCCTTTCCAGCAAGCATCACATATTGCAAATTATCTTGAGTAGACTCTCTGCACTTGCTTAGCTATACAAATGAGACTTATATGACAATATGTATAAGCTGAAGGACCAATAGTTACATTCTACATATTGGTCTCTATACAGGCAGACTTCATGAAAATGCCGTTTTCTGATAACACTTTCGATGCTGTCTATGCCATTGAGGCAACATGCCATGCACCTGATCCGGTATGATTGCAAAGTATTACTTGTATATTAAAATTCATCAACTTCAATCCCTCTTTGCGACAGAAAGTGAATTGGTTTTTTCATGTCAAAGGTCGGCTGCTATAAGGAGATCTATCGTGTATTGAAGCCTGGCCAGTGTTTTGCTGTGTATGAGTGGTGTATTACTGATCACTATGATCCAAACAATGCAACACACAAGAGGATTAAGGATGAAATTGAGCTTGGCAATGGCCTGCCAGATATCCGAAGCACTCAGCAATGTCTTCAAGCTGCAAAAGATGCTGGGTTTGAGGTAATATAGACGCTATACTTTACGCCCCCCCTTTTGTTTGATTGTGTGCTGTTTGGGTTTACCTGAGGAAAACCTATAGCTGAAAGAGTAGCCCACCTTTATTGATAGTTTAGAAACTCTGGCTAGTTACAGCAGTTTTCTATCAAACCAGAACAGTTTCATGAACTCTGCTGTTGTTTGTTTTTATTGGATTTATGTACATTCATTTCCTTACCCATGGGCATAATTTTTTTTCTGTTCATGAAGGTTATTTGGGATAAGGATCTCGCTGAAGATTCCCCGGTTCCTTGGTACTTACCCTTGGATTCAAGCCGGTTTTCCTTGAGTAGCTTCCGTTTGACTACTGTGGGGCGTGCCATTACTCGCACAATGGTGAGGTCAACAGATACTACATCTGTAATCGTTCTTCATTGTTGCTACAACTTATGTTCTGAGTTGATTATTAAAGATGCACAGTGAAATCAAGTTTGGTTTGTCTCCTGATAAGGAGTAAAACATACTAGGACAAAATTTTCTTTTCAAATTCCTCCGGTGAACAATAAAAATGCTTAAAGTCGAGGAGGTGTCACCCCAAAGAGGGTGCATTTCAGTGCAAATCTACTGTTTCAATGACATGTGGCCTAATGGCAATAAACATTGGGCAGCAAAAGTTCAAGTACCAATCTTGCAGTTGAAAATAATTGCTTTTGAGAACAATGATTCATCTAATAGGTCATTTAACACAAAAAGCTATAGAAGCACTACCAGGACTAGATACAGAAGTCATGCTATGGACCTTTACAGTAAACAACAAATAATTTGTATTGATAGCTAGCAAATTTTTGTTTTGTTGTAGTATCAATCTTCAGGTAGACTTGACGCAATTTGTTCAGCAAATGTGCTAAATTCAATCGGAACTTTGTTCCTATCCTTAGCAATTGGCCCATAAATAGGAACTAGGGTTCATCTAAAGATTTAAAGATCAGGCTGCTTCGTCCACTCCACTGTACGCTGGCCATAACAGCCTAAGTAGATTTTATCATGGTATTTATTCACTCTTGGTTCACATGGAAATGGAATTGAGATCCTCTTCTGTTATTTTTTAGGTCAAGGCATTGGAATACGTTGGCCTTGCCCCACAAGGAAGTGAAAGGGTATCTAACTTCTTAGAGAAGGCCGCTGAAGGTCTCGTTGAAGGTGGCAAGTAAGTCTATCTCTGAACCATATTTGAGCACCAGGAATCAGAAAAGCAACCTAGTAATCACAAATTCAGGAACTCCAGTTCAGCTGTCTGTTTTTCCATTCCCTCTCCTGTTTAATACTTCATGCTAAGTTCTAATGCAAATATATAACTACAGGAAGGAAATCTTCACGCCGATGTACTTCTTTTTGGTTCGCAAGCCTATTACAGAATGAGCTCTCAGAAGCACATTTCAGGTATCATACGATTTTCGCAAGCAATTAAAACATGTCCATTCTTCTGCGATGTTTCTCTTAAGCAAATATTATGTGTATATTTGCAGAGATATAAAGTGAGGAGTTTGAAAGGAGTAGGATGGAGGTCGAGAAACATCTGATAAAGTCGACAAACTTAAAAAGATTGTGTATCACGAGAAAATGCTGAAATGTGTTAACTGTAGCTTCTGTTCGTCTGTTGGTTTGCCGTGTAAAAACTGTTTGATCCAGGCGTTTGTCTGCAGGGTGCCTGTGCTAGTCTAAGACGATGAACCGACTGCTTTATGTTTGGTCGTTTCTAAGCTGTTAGTGACACAAATAAGTTGTTTGCTGTTCTTTCACCAGTGTGTATTGTAACTTTGCAATAAGGCAGCTATTTGATAGGTTACTTCTCATGTTGTTCTTCGACAAATATATCATATATGTGATGTCTACTTTTACTTTGTTTTTGGCATTCATGGGTATAATTTAAAAGCATGCTGCAGCATCAAGATTACAGGTTAACTTTCTTAGTTAACTCATGCTCTTTGTTTTTAGAGAAAAGTACACTTTTGGTCCTTAAAGTTAAGGGTGTGGTGTCCTAAGATCATGTAAATTTGACATATAGATCCATGACCTTTTTTTAGTAAATCATTGTAGGCCCAAAGCCTGACTGGGTTGACATGCCTACGTCGTGGTCGACTCACTTCTCCCTCAAATATCTCTTCACAATTTCGATTTAGGGTTGGTAGTGAAGACGTGGCTAGGGCCACGATGGCGAGGGAGGCGGGTAGGACGGTGTCGACGAGAGGATGCTAGGGAATTTCTGAAGTGTGTTGGTAGAGGAGACCATGGCTACTCGAATGTCATAATGGCTACTCGAATGTCATATTCAGAAATTTCTGAAGCTGAATATATATTAAATCCCTGTTCAGGACCAGTTAAGATACACAAACAAATAAATGATAAATTTATAGCTTAGCTTTTTTACCTAAAATTTTATAATGCCTGACTATTTTACTGACTATTTTACAGAAAATCTCTTTAAGTTTTTTTCGAAATGAAGGGTCGTGGCCCAAGCAGCGATCCACCTCGGATTTGATCTAATTCCGAGGCCATCTCGTGTCCAACAGGAACCATGCCTAAAATTCCTAATGGATGACCAGGCGCACGACCCACAATGCGTGCGACCACTTCCGTTTTTGGCTTATTGGTTGTTTTGGAAATTTTCTTTTTTGCGCAGCCTGTGCGATCAATTCGGCCCGTTACCAAATTTGGCTGCACGTTTTCAGACTCTCTTTCGTAATTTTTTATGGGCTTCATTATTTAGTAGACCGACGCAATTTGTTCACACACACCAAATCGAGCTTTTTAGCAGGCCTACTATTCAACCTATGTGTATACACTTTGTATAGGTACGTACGCATACAAAGTATATATATTTATATATACATATATATATCTATATCTATATCTATAACTATCTATAAAGCATGTAGTGTTTTTACCCAAAATTTTTGTCCGCCTGACTATTTTACAGAAAACCCCTTGAGTGTTTATAAAATTAACTTGCAGTCCCAATGATAAAAAGAAAGGGAGGGTTTGCATGAAAAAAAGACCTCCTGCACCCTTCCCGCCTGTCCCCATTCGCGCCGCGCCCCGCGCCGCGCCTGCGCCCCTCCCTCCCGTCGCTGTTCGGAGCTCCTGTGCTACGCCTGCGCCCCTCCCTCCCGTCCCCATCCGCACCACACCCCGACTTCACCCGTTGCAACACACGGGCATAGTTGCTAGTTATATATACAGAATACACAAACGACAAATTATATGTACAAAATTCATGTCTTAGAAACATTATAAAAAGTCTTACATAAAATGCAGCGAAAAAGTAAACAAGCTAAACTACATCCTGACACACGTAGCGTGATGACTCTACTCCCACGCTACTCCACAGGAATCCTTGACGGTAGCGACAAACCTTGAAGCCATCCTTGAAACCAGTCTCCAACTTTGGGAGGGAGAAAAAGCAAGGCTGAGTACTTCCCACTGTACTCAGCAAGTCATCCCAAGCGAAGGTATGATGTAAGAATAATTCTAGAGAAAGGCTAGGGGTTATTTGCATAAAGCATGCATTTAACATAATAAAGTTGAAAGC
The DNA here is from genome assembly GCA_019925245.2 of Oryza australiensis. Lineage (NCBI taxonomy): Eukaryota > Viridiplantae > Streptophyta > Magnoliopsida > Poales > Poaceae > Oryza > Oryza australiensis. The sequence goes on from JAIFGZ020000342.1 coordinate 2,328,868, forward strand.
GGTAAAAAGGTTTAAGTTTAATTAAGCAAAATTAATCACCTCTGTCCAACGCTAAACCACGTCGAGGTAGGCCCAATCCATCAATCTATTCTAAACCAGTTTCATTAAGTCAAATTATTAATAATGGGACTAATCACGGTAAATCTGGTCGATCGCCTATAACCGCGGCCATGACTATTCGAATAGTTCTACTTTGATCAAAGGTGTATATCTGTACTCACAAGACACAACTCCACGACACGTTTTTGTTTGTTGACATATCACCATGGCATACCGTAAAGGGGTCTGTGGCAGGACCATTCGCATAACCCTTCCTGACCAAGCGACACTACACTTAAGGTTTCGCCCCTACCCCTAAACCAGGGTAAGCAACCCCCTCTTGTGCCTAGGTGAATCCAGAAGCCGCAGAGACCTTGCTCGGTCCATCCAAACTCCATCACACTCATCCTTGCCTGGGTACGTCGGATAAGGAAAAGCTATACTACAAGCCTAGCGATTGCCCACGTTGGCTTGTGGTACACATGCTTAGTTCTTTCAGGGTTTCTCGCGAACCGGTACTTAATTGCCATGGGTACGTCTATCAAAACTATGCACTCACAATCCACCATTTAGTCATATTTTATTTAGACTTGTACCATAGTATCATAGGTCCATGACCATTACCATTAATGTCATCATAAGCTAGTGATAATGTTTTTCCAAAGTGAGCTAGTTGAACTAAGCAGGGCTATGCATTCCCTAATCCAACATCTAATCATATTGAATCCCAGTTATCAATGACACCGGATAGACAACCTAGGCTAAGTACTATAGGTACCATCCCACATGACAATGTAAAACAATGTAATTTAATATATAAAGTGAGATAAATTTGCAATTAGGAACAATATGATCAAAATGAATATATGACTTGCCCTAATCCTGCTCTTGGGGAACTTCAGCGACTACCTCAAAGTAAACGGAAGGGTTTGAGACACCGGAATCTAATCGACAAAAAAAGCACGACCAAAAAAGCTATAAGACTACCAAACAATAAATAAAACTATTTTAGTGGATTCTAGACATTTTTATGAGCCCACCCCACCACAACTTGAACGAACTGAAACGGAGTTCGGATAAATTTTCTATGATTTTTAGAAGTTTCAGTGATTTACTAATAAAAGAAAAAGAAAATTAATGATTTATTGCGCCATCAGCCGCTAGGGCTGACGTCACTGGGCTGGCCGGCTGTTAACGACCAAATTTGGTAACAAAATCCCCGGGTTTGAAGCAGAGATTAAAGCGGAATCGGAGGAGATGCATGATCTGCGGAGAAACAGAGGCCGTGTCTGCTGAGTCCGAATCGGCTACGGAGCCCGTCGATTAAGTCTGAATCGGACCAGGATAGCCGATAGCCGATTCCGAGTTGAGATAGAAGTGGAGCCTGTCCCGAAAGGAAACCATGAAGATTAAGTGTTCGATTCGGTCTCCAAATTGTATGTTAAAGATATTGTCATCTATGGATAAGGTCCTGTAACGGCAATTGTATCTGTAAATTAGGAAGTTGTATAGACATTCCTTTTGTAATGCGGCATGAGACTGTTCCCGAGATATTGTCGTACTGTAAATAGTAGATAAGGTAGAAACCGTGTCCTACACGGATATCGTTGTACCTGGGTATAAATAAGACCCGAGGGATCTTTGTAAAGAGATCAACAACACACAATCAATCAATTTCGACGCATCGCCACCCTTTTATTTTATTTCTTTCGACAAGTTCTTGCTTTCGCTCGGGCTGCATCGACCTCGATCTCTGAACAAGGTAATTCCTTGTTGCCAGTTGTTTGTATCATCGGGGTTAGTGCTTCCATCATCATGATACTGTAGTTTCGATGTTATAAACTGCTTAATCTATCATATGCGGCATATAATCTAGAGCAATGTCTAGATCTATCTCGCAATCGGCTGACTTCTCTCTAAAGACAACAGCCGATAGAGTTAGATCCAGAGGTTGAATTAGATTATATATTGTATCCACCGTCTCGAAGGGTTCTCATTAGCTTATATAGATCTAGTATTTATTTTTGTCCTTAATGCTACATCTAATCGACCTGTTAAGTCGCTTTTAGAACTATCGAGATTTGTTCGGTTTAACATTTATTATTAGAGACAGCGCTGGAGTTTCAACCAGCCTTATCTGCTTTAGTTATCTTATGGTATTAATTGCTATTAGATATATCAAAGCCATCTTTTATATTAAGATCTTAATCTATTTAAATGCGCTAAGCCAGTATCAATCTGTCAAGTTACGTTGACAGCCGATTGATTTAGGTTTTGCGTATTTAGAAGATTAATATCTTTTTATAAAATGTATCGAAGTACTAGCCGATTCACATTAGACCTACAACATCGGCTAGGTTATCAATGCAGATAATTATTATCCTAATTTACATTTAACCTAAGTGATTTATACTGTCTCGAAATACTACCGATCTATCCCAATCACTTAGTATAAATGTGATTTGGGATAACAATTATATGTTTATTGATGTCTTAAGCCGATCCGGTAGGATCTAATTTTAACTTAATGCCTATTTCTCGTTTTCTTATTGGTTACAGGATCAAACCAACTGGCATGCCCTAAATTCACCAAAGGCAACCAATTTGGACCTGCACTAGAGTAAAGCAAACTTCTCAGGCCAGTGCGTGGGAATCAAATTTCTCATCAACACGCTTTTGGCACGCATGGTGGAACCAATAAAGACTTCCAAGTTTGATGTCATGTCTGATACAAAGACTCTAGAAATCGACCAGGAAAACGTCTCCCAGTGACAATGGAGTAACTATCGACTTAACAATTAGCAGACTACAAGCAGATGGTTGAACGGCTGCAGGCGCATTACCTACAATCCTTCACCCAGACCAGATCTAGAGCAGTCCTTCAGAAGTTCAAGTTCTCCATTGAAGATTTCGATATGTCTAATGAAGATAAGAAAGGAAAAAAGAAGATGGAGGACATCAAGTAGGAACAAGACGGTTCGGGCCCTTACACTCTACAGGATCGAATCGACTCGGCTGTCCATCATGCGCTCGTCAACCAAAGTGGCATACTGGTTAACACACTAAACAACATGATAAGCACTGTGGTTGACTCAAAGATAGCCGAGCAGCTGTTGAGAGGGCTGACGTACTTCATTGATGGCCAGATTCCATGCTACGGGACACTGTCAACCCAGGGTCTGCCAATCCCTCCACTAGGACAGCCGAATCCTCAGGGAGGAGCTCTGATCCAACCAAACACACACGCGTCAACTTCAAAGCCGCACCCCAGGATCCTGGTCCGACAACAGCCTCAACATCAGGGCCGCGGTGCCCCACCAGTGACGCAGGAACAGGTGGAGAACATATTCAATACCAATCGGCGGCCAATCATGTCCAATGAGCCGATTGGCAACATCGCCCCGGCGCCACATCATAGTCCCGTCGGCAATCGGCTACTTCCTGAGCAATCACTGCAGATCATGTCTCGGCCACCTCCCGCCGCGAATCAGTTCCAGTACCAATATTCAGGAGGTCACCTTGAGCAGCAACATCGATGGCAGACACCACCACTCCAGTATCGGCAAGGACCCGTCCACTACGAGCACTATGAGCCGATGCCACAAGTTTAGGCTCAGGACAACAGACCTTGGGCTGATCTGATTGCCAACGTCATGTGCGATCAGTTTGGCCTCAAACCCAAGGATTCTAGCAACATGTACCTGTACCCATATCCAGAATACTTCGAGAGGGTGTCACTTCCAAACCGGTACAAAGTGCCGGATTTCTCAAAATTCTTCGGGCAGGACAACGTGTCTACTTACGAGCACGTCAGCCGATTCTTGGCTCAATGCGGAGAAGCATCGGCTACAGACACGCTCAGAGTGCGCTTGTTCCTGCTATCGCTTTCGGGATCGGCTTTTACCTGGTTCTCTTCCTTGCTGTACAACTCGGTTCAAAGCTGGGCCAATCTCGAGAAACAATTCCACAGCTACTTCTACTTCGGCACCCACGAGATGAAGTTGTCGGACCTCACCGGCATCAGGCAGAAGCATGAGGAATCGGTCCAAGATTACATCCAACGCTTCAGGGACATGAGGAACCGGTGCTATAGCCTGGTGTTATCGGACTCCCAGCTAGCCGACTTGGCTTTTCACGGCCTCTTGCCGCCGATTCGTGAAAGGTTTTTGGCCCAAGACTTTGACAGCGTGGCCCACTTGACCCAAAAAGTGACGGCTCATGAACAAAGATTTCAAGAATCCAAGAAGGCCTTCAAGAAAGTCGCCCACGTCGCCTACGCAACAGACACAGATTCAAGTGACAACGACGCAGAGGTGGCAGCAGCCAAGTGGACCAGGAACAAGAAAGCGATAACCTGCCAATGGTTGAAAAAGTCTGCTAAGGAGGAGAAATATGACTTTGATATCACTAAGGCCGACAGGATTTTCGATCTGCTACTGAAGGAGAAGCAAATTTGGCTGCCAGACAACCACGTTATCCCATCAGCCGATGAACTCAAAAAGAAAAGATACCGCAAGTGGCATAACACCACCTCCCACAACACAAACGATTGCAAAGTATTCAGACAGCAAATCCAGTCAGCCATCGAAGCCAGGAAGATAAAGTTCGAAGAATCGGCTAAGCCGATGAAGGTCGATGGCAACCCCTTCCCACTCAACATGGTCCAAGCCGTCCACAGGCGAGCTGATCGGCAACACCGAGTGACGTACAGCTTAGCCGAAACACTAAAATCTGTTAGTGCTGACTCAGAACCACCCCACAAAGAGCCGACTGGAGATGTAGCAGCACCAATCAACATGGTTCATACCAATGGACGACCGGTCGATCGTCGGCCCAAGCAGTATAGCCGGCTGCGATTTCAACTTAGGGTGCAGGAGGTAGAAGAAAGCTGACGCGACAAGCCATACCAGAGGGCACCTGATCGACTGGGCGTGGCATATTACCGCCGCCGCGATGACTGTGACCCGCATTGGCACTGCGAGTTTTTCGGGTTCTGCTGGGAGCAAAGAATGAGGTTACCAACCCTTTAAAATTGCCCAGCGTGCAGTGACTATAGGGAGGACGAATACAGGGGACCACCACTAGAAAGTTCTAGCCGATTCGTCCCCCGAGCCGTTCAACTTAACCAACGAAAATCTTTCGTTCATGATCGGCTCGGCCCAATCCTCCAGGACTTCTTTCAGGAAGAGAATGAAGAAGAGGTTGATAACGAACAATCGGCCAAACCCCAATGGTGCCCTTTAGACTTCTTTACAAAAACACAGAAAAGAAAAATTCTGAGGCTTAAGAGCGAGGGGCAGGAAGAGGAAGTCCGACGGATGATCCAACAGCAACAACATCGGCAGGGCACAAAATGATGGCGCGCCAAGAAACAAGCAGTCCTAGCCGATAAAGCCAAAAGGGCAACAAAAGGCAAAGGAGTGATCTCGGCATCGGTCAACATGGTTTTCATTCTACCAGCCGAATTTGAGGCTGCCGAGGCCGATGTAGACACAGTGGAGGAGACCTTGGCTAGACTGGTTCTGTCCCCAGAACAAGCTATTTTTGAAAAACCTTAGGGGACCGAAAATCGACACTTGAAGCACTACGTCAAAGGATTCGTCAATGGCAAGTCGATGTCCAAAATGCTAGTCGATGGAGGGGCTGCTGTCAACCTAATGCCCTACACGACTTTTAGGAAGCTAGGAAAAGGAGCCGAAGATCTGATCAAAACGAACATGGTGCTCAAGGACTTCCGCGGCCACCCTTCAGAAGCCAAGGGAGTTTTAAACGTCGAGCTGACCATTCCGGCAGCAAAACCATGCCCACTACGTTTTTCGTCATCGACGGGAAGGGGTCGTATAGCCTGCTGCTTTGAAGGGATTGGATCCATGCCAATTGTTGCATTCCTTACACAATGCACCAAAGCTTAGTCCAGTGGCAAGGCGACAAGATAGAAATCGTGCCAGCCGACAGGTCAGTCAACGTTGCTAATGCCGATTTGCCTTTATGAGAAATCGATGGTATTGATTGTCTGTCCAGCAAAGGTTGGCAGGCCGATTTCTTAAAGGCGTCTGATTCTGATATACAACCCATTGGAGACAACGAGCCTCAATTACTACTTTGAAGGTGTTGTGGAGGGCTCGAGCGTCTACAACAAGGACACCGTGGACGACAACAACGAAAAACTCGGGCAAGGTTTTATGTTGGCCGACGAGTTAGAAGAGGTTGATATAGGCCCAGGAGATAGGCCTAGGCCGACATATATTAGTAAAAATTTATCTTCTCATTTTAGAACCAAGCTTATTGATTTGTTAAAGAAATATAAAGACTGCTTTGCTTGGGAATACTTTGAGATGCCTGGTCTTAGCCGATCCATTGTTGAACATCGGCTCCCTATCAAGCCCGGATATCGGCAATATAAACAACCTCCCAGGAGGTTTAGAGCCGATATGTATAAAACAATTAAAGCCGAAATCACTCGGCTATATGATGCTAGATTTATTCGACCCTGCCGATATGCAGAATGGGTTTCAAACATAGTTCCAGTGATGAAGAAGAACGACAAACTTAGGGTGTGTATCGACTTCAGAGATTTAAACAAGGCCACCTCTAAGGACGAATACCCAATGCCCATAGCCAATTTGTTGGTAGATGTGGCCTTAGGCCACAAAATTATAAGCTTCATGGATGGCAACGCAGTTACAATCGATCTTCATGGCCGAGAAAGACATCTATAAGACAACTTTTAGGTGCCCAGGAGCAATCGACCTATATGAATGGGTTGTCATGACGTTCGGCTTGAAGAATGATGGGGCTACGTATCAGAGGGCCATGAATTATATTTTTCATGATTTGATCAGCTTTTTAGTGGATATCTACATAAACGATGTTGTGGTCAAATCCAAGGAGGTAGAAGACCACATAGCCGATCTGAGGAAAGTTTTGGAGCGGACGAGAAAATATGGCCTGAAGATGAACCCTACAAAATGTGCGTTTGGCGTATCGGCTGGACAATTTTTGGGGTTTCTTGTTCACGAAAGGGGAATCGAAGTCACGCAGAGGAGCGTCAACACAATCAAGACGATTCAGCCTCCAAAGGACAAGAAGGAATTGCAATCTTTGATCGGCAAAATCAACTTTATTAGACGGTTCATTGCAAATCTGTTGGAAAAAATAGAGCCGTTCACACCGTTGCTTCGGCTTAAGGCCGATCAAGCATTCACCTGGGGGGCAGAGCAGCAAAAAGCCTTGGACAATATCAAGAGTTATCTAAGCTCTCCCCGGTCCTTATTTCTCCACAGAAAGGGGTGCCGTTCAAATTATATCTGTCAGCCGGCAAGAAATCAATCAGCTCAGTCTTGATTCAGGAGATCGAAGGGAAGGAGAAGGATATCTTTTATCTCAGCCGACGACTTCTGGATGCTAAAACAAGGTATTCACCGGTGGAGAAATTGTGTCTTTGCCTATATTTTTCATGTACAAAGTTGAGACATTATTTATTATCCAATGAGTGCATCATGGTATGCAAAGCCGATGTAGTAAAATACATGGTATCGGCTCCAGTACTAAAAGGATGAGTTGGAAAATGGATCTTTGCCTTAACGGAGTTTGATCTGAGATACCAAGCACCCAAGGCAGTAAAAGGATAAGCTATAACCGATTTCATAGTGGAACACAGAGATGATTCAATCGGCTCAGTGGATATCATGCCTTGGACTTTAACTTTTGGTCGACTATGCTGGAAGATTGCTTCAAGTATTACAAGGGATGCCAAGACTGTCAAAAGTTTGGAGCTATCCAAAGGGCGCCAGCATCGCCTATGAACCCAATCATCAAGCCCATGCCGTTCAGAGGTTGGGGAATCGATATTATCGGTCAGATCAATCCACCCTCAAGCAAAGGACATAAGTTTATATTGGTGGCAACCGATTATTTTACCAAGTGGGTGAAAGCAATTCCCTTAAAGAAGGTTGACTCTGGGGACGCAATTGAGTTTGTTAAGGAACATATTATATACAGATTCGGCGTCCCTCAAACCATAACTACGGATCAAGGATCTATCTTTGTCTTCGACGAGTTTGTTCAGTTTGCCGATGGTATGGGGATCAAGTTGTTAAATTCTTCGCCATATTATGCTTAGGCCAACGGGCAAGCAGAAGCTTTTAATAAAAGCTTGTTCAAGCTGATAAAGAGAAACATCGTTGAATAGCCGAAGCAATGTCACAACCGATTAGCCAAATCACTGTGGGCTTATCGGATGGCCTGCCACGGGTCAATCCAGGTGCCTTCATATAAATTGGTCTACGGACATAAAGTAGTCCTGCCATGGGAATATATCATTGGCTCAAGACGAATTCAACTACAAGACCAGCTAACAGCCGATGATTATTATAATCTGATAGTAGATGAATCAGAAGACCTAGTCCTATCAAGGATGTGCGCCTTGGAGAAAGTGACCAGAGACAAGGAACGAATAGCCTGTCATTATAACAAGAAAGTTGTGCCTAAGTCTTCTGAAGAGGGTGAGCTCGTTTGGAAATTAATATTGCCGATTGGATCAAGGGATAATAAATTTGGCAAGTGGTCATCTAATTGGGAAGGGCCTTTCAAGATCCACAAATGCGCCTCTAAGGTAGCCTACATGTTAGAAGGATTGGACGGAGAAGTATTTGGACGGGCCCTAAATGGCAAATATCTGAAAAAATATTATCGCAGCGTTTGGATCAACTCTTGAATCGGCTAAGGTTGCCGACTCATGTTAGCCGATGTGTTGTGCAGATACACGCATCACCTTTAGGACATTTTACCCTAAGTTTTTTCCCCTGGTTTTCCCAAATCGGCTCAATCTAGCCGACAGGTGTTGGTTTGTTTGAATTACTAATTTTATCAATGCTGAAGACATCATCGACAAAATTAGGGGGGCACATACAATACACTTTCAGAAATCAGACACAAGAGACTTCACAAAATTTGTGGGTTTTTGAAAATTTTTGAAGCATTCAAGATGTAATAGACAGACAGACGAGTCAGCAACACGCGGATGAGATTGATGTCTGGCACACAAGCAAGCCGTTTACAGAAGAGTCATGATGAGCTCAATGTTCAAAAGTCGCGAAATCAAAAGTTACAATCGACTTAGTGAGACAGTAAGGCAGTTATGGCCGATATCGCCTTGCGACGGATTTGATCTATGTCGTCAATTGCCTTCGCGTCGACTGCATCGCTCCCTGGGATCGGCTTCACCGCCTTGGCCAGATTGGATAGATATGACACTGTGGCCTTGATCTTCGCTCTCTGATCTTCAATCTCCTTGGGAAGGCAGGCTACACGTTGTTCTTCAGATGTTATGTCGGTGTCAAGCCTGACAAGTTCAGCCGCCAATTCTTCTCGGCGCTTGCGAAGCCGATCCAGTTTAGCAGTCGGCTTAGTCTTCAGGGCATCAAATTTAGCCTTCTCAATGGTGATTTCTTGTTGGCTGGCTTTGATATTGGCCTCCAACGCTTGGTTCTCTCGGCGATCGGCTATTCTTTGCTTGGCTCGTTCAAATTTGTGTCGATGCGCCTCCATGAAGGTGGCTGCTGCGATGCCATCGGCCGCTGGTCTGGCAGCCGATCTTGGATGTCTTCAAACCGACTTCGGATGGAACCGTAGTCGGTGACCAAGAAGTCGAGGAAGCACTCTAGCCGCTTGGCTATGTCCAACAGTGTAGCCCTTAGGTCCTCATCCGACAACACCATGGTCTTGCCAGCATCCTCATCGGAGTCAATGAACTCTTAAAGGTCGAAAGGCAGAAGGTCGGCTACAGTCTGCAAGTCAGGGAATAGTTAGAAGATTGATAAAGATCGACAGGCCGATTCACAAAGCTGAGCAAACTTACTCGGGTGAACGGGATCGAGGTGGCCTCATCTTCAGCATCACCACCTGCAGCAGACGACGTACGCTCGCTCGATACATGGGGGGCAGGTGATGGGGCGTGAGGAGGCTAAAAAGCACAAAGTCAAAAATCGATCGTTTTAAAAAGTTAAGGATGGTAGAGCTTACCGAGGGAGGAGGAGCCGCCTTCTTTTTGGCAGCCAGTTTCTTCGTCTACAAACAAAAAAGCCTGATAAGGCATAAACAAGGAAAAGGTAATGAGATCAAGTAATAAGAGGTGTTTACCGGTTGCGAACGAGGCGCGCACTTCGGGGGGCTCGGAGTCTTTTCAACAGTTTGTTCAGCCAACAGAGTTCGGGCATATTTATCTGAAGAGCTCGTTTCGGCTGCAGCAACATTGACGGCTTGGTCCATCTCCTCATCCCTGACTTCTTCCTCGAGGATTGCATCTACGTCCGGGTCGATGGGAGGAAAATCGTCGGCTGGGTTCTTCTTTTGCTTCTTTGCAACCTTTTTCTTCTCGGTAGCTGCAGCCGATGGCTTGCTCCTCTTTTGCCGACGAAATGGCTCGCGCGTTTGGCCGTGCAGTAGCGTTGACACCTTTGGCGCTTGGAAGCCGATTGTAGAGGGAGCCAGTCCGCCACTGCTTGGCAACAACCCGGGAGCATAATGCACTGTAACCCCTGTGTTGCTGACGCGGGAAGGGGATGCATCGGTTGTCTACAAAGACAAAGCATGAGTAATGAGATATATAAATGGATAGCCGACGAAGCACAGAAGCTAAAGAGAAAAGATGCTTACCGATGAAACCAGATCGGGGTCGACGGTAGTCAAGTACATTGACGCCGATTGATGAAACAAGTGTAACTTCCATTCCTTCCACCATCAGCTAAAGGCGGTTGTCCTTGTTATTGCCAACTCAATATCCTCAATACTGCCAAGAGGGGGACTCTGGGATCTCCAACAGCCGATGCATCATGATAGCTCCCTAAATCTTGCCTCTGGCTTGAATTTGTCCGAATAAAATAAGCCGATCGACAGTTGGCCCATACCAAGCTGTCTGGTAGCAATGATAGGGTGGTAAAATTCATAGGAATTCTGCACATTCTTCCCTTGATGGATGTTGACTGGAAGGATGCAAGGAGATATGGCCATCACATAAATTTCCCTCAGCTTCTCATATTTGTCAGAATTGATTTCATCTAGCCGAAAGTCATCTGGCAGCTCAAACTTCCTGAATTTCTCATTGGAAAACCATATGAGGAATCAGCTGGGAAGCCGTTGTAGAAATTGCTGAACCAGTTCTTGAAGTGCTCAGCGGAAAGCTTAGATCCAGAATAGGAGGAAGCTGCCTCTCCAAATGATAGGCATCGGCGAGTTGTCACTTCTTCATCATCTTCAAATCATGGTTCAGCCAGAGGAAAATCGGCTTCAAAGAGGCTTGGTCTGTGTGCAACCTTGTAAGTATGGAGATCTAGCCATAGTTGAAGTAGCCACCGTGGACCTCCCAGATAATCACTGATCCGAAAGCAAGCTTAGCCGATGCGCTGCTCAAAGATTTGATAAAGGTATATAAGAAGATATTTTCCTAAGGGGCTCTGTTTCTTGTCTACCAAAGCTTCGGCTACGTGTTGCCAGTTGCTTGTTGGACCGCAGCTCGACCCACAGAAGACGAACTTTTCCAACCACATGAGGAGAAAGGCTGCGTGCTCCTTGTCAGAGATCAGGCCATCCTTCATATTCATGGCTATGAAGCCACTCCAGCCCCCTATACTGCTGAGGTAATATCCAGTCCCGTGAGCATGACCACGTCTAAGAGCGTCGGCGTCATCGACCCTTGTCTAAACAGGAATACATTCAAAGTGTCTGACCAGAAATAGCTTGCAGCCGACAGAAGGGGCTCGTCCTTAGACATATCAGCTATGGTTAGGGCTAGGCATTGACCTATTCCCAGTTTATCCCAGTGAGCTTGCTTCCTAGCCGATATCCTTAAATACCAAGATGGCCATGATTTGTCCGTTGAAGGCCATGACTTAAAAGCACCAGACCAATATGTTAGATTTCGGGTGGAAAACCTAAAAGAGATCCGATTGGTTTCGGCATTAATGAGTTCACTAGGATCCAGGTTGCCGATCGGACCTAACAGAAACTGGTCGGGATGAAGAAGATTTGGGATTGCGATTTGATGAGAAAGATGCTACATGTAAAGAATAGAGGAGAATAAGATTACAGAAGGATAATAACCAAATCGTAGTAAAAGGGGGGGCTACAACCGATGAAACATACCTCAGGGTATTCCGCCTGGGCCGCGTCGGAAGGGGTGCTGGAAGACGCCATCGCCGGGGAGGATCACCGCCGTAGAGGGGTTCGTCAGTAAAGTCACGCTTCGGTTCTGATGGGATCGCCGAGGGGAGCGGAAAGATTTTTTGGGCTAGGGCTCAAGGATGTAGGAATGACAGCGTGGAATAGTTCGGCGTGGAGCGGGAATTATTTAAAGAATTTTTCGTGACAACCGAAGTAGATTCGACCCAAAGTTGCGCGGGATTTCAAATTGCATCAAATCCGTGATACTATCATATCACGGACTTAGGGGGCATGTGTTAACGAACAAATTTGGTAACCAAATCCCTAGGTTTGAAGCAAAGATTAAAGCAGAATTGGAGGAGATGCACGATCTGCGGAGAAATAGAGACCGTGTCTGCTGAGTCCGAATCGGCTGCGGAGCCCGTCGGTTAAGTCCGAATCGGACCAGGATAGCCGATAGCCGATTTCGAGTTGAGATAGAAGTGGAGCCAGTCTCAAAAGGAAACTATGAAGATAAAGTGTTGGATTCGGTCTCCAAATTGTGTGTTAAAGATATTACCATCTATGGATAAGGTCCTGTAACGGCAATTGTATATGTAAATTAGGAAGTTGTATAGATATTTCTTTTGTAACATGGCATGGGACTGTGTCCCGAGATATTGTTGTACTGTAAATAGTAGATAAGGTAGAAACTGTGTCCTACACGGATATCGTTGTACCTGGGTATAAATAAGACCCAAGGGATCTTTGTAAAGAGATCAACAACACACAATCAATCAATTTCGACGCATCACCACCCTTTTATTTTATTTCTTTCGACAAGTTTATGCTTTCGCTCGGGCTGCATCAACCTTGATCTCCGAACAAGGTAATTCCTTGTTACAAGTTGTTTGTATCGTCGGGGTTAGTGCTTTCATCATTATGATACTCTAGTTTCGATGTTATAAACTGCTTAATCTATCATATGCGACATATAATCCAGAGCAATGTCTAGATCTATCTCGCAATCGGATGACTTCTCTCTGAAGACAACAACCGATAGAGTTAGATCCAAAGGTTGAATTAGATTATATGTCGTATCCACCGTCTCGAAGGGTTCTCATTAGCTTATACAGATCTAGTATTTCTTTTTGTACTTAATGCTGCATCTAATCGACCTGTTAAGTATTTTTTAGAACTATCCAGATCTGCTCGGTTTAATGTTTATTATTAGAGACAGCGCTGGAGTTTCAGCCAATCTTATTTGCTTTAGCTATCTTATGGTATTAATTGCTATTAGATATATCAAAGCTGCCTTTTATATTAAGATCTCAATCTATTTAAATGCCCTAAGCCAGTATCAATTTGTCAAGTTACGTTGACAGCCGATTGATTTAGGTTTAGCGTATTTAGGTTAGATTAATATCTTTTTATAAAATGTATCAGAGTTCTAGCCGATTCACATTAGACCTGCAACATCGGCTAGGTTATCAATGCAGATAATTATTATCCTAATTTACATTTAGTCTAAGTGATTTATACTGTCTCGGAATACTACCGATCTATCCCAATCACTTAGTATAAATGTGCTTTGGGATAACAATTATATGTTTATTGATGTCTTCAGCCGATCCGGTAGGATCTAATTTTAACTTAATGCCTATTTCTTGTTTTCTTGTTGGTTACAGGATCAAACCAACTGGCATGCCCTAAATTCACCAAAGGCGACCAATTTGGACTTGCACTAGAGTAAAGCAAACTTTTCAGGCCAGTGCGTAGGAATTGAATTTCTCATCAACACCGGCGCCAACAGGCGGCGCCCGACAGTTGGTGGCACGCAGGTGGGCGGCACACGGTGGACCGGGTCCACCGACCGGGTGCACACGTGCACCACGTGGCGCTTGTGTGGCGTCAACGCGGCGGCCATACGGGCAGCTGGTGCTGACACGGCACCGAGGTGGCGTTGGCACGCGGACGACCTAGATTCACCCCCGGGTGAATCCGACGACGCGGGCGAGGAGCGGCGGCTTTCGCCGATGACGATGTGTGGTGACGCTAGGGTCCAAGAGGTCGCTGGCAGGCGCCAGGAGTGACACGGCGGTCGAGAGGGGGAAAGAGGGGAAAGAGGGAAAAAGAAAGGGGCGGCTTACCACGACGGGGCTCGACCGACGATGGAGAAGAATGCGGCAACGTCGGCAGGAATGGCGGCGATTCAGAGCAAAGACGGGCGGCCGGGCTCCTTCGCGGAACGACAAAACCGGCGACGGTGGCGGGAATGCTCGGCGAGCGGCGGGGTGGCGAGATTTTGCGGTCAGAGTTGAAGAACGGCGACGGGCTTAGGGCTTGACAACACTAGCGCGTGGGAGAGCTCGGGAGGTGCAATTGATTAGGGGAAAATGTTGGCCGACGCATGGGGGGGGGTTGAAATTTACAGGCATAGGAAGGCGTGGGCGTAGTGATAGGCGGCGGCGACATGCGGCGGAAATGACGGGCGGTCGGGGTCTTCGGATCCGGCCATTCTGGCCTATTCACTCATGAGGGGGAGTGGCGGTGTGGTGCGGGGCATTGGGGGCGACGTGGAGTGGCGCAGAGAGGCGTGGACTTGCGGCGGTGTGGGCCGATGCCACCGCGCCCGACCGAAGGTCGGGACGGATCCGATGTAGGGCCTACCCGCTCTGCCTCTGCCGAAAGTGGAGAGGGCGCGCAGACTTCGATGGGCGCTAGGCCGTGACTTTGGGCCGGCCCAGCGAGGAGAGGAGAGGGGCACGCGCGGGCGCCGGAGAGGGAAGTTGGCCGGGGACGGCCCACGACCCAAAAAAAAAGGAAAATAAAAAAGAGAAAAAGGAAAATAAAAGAAAAATGGATTTCTAGAAGGATTTTAATTCCGACAATCCTATTTCAATTTTTAAAATTGCTTTCCTTGTTTGAAAATTCCAATTAAAAGGATGAACATTCCAATAAAAATCCTTTTAATGTATTTTGACATAGGGAATTTAAGATAAATCCGACCAAACCTATTCCACTTATTAAATGAATTTAATTATTAGGATTTTACTTTGACTTAATTCTGGACTTTTTCTTTTGCACAATTTCACAGATGCATTTTAAACTAAGGGGAGAAGATCGTGGTGTGACATCGAAGCAGTGCGTCTTTAAGTGCCTAAGGGAATCGGCTTGATCTTCCGCTGATTATGTGTTCTTGCTACCACAAGAACATCGTGAAGCTCATTGCAACGACACAAGCTGGCCAAAAAATGTGTCCCCGGCCATCACGGACAACTCATGATTGCCGGTGCTGCTCTAATCGTCGCCCTCGGAGTCATCGCAATGGTGTGAGTGGGAGGAGGGGAGGATTCGAGTGTGTGTGGGAGCTGTGACCGTGGGTAAATGGAATATTTAGGGAGATGTGGGTGACCGGGGCATAGAGGAGGCTAAGACCTTGTTTGGTAGATATTCTCCTCTCTGATTCTCAATAGAATCAGTAGAGTCCTTGTCAAACGCGTTATTCTGCAACTGATTCTGAGAAGAATCATTTCAAGTGATCCAATAATTTAACATAGGGAGTGAGAATTACCCGAAACCAGCCCTTAATCACCGAAACCGCCCTAAGAATCACCCGAAACCGCTTGAATCACCGAAATAATGTTCTAATTATTATTTTATCGTACCGATTCTGATTCTCGATAGAATCTGATTCAGAAGAATCAAAATCTTGAATCAGAAAATCACATAATCACTAGTCTTACCAAACGGACCCTAAGTACAAAGTTGCAGTCATGCTGGACAACCACTTAGGTAGGTCAACCTTGTCAAACAGGCTTTGAATCTGTAATGTAATGGTTCACTAAAAGACATGGAGCTAAATATCGAATTTACAAGGTGACACCACGCCCCAACTTGGACCGACGATAGACTTGTTGTTGTGTTTTTATGTCCTGTTTTAATATGTTTCTGAGAAAAACATTTTGTAAAAGAGAATTACCTTGAATTTGAAAACATATGATAGGAAAAACACATGACTGAATTTGAAAACATACGATAAGAAAAACACCTTGCTGTGGTGTTGCGATGTTGGTTGCAACCTCCATCTTTGCCACAAACGGACATAAAAATCATGTAAAGTTTTTTTTTAAACTAAAATGCATACAATAAAAACAATGAAGATAAACCAATGGTCAAAATCCAATTACGCGTACATTGTTTATAAATAAAATCCTCCCTCCCTTCTAAAAATGTAAACAAACAAAAAAAATCCATATGTATTTGAACCAAGTACCGGAAAAAAACATAATACTCCACTCGTTTCATATTATAAACCACTTTATTTAACTTTATTCATAGTAAAACTTATCCATGTTTGTTAAAAGATAACAACATATATAACACTAACATCAAATTAGTTTTATTAAATATAATGTTGAATATATTTTAACAATATATTTGTTTTAGTTAAAAGTATTACTGTTTTATAAACTTTATCAAACTTTAAATGTTAATTTAATCGGTAAAAAGGCAAAGCGATTTATAATATAAAAACTAAAGATTTGATGAGTATAGAACGGCCTGTGGAGATAAAAAAATAGTTACAGGAACAGTTCTTTTTTCTTAATTTTTTACTTTGATTGGGTTGGATACTAAAGTACCATTAATAGATTGAGAGCGAATGGATTCCCGCGACGTGTAAGAGAACGAACGGGCAACACGAATCTTGAGGCCACGTGGCGGTCGATCGGCTGTTGCACGAGAACTGGTCACTCTTCAGATCGCCTGATCCGATTAATCCTAATTACTAGCCACTAATCAACTAATCTCCTAAGAAAAGGACTAATCCAACTCCCCAAAACTGCATGCGTCACCGTGTAAAAAGTAAAAAAACCAAAAAAAACTTCCGGAAATCTCTATCCTGATTACTAATAGTAACTGATCCAAAGTTCCAAACTGCTTAAACCCCTTCAGTTTATCTGTTCTTTGACCCGGTTTAAATCCAAATTCCATTTAATTTATTTTATTTTTTCTGCATGCAATGCATGAGATCACTTTAATTTATCCACATCTTATCTCCATTTAATCCTCTATATATACTCGATCACTTCTTCGTCTTCTTCTTCCTCACCGCGACGCGAGGTTGCTGATTGATTTGGTTGGTTGATCTGGTCGTCGTCGTCGACAACAATGGCGGGTGGTTTCGCCGTCGAGGCCAAGGTCGCCGGCGGGCGGCGGGAGTTCAAGGGGAAGATCACGTGGTACGTGTGGCTGTGCGGCATCATAGCGGCGACGAGCGGCCTCATGTTCGGCTACGACGTCGGCATCTCCGGCGGCGTCACCGCCATGGACGGCTTCTTGGTCAAGTTCTTTCCCTCGGTGTACGCCCGGAAGCACCGCGCGAGGGAGAACAACTACTGCAAGTTTGACGACCAGCGGCTGCAGCTCTTCACCTCGTCGCTGTACCTCGCCGCGCTGCTCGCCAGCTTCGTCGCGTCGAGGCTGTGCACGCGGCTGGGGCGGCGGAGGACGATGCAGCTCGCCTCGGTGTTCTTCCTCGCCGGGACGGTGCTCTGCGCCGGCGCGGTGAACCTGGCGATGCTGATCGTGGGCAGGATCTGCCTCGGCGTCGGCGTCGGGTTCGGCAACCAGGCGGCGCCGCTGTTCCTGTCGGAAATCGCGCCGGCGCACATCCGCGGCGCGCTCAACATCCTCTTCCAGCTCGACGTCACCATCGGCATCCTCATCGCCAACGTCGTCAACTACTTCACCTCGAACGTCCACCCGAACGGCTGGAGGTACTCGCTCGGCGGAGCCGGCGTGCCCGCGGCGGTGCTGTTCCTCGGCTCGCTGGTGATCACCGAGACGCCGACGAGCCTCGTGGAGCGCGGGCGGCGCGCCGCCGGCCGCGCCACGCTGGAGAAGATCCGCGGCACGGCCGACGTCGGCGACGAGTTCGACGAGATCAGATACGCGTGCGAGACGGCGGCGGCGCTGTGCGCAGAGGAGTCGCCGTACAGGAGGCTCCGGCGGCGGGAGTCACGGCCGCCGCTGGTGATCGCCGTCGTCATGCAGGTGTTCCAGCAGTTCACCGGCATCAACGCCATCATGTTCTATGCGCCCGTGCTCTTCCAGACCATGGGGTTCAAGAGCAATGGATCCCTCCTCTCCGCCGTCGTCACCGGCGGCGTCAACGTCCTCTCCACCCTTGTCTCCATCATCGCCGTCGACAAGATCGGCCGCCGCAAGCTCCTCCTCCAGGCTTGCGGCCAAATGCTCATCGCCCAGGTAATATATACATTTTAAACATATGTTTTTAAATACAATTTTTTATATGTTTGTACAAACTTTTTTCCGACGTTCGAAAAAAAATACTTATGATGAAATTAACTTTTTAAAATACATTTTAAATATAATAAAACATTGCATATTTGTACTACCTGACATTTTAATTTTTGGATATACGTTTTCAAATATATTTTTTTACATAAGTCTTCTCCTAATTCAATATACAATGAAGTTAACTATTGAAAATACATTTTAAATGTAATAAAATATTACATATTTGTACTACTGACATTGTTAACTCTTGAATTTACGTTTTTAAATATAATTTTTTTACATAAGTCTTCTCCTAATTCAATATATGATGAAGTTAACTTTTAAAAATACATTTTAAATGTAGTAAAATATCACATATTTGTACTACCTGACATATATACGTTTTCAAATATAATTCTTTTTTACATACGTCTTCTCCTAATTCAAGAAAACCTAAGAATTAATGCCCTAACATGAAAAATCCATGGCAGATGACGGTGGGAGCAATCATGTGGGAGCACGTGAAGGCGAACGGCAACCCCGGCGAGCATTGGGCGGTGACGATCGTGGTGTTCATCTGCGTCTATGTCTCAAGCTTCGCGTGGTCATGGGGGCCTCTGGGGTGGTTGATCCCGTCGGAGACATTCCCGCTGGCAACGAGGACGGCGGGGTTCTCCCTTGCAGTGAGCTCCAACATGCTCTTCACCTTCCTCATCGCGCAGGCTTTCCTCTCCATGATGTGCAGGATGAGGGCCTTCATCTTCTTCTTCTTTGCCATCTGGATCGTAGTAATGGCCGCCTTCGTCTTCTGGCTGCTGCCGGAGACGAAGGAGGTACCTATCGATGAGATGGTCGACACGGTGTGGCGTCGCCATTGGTTCTGGAGGAGGTTCTTCGACGATATTGGAGATGACAGGATCGATAACTGCTGATAGATGGATTTGAAATTTGTTTTGATTTGAGGATCGGTCGTGATGAAATCAAGTCAAATCGAAATTGATTGTTTTACCTATTCGGACTTTAGCAATTAACTTGGGTCTTGGTTGTGGATGAGGATGATTTACTTGCAAATTAAATTAGAGGCATGCGTTTTACCGATTTATATTACTCGAGTAATCGAGCATACAGTATTGCACACGACAATAATACATGTAGCTCATGAAGAGAACTGAACAAATTAATTCAGAATTCTCGTGCATGGATGTTCACAGTTTCTTTTTGCTTGTGGTTCTCTCTAAAAAGTACATTTAACCATTTTTTGCATAGATTCCTACGAACTATTTGAATATCTGAGTAATCGAAATCGCTTCTTATTATCAACAAGTCCGGGCTAAACATCTGGGTGTATCCAACTTATCTCGTTTGATTTGTTTTTCCACATCTTTCGTGCATGCATAACCACTGGGTTTTAAGTCATGGTTTGAACATAATCATCTGTATTTATTACGAGGATCAGAGTGATATCTGAATCCTGCTAGAAAATCATTAATTGGGGATTCAGATAAATTATCTCATTATATATACGCAAATCAAAGTATCCAAATGTTACATGTGAAAATAACGCTATACTTAGCTTTGCCATGGAATTAAACTACCTTTATGCAGCTTTTCAATGATTTTGGCGAGTATATAATAACAAGTAACAAAAAAATATGCACTATTCATGGTTACCGCGTTGATATTACACAGAAGATTATAGGGACAAAGCAGTGCATATGTGTAATTGCCAGCTACAATGCGTCACACACAAGTGGTTAGCAAGGTCCCAAAATGCGACGAATTTCAAACGAAAAGTTGTTAGCAAGGGTTGCACGACCAATTTCAAACGAAAAATTTGTACTTCGAGGAAATTCACATTACTAGCTAATGCGAGACTGAAACCATCCCAAATTCACAGAACAAAATTCAAGAATCTTAAATTATTCCCCAAAATTCCTAAAAATAGTATGACCATGTTAATATTTCTTTGAAAACGTGTTTATATATATATATATATATATATGTCTAACCCTTCAGTTACTACCGTTAGTGAAAAATTGTAATTTAAATGGTCGGTTTTGCATCTCATGGTTAGTTTCCCTTCCAAACCGTTCCGTTTTTGTCAAAACTGACTGTTTTATAGCTAGAAATTAACCAATTAGTTTCCTCTAGGGAATTAAAAAATATTTTCTAAATTTTGGCCGATTTTGAAATGTTTTTTGATTGGTGTTTTGAATATTTAAAATTTGTAAAACCTCTCAAGAGAGAATTTATGTTACGCATTTGCATTCATAAACCCCGGTTAGCATATAGTTTTGTACATTAATAATCAGATGAATTATATATATATAATAACTATCTATAAAATAAGTAGTGTTTTTATCCAAAATTTTCAGATAATCCTGTTAATAAAATTAACTCACAGTCCCAATATTGAAAAGAAAGTGATGGCTTAAATGGAAAAAAAGACCTCCTGCGTCTCTTCCTCCCTGCGCCCCTTCCTCCCGTCTCCATCCGTGCCACGCACCGCGCCGCGCCTGCGCCCCTCCATCCCGTCGCTGCTCGGAGCTCCCGCGCCGCGCCTACGCCCCTCCCTCCCGTCCTCATCCGCTCCGTGCCCCGACTTCACCCGTTGTAACGCATGGGCATAGTTGCTAGTATATATATATATAATATAACTATCTATAAAACAAGTAGTGTTTCTACCTAAAATTTTCGTTCACCTGATTATTTTATAAAAAACCCCTTGAGTGTTTATAAAATTAACCCGTAGTCCTAATGCTAAAAAGAAAGGGAGGACTTGGATGGAAAAAAGATCTCCGCACCCATCCCTCCCCGCGCCCCTCCTCCCGTCCCTATCCGCGTCTCGCCCGCGCCGTGCTCGCGCCTCTTCCTCCCATCGCCGCCGGAGCTCCCGCGCAGTGCCTACGCCCCTACCTCCCGTCCCAATCCGCGCAGCGCCCCAACTTCACCCGTTGCAATGTACGGGCTAACTATATCTATAAAGCAAGTAGTGTTTCCATCTAAAATTTTTGTCCTGGCTATTTTACGAAAACCCGAAAACCCCTTAAGTATTTATAATATTATCCCGCAGTCTCAATGCTGAAAAGAAAGGGAAGACTTAGATGAAAAAAAAGACCTCCTGCACCCCTCCCTCCCTGCGCTCCTCCCTCCCGTCGCTGCTCGGAGCTCCCGCGCCGCGCTTGCGCCCTACCTCCCGTCTCCATCCGCGTCGTGTCCCGACTTCACCTGTTGCAACGCACGGACACAGTTGCTATATATATATACACCTATATATAAAGCAAGTAGTGTTTTCACCCAAATTTTGTTTTGCCTGGCTATTTTGCAGGAAACCCCTTGAGTTTTTTCAAAATTAACCCTCAGTCCGTCTGGCTATTTTTAAAAAACCCAATTAAAGAAGAAAAAGTGTTATTTTATAGAAAACCCCTTGACTGTTTATAAAATTAACTGTCCCAAATGTTGAAAAGAAAGAGAGGGCTTGGATAAAAAAGACCTCCTACGTCCCTCTCTTCTGCTCCCATCCGCGCTGCGCTTGCGCCCCTCCCTCCCGTTGCCGCTCAGAGCTCCCGCGCCGCCGCCTGGACCTTCGTCCTTCGCCTGCTTCCCTCCCTGCATCGTCGTCTCGTTACAACGCACGACATTTTGCTAGCTATCTATAAAGCAAGTAGTGTTTCTATCCAAAATTTTATTCGCCTAGCTATTTTGCAAAAACCCCTTGATTTTTTTCAAAATTAACTCAGCAGTTAGGGGTGGATATCGGCTCGGCTCGGCCAGCTCAGCTCGGCTCGGCTTGGTAGAGAGCCGAGCCAGGAGGCTCGGCTCTCGGCTTGGCTCGGTTCGGCCGGCTCGGTAGAGAGCCGAGCTAGGAGGCTCGGCTCGGCTCGGCTCGTGAGCCGGCTCATTTAGCTCGCGAGCCACTTTAATACAGTATAATTTATGTACAAATTACATTTTATTTTTTTAGTCTATTAAACATGCAAATATACAATTGAAAAAAATAAAAAGTGATACATTAAGTTCATAATTAATGTAATAACACTTGTCCATTGACAATTATCCATGCAAATGTAATGATGCAACTAGATTAGATATTATTACTATTATAATCTAAAGCATTAGATCCATATTGACCATCATAAAATTATAAAAATTATTGATTTATTGTCACATCAATAACAAAACAAGCAAAAGAATAACAAAACAAGCAAAACATTAGGCCCTACTTTGTACTTTGCATCTGGCTCGTTGAGCTCACGAGCAGCTTGCGAGCTGACTCGAGCTGGCTCATTATAGCTAACGAGCTAAACCCTTGGCGCAGCTCGTTAGCATTTCTCAACGAGCCGAGCCGAGCCATCCACGAGCCGAACGAGCTAGCGAGCCACGAGTATTTCGTCAGCTCTACCCGCAATCCCAATGCTGAAAAGAAAAGGAGGGCTTGGATGAAAAAAGACCCCTTCGCTCCTCCCTCCCCGCGCCCTCCCTCACGTCCCCATCTGCGCCGCGTCCAGCATCGCGACTGCCCTCCTCCCTCTCATCGCTGCTCGGAGCTCCCGCGCCTCTCTGTGCCGTCCCTATCCGTGTCGCGCCTCGACTTTACCCGTTGCAACGCACGGACATAATTGCTAGTATATATATATATATATATATATATATATCAAATAAGCGGCGGAGCCACCTCCCGAATAAGTCAGGCGACCTCCCATGCTTTGCTGCCGCTTCTCCATCACCGACTGCTCTATTGATCATCGTCGACGTAGGAAAAATTGGTTGACAACTGAAAAACATTGTTAGTCATAGGGTGAAAAACACTATTAGTCGCAGGGGCGAATTCAGAACAAAAAAAAACCAATGTCACATACATAGCACCAAATCCCTATAATACTCGACATAAAAGAGCAGGCGGTAATCAATATTACAACTCTATTGTTTCGTTTATACTATCCGAACAACTTATTATTATTTTAAAAAATAACTTACTTATACATATCCGAACAGCTTATTATTATTTAAAAATAATTTTAGAGTAAAACGATTCAAAAGCAAGGGTCACAATAAAAAACCACAAAATCAAGTCCGAAATTAAGTTTAAAATTTAAATTTTAGCTTATAAGCCTAAGCATAAACAAAACGATACGGATACGATGAGGTTGAACCCTTACCAAAATCAAGACTTATGATGATATTAAGCAAAAATATGAGTTTTTAAATTAAAATTTGTTGCTTGTATGCTGACTAGCTTAGGTTCCGGGTGTCCCATCTGTTAGGCTAAAGGGTATATATAAATATATCAGAGAGTATATATGATGAAATTTGTTACTCCACGAAATTTGTTACTCCACGAAATTTTTGTATGTAAATAGCACATGTACTTTTACACGCTGGATTTGTCCTTTTTTTCCCTCTATGCGCGAGTTAAGCTTGACGTGAAATTTGTGGTGTGGTATATGCAACTTTATAAATAATACTGTCAAATATTTTTAGAATTTTTATAGTTATTTTCTTGATATTTAGAGAATTAATTGGGGGAGACGTCTCCTGGAGGAACAAAAATAGTTACCCCAAATCGGAGTAGTTAACAAAGTCATGCGTTACCTAGATACTGGCTCGTGCAAAGCTCACATGTCTTTAGGTTTCGAGTTCGTTTGTGTTGACTGCACACTCATCACTACAACAAATTTTGTGTTTTAAGGGCACAAACACTTTGACCAATATATAAATTATAGGATCGAATACAAGAACTAAGCCTACCAAAAAAAGTGAAAGGTAGAAATAAAAAACCAAAAGCTTTAATAGAATAAAAGTTATCCTCATAATCGATGGAGATCAGTCTAACCAACGTGATTCCTCTGGTTTGAAGGTGTCCTTGTTGTCAGTCTGACCAGTGTAGATATGCTGGTCCAACCGTCTTTCTAGTCACTGTCATCTATTATTGTCGCCAGTCTGACCAGACTGATGGCGCCGGTCTGACCGACATCTCGTCGGTCTAACCGCTGCCCCCTAGCCAGTCTAACCATCAAGATCCAGAAAAACACGTATCGACAAAACTTTTAAAAGTAGATCAATTTTATTGCATCAATATGTGTTTACAAAGTACATCTAAAGCATTGCACTCGCAACTCATGAACTAGAATTGAAGCCTCGAAGTAAATCCTAACTTTGTTCTCCCAAGAAGTCGATATCCTTCTAGCTTCAACCCCTCTTCTATTTATAGCCATAACGTGGTTGCCCCTAGCCACGAATCCAGCTAAGACTAGGACTCCTAATCACATAGAAAACTTACCAAACCAGAAAAACAACATTCCCATACAACTCCAAACTTCAAACATCCCAAACTTGGACTCCAATCCAAATTTGACACCTCTTTCCATATACACACAACACCACGTGTATGCCATATGAAAACTTTCATCTTCATGTGCATTGTTCTCTAGTCTGAGCATCTTGCGTGATATCCTCGACCGTCTGAACCTCAACTTCTCCCAAGGCTAGTCTCGATCTATCACCAACTATACTCCCATGGCCTCAAGCAACACTTGCATATGCACAACAAAGAAACACCAAATCCGATTACAAGTTTGTACCAACTTGACTCATATCAGCACACAATAGTATCACATAAAAATAGAAACCATCTATAAGCCATAACCATGAAGCAACCTAAAAATTTCACGAAAACAACTTGAAACCGACTCTCTCCCGGAGTCTGTTGGTTCGACTGTTGGGCTACCCGGTTGTTAATGACAAAATTTTGTAATTTATGTTAGTCAAGACCGAGTAAAGGATCGGGTTCACACCGTGATTTTAATAGATTCGATTGGCAAGATTATTTGGGAGAAACAAAAGTAAATTTTAATTTCTATATTTATTTTAGAGTTTTAACTGATCGGAATCGTGTTTGAGTCGGAGTTGTAATAGTAGTTTCCTTGTTTAGAGATAGAGTCATGTATTAATTTGATCGTAATAGAGTTGGACTTAGTTTAGCCTATGGGTATAAATATGTATACCCAAGGCCTTTGTAGAAAAACAACAATTCAATAAACATCTTTCGGCGCATCGCCATCCTAGTTTTCAAGGTTTTCGACGAGTTCTTGTTTTCAAGCTTGTGCTGCATCCATTTTGATCTTCGAGGAGAAATTAAGTCTTATCAAACTTCCTTGTTTTGGCCAAGTTAGTACTTTCTCGATTCACTCCGATATACTGGCTGGTTTTTACTCGTGTCACCTATCTGATATATCAACTCTTGCGTAGATTATTTTCTACACTTGTTTTGTTGTATCAATCATCTTATATAAATACATCAAACCCTTAAATCTACCAAGCTTGTTATTATTCTTACACTGCCTCAGTTAGGTCCGATTTGTTAAGAACATAGATTTTTTAGTAGATTTAATCTCATATGATATTTTTATATAAGGTTGTATCTGAGTGTTAGCCGATATATTATCTGTTCATTAGCTGATTCAAAAGACTCAGTTTTTCTAAATAAGTAACTGAATGAGAAGCAAGTGGTAGTTCTTACAAAATTCCGCCACCTTATGATCATACTTTCCAAGACACAGTTAATGAAACAGTTCATCATGCTCTAGTAAATCAGTCTGGTATTTGGTATTCTGGTTAATACTTTGACAAACTTAATTAAAAAGGTGGTTGATGGATCTGTATCTCAAGAGAAACTAAGGGGACCTGTTTTATTTGCCTGAAAATTATATACCTCCTAAACTGATGGTAAAGACAGAGTTTCAGGAACCAACTTATGGAATAGCAAAATAAACAAATTCAGAAGTACCACAAGGCTATCATCGGGTAGCATATTATGGAGGACAACAACAACAACAATTTGAAGGGCGAATACAACAGTAGCCTGGGGGCAATAACAAAGTCAACTTTAGTATCAACAATATCAACCTCAAGCTTATCAATCCCAACAACATCGGCCTGTATCTCCTCAACAATATCGACATGGAGTAGCTAATCAATATTAATTTCAAGAAAATCAATATGTTCATGGATCTTGAGTACAACAATATAAGGACATCGAAAGTGAGCAGTGGGTCGATACAATTGCTGAGGTAATGAGGGAACAATTTGGTCTTATACCAAAAGACCATGGAATCATGTATCGACATCCATATCCTGAGAGCTTTGATAGAGTATCATTACCTAACTGATACAGAGTTTCATATTTTACAAAGTCCTCATGACGGGATAATATTACAATAGTTGAACATATTAGCCTATTTTTGGCACAGTGTGGAGAAGCATCGGCTGAGGAAGCTTTGAGAGTTATATTTTTCCCTTTGTCATTATCTGGATCGCGTTTACATGGTTTTCTTCGTTGCCACCTAATTCCATCAAAAGTTGGGTTGATCTGGAGAAGAAATTTCATAAATATTTCTTTGCTGGAGTTCTAGAAATGAAGCTTAAAGATTTGATAGCAATCATGCAATGATCGAATGAATTGGTTCCGGATTATATTAAAAGGTTTTGGGATGTAAGGAACCGATGCTATAGTCCGAATCTGAGTGATGTGCAATTAGCATACTTGGTGTTCCAGGGATTGTTAGGGCCGTTTAAAAATAAATTTTCTTCGCAAGATTTTGAAAGCTTGGCTCATCTAGTGCAGAAGGTATCGGCTCATGAACAACAATTTCAGGAGGCTAAGAGGGAAACATTTGCTAAGAAGGTTAATAATGTTTATAATTATATTTTGGATTCATATCAAGATGAAGACCTAGAAATTGGTTTAGCAGAGTGGTCAAAAAATAAAAACACAGTAGTATGCCAATGGGTTAAATATAGTGGAAAAGAAGAGAAATATGATTTTGATATCAATAAAGCTGATAGGATATTTGATTTATTTCTGCAAGAGAAGCAAATATAATTACCTCAGAATCATGTGATTCCATCAGCTAAAGAATTAAAGAAAAGTAGATATTGCACGTGGAATAATTCTCCTTCTCATCATACAAATGAGTGTAAAGTGTTTACACAACAAATATAATCAGCTGTAGAGCAAGGTAGAATTAGAAGCCTATGGAGATTGATGGACATCCTTTTTCTATCAATATGGTGTATACACATAAATCAGAGCATAAGGCCAATAGAAGGAATAATCAGGATTATAAAGGAAAGAGAGAGAGAGAGAGTTCATCTGAAATAATTTATTGGTATAGGAAAAGACATGACAAAATAGTTTAGAAATATTATGAAGAAGAAATACCTCATTTTGATCCACATTGGGATTGTGAGTTTTTTTGATTTTGCTGGAATGATGGTATGAGATTGCCATCAATTGAAGATTTCCTAGGATGTGATGGACAACGATCAACTTATTATCATGGGAGTTCTTCATGTTATTTTGATAACAGGGGTTTCAATCGACTGACAAAAAAGACTTCAGTGCATCAACAATTAGGGTCGATTCGCGAGGAATATTTTGAAGAAGAAGAGTTTGGTCAAGAAGAAAAAACACAAAATCCGCAGTGGTGCCCAAGTGGGATTTTTACTAAAAATAATAAAAAAGAAGGGTTCAATGATTATGGAACAATGAACAGATGGAAGAAGTAGAAGAAGAAATTAATCATCGGCTAAAGAAGGCAAAGAAGTAGATTGTTTATCTGGCAAAGTATGGGGAGAATATTTCTTAAAAGTATCCGATCATGATATACAACCGACCAAAGATAGAGGACACCGTGGATGATATTGAAGGCAAGTTAGGGCAAGATTTATGTCGGCCTAGTTAGAAGAAATAGATATTGGACTAGGTGATAGACCTAGGCCGATATTTGTAAGTTCTAAGTTGTCTTGTGAATTTTTTAAAAAAATAATAGAATTGTTGAAAGAATATAGAGATTGCTTTGCTGGGGAATATCATGAGGTGCCAGGCCTTAACCGATCGATAATAAAACATCGACTGCCTATTAAACCAGGATATCAGCCATACAAACAACCGTCAAGGCGTTTTAAACTAGAGATGTATGATGCTATCAAATTAGATATTACTAGGCTTTCTAATGCTAAATTTATTAGGCCTTGCCGATATGCTGAATGGATTTCTAGTAAAGTACCAATGTTGAAGAAAAATGGGAAGTTAAGGGTTTGTGTTGATTTTAGAGATTTGAACAAAGCTACTTCTAAAGATGAATACCTGATGCCGATTACTGATTTATTAGTTGATGCAGCTTCTGGACATAAGATTATTAGTTTTAGGGATGGTAATGCAGGTTATAATCAAATTTTTATGGCTGAAGAAGATATTCCGAAGACTGCTTTGATGTCCTAGAGCAATCGGCCTATATGAATGGGTTGTGATGACTTCTGGGTTAAAGAGTGTTGGTGCTACATATCAAAGGGTTGTGAATCATATATTTCATGATCTTATTGGTTTATTGGTTGAAATTTATATTGATGATGTAATTGTGAAGTAAAAAATATGATGGGCATATAGCCGATTTACGAAAGGTCTTGGAAATAACCAGGAAATATGGTCCGAATAAATGTGCATTTGGTGTATCAGCTGGACTGTTTTTAGGTTTTATTGTTCATGAAAAGGGGATCAAGATTAGTCAAAGAAATAGTAAGACTATCAAGAACATAGAACCACCTAAAAACAAGACCAAGTTACAATCGTTGATTGGCAAAATTAATTTTGTGAGAAGATTTATTTCAAATTTATCGAAAAAATTGTGCCATTCATTCCTTTATTAAGGTTGAAAGTCGATCAAGAATTTGTGTGAGGAGAAAACAACAAAAAGCTTTAGATCAAATCAAGGATTATTTGAGTTCGTTCCAATATTGATTCCACCTCAGAAAGGAATTCCTTTTAAATTATATTTATCAGCTGATGAAAATATTGGATTAGTGTTGATTCAACAAATTGAGGGCAAAGAAAGAGTTATATTTTATTTCAGAAGAAGGCTTCGGATGCGAAACAAGGTATTCTCCAGTGGAAAAATTATGTTTTTGTTTATATTTTTCATGTACAAGTTTGAGGCATTATCTCGTTGTCAAATGAATGCACAATGGTTTGTAAAGCCGATGTGGTTCCATATATCTCCAGTGTTGAAAGGAAGAGTTGGAAAGTGAATTTTTGCCTTAACAGAATTTGATGTTAGGTATGAATCGGCTAAAGTAGTTAAAGGGGAGGTATAGCCGATTTTGTGGTATATCATCGGGATGATTCTATTGGTGTTGTCCAATTCCTCGATTTCTTTCTTGGTGTTGTCTGGGTCAGCAACCAAGTTATCAAGATTGGCTTTTTCTATTTTTTCCAGTTGCCGATTGGCTTCAAGTGCTTCTTCTTTGGTTTTTTGGCCAATGCGATTGGCCATATTTTGGCGGGCCTTGTGGATTTGAATCCTATGGAATTCTAAATAAGTTGGTAGAGCTAAGTAGTTGATGATGTTGTTAGGGAGTTGATTTTGGATCTTTTGGATATGATCCTTGATCGGCCCGCAGTTTTTGACTAAAGCATCAAGTGATGTGTTCAACCGATCTGCTATGTCGAAGAGAATGGATTTTAGGGCTTCATGGCTTTGCTAGTGATTTCTTCATCTTCATCATCAACGTATTGGCGCATGTCAAATGAGAACATGTTGACTATATTCTGCATATTAAAAGAGTAAATTAAGAAGTTGATATACGAAGTGTTGAATCAAAGTTGCGAGTGAAATTTAGCGAGATGATTGGTGCGGTTTGATGAAGGATTGGATCGGCATGATGGCTATCGATGGCTGAATGGTGGTCATTTATGATGCGCTCGTTGGAAGTCGATGGGTTGCACTGAGCCGATTGGTTAACATGCTGAAATACAAAAGAATGTTAAAAAGTAGATATGGAACCAGTTGCAAAAGAAAAGGGTAGAGCATGTTTACCGATATGGGAGACAATGTATGTTCTGGATCGGCTTGAATATCGCTAACCATGTCTTCGGTCGCCTTGAGTTCTGCTTCAAGTACGTCATCGACAGTAGGCTCTACTTCTTGAATTTGATCGGCAGCAGCCTAGATCGCTTCAGCCATCTCTTCTAAAGCAACAGCTTCATCCATAGCTGCAGCCGATTCAGGATCTACTTCTGGAAGTTCTTCTTCTATAGTTCTAGGGCTAGTATTTTTCTTTTTTTTATGGACAGGATGTGATTGAGGTTTTTTATGGCTATCTGATTTGGCTTGCGAGCAACAATGATGGAGGGGGTGTGTTGGTACCAAGAGTTGATCTAACCAATGCAGGAGATTAATCGATTGGGATCCCACTGAGGCTGACGGTTGGGAGATCGGAGTCAGTAGCCTGAACAAGGAAAAATGAAGGAGTTATGCAAAGTAATGTGCAAAAAAATATGAAGGTGAGAGTATACCTCAGTATGGCTGCAAGATCGGGGTCAAACAATGTTAGGAATTGGGATATGTCAAGATTAAATAAATGTTGCTTCATTTGCCCTACCATCGGGACCATGGCCAATAGCTTGATGCATGGTTATCAAAATCCCCAATAGTGCCAAGGGTTGGCCCCTCCATCATCATCAACCGATCAAATTCAAGGGCACTCACCACCAAACCCCTTGTTTGGATCTTGTCGATAAAGTAGACTTGGCCAAATTCTAGCTGATGAGCGGTGACCGATGGATAATAAAATTCATATGATACCCGGGAGTTGCGTCCGGTTGATATGCCCGTTGGGAGTATTCTTGGAGATATAGTTGATATAAATATTTCCCTTATATCTTCATCAAAATTAATCATATTTGGATCAAAGTTGGAGGGAAGCTCGTAAATACTGGTGTCTTCATAAACACGCTATTCTAGCTTCCTTGGGAAAGCCATGGTAAAAATGATCGAATCAAAATTTGACTCCATCAACCATCAACCAACTCTCGGATAGGCCGATGCTGCTTCACCAAGGGACATGCATGGGTGATAGGTAGGATTGGCTTCTTTCACGTAGTCGTATGAGAACTTGGATGGCTAAAGAGGAGGACTGTTGGCCACTTGAACTATGTAAAGCTTGCGCCAGAGTTGGATAAAGCACCATGGGCCTCCGATATGACCAACGGGGTGACCAACCGATAATTTTGCTGCCACTTGGTGAAGTAGATGATAAGCAATGCCTAAGAGATATTTGCCCAAGGACAATTTTTTCCCATCGACCAGGGCTTCAACGACATGTTGGAGATTTGATGTCTGCCCAAGAGTTGACCTGCGGAAGACAAATTTTTCGAGCCACATGTTGAGAAAAGCCACATGTTCCTGATGAGAGATTAAATCTGTTCTTGCATGTTTGCTAATATAACCAGACCAGCCTCCTATAGCTTTGTTGTCTAATTTGTGAGACATTTCACCCTCATACTAATAAAATTGGCTGATAAAGATATATATAGGCCGGTAAGCATGATCACATCCATTAAAGTTGGTGCCATCGGCCCATGATTGAAGAGGAAGGCATTCAGTGTATCGGACCAAAAATAGCTAGCCGATGCAATGAGGGATTTATCTTTCTCCATTTCTGCCAAGGATAGCTCGATGCATTGTACTATGCCGATATTAGACAAAATCTAGAATTTGGAAGATGACATACGCTGATACCAGTTCCTCCAGCCCGATAGCTTTGAAGGCCAAGATCTGAAACTGAGATGCCAATCCGAGATATGGGGATTGGATTGAGTAAAAGGAATTGTTTTGGTCTTGGCATTGATGAATTCTACTGGATCTTTGTTACCATTGGCCCCAAGTAATAGAATAACAGTTGATCAAGCATGGGGATAGCTATTTGGTTTCTTAGGTGCTACAATAAATAAACAGTAAAAATGAAGAACATGAAGAACACGAGAGGTAAAAATGAGAGAAGACTTAGGTCAAATCTGCATATTGCGATAAAAATCAGAGAAAAGAGGGATTTTGAGGTTTCTTACCACAAGGATTTCAATGGTGGTGGCCATTTCTTGATTCAATGGAGGAAAGTGCTTGTTCAGAGGCATCGCCGGAGACAGGGGAGAGAGAAAGAGAGGAAGAGAGCTTTCCGGCGTGGAGGACGAAGAGATTATGGCAGGGTAGATTGCAGATAAAGACAGAGAGTATTTATACTATTCGGTGCATTAAAAGCTATGTTGGGCTGATTGCCGATGACCTAATGGGCCGTATGAGAGAATTCCAAAGCATGTCTGTCCATACTCGAAATTGAGGGGCATGTGTTAACGGCAAAATTTGGTAATTTTCGTTAGTCAAGACCGAGTCAAGGACGGGGTTCACACCATGATTTTAGTAGATTCGGTTGGCAAGATTATTTGGGAGAAAGGAAAATAAATTTTAATTTCTGTATTGATTTTACAGTTTTAGCCGATCGAAATCATGTTTGAGTCGGAGTTGTAATTGTAGTTTTCTTGTTTAGAGATAGAGTCTGTATTAATCCGATTGTCATAGAGTCGGACTTAGTTTAGCCTATGGTTATAAATATTACACCCAAGGCCTTTCTAAAAAGACAACAGTTCAATAAACAATTTTCGGTACATCGCCACCCTAGTTTTCTAGGTTTCAACGTGTTCTTGTTTTTGAGCTTGGGAGACATCAGTTTCAATCTCCGGCAAGAAAGTAAGTCCTGTCAAACTTGCTTGTATCGATCAAGTTAGTACTTTCTCGGTTCAATCCGATATACTGGTTAGTTTTTCCGTCACCTATATAATATATCAGCTCTTGTGTAGATTACTTTTTCTACGATTGTTTCATTATATCAATCATCTTATATAAATATATCAAATTCTTAAATCTACCAAGCTTGTTATTGTTCTTGCACTGTCTCGGTTATATCCAATTTGTTAAGAACATAGTTTGTTTGTAGATTTAATCCCATATGATATTTTTATATAAGGTTGTATTGGAGTGTTAGCCGATACGTTATCTGTTCATTACCGACAAAATAATTATATTGGCTATTGACCTCGTTTATATAATCTCAAACTTATTTGATCTTTGCTATTAGCAGTTAAATACTATCTTGGTCGGGTCCAATCTATCATAGCTGGTAGTAATAAAGAAAAAAGATGTCTTTGATTGCATAATATCCGATCTTAAGCTGATAGTAATTTTTGTCGGATTTATTCACGTGTTCAGTGTAATTTCATGCATCGGCTAAGTGTTTAGACTATATATCTATCCAGTAATTATCTTTATTTGGTATTAATCTAATACTGTCTCAGTTCAATTTGATCTATTAAGATTAAGAATAGTAAAGATAACTTATTGATAGTTATATTAAACCTAAAATATGTTGATGTATAATTTTAATTGCATATTCTAAGTTATTTTTTATCATAGTCGATTCCGTGTCGAGCATCAGTTAGGTAATACAAAACTTTATCGGCCAATTGGCCATCTAATCTGACGATTTCCTTCTCTATCTTGTTAGTTGCAGAATTAAACTAATTGAAACGCCCTTGAACCCAAATTAATTGGACTTGCACTGAAGTTAAGAAAATCTTCCAGACTGGTCAACACCGGTCAGACCATCCGGATACCTCCGGTCTGAGTGGCCACCCAGTGTTGATGCACATTTCACCGACCGAAAGCACTATTCATCATATTTTCATAAACACTTACCTTTGACAATTGTTCATCCCTAAAATTAAATCAACACCTTGATTTTACATAAACTACTCACTCCGGTTCACTTCGGTTCCGTAAGTCTTGAACATTTTGGACAATGTCATGGTCTTCGAAAATATATATTTGACTATGATTTTCTTTTATGATATGTAAAAAATAAATACATGTTTAATTTTATTAAATTACTTTTTAAGACTAATCTATACACTATGTTCTAATGTCTTCAAACAAATATTTTAAAAATTATTGATAGTTAAAGTTCTAATTGTATGACCTCAACCTTGTCTAAAATGTCAAAAATTATAAAAATTAGTTGGGTTTCCCTAATTATTTCTTTGCACGGACTTTCTGAGGCCAGCTCTTCAAGAAGCAAAAATGCAAACAATTTTACATCATCTGATGAGGTTTAATTTTTTCATAAATAAACAAAGGCACAGAACCTCCATGTACATATTATATTCAGCATTTGTACTCATAGTATAGATATATATAAATTTGAGACAAATTCTTTTGTTTTGCCGTTTATTATTTTCATGTTCTTGCACAGGAAAAGCATCATCATATATCTTCTTCCTCACCAAGAACTAGACATTAAGGATTGGTAGAAATAAGACATGAAGGAGAACAATCCACCCATCTTCTCACAACCCATTACCATGTCACCAGTGGTCCGACGTATTCAGATCCTCGTCTCGTTGGGCTCCCTATGACCGAGTACGACTGCCACTTGTCCTCCTGCTTGGGTCAAGCACTCAAGCAGGAGTCGATGAGGCCATGGCGCCTATGGAGGAGGAGGTGAAAATGACATTGACCGAGGATGACACGAACGGGCTTTCCACCAATGGTGGAAGAGGACATCGGAGATGGGGGCGCTGCCATCAGTGTAGGTAGAATTATTTGGTAGTATCACAGACTTGGTAGGGATGGGGAGAAACATTTTGGAGAAAGAGATAATGTCCAAGACTGTGGCAGCTGGTGATGCACACATCCAGTGGCTGTTGTTCTCATTTTTCCTTTCCCACTGCATCCCGTTCCCTACCAAAACATGACTGATGCTATACTACTATTATGCATTTTTGCTAAACTCGCAAATTGTTCCTTCTTCTCATGATGTATTTCCTTCTTGTGTTCTATAGAGAAAGGCAAGAATGGATGGGGTGGTGTAGGGGCAAGTGTTTTTTTTACATAGAGTGAACTGGTGATATAAGTGAGTACTAGCTAGTAGTAGAGCATTTGTTCTCCAGCATAAATTTCTACCAACACTTTTAATGTATTAAGTGCTGTGCTTATATCATGCAGTGGGGCCGGCCTCTTGTGGTTTGCCTGTGTGGTTGTGTAGATAGGCATATTGTGAACTACTGTGCTACTTTTTCATGTACTTTGCTCTGCCTGGACTTGTTGGTCATGATTTTCTTGTATACTGTCTCTAGTCACAAATCACGGACAACAAGATGGCCTTTAAATGAAACTGATATGCATATATGAGTTTATTAATATACTAACACTTGAAATTTCAAAATTCTAGCTTGATGTTGCTTGAAACAACATAATTCCATGACCTGGCCTTAAAACTTTCAATTTAACTTATGTGGTGTGAAGTGACATGTTTGCATGACAAGGGCATATTGTATTCACAATGATGTGCCATATGCAGCCTTTTACATTTGCTTGTTTCAATAGTGGATGAAAAATCATTCCATTTTTGTATGTCTTTGAAGGTGTTGTATCGTGTAGGATCTTGTTGTAGGTGATATAGTAATTGCCATCTGTGCTTTGAGTTTGTTCCTATTTGAATGAAAAGTTGGACATGCTTAATACACTCCATTTATATCTAATAGCCAAAGAAACTTAGGATCAAATACATGCACATAATAAAATTGTAAAGTCGCTGTGATGGTAATTAGCTACGATAATGTACTAGGATTTATCCTTATAGATGAATGCTATTTAAATATGTAAGATAATTTTATTTAGATTTATATGACCTTAAGTTTCAACTGTCACACATGGTAATGCATGACTTTATTTTAACATTTGAACTACTATAATGTTACAATTTAGTACCAGACACCGCCAACAGTGGCAATGCTACTAGGGGCACTATAGTAGCTAGAGTAGATACCACATATGGATGGCAAGTTTAAAGCCAACAAAGCTTGGGTTTGAGCTTGAGTCTGATCAAAATAGACATCACTGAACTGCTGCAGCTGTAGCTGTTGCACAAATGCCTGAACACTGTTAATGGCCTGGTAGTGAGATTGCTGCGCTATCAGCCTGAGCTGTTGGCAGCACTGCTGCTGCATGACTTGGTTGTTTCTCATTTGAAACGTAGCAGATTGCCAGAAGGGGGTTGCCACTATGCTATACTGCTGCCTTACAAACTCATTGCATGGGCTAAGAACCTGTTGCTGTAGCAGGTGATGCGGTTGTAGCTGATATTGCCTATAACTTTGACTAAGAGCATCAAACTGCGCAGAGGCGCTGCATGCAGCAATGATAAGGAGAGCAAATACAAAAATAATCTTCATTGTTGCAGGATTCTAGTCCTATGCTTTTGCTATAATGTTTGAAATGTGTGAAGGATGAGGAAGGTTTTCATTGTGTCTGTCTATTTATAGATGCTTCCTCATCGGTTGCTTTAGAGTGTTAGTTTTGCTTGGATGCTTTATTATGATCTAAGTGAGTCATGTCATTTGGATGTTCTGTTAGGTGCCCCTAAAAATGTCCTTTGGTATCATCATCAAAGTAACTTTTGTGATTCTCACATATACATGATAGTTAAAAAGAAAGATAATGATACGACTCATCACTCACTTATGCGTCAATGTGATAAGGATTGCAATTTTTTCAAACTAAGTTTGTCATGTTTTGTAATCTATTATTTTGGTAATGCACCACACGTGGAACTTTACGGCTATGTGGATTTATACTCTTTGAATTATATAATTTCAACAAGAACAACAAAATTATAGTGGGTTTAGGCTTTAAAAGAACTCACCAACTTGTTGTACTTGTGGTGAGAGATTGATTTAAGTCATATTTTTATAGACCAAATTTGTATTGTTTTGCAAAAAAAGGATATTAAAGTTCGTGAAACTGATATTTGTTTATGGTTGCATTTTGTTACACTATCGAAGAAACGATTTTCCTGGACAAGGCCCCCAATAGGTTCCAGGCGGGCCATAAGTAGCTGCGCCTGGAAAAACCGGTCCCGAGGGGGCCGGCTATTGGACCGCATGGGATAATGCATTATCCCGTGCGGTCCACTTAAGCGACCACACAGGCTATTATCCCATGCGGTCGCTTAAGTGGCCCGCACGGGATAATGCGATTATCCTGTGCGACCCACATAACAGCCTGCATGGGATAATGGTGCATTATCCCGTGCAGTCCACCTAAGGATCCGTACGAGATAATGCATTTTTCCGTGCGGGCCATTAAGTGGACCGCATGCGATGATGCACCATAAATTCTCCGCCCAACCCGACAGTTGCACATTTATCATGGTGTTTCTTTCTCCAAAAAAGGCTATTATAGGGGGGAAGGTTTTCAACTTAAATTTTTCAATTGGAATCAATACAAAAGGTACATCTCCTCTTCCATTATTGTATCAGGCAAGCAACCCATCATTGGTATTGAAAACATTGAAGACGTGTCCAATTATAATCAATACGACGCCATTTCGTTATTCACAGATCTTCCTACGCGGATAAAACACATTGAGAGTGTCCTCGACGAATCAAAGTTTGCATCCGTGCGGAAGGATGTTAATCCAAAAATTGTAAAACACTAGTTTGTTTTTTGCGTATAGTATGTTTTTGTGAGCGAATGTATCAAACTTATGGTGTTACGAGCGAATGTGTGGTTCTATGTGATGAATTGATATTTCTATGTTGATAAATTGATATTTCTATATGTGATGAATTAATATTTGATGAATTTACATTACAATATGTGATGAATTTACATTGATTAATTTAAATATAATATGTTATTTTTTACAATACTTGATGAATTTACATTACAATATGTGCATTTAAATAAAATATGTAAATTCATCGCGTCGGTCGGCTAGGGCGGTGATTATTGCGTGCGGTTGGCTTAAGGGCCCGGCACTCGGCAAAATTTTGAAAAATTTTCTCCTCCACCCTCCAAATATTCTCTACTATGTAGATACAACATGTAACTCCTAATTATAAAATTTGGTAATTTTTTAATTGGTTTTGCTATATTTCTTTGATTTATTTTATTTTCATGAATTTTTTGCCAAGTCTCACATTTGAACTGCAAGTGATTAAAAAAATGGAATAAAATTAGTGAAAAAATTATATTCATGTTATTTAGATCCGCTTGAGTCATTATCTTGTAAATGATAATAAATTTTGAAATTTTCTTCATGAAACATGATTAGGAACCTATTGACCGAATGATTGTAAAATTATAAAAATAGCAAATGAAGTCTGAAAATAATAAAAATTGTCTGGATGTCATGATATTATATGTCGAGGTTGTGGTAAAAAA
Organism: Oryza australiensis; assembly: GCA_019925245.2. Lineage (NCBI taxonomy): Eukaryota > Viridiplantae > Streptophyta > Magnoliopsida > Poales > Poaceae > Oryza > Oryza australiensis. Next base: position 2,367,459 of record JAIFGZ020000342.1, read on the forward strand.
TTGAGAAGGTTTTGAATATTTTATCAGATACGACGCTCACAAAACCGAAGATTCTCCGAAGAAGATTATAAGTGTTGAGAAGGATTGGTTAGATTTGGAGAGAAAGTGACGGTCGAATTGTTGTTTGATTTCAAAAATTTTTCTATAGGCAATAATTACCATAGATTGATTTATGAAAAAATTTGGTAATTTTTCGAATCAGTTTGATAATTTTTTCATTAATATCCAATTTGTTATAAATTATTGAGGGGGGCGATTATCGCGTGCGGGCGGTTTAAGCGGCCCGCACGGGAAGATATTTTCCCATGCGGGCCGTTAAGCCGCCCGCACGGGAAGATTATTTTTCCGTGCAGGCCGTTAAGCCGTCCGCACGCGATACTCGCCCCTATATATACCCGCGCGCGCCTCCCGAAAATTTCTAAGTCCAGGTGAACGTTCGAACACCGAGCACTCGGCCGCCAAAATTTTCGCTACCGATAACCGCCGCCCAGATCTCCCGCCCTCACCGCACTCCCTCTCTCTCTCTCGCCCTCCGCCCTCACCCCGTCGCTGCCGCCAAACCGCCGGCGCCCTCCACGCCAGATCTAACGCCGCCGCCCTCAACAACGCCGTCACGCTTAACCGACGCCCTCGGCGCCGGCACCCTCACCGCCGCTCGGTGCCGACGCGCCTCACCGCCCGGTGTCGACGCGCCTCAACCGCCCGGCCACCGCCGCCCTCAACGCCACTCGACGCCCTCACCACCGGTGCCGCCACCCTCATCGCCGGTGCCGACGCCCTCATCGCCGCCCGGTGTCGACGCGCCCTCATCGTCGCTCGGTGTCGACGCACCCTCACCGCCCGGTGCCGACGCGCCCTAAACTGCCCGGCCGCCGACGCCCTCAACCGTTCCACCGCCACCCTCAACGCCGCCCGGCGCCGGCCCCTTCACCGCAGGTACCACATGCTCTTGTCGTGCCCTAAATTTGTGAATGAATGGATGAAATTTGTGATTTTTCTGAATGAATGGATGCCCGGCCCTAATTGATTTTTGTGAATATTTTGCTCGATAAATGAATGGATGGATGGTTGAATTGATGAATGAATGGCTATATTGTTTGGTGAATTATTTGTTGGATGGCAAATTTAGGAGGGAATGTTTGGTTGCACGCCAAGTGTTCGATGAAATGCCCACAAGGGCTGCAACATAGTAATAGTAGTAGTTTTATTTTAGAAAACATGGACTGTATAATGTTTAAGGACTGTAAAATGTTTAGAAAATATTTATGGATGGAGATGTAAAATGAATTTTGGAAAATATAATTAAATGTCTTTTCTCGTGCGAAATATATATATATATACATGCATCTTATCAATCGACCGATAATATTACTGAGAGAGAGGAGAGGAGAGAGAGAGGACAAAGAGGAGAGGAGAGAGAGGAGAGGAGAGAGAGGACAGAGAGGAGAGAGAGAGGACAGAGAGGACAATATATATAGCTACAGATCTGTACATAAAATAATAGGCACATAGGAGACCATCTTCCCGTGCGGTCAACTTAATGGACCGCACGGGAAGATAGATTATCACGTGCGGTCTGGTAAAGTGGGTCGCACGGGATAATCGATCTTCCCGTGCGGGCTCTTAAGCCGACCGCACGGGATAATCGATCTTTCCATGCGGTTGGGCCGCCCGCACGCGAAAATGGTCTTTTCCCAGACCTTTTCACGCATGCGGGCAGGCCTTCCATACGGGAAGATGTCTTTCGGCTTGTATTGAAAAATTGTTTCTCCAGTAGTGTTAATATATGATTGTTAGATCATGAGGTTTGTTCAGCTATTACACACTTTCTGAATTGCTACGATTTGGTTTCTGTAGTGTGTTATTCAATAAGAAAACATAAACCAATGCAAAGTTTGAAATCTTAAAGCCAACTTTACAAACTTCTGTAATATTCTGTGCACATCAAACATTCACACATTACATGGGCCATGTTTGGATACTCTAGCTTGGCTAGAGGTTAGAGCTAGTTTCTAACTCTAAATTAGCCCTAAACTAACTCTAGCCAAAGAGATGTTTGGATGCGAGGGCTAGATTGACAATAAATGCACTTTTCCAATCATTTGGCTCATTTAAACCATATGTACAACCGGATTTGGTGTGGCCGGCTCTTGTATGGCCTCCTCCCGCACTCAAATGATACAAACAAATCATATTTACAAATCAAGCATCCAAAACACGATAAATTTAAATTTATCCATACAAATGAGATGTCCCACACAAACATACAAGTCCTCAATCAAGCTTATTTGCATCCCACGTTTTTTAACCTATATAGTAACCAATAAAAGATAGAAACCTTGTGGCATAGAACACTTCTGACGTAGCAGTCTACCAGGCAATCACCAAACTACTTTAAAATGTGAGCTAGAACATAAAGGCTTGGTACCAACATGGTACCAGTACCAGCAAAGCAGATTATACTAAAACAAGATCCCAGAGGAACAAAAAACAAAAAAAATTAAGCTAAACAACAAAAAATACATTTCATAAAACAAAGCATGAGCCAACTCTTCACGGAAGGCATTCATGTTGACATCTTCAACAATAGGTTCATCTTCTGGCCATACTGTTGAAGAAGAACTAGGCAGTGGGTTATAATTTTCATCCGCATCACAGGCATCAAACATCCTATCCGCAATTATGCTTTGTCGAATAAAATTATGAAGAGCCATACAAGCAACTATAATTCTAGTTTGCTTGTCCTCTGGAAATCTTTGCATGTTCAACAAAATTCTAAATTTCATCTTCAACACTCCAAAAGATCGCTCTATGACATTCCTAACTTTGGCATGTGCATGGTTGAAGGTTTCTTTCATACCTTGTGGAGGACGGTTTTGCCATTGCTCCACATGGTACCTTGTACACCTGAATGGTGAGAGGTAGCCCGGCCGGTTTGGGTACCCCGCATCAACCACATAATACTTCCCTACATATTTTGAAAAGGCACACAATGATACTTAGATGGACAAGTGTAATTGGAAAAAAATTATTGCAAGAGAGTTCAAGTAGCAAACCTGGTGGTGGATGTGGAAATTTGTGATGATGAGTAGTCATGGCATCTTTGAAAACTCGCATGTCATGTGCTAAACCAGGCCATCCCGACAACACAAAGGTAAATATCATGTCAAAATTGCAAACAGCAAGCACATTCTGACTGGTTTCGTTGTGCCTGTTCAAGTATGGAACCCTCTTGCTATTAGGCACCACAACCTTCACATGTGTCCCATCTATAGCTCCTATGCAGTCGTTAAAGTGTGGCCAAAATACTGGATTTTCCAAGTTTGGGTGCACCTCTGAAAATGTTGGGTCCGGGGGTACAATGATGTCATGTGCTAACCTAAGGAGGCATGTCAATACTCGGTTAAATGTCCTGCTCACTGTCTCCATAGACCTCCTAAAACGGTTCTCAGCTTGTCTAACTGGCTGTGATGAACCAACAACCCATAAAAACATAGCAAGAGCCTCTACAGATGTCATTTTTGTAGTGGACTTCAACCCATATGACTAGACCAAAGTATTATGTTGCCTGTTAAATAGAGGTCTCTCAACCCTAAACATGTTGTAGCATTGGGTATCTCGGGCTAGTGTTTGCTGCACCCTTTCCAAACCAGAATCTCCAGTGACCCTCCTAGGTAGTTTCACAAAGTAGTTATCAGAGTACATACCCAAGATAGGAACCAACTTCACGATCAAATTCTAGGACTGCACCAAATTGTTGCGGCACATGGAAATAATCTCATCCTCACTTGAGCTACCTCCATCTTCTTGTTCCTGATTCATGGGGCCATGATCTTCTTCCTGCTTGAAGCAATGGAATCAAATGAAATTAAACTCCAAGTTCATTAGGTTCAACACATAGCATAAAACATTCATCACTCCACACAATATAGTTCAACACCTCACACACAGATAATAGGTTCAACACACAGATAAAGGTCCAACATCATAACACACACATGCAACTAAGTTCCCAATCCATCCTAAGTACTCCAAATTGTTGTCCGTGCACCATTTCTGGAAGTAACCAAGCCTCAGCTTCGGAGTTAGTTCGCCACAGAATAACTCCCTTTGGTACTGAGATTCAAACATCTTCGACATAGCAAAGACAGAGTTCACGGTTTTCTCAACGCTCAAATGCCAGCTCCTGACACCTCTTGACACAAAATGCAGCCTTGTCACTTGCACGTTTCTGTATTTCCTTAGTGTTCGCTGTGAGAGACTCTTTGAAGGTATTAGCTATGTCCTTACAAATCTTCACCATTGTGCACTTGCTCTTCTTCACAGGACTAGTCAAAGTGCTCGAAGTGCTTAATGACCTCTTGCCCTTCTGGCTTCTCTGGTTGCTTCTACTTGTAGGTGTTGCTTCAAACTCCTCCTCTTCCTCTTCTGCACCTTCATCTTGCCCCTGATTCTCACCATAATCATCTCCAGGCACAAAGGCTATGTTTCCATCCACAGTGATCCCTCTGAAAAGTTCATCTAGCAAGTCCTCGTTTCCTGGAGGACCAAACTGCAGCCTCTTTAGATATGGTTTTTTCTGCAGCAAAGGATTACATCACAAAATAATCAGAAACTAGTTAAAATATGAGAGAACAATACACAATTTCGATGCAATAGTGTACCTCTGTGTGTGTTATCCAGAAGTCAGAATCTGCATCAATGGTTCCATCGGGTAACCTCCCCAACCCTGTGTGTGTTTGCGTGTACCTCCAGAAAGAGTGGGTGTTTTTGAGCATACCTATTTGGTTCTTGACCTGTCCACGGGTGTACACCAACCCCCTTCTAGCAAGTAAGCCGTCGACAATGGCTTGGTACCCTTCACCACTCATTTGTGCACCATTGTACGTTCCTGCTCTACGTTGCTCTATGCACAATTCTAACAAACAAGCATTATTTGCATCATTCCATTGAGCTGGACTGCCATGGCTCACCGGGTGACCGGCGAAGCTCGCTAACTCCTCCACATTGTCCTCCATTACTTCATCCTCATTGTCGAAGGGACCGACTGAGCCGGGTGCTTGCCCACGGCCGGTAGTCCTTGGTAGCCTCGGTGCTCGAGAACGGGACGCTTGCCCATGGCCAGCACTCCTCGATGCCATGTTCTGCCGCTGCACTTGGCGGACGGGTGCTACGGAGGCCGAGTTGGCGCGCTGTCGAACGACGCCACCTGCCCCCGACGACCCACCAGGGAGGACAGTACTATTGCCTCTTCCCTGACCGGCTGCGGCCGACGATGACCCGCCAAAGTGCAGCTGTCGGGCGAAGGGTGGCGCCTCTCCCCCTCCGGCACGCGGTGGGCGATAGGGAGGGAGCCCGGAGCCCATGACGCGGCCATGGTGGAGCGCGGCGTCGTCGTCCTGGAGGAGCGATCCGTACAGGCCAAGCCCCGGGAAACCCTCCGCCACCGGCACTTGCGAGTTGAGGTCCAAACCGGCGCGGGCAGCGGAACCGTGGGCAGGGCCGTTCGTCGACGACTGCGAGCCCCACGCGTTCAAGTCGAAGCCGTCTCCGTCCATCCTGACCTTTCCATGAGTTTTGGTTAGTAACGCAAACACTGTTAGTGAAAAAGAAAGGCACCAATTGCTTGAACAGAGATAACTGGGAAGGTACAGATTAATCGGAATTCAGGGTTCTTTTTTTTATAGAAGAACTCTACAAAAATGAAGATGGCAATCCGAATAAAATTTTAATTGTTGACCTCCCCGTGTACTGACTGGCAAGCAAACTGAAGAAACATGAACCTGTATAGAAATGTCAAAGCAATGGATTAGCTACTGTCCTCCCTGTAGCTAGTGTCCTTACATTGGTGCTCTTAACAATAATCATATAGGTCTCACAAATAATAACCTATTTGGATGTCAGTACTCTGTTAGCTGATAAGATTGCCTAGTGAATCCTGTGTGTGCTGTGGGAGTTTGGTCTGAATAATTCAGAGTACAACGATCTTTCTTCTGTAATTCTACCATCAGTTTATAGTGAACTGAAACTTGAAAGCAACCCCCCTATACATGTTCAGTTACGAAACAAACAACTGCCATGCTCAGTACTTAAGCACATTGCCTGACAACAGATTTTTTTATTCATTCATTACTAAATCATTACATGGCACAAGAAAACATCAGAGACAGGTTCAGGTTCAACATAACTTCACTACATGACACACAAGAAAACATCAGAGACAGGAGTAACATAAGTACCAAACACACCATTCCAATTTCTATATTCTACAACCTACAGAACCTCACTAATCAGTACTACCTCTACACAAACCCAACAAAGGACTCAATAATTTTATTTTTTTCAAAAAGATTGAAGTTACGGGGGCATCAATCAAATAGCCAAACAACTTTAGATTAGGGGTTGGGTGCTCCGCTTCGCAGTCCCACAGCGTGAAGTGAAAGAGGAGGTACGGGAACATCTACCTGCCGGATGCGGATGCTGGCTGCCGTCGATGATACCGACTAACACCTCAGTCCTCAGCGCCTGGCGTAGGGCGGCGCCGACGCGCGCAGCGGCGTAGCGCGGCCTAACCTCGGCACGCGGAGCAGCGGAACGCGTCCCGGCGGCGGCGCGCGCACCGGTGGAGCACGGACCGGCGACGGTGTGTGGACTGGTGGAGCGCAACCCGGCGGCAGCGCGAGGACCGATGGAATGCGAGCGCAGAGCGAGTAGGAGGCGGTCGGTCGCCGGCCTCCGAGCGACCGAGGATGGGATCCGGTGCGGTTCCCTGTGCGGGATAAAGTGATTTTTCCATAGGCCCCATCTGAATTAGCCCAAATAATCTCCTCTTGGAGGGGATAGTTTTTTAGATGGGTTAGATGCAACTAGCCCTAATCTAACCCTCATGTTTGGATCCTTTAGGACTATTTGGGGCCCAAATAGCCAAATGTAACTCTAACCTGGCATCCAAATAGGGCCATGGTACGGCTCTTCCACCATACAAAAGAAACTCTTGATCCACTAAAGAGTTATGTGTTGCAACATGCATGCATGACATGTCATGCTCATTACTACATTAAATTTTTCCAAGAGAAAATATGGTTCGATCGATGTCCAAGTGGATACCCTCCGTTTAGTCTTAAACAAAGATTTGATGAGGCCCCATCTCAAACCTTAATTCAAAAGAGTATTGTTTGAATGTACTATCTAATTAAAAAAATATTTTTAAAGGAGTAATTGCTCTATGGTCTAGCTATAGGACCTAAGTATCTACACATGCATGTGATGGAAGTGCCAATGTAAACACTCTGACCGTAGCAACCATGACATGTAAAGTGAAATCATTGACTAATGCAGATTTTTGTGGTTGATTCATCCTCTTAACAAAGTGTCAGGAAACCTTGTTATCTACACATTACAAAATCTTGTTTTCTAGGACATATCTAGACAAATATTTAACATGTGTAAAGTGAGTTATAACTGATATAACTTATTATAATTTCTAACAAACAAATGAGATATGTAAATTGCCTTTACGATGACATCTCCAACACTACAACAAAAATTAGATAGTCCATGATGAAATCTTATGACAATCAAGTAGAATGCAATTGATCTATGACCTTTCTCCCAGAAAACATTATAAAGATTAGCTTGGGTTGATTTTAAAGATGAATAAGAAAATATTTCAAATGTCAGAAAGCCAAACAAAAATACTATAGAGGTGACATTTTTTGTAAGAGTTTGGCAAGCACACAACGAGAGTATTTTTTTTGTCATATCACTATTATGATGGTCCACATGTAAGCATGAAGCAAAAAGTAAGGTAGCAAATAAAAATGAAAATAATCCCTTGCCAAGATCGAACGAAGGATGATTGTATGGTGAGGGTCATCAACGCTACCACTAAAGCTAAGAAGGCCTAACTAGTGACAGGCAAGCGAGAGCAACTGGAACACCCCATGTATCCACATACCCGGAATGCCACACAACACACAGTCAAAATCTCCCATGCATTTATATGACAGACATACATGAACATGATACTACAAGCAATCTCCAGGAAAAATCACATGAACTATCATGACAGGAGAAAACAACTATGATAAAGCCAAGCACGATGTGAGCTATTCTAATTTTATAAAACTAAGGTTAATTAAATGTGTGCATATATATAGAGATGTTGGGTGCTACTTCTGCCCAATACATGTCGATATCACTTTGTACCTAAAAACCAAATAAAACAAAGGCTGAGTATAAAATACTCAGAAGCATAATATGGAGCTATATATAAAACATCCCTAATAAACCCTAATTAACTCCAATCCTAACTAAACGCTGGAGGGCATTCGTAGTGCGGTCTTTGATCAGTGCAGGTGAGCGATGGAGGGACGCTATCATCCATCCATGGATCAACTTGAACGCCTTTGGCATCAAGCAAACAATCGAGCGTCAGGTAGTGTTTGGACATTTACATCAAGATCAAGAGGAGGAAAGCCAAGCGGTGTTGTTACACCTACACGACACAAAAGGAAGCTTGATATCATTGGCTATCTACTGCTTCCAGCTCCACCCCGACTCAAGAACAGAAGCAGAAAAGAAGAATGTATCTGTTGCCAACAAAATTTGCCGGTGAAGGGCAACACACGTTGTTCTTAACTTCCTGGTATGCTATTGTGTGAATCTAGCAAATTAGCCAAAAATTGACGCAATGTGACACCTTGCGCTGGACTTGTGCCTAGTTATTTGTATGCCAGAAGATAAACCAAAACTCTGATCTCCACTCATGAATGTATGTCACCTAGTAGAAGCATATACGCATGCTGCAAGTTCTTTACTTCCAAAAACTTGTTAATAATTCGATCAACCATCCAAAAGTCTTCAATTAATTAGAAGAATATATATAATCATTCGCCAATCTATATCAAAATTACATAACCGACTTAAAACTATCGGCTATCAATTCTTAGCATCAATAACTTTTCTATGGCTGTCAACAATGCTAGTCAGTACCCAATTCTGCATTAGAATTAGGTTGATCATGTTTGGGCTAAGTCCCTCATGTTATAGATTAGAAATTTACAGCTCTCACTACTGGAGAAACCATCATTGATTGAAATGGTAAAAACCACAGTAGTCTCGGTTTGAGTTACACCCGGGACTAGAGATGATCTCTAGTCTCGGTTTAAAAAGTCTACGAATTTCTAGGAACATTAGTCTCGGTTCGTGTCACGAACCGGGACTAAAGATCACCTCTAGTCCCGGTTCAAATGTTGTCAGAGCCTGTCAGAGCGACTGGCACCTTTAGTCTCGGTTGGTAACACCAACCGGAACTAGAGATGCTATTTTTAGTCCCGGTTGGTGCTACCAACTGGGACTAAAGATGTCTGGCGCTCTGACAGTCTCTGACAGCCTCTGACACCATCTTTAATCCCGGTTGATAACACCAACCGGGACTAGAGATGCTATTTTTGTCCCGGTTGGTAACATCAACCGGGACAAAAATGAATGTGCTTATTTTTTAACTGAACTTAATAAAACTATATAAATTTTGCTACATGATTCAAATGGCCAAAAATTAATTTAAGGGGATCTGTAATTTCAAAAAGTGTGGTGTTATGTGGAGGTGGATGATTGAAGATAGAAGGAAGCTTTAATTTTGTTATTACATATCATCATATTGTTATTAACTAATGATTCTCAATATACAAAATCTGTTGTAAAATTATTTTGTGGATTTTGAAGATGTATTTGATATGTGGAGAAAAAAATAAAAAAAACATTTGGGATATGTATTGTTCATTTGCTATTTGTGAATGTGATATTTGATTTCAATATCTGTGATGATTTTAGGATTTTGACAAGAAAAAAAACAAAAGAATCTGAGGGCAGTGGGCTGGAGAAAGGGCAAATTAAAAAAAATTAAAAAATCTTTAGTCTTGGTTGGTGGCTTCAACCGGGACTAAACATTCATCTCTAGTCCCGGTTATTTAACCGGGACTAGAGATCGCCTATCTCTAGTTCCGGATTCGTAGTTCCGGTTTGATAACCGGGACTACTGAGGGTTACGAACCGGGACAGTTGTGGTTTTCTCCGGTAGTGTCTCACACATTCAAGCAAGACAGACCTTGTTCTTGTGGTGCTCATTATCTCTTGCTGCGTGGATAGTGAACTTTGTTGGCTGCCTCTTTGGCTCTTTGGCGGTCACACATTGGAAACAATATAACTGGTTGTTGAGCTCAGTTCAACCTTTGTATAACTGTGGAGATTATGGCAATCGGGTATCTACATGGCAAGCTTATCCGATTGGAGGTAGGAATAGATTGCGCCTGCCATATCTGTAAACCAAACATGACTTGGGTGTTACGTTGCCGATTGAGATAAGACAACGGCCTATAGTCACGGTTTGGTAAGATTGAGGAAACCAACTTAGAGTAAGATAGAGTTTCCGATCTGTAAACCCGCCTTCCAAGACTATATAAGGGGGGTAAGGGGCGTCCCTTGAGGGATATCGGATTTCATAAGCAAGAGCTTTAGACATCAGAAGTTAGATCGACTTTTAGCTTTTAGCCTTAGATCTTGAGATCAATAAAGACACTCGACGGATCGAATCCACCGAAACAGGAGTAGGGTATTACCTCACGAGAGGGCCTGAACTTGTCTAAATCTCCTTCTCCAATCTAACCCATTGTGCTTGGCGATCTTGACTGCACCCCCAAATTTCTATTGCCAAAACCAAGTTTCGACAGTTGGCGCGCCAGGTAGGGGCCCGCGCGTCAAGACTTCTTCAACAATCTCGCCGACAAGCGTGATGGGATCTCCTTCAGGATTCGACGACCTCGCCGCCAACAACTTCGACAAGTTCTCCTCCTTCGACTCGGATTCGAACCAGTCGAAAGGAGAGACCCACTCGGCACCGTTCAGCCTCCCGAATAGCGCCAAGATCTTCGACGACATCTTGAAGTCCAAGATGCAATCCACCCTCTCCAACGAAGGACTTCACTCGGCACCGTTCGGATTACCGAACACCGCCGAAATCTGCACCGATCTCCTCGTCTCCCCAACAGAGACGATCTACTCGGAAGAAGACCTCTCGGCGCCGTTTGGATTACCAAACGCCGCTGAGATCTATGGCAAACTCCTCTCCCCCGAGTCGAGGTCGACCCACTCGAAGGAGCCCGCATCACCAAGCTCTGACTCGGACTGGAACGATCCAGACCCGGGCTACCCTGGATCGAGGGAGATCGCTGTCATCCTCCAGCCGTTCGGCTCATGCTCATCTTCGGAGCTCAATGAATATCTCAGCTCCGCCGGCTTTGACGACCTCTATGGCATCCCCTCAGACGAAGCCGACGACTCCGACTGCCACAAGGACTATGAGCCGAAGTGCTTCGATGTCCTCATGGCTGAGCCGGACGAGTCCGACTCAGCCATGGGCCCACAGGCTTGCAGAGGAAGAGCGAGCCAAGATCGAGCAAGAGCGCAAGCTGGCTGAAGAAGAGAAGAAACACATGGAAGAGGCCGACAAGAGAAAGCAAGATCTACGCGCAGCCGGACGATCCGCTCAGGAGGCTATCCTTCAAACGCGGGTCCGCAACACCAATATCTTCCAGACGCCACAGCAGAACGCTGTTGCCGCACTCACACTCTTGGACACCGTCATGGAGACGGCGCCCCCCGACGTGACTCCAATACTTGACAAAATCAAGACCATCGTCGCAGCCACTGTCAACGGTCATCCCTCCACCTCGGCACGAAGGCCGACTGAGTCCGTGGCCGAAACGCCCGACAAAAGCCGACTTCCGCCTCTAAGGTCAGGAGACTACAAGAGGCCCGAGCCAGACCGATCGACGACTAGGCCAAGAGGCCCACGCCACGAATCCACACAGAAGCGGCAGGAGCAAACGACCGACTCCCGCGACAAACGACATGGACGTCCACCCGTCCACCACCGCGTCCGCCGCAACAACAGCTCCAGCTACCCAACCAGCCAACCGAAGACCCCGCCGAGTGATCTACGGGAAGTCCTCGATCGCCGCTACCAGGAGCGAGATCGACGCACTCGGGAAGATCGGAGGGGATCACCCGATAGCGGCGACGACGAAGTGCCGGCTTTCACTGGGAGCTTCGCGAGTGCACCGGCCGAATGGATTCAAGCCAACAGGGAATAGAGAAGTATGACGGCAAGACCGACCCCAGTCGTGGCTTACCGTGTATACCTCGCCATCCGCGCAGCAGGCGGCGACAACAAGGCTATGGCCAATTACCTGCCCGTGGCCCTCGCCAACTCAGCCAGGAACTGGCTCACGAGCCTGCCAAGAGGCTCAATCGGCTCGTGGAGCGAGCTGAGGGACCACTTCATCGCCAACTTCCAGGGCACCTTCGAGAGGCCCGGCACCCACTTCGACTTGTACAACGTCATCCAGAAGCCGGACGAGCCTCTGAAGGATTACATTCGGCGCTTCTCCGAAAAGCGCAACAAGATCCCCAACATCACCGATGACATCATCATCGCCGCCTTCCGTAAGGGAGTCCGTGATGAGTCGTAATCGGGAAGTTCGGGCGCAAGCCACCGAAGACGGTGAAACAGATGTTCGAGACGGCCAACTCCTACGCCAAATCCAACGATGCCATCAAGGCGGCTCGTCAAGACCGGCCCGACGAAGGGAAGACAAGCGGGCGGGAGGAAGCCGGAATCCTAAGAAGGATAACGGCAACGGCAACAACCGGGCCAAAAGACCGCAAGCGCCAATCCGAGGATCCGGTTGCCGCAACCTCCAATTCTCAACACCTCCCCCGAGTCGCCGCCTACGACGCCATCATGAATGCTCAATGCACTCATCATCCCAATCACAAGCACGCGGCTAAGGACTGCTTCATCTACAAACAGTTCGCCGAGCAGTACGCGGCGCAACTCAACAAGAAGCCGACTGATGAGGCTGGTCCATCGGGCGCCAAGAAAAACAACGCGGCTGAGAATGCCGAACCTTTCCAAGACCCTGTGGGAGAGCTCAATCACATCTTCGGAGGGCCGCTAGCCTATGAATCCAAGAGAAAACAGAAGCTAACCGACCGAGAGGTCAACGCGGCTCAACCCGAAGTCCCTCAGTACCTGCGATGGTCGGAAGTGGCCATCACTTTTGACCGCTCGGATCACCCCAACCTAATGGTTCACCCGGGGCGCTATCCACTTGTCCTGGACCCCGTGGTCCGCAACATCAGACTCAAGCGCATCTTCATCGATGGTGGCAGCGCCCTCAATATCCTGTTCGCCAGATCCCGAGGGCCAAATTGAAGGCAAGTTCAGCCCCCTTCCATGGAGTCATCCCGGGGCTATCATCTACACCACTTGGGCACATCGCCCTCCCGGTCACCTTCGGGGCTCGAGAGAACTTCCGAATGGAGAACGTCACTTTCGAGGTGGCCGACTTCGAAACGGCCTACCACGCCATCATCGGAAGGCCCGCGCTTGCCAAATTCATGGCGATCCCACATTACACCTACCTCTGCATGAAGATGCCGGGTCCCCACGGCGTCATCACTCTTCGCAGCGATGTGAAGCAAGCCTTCACCTGCGACAAGGAGAGCTGCGACATGGCCCAATCTCGCGAGAGATTGTGCGGCCAGCAAGAAATCCGATTGGCTGCATCGACTTCGGCAGAGGACGAAGTCCCCGTGAAGAAGATAGCCAAATCGGATCCGCGACGCCAAGACCAAGAAAATCTCCCTTGATCCATCGGATCCTCAAAACCGCCGTAATCGGCGCCGAACTAGATCCCAAATAGAAAAGCGCGCTCGTCACCTTCCTCCAAAATAATAAAGATGTTTTTGCTTGGAAACCATCCGATATGCCCGGAATTCCTAGGGAGGTGCTCGAGCACTCTTTGCACGTCAAAGATGACGCCAAACCGATAAAACAACGATTACGCAGATTCGCGCAGGATCAAAAAGACGCCATCAAGGAAGAGCTCACAAAGCTCTTGGCTGCCGGCTTTATCAAAGAAGTCCTACATCCCAACTGGTTAGCCAACCCAGTCCTGGTCCGCAAGAAGACGGGGCAATGGCGCATGTGCGTTGACTATACCGACCTCAACAAAGCCTGTCCCAAAGATCCATTCGGGCTGCCTCGCATTGACCAAGTCGTAGATTCAACACCATGCCAACTCCCGAGCTTTACGGATTGTTACTCGGGCTACCACGGATCGGTTTGAAAGAATCCACCGCTGAAGACATTGTTTATCACGCCGTTTGGAGCCTACTGCTACATCACCATGCCTTTCGGCCTGAAGAACGCCGGCCCCACATACCAACGCATGATCTAGAGATGTTTTCAGACGCAGATCGGCAAGAACGTAGAAGCTTATGTCGACGATGTCGTCATCAAGACCAAGCAGAAAGAAGACCTGATCGCTGACTTAGAAGAAACCTTTGCAAACATCCGGGCCTTCAGAATGAAGTTGAACCCGGAGAAGTGCACTTTCGGCGTCCCATCAGGCAAACTGCTCGGCTTTATGGTGTCACATCGCGGCATTGAAGCCAATCCAGAGAAGATCAATGCTATCTTGAACATGAAGCCCCCGAGTAACCAGAAGGATGTCCAGAAGCTCACTGGCTGCATGGCGGCGCTAAGCCGATTCATCTCTCGACTCGGCGAACGAGGCATGCCCTTCTTCAGACTGCTAAAGAAAACGGACGACTTCCAATGGACCACGGAAGCCCACAAGGCCTTTGAAGATTTTAAAGAATTTCTTACGACGCCGCCCGTCCTAGCCTCACTTCAGCCCCAGGAACCCTTGCTGCTGTACGTTTCAGCCACTCACCAAGTGGTTAGTATGGTCCTCGTGGTCGAGCGTGAAGAAGAAGGACGGGCCCAAAAGATTCGGAGGCCGATCTACTTTGTTAGCGAAGTATTGGCAGGAGCCAAAATTCGCTACCCTCGGGTACAAAAACTGCTATATGGTGTTCTGATAACCGCGAGGAAGCTGGCACACTATTTTCAGGGTCACTCGGTCACCGTCGTCACCTCCTTTCCACTCGGCGATGTCATCCACAACCGAGAGGCAACTGGGTGCATTGCTAAGTGGGCTCTGGAGCTGATGCCACTGGACTTGACTTTTAAGGCGAGTACGTCCATAACGTCACAAGCCCTGGCGGATTTCCTGCCCGAGTGGACCGAGCAACAAGAAGATGTACCTCGGGAAGACCTCCAACACTGGACCATGCACTTCGACGGATCCAAGAGGATCACCGGCTTGGGAGCAGGAGTTGTGCTGATCTCCCCGACTGGGGAAAGACTAAGATACATCCTCCACCTCCACTTCTCCGCCTCACATAACGTCGCCGAGTACGAAGCCCTGCTACATGGACTGCGGCTCGCAGTTTCACTCGGGGTACGTCGGCTCATTGTGAAAGGGGACTCCCAGCTGGTCGTCAACCAAGTAATGAAGGACTGGTCCTGTCTAAACGACACCATGGAGGCCTATCGACAAGAGGTCCGCAAACTTGAAGACAAGTTTGACGGACTCGAACTGTCACATGTCTTGAGACACAACAACGAAGCAGCTGACGAGTTGGTACAGTTCGGGTCCAAGCACGAAGCCGCCCCAACTGACGTCTTTGTCGAACATCTCTATGAGCCAACCGTTGCGGCAAAGCCAACCCTCGACAAACAGGCTGCAAAAGAAGTCACCATGATTGATGCCGACTGGAGGACGCCACTCATCAAATTCTTAACTCAGCAAGAGCTGCCGGAAGACCGGGATGAGGCAGAGCGTGTCCGACGTCGTTGCCAAACTTATGTCATGGTTGACTCCGAATTATACAAGAGAAGCCCCTCCGGAATCCTAATGAGATGCATTACACCCGATGAAGGGAGACAGCTGCTCCAAGACATCCACTCGGGCATATGCGGAAGCCACGCGGCAGCACGCACCTTGGTAGGCAAGGCCTACAGACAGGGTTTTTTCTGGCTTACCGCGGTCTCCGACACGAACAAAGTGGTACGAACCTGTGAAGGCTGCCAATTTTTCGCCCGACAGAGCCACGTCCCAGCCCAGGAGCTACAAACAATCCCACTATCCTGACCGTTCGCGGTATGGGGCTTAGACATGGTCGGCCCCTTTAAGAAAGCTCCAGGAGGATTTACACACCTATTCATCGCCATCGACAAGTTCTCCAAGTGGATTGAAGCCAAGCCGGTTGCCACAATTACTGCTGACAAGGCACGAGATTTCTTCCTCAACATTGTGCACCGCTTCGGCATCCCAAACAGGATCATAACCGATAACGGGACTCAATTCACGGGAGGCATCTTCAAGGAATTCTGCGAAGACTTTGGAATCAAGATCTGTTATTCGTCGGTCGCACATCCCAAAAGCAACGGACAAGTCGAACGGGCCAACGGCATGGTCCTTCAAGGCATCAAGGCCCGCGTGTTCGATCGTCTAAGCCCTTACGCAGCAAGTGGGTTCAAGAGCTTCCCTCGGTTCTATGGTCTCTGCGGACCACACCCAGTCGGGCTACCGGCCAAACTCCTTTCTTTCTGGTCTACGACGCAGAAGCCATGTTGCCAAATGAGATGGAGTATGAATCCCTCCGAGTCCGCAGCTTCAACAATGAACTCTATGACCCCGACCGAGTGGACGACCTCACCCGACTGGAAGAGGCCCGAGAGGCAGCCCTCATCCAGTCGGCGAAATATCTTCAAGGGCTCAGACGATACCACAGTCGCAACGTTCGAGCACGAGCTTTCATCGTTGGTGACTTGGTTATGCGCAAGATTCAAACCACCAAAGACCGTCACAAGTTATCCCCCTTATGGGAAGGACCATACATAATCGCCGAGGTGACTCGGCCCGGTGCGTACCGACTAAAGCGTGAAGACGGATCTATGGTGGAGAACTCCTGGAACATCGAGCATCTTCTACGATTTTATGCTTAAATTGACTAAAGTTTCATGTTTCTCTTGACTGCCAACCTCACGCAAGATGACTTCTTGAGTTAGCGATGTGTACATATGTCAATAAAGCATAGTTTTCCTCATCAACTTTTGTGCATGATTTGGTTAATCATTGTTTAATGTTCCTCAATTCGAGTTCAATGTTTAAAGACTGAGAGTTTTCTGATGGCCTAATCGAGCCTAGGCTCGGTGACAGTCGGACGAAAATTACTTAAGAAATTTCACATAAAAACTCGGATCAGGGCATTAACATAAATAAACTAAATATTCACAAGCCTACATCAGAGTGCCATAATCATACAATGTTTACAAGACAATGTTCATGAGACAGATTAAAGCCGAAAGTTGTTCACTACATCGATAGCAATCTTCTTCGCCGACTCCTGCGCTTCACTAAGCATGTCCAGGGCCTGCTCATCTGAGGTCCCGTCGGCGAAGCCCTCCCCGACCGAGTTGACATCCACTCGGGGGTAGAGAGACCTGGTCTGCGCAAGAGCCAGACCAGCCCCCATGGTGGCAGCCTCGGTGATGTTCGCCAAGTATTGGTCGGGAGCTCACCGCAGCTTGTCAAAGATTTCGACCGGGTCCAGTGAGCTGGTCCCGACTCCATTGTGAAACAAGGATAGCAAGATGGGCGTTGCTGAGTTGGCAACCTCTTCCCGGACCTCTCCGACTCGTTTGACCTTCTCAAGAAGCACGTCGTATTGAGCTCGGGTCTTGACTTTATAAGCTGCCAAAAGAATCTCATCACGCAAAGTACTCGAAAATAAAGCAGCACAAAGAATGTTACTTTGAAGAAGCTTACCTTCGAACTCGGCCTCCAACTCGGTCTTGTCGAGGCTGACTGCCTCCAGCTAGACCTGGAGCGAGTGGACCTCCGACAAATTTTCTACAAACACAGAAGGCTATTAGCGACCGAGATCAGTACAAAACCCATAAAGAAACTGGGAAGATTGGACTTACTCCCGACTGAACCGCGGAGGTCGAGGTTCTCCTCCCGGAGTTCGGCTATCTCCTTCCTCAGAGCCGCCTCCCTCGATGCGGCCTCCTCCCGGGTGGTCTTTAACTTCCGCTGGACGTCCTCCAGGGAGTTCAGATGAGGAACCAGCTTCTCCAGCACCTCAGACTTGGCCATGGATCGACAATACTCCTTCTGCACGCAAGATCCGAAGAATGACCGACTGGAAAGAAATGATGATACAAGATAGAGAAAAGATCTAGGCTTACGTTGAGTAGCCGAGTTGCCTCATTTAGGCTGTTGACAAGGGCATCCCTTTCCTCGCTTTCGGCTTGCTTGTCCAAGATGATGCCCTGCCTCTGGCCTTCTGAGTCTCGCCACTCGATTCTAATCGGGGGAACCCAGGATTCAGAAGACTGTAACTTGGGGATTTCCTCCACTGTGGCTGGCAGATTAAGAAGAACAGATGAAGACGCGAAAGATTTAAACTAAAGAGTAAAGACGAGACTTTGATTCAAGACTTACCGACTTCAGTGGCTGCACTCTTGGGTGGGAGCAGCCCGCCTGGCCTCCTTCGGCTTTTCGCCGACCGGTCCTCGGTTGGGGCTCTCGAGCCGCAGCTGAGGTTTCCCGCAGCCGACCGGCTCCCGGTCGGGACGTCCGGCGGCGGTCGGGGCTCCTCCCTCGGGATATCCTTCTTCGGAGGCGAGGGCTTTCTGCCCGGAGCACTTCCACTTGGGAGAGGGCTCCGGGGCCTTTGTTCCGCAGGCTTAGGTGCCTCGGGCGCAGAAGATGGAGTAGGCCCCTCACCCTTCTCGGCAGGATCTATGTCCTGGGGCTTCCTGCAACAACGAATGCAGTTAGAATGAAGACAAAGAAAATTTTCAACAAAAAGATCGGACTTCAGTCATGAAGCATACCTGGATGACCGGCGGATCTTCGGCGCCGCCTTCGGCGATGGCCTTGGAGGAGGAGTCTCGACTGGAGGAGCCGGGACGTCATCGTCCGAGTCGTGAATTATGAGCCTCCTCTTGCTCGCCCGCTTGTTGGTGTCCTCACTCGGCGCCGCTCGTTTTCCGACTGGGTCACTTTGGATCTTCACCCCACCAGTCGGCTTCTTGGCAGGGCGAAGCGGCACGTCATCATGAGGCACCTTGTACGGCTTTGAAACTATGGAAGCATTTTCCTGCAAGAGAAAATCCTCACAATATTAAGAGGTATGACACCAAGGTTGTAAGACAACACAAAGAAGTCAGTCGGCTTACCGGAGGAGGAGGCCGATGGATGTTGAAGGGAAGAACCGGCAGAATGAGGGCGCGCTCGACTGCAATTCCAGTCGAGAAGATCTTGTACATCCGGATCTTCAGGATCTCGTAACTGAGGGGGTCTTGATCTTCCCGATTGGGGTCCTTCCCGCCTTCGTACTCGAAAGCTGGCTTCGACCGCTCTTTGATTGGAGCCAGTCGGCACCTGATGAAGTGCCGAGTGATCTGCTCACCACGAAGACCTTTCTGCTTCATCGCCAGGATCTTCGCTAGCAGCTTGTTGGCCTCATCCCAATCTTGAGCTACTGGTACAGTGCTCCAAGTATGCTTGGGTACAGGGGGAAGGCCGACAAAGGCTGGAAGGCTGGGTTCGAGATTGTTGATATAGAACCAGCCCACGTTTCATCCCTTATTGGAAGATTTCAAAGGGAGAGAGAAGTACTCCTTACGGAGGGATCCGCGGAGTTGGAAGCCTGCCCCGCCAACAACGCATGGGTGGTCCTTATTCGGATGTGGTTTGAGGTAAAACATGCGGCGAAAGAGATGGAAGTGGGGGAGGATGCCAAGGAAAGCTTCCCATACGTGGATGAAAAGAGCAATGTGAAGCATGGAGTTGAGGTTCAGATGGTAGAGTTGAAGACCATAATAATCCAAAAGCCCCCGGAAGAACTCGGAAGTGGGGAGGCTGAACCCGCAATAAAAGAAAGAGGTAAACACAACGAGCTCACGGTGTTCGGGGTTGGAAAATCTTCACCCGCCGCCGGGCGCCAACCCACGATCTCCTTGGGGGGAAGCACGCCGTGCTTCACCATCTCCTTGAGGGTGGATTCCCTCACATCCGATGTGGCCCATTGGTCAAAGGGGATTTTCTTTTCATCCGCCATGAGTGTGGTTTGGATGGGAAGTGGATCTGGTCGGAAAGGATGGGGATTTGAGCAAGGGATCTTGGGAGTTGGCCGCAGAAGCTGGTTTGTGGCAAGAAGCGAGCTCCTGGGTGGATGGATTCGGGTGCGCACGAGTCGGGTTTTTCGCAGGGAGCTGGTGAACAACTCTGTGAAAAGAGGAATTTTTCGGGAAGACGAAGTGGCGGGGATGACCTCGAGGCTTTATAGAAAGATTTGAGGGTTGCGCTAGGTTTTCTTGTGAATGGGCCGAGCCCATGAGAGAATCTGCGGCCCAGCTAAGGTGTGGCCCGACACGTGTCCTTAGGGACTTAAGCGGATGAGCTTAAGCAGATTTGCCTTGGCAATATGCATGTGTCCGAATGCCCTATACCTTTGGAAATCCTTTCATACCGCGGTTTGCCTAACTTCATGAGAAGCTGGCACGATGCAATTTGGGAGGTGACCAACAGCTAAGCTTTTTATAGTTGCCTTGATGACAAGGGCTGTTTGGTTTTTTAGCATTTGATTAAGTGATTATATCAATGCTATTTTTCACCTTGGTGAAGATCTTTATAGATTGAGACTAGTCTAATGGCAAGAGCTATTTAATAACTTGGTCGTGTTTTTCATACGATTGAAAAACTTGTTTGCCCATGAGGGACGATTAAAATATTTGTTCCGAAATGACTCGGGCAGATCCACTCGGATAAACATGAGCTTACCGAATGCTTTCCACCCATGAGGGCTGATTGAATTATTTGTTCTGAGATGACTCGGGCAAATTCACTCGGATGAGTATGAACTTGCCGGGTAATGAGATTTTTATGATTGCTTTAGCATGAGCTGAGTATTTATATAAGAATGATTTTTTATAGTTCTTGACTATATGATTAGTCTAATTTTGACTAACCATATAGTCGGGGGCTACACCTAATTAGGTGCATCAGAAGATGCACCTAGATATTTATTTTTGAGAATTTTTTAGATATTTTCCAGTCCTTCACAGTCTTTGGAGCCATTCGGGAAGATTCAGGCAGAGATGATGAAATCACTCGGCACCAGAAGCACTCGGCCAAAGAGGTTTTTGGCTGCGTACTGTTTTGGTTTGAAGCTAAGTTGTCTCGTCGACTGAAAAGGACTCGGGGGCTACTGTGGAGATTATGGCAATCGGGTATCTACATGGCAAGCTTATCCGATTGGAGGTAGGGATAGATTGCGCCTGCCATATCTGTAAACCAAACATGACTTGGGTGTTACGTTGCCGATTGAGATAAGGCAACGGCCTATAGTCACGGTTTGGTAAGATTGAGAAAACCGACTTAGAGTAAGATAGGGTTTCCGATCTGTAAGCCCGCCTCCCAAGACTATATAAGGGGGTAAGGGGCGTCCCTTGAGGGATATCAGATTTCATAGGCAAGAGCTTTAGACATCAGAAGTTAGATCGACTTTTAGCTTTCAGCCTTAGATCTTAAGATCAATAAAGACACTCGGCGGATCGAATCCACCGAAACAGGAGTAGGGTATTACCTCACGAGAGGGTATGAACCTGTCTAAATCTTCTTCTCCAATCTAACCCATTGTGCTTGGCGATCTTGACTGCACCCCCAAATTTCTATTGCCGAAATCAAATTTCGACATGTTCCTAGTTGCAACAGAGAGAAATGGAGCACGCAGGCTCAGAGCAGCTACACTTAAACTAGTGATGATCCTCTTCCAGTTTCAAGTTGGGGAAAGAGAGTGACATCCTATCTTCCTTGCGCCAACTGCAACTGCCTCCAGCACACCAAAACGCTAGACATATGTGCTCCTTTAAGAAGGTACTAGTAAACGTGCACGTGCAAGGCACGTTGACATATATAATTGAGAAAAAAATATGGTTATTGTTAACCATATATTGATACATTATTAAAAGATCATCGTAGACACCAATAAAAATAAAATTATTGTAAGCATTGTATTGGTAATGCATGAAATAAATCTAAAATTATTTTTTATAATTGATTCCCCGTCCACTTCCAGATCAGTCCATGTCATGCTCTGGTTTAATCATCCTACATCTGAGACCATTTTTGAGAAAATCGTGGATCGTGACATTGTTAAGTAGGTCGTCTCGAACAACTGGATGCACATGTATATAATACGATCCATTTAGTACTATGTTAGTTTGTATATTAAAGCATAAGAAATGAAATACGTGCATGTACCTTGAAGAGGAGCGTACATCCCACTTTACGGCCATAACACAACGCTAATGGTTGTATCGTTTGTCTGACCAAACTTTATGAAAATTAAGTATAGATAATTTTTCAAGTGTTTTTAGAATATAAATATATAATTTAAGATATATGTGTATAGACATATACATACTCGTATGATGGTTAACCTCTACAAATCTTACAACAACAATTGATCTTTCTATTTCTGCTCTCATTAGCATATCTCGGTAATAATCTCCTTTATCACCAAGCATGGAAAGAAATCCAATATCATGCCTGCAGAGTGCAATAAGATTGGTGGTTTAAGTATAAAATGATTAAAATACATGGGTATAGAATATTATGGTAAAGTATCTTTAGTACCAGATATCCAGTAGTGCTACTTCTATCACACCCATAGGCCAAGCCGGACTAAAATCCCTTGGTCCTACATTAGCTATGACCCCAATAAAATCTGCAAAAAATGAAAGCATAAGCAATGTAATAGTAAATTATTATTGACCATCAGCACATCCATACCTATGATTGTCCCATGGGGCAATGTCATGAGGTAACTATATGCTTGAATTTCTCTTGAGATTGCCTAATCATAGAAGAACAAGATCAACTTTTAGAAAGAACAAATTGAAAGATACATTTTTGTCAAACCATTTGTGCATGTTAAATTAAAATTGTATCATAATAACAATCCAGCACACAACAAAGAATGCTTTATTGGTACATATAACACTTAAGAAAATAAAGACTGCTTTATTGGTACTTGCGAAAACCATATATCTCACTATTATTTAATAAATTAAAAGAGTGTTGTTATCTTGGTATAACTTATATATTCCTATTTGTTCTTGTATTTTTCCATGTCACTATCACCACCATGGTAGGTATCATGTATATAGTCGAAAAGGATTCTGACAGGTCTTTGTTGTTTCATGTATTGACGGTGCTCCCTCTTTGTGTTTGGATTGGTAGGAGGTTCTACATCATATATGGAGTCCATGTTCTCGGTTGGTTCATTTACCTGTTCATTGACATTGTTAGTGGTGGTGCCACTACTCTCTCCCGCCATCTCACTTGTTGCGTCACTCCTCATGGCAGCCGACATCTTGATCTTGCTGGAATGTGGGATGGATTGCGCAAATTATATGTATGAACATAATGATACATGCAAGAATGTGAACTAAAGATAAAAATGAAAATAGCAAAGGAGAGGATCGCAGCCCCGTACCCGTTGACAAAGGTGGAACAATTTTAGAGGTCGACGATAGTAGGAGGATTTGTGGTATTGTGCTTTGAGGCTTCACCCAGCACCGATTATTTATAGCCAGTGGTGCTCATTTTATCGCTCAAGACAATAAGATGAATTAGTTGGGGACTAATTCCCTCCATTCATCTCCGCATGCATGCACGCTATCAACCTTAGAATTATTCCGCATGCATGTTGTCACGGGAGATTGGAATTAGTCCTTCCATCCATCTCCACATACATGCTGCCATGCGAATGGAAATTTCCAAAAATAGAAATTTTTCTGATTGGACTTATTATTTTTTCATGTGACATTAAAATAATTGATTTTCATATTAGTAGAGATGTATATCCATTATCCAATCTTAATAAATATTGTTCATAAATTTCATAATAAAAAAGAAATAGTATTGTATGACAAATTTGTATTTCTTTGTTATAAAATTTGACTTGATATGCGAGGTAATTTTATTTGAATTATTTGAAGACCAAACATGTGACTTTTTAACATGTCAAACTATTGGTCACGTAGTGAAAACGAATTTATAGATATTTTTCATTTCTTTTGAGGCTACCATGGTCATTATTTAACTCCATGAACAATAATTGCTAACAGGTCATAGGAGTTCGCAACGCTGTAACCTCTCACTGACAAGGAAGATGAAAACAATCTTAATATATATTTGTGAACGATATGGTATGTAAAGTCGGAAATATATCATCTATGTTTATCCATTATCAAATCTCAATATTATATATAAATTTTAATATTAAATTTCATTATTGATATAATGTGATAAATTTGTTCGTTGTCCAATCTTGTCTCATCTATAAAAGCGCGCTAATAATACAAATATAAAAGTTTACTCATAAGCTATATATTTGTTTCTTTGCTTATTTTTTCTAGCTTATCAGCAGTAATTTGACCAAATAATATGGATTTAATTCCTGCGAGCCCGAAAACCCAGAAAATGGGCACGTATTTACTACAACTCATCATTGTTTGGATCCGCCCGTCAGACAACGCTGAGATATATACTAAATCATGCGATGCGGTCAATTATTAATCAGAATTTTGGAATGTAAGCGATGAGATGTACCAAATATATGTTTATCCATTATTTGGTAATACATATAAAAATGTTGTAGCAATAAGACAGTAAAGAGATCAATTTAATATTTATGTAGAAAGGAAACAATAGAAATAGTTAATTTTTATTATTTCATTAATTGCATAGCATTGTGTGCAAGTGGAATCCATGTTAGCATAATATATCGAATGAAGTACAAGTTCTAATGTTTCTAACTCTATCATTGGAGGAACAACAACTGTGTTCCAACGAATAATGTTACAAATGCATTAAATTTCCATAAAAATAATTACACCCAAAAGACTGAATTGCTATAGTCGAGAACGATCCATGATTATGATGATAACGCAACACCTGAGAAAGTTGCAGTTGAGGATTACATAGCCACATGTGTAAAATATTTTTGATCTTTTGAAGCTATCTAATCCTTGATGCGTGCAACAAAATCTTGTATGTCTATGGGAATATTGTCTTCGGCTTCATTTTCATTACACTTTAATATGTCTATGAGAACCCCAGTCCGCAGTTTATTTTCATCCTGTACACATATTAATTTCAGTCATTGTCAGAATACATTAACTTTAACAAAGTAGTAGTAGCAAATGAATACGGGTACTCACAGTGCAAATTGATGCTAATTTTGCACCATCCCATGAGCACATAAAGTTGAGGACACGAAACACGTCACTTCCCTACACCAAAAATACACTATTACATTTATGCAAGCAAAAGCAAACTAATTAGTGTTTAGGTTGTAAGCAAGTACCAATTTTTCACTTTTGGAACATCTCTTGGTATTTTTCGATTCCATAGATAAATGTCATCATTCCAAGTTGGATTGGCTTCTTCCATAGCGAGCTTAACATTGATGGCTATATTGTTTATCTTGTGAACATAGTGTAGGGTTGGATGAGGACCCTTAAATGAATCAGGTATGTGTAGCGGGTCCAATATAAAGACAGTTCTAGCCTTCATGTCTAATACGAATAATGTGAAGTGACCGAGGAAAGAATGCGGCAATAGAATCTGCAAAAAGATTTCATGCAAAGCAAACACAACTTATGGTTCAAGAAGACAAAGATTCTCTAAAAGACAAATCAAACATATCTTACCTTGCTGCAGTTTGAAATGTTGTACTCCATGCCAGCCGCATTCAAACGGCTTTGCCAACCGTTTGACATCAAGTTTTGCATGGCGGCGCGGGTCACGATGGAAATCAGATATGGTTATGCGAGAATATTTGTGCTTAGTGAGACATGATATATAGTTATAACGAAGTTATATAAACGTACCCAGAATTGCAAGTCCATGTAGTGGATTGTATCATCTAGAAACAACAGAAGTGGGTTGCATGTAAGCATCCGAATAGCCATGTTAAAGCAACCTTTGTCCATTGACTTATTTACATCTAGAATATCTTGAAGATTTCTGAGACTCAAAGAAATTGGATATGGCTTCATGCTCCGAATCCATTCTTTCCTATAAAAATCAAACAACCAATTAGTTAAAGCGAGATAATATGCAATCGATATTTCCTATGCATATAAATATAATTGGAAAACTGACTTACTCTAAAGATTCAGCACAATCAATTGACATGATATATTTGCAAAGAGCACCCACCAACTCTTTTCTGTTTTTTAATGTTGTTCTAGGGGCTAGAATACACATAGATGTATCTGATTCGATCCTATGCGAGACTTCACATGGTTTTAGAACATCATTTGGAGTCTCAACTATCTGTACTTCACTTGGACTCTCATGGTCTTCATTATTTGGTTTAGGTTCCATATATACTTTCTTTGTGTTATAGTTAGAGCACCATAATATTGAAGCTAGCTTAAACCTGAAATTTGTTATATCTTCCTGCGAAATAGTAGCAGAAAAAGAATATGTATTGCCCTCATGATTTATATAATTGAACATACAATGAAATGTTGTACGAAGTACCTGAGTTACTCTATCAGATAGTATTGATCCTGTCCAATACTCCATGTAGTTTATCATCCACAGACCACAGGATGACCTTCATTACAGGATGGAAAAAATTGAATTGAGTCATTTATATTTAGTTAAAGAAATGGTCATTTGTACAAGCATATGTTGAAACATACCCATCAGTTTGCATTTTCTCCGGAAACTTTTCTATGATGGGCCATGTTGTAAAATCAAGCTTCTGCCACTTTTCTTGGCTAAGATTTATATGTTGAGCTGCAAACTTGATATGTCTATCTAGTCCTCTTAGCTATCATGATATAAATATAAAATTAAATGGTCAATAATAACAGTAATATTCATAATAAGCAATTAAAAATTAATTAAAAAAATAATAGTTACTCACGGTATTATGGACATCATGACGGTCCATTATTCCTAGCGAGTCGAGTACATGTATCTCGCATTTATGGGCATTAACAACTGCTAGGTACCAGTGAGTTTCTTCTATGTTAATTGGGATGAATAGCTGCATCACACACTTCCTTCTAAGTATTTTCCACTAAATAATGTTGATACGTATGAGGGATTATAGAGATTACCATGTCGTTGTCTAGATAATTGGCCACTCTTGTCACAACAGTATCATCCTTATAATTTTTGTGACCTAAGTTTGAGGCACCATCACTTTTAAGAATGCTGGAAATAATAGTGTTCTCCAAAAATACCTTTCCACCATCTCTATTAATAAGATGCTTTTCTTCCCTTATACAATGAATATAAGCATTTATAACCTATGAAAAAAACAATTAGATCATTTTTGGCCATGTTTTGGTATGTGTAGTAAACATAACTATACTTACATCGCCATTCATATAACTATTGTCATGAAAAAGACAATTCATGTCATATCTATAAAGAAAGGCATTGCTGATGTCGACAACCGTTTGTCTCTCTGGTAATTGTCTCACATAACCTAGGATCTGAATATCTTCTTCGCTGCAAATATAATGTATAGCAAAAGATGTCATAAATAAATCATATTTGAACAAAAGAAAAGACACTATAATTTCTAAAGAAAAGATAAGTACCTTGCGGCATAATTTGAATTACATGAGCCTTCTTTGGTTTTTTGTGTTCTGACATACAGATGTTTGCTGTCAACTCAATTTGTTGATAAGTGACTACTGAGTTATCGACCCGTCCCGACATCTCTGCTTTGGGTAATATCTCAGTCGGTTCTTTCCCGGTGTCAACAGAGTGCATCTGTGTCAATTAACAATTTGAGCCTTAAACAATTTATTCCTAACAAATGCTTAATATCCACCATCCTTGTTTTCTCTTAACAAGAAACAGAAAAAAAATTGCTAAGAAGTACAGCAAAGGAAGAAATAGTCATGCAGATACAAAGATTGGTAATTGTCTTTAAAATAAATTCAGCAAGAGCCCATCAATAAATCATCAGTAGCACAATATCATATAGGAATATAGGATAGGGAATATTTTTGCAAGTTTGTTGTGGCAATGATTAATAGCACAAATGGAGCAACGATTAATATTTTTACAAGTTTGCTTTTGTTGCCTTCGGAGAAGCTGTCAATCAGGTTTGGCCCTGGTGCTTTGTGTCTTGTGTATTGTTTTAGGTGCAAAGATGTATCTGTCACGTACATCTGAGGTAGATCACAGGAACTTGTATAATTTTAGAAATTAGTAATATATGATTCTTGTGCAGCATGAAGAGAAAAACTCATGGACGGTATTTTGCAGGGTCTTCTATCTCCTCAATTATCGTCATTATTATTTCTAGTGGTTGGCATTTCTATGGCTCTTACACCATGGCTAGCTGCTGGTGACCAGTTTTTGGCATCAAAATTTGAGCAGCATGATGTGAGAAGTTTATTGCCTGTGCAAAGTGAGGGTATCTTCTTTTCACTCGCATAGACCAACCCATGTTTTACCTTCTGTTCCTATGACCCCTTTTTTTGCAATTGAGGCCATTTGCAAAAACATAGTATTTTCCTCAGTTTAATTTGTAATGAACTGTCAAATTCACAGATTTTAGCAGGAATGCATAATTATATACTATGTTGAATTCAATTGGTATAATATAAATTTTGTTCATGCAGACGGATGACTTGCAAGACCATATTATAATTTTGGGATTTGGACGTGTTGGGCAGGTTTGCAATCCTCATGGGATATTTTATCTACTTATCTATTTTGCTCGATAAATTTATACTAATACGCCATTCCTATATCTCTAGATAATCGCCCAACTCCTGTGAGAATGATTAATTCCATTTGTTGCACTTGATGTTCGAAGGTATGGTGCTGCATCTTGCAATAACTTTGTTAAAGGCAGCTACAAGATAATAGTGAAGCATATCTTAGCATTACCACTGGCTGTTTATATGTACAATAATCCTTGTTCTCAAACATGCATATAAGCTGTTATGTGTGCAAATACTTTGTTAGGATTTAACTCTGGCTGGTGCTGCCTACTTATGGTTGGCGGCATGCCTGTTAGACAGTGAACATGTATCCAGAGATAAAAGAACTATGTAATCATGAAGAATAGTGTAAAAAACTATGCAATCATGACATATTGGATCCGTGGCATTCAGTTGAACATCTCTTGCACAAAACAAAATAAAGAGCGTGCAAACAAAAAAAAGCTCATTTAATCAATCTAATCATTCAAGTCATAACCAAACCAGAGCAGTCGTAGCCGTGATCTGCCGTCGTTTTGGCGACGGCGACGACGAGTGGTCCTGGGGAGGCGTGGCGTGGAATCGAGACATTCTGGCGACGGCGACGGCGAGTGGTCCTGCGGAGGCGTGGCGTGGAATCGAGAGAGACGCGAGGCGGAGATGGGTGACGTCGTGCGCGAGATGAGCATCCGATGTGGAATCGCGCTTTGCTCGGATTGGATCAGATTGGATTGATAACCATATTATCAGGGAGGTGGTTGTTCCAATCAGATTGGATTGATAACCATATTATCAGCGATGAGGTTGTTCCCTGCTCTGTCCAGGTTGGATTGGGCTCCCCAAGATGGTTCATTTGGGCCTGAATTGGGCCAGATGGGATGACTGAATATTGGCAACAACAATGGAGAAAAAAAGAGAGAAGCAGAAAGCCACCTGCCGCTCCAATTGAGCCGCGGCTGAATTGAAAAATGAGACGCATCATACCAAACAAAATGCATTGCTCTGCATGCCTCCACGAATGTCCAATTTTATTTCATTAGCAAGAAATTGTACATGATGTATATATGTTCTTATTGGTTAATTACATAACTCAAATGATAAGACGACTGCTATTTTGTGCAATTTCGAGTATTTGACGTTGATTAGCATGTGTTGTATTGTTTAATAAGCATGTAGTTTAGGGCTTGCTTGGCTTCTGACACAACCATGAGGGATCAGTAAATTAATCTGTCTTTAGTGTTGAATCTGTCGCCGTCAGAAAAAAAATGCAGTGCAGTCTAGGTGAGCCTGCAGCCCTTGTGTTAGTTCAAGTCTTTATCCACATTTAGGAAGCCTAATTATGGTTAGGATCATGGTACAATGACAGCAAGTGGTTATTAATGAAAGCTGATGACGTGCGTAGCATAACTCAAAGTGATGCAATTATCATATGAAGCAGTGGACGCCCATGATTGCTACTCACCAGAATATTCAACAGTGTCCTGTAAAATAATCAAAATTCAGGAACTGTTGCAATCAGAACGATGCTAGAAAAGAATAAAAATACAAGCTTCTCAAATTATTATTTTTAAAGATAACAGGGGTTTTATTTATTTTAGCCATTAAGATGATAGAACCGTAGCGAGAACGCTTACCATTCACCACTTGAATTTCAAATTACAGTAAGATATCTTTATCAGTGATAACATTCTCCAGTGCGGTGTCACCACTATTTACTTTGTTGCCGCTGGACATTGAATTGAACTTAGTAGCCATTGGTAGGACTCCAGATGGGCAATGAGAGTTGGGGCTCTCAGTCCATTTGTCAGTTAAGATGTTTGTCGAAGCTGATTGGCAATTCTTTCTTTTGAAAACTTCACCTAGAGGTCCATCATCGAGTGTTTCCTTAGAGACTGTTAACCGACTTTCATGCATCATATTACCTTTTTCTGATGGACTGCCTGCTCCATGCCCGATGTAAGATTCATCATGATCATGGTGCAACTTCAGTGGTAATAATGCTGCATTGTCATACTTTGGAGAAGATTGTGTGGATGAGAAATCGAACGAATCCATGGGAGACAATTGGTCAACAACAGCCTGTTTCTCCAGAAAATTCCTGCAAAGCAGAACCGGGATCTTTAGCTCAGAGATGAAAACAATGTCCAATTTTCTTTTGTCAACTGCAGCAGGTTAAAGACAATATAGATTCCCTTTTTTTCTCAAATAAAAATGAGGGAATGGAAAAATCAGAGTTCATCAGAGGAACGTTAACTTTATAATTTAATAACTAAACAAATATAACTGATGCAATCACATCAACTCCGATCAAACTGAAAATTAGCTTTAGGAATTTCCTTAGTTTCCTACTGTCGTCGATTGATATCGCTACTTGATCAAATTCACCTTAACTTTTGTGTCCAATTTTGTTCAGAAAATGCTGGTCTTCTACTACTCTAAAATGGGGCTAATATACTGTCGGTTTCTCGAAATAATCAATTATTATAAAGTTTCAGCAAGACAAAAAAAGGAATGGTTGAAAGGCTTACCAACATAGATTAAACTAAAACATCTCTATATACGATGTTTTTAGTGTTGTTTCCTGTGTCATCGGCTTCTTTCCTCGACTTGGACAGAACTGTTGTGGTCTCCCTTGATACTCCCCTAGACAATGCAACATAGAGCTGACCATGCGAGAAGACAGGCTCAGGAAGGTAAACCCCAACATTTGGGATTGTCTGTCCTTGTGCTTTGTTGATTGTCATTGCAAAACTGAGCCGTATTGGAAACTGTTTTCTTTTAAACTTGAAAGGAAGTGAGAGATCTTCTGAGGGGCTCAAAGGGATCCTAGGAATAAACACCCTCATTCCAGCATGCTCACCACCAACAATCTCTGCATCGATCGCGTTATTCTGGAAAGCTCTGACTATTAGCCTTGTCCCATTACATAGACCATTGTGAGGATCAAGATTCCTTAGCAGAATCACAGGACAGTTCACTTTCAAATTGAGTATATGTGGTGGTAGTCCATTCGGTGTCAGAGAATTAAGAAACTCATTGGGGTAATGGTTTCTCAAGTCATCCTCGACTGAATCGAAGCTGTAATAGATTCTATCCTGGCCCGGGAACCGGTCAATCATCTTCTCATTCAGCTCATCGACGTACTCATTCTTTGTCGCAAGGATAGCACGTGTGCTCATATAAGATGACGACATGGCATTCGACTGAAGTGATGGGAAAACACCATCTATGAACATATTAAGAGATGCTTCCTTATCAGTGTATGGAATAACTATGTCATCAGGGAGTCGTATGTAATCATCCCCAATTGTTTTTTCCGTTCCATTACCAACTCTTAGTAGAAAATCTGAGAACCATGGATCAGAATGGGCTCTCATATTCCTATTGAGGCGTATTTTCCTTATACCCTCCCATAGGTGAGACCTTAGAATTGTTGCATCGATTATTTGTGCTCTAGTGCCACGCCTGACCACCGGCAACACCTGCCTAAAGTCTCCCCCAAACACCATAATCTTTCCACCAAACGGTAACGTGCAACCCGTGGCATCCTGTAGTGATCTATCTAGAGCCTCCACGGCTTGTCGCTTGGTCATGGCAACCTCATCCCAAATTATCAACAATGACCTTCGAAGCAACTCAGCAGTGCCGCTCTGTTTGCTGAAACTACACATGTTGTTATCATCTAGATTAATTGGGATCTTGAACCGAGAGTGCACGGTGCGCCCACCTGGCATAATTGATGTAGCAATGCCAGATGTTGCTGTAGCAATGGCAATCAATCCCATTGATCGCACCTTAGCTAGCAAAGCTCTATAGAGGTAAGTCTTGCCCGTTCCTCCTGGTCCGTCAATGAAGAAGACATGTCCAACGCCACTGTCCACGTGACCCATGATCTCATCAAAGCCACACCGTTGTTCGGGGTTCAAAGAGTCATAAAGATCAATTTGGCATTGTCTACTTGTATAGACATTTCCTCCACTACCTCCCTGATTTCATGGTTATCCGAATCAAATGGTTGAACATACTCTGGAAGGCCATATGCACAGATATCTTTCCCCATGGAATGTACCAAGTCCTGTATGTCTCTAAGCACAAGCTGCTCAACTATGTGAGGGTTTGGATGTTGTCTTTGGTAATCCTCAGACATTGAACCTAGATGCTTGTCCCACATATCACGGATGTTGGTGGCTTCACAGAACACTATAATTGTTGCAAACAACCTTCGAAGTGCAGATGGCATCCGGAAAAACGCTGCCTCTGACATGCAGTCATCAATGGTCCTGTCTGCCTCAATAAGTCCCCTTTTTTCTGCTGCAATCCTAAATGAAGGGTACATCACCCCACCAAAAGTACGTAGATCCTCAAATGATTGTGCCCCACGAACATGGTTGAGCAGCACCCTTAGGAAGTATCGCTCCCCTTCTGAAGGATTTGCTGACACAAGCCTCCCAATCTGTGTTCTTTGAGTCCGCTTGGTCCATATCTTTTGAGTTCTCCGCCACACAAAGTATTCAGGGAACTCCCTGTAAAGATAATTTCTTGCCTGACTATTCTCTCGGTTCATCCTAAAATACTCTGTTAGCATGGTCCGTGATGCAGACTCACGTGCCACCACATCTTCTAGGTTATCTCCTCCCCTAAAAGCAACCGTTTGCATGTTGGGCAAATGTAGTTGGAGCTGCAGCACGGGAGGAGAGACATCAAACAGATCAAAGTGATAGAGCCTCCACGCCGCCTCTGACGGCCCTACAAACCTCGCATCTCTAAACTGAGAAATCTCATTCACCTCTACTTCAGTGCTGGTAGTGTCAACTGAGAAAGATATGCGATCATGGCCTTTGTAGATGTACTTGAACATGTACTTGACGGCCTTGATGCTGGGGCAGACCTCTACATTAATATGGCAATTAAATCTCATTAGAAGACCCGGGTTGTATGGTACTACCCATCTATTGTCCAAATCAGCTTTCCTAACCCTAACTCCTTTGCCATCGTTCCTCCTCCTGTAGATGGGATAGGAGTCACTTCCTTGTTGTGTTTGATTGCAAAACTGTCTTGGGTAATGAAACCTGCATCTCCCATCTACCATGCAACCACAATCTTTCTTGAGTTCCCACATGGGCCATGAAGCATGTGTTTGACAACCACCTATGCAACTCACCATACTTAGCATCATCGGGAGCTCGGCGCGATTATGGCATCATATTGATCCGTGATGTGAACTTGTGGCCGACTTCATAATCAAAAGGAAATGCTCATGTGGGAGGCCCTCTTTTGGAATTCGTGACATGCACATACGCTGCAACTTCTCCAAAATAATGCTTCTTAATGAGAAGATCTTTAATTTCCCTCGTTTGGCTCTCGAATACTCGAGCAACCAACTCGGCCGTCTGCGGGTGCGTCCGGAGCTAGCTCAGTAGTGATCTCCTCCCAGTATGGGTTGCATGTCATTGTCAAAAAATAGATCCTGGTTTTCCAAAGCACTGCACTAAACACATAGCATCAAGAAATCTCCTTGCATGTCACGGTCTCCACCCAATAAATGTAGCCGGAGAACAATCCTCTTACCCGCCATTCTTGCACGTGTCTCACCCGATGCAATAGTGTCAACAACCCCTTGGTAGAGGTCGGCGCGAATGAGGTTACGAGTCTCCTTTCTTAGGAAGAAATCCAATCTCATCCCTTCGATCTTGATGTACATGTCCACTATATATTGTTGGAAGAGTCTTCCTCCATAAAAAAGTACATTGAATTTTCGGACGCATCTGTAACTTGTAGCAATAATACTCCCGAGTGTGACATATGAACCGAAGTCTTCTCATCGTCATCATCTGTGACCAATAAAAAGAAACAGTCAATCATTGTGAAATATAAATTGTGAAGTACATATGTACAAATCTTGTACCTTCTTCCGGTTGAACAGAATCGTCATCATAATGTTGGTT
Organism: Oryza australiensis; assembly: GCA_019925245.2. Taxonomy (NCBI): domain Eukaryota; kingdom Viridiplantae; phylum Streptophyta; class Magnoliopsida; order Poales; family Poaceae; genus Oryza; species Oryza australiensis. Next base: position 2,402,145 of record JAIFGZ020000342.1, read on the forward strand.
CTCATAGGGTGCTCATTGAATGGTTCTTGATCATATGGAAGGAATTTGTTCCAACCAACCTCCCATTCGGAAAAATAATGGATAAGACAATGGATCATAGCAGCGGTATACGCCTTGATATACCTTGGCTTGTTAGCTCTTCCATAAACAACAACACTTCGATCAAAACAATTCCTTGGGTTATTCCCTTCCACCCATATAGTGCTACTTGTGATTTGTGGGAACATTGTACCTTCACGATCAAGAACGATGCTTGTGTTAAGAGTAATTCGTACTCATCAAGGTCGAAGACCCATCCTTGAAACGTATGCACATATGGGTTACTTGCTAAAATTGTTAGAATCTTCCTGATAATATTTATGTCAAGATCAGGGGAGCACCGAACCCTATGTGCTAGATTATCATCTGTATCATAAAAATATAGTTGAAGATGACGTGGTCCATTCTCACCAGGCTGTAGCTGATCAATACGATGATATATCCGGCCTTGAGCACGAAATGTATACACCCCGATCCGCCATTGCAATACCGTTGGTCAAGGGTAACACCCAAAGAAGTGAAGGCAAAGTGGGTTGAAATAACGGATGTGCTCTCTAAAATATTTAGCATCATCATCTTGTTGGCTGGTAAACAATCTGCGCAACTCATAAGGTATATCATGTGTTGCAAGAACTATTTTTCCCTTCCTGCAACACCAGGCAGGACTCTCATACTGGAATCTTTTAGCCCCACAGTATTTGCGGTTCGGCTTGTTTAAGCACAGATGGGTTGGCGGGAAGGTTTTGATAGATTTTGTCATCGACAATGTCCTGTCATTTATATGTTCGTCATGGCCTCTCCTTGATACGACGCATACACTATATCTCGCAAAAAGAAATGTGAAATTGCCTATTTAATTGACAATTATAATGATCGAACATATATATCTATAGTAATTTTACAATGCATTGAACAAAGACCTCGTCCTCTCATCAAAAAGCTCTCGTCATCATCGTCGTCTTCTCCATCTCCAGCAATCAAGGTTTGTGCTGTAGGAATATGATACATGGCAATCAAATTGTGTGTGAAATTTGCATGGTTGTAAGTGTGATAATGATCATGTACCTGGAATTGTGGCTGAAAAATCAATAACCATGTTGTTGTCCTCTGTGTTCTGAACCATTTCAGAAGGTTGAGCAATACATGTGTGATGTATGTTCTCTCTAGACGGTAGGCATGTAGGTGTCACTACAGGTTGGCTAGGTTCAATTCCGCTTCCAAAATGAGAGAACCATCATTGACTGCAATTGTATGATAATATTTGTAAACATTTATAAATTCCATGTGACATCCATCATGTACCTGAATCATCTATAAATGAGAGACAGCTAGGTGTAATTATAGGAGGTGGACTTCTCTTTCCTGCATGAAATTAATATATAGCAAAAAAGCTATAATTTAGTCTAACACTATGTTTGTGAGATAATAATATAAATACCATGGGTAGGTACAGGATAAGTACTCTTTTTTCGCTGGTAGTACTCTCGCATCTTTTGAAGCCTAGCTTCCTTGTCATCACCACCGAGGGCAGCATATCGCTCCCTATCACGCTTCCGCGTAAGTTCAATTGGAGTTAAATTAGTAATGTCGTCAAGTGTGCCTGCAGAAATTGTATAGAAATAATTTTCGTCAAATTAGTGCCCCCACCAACCATTCATGGTGTTTACACTAAGAATTGAGTACGCAAGTATTGCAACTATTTCAACTAATATAAAGAGGGGATGAGATAATTTAAACTGTGTTTGGAAGATGGTATATTATTATATCCCTCATTTTATTGGTATGGAACCGAAAGAATAGTGAAAAACACAAAGAAAACAATATGGTACCAAAGCAAGCTTCATAGTAAGGCCGAGCAAATAGAACAGGTTAAAAATCGCCACCAATGCATAGGTTAGAAACAACAGATTTATCATACCTAACACAGGTGGTGTTGGAGTTGGAGCACAATAAGAAGGTATCTGATTTGTTTGTTTGGCTTCCTCCTTCTTCTTTTTTCTATATTCACGGTTTCTTTGGAGATAAGCATCCTTTTGCTCAGTGGTCAAGGACCTATACCAGTTGTTTCTTCTCTTCCTTTTAAGCTCGATGGTATTTGGATCTGTTACGGTAGCAGGCGAAGGTATTTCCTGAGCAGTTGTGGTTTCGGTAGCTACCCCAGTTGGTGAGGACTGATCACTGTTGAAGACATTGTCGTCCAGTGTAAATGGTAGGCGCCTAGGTGTAACAATGGGCTGGTGAGGTTGAATGGCTGCAGAAATAAACAAATAAATGCATGTTAGGTGCCTAGGTGTAACAATGGACTGGTAAGGTTGAATGGCTGTAGAAATAAACCAATAAATATATGTTTCATGTAAATCTAGGACAAAAACATTGACAACAAAGCAGATAAGTCATGTATGAACCTAGACACGACTTAATATATGTAGCATTTTGTTGTCTTGTGGCGTGGGCTGATTCATGCAGTTACTGACATAACTCTCCTTGTTGAAAGCAAACATTTTGGTGACAGAATATTTAACGAAGAAACATTTTACCTTTAGGTGTGACGGTTCCTACACAGTTTTGGGTTGCACCAAATGAAGGATAATTCGTGATATCTCTTAGAGGAACCCTTGATGTGACGATTGTAGAGGGCGTGCAGCCAATAGAAGAATTTGCATTTACATCGGTCAGTGTGTCTCTTCCTAAAGCGTGTGGCACGGAATAGTCAAATAAAATCGTTATGTGATCAATAATATGTTGTGGCCAGAAAATATTAAGTATAGCAAGGTGTTGATAATATAACAAACCTGACAGATTTGAAAAATCTGGTGTACCCTTCGCATCTTTTTCATTGTATTAAGATGTAGCCTCGTATTTGCGTAGGGTTGTACCAACGTGCAAGTCATAAACTGAAACAGCATATAGCATATAGATGAGGTAATCCAACAAACTGAAACATGTACAAGAGATTTTAATGAGCTAATTTGCGATTAGCATGTCAACCATGCAATTTTCGGCAAGCAAAAAACAGGAGTTAAAATAAATCAAGAGTGCACGTAGTGATGTTAGGTGTCTGACTGTAAGCAAAAGAATAGCCAAAATGCGACATATAGAAGGTAACAAATGCCAGCCCAACCGATTTTTGTCTGCCTTGTACTGGAAAGATGATTAATTGCAGTAGTAACCTGTCCTGGCCACTACTGTTCCTGATGAGCCTACTGCTAGAATGTTAACAATAGCTTATTATCATCAATGGAATAAAGATGGAAAATAATGGGAAAGGCTTGAAACTTTCGGCTAACTTTGATTAGGTTTCAGAGATTAGATCCCCATCCTCTTGTCTTGACACTACTCTGAGCTTCTTTTTCAATCATTTGGGGGATACAATACAACACAACAGAACACCTTCTTGTGGACCCAGTGCATCAAGTGTAACTGTCACAGTTACCCTAGCTAAAAATTCTAGAATTAACAGCAACACATAAATTTCCTGCAACATAAGAGAAACTGGACATATATGATAAAAAGATTTTATGTACTCAGAGCTAGCAAAGCAAAGTAAAAAAATAAAAATAATTGTCAAGTGGACATGGTCCATCAACAGTTGAGGCTCGCAATTATGCCCCCATCTCCATATTATCCACAGGGAATCTTTGTGGAGGACATCAAAGCCCCCAGTAGAACACAGATATGATATGATATGATATGTCACACAGAGCCATCACACTGATTGATCATCCTTTTGCTCATAGAAAACTATATATGATTGATCATCCTTTTGCTCATAGAATAATATATATGCACACTGTTTGTTAAGTTGTTACGACACAACCTTAATGCCAATTACCGCTAATGCAGTTCAGAAGTTCAGATATTCAAATCCAATGCACAGCAAAGAGTTCAATTGAGAAGTGCAGAAATCTTTAACCCAATATATTAAATTTACTCAATTTCACTTTAACCTATATCAACGAGACAATTTCTACAATTTATAGACAATCAAAGCCAACTGAGTGAGTCTACATCGTTTTCCACGCACGCTTACTGAACACCTAAACAATGAGTTTTTTTTAAAATATATATATATATAAGTGTTACTTAAAAATCATATTAATTAATTTTTATGTTTGAAATAAGTAATACTCAATAGATCTTCTCCTTTCCCCTTCTCTTAAACACAAAAGGCTTATCTTAGTAAAAATCATGCATTGCATCAGGCAAATTAATTCCCCTCCTATCCCTGTCTTTATAGTGACAGGTGATAAGTACCTGTACCAAACAAAAGTTTGCCTCTCAATCTGTTCACCAAGGTATTTCACTACATAAATATTTTCTAAAAAAATCACTATATATCTTTATAGTTTCTACACGCTTATTTCTGAAATATAACAAAGCAACCGTATTTGAAATACAACAAAGCAATGATAGTAGTTCATTGTACCAATAGTCTCATCATGATCTAAACCAAATGTAAACAACTTTGTGTCTACCGCTCCTGTTTTCTTGTATATGGTTTGCGATATAGAACAATATAAACAAGTAGCCAAACATGTTTCCTAGAAAGCAAAGGAGTATAGTAGCACTCAAATCATCGATGCACATTAGCACTAACCACAACCAGAAATGGCCTGGTTAGACCCCCCCTAAATATTACCAGAAATGGTTGGTGGGGATTTTTGGAGGGTCCTGACTTCTCATCTTGTTTCCCAAACATGGACAAAATTAAGATACAATCAAAAAATGAAAAAGAAAATGCTACAAGAAAGGGCAGAGATTATTAACTCATTCGATGAGCAAAGCAAAACAGCAACCAACCTAAGTAGAGGTACATCAGTTAATGGAGGCACATCACTGCATAACACATGGTAATGAGCTTTGAAGCAAAGGGCAAAGGAGTCTGCGCGGCGAGGAGGTGCGCGAGGAAGGGCGCGAGGAGGGGCCGGCGGAGGCGAGGATGAGACAGCGTTCGGCTCCGATGGATGGCGCGGCGGCGGGCGCGGCAAGCGTTGGAGGCGGACAGGGCGGCAGGCGGCGGAGGGCGAGCGTTGGAGGCGGACGGAGGAGGGCGCGGGCGGCGGTGGGCGCGGCAAGCGTCGGCGCCGAGCGCGCGCGAGGAGGGCGGCGAGATGTCGAGGAGGCGGAGGGCGCGGCGGGCGGCGGAGGGCGAGCGTTGGATGCGGACGACGGGGGCGCGGCGGGCGGCACGGCGAGATGTCGAGGAGGGCGCGGAGGGCGGCGGAGGAGGCGAGCGGCGGCGGGCGCGCGCGAGGAGGCTGGCGGAGGAGGGCGCGGGCGGCGGTGGGCGCGCCGAGCGTCGGCGCCGAGCGCGCAAGGAGGGGGCGGCGAGATGTCGAGGAGCCGGAGGGCGCGGCGGGCGGCGGAGGGCGAGCGTTGGATGCGGACGACGGGGGCGCGGCGGGCGGCGGGGGCGCAGAGGGCGGCGGAGGAGGCGAGTGGCAGCGGGCGCGCGCGAGGAGGCTGGCGGAGGAGGGCGCGGGCGGCGGTGGGCGCGGCGAGCGTCGGCGCCGAGCGTGCGCGAGGAGGGGGCGGCGAGATGTCGAGGAGGCGAAGACTGTGGTAATTGTTAATTGCGGGATGAAGTGGTGCATTTTATATTATAGTATAGATATAGATTAGTAGACCGTCACCAATGACTCCCTAAAACTCTGACATGTGGGACCTACATATCCATCCCTCTCAATACCAAATATATGGTAGAACTTATGAACCGTTGATGATATGCAACTTTTTAAGGGATGGGGTAATGATAAGTCAATTGAGTCCATTTGGAATTTTTTACGTCTAAAATATAAAAAAATAAAAACATCTAATTTAATTCTAAAATTAAGCTCTAAATTCAAAATATTTTTTTCAATGTGCTGATGTGATTTTCTAAATTTTGTAACAACTTACGAGCATTTAAAAAAAATTACGAGTATTTTGCTAGTAAAAAGAACAAGAACCAACCAACAACCTAACTTGGTGGTGAAGATTTCAGTTGACGACTTCTATAGTCATGCCATCAATCCCTCCAGCAGCTTGCATTTGTCCCTCCAGCCATGCTGAGAATTGTATACTTACCATTTGTCGTAGGAGCTTGATGTTCCTGCTTGAATTGCTGGACCAATTTCTCCTACAATCCTCCAGGTAATGCAACACTGGTGTTTCTTCTCTTCCTCAATTCATCCCATTCCCACAAAACAAACAAGAGTGAATCAATGAAGCTCAAATGGCAGATGTACCCATATTATGTGGTAGTCATTATACTCCTTTTCTATTGATTGCTCTCCCATTCTTTTGTAATGGTACAACAGTTCATTTTCTGCACGGTAACTGCTTCAAGTCTAGTGCTTGCAGTTGCAGAAAGGAAAAACAACAAATAACTGATTAATAACTGGAGTACCTTTTTATTTTCTTTCAATTTATATAATATGCTAGGCATGAGCTGACAAAAATTTTGTTAAGAAAAAGTGGAAGGTTGATGGAATGGTTTTTTGGTCCTGAGAGTTATGCTTGCTTTTTTACATTCACCATTAATTATGTGGAAGCTCTAACGGCAATCCCAGTAACAAGACACTACTAGTACCGTCCATATCCTCCACATCACTTACTCCCCCTGTTCCATAACTATTCATGATGTTCCTCTAAAACATACCTTTAACTATGTTTTTTATTATAATATATATAAAAATAAATATTTATGTCATTAAAGTACTTTTAAAGAGTTATCTTCAGGTTAAATATTGACATGGTCTTTGAAACATATCTTTTAACTCTTCCACTGTCTTCGACTAAATATTTTAAAAGTCACTAATAGTCAAAGCTTTAATTGTTTAATCAAACGTCAAAATTATGAACCAGAGAGAGTAAACTAATATAACTACCAACTCTCACAATGCACATACTACTAATTCAATACGCTAACTAATTATAAATTCTCTTGTATCAATCTTTGAAGCTGTGTACAAACTGGGCTCATGCAAGACCCAGTTTTTTTTTCTATTTCCTCATCTAAAAGAATGCCACATCATGTTTTGCTCTACATGGCATATCATTTAAAGCTTGAAAACCATTCTAAGTGGAGCACCAGGACCACCGTAATGGCATGTGTTTCTTTGAGAAAAGAGCACCCTAATGGCGTTGGCTATGAAAATCATATTGCAATTTGAATAATGCCGAATAGAAAAGAGAGTTTAAAACATCCATTGTGTGTTTCTGTGGTTGTCTTCTTTTGAATTCCACCGTACTAAATGTTTTTTTACCGTAAAAACTGAGGGAGAGATCCTCATAGCTACGAACAATTTTATAGAAGAAAGGAAAATAGTTAAAGAGTTTAGAGTACAATCTTGGATTCTTACATACCTGGTAGAAACCAGGTAATACATGGCAAGTGGAACAAAGTTAGCTAAAGGCGTCTACCCAAGCACAAAAGAATGGTTTGAGCCCTTCCTTTAATCAAAGAATCTGCAGGGTACACTGACTCTTGAAATTAGTCTTCTAAAGTGAGAAGCTTGGGGTTGCACGGTGGAATACTTTGTCATTTCTCAATTTTCAAAATTTCCAAGCTGCGATTAATACCAGTCAGTCATGAATGGCAGAGGACTTGTTAAGATCAATTTTGCCAATCTGTCCACATGACCCAACGCACTATCCCACTGGATCTGTAGCGAAGCCCAACACTGACTGACGAACGGGCACCAAAATAGGAGATGATCAATTGTTTCTGCTTTCCCCCTATCACACATGATACAAAAGGTTGTTGTCCTGAATATTTAGATGTCTTCTCTGCAGCATCGATTTAGTATTTAAACTATCTACCAGAAGCAACCAAGCAAAGAACTTTATGCGCGGTAAACAGCTGGATTGGCAAAGAGACTTGTAACTTGGATGGACCTCCATTGTGCTGAAGATGTGCCAGTAGAACCTCTTGGAGGTGTATTTGTTTCCCTAGACTGGAGTTTTCATCATAAAATAGGTCTTGCAAAATGGCTTGCAATGTCTCCAGTTCTTGGAAAGCTTGTGTTGAGAGCGGCAAGTGGAGAATGGTATCTAAGTCTTCGGCTTGCATGATTTTTGCCACTAAGGCATTCCTTTTTTTGGCAAAAGAGACTAGGTGAGGGTAGTTTATTGAGATGTTCATGTTGTTCCAATTATCATCCCATAAACAAACAGTATTCCCTCTCCCTATATGGCAAGTGGCCATCGCTCTAAACAGATCATTTAGCCGAAAGATGTCCTTCCACCAAAATGACCCTATTTCTCTGCTTGAATGGGGCACTTTGGAGGAGTAGTATCTGAACCAAATTAAATTTACCCATGGCACATCTTCCTGGTTGTAGAACTTGGATAGTTGCTTGAGGAGAAGAGCATCATTCTGCAGTCTTAAGTTTAGGACTCCCAGTCCTCCCTTTAACTTCGGACGCATTACCATTGGCCAAGCAGCTAGATTACCCCCTTTCTTCTCAGGGTCATTTCCTCTCCAAAGACATTGTTTACAAGCTCTATCAATGACATTAATGACCCCCTTAGGTATTTTAATAGTGCACATTGTGTAGGTTGTTATTGGTTTGATAACCGAATTAACCATCTCCAATCTGCCAGAATAAGAGAGCCATGTGGCACACACCGATAATCTTTTTTCTATTCTATCCATCATCGGTACTAGGTCATCCATTCTCGATTTTGTCGTGCCCATTGGTAGCCCCAAATAAGTGAACGACATCGATCCGACATCACATCCAAAAGTGTTGGCAAGAAGGCCCAGCTTGTTAGGAACAATATTAATTGGGGACATGCTTGACTTCTTGTAATTAACCTTTAAGCCAGTAGCAACCTGGAAGCTGTTCAACAGACGTTTGAGGAATAAAAGCTGCTGCACATCCGCCTGAAGGATAAGGATTGTATCATCGGCATATTGGATAATTGGAAAATCCTCTGTGGGTTGGGGAATTGGCAGACGGAGCAAGCCACCTTGTCTTGCTCTGTTGATCAGGATCTGAAGCAACTCTGCTGCCAGGACAAAGAGAAGGGGTGAAAGAGGATCCCCTTGCCTCACACCCCGTTTGCACTTGAATGTTTTCCTCGGTACACCATTTAGGAGCACTGTTGAGGAGCCTGTAGAGAGAATCGCTTTGATCCATTCAATCCACCTTCCCGGGAAGCCCAGACTTTGCATCATCTGGATAATTGCAGTGTGTTCAACAGTATCAAAAGCTTTTTTGAAATCCAATTTCAGGATAACAGCTTCTCTTCGGGAGTGTTGGCATTGGTGAATATATTCATATGCTCATGTTAGACAATCCTAGATCGATCTTGAACGGATGAAGCCATATTGATTCTGATGGATTACTCTGCGGATGATGCATTGCAATCGCTCCGCCGAAACCTTAGTTATCACTTTAAGTGAAGTATTCATAAGATAGATTGGCCAAAAATCGTTAATGTTGGTGCTGGATTGTTGGAATAGTTCAAGGGTTCAATGATCATCTCATCTTAATTTTTTCCCTGAAATCTATCATGTCCTAATGACCTCGTAATTTTTTTAAGAAAACTTTCATGATCTGTTCCAAACTAGAACACATTAATTATTCCCTTCTCTAGATAAACTGGTATGGAGGGCTCAAAGCCATGGACTTGAAGCACAAGCTTGTAATTCTCCGTTTGTAACGAACGTGCTTCAAGGAGAATTACAAGCGGAGGAGGATTATCTAATAAAGAGTAAGACAAAAAGATTATGAAGCAAAGAGAGAAAACCAAGAAAAAAGACCAAGATCCGGATCATGACATGTTGAAGAGACCAAGATCGGTGAAGAAGGCTACTACGATGGATCATGACATGTTGAAGAGACCAAGATCGATGAAGAAGGTAGGAAGAAGGCGTCGGGGCCTCTCCACGGATCATCAGGAGCAGCTGGATGCGGATACGGATGAGACGACTAAGATAAGCTATTTCATTGATCGCGACTCATTGGAGTGTGAGATTTGCTTCACGTCTCTCGAAAGAATGGAGCCCACCAAGAACATAGGTAAATGCGGTTTTGTCTTGCATCATGCATATGGTTAACCATGCTCATCAACGAGAAAAGTTTATAGCAAGGGTTTTTTTGGTGCAAGACTGTCTTTGTTTATATGTTTATCTGTTATTGATCTAACCTTTTTTCATGAACTAGCTGGTGGCCTTATTGCACTAGCCTTTGGCCTGATAGTTACCTGCTTGAGGAGGAAGCTCTCTTCTCCAGTATCTCCTTCCCGAGCTTCCATCCCCAGCCATTCTGCTCTACTGTCATGTAAAGCAACGTTTTACAAGGTATGATTCTTTTCTTTCTACTCGGATCAATGCAAGAATGATGCTCTCTTTTTTCTAATCGAAAGGGAATGGTGCTTTCTGGATTTGTGTTGCTTAGACACTTGTTTCTTGCCATGCAGACGAGCTTGGTGTCATCTTTGAAGATGATGTGCTGAAGTATTGGGATGAGATGGAGCAATCGGAGAACAAGGTAGAACAAAGTGAGAAGGGATTGTCACCGCTCTATTACGTGATGAGAACGGAGTGCCTCCAAGAGCATGAGAGACGATGTTAGATCGGAGGAGAAGGCATTGACGTTCCAGCTCGTGTCGCAATACTTCTACATGCCAATCACGCAGGCTGCATGAGGGTTTAGGGTTTAGGGTTTAAAACAAGGTTTAGGGTTTAGGTCAAGGGTTAATGGTTTAGGGTTTAGGGTTTATGGTTTAAAATAGTTTTAAATACGACAAATGTTAATTATATGTTATTATTTCAATTTAAAATATTTTTCAAATAGGCCATATGTTAATTTATATTATTATTTAAATTTTAAATAGTTTGGAACATGATAAATGTTAATTATATGTTATTATTTCAATTTATAATATTTTTGTTAATTATATGAACATATGTTAATTATATATGAATATATGAACATATGTTAATTATAATTATATATGAATATAACACAATATAATAGAGATGAAAATCTCTCCTCATGTTTGCATACAAATCTAGAGATGAAAATGTATAGAAAACATCCGCAAAATGCGAAATGCTAAGATTGTAGATAGCACATGACATGTAGATAGCAAAATGTATAGAAAACAACCGTAAATCTATAAGAGAAAGAAGTTGCTAACCTTGTAGATAGCAAATATTTGTGTAATATCACCAAAGAAATTGCTAACTTTGGAAGCACCGGACCTCTAGCTAGAGAAAAATTTTGAAGATGTACAAGTGTGCCTAGCTAGGGATGAAGGAGTATATAAAGCAAAATCTCTAGTCCCGGTTGGTAACACCAACCGGGACTAGAGATGACATCTCTAGTCCCGAGGCAACGGTTTAAAAATTCAACGGCTCTCTAGGACCTTTAGTCCCGGTTCGTGTCGAGAACCGGGACTAGAGGTGACGGTTCAAATGTTGTCAGAGCGTGTCAGAGCGTCGGGCACCTTTTGGTAACATCAACCGGGACTAGAGGTAGTATCTCTAGTCTTGGTTGGTGTTACCAACCGGGACTAAAGGTGCCCGACGCTCTGACACGCTCTGACAACATTTGAACCGGGACTAGAGGTGATCTTTAGTCCCGGTTCGTGTCACGAACCGGGACTAAAGTTCCTAGAGGGCCGTTGAATTTTTAAACCGAGACTAGAGATCATCTCTAGTCCCACGTGCAACTCAAACCGAGACTACTATGTTTTTTGCCACTTCAACCAATGATGGTTTCTTGAGTAGTGACAATATAAGGATTCGCACACTGATTCATGATTCCCATGATTCACACCACTTCAATGGATCCAGAGCCAATCAGATGTTTCGAAAGGGAATCTAATCCATTCAAAGTTTAAATTTTTTTAACTAAAGTGGTTTTAAAAAGAGGAATCTTTAGCCTAACTTTAGTACTTGCTAAATAACCAAGAAATTATTATATATTGGAACAGAGAGGGTATATGGTAGTACACTTGTTATCGCATCAATCATATTTTTAAACCAATTCTAATACATTTAAATATTTTATAAAACGTATATTATTTGTAGCATTCACTACGGAGAAAGCCACACTAGTCCCGGTTCGTAACCCTCGGTAGTCCCGGTTGTTAAACCGGAACTACGAATCCGGGACTAGAGATGGGCGATCTCTAGTCCCGATTAAATAACCGGGACTAGAGATGCATCTTTAGTCCCGGTTGAAGCCACCAACCGGGACTAAAGATGGCGGCGCCATGTGGCTGGCTCCGTCATCTTTAGTCCCGGTTGGTGGCTTCAAACAGGACTAAAGATTTTTTTTATTTTTTTAATTCCTCCTCCTGTTGTTAGCTTGTTGCCTGTTTACACACACACACATATATATATACATATATAGATTTGCATATATATGTCTAAATACAAAACACACATATATAACACACATAACATACATATATATGCAAACAACATCGAAATCGAATACAATAAAATGCAACAACAAAATTTAAACATATATACAACAAATTGTCCACAAATTTATTCACACATATATACAAAAAAATCCACTATATACAATAAAATACAACAACATCAATTTTCCGCTCGGCTCGCCGCTGCCGCCGGCTCCCGCTCGCCACCGCCGTCGGCTCCCGCTCGTTGCCGCCGTCGGCTCCCGCTCGCCGCTGGCTCACGCTCCCGCTCGTCGTCGGCTCCCGCTCCCGCTCGCCAGTGGTGAGAATATGGTGCCCCGCTGCCACCACCTCCTCCCCCGCCGCCGCCATTTCCTCCCCTCCCCTTGCTTGCTGAGGGAAAGGGGGAGAGAGAGAGAGGGAGAGAGCTAGGGAGAGGAGAGAGATCTGAAAATTGTGCTGAGTGTTGGATCGGTGGACAAGACGATGCGAGCCGGGGATATATATATAGCCAATTCATCTTTAGTCCCGGTTGGTGTCACCAACCAGGACTAAAGATATTTTTCCGCTATTTCCAATTCATCTTTAGTCCCGGTTGGTGGCACCAACCGGGACTAAAGATAATTTCCCGCTATTTCTAATTCATCTTTAGTCCCGGTTGGTACCACAAACCGGGACTAAAAATAATTTCCCGCTATTTCTAATTCATCTTTAGTCCCGCCACCAACCGGGACTAAAGATAATTTTCCGTAATTTTCCAAATTTATTTGGTCCCAGCTAGGGTTAACAATTAAATAATCCATTAAATAGCGCCAAATTAACTTCATTAAATATAGGTTTAAAACAATAATATTAAAATTAAATCAAATATAGATAATCCTAAACATTAATGTGCTCCTCTAGATATTGTTCCTCTTTTGCCCCTCGGTTTTCTTCATTTTCATCTGTTGTTGAGCAAGACAGAAAAAATTTCACTTTTATTTTTATTTTTATATTTTTATGGACTTAGGAGCACACGAGAGGTAACACATAAAAGTTGAGCATCAACAAGCAAAAGACGTGGCCTGTGGAAAATTCAGAAGACACGCTCAAAATCGAAAAAAAGATTTCGGGCTCGAAAAGTCAACTTTCTGAGGCTTTTTTGGGTAAAATAAAATCGCCGAATGCGGCAAAGCGGCAAACGAATGCATCCGAAATTTTTTCCTCATCGATTTTCATATATGAAACGTCTCGATCGGAGTCTGTATGCGAAAGTTAGGGCCGTTTTAAAGACTGACTCCGAGTTAGAGGACGAAACGGAAACAATGCACGTAAAACTTGTTAAACGCGCATAAACTAGACGTGATGGCCAGAGTTTAAATGTTCTTATCAATATTTTACATCCCTCCGATTCGTATATTATCACCAAAATAATTTTACAAAAGATTTTGTATATTGAGAATTATTAGTTAATAACGATATGATGATATGTAATAATAAAATTAAAGCTTCCTTCTATTTTCAATCACCCACCTCCACACAACACCACATTCTTTGAAATTACACATCCCCTTAAATTAATTTTTGGCCATTTGAATCATGTAGCAAAATTTATATATTTTTATTAGGTTCAGTTAAAAAATAAGCACAATCACTTTTGTTATGGTTGGTGTTACCAACCAGGACAAAAAATAGCATCTCTAGTCCTGGTTGGTGTTACCAACTGGGACTAAAGATGGTGTCAGAACCTGTCAGATAGCATCTCTAGTCCCGGTTGGTGTTACCAACCGGGACTAAAGGTGTCTGGCGCTCTGACCGGCTCTGACAACATTTGAACCGGGACTAGAGGTGATCTTTAGTCCCGGTTCGTGACACGAACCGGGACTAATGTTCCTAGAAATCCGTAAACTTTTTAAACCGGGACTAGAGATCATCATCTCTAGTCCCGGGTGCAACTTAAACCGGGACTAGTGTGGTTTTTGTCATTTCAACCAATGATGATTTCTCCAGTAGTGATTAATTGATCCTACAACTATTCCAACATTTTTATTCTACTAGCTAGCATTAGTGGACGCCAATATGTGCTTGACAATTTAATCTCATTGCTCATAATCTAAGGCATATGAAAGGATTTGCAATTATGAACATACACATACAGCATGCATGGTAGTTGGATCCATCTAACCAGAATGGTCATTGGGCAGTCCGATCCCCTAATTTCCTCCCAAATTAATGCATCCCATGTAAATATTACTGGATGACCAAAATTATTTGCATCTCCCAGGATTCATGAGTCTTTTGCTCTAATCTTAGGGCATATACAGCACGTCTCTAGGAGCCATCGCTGTGATGCAAATTTTGCAAAAAGAACCTCACAAACACCCGGAGACAGGAGACAGCTCGTCCGTCGTCTCGTGTGGCGACAGCCTCAGCTCGTACTCCAAGTTGTACTCGTCGACTCGAACATGCGGTTGTACCGATAGTCGTCGTCTCCAGGCATGGCATCTGATCCAGCTGCGGCATGCGTGAGAAGGCAAGAAGCGCGCCAAAATCGCCCGCTCTCCAACCGCCGCTGCGAGCTGTCCGTGTCGCTGCTCTGCAGATGGGTGGACACGGCGGCGTCGAACGCGGTGGTGTGTGGGAACCGCAGCCTGACGGGTAAGCTGGCGCCCGAGGTCCGCAACCTCACCGCGCTCGGCTGCCTCGAGCTCTTCGAGAACTCGATCTCCGGCGAGCTGCCGTCACTGGCGGGGCTCTCCTCGCTCCAGTACCTGCTCGTCCACAACAACGGGTTCGCACACATCCCGCCGGACTTCTTCAAGGGGCTTACCGCGCTCATCGCCGTCTTGGTCGACAACAACCCGTTCGAGCCGTGGCCGCTCCCCGCTGACCTCGCCGACTGCACCTCCCTCACCAACTTCTCCGCCAACACTGCCAAAGTCACCGGGGCGCTCCCGGACTTCTTCGGGACCGAGCTGCCGTAGCTGCAGCGGCTGAGCCTGGCGTTCAACAAGATGTCCGGGCCTGTGCCGGCATCTCTAGCCAGCGCGCCGCTGCAGGTGCTCTGGCTCAACAACCAGATTGGGGGAAACCAATTCAACGGGTCGATTAGCTTCATCTCCAGCATGACTTTGCTCCAAGAGCTTTGGCTTCACTCCAATGACTTCACTGGCCCCTTGCCGGACTTCTCGGGCAGCATCAATGCGCCTGATGGTGGAAATGGCAGTGATGGAAGCAACGGGAGTTCAGGGAAGGGCAGCCGGCCGAGGGATGGGGACGAGCAGGCCGCCGACGGATGCGGAAATGCTATGGCGATTGGCGCAGCTAGAAGTTTCTCGCCGGATGAGCCAGAGCCGCAGCAGGGACAACAGTAGTTGCTTTGCTTTTTTTTTTTAGCCACAGCAAGGACAGCAGGAGCATACACTGTGAGCCAGCAAGAGGGAGAAGCTGAGGTTTATGGGTTCGGTACTGTTTGTTATACAGCAAGAGGAAGTAGGAGTAAACATTTTGAATATTTTGCTCTTGCCAGTAACTTGTTTACTGTTATACATGTACTATATATTTTGGATTTTATTTGAGTAAATAATATATGAATTATTTATGTATGAATTATTAGAACAAATCTTTAATTGCCTTCTCGTTGTAATAATGTTTCTTTTCTTTATTTATGTTCAATACATTTTCTATCAAATAGCAACATAATTATACATAAAAAATATTTATAATTGATTTTATCTATATGCACAAGACAGATCTCTCATTGTATGAATTGTTCTTTTATTTGTCTGTGTGATATTTTATAGTGTTTATGTCTTTATGAGGCTGTTGATGTCAAAATATTGGGCGCTGACCTTTGACTGGTAAATGTTGTTCATCCCATGCAAATGTTGCACACTTCTCCAGATTTTATAGCAGCATGTTCAGCTCAACGGACAGATATCTTTATATACACCGCCAAATTCTCAGTTTGTTGAGATATATAAGGAAAATGGGCTGAATAGAAGATGGATCTAAACCTGTCGAGGGGATGTACTGTATTCATACCTTTTATCTTCAACGCAGTACAAACAGTGATGAAATATTCTGAAATGACTATAGAGTATAATAATATTTTATTACTGCACCAACACTACTGGAGAAACCATCATTGATTGAAGTGGCAAAAACCATAGTAGTTCGATTTGAGTTGACCCGGACTAGAGATGATCTCTAGTCCCGGTTTAAAAGTCTACGGATTTCTAGGAACATTAGTCCCGGTTCGTGTCACGAACCGACTAAAGATCACCTCTAGTCCGGTTCAAATGTTGTCGAGCTGTCGAGCGCCGGGCACTTTAGTCCGGTTGGTAACACCAACCGGACTAGAGATGTTACCTCTAGTCCCGGTTGGTGTTACCAACCGGGACTAAAGATGTCCGGCGCTCGACGGCGCGACACCTCGACACCATCTTTAGTCCCGGTTGGTAACACCAACCGGACTAAAGATTCTATTTTTGTCCCGGTTGAGTTTACCAACCGGCGCTAAAAGATAATTTTGATCTTTAGTGCGGTTGGTAAAACCAACCAGGACTAAAGATGGCTTGTTTTTTATACTCCTTCTTCCTCCTCCCCCGAGTCTGCTACACTTGTCTTCAAAGTTTTTCTCTAGCTAGAGGGAGGTGTCTGCCAAAATTTTTGTGATTTTGTTTTGGTGATAATACACAAATCTTTGCTATCTACAAGGTTAACAACTTCTTCCTCTTATGATCTATGCTTAGCACTTTGTATTTTACGGTTGTTTTCTATACATTAATCATCTCTAGATTTTTTTTAAACATGAGGAGAGAGAAAATTTGTTTGGACTAATTATTTTGCTAAGCACATTATATTGTGTTGAGAAAAAAGTTGGGGAAAATAAAGAGGAAGAAAAGTAAGCTTAGCACGTCACAGTTATAGGAATTTAGTCCGTACAATTTTATCTCAAAAAATATTCATGGAAAATGATGAGAGAGAATCTTTTGGAGAAAAAAATTATAAAATAGATAACAAAGGACCTTTTAAAATAGATGCAAAATAATTAATTAATTTTATGCTTATCACTTTAAAAGACCTTTTAAAAATAATTCTATTTTTTTAGAACAACACATTACATATATTGGATTAGTATATAATAATTGTCGATTATATACATATAAGTATTGATGTTATATTGAAATGATTTGAATTTCGTGAAATTTTCTTACGATTTTTGTGCATTCCATGTAGATGGATCGACAATGGATGTACAACGCGGATCGACGGTCGAGAGAGTTTATTCAAGGCGTCCATTATTTTTTGAGTGTGGCTAATGCCAAGAAGCATAAGGGTTTCATACGTTGTCCATGTAAAAAGTGCAAAAACGAGAAGGAGTATTCTACATCAAGAATTATTCATTCCCATTTGTTTCAGTCGGGATTCATGGCTCACTACAATTGCTGGACATCGCACGGAGAGGTGGGGATTGCAATGGAAGAAGATGAAGAAGACGACGACAACATTCCGGACTGTGGTCAATACGGTGGGTTTGAAGAGAATACAGTGGGCGAGGCGGGCGGGGATCCTGAAGAAAACATCGGTGAGACGGATGCCTGGATTACACGCCATCACATCGATGCATTCCCTGCTTGGTTGCGACAACGTCTCATGGGCAACGCGAGCATTGACCAACAACTAGCCTTCTTGGCGAGAGGACCATCTTGCTCAATCACCACATTCCAGACATATGAAATCAATGGGTACACATTTTACACACGGGCCCAAGACTTAAAGAGCACAAATCAGAACAGCGCTGTCCGCATCGATGCCGTGGGATACGATGGTACGACTAGCACATATTACGACAACATCGATGACATATGGGAGCTGGACTATGGACCTCTGAAGGTCCCTCTGTTTCGGTGCCAATGGGTTAGGCTTGGTGGTGGAGGCGTAACCATTGATGCAAGTGGGATGACAACGGTTGACCTGAGGAAGGTTGGATACTCAGACGAACCTTTCGTACTTACCAATGATGTACGACAAGTTTTCTATGTCAAGGACATGGCTAGAAAATCAAAAAAGGGAAAAGGGTCCAACGAGCCAAAGCGCCACGTGGTTCTCCCAGGCAAAAGGAAAATCGTGGGAGTCGAGGATAGAACTGACGAAGATTATGATCAGTTTGACGGGCAACCTCCGTTCACGGTGGCGGTTGACCCGAGTATCCTCCTATCAATTGATGACACCCCTTACTCACGCAACGATCATAACGAAGGAATAATTGTGCGGAGAAAGTATGTGAGGACAAATGTTACATAGCTAAATTTATGTATGGACGATGTAAATTAAATTGAATCATTGAATATTATCCCTGTCTTCCACTTGACCTTATTCAAGATCTATAATTACATCAAGAACCTTGGTACGTACTATCCATAGAATAGGGCATTATATATAAATACCGATCTTTTATGAAACACCATGTTAATTATATATAAACATATGTTAATTATATATGAATATAAAATATATTAACATATGAACATTATAATTATACATGAATATAAAATACAATAGAATAGTGTATTATAATAATTAGTCCCGGTTTGTTACAAAAACCGGGACTAGGGGTGAATTTCATTGGTGGGAAAACTTCTTTAGTCCCGGTTTGATCCATCAACCGGGACTATTGATGTCGACCGACCTACGCCACGTGGCTGTCCCGCAATCTTTTGTCCCGGTTGGTGGATTCAACCGGACAAAAGATATGATCTTTAATCCCGGTTGAAGCCACCAACCGGGCGGACATCTTTGCTCCCGGTTGGTGGCTTCAACCGGACTAATGTTTGTATCTGTTGTCCCGGTTGGAGCCACCAACCGGGAGTAAAGGATCTTTGTACCGGTTGTTGGATTCAACCGGGACAAATGACGCCGTGACTATATATAGCAAGGGCCTTACGGGGATCCAACACTTAGCCATTTTCGCACTTCGGGCTGCATCGTCTTCGTCGCCGTCGCCGAGCCCTGTGTCGACGCCGCAAGACGCCGTCTCCGCCGTCTTCGTCGCCGGAGGACCTCCGCTCCGTCGTCTTCATCGCCGTCGCAGTTAGCGCCGCCGCGCCCTAAGATTTCCGACATTATGCGCTAGGGTTTGGCCGCCGTCGACGCCATCGCCATCGCGGCCATCGTCGCGGTCGCCGTCGCCGCCGCGCCTCCCCACGCCACCCGGTCCCCATGCGCCCCCTCCCACGGCCCCCGAGCCGCCGGCCCCTAAACCCTAAACGGCCGCGCGCCGCGCCCTACACCCACGCCGCCGCCGCCGCACTCTATGAATGTTAATGAATTTTGAGTATATGTGTATTTTGAATATATGTGTATTTTGAATATATGAATTTTGTATGTATGGGTATTTTGAATATATGATTTTTTATGTAAATGGACTGTTATATGTAAATGGACTGTTATTAGAGTTCTTGAGAATTTTGAATATTGAATATGTATTTACATATGAAATTTGAATGTTTATGAGAATTGTGAATTTTGTATTTTTGAACGAACGAGAACGCTAAAATCAACAAATGGTCGTGAACGAACGAAGGGCGAACGAACGAACGAACGAGTGTTCGTTCGTTCGTTGGCCGTGACGGACGGACGTTCGCGAACGGACGAACGAACGTGGACGAACGGACATCTCCTTTCCTCAATTTTTCATTTCCTCTCCAATGATATAACCGAATAATTTTTTCAGAATTCTTTGATTAAGATCTCAACCTACAACAATCAAATGGCGGATTGTAACGAGGAACAACTTCTCCATGATGAGATCGCACGAGGAAGAGGTTTACAACGAGGAGGGGAATGAAGATACAAATCAATACCTCAACGAGGAGGGGACGTGCAGGGGAACGATGAGGAGAATGAGGGCTTCGCCTCCGCCTCCGCCTCCGCCGGACGAAGAGGGCACGCGGGCAACGCGGTCTCAACAAGCGCATAGAGGGTCGACATGTCATAACGGAGGTAGAATCGACGGTCGCCCTATTGCCCCGAGGACGCCGCAAGGAAGTTTGTGGCGCACGCGGATGGGTGGTGAGGGATCACGTGCCCATAAGCGTTGCCAACCGGAGGCGATCAAGGACGGGAGGAGATGAGCGAGCTATCTCCCGGACTCGAGAGAAAGAAATGCTGGACTACAATGCTGCAAACTTTCACCATCCCGGACTCACAACAAGCAAGGGTCAAGGAATGGACGTTAAAGAAAATGGCGAGCTCTTCGGGAACTACAAGAAAGAGTTACACAAGAAATATATCTGAAGGGCCGGACCACGACTTTGACAAGTTCCCGAAGCTCAGAGATCATTGGGATGCTTTTGTTTAACATAAGACTGGGGAAGAAGCACAAGCTATCATAGAAAAGAACAAGGCCAATGCAGCTGAAAAGAAATTCCATCACAAGCTTGGGTCAGGCGGCTATAAGAAAGCAATGGAGAAATGGGAGACAATGGAAGCCGGCCTTGAAGCGCGAGGTATCGTTCCAGGCACAACCACCTGGCCGGAACGAGCAAAGCACTGGTTTTATGCTCACGGCGGCTCACTTAATCCCGTCGATGGCACAGTTATCTTTGGTGATGAAATTCAAGAAGCCGGACGAAGGTTAGAGGAAGCGCTGGAGGCCACTTCCTCGGGCGTGTTCAGGCCCGACAGAGAGAAGGACGAGCTAACGCTCGCCCTCCAAAACCCAGAGCACCCGGGGCGAACGCGAGGAAAAGGCGTCGTCCACTGGAAATACGGGTTCCAAGCTGACGTCGACACATATAAGAGTCGAATGAGGTCAAAGCGAGATAACGATGCGAGGTTCGCGAGATGAAAATGAGGCTCTCGCGGATTGATCGATTGTGGACGAAAGGTGGCCATAAGGTTGGCGAGAGAGCGGAGCCATTGGGTTAGCCAATAGCGGCTCCAAGAATGGCCGCTCAACTACGGCGGCAGCAGCAGCTGCGCTTCAGGGAAATGAAGGCGATTTAGCCCCACAAGCTGAACCGGGTCCGCCATGCCCCGTTGATGACATCACACAGCGAACACCATGTGAGCTGCACATTCCGCTAAAGAACATAACAATAAAAGTATGTTCGTACTTTTATGTTGTATGTATATTTCGTTGAATAACTTGTCAATCAATGTTCATTACTAACTAATAAACAATCTTCTCGAACAGGTCGCGTCGGGCATGGCCATTCCAAGTAGAACGAGACGGCACCTACCACTCCCGACCCGTTCCACTGCGTACTCGAAAGTTGAAATTGAACAGTGGAACGAGGCTATGAAGATCTCGAGCTGGATATTGCCGGAGGAGACGGGGAGCTGACGCTAGGAGAAACAGCTCACGGAATATTTCTCTGGAGGAAGATCTTCATAATATTCCCCGGACGTGGGTCGTCTCCTCCGTCTCCACGTGGGCCGTCTCCTCCGTCTCCACGTAGGCCGTCTCCTCCGCCTCCACGTGGGCCGTCTCTTCCGCCTCCTTCACCGCCTCCGCCTCCTCCACCTCCTGCGTCGCCTCCACGAGCACCGACTCCTAAACGGTCGTCTCCAACTCCACCGCTTTCCAACCCTCCTCCGTCGCCACAACGAGCACCGACTCTTAAACGGTCATCATCAAAGAGTGCGCCGTCAATATCAAGCGGTCGTCCAAGAAGAAAGATTCAAAGAATTGAGAAGACGCCGCCACCCGCACAGAAGCTTTCATACGAGAAGACTCCAGAGGAGCTTGAAGAAGCCGTCCAAGCTGAAGTCAGGGCTCACTTCAGAAAGAAGTCTCCTGAGAAGCGTCCTAAAATTCCCCAGGAGACCAAGGACTTCTTCAAGAAGACGTACCTAACGCCACAGCCTAAACCGCAACCTCAACCGCAGTTCGACTACGACAGGGACTATTCGGAAGGCTGCTGCCAAGGTGAAGAGGACGGGCAAAGATGTACCCCAGTTCAGTATTCCAAATATCAGATCAGACTTAAGACAATTTATGGAATCTGCTGGAATTTCAATGGATCAATTACACGGTCGTGCTCCCGGCGAAGGCTCATGAAATACAAGTTCAAACTTGGAAAGCCTCTTGTAAAGCCGGATCAAGTGAAAAAGCTACCAACACGGATGTAGCTTCCACAAGTGGTACATGCAAGAATCAGCAAGGGTGGAGAGATGGTAACGGGCAAATATTCACGTACTATTTCGTCGATGGAGGTGACGACTTCTATATCCGATTCGAAGACATATTCGACCTCTACCCGCTTGATGCCATCGACGTCTCACTTCTAGCCACGCGGGCTTTGTAAGTTTTGTTCGTTATTTCGTTTCTTACCTTCTTGTATTTAGCTGACTAAAATTCTTTTTAACCGTTGTAGAATGGAGATGCAATACTGCAACATGCACGACTATAGCAAACATGGATTCATGGATCCACGCAAAATCAACGGCGTATTGGTTGATCATTTTCCTGATCCAACACTGGACAACATTTACAAGTCGGTGATAAACCACTATCGGTCATTTATCCTTCGCCCTACAACACTTGCGTAAGTATTTTCTTCCTTCCGTACCGATTTTAATTCCGTGTGCATACATAAATTTTTTATATGTGTCATCTAAACCACTTTGCGATTCCACTGGGTTCTATTAGTAATTGACATGGATAACTCGCGGATCCATGTCTTTGACTCAATGGATAAACCGAGTCCACATACACAAAGATATTTGAAGCTGCTAAATAGGTAATGCCATCTTACATGCTAGCTATTGCATATATGCGGTTCTCGATAATTACTAGCTAACTTTTAAGCGCACGTAGGGCATGGGAACGGCTTCCGACTAATGTTCGCGGAAATTGGAAAGATAAGCTCTCCGTGAGGATGAACTTTCCAGTGAGTAACATGCTCCAAAGTTGTTTTGAATTATTACTTTGTTCTAAAATATGAAATGTATATTAAACTTGTCGTCGTTTGTTCTTTAGTGTGCAAAACAGTCGCAGGGCACCAACTTATGCGGATACTACGTCCGTGACTACATTCACCGCTTTGTGACCGATGTCACAACTATCGACGATATAGATGTACGTATAACAGCTATTCATACATTACGTATCGATTTCTTATTAACTTCATATATTTATTTCTCGTTTGATCGAATTAATGACAGCTTATGCAAGTAAGAGACAACCTTCCCCACGAGACTTTCATACAAGCCGCTCAGGAAGAATTGATGTGATTTATAAACGAGCAGATCATTGATCCCACGGGGGAGTTCTATTTTAATTAAGTAACTTAACCACCAGATCCACAAAATAGACAATGTTTTATAACATACGAAATATATGTGGATATTGTACATATGTGTATATGTTTTGGTAATATATTATATGTATATATTTTCTTTCTTAAGTTCATTTATATGTGTGTCACTTATATATTTATAAATATATATTATATAATATATATTTATAAATATATGTGTGTAAAATAATAATATGTGTGTAATATGTAGTATGTAGCACTTGTTGGAGAAAAAATAAAATTAAAAAATATAAAAAATTCTTTAGTCCGGTTGAAGCCACCAACCGGGACTAAAGATGGCATATATATATAGTTGGGCTCTGTGTGTGGCGTGCCGCAGCCCCATCCGTGTGGCATGACCGAATCTCTAATTTTAAAACTCAAATTAGAAATTCAAACCGTTCAAATTTTTCTACATATTAATATCTCCTTATAGACCAAATTTTATATTTTTTAAAATTTTTTTACTATTTTATTAGATAGGTCAAAGATACAATAAAATAGATACTCCGTAAATCGTTGGATTAATGCATCTTTGACCTATCCGATAAAATAGTAAAAAATTTCAAAAATATAAAATTTGGTCTACAAGTTGATATTAATATGTATGTAGAACAAATTGAACGGTTCGGATTTTTAATTTGAGTTTTTAAATTAGAGATTCGGCTATGCCACACAGGATAGGGTTGCGATGCGCCACACAGTAGCCCCATATATATATATATATATATATATATATACATATATATATATACATATATATATATATACATATATATATATACATATATATATATATATATACATATATATATATATATATGTATATGTATATGTATATGCGCGCGTATGTTTGTGTATGTATGTACGTACGTATAGATGTATTTTTGCAAAATTTACTCTTGTTTTTTTATCCGATTTCAAGCATACCTCATCTCATATGCCTTGGAAACCAAAGGTTTAATTAGTTTGACTCAAATGCACCACCAAATAATACTCGACGCACCAAAATTAATTTTTTTTGATATGTAGGAATGTAGACTGTAATAGGTGATCGGCCATATAGTAGTGACACGTAAAAATTAATGCAAATGGTGAATTGCATACTGAACCACGTTTTCTTACCAAAGTTTTTTTACTCCGTTTTGGATTTCCTTTTACCACAGTTCAGTAATATAGATGTGGAAGTGGCATAACTAAAGAGATAGCTCTGTTATCGGCCTAGAGAAAACATGGTTTAAATGAAACAAAAGTTAAGAAAAGGTGATTCAACGCAGAAAAATACATAAAAAGCGTTCAAAGTAAAATTTCAGTACCAAAAGAGCATCCAAAACGAAACTTTGAAAAAAAATAAAACAAAGCTGCAGTTTGCTCAAAAGCAAAACATTGTTCAGTCTTCAGTTGCGACCACCGTACTTGTATCCGCGCAAATACTTGGCGATCTCATCGATGTAATGCTCCTGCCGCGCCTCGTCGGAAACAGCATCGCGCAGCTCCTTGGCATTTCGGTCGAACACCTTCCCCTCCTCCTCCGCCATCACCCGCCGCACCGCCGACGCGACGTCCTCACCGCGGAAAGACCCGTCGTCGTAGTCCCTCGCCACCTCGGCGCCAATCCCCTTCACCGCCATGGCCTGCGCGACGATGCCCTGGTCGCCGACGAACGGCAGCATCACCAGCGGGAGCCCGAACTGGAGGCTCTCCACGGTGGAGCCCCACCCGCAGTGCGTCAGGAACGCGCCCACGGCGGCGTGCGCCAGCACCCGCGTCTGCGGCACCCACCCCGTGCGCACCACGCCGCGCCCGGCGACGCGCCGCTCGAACCCCTCAGGCAGGAGCTCGTCTGTCCTCGCCGCCGGCGTGGCGGCGCCCCGCACGCGGAGCGCCCAGAGGAACCGCTGCCCGGAGAGCTCCAGCCCGCGGGCGAGCTCCCGCACGTTGTCCGCCGTCAGCGGCGCCTCCGTCCCCAGCGCGACGTAGACCACCGACCTCCCCGGCTGCTCGTGGAGCCAGCGCATCAGGTCGGCGGCGGCGTCATCGCCATCTCCGCCGTCTGATCCGGCGGTGGGCGCGAGGAGGCCGGTGGGGAGGAAGCGGCGGCCGGAGGCGCCGTCGAGGAGGCGGCAGGGCGGGCCCTCGACCTCCGGGCAGCTGCGGTAGAACGTGACCGGGCACCGTCGGTGCAGCTGCCTCACACCGTCGACGTCGGAAACGCCGGAGGAGTTGGGCTTGTACGCCGCTGCGATGAAGTTGGCCTCGTGGCGGCGGTAGGCGAGGTCGGCGGGGAGGTAGTCGTCGGACGTCGTCGGCGCGGGCGCCATGAAGTGCTCCGGCGCCGTGGTGGGGTGCTTGCTGTTGTTGTCGGCGGCGGCACGAGTTTTTTGGGCATGGAAGCCGAGCAAAGATGCCGAGAAGGAGAGGAAACTAGCGCATGGAATCTGGATGACAGCATGAGCATGATAATGAAACAGGGATTAAAATTTGTTTAAGAGGAAATTAATTAATTAATTGAATTGCCCCATTCTGTACATAACCCTGAAAAATGCATTAGCGATGACACCAAGTTAACAAATGTGTAGCATTGTGCTTACTGTTGACTTGATGAGTGTGGAGATTGTGACAATCGGGTATCTATATGGCAAGCTTATCCGATTGGAGGTAGGGATAGATTGCGCCTGCCATATCTGTAAGCCGAACTTGACTTGGGTGTTACGGTTGCCGATAGAGATAAGGCAATCGGCCTATAGTCACGGTTTGGTAAGATTGAGGAAACCGACTTAGAATAAGATAGAGTTTCCGACTTGTAAACCCTTCCTCCCAAGACTATATAAGGGGGTAGGGGCCCTTGAGGATATTCCGATAGGAGATCGATATCCAACACTAGATCGAGATATACAACTTCATAAGCGAGAGCTTTAGATCACGAGATCAATAAAGACACTCGGCGGATCGAATCCACCGAAACAGGAGTAGGGTATTACCTCACGAGAGGGCTGAACTGTCTAAATCTTCTTCTTCTTCTAACCCATCGAGCTTGGCGATCTCGACTGCGACCCCATAAAATATATTGCCGAAACCAAGTTTCGACGGTTGGCGCGCCGTAGGGGCCGCGCGTCGAGACTTCTTCAACAATCTCGCCGACAAGCGTGATGGGATCTCCTTCAAGACTCGGCGACTTCGCCGCCAACTTCGCCGACGACTCCTCCTTCGACTCGGATTCGAACCAGTCGAAGGGAAAAGCCTACTCGGCGCCGTTCGGGCTCCCCAACAGCGCCGCGATCTTCGACAACATCTTGAAGACCAAGATGCGATCCACCTTCTCCGACGACGGACTTCACTCGGCGCCATTCGGATTATCGGATGCCGACGAGATCTCGCGCCAATCTTCTCGCCTCCCAGACGGAAGCAATCTACTCTGCGAAGACCTCTCGGTGCCGTTTGGGTTACCAAACGTCGCCAAGATCTACAATAACCGCTCTCCCCGAGTTGGCGGCGATCCACTCGGAGGAGCCTAATCCCCAAGCTCCGACTCGGGTGGAGCGATCCAGATCCGAATTTCCCAGGATCAAGGGAGGTCGCTGTCATCCTCCCATCCTTCGGCTCTGCTCATCTTCGAGCTCAACGGATACCTCAGCTCTGCAAGCCGACAATCTCTACGGCATCCCTTCCGACAAGCCGACAACTCCGGCGCCATATGGATGCGAGCCGAAGTGCCGACGTCCTCATGGCGAGCCGGATGAGTCCGGCTCAGCCATGGCCGAAGGCTTGCCGAAGAGGAGCGAGCTAGAGTGGAGCTTGAGCGCAAGACAGCCGAGGAGGACAAACAACGCAAAGACGAGGCGACAAAAGGAAGCGGGATCTACGTGCGGCGGACGATCGCCGGGAGGCCATCCTCCAAACACGGGTTCGCAACACCAACGTCTTCCGGACGCCACGGCGAAGCGCTGTCGCCGCACTCACGCTCTTGGACACCGTCATGGAGACGGCTCCGGCCAACGTGACTCCTATACTTGATAAGATCAAGACCATCGTTGCTGCCACGGCTAACGGCCCTCCCACCACTTCGGCGTGAAGGCCGACTGAATCCGTGGCGAAACGCCGGACAAGAGCCGGCTCCCGCCCCTAAAGTCGGGAGACTACGGGAGGCCGAGCCGGCTCGGTCGACAACTGAGCCAAGAGGCCCACCTCGCGAGTCCACGCTAAGGCACCAGAGCGGACGGCCGACTCCCGCGACAAACGACACGGACGTCCACCCGTCCAACACCGAGTCCGCCGCAACAGTTCCAGCTACCCAACCAGCCAACAGAAGACCCCGCCGAGTGATCTGCGGGAAGTCCTCGACCGCCGCTACCAAGAGCGCGACCGACGCACTCGGGAAGATCGAAGGGGATCACCCGATAGCGGCGACGATGGAGTACCGGCCTTCACTCGGGAGCTCCGCCGAGTGCATTGGCCGAGTGGCTTTAAACCTACAGGGATTGAAAGGTACGATGGCAAGACCGACCCTGAATCTTTGTTAACTGTATATACTCTTGCCATCCGAGCTGCAGGTGGCGACAACAAAGCCATGGCCAACTACGCCCGTGGCCCTCGCAAACTCGGCCGAAATTGGCTCACGAGCGCCAAGAGGCTCAATCGGCTCGTGGAGCGAGCGAGGACCACTTCATCGCTAACTTCCAAGGCACCTTCGAGAGGCCGGCACGCACTTCGACCTTTACAACGTCATCCAGAAGCCGGACGAACCTCTGAAGGATTACATTCGTCGCTTCTCCGAGAAGCGCAACAAGATCCCGAACATCACCGATGACATCATCATCGCCGCCTTCCAGAAGGGAGTCCGTGATGAGCTGCTTATCGGCAAGTTCGGGCGCAAGCCACCGAAGACGGTGAAGCAGATGTTTGAGACGGCGAACTCATACGCCAAATCGAACGACGCCATTAAGGCCGCCGTCAAGACCGGCCCGACGGAAGGGAGGACAAGCAAGCAGGAGGAAGCCGAAATCCTAAGAAGGATGGCGGCAACCGGGGCCGAAAGATCGCAAGCGCCGATCGAAGACCTAGTGGCCGCGACCTCCAATACTCAACGCCGTCCCGAGTCGCCGCCTACGACGCCATCATGAACGCCCAGTGCACCCACCATCCGAATCACAAGCACGCGGCGAAGGACTGCTTTATCTACAAGCAGTTCGCGGACATCGCGGCGCAACTCAACAAGAAGGCGATCGACGAGGCTGGCCGCCGTCGGCGCCAAGAAGAGCAACGCGCTGAAAACGCCGAACCCTTTCAAGACCCGGTGGGGAGCTCAACCACATCTTCGGGGTCCGCTAGCCTATGAGTCCAAGAGGAAGCAAAAGCTAACCGGCAGGGAGGTCAATGCGGCTCAACCCGAAGTCCTCGATATCTGCGATGGTCGGAAGTGGCCATCACCTTTGACCGCTCGGATCATCCCGACCGAGTGGTCCACCCGGGACGCTATCCACTCGTCCTGGACCCCGTGGTCCGCAATATTAGGCTCAAGCGCGTCCTCATCGATGGGGGCAGCGCCCTCAACATCCTATTCGCCAAGACCATGGATGAAATGCAGATCCCGAGGGCCGAACTAAAAGCAAGCTCAGCCCCCTTCCACGGAGTTATCCCAGGGCTGTATTCAACACCACTCGGGCATATCTCCCTTCCAGTCACCTTCGAAGCCCGAGAGAACTTCCGAACGGAGAACGTCACCTTCGAGGTGGCCGACTTCGAAACGGCGTATCATGCCATCATCGGAAGGCTGCGCTTGCCAAGTTCATGGCGATTCCTCACTACACT
Source organism: Oryza australiensis (assembly GCA_019925245.2). NCBI lineage: Eukaryota > Viridiplantae > Streptophyta > Magnoliopsida > Poales > Poaceae > Oryza > Oryza australiensis. Next base: position 2,431,646 of record JAIFGZ020000342.1, read on the forward strand.
TACCTCTGCATGAAGATGCGGGTCCCAACGGCGTCATCACTCTTCGCGCGACGTGAAGCAAGCCTTCACTGCGACAAAGAGAGTTGCGACATGGCCCAATCTCGCGAGAGATTACGTGGCCAACAAGAAGTCCGATTGGCTGCATCAACCGCGAGGGCGAAGTCCCGCGAAGAAGATAGCCAAATCGGGATCCGGCGACGCCAAGACCAAGAAGATCTCCCTTGATTCGTCTGATCCCTCCAAAACTGCTGTAATCGGCGCCGACCTAGATCCTAAATAGGAAAGCGCGCTCGTCACCTTCCTCCAAAATAATAAAGATGTTTTTGCTTGGAAACCATCTGATATGCCTGGAATTCCTAGGGAGGTGATCGAGCACTCTTTGAACGTCAAAGATGACGCCAAACCAATAAAACAACGATTACGCAGGTTCGCACGGGATCGAAAAGACGCGACCAAAGAAGAACTTGCAAAGCTCTTGGTGCTGGCTTCATTAAAGAAGTCCTCCACCCGATGGTTGGCCAACCAGCCTGGTCCGCAAGAAAACGGGGCAATGGCGCATGTGTGTCGATTACACCGACCTCAATAAAGCCTGCCCCAAAGATCCATTCGGGCTGCCTCGCATCGACCAAGTCGTCGACTCCACAGCCGGCTGCGAACTCCTAAGTTTCTTGGATTGTTACTCGGGCTATCACCAGATCAGTTTGAAAGAATCCGACCGCTTGAAGACATCTTTCATCACGCCGTTCGGGGCCTCTGCTACATCACCATGCCCTTCGGCACGAAGAACGCCGGAGCTACATACCAACGCATGATCCAAAGATGCTTCCGGACGCGGATCGGCAAAAACGTTGAAGCTTACGTCGACGATGTCGTCATCAAGACCAAGCGAAAGAAGACCGATCGCCGACTTAGAAGAAACCTTTGCAAACATCCGGGCCTTCGAATGAAGTTGAACCGGAGAAGTGCACCTTCGGCGTCCCATCGGCAAAGCGCTCGGCTTCATGGTATCACATCGCAGCATTGAAGCAAACCCGAGAGAAGATCAACGCTATCTTAAACATGAAGCCCCAGAGTAATCGAAAGACGTCCGAAGCTCACGGCTGCATGGCGGCACTAAGTCGTTTCATATCCCGACTCGGCGAACGAGGCATGCCCTTCTTCAGTGCTGAAGAAGACAGACGACTTCCGGTGGACCACGTAAGCGACAAGGCCTTTGAAGATTTCAAAGAATTCCTTACCACGCCACCCGTCCTGGCTTCACCTCAGCCCCAGGAACCCCTGTTGCTGTACGTTTCAGCCACTCACCAAGTGGTTAGTACGGTCCTTGTGGTTGAACGCGAAGAAGAAGGACGGGCCCAGAAGATTCAAAGGCCAATCTACTTTGTCAGCGAAGTATTGGCAGGAGCCAAAATCCGATACCCCCAGGTACAAAAATTGCTTTATGGTGTTCTAATAACCGCGAGGAAATTGGCACACTACTTTCAGGGTCACTCGGTCACCGTCATCACCTCTTTTCCACTCGGCGATGTCATCCACAACCGTGAGGCAACCGGGCGCATCGCCAAGTGGGCCCTAGAACTGATGCCGCTGGACTTAACTTTTAAGCCCAGGACGTCCATTAAGTCACAAGCCTTAGCGGACTTCCTGGCCGAGTGGACTGAACAGCAAGAGCATGTGCCCCGAGAAGACCTCCAACACTGGACCATGCACTTCGACGGATCCAAGAGGATCACCGGCCTGGGAGCAGGAGTTGTGCTGATCTCCCGACCGGGGAAAGGCTAAGATATGCCCTTCACCTCCACTTCTCCGCCTCACACAACGTCGCGAGTACGAAGCTCTTCTACATGGATCGTGCCTCGCAGTCTCACTCGGCATTCGACGGCTTATTGTGAAAGGCGACTCCCAGCTGGTCGTCAATCAAGTGATGAAGGACTGGCCCTGCTTAAATGACACCATGGATGCCTACCGACAAGAGGTCCGCAAGCTTGAGGACAAGTTTGATGGGCTAGAACTCTCACATGTCCCGAGACATAACAACGAAGCCGCCGATGAGCTAGCACGGTTCGGATCCAAGCGCGAAGCCGCTCCAACGAGATGTCTTTGTCGAACATCTTTACGAGCCAACCGTCATGGCAAAGAAGACGGCTCCCAACGAGCAAACCACGAACGAAGTCACCATGATCGATACCGACCGGAGGACGCCGCTCATCAAATTCTTAACTCGGCAAGAGTGCTGGATGGCCGGGATGAAGCGAGAACGCGTCCGGCGTCGTTGCCAAACATACGTCATGGTCGACTCCGATCTATACAAGAGAAGCCCTCCGGAATTCTAATGAGGTGCATCACACCCGAAGAAGGAAACAATTACTCCAAGATATCCACTCGGGCATATGCGGAAGCCATGCGGCGGCACGCACTGGTCGGCAAAGCTTACGAGCAAGGATTCTTCGGCTCACCGCGGTCTCCGACGCGGACAAAGTCGTAAGAACCTGCGAAGGTCGGTTTTTGCCCGACAAAGCCATGTCCGGCCGGGAGCTTCAAACAATCCCACTTTGTCCCGGCCGTTCGCGGTATGGGGTTGGACATGGTTGGCCCTTTCAAGAAAGCTCCAGGAGGTTTCACACACCTCTTCGTCGCAATCGACAAGTTCTCCAAGTGGATTGAAGCCAAGCCGGTTGCCACAATCACTGCTGACAAAGCACGGGATTTTTTCCTCAACATCGTGCACCGCTTCGGCATCCCAAACAGAATCATAACCGATAATGAGACCCAATTCACGGGAGGCATCTTCAAGGAATTCTGCGAAGACTTTGGGATCAAGATCTGCTACGCATCAGTAGCTCACCCCAAAAGCAATGGGCAAGTCGAGCGAGCCAACGGGATGGTCCTTCAAGGTATCAAGGCTCGCGTATTTGACCGACTAAGCCCTTACGCCGGAAAGTGGGTCCAGGAACTTCCCTCGGTTCTATGGTCGCTGCGAACTACACCCAGTCAGGCCACCGGCCAAACTCCTTTCTTTTTGGTCTATGGCGCAGAAGCCATGTTGCCAAACGAGATGGAATACGAGTCCCTCCGGGTCCGCAGCTTCAACGATGAACGCTACGACATCGACCGAGTGGATGACCTCACCCGATTAGAAGAAGCCCGCGAGGCAGCCCTCATCCAGTCGGCCAAATACCTTCAAGGGCTCAGAAGATACCACAGTCGCAACGTGAGAGCACGAGCTTTCATTGTTGGCGACCTGGTCCTACGCAAGATCCAGACCACCAAAGACCGACACAAGTTATCTCCCTTATGGGAAGGACCGTATATAATCGCCGAAGTGACTCGGCCCGGTGCTTACCGGCTAAAGCGCGAAGACGGATCCATGGTGGAGAACTCCTGGAACATCGAGCATCTTCGACGGTTTTACGCCTAATTTGGCTAAGGCCTCATGTTCTCCTTGACTGCCAACCTCAAGCAAGATGACTTCTTGAGCTAGCAGTCGGGGGCTGATACACATATCAACAAAGCTCAAATTTTCCTCATCAAATTTTTGTGCATAATTTGGTTTATCATTGTTTAATGTCCTTCGACTCGAGCTCAGTGTCTAAGGACTGAGAGTTTTCTGACGACCTAATCGAGCCTAGGCTTGATGACAGCTAGACGAAAACTACTTAAGAAATTTCACGCAAAGGCTCGAATCAAGGCATTGACATAAATAAACTAAAAACAGTCACAAAGTTCCACATCAAAGTGTTACAATTACATGATATCTACAAAGCAAAGTCAGAATACAGATCAGAGCTTGAAATTGTTCACTACATCCAAAGATATCTTCTTCGCCGCCTCTTGCGCCTCGCTTAGCATATCTAAGGCCGCTCGTCGTTGTTCCTCGCGAAGCCCTCCCCGACTCGAATGGATATCCACTCGGGGTAGAGGGACTTGGTCTCGTGCAAGAGCCGACCGGCCCCATGTTGGCCGCCGGTGATGTTCTTCGGATCGTTCGGGAGCCCCGAAGCTTGTCGAAGATCTCGATTGGCTCCGGCGAGCGGCCCCAACTCCTTGATCAAACAAGGATGTCAAGATCGGCGTGGCGGCGTTGGCGACCTCTTCCGTATTTCGTCGCTGGACTTGATCCGCCCAAGTAAGACGTCGTATTGGGCTCGGGTCTTCATCTTATAAGCGCAAGGAGTCCCGATCATTCAAGGCACTCGGAAATGAAGCAAGCACATGAAATTCAATTTCAAAGAAGGTTACCTTCAAATTCGGCCTCCATTTCGGCCTTGTCAAGGTTGACCGCTTCCAGCTGGACTTGAAGCGAGTGGACTTCCGAAGAATTTTCTACGACGAAAGAAGATTAACAATAGCCAAGATCAACATAAGAATCACAATGAAGCTGGGAGAGACGGGCTTACTTCCGATTGATCCGCGGAGGTCGAGGTTCGCTTCCCGAAGCTCCGAGATCTCCCTCCCAAAGCGGCCTCCCTTGATGCGGCCTCCTCCCGAGTGGCCTTGGTGTCGCTGAACGTCCTCCAAGGAGTTTAAGTGGGGGACTAGCTTCTCCAAGACTTCGGATTTTGCTATTGAGCGGCAATATTCTTTCGCATGCAAAGCGAAGGATGATCGGCGAAGGATAACGAAGATATAATCAAAAGAAAGACGAAGGCTTACGTTGAGCGGTCGGGTCGCCTCATTCGGGCTCTCGACGAGGGCATCCCTTTCATCCTTTTCAGCTTGCCGATCGAGGATGATGCCCTGTCTCTCGTCTTCCGAGTCCCGCCACTCGATTCGATCGGAGGAACCCAGTCTCGAAGGCGTAACACGGGATCTCTTCTACCGTGGCTGGCAACAAGAAAGACCAATGAAGACATGAAGGATTCAAAATTGAAAGAACGAAGGAATGTTTCGGAGCAAGTCTTACCGGCTTCGGTGGCTGCCTGCCTAGGTGGGGCAGCCGGACTCTTCTTCTTCTTCGGGCTCTGCGCCAAGTGACCCCCAGTCGGGGACGCTTGGGCCGCAGCCGTGGGTTCCCCGGCAGCCGACTGGTTTCTAGTCGGAATATCCCGACTGGCAGTCGGGGGCTCCTCCCTAGGGGCGTCCTCCTTTGGAGGCGAAGGCATTTCTTGGAACGCTCGCACTCGGTTGCGGGCTCCGGGGTTTTGGCTCGCTGGCCTTGGCACTTCGGGAGCAGCGGCGGAGTCGGCCCTTCACCCTCCGGCGGGATCTATGTCTGGGGCCTCTGCGAAAGTGAATACAGAAAGATAAAGAAAGGTTTTCCGCGAAAGAGTACAAGACTTCGGTTTCAGAGCATACCTGGATGACCGGCGGATCTTCGGCGCCGTCCGCGGTGATCGCCTTAGAGGCGGGGTCTCGACCGGAGGAGCCGGGACGTCGTCATCCGAATCCTCGATGATCAGCCGCCTTTTGCTTGCGCGCTTGTTCGAGTCCTCACTCGGCGCCGCCCGCTTCCCGACTGGATCAGCTTGGATTTTGATCCCGCCAGTCGGCTTCTTGGCGGGGCGACGCGGCGCGTCATCATGAGCCACCTTATATGGCTTGGAAGTGATAGAGGCGTTTTCCTGCAGAAGAGAGAAGGTGCAACATTAAGAGACAAGACGTCAAGATTGAAGATACTATGAAGCAACCAATCGGCTTACCGGAGGAGGAGGTCGGTGGATGCTGAATGGAAGGACTGGCAGAATGAGGGCCCGCTCGACGGCAATCCCGGATGAGAAGAGCTTGTACATCCGGATCTTCAGGATCTCGTATGTGAGTGGATCCGGGTCCTCCCGATTGGGGTCCGATCCGCCTTCATACTCGAAGGCCGGCTTCGACCGCTCCTTGATCGGCGCCAGTCGGCACCTGATGAAGTGCCGAGTGATTTGTTCCCCACGAAGATTCTTCTTCTTCATTGCCAGGATCTTCGCGAGCAGATCGTTGGCCTCGTCCCAATCTTGGGCTACCGGCACGGTGCTCCAAGACGGCTTGGGGACAGGAGGAAGACCGACAAAGGCGGGCAGACTGGGTTCAAGATTATTGATGTAAAACCAGCCCGCGTGCCAGCCTTTGTTGGAGGATTTCAAAGGGAGAGAAAAGTAGTCTTTGCGGAGAGATCCGCGAAGCTGGAAGCCTGCCCCGCCAACAACACAAGGTTGGTCCTTGTTTGGATGGGGTTTCAGATAAAACATACGACGGAATAGATTGAAATGAGGAAGAATGCCAAGGAAAGCTTCACACACATGAATAAAGAGGGCTATGTGAAGCATCGAGTTGGGGTTCAGATGGTAGATGTGAAGACCATAGTAGTCCAAGAGCCCCCGAAAGAATTCGGAGGTGGGAAGGCTGAACCCGCAATAGAAAAAGGAAGTAAAGACAACGAGCTCACCGGTGTTTGGGGTCGGGAAGTCCTCCCCCGCCGCCGGGCGCCATCCCACAAGTTCCTTCGGCGGAAGCACGCCGTGCTTCACCATCTCCTTGAGGGTAGATTCCCTCACTTCTGAAGCGGCCCATTGGTCGAAGGGAATCCTTTTTTCCTCCGCCATGAGAATGGGTTAATGGGAAGTGGATCTGGCTGAGAAAAGTTGGATCTTTGGCAATGGAACGTGGGAGATTTGGCTGTGGAGGCTGGTTGTTGCAGAGATCGAGCTCTTAGATGGACGGATTTGGGAGCGCGCGAGTCTAGGGTTCTCCGCGGTGAACTGTTGAACAATACCGTGAGAAGGGGAATCGTTTGGAAGGCAAAGAGGCGGGGACGACCTCGCGTCTTTATAAGAAAGATTTGAGGGTTGCGCTAGGTTTTCTGGTGAGTGGGCCGAGCCCATAAGAAAATCTACGGCCCAACTAAGGTGTGGTCTGATACGTGTCCTTAGGGACTTAAGCGGATGAGCTTAAGCAGATTTGCCATGGCAATATGCGCGTGTCCGAGTGCCCTATACCTTTAAAGATCCTTTCATACCGCGGTTTGCTTGACTTCGTGAGAAGCTGGCACGATGCAATTTGGAAGGTGACCAACAGCAGAGTTTTTATAGCCGCCTTGGTGAACAAGGGCTGTTTGGTTTTTCGGCATTTGGTCGGGTAATCTTACCGATGCTGTTTATTTTCCACCTTGGTGAAGATCTTTATAAGATTGAGACCAGTATTATGGCAAAAGCTATTTAATAACTTGGTCATATTTTTCATATGATTGAAAAAACTTGTTTTCCCATGAGGGATGAATGAAATATTTATTCCGGGATTACTCGGACAAATCCACTCGGATAAGCAAGAGCTTACCGAGTGTTTTTTACCCATAAGGGATGATTGAATTATTTGTTCTGAGGTAACTCGGGCAAATTCACTCGGATAAGTATGAACTTGCCGAGTAATGAGATTTCTATGATTGCTTTAGCATGAGTTAGGCATCTATGTGAGAATGATTTTTATGGTTCTTGACTATATGCTTAGCCTATTTTTGACTAACCACATAGTCGGGGCTACACCTAATTAGGTGCATCGGAGATGCACCTAGATATTTATTTTTGAGAATTTTTGAGATATTTTCAGCCCTTCACGTCTTTGGAGCCACTCGGGAAGATTCAGCAGAGATGATGGAATCATTCGGCGCCAAAAGCACTCGGTCAAAGAGATTTTTTGGTTGAGTGCTGTTTTGGTCTGAAGCTGAGTTGTCTCGTCGACTGAAAAGGACTCGGGGGCTACTGTGGAGATTGTGGCAATCGGGTATCTATATGGCAAGCTTATCCGACTGGAGGTAGGGATAGATTGCGCCTGCCATATCTGTAAGCCGAACTTGACTTGGGTGTTACGGTTGCCGATAGAGATAAGGCAATTGGCCTATAGTCACGGTTTGGTAAGATTGAGGAAACCGACTTAGAATAAGATAGAGTTTCCGACTTGTAAACCCTTCCTCCCAAGACTATATAAGGGGGGTAAGGGGCGTCCCTTGAGGGATATTCCGATAGGAGATCAGATATCCAACACTAGATCTGAGATATACAACTTCATAAGCGAGAGCTTTAGATCACGAGATCAATAAAGACACTCGGCGGATCGAATCCACCGAAACAGGAGTAGGGTATTACCTCACGAGAGGGCCTGAACCTATCTAAATCTTCTTCTTCTTCTAACCCATCGAGCTTGGCGATCTCGACTGCGACCCCATAAAATATATTGCCGAAACCAAGTTTCGACAATGAGTGAGCGTATTGTCACATGTAGGATCCACCTATAATTTTTAAAACATTTTTTATCACAACTCATGGTTATAATCTCTGGAGGGATATCCATTGCACGCCTTTTAAGAACACGATACAAATAGTTATAGAACTTTTTAAAATATATTTGGCAATATATATATATTAAAGTATGGCATCCACAAACTCAACCTGCATATTGTGGTGGAAAAAGGACAATATCTAGTGTGAATGGTGCATGTATAGTTTATACAGCCTGAGTTTGTTTTTGTTATAGAGATTTGTGAGCCCAGTTTAGACTTAAAATTTATGAGATGTTATACGTATACACTAAACAAATATTATTAAGTTTTCCTTTCCTATTTAAATATATGATATTGTTAAAAAATTCTCAGACCAACAATATTTATTTAATTACTCCTACTTAGCTAAGTAAAATGAAAATAGTGCCGTAAATATGTTATCAAAATACTTTAAAACATGCCTTATGTGTTTGTCGATTTACACAAATATTCCTAAAACAATGCACAATGAGGTTTAGAAGATAAAGTTCCAAACTATTATACCAATTTTGTCAGTTCTTCGGTAATATGGTTCTAAACTACTAGCTCAATATATTTAAAATGCAGGAACTAAATCAAGTCGCTTTTCTGAATTAATTGGTACAATTGGTTTCGCTTCGTCAGGTTTGATTTGAAAAAAAAAAGTAAATTCATACGCTTGCAGAGGTAAGTAATACTATAGAGAGTATGTATGACGGTTTACAAAACCGTCGGTATATGATAAAAGTAAAACCAAGATAAATCATTAAATTTAAATAAATTTAAAAAATAATTTTATAATTTTATAAATTTTACATGATTTTTTATGATTATCGCGTGATAATCATATTTATCATCGGTAACAATAACCATCTTCCGATGATAAGGGAACCTACATACCTTGTGTTCATCGGCGATGGGTGGGACCCAGTAGTGGGAGAAGTCAACGACGACCCAATCGGGCTTCCTCCCAAACCCAGCCGCTGCCTCGTCGTCGGCTCCGGCGCTGGAGCTGCAGGCGTCGGCGAGGAAGGCGGCGAAGGGCGCGGCGAGGCCATCGAACGCCTCCCTGAGCAGGCCGACCTTCTCCTGCGGCACGTCGGCGGTCGACTCGGCGCCCTCGGGGAGACCGTCGACGCGGGGCAGCGGGAGCGAGACGAGGCGGAGGCTCGCCGCCGACAGCTCCGGCGGGACGGCGCGCTGGCCCTCGAGGCGGGAGACGTTCTGCGGCGTGGAGACGAAGGTGACAGCGGCGTGTCCCCTCGCCGCCAGCCGCTTGGCGAGCTCGAGGAACGGGATGAGGTGGCCGAACGCTAGCCACGGGAACACCACCACGTGCAGCAGCCGCCGCCGCTGGGGCATCGCCGCCTCCATCGCCGGCCGGGAAGCTGAGCTTGCCGTTCTTGGCACGAGACAAAGATCGAGAGATGATGGGTGTAGCTTGTGGTGGTTTAATGTCACACTAACTAGATGATGAGCTTTTATATACATTGAGGTGGTGGGGGCGAGCGCGTGGCACGCGCGCACCATTTCACCCTCCTAAATTTGAATCGCAGTCCGAATTACCCACTCAATCGCAGTCCGAATTACCCACTCAATTCAATTCATATAGTCCGAATTATCAGATATTTTACGTATCAAACTTTTTATATCATGACTTACTCTCCTAAATAAATTCGAAGTGATTTTTAAATTATGTGGCGAGGCATGCACGCGGTAGTTCAGGAAAAATTAATATTTTGGAAAACAGTGAGTCGTCTCTTCCCCTCTTTCCTAGGCTCACGCGACTCCGATGATCACTTGGTATCTGATATATTGTGTATGCAAACCTATTGGTAGGGCTGGGCGTTCGGTTTAAACCGCACGTTCGGTTTGATTTTTTTTCTACGCAAAGTTCGGTTTCAAGTGAACAAACAACCGATCGGTTTTGGTGAATAATAGAAACCACAAAGATCGGTTTTGGTTTTTTCGGTTCGGTTTTTGGGTTTTACTGAAGAAACCGAATCAAAGGCGGCGGCGAGGAGGGATCGACGGAATCAAAGGCGGCGGCAAGGAGGGATCGGCGGCGAGGCGGCGAGATGCCGGGGACCAACATCAAAGCAACGCAACATCAAAGCAAACCATACCTGTGAACGCGCGTCGTCATCATCGTCGCGAGATGGCGGGGTGTCGGCGGTCGCGCGAGATGGCGGGGTGTCGGCGGCGAGCCGGCGACGGCGTGGGATGCGTGAGAGAGAGGGCGTCGAGGGGAGAGGACGCCAGAGGGGATGCATGAGAGAGACTGAGAGAGAGGGCGGTGGCGCCGGCGTGGGATGCGCATGCGTGAGAGAGAGGCGGCGCCGGCGGGAGAGGCGAAAGGGAAAGGGATGCATCATGCGTGAGTGCGAGAGACAGAGAGGACGGCGGCAGCGGCGTGGGATGGGAGGGGAGAGGGCGGCGGTTTAGGGTTAGGGATTGAGAGAGTGAATGAAGCCCATGGGTCGGCTGGCCTGGCACGATAGGTTAGGGTTTGTGGCGTCCAGTTTGGTTTTTTCGGGTCATCGGTTTTCATACAATTAAAACCAAAGCCAAACCGAACCATGCGGTTTATGCTAATCTGTGATCCGAAACCGAACCGAATTACTAAAAAACTAAAAAGTTCGGTTCGGTACGGTTCGGATCGGTTTTCGGTGTTTTTTCCCAGCCCTACCTATTGGTGGCCAAATCAGCGGGGCTAGGTGGTGCTGGCCCACGCATGCATATACTGTTATAGGCCCAGGCACGATATGGCCCGTTAGTTCACGGGCTGTTTCGGATATGGCTTGTCTAGCCGTGTCATGTTTGGGCCGCCACCTAGCCTATGTGCTAGCATGGCACGACTCGGTTATTGTAGCAGGCCGCCACGAGAATGGCCCATCTCCAGCACGACATGGCACGGCCTGTCTCGGCCAGGCTCATTTTTTTCTTCAACTTCTCCCGTTTTAGTTTCTTCTTCATTTTCTTTTAGATCCTGCTCTGACTCCCAAGTTTTGTGCTCATGGCACCCACCCATCTGTGCCCGTACACGCGAGCGCTACATGTCGTCGCGTCCTCCGGCCTAACACGGTCCTCTCTCCACGCGCTCCCACATGTGCCGTCCCACGTCCCGCCTCCTGCCTCCCCATTTCAATTTAAATTTCTTTTATTTTTAATTTTATTTATTAAAATATTTACAAAATAATTCTCTTTGAAAAATTTACAAAACTAGTTGCTCGATGCCCGATTTTTCTAATATGGCGGACGACCGTTGGCCCCATCGAACGGTCGCCCGTCAAGAGCCTCCTTGCAGCCCTCCCGAGAGGATGTTTCCTACGAGCGGGGAGTTGTCACACCCTAAAATTCTTTCCTTAGTTCTAAAATTTATCTAAGAAATTTCACAAAGAAAATGTCTAAAATTAACCCATAGAGAAACCTTATTAAATAAATCCATTTAATAAATGGAATGGGCTTGGTGGATTTTTTCTTAAATTCCCAAGTCAAAATACATTAATAGGATTTTTAGTGCAATTTCGAACTAAGAAAATAATTTTTAAAATTGAAATAGGATTGTCGAATTAAATTAATTGTAGAAATTATTTTTTTTTTCTTTTATTTTTATTTTCCCTATTTTCTTTTTTTCAGTGCGTGGGCCGGCCCAAGGACGCGGCCTAGCCGCGCGCGCAAGTCTCGCGCCGCCCCTTCCCGCCGGACCGGGATGTTGACAGGTGGCCCACCTCTTAGACCCGTTCCCTACCTCCAGCTGGACGACACGGGCTGACGTCAGCCCACGTCGCCGCCTCTCCAGCGCATCCACGCGCCTTCCGCGCCACTCCTCCTCTCTCCCCATGCGCGTAGAGCCGTGGAACGACCGGATTCAAAAATCCCGGGCACCCCTCTCTCTCTCCCCACACCACCGCCATATCCGCAGCTCTTGGGCCACATCCGCAACCGCCCATGGCTATAAATCGCCATCCCGTGCGCGCCACTCATTTTCCTCAACTCATCGCCGCCTCCCGAGCTCTCAAACGCGACCGCGGCATCAAGCCCTAGTGCCAGCATTTCTCTGCTCCGGCCACTTGATTCCACCGTGTCGCTCACCGACAAGCCGTCCCACCATTATCATCAGCTTTGCAAGTTTGTGGAAAACCCCGGTTACCGCTTGGATTTCGCCCAGCATCGCCGGAACACCTCTTCCCTCACGCGCCAGTGAGCCCCCGCAATTATTCCCCTCTTAGGTCGGTGTTTCCTGCCACTGCAAGCCGTCTCCTCCCCTCATTTCCCCTCTCTCATGTTCGCCGGACCGTGCAGGACCTCGGCCGCCCTTGCTCTCGATGGTTTGTCGCCACAATCGCTGTCTGTCGTCTCCTCTCTCTACGCGCGGTCGTCGTCACTGTGGTGAGCCATTTTCCCCTTTCTCTTCCCCTCTTTTCTCCCTCGGCCACGCCCCCACCAGCTCGCCCGCACACATCGTGCCTTCACACGCTCTTCCTGTGCGTCGCCGCACAATGCTGTCGTGCCTCACCGGTCGACGGAGTCCATCGTCGCTTTCCCGCACCGTCGTATTGCCGTCCACGCGTCACCCAGACACTGACCCGCGTCAACGCCACCTTGGTGCTGCGTCAGCGCCACCTGCCCGCGTGTCCGCCATGTGGTCGTCGCGTCGGCGCCATGTGTGCGCCATGTAGTGCGCACGTGCACCCTGGCCCGTGGATGGGATTTCGAACTTATAGGGATGAAATTGAGTGTAAACGAAAATACGAATGCCTCAATCAAAATTGACAAAATAAAAAAACATGGTACTATTCATCGTCGAAAATAGAAACGACGAATACATAAATGATTCGTGAGGAAGGACGAAGGGAGAAGATAACAAACACGAGGAAGGTAAAGAGATTCAGTTCTAGAGCCAAAGATTGTAGTTCTCGAACAAGCACTCAAAAAGATTCTGGAGGATCCTTGTGATTAGGTACTTGTTTTCCCATATCATAGCGTTAAGTATTTCTCGGCGAGCTATAAGATGATCAAATTTATAAGTATCTCTTGTAAAATATGAGCAACATTAAATCCTTCTAAAGCCCAAGCTTCCATTTCTCCTATCGTTGTCCCCCTTGCTTGGCTCTCTAATGGGAGAGAGGACTAGATCATGGCACCACTGTTTTTGGCGCCGACCTTGGTGCCACTACAACTGGCGCCGACCTTGGCGCCAAGATCCACGGCGCCGAGTGCCGTCACGTCAGCCTCGGCACGGACGTGGCACGCGGAGCTCGACGCCAATTAAGATGGCGCCGAGACATATAAGGTCGACGCCAATATTGATGGCGCCAAGCTCGGGGTCCATTTTTCAAATTGAAACTGCCAGGGATGTATTTGTGAGAATTTTTCAAAAAAGGACAAAAGTAAAAAGTCGGTAGTTGTAGACCCCTGTTTTTGTAACAGGAATCATTCATGTTCATAGTATCATTTCCCTGGATCAAGTAGTTTGGTACTCACAATTACATTACTGAATCATCAAGTGTGCACGATACATCAATCGCCATACGCAAAATATTACAATATAGAGTCCAAAGGCAATGTCTAGAACATAGAACCAAACGGTCCGGAATACAACCAAAGCAGAAAATAGATAAGGCAGTGAAGAGAAGGCAGCGGCACGCCATTGCCACAGGCAACGACTGGAGCTAAGACCTACTGAGCGTCATCGTCTTCCATACCCTCCTGGTAGTATGCGTACGGATCTTCAGGGTCTTCATCGCCCACATTATAATGTTTATGCGTATAGCAAGGGTGAGTACCAACCGTACTCAGCAAGCCACCATAACAACGATGCATATGATAGGGCATAATCAAGGAGTGGTTGTGGTTCTTTTGCATAAAGCCAGTTTTGCAATTCTTTTCACAAGCCTAAGACTTAAGACTGATCAAGTTTTAATTCCATAGTTTAATAATCAGCGACGGTTCTATCCACCATCCATTGTGATCCCAAGGATAGCTTCCCACCACTGGATCATCATGATTTTCTGGGGTCTATCCCTTCTCGTCTTCCGAGAAGTTGATCCACCAGCACATAAAAATCATCATGCATGTCCATCCCATCATTTTAAAATTTAGAGTCTAGCCAAGTGAAAAACTTGTCCCGCCACTCCATATCCGCGACATGGCTATTCGAATAGATTTTTTTACTCACACTGTAGTGGATGTACACTTTACCCGTACTCCATGACTTGCCCAACACATGAGCCTACGTCCCAACACATGAGACGTGTCACAGCAAAGCCTTTCGATAACCTCACTTTGGCAGTACCTGCTCCATGAACTTGAGCCCTCATGCACTCTAGCCGTACACAGTTTCTAGCAGTGAGAGGAGTTCTGGTGCTCTCGGGAAGGGAAAGTCTCACCCATTCTTTAAGTTGTAATTAAATCAAATTTCAGTTCATCATTCCACATGTAGGCCTTCCGCCCATTCTCACACGTAAGAACCACTATGCAGTGATACTGCCTCCGCTCGACTATCTACTCTGCTAGATCTATACCCATTCGAGAAGTACAGTTGTACTAGCTCGTTTCATGTTTATCTCATGGCTCGGTCCTTAATTGACCAGTGATGGCACTTGTCTTTTCCGGAATCCACCCAAATTATGCAGCCGCCCCTGTCTAAAATATTTGTTCGGTTTTTAGTTTTTATCCAAAAACATTTCATTATTGTCATGGCAATGTGGCGCTCATGTCTCCACATGTCGTATGTCAACCACCTATCACAAGGTAGTTGCCCAAGCATATAGAATTTGATAAATATGAATGTGCATCAATAAAAATTAGCATGGCTAAGCATTGTCGAAGATTGACTTCGAACGCACGACATTACAGGGTAGAAAGAATATACAAGTATTCAACATCAAGGCATGACATATAACAAGCATGGGAGTTATTATGTTTATAGCATGCATTTTTGTTTTAAAAACAACATAAGTTTGCAAATGGGGTTCAACATGCTCAAAGGTAGTGATGACTTGTCTTGCTCGCAACCTTGTTGTCCTGGGTCTTCAACGCACTCAGGTGCTCCCTCGGACTCTATAATAACGTGTGATCAAACCGATTGAATTCAATTAGAATTCAAATAAAATCTCAAAATGCCAAATAAATCGTGAAAGCAGCTCCTAAAACTAGACTACAATTTTAGACGAATTTAGGTTCGAGTTTCGACAAAATCCGAGCTAAAACGAGCGAGTTATAATAATTTGAAGTTTTGCGATTTTACCGATTTAATTAATTATGAGGTGATAATATTCCAAGTTAATCCACTTTAAATTTTAGATATATTATGATCGACGATTCAAAAATATTATAACGAGAAAAGAAATGGATAATTCAATTTTTATTCCAAATTTTATCGGCGACAAACCCTAGGATTAAATAATTGAATCTAAAAATAATTAACCCTAAAGATAAACACTATTTATAATTTTAAACTTTATAAAATTCATATGCTAAAATTAATATTTAATAACAAACTAAATTATAATTAAATCCCTAAATAAAATTCATGCAATAATTAGATATTCTCACAATTATATTAGTCTTTAATCGTTTCCAAAATAAAATTTTGATTCCAAGAAAAGAATATATTCTTACTCAAAAATTTTCCCAAATATTTTTTCCCATTTTATTATTTTTTTCTTCTTGTTCTTTTTCTTTTCCACCTTCGATCTTCTTCCTCCCTCCTTTGTTTCCTTCCTCCTCTTCTCTTTTTTCGGCTCGGCGGCGGGCGATGACGGCAAGGGCGCTCGCGACGGCGCTCGGCTAAGGGGGAAAGGAGAGGGGGCTCACCGGCGGCGTGGGCGCCGAGGGCGACAACGCGGGCGCAAGGCGGCGAGGCGCGCGCAGGGCGCTTCGGCGCGGAGGCTCGGCGGCGACGCGGGAAGAAGGGAGGAGATGGGGGAGTGGGTGGGGGAATGGCGTGGGGGAAGAGGAGAGGGATGGGGAATTTATAGGCGCCACGAGGCGGCACGGGCGCAAGGGGGTCGGGCGCAGCGCGGAATGCGGGGCTACGTGGGCGCACGGGGCACAAGGCGCGGGCGGCGTGTTGTGGGCACGCGCGTGCGGCGCGCGGTGGGCGGGCGCGCGCGCGCGCGTGTCATGCGCGCGGCGGGCGCGGCACGCGCGGGGAGACGGCGCCGGGGCTGTTAGAACACCTTCGACGTAATGAACAAGTGCCATTTTCTATTTTTCTGATTTTCTTTTTTATTTATACCTTTTGCATTTCCCATAAATTTAAAAATATAGTTTTGGCCCAAATATAAATTTAGTTAAATTTTGGATCTCAAATATTTGCCCAACTTTATTATTATATATATTTAATATCCTTTTTACTTATAATTATATGTATATATTATTATTATTTTGTATTTTCCAAAAATAGAGTTTTGATCCAAAAATAAATTTTTATCAACCTTAGCTTTTCAAAATTATATACTTTTATTATTTTTATTTCTAATATTCATTTTGCAATTTCTTTTGCCTTTTAAGGTTTCCGACATCTTTTCGACTTTTCCGCCTTTTAGATAAATAATCTTTTATTTATAACACACAACAAAACTCGTGAATAAGAGGCAAATAATTACGACAGGATGCAACAATTCAAAAGTTTTTTTGTAAGTTCCGAATTTTAATTTTTTTTATTTTTTAAGTCTTCGATTTTTAGGGTGTCACAAACCTACCCCTTAAATAAATCTCGTCCTCGAGATTTGGGTGGGGTTGTGGTTGGAAGTCTCTTGATTTATCTAGGATCGATCTATATAGGACTTCATCCTAACAAGACAATGGATAGGATATTTGCTTAGGATGAGGCGGCAATCTATCACTGAGTTCTTAAGGGTGGTCCATTTCATGAATTTGTGATTCTTTGTTTCTGATAACATGATCTTATCAGCTTTTAACTTTTAGAACATTTTTCATACATACAAGATTTAGTATGTCTAATGTTAAGCTTTTCTTAAGTTGTATGATAGACTTGCTACTCCAAAATTTTAGAGTCTCTTAGTTCATAGATGGATAGTGATCCTGGTATGATTGTGTCCAGTGATTTTGTAGATGACAAGAAGTTATCAAAAGAGGGTTTGATTTTATCTAGCTTCAACATGGTGTGCAATTTAAGGATCTAGGGTCATATCTTTATTTTGCTTTAGTTCACATCTTCAGAAACTAAATTTTTGGACAACAAGCATAACAGTTTCTAAATTGGAGTTAAATAGGTTCCAGGCTACTATTACATACTCTTCATCAGGTCCTTACATAAAAAGGTTACGTGGTAGCCATAACACAGTTCCTTTCGAAATGGGCCACCCATGTACCATAAGGGCTAATAAATTTGACATCCTTAGACTTCCTAGGGCTTGTCATTTTATTCTTCCATCTTCAGCTTGAAGACTCGTCCATACCAATGAACATATTCCGGCGGTTTATAAGGTCATGTGGTTCCAAGTGGAGGGTAGACGCTTCTGACGTCAACATGGGAAGGCGGAGTCTTCTAAAAATAATTTCCAACTGGCAGTGGCATGTCTTCAGCGGGTGTAAGCATGGCATCCTCTCCATACATGAACTCTGGAGTATAGTGTCCTTGATGAAACCTTGGCATGATGCTCCTTTCTAAGGTGGCTACCCTTGTGCGGACGCGTTGCAGCTCAGCAAAGGTGGTGCGATAGAGCATATCTAAAGAACGAATAAATCCTGCTAGCTGGAGGCATGGGGTGTGCAGACCTATTCTTATCTCAGTTAGCCCTGGGTAGGTAGTGTGTTCAGCTCCCTCAGCTAAAGATGGAATATAGCAATAGTACTCTTTCCACTCCGGTAGTTCATAGCGAAGGCGGGTAATGGCAACATAGGCACAATTTTGCATAGCAGACTTACTATCCCACCCATAACCGGTGTACTGGCGGTCCCTTTCTAATGAAGTTCTACTCCAAATGCTTACACTAGCCATTACTGCGGTTTGGGAAGTTCCAATGGTTCTACTGAGGATGTTGGCACATGGGCACTGGGCAACTTCTGGGTACATGACCCGTTTCCCCATAGTTGAAACAACGTCGGGCTTCCTTTGCTGGTCTTGGAAGGGGGCATCTATTGAAATAGTGTCCTGGCTTATGACAGTTGAAACAAATCAGACCCGATTTATCACGAGGTACACTCTTTTGGATCTACAGCATGCCTCTGTTACCACTCGTGGTCTTTACTAAGGTTGGGGCTGGTTCATGATCAGAAACATCTTCTCTATTGATGGTACCAACCATGAGTTGACTGACAGACCGTTGAGATATTCTTTGGTTTGAATGGTTACGCGGAAGCTACGCTAGCCGAAAACAAAAACTTTTCTACCGCGCAAACCAGGAACACTTGCAAGTAAGGGCCGATAGATCGTTACCGATTGGAGTATGCAGCGGAAATAGCCAATCAGGGCTATCCGATCTGGAACTGTGCTGGCCGATGACAGCCGATTCCCGCAAGCCGACAGCCGATTCACCAATCAGCCGATTCGCCGATGTAGCTGATTCACCGAGTCGTCTGACCGTGTTCTCGCGCCTCGCTCCGATGCACTCGATCGCAGCCGATTCCACCATAGCCGATTCGTAGCCAATCAACAGTGCGCAACGTAGCAGCGCCTCTACCAGTATCCACACGTCCGGGAACAGAACGCCGAACACCCGTGTGCTAGCACGCGATGCAAGGCTAGGGTTTTGGCTCGAAGGTGGGAGGGTTTCCGTGGAGATTAATCTCGCCGACTTTTAAAGCCGCGTGTGATCAGATTGATTTCGGCGCAATTGACTTCAATTGACGTACTTGATGTATCTCAGCTCTGCACCCCTCGCCCCTTTATATAGAGTTGGCCGACTGGGACTAGTGGCTGATCAGGACTCTATTTTGAATCGGATCTCATCCGAATCTCATAGAGTTGGCCACCCATACGTCGTAAGACCATAGGATCCCTATCCGATCGAGCCGTATCCGAGTCCAACTCGAATGCATGTTCTTATCCCCTTAAGCGTGCGACCCTGTAGGTTCAGGTATACTTGGTTTCGGCTATAGTCAAACTTAGCCGATCGTCGGCTTGAGTCCAACTCAGCCGACCTGTCAATAGCGGCGCCTAGCAGCACATATTGACACCATAGTATACAAGAATATAACATCGGCTCTAAACCTGTAATGTGTACACAAATCCCTTTGCCTCACGATACCAGTTAAGCTATAGGCAAGATGTGTGACATCCCTTCAATAGCTTAACCTTTCACTCGAACCGTATTGGATTATCTGTCTGTTGATTGACTCCTCAATCAACTTAGCATGGCCATGCATTTCCATAATCCATTACCTCGAGGGGCCCAGAGATATCTCTCCAAAGGAGGGACAAATTCCATCTTGATCACTCACATCCCACTCCATGTTTCATAGCAAACCCGAAAACTACCTTTATAACTACCCAGTTATGGAATAGCGTTTGGCAGTCCCAAAGTAGGCTACTACACATGTTGGAATCCATGGTGATCTCAGGTCTAAGGACTTTGTACCAACACTACTTGAGACCAACTAATGGCACATTAATTCCTGTAGTGTCTCATGGTGAGTCTATCCAACAATGTGTTCTCTAACACATATGTCCATGTTTATTGATTTGGTATCTTCATACCCATGATCTATGAGACATGATCATCAATCAATAAACATGCCGATCTTAAAATCATATTAGTTTCAATAATGTATGATCAGGGATCATTTAGAAATAGATTCATACATATAGAGTCTCATAAATAAGTCACGTACTTATTGATCAATACAAGATGTCTATTTCATGGAACTGAATAATACTTTATTCATTTATACATAAACATTGACAATGATATCCAACATCTCCATGTTGCCTCTAGGGCATATCATTAACATGGTTTTCCTGTTCCTTATCTAGGATCAAAATCAGTTGGCAGTCTTTAGGCACATGATCTGTTCCCTCACACAAGAAACATGTGATGACTCTCATGGGGCATTCTTCTGGCATATGGGTGTCCTCACCGCAGTGGTAGGTGTGGATGCACATGCTTGCAGTGTGTCCAACTTCTCCACAATGAGTACATGCTTTGAGCTCCATTTCTTCTTCACTAACACTTTCCAAGTTTGTTTCATCATCATCACCAGAGGACATCTCTTCTGATTCATCTTCTGGTTTGGACGGACCATAAAGCTGGAGATGTCGGGTTAACTGACGTGCACCACGGAAGGTATTCTTCCTCAGGTGTCGGGGAATCTTCTCAACATCTTCGGGAGTAAACACTATGCCTGTGACGATCATCTTGCTAGCACAACCTGTATTCCATTTTGGTGACTTTCTCTTCTTAGAGTTGAATGGTGGCGAACCAAAATCTTGGCTGATTATTTGACCGGAATCTTTATTCTTTCTTGTGTGTTGCAGCTCTCCTTCGGTCGGGGTCCTGGTATACTTGTCGCATGAGCTGTTTCTTACGTCATGACCTTGCTCAATGAACCCATAGCAGGTGTCAAGTGTTCCCCTCCAACCTAATGGTAGGGTTGGTGCCATTGTCTCCTGAGGGCTTGACGGCATACTTGCGGAAGTCATCAGGGTTTGTATCGGAGCATACCGGCGTTGCTCTGGATACTGACCCTAAGCTTGCATCTGTTACATCATCATGGCCATTAACTGCGTCTGATTAGCCACTACCTGGGCTAGGGTTGAGTCCATAGAAAAAGGAGGTGGAGTGCTCACAGGGTTATTCTGAGTTGATCCATGGGACTGCTGAGGTCTTGATTTACTGACACTGCCCTTGGCTTTACCCATCTATTGCCGGAGAAGAAAGGAGAGGGGAAAGAAAAGGTTAAATTAAAGATGAGACCTTACTCCGCTTAATACTGATCTGATGTGAGTGTACTTTTATTATTCCAGTTGATTAAACAAACAACCTAGTATGGTCACATCCCCACCACTGATGTAAACCATACACCTGCACACAGCAAACAACACACGGCCTAGGAACTATCGATGCTACTCTTTTGGGAAAAGATCGGGTTTTAGGTGAGCTCCGGGAAAACTTCGCTTGATCCTCGAGAAGCGTTGGCTCAGGGCTGCTTGGCTCGATCGGCTTGCTTGAAGCTTGGACTTGACTTGGCTTCCAGATGGCGCTCCAGGCTTAACAACAAGAGAGTTAGAGGGAAAAAGAGAAAAATTTGACAAATCAATTTGCAAAGACTCCAGAGTCAGGGGGAAGTCGGAGTAAAACAAATTTTGTAAAGATACAAGGAGACGACAGTATAAGAGAAAACACATTTTGTTTTGTAGACATAATGTTTTTTCTTTTTTTAATAATCCTAGGTGAGGATTTCTCCATTTGGCCAGCTATAAAGGGGGTGAGGCGCCATTGGTCTTATCCTACAGTCGCACGCTCTGATACCAGCTTTGTAGACCCTCATTTTTGTAACAGGAATCATTCATGTTCATAGTACCATTTTTCTGGATCGAGTAGTTTGGTACCCACGATTACATTACTGAATCATCAAGTGTCCACGATACATCAATCGCCATACGCAAAATATTACAATATAGAGCCCAAAGGCAACGTCTAGAACATAGGACCAAACGGTCCGGAATACAACCAAAAGCAGAAAATAGATAAGGCAGCAGAGAGAAGGAAGTGGCACGCCATTGCCACAGGCAACGACCGAAGCTAAGACCTACTGAGCGCCATCGTCTTTCATACCCTCCTGGTAGTATGCGTACGGATCTTCAAGGTCTTCATCGCCTACATCTGAATATTTGTGCATATAGCAAGGGTGAGTACCAACCGTACTCAGCAAGTCACCATAACAACGATGCATATGATAGGGGATAATCAAGGAGTGGTTGTGGTTCTTTTGCATAAAGCCAGTTTTGCAATTCTTTTCACAAGTCTAAGACCTAAGACTGATCAAGTTTTAATTCCATAGTTTATTTAATCATCGATGGTTCTATCCACCATCCATTGTAATCCCAAGGATAGCTTCCCGCCACTGGATCATCATGATTTTCTAGGGTCTACCCCTTCTCGTCTTTCGAGAAGTTGATCCACCAGCACATAAAAATCATCATGCATGCCCATCCCATCATTTTAAAATTTAGAGTCTAGCCAAGCGAAAAACTTGTCCCATCGCTCCATATCCGCGAGCACGGTTATTCGAATAGATTGTTTTACTCACACTGCAGTGGATATACACTTTACCCATACTCCGTGACTTGCCCAACACATGAGACGTGTCATAGCAAAGTCTTTCAATAACCTCACTTTGGCAGTACCCGCTCCATAAACTTGAGCCCTCATGCACTCTAGTCGTACACAGTTTCTACTAATGAGAGGAGTTCTTGTGCTCCCGGGAAGGGAAAGTCTCACTCATTCTTTAAGTTGTAATTAAATCAAATTTCATTTCATCATTCCACATGTAGGCCTTCCACCCATTCTCACACGTAAGAACCACTATGCAGGGATACTGCCTCCGCTCGGCTATCTACTCTGCTAGGTCTATACCCATTCGAGAAGTACGGTTGTACTAGCTCGTTTCATGTTTATCTCATGGCTTGGTCCTTAATTGACCAGGGACGACACTTGCCTTTTTCGGAATCCACCCAAGTCATCCAGCCGTCCCAGTCTAAAACATTTGTTTGGTTTTTAGTTGTCATCCAAAAACATTTCATAATTATCATGGCAATGTGGCGCTTATGTCTCCACATGTTGTATGTCAACCACCTATCCCAAGATAGTTGCCCAAGCATATAGAATTTGATAAATATGAATGTGCATCAATCTTAGCATGGCTAAGCATTGTCGAAGATTGACTTCGAACGCACGACATTACAGAGTACAAAGAATATACAAGTATTCAACATTAAGGCATGGCATATAACAAGTATGAGAGTTATTATGTGTATAGCATGCATTTTTGTTTTAAAAACAACATAAGTTTGCAAATGGGGTTCAACATGCTCAAAAGTAGTGATGACTTGTCTTTCTCGCAACCTTGTTGTCCTCGGTCTTCAATGCACTCAGGTGCTCCCTCAGACTCTATAATAATGTGCGATCAAACCAATTGAATTCGATTAGAATTCAAATAAAATCCTCAAAATGCTAAATAAATCGCAAAAGCGACTCCTAAAACTAGACTACTATTTTAGACGAATTTAGGCTCGAGTTTGGACAAAATCCGAGCTAAAACAAGCGAGTTATAATAATTTGAGTTTTATGATTTTATCAATTTAATTAATTATGAGGTGATAATATTCCAAGTTAATCCACTTTAAATTATAGAGATATTATGGTCGACGATTCAAAAATATTATAACGAGAAAAGAAATGGATAATTCAATTTTATTTCCAAATTTTATCGGACCGACAAACCGTAGGATTAAATAATTGAATCTGAAAATAATTAACCCTAAAACTAGACACTATTTAGAATTTTAAACTTTAGAAAATTCATATGCTAAAATTAATATTTGATAACAAACTAAATTATAATTAAATCCCTAAATTAAATTCATGCGATAATTAGATATTCTCACAATTATATTAGTCTTTAATCATTTCCAAAATAAAATTTTGATTCCAAGAAAAGAATATATTCTTACTAAAAATTTTCCCAAATATTTTTTCTCATTTTATTATTATTTTTTTCTTCTTTTTTTTCTTTTCCCTTCTTTCTTCTTCCTCCCTCCTCTCTGTTTCCTTCCTCCTCTCTTTTTTTTTTGGCTCGGCCAAGCCAGTGCGGCAAGGGCCCGTGCGGCGCGCTCGGCTATGGGGAGAGGAGAGGGGGCTCACATGCGACATGGGCCGCGAGGCGGCGACACGGGCGCAAGGTGGCGAGGCACGGAGGCTCGGCGACTACGCGGGAAGAAGGGAGGAGATGGGAGAGTGGTTGGGAATGGTGTGGGAGGGAAGAGGAGAGGGATGGGGGAATTTATAGACGCCACGAGGGCGCGGCGTCGGGACGCACGGCGTGGCGCAAGGGAAGGGTCGGGCGCAGCGCAGGCGCGGCATGCGGGCGCGCGCGCGGCGTGCGCGCGGCGGCACGGCGCGGGGTGGCGTGGGCGCGTGGGGCACGGCGCGGGCGGCACGGCGTGGGGCTAGCGGCGCAGCGCATGGTAGAGAGGGGCCAGCCCTGTACGAACACCTTCGGGTAATGAACAGTAACATTTTCTATTTTTCTGATTTTCTTTTTATTTATACCTTTTGCATTTCCCCATAAATTTAAAAATATAGTTTTGGCCCAAATATAAATTTAGTTAAATTTTAGATCTCAAATCTTTGCCCAACTTTATTATATATATATATATATATAATATCCTTTTTAATTATAATTTAATATATACATTTATTTTTTATTATTTTTTGTATTTTCCAAAAATAGAGTTATGATAAAAAAATTATCAACCTTAGTTTTTCCCAATTATATACTTTTATAATTTTTATTTCTAATATTTATTTTTCCTTTTGAGGTTTTCCCTTTTAGATAAATAATCTTTTATTTATAACCGGCAACAAAACTCGCAAATAAGCAAATAATTACGACAAGATACAACAATTTAAAAAGAACTTTTTTAAGTTCCAAATTTTAAATTTTTGATTTTTAAGTCTTCAATTTTTAGGGTTTGGGTGTTACAGCAGTCAAAGTACCATGACCATGAATGCTTTAGCGTTGTGCTTTAGCGTTGCACGGAAACTAACATGAATACTTTAGTACTATTGGAACAGTTGAACTGTTGAAGCTTTAGCATTTCATGGAAACTAACATGAATATACTTTGCTAGTGGATGTGGTTTGCTACGTGAAAGAGAGGTAAATAACATACACTTACACAGGCAGTAAAGCATCAATGTGATATGGAACAGTGGGAAGAAGATATTAATAAAAGAGGCCCCATTAAAAGATAAGTTCACAATTCGCAGATAAAAACACAAACAATCCCTAGTACAGTACAAAAAGAGAAAAAGACTGAAAGAGAGCCAATGATGAAGGCGATGCCACAACATACTATCATCTAAGGCAACTCAAATTTCAAATTTCCATGTCACGGGAGGCCAATAGAGCACGATTGTTTCAAATTTCAGTTCTCATGACAGCTCTGGATCAGGATCAGTCCCAAGCAGAAAAACCTTGTCCACCACCGTAGCTGCTGCCACCACCATATCCGCCACCGCCACCACCACCACCACCACCATATCCACCACCTCCATAAGCTCCGCCTCCACCACCATACCCTCCACCACCGCTGCCTCTGTCTCGTCGGAAGTCGCGGCCACCGAACCTAGCACCACCACCTGACCTGCGGTTCCTGCCGCCACCACCTCCATACGATGAACGGACAGCATACCTCTCAAGCCATTGAGGAACCTCCTGGTTAGCCTCCTGCATGACCTCACTCAGCGGCCTTGCCAGTGGAGCGTTGCTCTCATTGAAAAATGCAGTTGCCAGACCAGATTTCCCTGCACGCCCTGTCCTTCCTATCCGATGGACATAGTCATCAATATCATTTGGGAGGTCAAAATTAATAACGTGGGCAACATGAGGTATATCCAGTCCACGAGCAGCAACATCAGTTGCCACAAGGATTGGAGTTGCTCCACTCTTGAAGGATCTCAGGGCATACTCTCTTTCCTGAACAAAGAACAAATGGTATTATGTTCAACCCAGACTTTGCAGAAGCCAGAATACAAAGATAATAGACTCATTAAAGTTTCATGGCAAATACAAAAGTTTCACAAAGCGTCCATGGCATGCACAATGTGATGTATCGGTATTTATTGACCCTGTTATCCAGAATAGCTACAGAAAAAAAAAGGTTACTTCATGAAGATGTACTGCTGGGAGATGTATGATATATCAGTAATATGTACCATATGATGTGCTTATCATCCTGTGACACCACATGCAAATGCAGATTCAATTTAAATTGCATATTTACAGCTCAGTGGCAGTAACCCTAAAATTTTGAGACACCTTGATATAGTATAATAGTCCAACAGTACATATGATGAACTCTATTCAGTTAAGCAAACATGCAATGATGTCCAAGACTTGTCTAAGGGAAGAAGGCAGTCAGTGGCAGAGCCACGTTTAAGCTGTGGGGTCGGCTGACCGTACAGATTTTTGCAAAATGCACCTCAAGCATATGAAAACAGTGAAAAGTAAATAAATTTATAAGGATTGACCCTACATAGTTACATAATTATGTATTTTGACCCTACAGGGTTCAGAACCTGGCTCCGCTACTGGGCATTGTTGCGGTGGTAATATTTTCAAAGATCTTTATACAGCTTCTACCATGCACTGACATATAAGAATATACTTTTCTATGCAAGCAGGTCATAGCAAAGCCACACCTGTTGTGTTCTGTCTCCATGAATGCTAGTTGCTGGAAACCCATTGTTATAAAGCCAGTTCTCCAGCGCATCAGCTCCCCTCTTTGTCTCCACAAAGACCAAGGTAAGAGCTTGCTGAAATAATGAAAGTGAAACACAAAATAAATTATTAAAAATGTGTCAACAAGTACGAAAACAATGTGATTTTAGAATAGCCAAAGGGATACCTTATACTAGTGTCATATATATATATATACTAAATCTATATTTTTTTTATTAAATAACCAAGCAACAAAGCCTGAAATACACAGTACCTTCCCATGTGTACCATTTGCCCTTTGTGCATGAAGAAGGTCCATGAGGTAGCTTCTTTTGTCAGCATCAAGGACAAACTCAACCCTCTGGACAATTAAATCAGTACTTGAACCAACTCTCCCGACAGCAAGAAATATGTAATCAGCAAGGAAATCTGAAGCCATTCTCTGCAGAATTAATTCATAAAGGACGATTAGCATAATCCTTGTATTTTATGCAGGCACAGTAACAATAACACTAAGTTGTGGGATGTTGGTATCTTTATGCAGGAACCATGCATAGCCCAAAGGGAAATACTGGTAGCCTCAGAACGATTAACACTTGTAAGATCGTGGTAGGTTTTCAATGCTAACCAAACAAAGATTTGTTAGCTTTGTTCAAAACATTTCAGGACTAATGAAATAACCGCAGAGAAAACAAGAACGGATGCATTTTTC
Source organism: Oryza australiensis (assembly GCA_019925245.2). Lineage (NCBI taxonomy): Eukaryota > Viridiplantae > Streptophyta > Magnoliopsida > Poales > Poaceae > Oryza > Oryza australiensis. Next base: position 2,458,986 of record JAIFGZ020000342.1, read on the forward strand.
TCACCATAATCCGTACATTCACGTGTTAGAAGCTAGATCCAATCACTTTAAAAAAGTACAATGCTTAAGTATATTAATCCGATGGTCATGGTGAGATAATAAAAAAACCATCTGTAAAACAAAATATGCAAAGCATTCATAGAGAACTAAAATACACCATATGGATCACCCAATGCTTCAAGGGAATAAAACTCCCAAAAATGATTAGCGTTAGAAAACAGAAATCTGCAATCAAATTTAGTGATATGATCGAATAGAAGAAAGCCAGGCTAGGGGAAAAAATCAAATTTAGTGATATGATCGAATAGGAGAAAGCCAGACAAGGAAAAGAAGTGAACCTGTATCTCCTTTGGAAATGTAGCACTAAACAACATTGTCTGCCTCTCTCCACGTGGAGGCATGTCCATTTGCTCAACTATTTTACGTATCTGGGGCTCAAATCCCATATCAAGCATTCGATCAGCTTCATCAAGAGCTAAATACTTTATCATCTGCAGTGAGACTCTAGCCCGCTCCAACAAATCCATTAAGCGGCCAGGAGTTGCCACAAGGATTTCAACACCTCTTTCTAACTCCCTCAGCTACAAAAACAACCATGCACTTTACTTAGTACAATATCGAATTACAAGGAAAAAAACTATTTTAAGATCCATTCCTAGCATTCAAATATCAGCTTATACTCATTATATTTGTATTTCTCGTTCTGTCAAGCATACACAAGTTTATGTTACCAAAAGTTCCCCCTTGCATTATTGCAATAACAAGAACTTATGTTATTTAGTTTGCTACATATATAGCATTTATTTAGTTTTGTCAGTGGTATGTTTGCTCTCCTTGGATCTCAAGTTTTATCAAGATTGGATTTTGTAAAACCCAATTTAGAACCTAACAATTTGAAAACCTTATTAGGAATAGAATGATGACTAAAAAACAGTTTCAGCCAAGTACATTTTGACCAAATACAATCCTAACCGCACAACAGCTAAAGTTCAATTCAATATCTAAAACGGTACATAAAATGCATTTTCTGTAAACGTATTTACAAATGATGGATCCAAACAGATACTCAGAACATATACGTCGTTTCATAACTATATTTCATAAAGTTTACCACTATGTTGCCTCCCTACCAACTAAACCAGGATTATAAATTCTGGGAAAGCAACCTAATTCAAATATTCAAATAGTGGTAAGTTCAATTCAAGCCATCATAAATTTCTAAGGAGACTTAAGGCACAGACCACAAGGTTTGCTTTGCCAGTACAACTATGATGTTTACAATGAGGGCCTTGCACTAATATTCTACTCTATTTTAGCGTCGCAGATTGTGTCACATGAACTTGCTAAAGCATCCAGTTTTCTTAGATGGCATGATTTAAAATTTTAAGCTGCAGATGTAAATGATTTAACATATCATAGCAAATGTGCAAGTAAAGCAGAAAATGTGTACAATCCTCAATCCTCTTGACAAGGCTAAAGAAAGAAAGCACCACATAATGGTGACAGAAAATGCATGTGAGACACAGGTATGCACATACCAAAAATACAACGCATTATGGTCGAAACTTATCATACACTAAATAGACACAAACCTGCTGAGTAATTGGCGCTCCTCCGTATGCAACAACCACTTTAACACCAGTCTGGTATGCAAACTTCCTTGCTTCTTCATGGATCTATGGAATGAAATATCAAGCGAATCAACCAAAATAATAATCAAGATAGTTCTGCAAATAATACAAAGAGGAAAACAAGGTTCAGTCAGACATACTTGGACCGAAAGCTCACGAGTGGGAGATAGGATTAGTGCAAGAGGATATGCGGTCCTGGAACCCCGTGACCTGGGGGGTGGCCTTGACCTCATGATACCACTGATGATAGGGAAACAAAAGGCTGCTGTCTTTCCAGACCCTGTTTGTGCACAGGCCATGAGATCCCGTCCTGCAATTGAGATTGGGATAGCATAACGCTGCACTGGCGTCGGCTTCACATATTTGCACCTTCTGATATTCTCATTCAGGGCATCACCCAAATCAATCTCTGCAAATGTGTTGGCTGGTGGGGGCACATCATGGCCACTTGTCTCAACAGGGATGTCTTCATAGGCTTCAAAATTGATGCCCGTGTTCTCGCCCTCAAAGTCAACTTCTGCAGCCTCACTATTGGCAAAAGGATCCGGTTCACGGTCTCTTCGGTCCCAACCTCCAGGGCGGGAGTTCCAGGCACTGCCACCGCCGCCACCTCCACCGCGGCCACCAACGCCAAAGCCCTGGCGAGAACCACCTATGGTGCCACCGCCACCGCCACCGCCATTCACAATGCCTGCCCAGCGAGGGACACCAACCACACCAGGCTGGCCACCAGAAGGCTGTGCAGCGGCAGCTGAGGGCAGCACGCCAGCTTGCGCTGGCGCTGCCGGAGCTGCTTGGCCGCGGAGGTGCGGGGGAACGTAGGAGCTGCGCGGGAGGCGCGAGTTGCCGTGATTAGCAGCAGCCGCGGGCGCCGATTCCTCGGCGTTCGCAGCTGAGTCAGCCCATGAAGATCGCATAATTTAGCGCACAAGACCCGTTGATGAAGACGCACCACTTGATCACTGAAACAACATACTCAAAAACACAAAGTTATAGCTAAGGATTCTAAACTAAACAGTTACTAGTACTAAGGTTAACGCAACGAGAAAAACCTAGCTAGCTTCCAGATCTAGAAGAGAGGATAAGGCTAGGGCAAAGAGGAAAAGCTACGAGAAGGAAGAGTGCGGGTACTCACCGGATGCGGAAGCAGCAGGACGACGGCACCCAACAGCTGCTCTGCTCGCGGGACGGAAGGAGATCGGCGAAGGCGGCGGGGCGAAGTGGCGAAGAGACGGGGAGTCGACGAGGGCGATGGAACGTACGGGGAGTGGTCGGAGGCGAGGCTACGCGAGTATGCGGCGGAGGGGGGAGCAGCAGCAAGACGCGGCGGCTGAGCTCCGGGGTGGTGGAGATCGGCGCGACGGCGGCGGAGGCGGCGTGGGGAGGGGAAGACGAGACGGGGTGTCGAGGGGAGGAGAAGGCCAAGGGGACGAGGGAGATGGACTAATAAGGCCGGAAGCGCAACGAGTCAAGAGGCCCATTAGGCTTAGCAGAATGGGCTTTTCGTACATGACTAATGTTTAAAATAACTTGAAAATAAATTAGTATGATTTTCAAAATATTTTTTATAAAAATTTTAAACAAATTTATACCATTCAATGGTTTAAAAATTGAGGGAGTAGAATTTTAAAAAATATATAGTGTAGAAAACAGCCGTAACCGGCTCTTACCTGGCCAAAACAAAATAAGGTCATGTGTAAGGATCGATTCCATCAGCTGCTTCTTACAGTTTGAAGTGTTTTGAAATACCCTAAGATGGTGCTTGAAATCGCGTAAAACAAGAAAGGAAGTCATTAATACATCATTAATTAAGTTTTAATTATTACAAACTTAATAAATAAATATGTGTGATAATTTATTTGTGATAACTTCAAAGTTTATGTATGAAACACACCGTTAAAACATGGTAACAGAAACCGTAAAATCTGAATTTTAATACGAAAAGAACATGGAGTAATACGATATAATGGTTGGTCACTTCGTGGATAAACTACCACCTACAATAACTCAATTAAATTGGTTTTAATTTAATTTAAACCAAGATGTTTTACCTTTCCCTCCTATACTAGAAATGGAGCAACTCAGTAACGTATTAACGTATTAGTTAAAACTAATTTAAAAATAGATCAATATAGTTTTTAAAATAACTTTTTATAGATTTTTTTAAAAATATATGTTTAACCGTTTAAAAGCACGTGATAAAGGTAGTTGGAAACATAGTCTAAAACTATTTCCAACAACAATATTCAAAATACAAGACTCATTTTATGTTTGGGTAGCGCTACGGTAAATGATTCAATACCTATTTTTTTTCAACAATAAGACTCAAAAGATAATCATTTTTACAAATGGATCTTTAGAAAAGATGATAAAAGAGATGATACTCATATTTAGGTTGTGTCTCTTCTAATACTTAAAATGTATCTTCCATATATGAATTCTCTTGGATGCTGATATAACAATGTTAGTCTTCTGTTGGAGACAGAACGTGTGAGAAACTGCAAAGAAGTGAATATACGAGAAGGAGAGGAGATCGTCCGCCAAATGTAGTCTGAAGTACAGCTAACGTTCGTCACATGATGGGATTGGGAATTGGGGAATCGATGGATCCGGATAAGTGGCCTATTTGGGCCTTTACGTTCAGAAGTGGGTTATCACTGGTTATCAAGTTTTACATTCAAAAAAATATCAAATCACTTTTAGATTAGTCATTTTTCAGGTAAATATGAATCGAGTAAATCACATAATGAATAAAATATTTACAGGCAAGCTCATATTTGAGACAACAACTTATACAATAACTCTCCAATAAATGCATTTGAATACAACATCTTTAAGATTAAACATGCCAATATAAAAATTGTGTATGTCTCGTGTGTGTTTTTAATTAGTTAGCAACTTAGGACAATGTATTTGGATTAGAGGTTGTCCAAATTTATTATAAGTTATATCCTCCTAAATTATTTTATTTCATGACGAGAATTATTAGGTTATGTACAATGGTCCACGTGTCAAATAGGATAAGACCATATAAAGGCCACACTATCTACAATAAAGACCAATGCTAAGTATATTTTTCGTTTCAGCCCGTGGCTATTTCTATTTATGTGCCAGCTCATAGTTATTGAATCAATTGGAATTTTTATATGTCGGACCTTATAACATCGATAAAAAATACATAGATACCCCTAAACCAGACACGAACCCATAATCAACCTCTCCACCTTTTTTTTCTCACCTACCCCACTCTCTTTATCCCCGATTCACCACCGGCCACCAAAACCCAATCCTCTTCTCTCGAGTCTCTATTCTCTCGTTGTCATCTCCTCTTCTGCCACGACAGCGACGCCTCTTCTTCCAGCGTCACAGTGTTGCCTCTCTACCTCATCCCCATCTAACACCATGTTGCTCTCCTCTTTCCCTTTTCCTTCTCCGCTAGCAGTAGCTAGCACATCTCTCCTTTGACCAACGAGATCAAGCTCTCTTCCCTCTCCACCGAGCTCGAGCCCTCCCTGCTTCGCCGACGAGAGGGGCTGTGGTGGCAGCGAGGAAGTGAGGTCACCACCGGATGCAGCCGCAAGCTCGCCGAAGGGTGACGAGATCGGTGGCAGCAAGCTTTGAGCGTTGAAGGGCGACGAGCTCCGTGCGGCGGAGGACCATGAGGACACCCTATCCCCTTCCATTGCCATTGTTGCCGCCTTGGATCTGGTCAAGGTAGGTTGCCCTTATATATATCTAGTCAAGGTAGGTCACCCTTATCTGGATCTAGCCACCGCTTCTCGTTCCCTCTGCTCCTTGCTACCGCTTCATCCCTCCATCACCATTGTTGCTCATTCGAGGGAGTTTGATCGACAGGACCAAATCACGGGGACATGAACTCACCCAACACGTGGCCCCTAGGAGTGGTTTCGTACCTCCCGAGCCGAAGCACGCCAAGACAACCATGACCTCTATAGGTGTGGCAAGGCGTCAACCACGATCCCCATTGCCATGGGCACTCGCCTCTAATGTGGAGGGTTGAAACTATTGGCCACGGTGATATATTGGGCATGGCCTTATGACAAGGCAACCATGTCAGTGGTGTGGAACGACCTTATTGTTTTGCTTTATCGAAAACAAATGATGTTTTGATACCAGCCAAAACACGTCGAATAAAAGAAAAAAATCACACGCTTTAATGAAAAAGCTTTAGAGAAAGCCTGTCACAAACTACACTTCCTTCCTGGCGAAGGGACGATAGGCTGAGTTCGTTTTCGGTGCGTTCCAAACTTCTCCCTCCTCATTTTCCTCGTACATATTTCTCGAATTACTAAATGATGTGTATTTTAAAATTCTTTTAGAATTTTTTTATAAAAAATTATAACCCATTTTTAAGTTTTTTAGCTAACACTTTTGTTTTTTATGTGGGAGAAGAGTGTTCTTAGCTATCACCTTAGAACACATCCTAAGTATACGGTAACCGTAGCAACTGTAAAAAAGGCTAGATAAAATATATCAAAAGGTTAAATTTAAACAAATTTAAAGAGGTTACTATGTGGTTTACCCTAGGGGTGGATGAAAAGCTCGTGGCTCGTTAGCTCGCTCAGCTCCGCTCCGCTCCGCTCGTTTAAATTTCTTAACGAGCCGAGCTGGCTTTAAAGCTCGTTAGAGATAACGAGCCGACTCGAGCTAGCTCGCGAGCCTAAACAAGCCAGAGCTAGCTCGGCGCATCCCCTCCTGCCCTAACCCTAGTCCTGAGTGACACGGAGCCACACCGCCCGGTGCCACGCCCCGCGTGCACACCTCCCGCCGCAGCCGTCGCGCGCCCGCTTCCCGCCGCAGCCGCACCGCGCTGGCGTTGTGCGCCCGTCTCCCGCTGCAGCTGCACCCTGTCGGCTCCGCGGGCACGCCTCCCACCACAGCCGCTGTAAGATCGAGATGTCGACTAGAGGGGGGTGAATAGGCGATTTAAAACTAAGTGGCACTAAATCAAAACTAACCTAAGTTGCTAGGCTTGGTGAGAGATGAGTCTAACTAAGCAACTAAGTAAGTTTTGCAATCCTAGGGTGATAGTGGCTCAATTATGTCTCTACTAAAGTAAATTGCACAAAAGTAAATGCAATAAGTAAATGAGACAAGAGACAAACGAATTTTTCACCGATGTTCAGAAACTCGCCGGTTTCCTAGTCCTCGTTGAGGTGAGCCCAACTCCACCGCTCAACCACGAAGCCACCGCACGCCCCCTTCGTCAAGGGGTGGGCAAGGTGGGAGCCAGCCCACGAAGAGGACTACCCAAGCCTCGATCATTAGGGGTAGTTCTTCTTTCGCTCCGAAGGTGGTGAACTCCAAACCACTCACAAAACTGGCACCGGGCCTTCTCCACAATCTTCTCGGAGAGGTCACCGGGCAACTCCTCCACAAGCCGTCTAGGAGGCGGCAACCTCCAAGAGTAACAAGTAATCCCGCGGCTCGGAGATGATCAAGTGCCGCACTAGCTCTACAATGAAGCAATGCACTTGGCTCTTGGCTAAAATCACTCTCAAACACAACAATTTGATGAACACTAGCTCAAGTAAGTGTGTGAGAGATGGAAGGATGTATACAATGCAATAAAGTGCCAAGAAGAGCTCCCTTGCAGCCAAGGAGGGGTTATTTATACCCCAAAACAAGTGAACTAGCCGTTGGAGGCGAAATACCCCAACACTTTTGCCTGCCGGTCAGACTGGCGCAGGTTGGCTGGTCAGACCGACCTTATGTTGCAACGGCTAGAAAAATAGCCGTTGCAATGCAATGATTACCTCTGACAACAGGGGGCCGGTCATACCAGAGGCCAAAAGGCCGGTCAGACCGCCATCGGCTCGGTCTGACCGGTTGCGGCTCTGGCGGCTCTAGATCGGCCGACCGAAGGGGGGTCACAGGGCCGGTCTGACCGGTGGTGTATGGCCGGTCTGACCGCCGCAAGGGGCTGGTCAGACCACGCGTATACCTGCGGTTAGACCGCCCTCAAGGCCCGGTCAGACCGGATCAACATCCACGGTCTGACCGGCCTTGGTCAGCCTGCAATAACATAAAAGAATGTGTATGCAAAAAAGAAATGCAAATAACCTAATGTGGCAATTTAATCATCTCTTTGCTTAGGTCATTACCCCTCTTGATAGTACGACAAATATATATAAAAAAGAATTTATGAATTTTGATCGCCCAAACTCCTCGATCATTAAAAAATAAACCGTTACTTTTACTGTCTTCAATCCTTTTGCATTGTGCCATCGAAAATGATCCTCAGTAAATATTCATGTACTTCTTGTCATGTGATCCTTACTTAAACATATAAAACTCAAAAGTATCGTTAGTCCACAATTAGCATTTTGTCATTAATTACCAAAATAAATAATAAGGCCTAGATGACCGCGTCAGTGTCGCGCGCACGCCTCCTGCCGCCGACTCACAAGCCTAATGAGCCGGCTCGAGCTTTCAAATGAGCCGAGCCGAGATGGGTTTTTAGCTCGTTAGGATAACGAGCCGAGTCGAGCCAGCTTGTTATCCTAACGAGCTAAGCCGAGCCGAGCCGCTATCCACCCCTAGTTTACCCTGACGGTGAACTAGATCAATATGGTAACCAAAACAGTATGGTAACCAACGTATTATCAACCATGCTTTCTGACAAAAAGACGACCACATAATACAATTGCCGTGTTAATATGTCTAATTTATAAGTTATTATATGCTTCAATGTACCCACCTACCAAGTTATCACATCATCATATTACGAAAGAATAGGTTTCTGAAAAATACCTCTGCCAAATTCCTATACGAAAGAAGTATTTTACTCACAAGTTTTTTTATTGGTGCTATGTCTGTGTGTGTTGTAACGGAATCTTAAAAAATTTACAAAATAATGGTTTTACAGGGTTAATTTTTTCTGTTTGGTTTTATTTATTGGTTGATTAATTTTAGAATGGGGGCGGTAGGGTGGAAGAGCCGAAGAGGTGGTCCGGGTCGGTTTTTTATGGAGGTTTTCGAGCTGAGGGAATGACTACTGTGTTTTAAGGTAGGAGAGAAGATTCAGAAAATTCTTCGCAGTAACGGGTCTCTGCTCCGGACCCGGTTAGTGCAACCACCCGTTTGTAGAACCATGATCACAAGTACAACCCACGAAATGAATCGACTAAACTGACAAGGTACTCAGCGTGCACTAACACACCAGCAGAGTTTATACCACTATGAACGTTGAGGTGTGTGCTGGCTGAATCATGGCAAAGTAAGGCAAGAGGCAATTGTTCCAGCAACACTCAGATGGTTCAAACAGGTAAAGTTCCAATCATTTCAGCCGATTCAATTGACACAACACATGCTGTTTTATCATGTCAAGTTTTCAACCATCATGTCAAGCGTTACAGGCTTGTAAGATATCATGAGATAGTCAACCAACACTTAGCAAATCCTGAAGTCCCAAGTGCTTGGATTTGGTGTCACTTGCCTGAGTACCAGAGTGCTGGCATTTTACCTAACAGTATAGGCTAAAGATTGCAACGGACAAACACAAATGCCTCAGTAACGGTATTTCGTGGAGTAATCCTTTGGAGCAATCACCAGACCCCGGCCCTTCCGAGCACCCCTGCAGACGGTCTCCACGATGTCGATGAACTCCTGATTGTCCTTCAGAGCCCAGTTGATCATGTTGTTGTTTCCAGTCCCAAGATCAATCATGATGTGCTTGTTTCGGAAGAAGAACATAACTGTAGATGGATCATACAGCTCGTACATGGTAGATGACCGTGAAGTTCTTTATGGTCTCAGCTACTGCTGCCAACACCTCATCCATCTAACAGATAAAACGGGTAAAGGCGTCAGTAATTCTACAGTATACAGCAGTATTAATTAAAATTGTTGTGCAGCCAAAGGGCACCAACAGATCAACCTGCAGGCTGTGACCAACTCCATAAGAGCATAAACATTAAACAGCCTAGAACATTTTTTTCTTTGCAAAAGGGAAAAAGGAGTTGCACCCATAAAAAGAAACAGCATTTGTCCATTTATTTGAAAACAATTTCCTTGCAAAGACAATTGAAGGTACAGAGTGTAGTGTATCCCCTATTTAATTTCATCAAGGAGTGGATGGACACTTCTGTTTTGTGAAAGATGAAATTTAGATATTAAATGTGCATAACTCTTTTAAGGCATCATAAATAGATCGATATCTCAAGGAAGCAAAAAAATCCTAATTCCCTACTGCTCTTGTTGCCTTGTTGGCACTGACTGGCCATACCCTACAGAACAACAGGGGCAATAGGGCATGCAATCAATTATATAATGTCAATTGTTCCAAGTAGTGGTGTAACCAAGCCTCATGCTACTTTGGCTGCAGCCCAAGGCCCAGCCCAAGCCTCATGCAATCAATTATATAAGTTGGAAGCAGTTTAAGAATGCTATTTGAAAACAAAAACCAAAGGATGGTTGAATATGTAAGGCAGCAGGGAGGAATGTTGCATCTATAACTAGTTAATTACTATTACTTTTACGAAAGGAGCATCCTAAAAACCTGACACTTTCATTAGAGCTAATAAACAAAACTCCTTTAATTTGAAAAGAATGCTGAACTGCATTCTATAACATGCTAACTCCTGGAAATTGTAAGGTTAAGACGGCAATCATGCATAAGTCAGGGAGAGTACACAGTATAACTCATATCGAAACCATGATTATGCACCAAATGGAACACGCAATAACCAAGTATCCGAACAGTTTCTCCACATCTTTCAGCTAAGCAGAATCAGCACCCCAAAACCTACTTAAGCTATTTATATCATATCGCAACCTACATTCACTAGAATTTACTCACTCTCATGACAATGCAGGGGAGAACATCAGCTAACATACCAACTAACAAGATTGCTGAACAGTTCATCCAAGTAGAAATCATTATGCACAATTGGTGTTCCATGCTCCTAAAATCCAGCCACTTGCTATATTTGAGAACACCACATAAAGCGGTAACAAAACTCCGCATTTCATCGCAATTTTCACCAAATCACAGCTCGATTTTCACCGAATCATGGCTCAATTTCATGACTTCAGGAATCGATCAGAGATAGGTAACTCCAAATGATCAATTCTGCGATTCGCCTCACCTTACATCAACCCACCCCACCTTGACCATACCCAATCGACGATTCAGCCAGACCAGGCCACAAACAACGCTAGAATCTACCTGCCCACAGAATCGCGTGAGCATATCGAGGCCAACCATGAGCGGCAGCACAAGCATATACTACCTAGCTTCTCATAAAGCTAGGGTTACTGGTTACGATAGGACAGTAGGAGAGGGGAGGAGTAGAAGGTAGCAGAAACCTGCATACAGGTCTCGTCCCAGTTGTGGCCGAAGCGGATGATGACGAGGCGCTCCTCCTCGGCGAGGATGGCCTGGTCCACCGCCCACCCGGAGTGCAGGTGCGGCAGCAGGTACAACATCCTCACTCTTCGCCGGCGGTGGCTGAGTAGATTCAATGAGTTCTTACAAATAACCATAGCCGCTGAATAAAAACCGTTGCTGGTGTTGAGGACACAAATTTAAGTGAAAATTTCATTCATTCCGAACAAGCGCTAGATATTCAGACTAGGTGCAAAAATCATGTGTAGATGTGCCTAAAAGAACTTCCATAATATCATAATTTTATATGGTATTTAAATGTTTTGCAATAGAAATTAGCTGTCGAAGTTGTACTCTAAGACTAGTGTGAATGCTCAAGATGACAAAATCTTGAGACCAAAGGAGTAACATGTATTAAACCAACGCCTACCGAATTTCAGTAGCAATTGTGCAATGCAAATATGCAAACGCAGTTCAAAATAGAGCAAAAAGAACATGGTAATTTGCTGGAGCAGAAACACGGAGGTCTCCATATGAAACTGCCATCGCATTGAACGATTATTAATGTATTAGCATAGACAAGTTCTCTAAGAGTTCATGGATCAGCCTAACAGCATTCTGGAAACCGTTGAGCATTTTTCTTTCTGCAGCAGCTCAGGCATCGGACTTAACAACTACAGAGTTTTGTGGTTAGACATCCAGCACCATCGACTTAGTATCCCTGCTTGGGCGTTTCGTCATAACGGGTCTTCTCGTTCTTTTTTTTTGCCGGGACGGCCGAAAGAAAGGCCGGCCAGATTTTATTAAGGCTTTGAGGGAATTAAACGCTTTACAACGACTCGAAAAAAAAAGTCGCCCCAGACCAGATCAAGACCGGGAGCGGCAGAAAGCCAAAGGGGATAACAAAGAAACCAGGGGAAGGCTGGGAAGAAGAAAAAAAGCAGAACAGAGGAGCTTCACATCTCCCTGGAAAAAAGTAACTTAAGCCTATTGCCGATTAAAAATCCCCGCCGTTCTTCATACACCAATTTCATCATTTATCCAGTCTGCCAGCTGTGACACCGTCTTGGCCGTCTGATTTAAGACTCTTGCATTGACTAGAACAGAAGACTCCCAAAGTGTCAACACAATGTAACATTGACTAGAACGCTATACAAATCTATCAAACATGCCATCTTCAAAAGGGACTAAGAAGGTTCAGTAATGAGATCTTGTCGCATATTCATATTCATTCACAAACATAAGCATGGAAGAGTTGAATCTGGATGCAAAGCTGAAAATGTCAAAACCAACCTAAGGATCCCAGCCCTGGCATTGGCGCTCAAGTATTTTAGACAAAAGCAAACAATTCAAGGAAAACCTGAAAGATGGCACACAAGCACCATCCATCAAACGATCCAAAAAGAAGATATATTTATCTCCTATTGGCAACAAAGGAAAAGTCTATTCAACATGTTGGCATGCAATGTAGTTTATTGCTTCTCTAGCTATCCGTTCCTTCTCTTACCAAATAAGAAGTGCATAAGCAATTTAAGCATAAAAAAGGAACTGTGGTCACAGTAGTTTTTTTTACACTAGCAGTTCAAGATATGTATGAGCTAGTTGTAAAATTCAATTTGTTAATAAGTGAGGCATAGGTTCTACTATGCTTTGTTTGGTGTCAGAAAAATACTTCTATTAAAGACCATTCTAACATTTAACAATGAATTGAAAATCCTTTTTTGCTGAAAAATGTTCAATACTGTAACATCTCCAGTTCATCAAACAGTACATAGTTGGTGTTTTATTGTCACACAGAAAATAACTAAGTGTTAACATACCTCCCAATTACTGTGCATGTTCAAATATTAGCACTTGCACGGAGCGAGATAATGTGTAACTGCCATATTTAAGGGATTTTAAGGAATTTTAAGGAATTCTTAGTTTCACATTTTACTAAGTGCAGCTTTCATCCAGATCATTGTGATGCTGAGCAGCAGTTTAAGTAGAAAGTCAATGAATGACCTCAAGAGTGTTGCATATGAGAAACTGCATCATGCAAGAAGTTTAACAAAAGAAAAGATGTGTCTATGGGAAAGCTCTAGATAATATCTAATGTAGAGAAGGAAATCAGGAGTGATTTGTGATGGAATAATTCTAGTGCAGCTGAAAGGAATAAGTTAAGTGTAACCGTTTTCAGTTTTTATTTTTCGCTTTAGCATCTTCGCGTTTGCATCTTAGACTAGCATCTAACACTTTAGCATCCTAGACTAACATTTTGGACTAGGACTAACATCTTAGACTAACATCTAGCATCTTTGATTAGCATATGCTTGGCTGCCTACTAGCCTATAAATATGTATCGCTGACCCCTAGGTTGGTCAAGGCATTCGAGTGAATATACAATGGAGAAAATTACCCCAACTCTGAGTGTCATCCCTCACAATGCGAGTATTTTCTCTAACAAGTTGAAGTTTTTTTTAAAAAAATAAAAATAAAAACTATAAGGCAAAGGCAACTCAAGGGCTCACCTATATTCTAGACGTGCGTTCTTCCAAAACTACTCATATTGGATCACAAAACATATAGATGGAACAACCATTACTGTATATAATGCCTAAATATAGGAAAGTAGAAGTTCAAGGTCTAATTAATTTAATAATCTATCCCATTCCATGGTTGTTTGAATTGAATCTTTTCTACTTGTAGGGCACTAGGGTAATAAATGGAATAGGCTCCTTTACAGTCCCTCTTCAGAAAAAGCTCTAGATAATATATAATGCTACGAAATTAGGTAACAGACCCCTCAACAGCCAGAACAGGCAAATTTGTTTGGCCTTTTGATAAGTGGGGGTATTGGATTACCAGGTTTCATAATTGGAAGGGAACTTTAGACCAAAGGCAATAATTGAAAGAGGTAAACCAGACTAACTATACTAATAAAATCTACCATCATGTTTTACCAATCTTGGTTAAATATAATGGACTCGTAGAAAATATTAGACAGCATCAATATCAAATCTCATAATCATAAAAGATGACCATGAAACATCAAAATTATCAGCAGTAGAAGAAATAGGGTCTTTCCATTCCCTGATACCATTCATTATTCAATGGCATAAATCATAATGGCTAAACAGTCTAGCAAAAATTAACTAATAAGTAAGAACTGGAGCTATAGCACTAGAAGCACACCTCAAAAGCCTGCTTCAGGTTCTCTAGCTCCTTGTCTAGATCATTGATGGCCTGGGTATACGCCTGAGTTGGGGCTGACTGGGTTGCAGTATGGACCTGCCCACATATCAAACATTGAGAATGAGTAAATCCTAACCCAACACAATAAGTAAAATAGAGAGAACTATCATCCTACCCTGACATTGATCTTGTACTGAAGGGGGTGAGGGAGCTTATAGCCAGCAAAGAGGACATTTGGGTCCCTGTGGAGCTGCCTGCAGAATCTCATACAGACACGAGTAACCAAAACAGGTGATACAAGGGAGAAATAGATGAATAGCATTTTTTGTACAGACATGCGGAGGATGTTGCCAATGGTGTGGTCCTCACGCTCAATTGTGACTGAACCAGCATCCAAAATCTTTGTATCCTGCGCATATGACACCCTGCACAGATAACCATTAGTTTTATATAGGGATGAAAACGGGTACTGAAAAATCCCGTACCGACCGACATCGAATACCGAAAACCGCGACCGAATACCGTATCCGTGAGAAAAATGGGAATGAGAAAAAAGGGAAACGGAAACGGGAACGGGAATGGAAACGGTTGAGGTATTTTTCCAACCGTATTCGCGGATCCCATATTTGTTCGGGAAAATTCCCGCAGAAAATTCCCGTTAATCGGACCAACTAAACCAATTTCGGCCCACCAATCCACCCCACCCGGGCCGGCCACCACCCCAACCCCCTCCCATCCCGACGCTCTGTCCTAACCCTAGCCGGCACGCCAGCCACATCCAGGCCAGCCAGGCCAACAAAACTGTAATATCATGATCTTTATAATGATATACATACGGCTATGCTGATTTCTCACTAGTTATAGATACATCAAGTGTTGAACTTACAGAATTCAAAACACATACATAGGCATTCTTTTTTACAGACGGACTAGCTTAAGTTGTGTCAAGTGTTCCTATGACTAACATCATATAGTAAAAGATTTATTTGTTAATTCGTTGCAACTTAAAAACATTTTGTTCTACAAGATAACAAGACTACAACAGTACAACTAGGAAATACAAACTTACTGTAGCAGAAATAAAGGTGATTCATCTAGCCATACCTTGGTACAAAATATTGCTATGCCAGGACAATAGCTACTGCAGATCAAGCAGATTCATGTCGGGTAGATATCCTTCCCTCATTTTCAACTGTGGTCCTGTCCATATTCTTGGGAATAGTTCAAAAACCAAGTCAATTTTATCCAATTCCATATATATTGACCTCAGCATCTAGTTCTTTGAAGTGGTTACACGTGTGTCGACGTTCCCTTTTTTTTACCGATTCTCAATCGTAATTGACATGCTCCCGACCGTTCCCGTTGTCCCGTATTACCGAATTCGTATTTCCGTCCGCCTCTCCCATTCCCGTTTCCGATCCCGCCAAAAAAATACGTGAACGGGAATGGTTAAGGTATTCCGACCGTTCCCGACCGTTTTCATCCCTAGTTTTATAGCCATATCTGTAAGTACTAGAACAGCACTCAACAAGCCTTAATTTAGGAGCAAAATGAAGAAGAGCAAGCAAGCCGCCAGCGCACAACGCAGATCATCAGAGTGTCATAGCTTCATACCATATGTTTGGAATAAACATTAAACAAGACCAAACTGCTATTAACAACTCTTTGCATGGATTTTGTTTATAATTTCATCACTTTATTCCCCCTTTTTTGAAAGAAGGCAGGCCATGTCCACCGAAATATCGGTTGAAATAACAGCATAGAAAAATCTAGGGCCAAATGCGAAATGCGGGGGATCGTACTCACTTCTTGGTGCCCTCAGGCACGACAAAGCGTTCGTAGAGGTTCCGGGCATTCCTCACCGATCAAAAACTTTGCTCCTTCCTCTCCAATTACTGCAAGAATGGTTCATCAGAGCACAAAAGTTCATTTCAGAATCAGACATTGCTCCCCAAAACTCTAAATCCGTACTACTATCTAAGATGTGAAGTAGAATCAAACAAGAAACCCTTAGAACAATGGCTGTTTCTACCATCAAAATGAATAAACTATACCACTTGTTTATACTAATAACAACAACTCTAAGCAGATTCAACAAGAGTACAAGAAAACATAAATCCCCAAACTGCAACTGACCAAGGGGCAAACTTAACGGGAGGGCATCTCACTAAACTTGCTCGCCGGCCGTTCGCGCAAACATACCAGCCCTCACCGCAGAGACCAGAGAGGGATCGAGAAGGAGGGGATACTGTCCTCATCGTCACCGCGACTACGGCCCTCCTCGCCGGCGACGCCTACCTCCGCGCTCCGCATCGCTCCGCAGGTTGGAAACAAAGAGAGAGTAGTATAGCAGTCAGATGGGCAGGAAAGAGAAAGAATTATTTTTACAGTTTTTATTAAGATATTTTAAAATATTTTGTTAAATTTTTTTTTAACGTGGCAAACAAACGTCGGCTCCGACTAATGGCGCCTATCCGGGCCTGTCATTTTTTCAGGTGGCCACGTAGGAAAAAACGCTATCTGAGAGTATAGTTCTATAGATTTTTTTAAAAAATATTTTTGTAAATATTTATTTTAGTAAAAAATGTAAAAATAAAAACAATTAAAGGGAAACCAGTTTAAACATGGCCCGAAGGGCCGGAAGCCGGAACTCGTCCGAATCCGGGCCCATTTGAGGCCCAATCACGAATCTCCAAGCAGAAGGCCACAACACCACCAGGTCCATTGGTCTAATCTCCAACGACCCAAACCCTTCTTCCTCCTCCACCTCGCCTAAACCCCGCCGCCGAAATGCTCCTCCGCTCCCTCCTCCGCCGTGGCGGCGCCGCCGCCGCCATGGCGGCCGGTGGTGTGGGTGGCCGAGCCGATCCTCCCGCGGCGGTGGCGTCTCTCCTCATCGCAACCAGGTCGTACGCGAAGGCCAAGGGCCGGGGGAAGCCGGCGGGGGCCACGGCGAACCGCGGCAAGGTCAGGGCCAAGGACCCGCGCGGCGTGGCGTCCGAGGAGGGCGCGGCGGGGGACTTCGAGGGCGGCGACGACCTTGGTGTGGAGTTCGAGCTGCCCACTGACCCGCTGCCCCCGACCTACGACCCCGCGCTCGACGTCGGGCCCGGCGGCCGCCCGCTCTTCGCCTTCACCGACACCTTCGCGTCGTTCTCCCGCCGCGACGCCAATGCCTACGTCGATTTCACGTATACACCGCTTCTCTTCTCCCTTACAGTTACTGTCACGATTTGATTCAAATGCGGTGATGCGCGTGTTCTAGTTTCGGCTTACTGGTTTTAATATGAAATTTGGATCTTATATGGCATTTTGGTGAATAACTCATTAGGCATCAGGTGAAAGAAAAGAATAATTGTTACCAGCAATAGCAAACAATTGGTTACCAGTACTCACCACAATATTTATCGGTAATGGGGTTTGGTAATTGTATCAGTGTAAATAGGTGCATTGCTGTATGCAAATGTATTTGTACAGTTAGCAATTTTTGTTTGTTTCATGTCTAATCTAATGATGGAGTACGAGTTTTGCTCTTACTTACTACTCCCTTCATTTAAAAGTGTGGACATTGGCCATCATTTCACAAACTTTGAACTTTGACATGATCCATTTCCTGCACATGGCTATCTAAATAATGTTATTTTACCCTTGTATTAACTTAAGTACTCTTGTCATTCTGCTCGAAGGTACTCTGCATTCAGCAATATTTTGCTGTGTCTCTTATACTATTATACCTCATTTGATTGGTAGAGATAAGCAAGTCGATACCATAGGGTGCAATGAAGTAAGCTAAAAATTTTCTGTTTCAGATTAAGATTATTTTTTTTATTTTCTGGCATGTGGCTTTTTTTCAGTTTGGATGAATGGAAAGCTATGTTACCAGAGGGATTGCCAGCTGGCATGATGAAGGAGTTTCAGGAGACAAGACGGTGTGCTGTGATGGTGAGGGAGAGCTTCCTAGATCTACGGGATAACTTCCGAAGGATTGTTGATCCAGCTATTGCGGCCAAGCGCAAAGGTGTTTTGTGATTTTGTTTCAGTTTTTAAGTTGTACATGATGGATTTGATCTTCATAGATCAATTATGTAATTTTACATGTCGTATGCACAATGCCTGTATGGTCTACCTTGCATACGTCTTTGAGTGTTTCTGAGATTTGCATGGTAAGTACCTGTTTAGTCCAGAATAAAAAACTATTTTATTGGCATCAATGGTTTGCATTTCTCTTTAGTTGAGTGATATTCCTTGTTTAAGTAGTATATGTATCTGGTATTTCTGGTTTACACATATATTTGTGGTACCATTACATTCATTCAGAATATTGGTTTATGAACAACTCTCAGCCATGTTTCCTGCTTTGCATGTCTTCAGATGCCAAAAGACAAATTGTATTAGATGGTCCCCGAAGCTGTGGTAAAAGCATTGCACTTGCAATGCTTGTCCACTGGGCACGCACTGAAGGATGGCTAGTATTTTATGTTCCACAAGGGAAGGATTGGACGCATGGAGGATTCTTCTATAGAAACACCTACAGTGATCTCTTTGATACTCCAATACAGGCTGCAAAGATCTTACAGGTGCTAACCTCTATGTGATGTCCTCGTTCATTTCCCCTCGGTATTTATGGATCATGGATGTGAATACCACACATTACAATTTTTTCTGTTAACTTTTCTAATTAGTTAATTCATATTTTTTCCTAAATATTGTGTAACAGACTGGGTATCTCAATTACCAATTACATTGATAAAAAAACTAGAGATTTTTTTCCATATGCCACTCTTTTTTTTAATGTTTTTAATCCATCCTACATCACTTTGACATAATTGTTTATGCTGCTGGGTCATGAAAATCTTGCTTCTTTATTCCACTTGGCTGGTTACATAAAAGACAACACTTTGCCTGCCACTTTCTCTTCTGCTACCTTGTCTTTAATCGTTTCTTAATAATCATGAGTTACTTTGTACAATGCTGATCTTCAAATTCACGTGGAATGGGGAAATTGGGGACAAACCCATGCAAATTTGGCCAAAACTGCCAAAGAACATATAAGTAAAATCAACGAAAAGTCCATCTCCAATCCAGTTGAACTGAACCAAAAATTTGAGTATTGTATTGAATAGAATAAAAGCCCCCGCTGTGAATTCTTCTCCCAGTGGTATCAGTTGATGGCATTGCTGCGGGGCATGCTCTGCTTCTATGCAAAGTGCAGCTGTCGTGATGTGCAAACATTATGTTATGCTGCACTGGCTGACATGATAGGTTACATCATGGAGGTCGTGCTGATCTGTGTGGTGAACAAATCTAAGCAAAGGGAAATGGTGGAGAAGATAGTAGTAGGCGTAGCAGCCACCGTAATACTAACAGAGCCATAACATAGCAAAAGGCAACAGTAGACTTGGAATATAAAACACAATTAAGTGGTATATGTTCATTTTTTTCGCGAAAAATAATGCATAAAGGTCTGTGTGAATGTAAATTTATGCATGTTCCATTAAGTTTTGTGCATGCTTTCCTTGTTACCTGTGGATCCATAGATTTTGTATTAAGCACTGCACAATCGTGCATATGCCCGATGCTGGAGAGCAGACTATTTATGTGACAACAAATTTGTTGTTGTTTGTGAACACTCACATACGATGTGAAGCTAGGAACCTCTTATACTATATAAACTTGTCGGCTTAAACAGCAATTTCTCATTATCTGGTTCTATTGACACTTCAGGATTTCTTGAAGTACAACGAAATCCGCTTGCAGCAGTTACCATGTCAAATTTTTGAGCCTATTCCCCTGGGGGAAGGTGCTGGTGTTGGAATGATGAAGGGGGCTGACACAGTGGAAATGCCTGAAGGTTCGACATTGTATGATCTCATTCAAACTGGAATAACCCACTCGCATGCTTCAGTTGGTGTTGTAGTTCGTTTAAGGAAGGAATTGTCACTTGTGAAAGATGTTCCCGTATTATTTGCCATTGATCAGGTACAGTTAATGTTGAAGCCATACCACGCCATACCTACTGCGACTTCTATATTTGATGCTCATCAAATCTATTTTTTTCCTTGCAGTATAATAGTTGGTTTACATTCAGTGAGTTCCAGGAACCGGTGACTGTTAGATCATGTCGGCCGATTCATGCAAAAGAGCTTACAATGGTTCGTTGCACCCTGAGCCACTCACACCATGTTCAAATTATTTCATTGTACTTTTTTTAATAGTCTTCTTTGAAAGTAGTGAAAAAAGCATATCCTTTAATAGTCTTCTTTGAAAGTAGTGAAAAAAACATATCCTTTAATAGTCTTCTTTGAAAGTAGTAGCTTTCTTGGTTGGGATGTTCTAGAAACTTAATTGATGCGTAGGTTATTTTGATCTGGGATACATAGTTAGTTTACTAGGAATTCACATATGATGTGCTCATGGTTCTAATATGGGGAACCAAATTAATATTCCCAACATCATGCTCATCATACACCACAGCAGTTTTTTTTATCACTTGTTATTTCACCAGCTGTTTATAGTCGGAATCCTACATTCTTTACGTTACATGTTAGTCCTGTGATATGTTTAGATCTTCTTGGTTCATTTCATACTTATACACTGGTATGAATATAATTATTTTGTTTTATTTAATGTTTCACTTACTGCTTCAACAGGTCAATGCTTATAGGCCAATGCTACACAATGATATGATGGTAGGAGCCTTTTCACATTCAACTGCAGTTGGAAAACTACGACAGGACCTCCCAGATGTTCCATCAGATGCGCGTGTAATGTTTCCTCGGTACACTGTAAATGAAGCTGAGACAGTGTGCCACTACTATATGAGGTATACTAAGTATAAAATCCTCATAAATTTATGTACTGATGGTGTTGGATTTCTGTCATGATTTGCATTTACATATATTTATGCAACCTTCCAAGTTTGTTCCTTGACTCTAATCCTTCCCTTTTTCACCTTTTTAAAATCATTAACTTTGCATTTTTTTTTGTTGGCCAGGCAAAAGATCATCAGGCGTGAAAATTTTTCAGAAGAGAAGTGGAAAAAGATTTATTATTTGTCAAATGGAAACGGCTCAGAGATGAGATGGCTTGCTGCCTTTATCTGAGGTAGTGAACTCTCCAGATTACTTGGTGCATTCTTCCGTTTTGGGAATGATCTGCGATCCCATAGCTTGGTGCATCAGCTTTTGAACGAGATTTGCCCTTCATTTGAAATCCCTTGCTATAAGTAATTCCCTCTTCTTGTTTGCACTTTTTTGGCAGTTTCTCATACCTGGATTGCTTCTGCCAAAGAAAAGAACAATTGAGTTCCAGCAGGCTGTGCAGGTTTTAAACTGAAGCCATCCATTGTTGTATACTTGCAGTACACATCTTATAAAACTCGTAGGAGCAATGTGCTACCTAATGACAGTTCTATGATTTTTTATTTCTCCCCCAGTAATTTGAAGTGCCAGCAATTTTGGCAGCAGCATAAAAATTTCATCCATGTGCCTGACGACGAAGTTGATGTGTACTGAGTAGTAGGAATGTAGTGGGATTTCACTCAACAAGCCAGAACTCAAAGTTTGTGACGCAAAGCCAGAACTCAAGTTTGTGACGCAGTTCTGCCCATTTATATTTGATGAATTTTGAGTTGCCTTGCTGTGTGACGCAGGATACAAATAAGAACTGGCTGCTCTTAACTTTCTTTCTGATACAGCTTCCATGTACTTTTTTTAATCAAATACTGTTGCTGTTTGCGATCGATTTGGACTGTATTACCGTGTTAAATGGATTTTGAGTGTTACATAGCTGTTGATTTAGCGCCAAACTGTTAACGCAACCAACTAATGTTAGTTTTACCATTCCCAAACCGAAGCTTACCATATTGATTGACAGTATCACCTGAAAGCTTTCGCCTCAGTTCTTTTCGGTTGTTTCACTTCTCTTCTCTTGTTGAAAAGTGAGTGTATTTTTAATTGTTCCCTGCGATATAGCAACAGGTTCATCCAGTTATCAACTACTTTCTCCGTTTCAAAGTACTTGTCGTAATCTTTGACTTGTTTAACATCTTTTAGATTCATCATAAAATTTACTTTTATAATATATAATTCACATATTGTTAAATTACATATATTTCCAAAAAAAATTAAGGGTCAAGGACTTAGGGATAGAAACGTTTGATTTAGCACAAATCTTGAACGCCAAGTAATTTGAAACATAAGTAGGATCTACCAAATTCATTCATCACTGAAACCCGATTAGACGAAACTTCTGAAAACGGAAACAAGCAACTTCAGTTATTATCCCTTCGACCTATTGAAACACACACACCCATCCCAAGTTTGCATCTTAAATCTATAGCTATCGATAAAGCAACAATAAAGCAACAAGTAATTTTCGTTTGTCTGGTTATTTTACAGAAAACATCTTGAGTGTTTATAAAATTAACCCACAGTCTCAATGTTGAAAAGAATGTTTTTACCAAAATTTTCACGTCGTGCATGCACCCCTTCCTCCCGTCCCCATCCGCACCGCGCCGCGCATGCGCCCCTCCCTCTCATCCTCATCTGCGTCCACACCGCGTAGATTATAGATATAGATTTTACAATAGAACAAAAACTCACCTTTGATATCCAAATTAAATTAAATTAAATCCAAATCACTCGCGCAAGCATATTTAATATTCTAAGTGTATCGGACAATAGGTCTCAGGTAAAGACATAAAGAAAAAAATACAAATTGGAATTACATGAGACTTAAACTTTGAAATAATTATGATAAAATAAAATGACGCTCGTTGCAACGTATGAGCATATTTACTATCTATCTATAACTATCTATAAAGCAAATAGTGTTTTTACCCAAAATTTTCGTCCGCCTGGTTATTTTGCAGAAACCCCCTTGAGTGTTTATAAAATTAACCTACCGTCCACCTGACTATTTTGTAGAAAATCTCTTGAGTGTTTATAAAATTAATCCGCAGTCCCAATGCTAAAAAAAGGGAGGGCTTGGATGAAAAAAAGACCTCCTGCGCCCTTTCCTCCCTGTGCCCCTCCTTCCCATCCCCATCCGTGCCGCGCCTACGCCCCTCCCTCCCGTCGCCTACGTCCCTCTCTCCCGTCGCTGCTCGGAGCTCCCGCACCGCGCCTCGAGTCGCACTGCGCCCTCCTCCCGTCCCAATCCGCGCCGCGCCCCTCCCTCCCGTCGCCGCCGGAGCTCCCGCGTCGCCGCCTAGACCTTCGTCCTCCGCCTACTTCCCTCCCTACGTCGTCGTCCTTGCTGTCGGCTCGCCGCTCGATCGACCTATAGGCGGACGCCCGGGGCCAGGCGGCCTGCCCCCATGCCCGTCGATGCTGAATCTGAATCGGAATTCATGACGTGTCCGTGTTGAACTTCTCACTAAAATAAAATGACACCTGTTGCAATGCATGGACATATTTACTAGTAAAGATTATATGCAAACTTGTATTGAACTTCATCAATACATATCAGTTATCCATGTAAACATATCGCACACAAGGTTTTTCAATCCACGCGGTTATCACGGTTACCTCTTTTCAATTTAAAACCACGGTATACACCACGATAATCACACGGTTTTCGCGGTAACCATCAAACCCTAATCACATTGGGGATGGTAACTGAAAACGGTTTGTAAAACCCTGATCACACGTCACTTACATTATATCATATATCGATGCGACATTCGTAGACAACGAAGTTAAATTTGTGCATCGAAGAATTCATCACATGCAAGCACAAAGAGTACAAATGACACACGGAGACACGTGAATTTACACAATGCGTCTCCGCGCGTGCCTACGGCATCGTCGGTGCGCCGCCGTCCGCCGCCGCCGCTGCCAGCGGAGGCGCAGCATCTCCGCCGCGACCCTGCGGGCGCGCCGCCGCCGCTTCTTCTCCGCCAGGTGTTTGCGGATGATATCGTTGATGGCGTCGTAGTCGACGCCGAATTGGCTCACGGGCCTCACGCTGATCCTGGCGGTGGTGCGCGGCGCTGTCGCGTTTCCCGCCGTCGCCGCCGGGGTGGCGGCGGCCTCGTCGTCGGTCACAAGGTCGTCGAAGCTGCCGTCGTCGTCCGCCAAGTCGGCATCGGACACAAGGTAGAAGCTGCCGTAGTCGTCTCCGTATACGTAGTCCAGCTCACCCTCCATAACGCCGCCATCATCCACGAGGTCGCCGCCGACGTCATTGTCGCTGCCGTCATCGGCGGCGAACTCCACCTCATGCGGCTCCTCCTCATCCACCTCGAACTCCACCTCATGCGGCTCCTCCTCCTCCACCTCGAACTCCACCTCATGCGGCTCCTCCTCCTCCACCTCGAACTCCACCTCGTACGGCTCCTCCTCCTCCACCTCGAACTCCACCTCGTACGGCTCCTCCTCCTCCACCACCTCGAACTCCACCTCGTACGGCTCCGCCTCATCCTCCGCCGCCGCCGTGGCGTCATCAAGAAACGCCAAGAATTCGTCTTTGCTGCCAACGTCTGCGGCGCAGCACTCGTCCTCCTGCCGCTCCTCCTCGTCGGCCGTGAGGTCGCTATCTTCGTCGTCGCCGACGACGAAGTCGGCTTCTTCCAAGAAGCCATCTTCGTCAGCGTCGGCCACAAGGTCTAAGCCGCTGTCGTCGTCAGCCAAGTTGGCTTCGTCATCGTCCTCGAAGTCGGCGTCCACAAGCTGGACGTCATCGAACATCGTCGTCGTTGTCGTATACGTACTCCACTTCATCCTCCGTGAGTCCGCCATCGCCCTCGAGGTTGCCGCCGACGTCGTCGTCGCTGCCGTCATCGGCAACTCGACCTCGTGGGGCTCCTCCTCATCCACCTCGAACTCCACCTCGTACGGCTCCGCCTCATCCTCCGCCGCCGCCGCGGCGTCATCAAGAAACGCCAAGAATTCGGCGAGCACCTCGCCCTCCAGCCACGCCACGGGGAGCAGATGGCCGTCGAACTGCACGTACTCCGGGAGGGATGCCGACGCCGACGCCAGCGACTCCATTGGCCGCGCTCCGATCGCGATCGCCGCCGCCTCGTTGCCTCCTTGTACAGAAAGGATGAATCGACTCCCGAGTCTGATTCCAACTCCTATATCACGAAAAACCGCGACTCCGAATCCGAATACGACTGCACCCCGAGGATTTGAGAAATTTTTTTAGAAATAATATTATTTTATTCAAAAATCGCAAAAATAGTTGGCGCTTCGATATAATTAACAAATAGCAGCCTGTCATGTCCAACTTTTCTGTTCGACAGAACCATATCGAATGACGGAAAACTGATAGGTACGTCCAATCGAACGGCTGGAGGACAACTTTATCTTGTCAAACTGCTACTGTTTAACTGGGCTCAATCCGGTAGTTCGACAGGATGCCGTCTCGAATGTTCACCGTTCGACAGGACTCCACAACTCAGGTTTTTAGGAAAATTTTGGTTCCGGTTTTTTAAAATTTTAGATTAATACATTTTATACTCGATTAATTTGATTCGATAAAATAACATCGCAATAGGTACCTAAGTGTACTGAATACACCATGCATATATAATCAAGAACAATTTTCCTTCGCACGCTTACTCAGTCCCTCTTCTTTTGATGCCTGATCAGTTCAATGGAATAAGTTAAATTTTCTGGTGGGTGTCCATCTCGTGTCAGCTATAGTGAAGTGGCATTATCTGATTGCATGAACTCTCTCCTGTACTGGTTGTGTGACCAGAGAAGCATCATGCCAGTACTTTAGCCCAGCTTGTGCGTCTGATGGTGCTATCACGAAGAAATCTTCCACAAATGCAGACATCATTTCCACGAGTATTGATGAATATTTGTATGCAGGTAATTTTAAAAGAAAATACATCTGCTATGCGAAAAAATATACCTCCAGCCAACCAAGAGAAAGCACAACGATTGAAGGGCCCACATAAAAGTCAAAACCAACTAAAAATTGAGGCAATCCATAGTGCATCGGCATATAGGGGCCCACCAGTCAGCCTCCTAACCAAAGGAATAGCTGGGAGGTGGGGCCCAAGGGTCGGCCGAACTGCCTTTGCCTGCTCTCAATCACAACCTTACATGTGGAGCAAGATCCTGAAGTCCTAATGACGGTTGTGCTTGATTCCCGGGCCTAACCAATCTCCAAACCGTCATTACAAGGCTCTAAAAGGAAGAGAAGCTCTCACTCTCAACTTGCACAACAAGTGGAGTATAACTCACTTACATATTTATGCTACACTCTAGTAGAGTTAGAATATGGAAAAAGTGTGAGGGGATGCTCTGGAAGAAGTGCCCCAAATATCGACTTTCTCTTCAGGGTTGTTCTGGAGATGTTGGCCTATCTTTGGAGGAGTCCTAGAGGAGCGCTGGAGTTGTCAGAACTCTCTCCGATATTGTACCTCGACGGATAATTTTCTTTATATAAGTACATATTCACGATTCCTTTTGGTATTTAATTTTTTATTTAAGTAAGATAGATTCTCATCGTTACGGGTTCGTCGCTTAGTATTTATACTGATTGATATTGTACTAAGACTCTGGATAAAGAAGAAAGTTTTTGGCTGAGGCTAGAGTAGTAATCAATAACGTAAACATGGTGTCTAGGTTAGGGGTTACCTTTGTCTGTTGTATGCTCCAAGAAAAGTGAGGTGGATAGTAGATGGTGATAGCCCTGTCTGTTCTTCGTATTCCTCCACTTTCGGGTAGATCATAGAGCTACAGGCCAAACTCAGCTTCGCAGACCAGGGGAGAGCCGGTGCCCGAAGCAATTGATAGAGTTTTACCTTAACTTAATTAGGATTATTAATCTATAAGAATCCTCTCTATCCTAAGCCTACCATTTAGTTGTTGCCCTTGGAGAAATCCTGTTCTTAGATTATACACACACGTTTCTTGTGATTTGATACTCTTGGAATACTCTAAGGTAAAGTGCCACATCAGTATTTATGCGCTTGTAGATTTATCTATGACCGTAACAAATACCAACAATGCTCCCGAGGTACAAATAGGCATAAAAAATCTTGGTACACCAGAGGTTGAGTATGGTATACCTGCTGCACCTATGATGTGGTGACGACATGCTCAATGCCGATACCTCAAAGTCAGTTGGCCCCCAAAGGTGGACAAGTGGTGGGGTCTCCTGAAGCGCAGTCCAAATGTGCGATGGACCAGCGACATCATAACCACGACACAATGTGGAGGGACCCCTGTGATCCACACTGGAATGACGTGATAATGGGGATGATCTTTCTCCTCCGAAAGGCTGCACAACATCAATCGCGCTCCGACATGAGACACGACGAAGCAGCACCACTGCACGGGAATGGAAACTGTGAAGGACGGTCACCACCTCATCGGGCCTGATGACTATGAAGGACGGTATCGACGGGTGGGTCGGCAGTCCACCAAGGGGGTCCTTGAGGAGGTAGAAGAGAGAGCGGTAGAGAAGCTGCCCTCGACGGATCTGATGGTCGACTCGAGTCCTAAGACGAGCCAAGAACGAGACACACAGAATTATACTAGTTCAGCCCTCTCGAAGGATAATAAGCCTACGTCCAGTGTTCTTTGTTAGGGTGTATGATGAACAGGGTTACATGTGTGACAGAGCATGGAAGTTGCATCTGGAATCCTCTCTTGGCTCCGTCGCCTTGCCCTCCCTTTTATAATTCAAGAGAGGCAGGTACAGATGAGCTTGGGGGCCAAGAAAGCTAAGACTAAGAGAGACAAAAGGTGGGATACAAGGAATATCTGATAAAGTACATGTTGGTCTGCTAGGTCCTGTACACCATGGGTATCTTGTACTCCTGTCAGCCTTGGGATCCTGCTTCTGTGCCGTTAGGTGGTGTTAGATGCTGCAGGGATGTCTCCTCTCTCTTCCTCCGTGCCTGCCAAGTTTCTTCCCTAGGATGCTCGAGGTCGGGCGACGAGTCGGGGTCGAGAGAAGGGGCCGAGGTCGGACTCGGGGAAAGGTTGGAATGCCCGACCCCCGGGGGGTCAGGCTCTCGGTCACACCCCGAGGACACTCAGTTTGACTTTTGTTGGGGTTCAATCCGGGTTTTTGAGACACCTCGGGGTGACACCTCCCACAGTAGCCCCTGAGCCTAAGGAGGGATGAAGCACCCACCCTTAGGGTCAAAGTTCTTTCGGAGTGTTGTCTTCAATGGATCCTCGGAGCTTCGAGCCAAGGTTTTGGCAGGTGTACCGCCTAGGTGCACTTGCCAGGTGTAGGCCCCGAGCCTAAGGGCGAATGGAACATTCGGCCTTAGGGTCAAGCCTTCTTCCAAGGTGTCGATCCCTAGCAGTTATTATGATTCAAGATTTTGCAGGTGCACCGCCCAGGTGCACCTGGCAGGTGTAGCCCCCGAGCCTAGGGTCGGATTGCACATCTGAGCCTAGGGTCAAATCATCAAGAGCGTTTCGTCTTTCTCCTGATGATATGAGCAATGCTCAAGGTCTGCCAAAAGGGGTTGATTGAGACGAACAGGTATACCGCCCGTAGGCATTTGGTAGTTCCTACTTCGGCCAAGGGGTAGGCGACTTGGTATCCAGCCCCCGAGTCGGAAAGTCCACTGCTCGAGGGCAGTGGAGATGGGTGAGGTGCTTGGGGCTACGGGCCCTGGGGCACGAGGTAGCCCCGACCTCGCCTGTGGGCTATCTCGGAAGCCCACACTTGAGTCGTCAAGGTCGCCGTCCCAAGGTGGCGAAGAACGTGGTTATGGTCGAGACTACTGCCCGAGGGCACATGGTAGTCCCGACCTCGACCGGGGCTGGCTCGGAAGCCTGCCCCGAGTTGTCAAGGCCATCGCCCAGAGGCGATGGGAATCAAGGTTATGGTCGAGACTACTGTCTGAGGGCGTATGGTAGCCCCGACCTCACTTGTGGACTAGCTCGGAAGCCCACACTTGAGTCGTCACGAATACCGCCCTGGAGCGATGGAAATCAAGGTTATGGTCAAGACTACTGCCCGAGGGCGCATGGTAGTCCCGACCTCGACCGGGGTCGTTGAGCTCATAGAATTTTGATTACTCTTCGCTGTAATAGCCCTGAGTAGGAAAGATAGAATATTTTTATGTTAATGTCAGGGTCTCATGCCCTATCCTTTTGCATTGCGGTGCCGAAGGGTGTTCGACTGGGGCATGCATAGGTTCAACTTCGTCTACTCGTATTATTCTCGACGTTTAGGCCTTAGAAAACAATCTTTGCCTGGAATAGCCGGGAGGATTCTCTAATCGGACTTCGACAGGTTTCGAATCGGCCTTTAGCGTAACTGTCGTTCATTTTACGAGCTAGGCGAAGTGAAGGGTCTTGGAAGACCAAATTTCTGAGTAGTTTGATCATACGTCGGGCCATTCTCGCATTTCAACTTCAACCCATGTTCGACCCCAGGAGGGAAAAATCCAACTCTGACCGGAGAGGGATAGGATTGAAGCAAACACATTAGGCAAAGTCGTATTTCTCCGATACTCGGGAAATAAGCCGTATTGGCAAGTAGTCACTAACTCAATCGATAACATTCTGTCCTGAGAGCCCGGAGCACATGGGTCGGGGCCGCGAAACTCATAGCTGGTCATGAGCACTTGCGCAGAAGTTATCGAATCGTTTGGTCGTTACTTGTAAATCGGGAAGCATCGGTAAGCCCCCGAGCGGCAAAGGCAAGCTCGACACGCAACCTATCGGAGAACACCGACCAGGGCAGGTCGGGCCGCGTAGCTCAGGGCTGGCCATAAGCAATGCGCGGGAGCTATCGAGGGCGTGTTGCTGGCTCGATGGCTGAGCAGAATTAAGATAGAGAATGCAGGAACATGTAAGAATATGCTTTTTGGAAATTGAAAGAGAAGGGAAAGAAAACGTATCTGTTTGAAGACTTCGATGAAAAAGGTAGATCTCCATCGGACCGCTCCAAACGAAGAACAGCACACCCCTACCTGGTACACCAACTATCGACGGGTGGGTCGGCAGTCCACCAAGGGAGATCCCCGAGGAGGTAGAAGAGAGAGCGGTAGAGAAGCTGCCCTCCGACGGATCTGATGGTCGACTCGAGTCCTAAGACGAGCCAAGAACGAGACACACGAAATTATACTGGTTCAGCCCTCCCGAATGATAATAGGCATACGTCCGGCGTTCTTTGTTGGGGTGTATGATGAACGGGGTTACAAGTGTGAGAGCGTGAAAGTTGGATTTGGAATCCTCTCTTGGCCCCGTCGCCCTGCTCTCCCTTTTATAGTTCAAGAGGGACAGGAACAGATGAGCTTGGGGGCCAAGAAAGCAAGACTAAGAGAGACAAAAGGTGAGATACAAGGAATATCTGATAAAATATATGTTGGTATGCTAGGTCTTATACACCGTGGGTATCTTGTACTCCTGTCAGCCTTGGGATCCTGCTTCTGTGCCGTCAGGTGGTGTCAGATGCTGTCGGGCTATCCTCCCTCTTTCCTCCATGCCTACCAAGTTTCTTTCCCAACATGCTCGAGGTCGGGCGACAAGTCAGGGTCGAGAGAAGAGGCCGAGGTCAGACTCGAGGGAAGGCCGGAATGCCCGACCCCCGGGGGTGTCGGGCTCTTGGTCACATCCCGAGGACACTCGGTTTGATTTTTGTTGGGGTTCAATTCAGGTTTTTGAGGCACCCTGGGGTGACACCTCCCATAGACGGTCACCACCTCATCGGGCCTAACAACTGCATGTCTCATCTCTAGTCTCCGTAGCAACGTGTCGGACTCGACTTGAGCATGCTCAATGAACTCGGACTGTTCCATAAATAAACAAGGCCATTAGAATGAATAAATTAGTTGCACATTTAATTAGAATCAACAAAACCAGCAACATACCATTGAGTTGTATACTTACTTGTGAATACTATTAGACAAAGGGCGGTCAACTCTAGTAGGGAAGATCCGGTACATGTTGAACTGTTTAAGTACCCTCTGGACGTTGTACGGCTCGACGTGCACGTCAAGCATGAGGTGACACATAGTCATCCAGAGTCCCACTGTATTGTATCTTGGCCATCCACCACAATGCAATATATTCCTCATTTTCTAGTCCCATCTCTTCCAATGGCGTCTTGTTCTCCTTCGCTACATCAATAGCCAAAGATGAGAGCAATTACTATCCGGCTCAATGACCTCTTCCGGTGAATGACTTCTTTTGGTGCTTTGCCTTGACCAGTGTAGGAAACATTAACCTCTTGCACGGGCTCAACAGGAGTTTGTTCCGCCTCTGTGCGACTTGTCTCGCTAGTTCTAAAAACATTTGTTTTCTTCTGGACCTAATTGCCAAACTATACCCTTTCTCCCTTACTCTAGCCACAAACTTTCTCCAACTCCCGGTAGATGCAGGCTCTACTACTCTCCACTTGCATCCATATTCACCCCTTACTAGCCACACAACTTTTTACGATAAATTTTTCAAACATTGGATCTACCCCAAACATATTATGCAACCATCTTAGCATGTTGTTCATAACTAACTGCTCCGTTGCATTTAGCTAGTATCAACAAAGACATATATGGTCAAATCTATCCCACTATCATAAAGTTGTATAGGTACATATGAACGATCGTTGACATCCTGAGAAAACATGACAAATTATCTTATTACATTACTACCCAATAACTTCACCTATGGTTACATTATTACTCTAATACAAAATAACTAAATATGTCACTACTTAAAAATTACATCATGTTGATTTGTACTGATACTCCACGTTTTTTTCTACATAGTGGTCACTACTTAAAAATTAATACATAGCTACTCACCTAAAAAATATACTAACCTATTACTAACTTCAACATGTTACTAATTTAATATCTATACTAACATCCAACAATGATTATCAAATCATTAGCGTCATACTTAGAAATTAGAAATTTATACCTCCACTATCGCTGCTCTCTCCGGCACAGTCGCAGACATCGCCTCCTCTCTTGGCCGTGCAGGTCTCCTCTTCGGCTGACTGTAATGGCAGCTCCCGCGGCTGCGGCAGCCCTCTCCGGTGCCGCTCAGTGGTCCTCCTTCCCCTGTAAAAATTTATGAATACCCCACCTTCTAACGGTGTTAGTGCAAACTGTGAGTCCAATGACATGCTTCTTGGGTTTCAACCATTTTTTAATGTCAAATGTGCAATTGTGTTTTTTATAATTACAGATCCACAATACCGGTTCAAACTAGTGGAAAATATGCAATTGGCCCTTTTCCTAAACTAGTTGCATGTCTGTGCGTTGTCAGGATTTTGGAATATTTTCACAGCATTTTTTTAATGGTAGGGAACAGTTCTTTTAGATGGGTTGGGTTTTCTAGGTTTTCTTGGAGCGGTTCTTTGGGAAGAGGAGTGAGCAGTTTTTTTTGAGGAGGAAGAATACTGTGCTTTTTAGTTATGTGAGATAAGATATTATACAAGTACTCCCGAGAGAGCACTTGTTATGAAAAAAATCACAACATTTAAATATGTATATACATACCACTATATAAAATTCTAAGTATCAACTGAACTAATACCAATATATAAAATTCAAGTTCCAACTCGACTTATTTTTTAGATAATGGATATTAAACCTGGCCTTACTTCAGCATCAATTAAATGTATATTTATATTTAGAATAGATAAACCATCATCAATTAAATGTGATATTGCTCCTCCAGTATCCAGTACTTGTCCATTGTGTTTTGCATGCTTGACGATGATAGCTAACATGTCTATGATAATATTCAAAAGAATTGAAGATAAAGGATCAGCATGAGAACTCATACCTACTAAAAGGAAGACAAATCCAACCGATGAACAGTTAGAACTATTCGTGTTCGATTTGACTATTTTAAAATTGAGGTTTTGGGGGGAACAGGTGTTCCCAATCATGCGTTTAAACTTTTTACCACCGAAAAAAAATACTGCTGTTTTGTTGAAACGCAGAACTATGCAGATGATGATAACAGGAGGTAATAACAATATTTCATGATAGAAATAGGTTTGTATATGTCATATTCTGCTTAAAACTTTACGGACATATGATTGGGTTTGGTAATACGGTATCCAATGGGTACGGAGTGTCCGGTACGTGATACGGATATTACCGGTAAAGTATTCGGATATTACGTACCCGGCTAGCAGTGACATGCGCACATTCTCTAGGACACCACAAACCAAGCCCAAAAGGCCCACTACTCCAGCGATGGCAAAGTCGCAGGTTCGCGACAGTGTCCAAAATTTCGGACAAATTTGGTTCTATTGGACCCCGATACAAAACTATTTCGCCCTTTTGATTTTTTTTTTCATTTTTTTGTGAATTTGGCAAAAAAAAGTTCAAATTTGACCAAATTTTATTTACAAATTCAAATTATTTCGGGTGGAAATAACCAAAATTTCGGTACCCCGATAGTAATACCAAAAATGAAATTTTGAATCCTGCAGGCTCATCCGCATCGCCGCCGTGAGACCAATGAACTTGACTCCGTGCGTTGCTCCCCTTAGCCCCATGCGTGTCACCCAATGTTCATCTCGCTCGTTGGCTCCGCTGCCTGTTGCGCCGCCGCCGCCAGCCGCCGGGGTTTCATCTCCCCCCTCGGCCCTTGGCACTTCAACGCCGGCAACAGAAACCCATCGCCCCCATTCATCCTCGTCTCCTTGATTTTGCCCCTTTCCTCAACATCACTTTTTGGTCTTTTGGAGGTACATCAGTTAACAAACTCCAAACATTACTCCTTACCTCCATGGCTGGCTCCATGTTTTTTTTGTTGTAGGCATTACCATAGAAAACATCTTTCCATAGTTGTTTGCCTCCCTTTAGTTGTCTGCATAGATCATGATTTTCGCGTGCGGTCCTATGATAAGTTCCTTGCTAGTTGCAGCGTTAGTGTCCACGTCAATGATCTTTTGTTTGAGAAGGCGGATATGTCATCAGCAGTCCTATGAGCATTTTAGCTTGTTTGTAACCCTTCATTATGTGAACTAGATCTTGAGATACTACTAGAGTGCTAGAGTTTGTTCACTAGGAATTTTGATAGTAAAAACTAGTCCATCCATTTTAAATTATAAGTTATTTTGATTTTTTTCAAGTCAAAAACATTTGAAAGTTTAACTAAATTTATAAAAAATATAGCACTATTTATAGTGTCAAATTAGTTTCATTACATGATAGCTTATTTGTTTTGTGTTGAAAATATTGCTATATTTTTATATAAATTGGTTAAATCTATAAAGTTTAACTTAAAAAGCCAAAACGAATAGAGGTAGTACTAATGATGTAGGCACATGTAGCACAGTGAATGTTGTTTAACGATGCACTGATATGCTACTGCTTTTCTATTGTTAGGCATTAGTTGTTTATAAATTTAGTATGCCCTGATGGCCTAATCTAGTTGCATAACGTTCACAAAATCTATTTAGTTTATAAGATCGATTGGGGGTACTTTTCAAGATAATTATATCCATATTTTTTTATTTTGAAACTAAGTATTTTAGAATATATACATATATATATTGAAAGAAAGTATTTTAGAATATATTAGTAGTTTAAAACCAAGTATTTTACAACATATTGATATTTAAAATTTGACTAGAAAAAAACTTTATGCACTAGTCCCGGTTCGTAATCAGTAACCTTGATAGTCCCGGTTGTCAAACCGGGACTACGAATCCGGACTAGAGGTGGTCTATCTCTAGTCCCGGTTAAATAACCGGGACTAGAGATGCACATTTAGTCCGGTTGAAGCCACCAACCGGGACTAAAGGTGGCGGAGCCACGTGGCCGGCTCCGCAATCTTTAGTCCCGGTTGGTGGCTTCAACCGGACTAAAGATTAATTTTTTTAATTTGCCATTTCTACAGATCGCTATATATATATTACACATAAATTATAATACACATAAATATATAATTTACACACATTTAAACGAACTTAAGAAAGGAAATATACATATATTACCAAAATATGTACAATATTCATACATGTTTCCTAGCTAGCTTATAAAAAATTGTCTCTAATCTACTTTGCTGTGGTTTAGCTACTAAAACTAATGAAGAACTCCCCCGCGGGATCAATGACCGGCTCGTTAATAAATCCCATCAAATCTTCCTGAGCGGCTTGTATGAAAGTCTCGTGGGGGAGGTCGTCTCTTACTCGCATAAGCTGTCATTAATTACAATAAATGAGAAATAAATATATGAAGTGAATAAGAAATCGAGTCGTAATGTATGAATTGGTGTTATACGTACATCTAGATCATCGACAGTTTTAACTTCGGTCACAAAGCGGTGAATGTAGTCGCAGACGTAATATCCACATAGGTTGGTGCCCTGCGACTGTTTTGCACACTAAAAGAGAAACGATGATATATGTAATATGCATATCATATTTTCGAACATAATAATGATTCAACTCAAATTAGGAGCAGGCATGTTACTCACCGAAAACTTCATCCGCACAGAGAGCTTATCTTTCCAATTTCCGCGAACATTACCCCGGAATCGTTCCCATGCCCTACGTGCAGTTGAAAGTTAGCACGTAATTATCCGAGAACCGCATATATGCAATAGAAAGTAAGATGACATTACATTAAACAGTTCAAATATGTGGGAGTACGTGGACTCGGTTTATCCATTGAGTCAAAGACATGGATCTTTGACGACACATGTCAAGTACTAATAGAATCCAGTGGAATCGTAAATTGGTTTAGATGACACATATGAAACTTTATGTATGCACGGGATTGAAATTGGTTCAGAAAGAAAGAAAAAACTTACGCAGTATTATAGGGCAGAAGGATGAAGGACCAGAAGGGTTGCTTCACAAGCGCGTTGTATATGTTGTCCACTGTGTCATTAGGAAACCGATCAACCAATGGGCCGTTGATTTTCCGTGGATCCATGAATCCATGCTTGGTGCATTCGTGCTTGTTGCGTATTGGATCACCATTCTACAACGGTTAAAAAGAATTTTAGTCGCTAAATTCAAGGAGGTAAGAAACGAAATAACCGGGTGATACTTACAAAACCCGCGCGGTTAGAAGTGAGACGTCAAGGGCATCACGTTGGTACAGGTCGAATATATCTTCGAATTGGATATAAAGGTAGTCATCTCCATCGAAGAAGTAGTCAGTTGAATATTTGCATGTTATCATGTCTTCACCCTTGCTGGATTGTTGCATGTACCACTGATGGAAGCGGTACATCTGAGTTGGAAGCCTTTTCACGAGATCCGGCTTGACGAGAGGCTTTCCAAGGTTGAACTTGTATTTAAGCGGAGCCTTCGCCAGGGGTGCACGCCCGTGTAATTGATCCATATTAATTCCTGCTTCTTGAATGAATTGTCGTAAATCAGGTCTAATATTTGGGATCGTGCTGAACTCCATAGGCTTCTGTGGCTGCATGCCAAGCTGGGGTATATCTTTGCCCGCTTTTTCCCCCTTGCTAGAGGCCGACCGCTTTGGTGCAAGTGGCGGCGTCTTCTCAATTCTCTGAGTTTTTCTTGGACGACCGCTTGATATTGATGGCACGCTCTTGGATGATGACCGTTTAGGAGTCGATGCTCGTTGTGGCGACGGAGGAGGGTTGGAAGGCGGTGGAGTTGGAGACGGCCGTTTAGGAGTCGGTGCTCGTGGAGGCGACGCAGGAGGCGGAGGAGGCGGAGGCGGCGAAGGAGGCGGAGGAGACGACCCACGTGGAGGCGAGGGCGGTGGAACGATAGGAGACGCTGTTCGTCCGGGGAATTTTATGTAGATCTTCCTCCGGAGAAATATTCCATGAGCCGTTTCTCCTAGCGTCGTCTCCCCGTCTCCTCCGGGATATCCAGCTCCAGATCTTCATAGCCGCATTCCACCTGTTCAATTTCAACCTTCGAGTACGAAGGTGGAACGGGCAGGGAGTGGTAGGTGCCGTCTCGGGCTACTGGAAGAGCCATGCCCGACGCGACCTGTTGAGAAGATTGTTTATTAGTTAATAATGACCGTTGATTGACAAGTTATTAAAGAAAATATACGTACAACATAAAAATACGAACATACCTTTATTGTTATGTTTTTCAGCGGGATGTGCAGATCACACGGGGTCCGCTGTGTGATGTCATCCACGGGGCATGGCGGACCCGGTTGAGCTTGTGGGGCCAGCTCGCCTTCATTTCCAGTAGACGCGCAGCCTTGTTCTGCTGCGCTGTTGTTGGAGTTGTGCGGTTGTTCTTGGATCCAGTTGTTGGCTAACCCACTGGCTCGCTCCTCGGCCAACCTTACGGCCACCCTTTCATCGACAATTTGATCGATCTGCGAGAGCTTCATTTCCATCTCTGCAAATCTAGCATCATTCTCTCGCTTTGACCGCATTCGGCTCCGTATGTGGCGATGTCAGCTTAGAACCCGTATTTCCATGGGACGACGCCTTTTCCTCGCGTACGCCCCGGGTGCTCTGGGTTTTGGAGGCCGAGCGTTATATCGTCCTTCTCTCTATCGGGCCTGAAGAAGCCCGAGGAACTGGCCTGCACCGCCTCCTCTAACCTCCGTCCGGCTTCTAGAATTTCATCACCAAAGATCACTGTGCCATCGACGGGATTTAGTGAGCCGCCGTGAGCATAGAACCAGTTCTTTGATCGTTTCGGCCAGTTTGCTGTGCTTGGAACGATATCCCGTGCTTCTAGGTCAGCTTCCATTTTTTCCTATTTCTCCATTGCTTTTTATAGTCGCGACCCAAGCCTGTGATGGTATTTCTTTTTGCTGCGTTGGCCTTGTTCTTTTCTATGATTGATTGCGCTTCTTCACTGGTCCTTTGCTCAACAAAAGCATCCCAATGATCTCTGAGCTTTGGGAACTTGTCGAAGTCTGGTGTCTGGCCCTTCAGGATATATTTCTTGTGTAACTGTTTCTTGTAGTTCCTGAAGAGCTCTACCATTTTCTTCAACGTCCATTCCTTGAACCTCGCCTGATTTGAGTCTGGGATGGTGAACGTCTGCAGCATTGTCGTTCACAACATCTCTTTCTCTGAGTCTGGGAGATAGCTCTGCTCCTCTCCTCCTTTGGTAGAACGCCTCCAGTTGGCAACGCTTATGGGCACGTCATCCCTCACCACCCATCCGCTGTGCGCCACAAACTTCCTTGCGGCGTCCTCTGGGGCAATTGGTCGACCGTCAGGTGCCACCTCCGTTATGACATGTCGACCCTCTATTTTCTTGCTGAGGCCGCGTGGCCTCTTCTGTCCAGTGGAGGCGGAGGCGGAGCCCTCATTCCTCTCCTCGTTCCTTTGCTCGTCTCCCCCCTCGTTCCCCTCCTCGTTGAGGTACTGATCTGGATCTTCGTGTCCCTCCTCGTTGTAAAACTCTGTTCCTCGTGCGATCTCATCAAGGAGAAACTGTTCCTCGTTACGATCCGCCATTTGATTGATGTGGGTTGAGGACTTAATCAAATAATTTTGAAAAAAAATTATTGTCGGTTAATACATGTACCAATTATTTACGAATATCATGTATGTCTATGTACAAAAACATAGCCAGAAAAGAAGAAGATGGAAAAAATAGTTGAAATCCGATAGACACCAGATCCAATTGTGCACATCCACAATGGTGATATTTTTTTTAGAAGTCACATCCTGGATTACATCTACACCGAACGACCGAACGAACGACCAAACGACCGACCGAACCCTAACCTATCGTTCGTTCACGTCCATTCGTTCACGTACGTGAGTATGATCATCCGGAGGAGAGGAGAGAAAGAGATGATCATGTATGTGAGGGAGATAAGGTCGAGAGGAGAGGAAGTGGAGAGGAGAGGACAGAGAGGACGTTGCATGCCTATGTACGTTGTAACGACCGAACGACCGACCGATCGACCGAACGAACGACCGACCGACCGACCGAACGAACGCACGACCAACCGACCGACCGAACGAGTGTTCGTTAGTGCGTCCGTCCGTTCGTCCACGTCCGTGTCCGTCCGTTCGTCCGTCCACATCCGTTTGTTGATTTTATCGTTTTCGTTCGTTGAAAAATACAAACTTCACAAGTCACATACACATTCAAATTTAAATCTATTCATGCATTTAAATTGAAATACACATTCAAAATTCTAAATTCACAATATTCATGCATTAAAATTTAAATAAACAGTCCATTTACATATAAAGTCCATACAAATTTACACATACACATGCATCGAAATCAGATTCACAAATTTACACATACACATCGAAATCATATTCAAAACCTCCTCATTCATTCACATTCACAAAATTCAGAAAATTCACAAAATTCATTCACATTCATATTCATTAAACATATAGCACGGCGGCAGCGGCAGCGGCGGCGGCGGTGGCGGCGATGGCGGAGACGACAATGGTGGCGATGGCGATGGCATCGACGGCGGCGGCTAACCCTAGCGCGCATCACGGAGAAAAAAGGGGGCGGCGGCGGCTAACCTCTGGCTGCGGCGGCGTCCTTGTGCTCGGCGACGGCGAAGAAGACGATGGAGTTGATCGAAAATGGCTAAGTGTTTGGATCCCAGTGAAGCCCTTGCTATATATAGGTACTGCTCTATTGTCCGGTTGAAGCCACCAACCGGGACTAGAGATGTTATAGTCCCGGTTGGTGGCTTCAACCGGGACAATAGAGCATACCTTTTGTCCGGTTGAAGCCACGGACCAGGACTAGAGATGGTGTGCAGCCACGTGTCCCAGGTAGGTGGGCACCTCTAGTCCCGGTTTAAGCCACCAACCGGGACTAGAGATGTTTTCCCGCCCGATGAAATTCACCTCTAGTCCCGGGTGGTTTCAAAAACTAGGACTAATTATTACCGTGCCCAATTATATTGTGTTATATTCATATATAAGTAAGATATGTAATATAATTAACATAAAATATTATAAATTAAA
Organism: Oryza australiensis; assembly: GCA_019925245.2. Lineage (NCBI taxonomy): Eukaryota > Viridiplantae > Streptophyta > Magnoliopsida > Poales > Poaceae > Oryza > Oryza australiensis. The sequence goes on from JAIFGZ020000342.1 coordinate 2,498,963, forward strand.
ATAATAACATATAATTAACATATGTCATATTCCAAACTATTTAAAATTTAAATAATAATATATTTTTAACATATGGCCTATTTGAAAAAAAATTAAATTAAAATAAAACATATAATTAACATTTGTCGTATTTAAAACTATTTTAAACCATAAACCCTAAACCCTAAACCCTAAACCTTAAACCTAAACCCTTTTACCATTAACCCTCAACCTAAACCCTAAACCCTATTTTAAACCCTAAAAACCCTAAACCCTCGTGCGGCCTGCGTGATTGGCATGTAGAAGGACTGCGACACGAGCTGGAACGTCAATGCCTTCTCCTCTGATCTAACATCGTCTCTCATGCTCTTGGAGGCTGCTCCATTCTCATCAGTGTAATAGAGCAGTGGCAATCTCTTCTCATTTTGTTCTACCTAGTTCTCCGATTGCTTCATCTCATCCCAATACTTCAGCACATCATCTTCAAAGATGACACCAAGCTCGTCTGCATGGCAAGAAACAAGTGTCTAAGCAACACAAATCCAGAAAGCATCATTCCTTTTCGATTAGAAAAAAGAGAGCATCATTCTTGCGTTGATCTGAGTAGAAAGAAAAGAATCATACCTTGTAAAACGTTGCTTTGCATGACAGTAGAGCAGAATGGCTGGGGATGGAAGCTCGGGAAGGAGATACTGGAAAAGAGAGCTTCCTCCTCAAGCGGGTAACTATCGGTCAAAGGCTAGTGCAATAAGGCCACCAGCTAGTTCATGAAAAAGGTTAGATCAATAACGAGATAAACAGATAAACAAAGACAGTCTTACAGCCAAAAGAAGCTACTGCTATAAAATTTTCTCAGCGATGAGCATGGTTAACCATATGCATGATGCAAGGCAAAACTGCATTTACCTATGTTTTTGGCTGGGCTCCATTATTTCGAGAGACATGAATCAAATCTCACACTCCAATGACTCGGGATCAATGAAATAGCTTATCTTAGTCGTCTCGTCCACATCCGTATCCAGTTCCTCCTGATGATCCGTGAAGAGGCCCCGACGTTTTTTTCCTGTCTTCTTTACCGATCTTGGTCTCTTCAACATGTTATGATCCATCGTAGTAGCCTTCTTCACCGATCTTGGTCTCTTCAATATTTAATGATCCGGATCACGGTCTTTTTTCTTGCTTTTCTCCCTTTGCTTCATAATCTTTCTGTCTTGCTATTTCTTCGAGTACGATGTAGCAGTACTCGTGTATCTCAATCAAAGCGTGAATAGCGAGAGATATGCCAATGATTGGATAGTGCAGCTGTATTTTGCAATGATGGCTTGCCTCCCCCGTTCCCGTCTCAATGCCTCGGCGGCGCCACGGAAGTCATCGGTGACGCACACGACGACGGACTACCTTTATAATATTTTATGTTAATTATATTACATATCTTAATTATATATGAATATATGAACATATGTTAATTATAATTATATATGAATATAACACAATATAATTGGGCACGGTAATAATTAGTCCCGGTTTTTGAAACCACCCGGGACTAGAGGTGAATTTCATCGGGCGGGAAAACATCTTCTCATGTTTGCAAACAAATCTAGAGATGAAAATGTATATAAAATAACCGCAAAATACGAAGTGCTAAGAATGTAAGAAGTTATACAAGTAGATAGCAAAATGTATAAAAACATCCGCAAATAAGAGTAAGAAGTTGCTAACCTTATAGAGCAAATATATTATCACCAAAGAAGGTGCTAACCTCGGCAGCACCGGACCTCTAGCTGAGAAAATTTTTGAAGATGTACAAGTGTGGCTGGCTCGGGATGGAGGAGGAAGGGGTATATAAAGAAAATCTCTAGTCCCGGTTGGTAACACCAACGGGACTAGAGATGCCATCTCTAGTCCCAAGGCAATGGTATAAAAAATTTCAACGGCTCTCTAGGACCTTTAGTTCCGGTTCATTTCAAGAACCGGGACTAGAGATGACGGTTCAAATGGTGTCGGCGCGCGTCGGAGCGCGGGACCTTTAGTCCGGTTCGTGTTACCAACCGGGACTAAAGGTCCCGGCGCTTCGACACGCGCTGACAACATTTGAACCGGGACTAGAGGTGATCTTTAGTCCCGGTTCGTGACACGAATCGGGACTACTGTTCCTAGAGGGCCGTTGAATTTTTCAACCGGGACTAGAGATCATCCCTAGTCCCGGGTGCAACTCAAACCGGGACTACTGTGCTTTTTGTCACTTCAACCAATGATGGTTTCTCCAGTAGTGTGTAGACCTCAGCAAGTCTGCGATATTATCACTGGAAGCTAGCTATAGGTTATTTCCATTATTTTTGACTGGTCAACCCGAAGGGGAGAGAGAGAGAGGGGGGGTGTTTCCTACCTAAATTTCATGATAGCGGGTGAAAGCACAAAGTTTAGGTTACAAATGATCCAGAACGGAAGGGGGAGGAGAGCAGGTTTTTCGAAGATATCGATCAACACTCTTCAATCTTTCAGCCCAGAATGTTGCATCCTTAATGCAACATCACAGGAGTTCCCTACATAGATTGTAGCTAGTTTCGAAACACCACATCGTGCCCCATGGTTCCATAAACCACAAAAGCAGAGAAGATAGAAAACTTGGTGGTGCTTCGCCGAGATCCTCGTCGACAGGGTCAGCTGCCGTAAGTTTCTGACATCCGAGATGCCTGACTGTATCTCAATTTCGCGCCAAAACTGTGCAACGAAAGGGCACTGTAGGCACAGATGAGTCGTTATCTCCTCTATCAAGTTGCAGATATCACATATGGGAGGTTGAACCACCTTCTTCTTTGCCAAGTTTTGTTTAGTCGGCAGGTACTCACACTACTGGAGAAAGCCTCATCTATCCCGGTTGATAAAGGGCTTTAGTCTCGGTTATAAAATCGGGACTACGAAAGCGGGACTAAAAATCGTTTTCTTTAGTCCCGGTTAAATAATCGGGACTCAAAATGAATTTTTAGTCCCGGTTGGAGTTACCAAGCGGGACTAAAAATATAGTGCCATCCCGACATCCCACTTCCCCATATTTATTTTTTTATTCTGGCCAAAAAACCGAAATCATCACAGAAGATAAAATCAAACATCACAAAAACATATCACATAAGCTTATTTTCAATTTTTTCTCCACAGATCAAATACATTTCAAATCATAGATCAAATACAACAATGAAATCACAAAATACAGATCAAATACAACATGTATACATCACAGATCAAAATCTCATCTCATCAAACATCAAAAACATCAAAAAGAACATTAAAAAAATCAGATCTGAAGCCGCCCGCCCGCCGCGCCGGCATTGGCAGCCTCGGCTCGGCCGACGCCGCCTTGGCCCGCCGCCGGCCGCCGCGCGGGCCGCCGCCATCGCCCATGCGGGCCGCCGCCGTCGCTCGCGTTGGGCCGTCGCCGGCCACCCACGCGGGCTGCCGTCGCCGCCGCGCGGGGCCATGGCCGCCGCCGCCGCCCGGTCCGCCCGCCGTCGCCGTAGCCGCAAGAGAGAGGCGCTAGAGGAGAGGGATAGATTTGTGCGGGAGGAGAGAGGGAGCGAGAGAAAAAAGTGAAGTCGGATCGGCTAGCTCCATCGTGATGCTTTAATAAAGTGCGGGAGGACCGAGAGCGCGCGAGGCCGAAATATTTGTTGTCACGGTTAATAAAATGAACCGGGATAAAAGTTGATTTTAGTCCCGGTTGGTGTTACCAACCGGGACTAAAGATCTGATATGGACTGTCGATTTTTTTGAACCGGGACTAAAGATATATTTTTGTCCCGGTTGGTGTTACCAACCGGGATTAAAGATTTAACCGGGACTAAAAATATTTTTTAGTCCCGGTTCCTATTGAAACCGGGACTATTGTGAATTTGGGCACTTCAACCAAAAATCGTTTCTCTAGTAGTGTCACGAGCCAGCAGCCACACAAAGAACGAACTTTTTTGGGTAGATTGAGGGGGGTTATTCTTCCAAACCGGCTCCCAATTAGGGCAAGAGGTGCTGGCAAACCCAACTCATATATGAGTTTGGTGGAGAGGAAGGAGCTTCTTGTTGCCCTAACGACGACGTGATTATCATCCTTTGTTGTCAGGGTGGTTGTCTCCAAGAGTCGATGAAGTTCATCCCATTGCCTCTTGGCAGTCGTCGAAAGACGCAGGGTAAGCAAACTATCAAAACCTTGCGTTTACAAGTGATTAACGGAGATCTCCTTGCTGGTCGCGTGGGACTAAAGGGTCGGGAAGCAGCTTTCCCATGGTGATTCTTCAAGCCAAACATCATGCTAGAACGAGGGTTCGCCGCCCGTTGCCCAGGTAGATCCTTGTCAGGCTACACAGTGAGGTCAATAAGGTAGCGAGCGACTCCTGGTGAGGTCCTATCTGCATATGCATGTTCTTGACACGCGCTCCATCTTCAAGCTCTAACCACAACCAGCGCACCTACGCTGAGTCTACCAAGTGAAGGCGAAGAAGTCCTTTAACCATCAAGGCGTCATTTTGTCTAGTAAAATCCTTAATCCCCAGTCTACCCCCTATCGTGGTGCAGGCAAAGGTCATCCCAGGCAATCAAACACTTTGATCCGTGACATATTTCATCACTTGTCCAGAGAAAGGCATTGCGTTTCGTGTCCAACCTGTCAATCACCCCTTTAGGTAGCCTCAACGCAGCCATGACATAAACTGGGAGACTGTCAAGGACTACATTTATTAGAACAAGCCGTTCTACATATGATAGCAAGCTGGATTGCCGTCCTGCATATTTGTCCGTCTTGGCTACTGTCACTGCAGGTCAATCGATCTGATTTTATGAGGTATTAGTGGCAATCCTAGGTATTGAAAGGGAAAGTCGTCCAACTTACATTGTAGGATGTTTGCCAGGCACAACTTTTCTTCCTTGGGGACATGCATCGATACCATACTGCTTTTGGTGAAGTTGATTTTCAGTCCCATTGCAGCAGAGAACTGGTTTAGGATGCCACATAGGGCGTCAAAGTCTTGTTCACTCGCCCGACATATGATTAGGGTATCTGAAAGGTCTATGCACTAGAGTTTCCTTGTAAGGAGAGATTAGAAGATCTATGGCCCTAAGAGTGCGGTGATTGTTTTGGTGATTAATGGCAACCCATTGTTGGAACTAACTATTTCCATGAGTTGGTGAGATTAGGTTGAGTCCCAACATCAAGTTAAAAGATTGAAGCTAAAAGATGGACATTGTAGCTTGATGAGAAGCAAGTGAAGACATTGACAATGTGGGGTATGAAGTGGTTATCTATGGCTATGGTGAAGGGCAAGCACGACTCGGCTACGATGGACCATGCAGGGGTGAAGGGCAAGCAAGAGGCTTGGCACTGATGGACCAAATCCGGTGGTGAAGGACGAGTGAAGGCATTATCGTGATGGACCGTGTGAGGCCATTTGAAGCTGTGAGTAATCGGTATCAAATATAAGAAGCGCAAGATGGAATGCCGAAGATCAAGAGGACACAATTCGTTGATGAACATCAAGCCAAAATCCAAAGTGGGCATTGATCAAGGCAAAGGTATAATTGATTTGGGACTAATGTGATTAATGAGTTGCAGGTGAGAATAGTCTCAGTGGTGAAATGGCGTTGACGTTGGCAACCCTCAAGGTGAAGCAAGAAGATGGAAAGAAGGCATTCCTAGTGGTATATCTTTTCTATTTACATTTGAGTATAGGAATGCCATACTATTAAGAGGGATGCAATGTTGATGTGTTTGTTTATGTCTCCATGCTCAAAGTGACCTAGGCAAGTGCTACCTTAAGATAAACCAATGCCTTAACCTAACCTATGAGTGATTTTAAAGCGTGTTTTTGGTTGGGTTGGGTAGTCCTCTCAATAAGCTTTCAATGGTGCTAAAGTTTGTCGAAAACGAACTTCGGAGCAAGGAGTTATGACTGTTTTTCTGGAGTGCTGTCAGGGAAGGTCGAAAGTTCGGGGCCTGGAGTGTGGAAGTTTTGACCCGAATTCTCTGTTTGGCCGAGGAGGATGCCAGGAAGTTTTGAGTCTTGGGCCAGGAAGTTCCGGGCTGTTGTTCTATGAGTAACGGCTAGTTTTCTGAGTAACGGCTAGTTTTTGGGTGCTTGGGTTTTTAAACCCCTCCACCCCCTTCTTTGTTGGCTGCTGAGTTTGGGCAAGAATAGACCTATCCAAAGCCAAATAGCCCCTTCCAAATCTCCTACCTTAGTGGTAGATCTTTGTGAGTGAGATTTGGGAAGAGATTTGAGAGATTGAGAGGTTGCAAGGTTGAGAGCTTGAGAGGTCCACTCCATCCTTTGAGCACTTGAGTTCATAGCAAGCAAATCATCATTTGTGTTTATTACTCTTGGAGATTAAGCCTCCTAGATGGCTAGGCGTCTCCCATGAGCTCCCAAGCTTGTGGTGAGTTGCGAGAAGTTTGTAAGGGCGTCATTCCACCTTTGAAAGGAAATGGAATACCTGGTGAGTGGATTCCGAGTTGAGGTTTAGGAGGTCGCCTTGGTAGAGCAAGCCTCACCTATGGTGTTCTCTTGGTGTTCAACTTAGGGATCTTAGTGGCCACCTAAAACCAAAGAGAAGCACCGTCGACGGATGGTCGGTCAGTCCTCCCAGGGGGTTACCCAAGAAGGTGAAAGAGTGGTCGGGGTGTTTACGGAAAGGATTCGATGGTCGACTCAAACATAAGGTGAGGCAAGGATTTAGACTGGTTCGACCCTCCCGGAGGATAACAAGCCTACGTCCAGTGTTCTTTGTTAGGGTGGTGTATAAACTGGGAATTAGTACAATGGCATGAACTCTAGAGCCTGGATCTAAATTGCTAGAGCTTCCGCCCAAACTCTAGAGACTTGGCCCCCTCACTTGCGCGACCTGCCATCCCTTTTATAGATTAAGGAGACAGTTGCAAGGGGACTTGGGGGCCAAGAAAGCTAAGCCCTAAAGCTGAGAGATAGCACAAGAAAATATCTCAAAATCACAAACACAAAGGTCCTACGGGTCCTAATCGCCATGGGTATCTTATGCGTATTCTTGTCGGGTGACATCGTCTTTGGTCGAGTTGTCCCCTCCTTGTCTCCTCTGCGATCCTTTGGGAAGAAGCCTCCTCCCCGAGGTGATAGATTTGCTCTTTTTGGGTCAGAGCCGTTGCTAAGGTCGGGACTAGGACGCTGGAGTCGGTCTTCAAGGCTAGGGTCGGACGGCTGACCCCGAAAGAGGTCGGGGTGGTAGACCCCGAATGACGCAGGAGCGACCGACCCCTATTGGGGTCGGGCAACCGACTCAATGCCAAGGCCTTTTGGCCCACTTCAGCTGGACGTCTTTCCCTTACATGAGCTACCCTAGGGTAATACGCCCCACAGCTGCCCTCGAGCCTAAGGACGCATGGAACATTCGCCCTTAGGGTCTAAATTTCCCTAGGTCAGGTCCTCCGTCCAACTCGTGAGGCTTTTTGATATTGTTCCAGGTATAGCCCTCGAGCCTGGGGCCGGATGGAACATTTGGGCCTAGGGTCAAAACTTCTCTTAGGCCAAAGCCATAATCCCGTCTTTTGAAATTTCTTGAGTATGTCGTTGGCTGGTGCACCGACTAGGTGCACTTGCCAGGTGTAGTCCCCGAGCCTGGGGTTGGATGGTACATCCAAGTCTAGGGTCTAGCTTGAAGTATCATCAACAAAATCTTGGCTCGGAGGCCGACAACAGCTGGTGAAATTAGAAGTGAGAGACCATAGCCCAGGGGCTGGTAGTCGAAATGCCGTAACCCAGAGGCCAATGCCGGTCGGAAGTAGACCATAGCCCAGAGGCTAATGGTCAGGACACCCTAGCCCGGGGGCTGGTGGCGTTCAGAAGTAGACCATAGCCTAGAGGCTAATGGTCGGGACACCATAGCCCGGAGGCTTATGGTAGTCGAAAAAGGTAGTCCGCAGCCCAGAGGCTGGCAGTCGGGATGCCGTAGCCCGAGGGCGGAGGGAACTGGGCAAGGTCGAAGTAGGGCCTCGGGTAAGTCGGTTGCCGAGATGGCGACCGAACTCGGGCGCTCGTGCCTAGCACGTGGGTCACTGACAGTTTGAATAGAGCGCCTGTCACGTCCCATCAACCCCGTCAAATACGGAGTTGGGCAACGGCTTATCAAACGTCAGCAATCCCTCCCCCGCCCAACGCCTCGCGAATCCAACGGCCGGGATTCATCTCTCGAGTGTCGTGGCAGGCCCGGGAGTGGGTTTATCGGGGTGCGCCACACATGCCATTAACCGTTCTCTGAAATGGATGGCCCGGATCTCTCGTCGGGACGACGTGGCAGCCGGGGAGGTAGAAGGACCGGGGCGCTTCGGCTGCAACGCAAGCACCGTTAATGATGCCACTCATTTTCTGAGAATAGCGCTACCATTCCAATCATTTCCCTTTTTTAGCTCCTCTATTCGCCTTCGTCTTCCTCACGCCATTCCAAAATTTCATCAAATCTTTCGCGCACATGCACTCACCTTCGCTCTTTGGCTTCCAATAGCCCTAGTACTCAAGGTTGGTACCTCCATTGCCGTTACGTGGTTTTCTACCGCAAAGGTCGGCGTTTGTTCTTGTTGAAGCCCATGGCGTCCACGAAGAAGATCTCAAAGAAGGGAGGGAAGGGCTTAGCTGGAGATGATACCGAGTAGATCTTGGCCTTCATGCCCTCACGCGTTCGGGGCGACATGTGTTAGTGATATGCCCTAGAGACAACATGAAGATGTTGGATATCATGGTCAATGTTTATGTATTAATGAATAAACTATTATTCTGTTCCATGAAATAGATAATTGGTATTGATAGATAAGTATATGACTTATTCATGATACTCTTTATGTAATATAAATCTATTTCTAAATGATTCTTGATCATATATCATATCTATGGAACGAATATGATTCTAAGATCAGCACGTGTATTGATTGATGATCATGTCTCATGGATCATGGTATGGAGATACCAAATCAATAAACGTGAACACATGTTAGAGAACATGTTGTTGGATAGACCCACCTTGAGACACTACAGGGAATAATGTGTCATTAGTTGGTCTCAAGTAGTGTTGGTGAAAAGTCCTTAGACCTGAGATCATCATAGATTCCAACATGTGTAGTGGCTTACTTAGGTACTACCAAATGCTATACCGTAATTGGGTAGTTATAAAAGTAGTCTTCGGGTTTGCTATGAAACATGTAGAGGGATGTGAAGATCAAGATGGAATTTGCCCCTCCTATGGGAGAGATATCTCTAGGCCCCTCGATGTAATGGATTATGAAAGTGCATCGTCATGCCGAGTTGATTGAGGAGTCGATCAACAGATAAATAATCCAATAAGAGATCGAGTGAATGATTAAGCTATTGATAGGATGACACATGTCTTGCCTATAGCTTAATTGGTATCGTGAGGCAAAAGGATTTGTGCACACATTACATGTTCAGCTAATATGATTTTTATGTATACTTTGGTGTCAATACGTTTTGATAGGGGCCGCTATTGACAGGGTCGGTCGAGAGGTGCTCTCGGACCGGGACCAAGTGTACATGAACCTATTGGGCCGCACACTTAACGGGTTGGAACAGGTGTTCGAGTTTGACTCGGATATGACTCGACTCGGATAAGATCTGACTCAATTAAGAGTCGGCCAACTCTATATAAAGAGGGGCAACGTTGGAGATCTAGGGTGCACAACATCTTTAGTCGGATCAGGTTCTCCACGGAAACCCTAGCTCACGTTCGAGCCAAACTGTCGACCCCCGTTTTTGAGGATGGGAATCATTCGTGTTCATAGTACCATATCCCTGGATCGAGTAGTTTGGTACCCACGAATACAGTTCTGAATTACAACGACTTATTACAATAATTTGCCCGGAGGCAATATCCAATACATATAGGACCTATGGGTCTGAAATCAACCAAAAGCAGAGTTTAGATGAGATAAGCAGACGGAAAGAAGCGGCATGTCGATTGCCATAGGCAACGACTGGGGACTAAGACCTAGCGCGCTTCATTGTCTTCATTCCTCCTGGTAGTAGGCATAGGGGTCCTCCAGTTCTTCGTTTCCTCCATCTGAAGTTTGTGCGTATAGCAAGGGTGAGTACCCAACGTACTCAGCAAGCCATCACGGAATGATGCACATGATGGGGCCATTCAAAGGGAAGGCTAAGGTTTATTTGCACAAAGCCAATTTTCACAAATCATTTCACAAACCTAACATCTAGCCAGTCAAGTTTTAGTTTCAGAGTATATTAAATCGGCGATGGTTCTGTCTGCCATCCATCGTGATACCAAGGATGGTTTCCCGTCTCCGGTTCGTCATGGTTTTTCCGGGGAGTCTATCCCTTCTCGCAGGTCGAGAAGTTAAGTCCACCAGCATACAAAATCATTATGCGTACCAATTCCCATCATTTTAAAGTTTAAGAGTCTAGCCATGGGAGAAACTTGTCGCGTCGCTCATTAACCGCGAGCACGGCTATTCGAATAGATTGATTGACTCACACTGCAGTGGATGTACACTTTACCCGTACTCCGCAACTACTCATTGAATGAGCTTACATCCCTCTATATGGGACGGTCACGGCAAAGCCTTTCGATAACCTCACTTTGGCAGTACCCGCTCCATGAACTTAAACCCTCATGCACTCTAGTCGTCATTTCCTAGCAGTGAGAGGAGTTGTGGCGTTCCCGAGGTAAGAGAGAAACTTCACTTTATCTTTAAGACATCAATAGGTTCAGGTTACTATTTACAATAAGGCCTTTCATCTCATCACAATCATGGGCACCTTACCCTTGGTAGGTCCGTAACTCAACACTTACATCTGAACCACTATGCAGGGATACTGCCTCCGCTCGGCTATCTACTCTGCTAGGTCTATACCCATTTGAGAAGTACGGTTGTACTGACTCGTTCTAAGTTGTAGTCTCGTGGCTCGGTCCTTAATTGACCAGGGACGATACTAGCCTTTCCCAGAGAACCACCCAAATCCATCCATCCGTCCCAGTCTAAAAACATTGGTTTGTATTTCTTTTTTTTCATCGAAGCTATTTCCAACATAATCAGGGCAACGTGGCGCTCATGTCTCCACTTGCCGTGTTTTAGCCATCCTCCCAAAGATAGTTGCCCAAGCACAAATTTTATTTGTAAAATCATGAGTATGCAAGAATGTAGTATAAGAGTGGCTAAGCATTTTACCGAAGATATCCTCCGGTTGTATCACATCGAAGGTTACAAGAATATTTCTAAGGGTGTTCAATATCAAGGCAGGGTATATCAAGTATAGGAACTCATTTATGTATAGCATGCAAATTGTAATTGAAAACAACATCATTTCGCAAAGTAGGATCAATATGTTCAAAGGGATGTGTTGACTTGCCTTGCTCGCACACTTGTTGGCCGGGGTCTTCAACGTAGTCGGTGCTCGCTTCCTCGGTTGCTATCCGTACGTGCGAAAGATCAATTGAATTCGATCAGAATTCAATAAAATACCGAGAGATCGAAAGAACCATAAAAACCATAAAATGATCCAAAACGTTTAGCCTAGAATTCTACTCGAGTTCGGACGAGGATTGCTGGGGTAATATCCGAGTTTGAAATCGAGTTGTTGCCCTAGGGTTTCCGCAAAACGACGATCGCATTAATTTGAGAAAATAGATTTAGAAATATCAGCGGAGGGGTTTTATACTCGAGGTTTTGAAGGTTCGAGCACAAAAGAGAAAACATATTTAAATGGCAAAAAAGAATTAAACAAAATCCGGGTTAAAACAACGCGAAACGAAAATCTCTGAAAAGTCCAATTTGTTCCGAGAAAAATTTACAAGAAAACAATTTATTTTTGCTCAAAGACCTTCCCAAATCTTTTCAAAATATTTTCCCTATTTTTTACAAAATTTTTCCTATTTTTTTCTTCTATTTTTCCTTTCTCTTTGCCTTTTCTTTTCTTTTTTTCTTTCCCTTATTCTGTTTACTATTCATCGATCCGCCACCTGCTCGACCGAACTCTCATTCTCTCTTCTCTCTGTTGCGGCCGGCGGCCGGCACTAGCGAGGGGAAAGGGCGGCGGCTCGGGCTTACCAGCGACGGCAACGCTCGGGGAGGGTGGCGGAGCTCCGGCGCACGGCGGCGACGGCGCTGGCGACTCACGGCGGCTTGCGGCGGCGGCGGTGCTCGGTTTGTGGCGCTCGGGTGGGGGAAAGAAACCGGCGGGGAGAGAAAATTAGAGGCGGCGAGGTGGGGAAACGGGGAGGGTTGTGCCCCCTTTTATAGCCGCGGCCGAGAGAGGGAGAAGAAGGAAGGGGACCGGCGCGGCGCGCAGTGCGGCGGAACACCACGCGGTGGTGTCGGGGCGAGGCTGGCGCGTGGGCGCACGGACGACGTGCGGCGACGTGGGTGATGCGGCGCGCGCGCGGCGGTACGGGCGGCTGCGCACGGCGCGGTGAGGCGCGGGTGCAGTACGGTGGCAAACGTGTGGCGGCGGCGCGCATGGCGTGGGCGGGCGGCGCGCGCGCGGGCGCGCGTGCGGGCGGCCGGGCGAGCGAGGCGGCGTGGCGCGTGCACGCGGCGCGTGGCGCGCGCGGGCGTGGCGCGGTACGACGGGCGCGCGGCGGCGCGCTTGGCCAGGGCCGTACGGCGTCGAACGGTGGTGACCAATGAACAGTGCCTTTTTATTTTTCCCGATTTTCAATTCCATTTTCAAATTCCAATTTTTCCTTCACACTAAAATTCCAAAAAAAACATAGTATTCCCAAAATTGATTAAAATATATTTTCAACTTTTCACCATCTTTATTTATTTTAAAATATACATTTCCCATATTTAATTCTATTCCTTTTTCCTAAATCCATAAATCACCATTTTTAATTCCAAATAAATTTCTAGACTTTACATAAATCTTTAAAATATTTTATTACCCATTTTATTTTCTAATTAACATTTCACAATCACCAAATAATATTTTTATTTTCCCAAATACGTATTTTTGTGATTCCACATTCCACTTCCTATTTTATTTTTAAATTCCTAACCTTAGACTTCGAGACTTTCCCTCCAACGGAAATCCAAATCATTCGGTTTTTCACAAACCTCGAGATGAATCGTCCACAACTAAATTCATGCAACCATGCTGGCAAATAAGAAGCAACAAACACGAGCAAAAAGGTAACAAGCAAAAGTTTTTGTAAGTTCCGATTTTTAAATTTCCGGTTTTTAAATTCTCCGATTTTCAGGGCGTTACACAAACCCTAGTCGTGCATCGCGTGCTAGCACATAGGTGTTCGGTGTTCCTTCCCCTGGATGTGTGGATACCGGTAGAGACACTTGTATATTGTGGTGTAGATCGGCGACTTCAGCAAATCTCCCGACCTTAATTTTTTGACCCCTTGCTCGGGAGGTTGGATAGGTCGGATCGAGGTCGGACAGGTCTGATCGAATCAGACCGGTCGGGCAGATCGGGTCAAGGTTGACATGGTCAGGCGAGTCGATCCGAGGTCGGCGAGGCGCTGTCCGAGGTCGACAAAGCGTTGCTCGAGGTCGGCTAGACAGTGATTGGCTATTTTCACTGCTCTGCGCGTCACTTGGTAACAATCTATATACCTTTACTTGTAAGCTTTCCTGGATTGCACGGTAGAGAAGTTGTGTTTTATGCTATCGTGGCCTATGCGTTATCCTTCAACATGCTACATGATCTGCAGCTGGTCGGCGTTCTCCCACCGCGGGCGATCACGCAGTGGCGCCCAGCGCGGGGGAAGCGTTTCCAACTCCCGATTCCGGAGAGTTGGTTGTATTTTCTTCCTTCTCCGCGGTTTCGAAGTGCCAGCCCAACCCTTTGTCCGGGGCCTCCTTGAATACTATGACATCTCACTCTACAACCTGAACCCCAACTCCATCCTTCAGCTCTCTATTTTCATTCATCTCTGCGAGGCCTATCCTGGGATAGGCCCGCACTTCAACCTCTTCCGTCACTACTTTTGTCTCCGGAAGTCGGTTGGCAGCGTGGTCGGTGGGACCGGGATTCAATTCCGGGGCCAGATGTCCCAGCGCCACATCCCCATTGACCTCAACACTTTCGAATGAAGGGTGGCACAACAAGTGGTTCTACATCAGGAACCATGAACCGGTGATCTCCCCGGGGATATATCAGAAGCCAATCTCGGCTGCAACCTAGACGGCTCCTTGCCCAGAGGCCGACCATGACCAGGTGGAGGAGGTGGTGGCCAAGATCAAAGGCCTTCGAGATGAAGGCTTGACCGGTGCTCGGGTGGCCCTAAACTTCACTATCCAAGGGATGCAGCCCTGCAAGGATAGGGTGACGATAGCGTACGAGTATCCAGGCGCCAGTGACTTGTCTCGAGAGGAGAAGGTGGCTCGCGAACGTATAGGGCAAAAACTAGTGACCTTTTCTCCAACTCTGCTGACTTCAGCCAGGAGGGCCCGAGGGCCTTCAGCCTCAAGAATCTGAGGCCAGAGGGAAGTCCGTCCTCCACCTCAATTCGCTTGCCATTTTTTCTTATTTGCTTTGTGTTGTTGTTTTTGCATTTGTGCATGTCCGAGACCTCACATGCTAGGTGTGCTGGCACTCGACAGGGACTAGACGTCTATGTGTCACCGTCGCTGATCTAGGGGGAGGCGGTGGTAAAACGAGAGAGACCAGTGATCCGGCTTCCTCGCATGATGCAAGACCCGAAAGGGAAGAAGCCCGAGCGTCCCAAGAGGAAGCCGGAGGTGCAGAGGGCAACACAGGGAAGCCTGAAGCTTCCCGGCACAAAGGAGGAAACTGGTGATCTCCTCCGACGAGAGGGATTCGAGGGAGCCAAACGTTGGGCCTGTGACCTCATCGTCGGGGTCGGGCAAGCCCCCGAAACCGGAGTCGTCGGTGCCCCCGAAGAAGGTGCCGAAGTGGCTAGGCTTCGAGTTCTCGTCGTCAGCCAGGTTCGTACCATATCCATCCATTATTTCCCTATCTTTTGGCTTCTTCGCACTTAACAGGTTGTGTTGGACAGGCCGATCGAAGACATCGATCCTGGCATGGAGGACCCAGCTAGGACAACCGGTGAGACCTCCCGATCATAGCGTGGGGTCCGTCGGCCATCGTCGTCGTAGCGCCAGGTCGCCCGACGGGGCCCCCGAATGACAACAACGGCGGGGGTCGAGCGTCCCTAGTGATGGCGGAGGAAGAGACTACGGAAATAATCATGGCGGCTCCGACAATGCTCACCCTCGCCAAAGAAGAGGCCATACATGCTGCCGTGGCCGCTGAGATAGGAGCCGTGCTAGCAACCAGGGCCGTCGGGCAAGAAGTTGTATTGGCTACCAGAGACACGGGGGAAGGAGCTGTTCCGACTACCTAGGAGACCGAGTATGACGTCGGATCAGCTGCCGGGGCGGCCTCGGGAACTGACCCGGGGGAAGATGCAGAGATGGGGAGGAGGATCACCGGCGAGGAGGAGTTCTTGGAACTGAACTGGGGTGCGTTCTCCCCTCCCCTCAACTCTGCCGAGATGTTCATGGCACTCTCGATTATGGCGACAGCCGGGGGAGGATCCTCCCCGGGTGCCAGGGAGCTGGCCATCGGGGGCGCTGAGGACCATACCTCCTCAAGGTCGGCGGTCGGGGTTCAGCCCAACGTAGGCAGCCATTTTCGAGCAAGCTCTACGTCGCGCCCAAGAAGCCTTCTTGTTGAGTATCAATCTTCCTTCTCCCGCCCTTCTCTTTGACTTCGTCCCTTATGCGTTCTATTCGCAGGGGATCACCGGAGAATCCACATCTGCCGATGTGGTTCGGGAGCTCGAGGCGAGGTTGGCCGAAGCCACAACCCGTAAGCTTGTCGACTCCCTTCCTCAACCTTCCTTCTCTTCGAGCGTTGCCATCTAATACTGCTCATCGAACAGGAGCCGACAAGGCCTCACGGTGCACCAAGAGGCTCGAGGAGGAGCGGTCGACAGCGGTCATGGAAAAAGCGAGCCACTTTGGCAGAGTCGGCGAAGGCTCGGGAGAAGGCCAAGGAGGAGCACACGGCAGCAGTCACGGCGAAAGCCGAGGCCGAGGCCGGCGATGACGGTGTCGGTGAAGGCAAGGGAAGAGGCCAAGAAGGAGTGGGTGGCAGCGGTCATGAAGAAAGCCAAGGCCGAGGCCGCTTTGACGACGTCGGAAGTGGTGAGGCAGGAGGCCGAGAGTAAGTGTTAGTATTGATTTTCTCTCGCTTTCTTATTCCCCTTTCTCCCATCATTACTGACAAACCCCCTCCCATGTAGCTCGCTGGAACACCGTCCATAAGCAGGTCGGCGACCTCGAGGATCGCCTAAAGACTGCCATGGCATGATAGGAGCTATACTGGGAGGGTGCCCGAGCTCTGCTGGCTGAAGCGGACTCCAAGGTGGTGCCTGCCGACGAGGCCAAGGACGAGTTGGTGGCACGCCTTCGAAAAGGACCAAAGCTTCGTTCGTGCTGTGGCCAAGATGGCGACCACTCACGTCCTCGGGGTGGTTCACCGGACGTACCCTTGCGTCATGATCGAGGCCGTGACCGAGGGTTGGCGGCCGGGTCGCCGAGGCGGATGTCCCGGGATATACGCTGAAGTGGATCCGATAGTGGAGGAATTAATCTCCAAGATGAATGTTTAGGCTACAAAGTCCCTAGGATAGATGGAATAATATTAGTTTGAGTCATGAATGTAAGTTCTAACTTTGTTTTTGTTTTAATAAAGCCTTGATTTTTCTCATGAATCAGATTTTAGCTTTGTGAAGAAAGCTTTTCAGATTTAACTTCTTCTCAGTGCGTGTATGACTGTCGCGTTCGGACAACTTGGGCCCTCAACAAAATGGATCCGGGGGGTAACCAGTCGGTCCGAACGACTTAGTCGTTTTACGCATTGAATAGGAAAATAGAGAAATTAAGTGAGAGACGGCGTAACCCCCGAGCTCATTCGCAAGGCTTCCAACTAAGTCACAACTGGTTCCAACCCGAGCCAGCTTCGGCGGGGAGTAGGTCCACACACACCTAAGGACGTCAAGTAAAAAACCGTCATAGTTAGTTGGATAGGTTGCGGATGAGTACTCAGAAGGGTTGCCGAGCCCCTGAGCAGCTCGGGCATGACCAACAACCTTCCTTCTAGGGAACCCCAACCATGGCTGGTTGGGGACGCGTGACTCACGGCAGGCCGTAAGTATAGCAAAGAAGGTGTTGGGAGAGCATAGGCTGCTCGGGAGAAACACCGAGCCTTCGGGTAGCTCAAGCACATTCAATAAGCTTCCTTCCAGGGAACCCCAACCATGTCTAATTGGGGACGCGTAGCTCAGGGCAGACCGTAAGCGTAGTGAAGAAGTTATTGAGCATGCATTGGCTACCCGAAAACCGGAAGAGGGATTAATTGAAGAAGACATCAACCTGCAATCGAAATAGAAGCGAAATTGAAAGGGCTAAGCAAGGAACACTTATCTGTTTGAGCGCAGGATCGGTGTTGGTATTTCTTACGACCACAGATAAAATCCGTAAACGCACGGAATACCATTTTAGCACTTCACCACGGGAGTATTCCAAGGGATATCGAATCCAAGGAACAGGGAGGGATTATCAAAGAGTCAGGTTCATCAGGGGACATCCAAGATTAGGTAGGCTAAGATATAGAGATGATTTCTATGGTTATGGCTCTAAAAGGCTGGTAAATTACTTTACTTTCCTTTACTTACTTCGGGCGTCGGCTTACACTCGGTTTGCCAAGTGACTTCGGCCTAGAGCTCTATGCTGTACCCGAACGTGGAGGAATACAAAGGACGGATAGGGCTGTCACCACCTGCCGCCTACCTCTCATCCGTGGAGTACGAGGCAAACAAAGGAAAACTCTAGCCTAGACACCACGTTTAAACTATCGAATACTACTCTAGCCTTGCACAACAACGCCAGTCTTCATCAGGGATCTTAGTACTAGAGCACCCAAATTAATGGACGATGATCCCGTAAGTAAATGCAGTAAAATAAATTACTCAAAGTAAAAGTATAACAACCATAGTAAATCATGAACACTTACTTTATTGAAGAAAGCATCCCTTGAGGTAAAAGGCCAAAAGTGGTGTCGGGACTCCCGGTGCTCCTCCGAACCACCCCTCGGAGAAAACTCTGACATTTGGGGCAGTCCTTTCGGAGTTTCCTCTCACTCTCGAACCTATTCACTAAGCTTTTGGAGTGAAGCTTTAATCTTCTTGGAGGTGTGTCTTGAATGGAGTGGACTGCCTCCTTTTATAGCCCTCAATGGGGGTTGAAAGTCGGTTTGTAACCGCCAAACTACCATAACCTTCATTGGGGACGAATAGAAAGTTGCCACGTGAAAGATGAGGTGGTTTGGGCACAGTTTTGGTTTGGCCGAACCATGATCTGGGCCAACCCCCTCCAATTTTCTCTGGTGGCTAACATGTGGGCCCCTAAGGCGGTTCTCGGGTGTTTGGTCCCACTTTAAGGTGGTTTCAACCGACTTGTGGGCCCTCCGATCCACGGGAAGCTGACGTGGCGATCATCGATTGGTTGGAGTTATGTTTCTTCATCACGAAAGCACACTTTTACTTCATTTTGATACATAAGTCACCTGCATATATTAAATCACCAACACTCGTGGAAAGAGTTAGTAAATAACCCCTACAGCTATGTTGATGTTCTAAGTTTGTTCCACTTATGCAGGAGTTGACGGTCGGGTTTTGGGTGATAGTGACCGCCAACAAACTCCCCCACACTTAATCTTTGCTTATCCTCGAGTAAAGGTCGAGATTACTAAGGGGGGTGATACATTATTGGTATGATGCTAACATACAAGTTATTCCTAGACCTACTCATAATTGTGAATTTGTATGTGTCAGCCATGAAATTCTAAGTACTAAAAAATAGAACAGTCTAGATATAAGCTACTATGGTTTCTTCTGCATTAAATAACTAGGGGTTTTGATAAGTTTTCAAAAATTAAAAACATGACTTTACTCCTTTGGTGATTCTCATATCACTCGAGGTGTTTTATTCCTCACCAGGGCAATGCTCGCCCAAAATTCTCCTACTTCTAATAAAGCTTATGTGGAGCTCAAGGTAGAGAAAATTATGCGGCATACTTGCATCAAATATTTTGTAAAGTCAAATAAAAGATCCAAGAAAAAAACTAATCATGTAATCAAGATCTAGCTTGTGCATATTATTTGAGTATGTGGATGAAAAATTGGAAAAGGGAAAATATTTGTTTTGGTGGCTCCTATGTTTGAATGATCCTCCTCCTACTTTATTTTAGAGAACATGGCTATGATTCCTTTTTTTCTTTTTCTCTCTTTTTTTGCTTTTTTTTCACAGTCATTTTGCTCGAGAAGATTTTTCTTCTTTTTCATGAGCATCATAAATCTTTTTATTCTATATTTCTATAGCTCATGTCTCATTTGGCATGAGTAGGAGGATCACTAATTGATTGGAGCCTTTATTTTGCGGATGACTAAAGTGGATGCAAATTCCCGGAGTAGAAATCTGCATATATATGGATGTGGGCAATGTGGAAATATTTTTGGCTAAACCTCTGATGTATAGGGAGAGTAAATTTTTATGTGGTGGATATGCACAAGACTTTGATCAATGAGAGCATGAAAAGATTCTACCAAGGGTCTAAATATTTGATCAAACTCAAAATGATAGCAAGTAGAATATGTATAAGGTTTGATCATGTAATTTGACATATGGCCTTGGTAGGATGAAAACATCATCAAGGAGTTAAATTTATG
Organism: Oryza australiensis; assembly: GCA_019925245.2. Lineage (NCBI taxonomy): Eukaryota > Viridiplantae > Streptophyta > Magnoliopsida > Poales > Poaceae > Oryza > Oryza australiensis. The sequence continues at coordinate 2,518,679 of JAIFGZ020000342.1, forward strand.
GTTTTCAAATTTTGCAAAATAAATTTTCAAGTATTTTTATGCAACATGAAACATAGTTGCTCATTACCAGACTATCTCGCATAGTTCAATATCCCGAATAACATGCTATCCCTAAATAATTGATTTCACAACATATGACTGCAAGTCATGGAATAAAGTGTATGTAAGCCAACCAACATGTGCCATGTCTCCAATGTTGATTTTTCTTTTTAGGCTCATGCTCATAGTGCTAGAAAAATTTATTAGTATGCGAGGTGCAAAAAGAAGAGTTGCAAACCTGCACAATAGGAGAGCATGATAACGAATGAGACCAAATTTGGTTTGAATCATATGAGGTCTTGCTATGTTTTCTTGCGTCACTCCCATGCAAAAATGTGCAACGTCATGGAGGTGGTCTAAGGGATTGCGCGTGTTGAAACAAGAGACACCCCCACACTTATTTTTGTACCTGCAGCTTTATTGGACACAACAAAAGTGGAGACAAGAAATAATTCTACCGGTGTGACCAACTGGAGAACTTTATTCAATTACAATGAAACTTACCTAGAACTTACCTTGAATCCTCATGGGAACTTTGTGCATGAAAGCTACGCCACCCATGGACCAACAAACAAAAAAGAACAAGAGCAAAATGAATTCTTACCTTTCTTACCTGTTTTACTTTTTTTCTTTTCAAAATTTTATTTTCACCAACCTTGTTATACTCAAACAAGGCTAAATTAGAATTGACTCAACATAAATACCACAGGGTTTTGCGCCTCCTCTATACGTTTTGCATCTTTGTCATATATATCTAAGGCCTTGGCTTATCTCCAGTTTGAATCAACTTAAAGTCATAATTATACAACCAAGATCTATACGAGCGTTAACTCTAAGGTTCATTAAGCAAACTGCACACCATGTCTAGTTTGATTAAAGAAGACTTTTTAACTTAAACACCATGCTTAATTTAAAGAGCCTATGAATGGACCATCAAAATTTATTCAAACCAGAGCACGCAAGAATAGCTAAAGGAAGCATATGATCAAGTTATATTCATGTGAGGATAAGTATAAGTATATGAATGGTGAACTTCGGGTACCTCCCGCAGGGCTTTGTTTAATGTCAAAAGCAGGACATTTCAAACCTTTTTATTTTTTTTCAAATTTTTTAGCAAGGCAAGATAGAACTAACATCATCTCTAAACCAAGGTAGAATTTTTTATGACATACGTACCAAACTCCCCCACACTTGGATTTTTGTGTCGCGGGACACCAAAAATCAAGTGCGTGGTGTCAAGCCTCCTTCAGAACTTGTTCCATCGCTAGAAACACCAAGGTGCTACAGCTGATGTAGCTCCATGTTCTCAGGCGTCACATGACCATCATTATTTTTAATCTTAACCTGAAATGGTTAGTGACAAAAATACCCAAGGGCAAACCTATCCCTCAAACATGTTCTTGCTTTTTATTGATGAAAATAAATGATAATCCGGGCTACCTCCCGGTAGTGTTTTGTTTATGGTCAAAAGCTCGACCATGGGGAGTTCTTACAATGCAGCCACCATTGGTGATGTAGTTCTCGGCTTCACCACCAGTTGTTAATTTATCGTTGAGGTTCTAGCTGCAAGGTTAGTGCCAAAAGTGCAACCATGAAATTTGCAATGTTTATGATGAACAAAAGCATCTACAACCAACCTTCTAAACATTTCTTTAGTGAGGACATTAAGGTGGTTGTATGTGCTCGTGGCATAAAATGTGACAAGTTCTAAAGATACCTTAAGAGAGCAAGGTTCCTCATATTAAAGAAAGAAACTTCCATGCTCGTCTTGTAGGCATTCATTGATGGGTAGGTCCTGCACATAATGCACACAAGACACATGGTCTGCTACAGAATTCTCTACTCTTTTTTTATCTTTGATTTCAATATCAAATTCTTGGAGTAAGAGAATCCACCTTATTAGCCTAGGTTTAGTATCTTTCTTAGTGAGCTGGTATTTCAAAGCAGCATGATCAGTGCAAACTATTACCTTAGCTCCAACTAAGTAAGATCTAAACTTATCGATAGCAAAACCAACAACAAGAAGCTCTTTTTCAGTGGTAGAATAATTAAGTTGAGCTCCGGTTAGAGTTTTGCTAGCATAGGCTATCGCACTATGTTTCTTGTCCTTGGTTTAACCAAGGACTGCTCCTACAGCAAAGTCGCTGCATCGCACATTATTTCAAAGGGTAGCGACCAATCTGGCGGTTGAATTATAAGAGCAGAAATGAGTGCTTCTTTAAGGATATTAAAGGAGCGCAAGCACTCATCATCGAAGTCAAAGGGAACATCTTTAGCTAAGAGGTTTGTGAGGGGTCTAGCGATTTGAGATAAATCTTTAATGAACCGTTGGTAGAACCTCGCATGACCTAGGAAGCTACGGATTCCCTTGACATTAATAAGAGTAGGAGTTTTTCGATAACATCAATTTTAGCTTTGTCCACCTCTATCCCTCTCTCGGACACAAGGTGCCCAAGGACTATGCCTTCACGGACCATGAAAATGACACTTCTCCCAATTAAGTACCAGGTCCTTCTCCCTACACCTTTGTAAGACCTTATCTAAGTTCTCGAGACAATGATCAGAAGTTTTTCCATAGACGAAGAAATTGTCCATGAAAACTTCCATGATTTGCTTGATCATGTCTGAGAACATAGACATCATGCACCTTTGGAACGATGCGGGTGCGTTACACAACCCGAAAGACATCTTGCCATAGACATACGTTCCATAGGGGCATGTGAAGGTGGTCTTACTTTGGTCGTCGGGATGGATGATAATTTGATTATAGCCAGAATACCCATCAAGGAAACAAAAGAAAGAATGATTCGCTAACCATTCCAACATCTCATCGATGAAGGGAAGGGGAAAGTGATCTTTCTTTGTTGCCTTGTTAAGATTCCGATAATCTATGCACATCCTCCATCCCGTGACAGTTTGTTGCGGAATTAATTCATTTTGAGAATTGGCAACGACCGTCATGCCTCCCTTTGTCGGCACTACATGGACTGGGCTAACCCACTCACTATAGGAAACTGTATAAATTATCCCAGCATGAAGGAGTTTCAAGACCTCCTTTTTCACCACTTCTCTCATCACATTATTTAACCTCCTTTGAGGTTCCCTAGAAGGTGTGAGATTGGGTCTGTAGGGATGCGATGGGTACAGAGAGTGAGACTAATTCCCTTGAGGTCTTGGAGTGAGTACCCTAGAACATATCGATGCTTTTCTAAGACGGAGATGAGTTTGGAAGTTTCATCCTCGGAAAGCTTGTCACTGATGATGACAGGCGATTCCGTATCTCCGAGTAGAAAAGTGTATCGAAGGCCAGAAGCTAGAGGTTTGAGCTCTATCGGAGGTCGTGATGGTGGTTCTGTCGTGGGAAGCTCAATTATCTCTCCAGAGTCATCTGTTTCTTGAGTAAAGAAGTGAGCTTCTTTCTCAAGGACGGACTCTGAGGATTCAAAAGGAGAAACATCTAAAATTTTCTCGATAGGCTCATGCTCAGGAGAGGGTTCGGCTATGGAGTTCATAGCTCTAGAGATAGGAATTGAAAACAAATCCCTCCCGAGTTTGATACCGAGGACTCCTAGTGTCGGTGCATCTAAGAAAAGATTTTCAAGCGGATTCCCAATCAGAATGTTGAAGTCTAAAACTTCGAACACATGAAAATCTATGATTGCCTCAAGGTTCTCGTGACTCACAGTCACATTCTGCAAAATCCCATAATTTTCTAAGATATCTCCATGAGGAGTTTTGAAAGTTTTATGAGTCAGGGTCAAAGGTTCATCACCCAGAAGTGCGAATGCTAGGGAATCATAAATGATATTTGCCCCGACGATGGGATTGTAAAGGACCTGAAGTGCGAATGCTAGGGAATCATAAATGATATTTGCCCCGACGATGGGATTGTAAAGGACCTGAACCGAAGTTCCCCTTATGTTGCAATGAATGGTTGACGAAAGTGAACTAATTTGAATTGCTTCGGACAAAAATTCATACTCTTTCAACCACTCACGGCTCATAATGGATGTTAACCCCTTCACGGTCTCTCTAAGGAATTTATCCTCGAGAGGCACAGGAGGAGGAACTGGAACTGGTGGTCTCTTTTTGCAGAAGAATTTCGAGGTATTCCCATAATCTTTGAAAAGATCATCCTTGAAATTGAAGGGAAACTCCGAAAAGTGAATTGCTTCATCATTCGGTGTTCTCGGTTCAGGTGAGGTTTCTACAGCCGGATCTTGAGATATGCAAATTAAAGCATTGGACTCGGCTAAAGAATTATCCTCATCGCTTTCCTTGACTGCCGGTAGTGATTCACGATAATATTTGACGAAGGAGGTGTTCTCTAAGATATGACTTAGGATTTCCCTTCCTTCCATCGGAGTCTTATGTGAAAACGAACCGCCGGATGCAATATCAAGGTATAGGGCAGACTCTTTGCCAAGACCTGATCAGAAATGTTGCAACAACACATGGTCGGGTAGAGACAAGTCGGGGCCGGACTGAATGAGAGTTAAGAACCTGGCACCAAGCTGCACCTATAGTTTCCTTCTCATTCTGCTGAAAGCTGAGAACTTCTACATGCAGAGATGTGATACGGGTTAGCACGAAGAAAGTGAGGCAGAATCTGTCTCTGAGTTCATCCCCCTCACCGTTTGCTTTCTCTACGGTAAGAGCGTACCATTGCGTCGCCCTTTCGGTAAGCAAAGGGAAACAACTTCCACTTAAAAGTTCTTTGTGTCATGCCTGGAATCATCAGGCATGAACACAAATGCTCGAACTCTCGTAGATAATAGTGTGGGTTTTCATGATTGCACCCAGAGAAGGATTGCTCCCGAGCCATGCCTATAAAACCAGGGCATAGTGTGGAGATTATGGCAATGGGGTATCTACATGGCAAGCTTATCCGACTGGAGGTAGGGATAGATTGCGCCTGCCATATCTGTAAACCGAACATGACTTGGGTGTTACGATTGCCGATAGAGATAAGGCAATCGGCCTATAGTCACGGTTTGGTAAGATTGAGGGAACCGACTTAGAGTAAGATAGGGTTTCCGATCTGTAAGCCCACCTCCCAAGACTATATAAGGGGGTAAGGGCGTCCCTTGAGGGATATCCTATGTTAGATCAGCTTTTATCTTTGAGCCCTAGATCACGAGATCAATAAAGACACTCGGCGGATCGAATCCACCGAAACAGAGTAGGGTATTACCTCACGAGAGGGCTTGAACCTGTCTAAATCTTCTTTTCCTCCTAACCCATTGTGCTTGGCGATCTTGACTGCGACCCGAAATTATATTACCGAAACCAAGTTTCGACGGTTGGCGCGCCGGTAGGGGGTCACGCGTTGAGACTTCTTCAACAATCTCGCCGACAAGCGTGATGGGATCTCCTTCAAGATTCGGCGACTTCGCCACCTACTTCATCGACAATTCCTCTTTTGACTCGGATTCGGACCAGTCGGAAGGAGAAATCCACTCGACGCCGTTCGGACTTCCGAACAGCGCCACGATCTACAACGACGTCTTGAAGACCAAGATGCAATCTACTTTCTCCGACGACGGACTTCGCTCGGCACCATTCGGATTACCGAATACCGCCGAAATCTGCGCCAACCTTCTCGCCTCCCCGACGGAGACGATCTATTCGGACGAAGACCTCTCGGTGCCGTTTGGGTTACCAAACGCCTCCGAGATCTACAGCAAACTTCTCTCCCCCAAGTCGGCGGCGACCCACTCGGAGGAGCCCGCATCCCCAAGCTCTGACCCGGACTGAACGATCCGGACCCGGGCTACCCGAGATCAAGGGAGGTCGCCGTCATCCTCCCATCATTCGGCTCCCGCTCATATTCGGAGCTCAATGGATACCTCGGCTCTGCCGCTCGACGACCTCTATGGCATCCCTCCGACGAAGGCGACAACTCCGATTGCCGCATGGACTATGAGCCGAAGTGCTTTGATGTCCTCATGGCCGAGCCGGACGAGTCCGACTCAGCCATGGCCGGAGGCTTTTGAAGAAGAGCGAGCCAAGATTGAGCACGAGCGCAAGACGGCCGAAGAGGAGAAGCAACGCAAGGACGAGGCTGACAAGAGGAAGCAGGATCTGCGCGCCGCCGGACGATCTGCCCAGGAGGCCATCCTCCAAACACGGGTTCGCAACACCAACATCTTCCAAACGACACGGCGAACGCGTTGCCGCGCTCACCCTCTTGGACACCGTCATGGAGACGGCACCCGCCAATGTGACTCCGATACTCAACAAGATCAAGACCATCGTCGCAGCCCACGCCTAACGGCCACCCCGCCACCTCGGCACGAAGGCCGACCGAGTCCGTGGTGAAACGCCCGACAAAAGTCGACTCCCGCCTCTAAGGTCGGGAGACTATAAGAGGCCCGAGCCAGATCGGTCAACAACAAGGCCAAGAGGCCCACCCTGCGAGTCCACACAGAAGTACCAGGAGCAAACGGCTGACTCCCACGACAAACGACACGGACGTCCACCCGTCCACCATCGCGTCCGCCGCAACAACACTCCGGCTATCCAACCAGCCAACCAAAGACCCCGCCGAGTGATCTGCGGAAGTCCTCGATCGCCGCTACCGGGAGCGGGACCGACGCACTCGGAAAGATCGGAGGGGATCACCCGATAGCGGTGACGACGGAGTGTCGGCCTTCACTCGGGAGCTTCGCCGAGTGCATTGGCCAAGTGGTTTCAAGCCCATAGGAATCAAAAGGTACGACGGCAAGACCGACCCCGAGTCATGGCTTACCATCTACACCCTCGCCATCCGCACGCGGTGGCGACACCAAAGCTCGGCCAATTATCTTCCAGTGGCCCTCGCCAACTCCGCGAACCGGCTCACGAGCTGCCAAGAGGCTCAATCGGCTCGTGGAGCGAGCGAGGACCACTTCATCGCCAACTTCCAAGGAACCTTCGAGAGGCCGGCACACACTTCGATCTATACAACGTCATCCAGAAGCCGGACGAGCCTCTGAAGGATTACATCCGCCGTTTCTCCGAGAAGCGCAACAAGATCCCCAACATCACCGATGACATCATCATCGTCGCCTTCCGGAAGGGAGTCCGCGATGAGCCGTTAATCGGGAAGTTCGGCGCAAGCCACCGAAGACGGTGAAACAAATGTTCGAGATGGCGAACTCCTACGCAAAGTCCAACGACGCCATCAAGGCTGCCCGTCAAGACCGGCCCGATAGGAGGGAAGACAAGCAGCGGGGGAGCCGCAATCCTAAGAAGGATGGCGGCAACAGCAGCAACCAAGGCCAGAAAGATCGCAAGCACCGATCTGAGGACCTAGTCGCCGCAACCTCCAACACTCAACGCCGTCCCTGAGTCGCCGCCTACGACGCCATCTTGAAC